>CM035778.1:26952031-28320976 GCA_020466155.1 Pachypeltis micranthus | reverse complement strand
CTCGAACTTAATATCTAGCCCGCAGATCATCCAAATAAGGGGTATAAATAAAATTCGCCGAAAAACAACTAGTTATCATACTGATCAAAACACCAACTTTTTTTTCTCGGAAACAGCTGTATTTTGATAAAATTTTGTTATATGAACAGTACGGTAAAATTTCCGGCTAATTCCCAAAACAATGGCCACGAGTATTTGCACGGGTTCGCGATTCGGAACATTGAACAGCGTCACTGATACTGGTGCTAGTTACAACTTTCATCACTCGCAACTGTCTAGCACTAGTACCCTTCAAAATACGAATTCAATCGTTCGACTAACCGTTGAACTATCGAGTTGCCGCCACATCATGCCTAACCATTTCGTTCTATATTCGTTTGTTACGGATCCATTTTATTTCGCGCCCGCACGTTCGGCTTCTGCTTTAGTGGGGACTGCCCTCTTAGCGTTTGTTTGTTATAATTCGACCAATTAATAATCATCGAGTGTCAGTTTCATCTATGACGAGTATGTTTGTCCTGAATGTGGTGTATGGGGGAACGAATGACAGAGTTATTTGAAACCATCAAAGTAGCAATCTCCCCCCAAAATTCTGATACGTAACTTGAGAGGAGAGTGATATTTCAAGTTATTTTTGGGATCGGCAATGTCTGTTATGTTGCATTACGCGAGTGATATCTATCATTTTTGTGGTCGTCAATGTTAGTTGTAAAAGGCGCGCACTGTTTGTCCACATTGACTCACTTTCGCGCGTATTCCGTTGTTTACATTCTTCTCGTTCCTTTCGCGCTCGTTGTTTACATTCACTTTTACGACAAAACTTTGCTCAACGCTTACTGCTACTGTTACGCTCACCAGTATCAGTGACGCCAGTAAACCGTTCTGAACCGCGAACCGAAGTTCCACGCGAATGTACCCGTGGCCATTGTATTGGGAATTTACCAAATTTCCATTTGTGGGAAAAATGAGAGTAGCACGATAAATTACCAAACATTTTGACGAAAATCGATTTTAGCAGTTTATTCGTTAGTAACTGCGTTAAAATATTACTAGGGTCATCAGAAAAATTCAGGTGGTAGTCCAACCAAGTAACTGTACGAGTTATTAATAACGCTCATAAGATACCCGGGGCTACTCCATAAATTCCGGAATTCCAACCACTGTCGTTTCACTTACTATTCTAAACGTTTATTATTATTTTCTCTTTAAAAAAAAATTGTCTTTACAGCCCTATTAATTCTCCTTGTACTAAGTGCTCAATAATGCGTTAGTACGAGCAGCACAATAAATTGCGGAACTGTACTGAAGTGTTTACCAAGCTCGAATAAAAACCGAAGGGTGGCGTAGTGATCTATCAGTTTTAAATTCCACCAAATTTGCAGAAATGGAATGGAAAGCTAGTTAGATTAGTGGCTAGAGCTACATAAACCGCTGAATGTAATTGTGGCCGAGGAAAGTTGCGTGATAGATTTCGTCTGGTTGAGCTCTAGCGGCGAGCGTCTAAACTTATTTAGTTCAATTTATGTCGAGTAGAGCACGAATTGACTCGGTGAATAAAGTTCCGACAACTTGCCGCTGAATATGAAGCGTCAGTTTCAGAAGATGATATTTGAACAGATCATAAACAGTAAGGAGCTCAACAAACTATTTATCGCGAGAGCTTGCCCGAATTGGAAATTTCATATCTTTTATGTTTCAGAGCCTACAGAGTCCGAAAATTTATTAGGGAAAATCTTCAGTCGGAGAACGCAATTGAGACAAAATAGCAGAACCAAATCAGCTCAAACTTAATAGCCCGCACATCACTATGGAACGCCAAAATAAGGTATAAGCTAAATCCGCACAAACCTAACTATCCTAACGCCAAATATAACTTTCGATTTTGATTAAATTTCTCGTAGAAGTGACGCAGTATAATAAAATTCTGATCGCTGGTAAAATGACGAGAGTAGCACAATACATTCCAGAAGTCGCGAAGAACGTAGTTATAAACAGGTTTGATTAGTCATGTACGTCAGGCCAAGGAAAGTTGTGTGATGCGACGAACCCGATATTTTCAAGCAAGATAGAACGGTTCAAATATCGAGTCTGAGATTACCTGTGGTCCCCTTAGGTATAACGAGCGGTGCGTAGCAACACACAACTTTCCGCCACCCCCGTAACTTCGAACACCAGCTACATATGCGGGTGCTATATCTTCATTCAACGCATTTTTACAGGAACATTTATGGAAAACAAAATGTAGGGACTAGTTAGCTGAGAGTACTCCGTAAGTTTGATCGAATTCGTTAGAGCCATTTTTGAGAAAATAGGAATACCGATAAATTAATATTCGACAAATCTCCTTTTCTGAGTTAACTTGGCTTATATCTCCGTTCAACATATATATACAGAAATAATTATATAGAACGAAATGTTGGTATGGGTGACTAAAAGACACTCCATTAGGATTTAGCACATCTGGTGAAAAAGTTACCCTGGAATTTACGGAAATGTTCGAAAAAACGTTGTTTTCGATACATTTTGATTTTTATCTCTGTTCAATGGACCGTCACAGGAACATTTATTCAGAACAATACGTAGGTATTAAATATTCGAAAACATCCTGGGAATTTGGTGAAAATCGTTGCCGTTTTGCCAAAAAACGAGAAAAGCGAAAAAAAACCTAATTTTGCTTCATAGGCCTATATCTCCGTTCGCCGTATTTTCATGGAGGTATGTATACAGAAGAAAAGTTTTGTATTAGTAGAAGATAATTTGAAAGTTTAATCAAAATCGAAGTTTTTTGAGTAAAATGCGAAAAACCCTAGTTTTTGGTACATTTTAGCCCCCCCCCCCCTCATACATCAGCCTAAATCGCCCATAATCTTATTTTGGTGTCTACAAAAATCAATCGGATCAGCCGTTCTCCCGCAAATCGAAATACAGACGCACACGGACCTCGCGCCGAAATTAGGTTTTGTATCTCAGTAGGCCTCAAAACGTAAGATCTGATTAAAACCCAATTTTTTTGTTGACACGATTACTATACTTTCCTTTTCCTTACGGGTAGCGGAGAGTAAAAATGGCTATTCACTCATTAGCGATTGATTTCTGACTGGTTTTGAGGCAGTTTTACTTTCTTTGTGGTCTTTGCAGCGTTATTCTTAGAGATTCAAGGTTATTTTACAACATCGCCTCTGTTAAGTCCTAACTTCTAAATCTCTTCATGATATTATTGTTCCACATTCATCTCAGCCGCCTTCAAGCATTCACTTTTTGGTTTTGGACAATTCATTTTGAATAATAACCCTGTGTTTTAGGTCGAGAAATTTTTGTTACAGCTCCCCCTCAAAATTTGATACTTTACGTTTTAAGACGTCGGTATTCTAAATCTGCAATGTCCGTCCGGGGGGTTTTTGTGCCTTTAACGAGGTCTAAATATCCGCTCTTTCTCATAAAAATCCCTTTTGGCATCTAGTTGTGCCCGCCTGCTCGGCAATCCGATCGGACAAAGCCTGCGGTAGTTACGCCCAAAAAATGGTTAAAAAAATTAACGAAAGCACAATTTTGGCAGTTTTATCGCAAATACGCCATGTTCGGTATCGTTTTGGTTTATTATTCATTCTGAATAATAACCCTCTGTTTTCGGTCACGAAAAATTTTTTTACTCAAATTTTGATACTTTACGTTTCAAGACATGGGGATTCCAAGTTTGCAATGTCTGTCCGCCGTCCGGGCCGTTTTGTGCCTTTAACGTGGTCTAAAATATCTGGTGCGTAGCAACACACAACTTTCCGCCACTCCCGTAAGTTAGAACAGCAGCTAAATATGCGGGTGCTATATCTTCTTTCAACGCATTTCTACAGAAACATTTATGAAGAACAAAATGTACGTACTAGTTAGCTGAGAGTACTCCGTAAGTTTGATCGAAATCGTTAGAGCCGTTTTTGAGAAAATTGGAGTACCGATAAATTAATATTCGACAAATCTCCTTTTCTGAGTTAACTTGGCTTATATATCTCCGTTCAACATATATATACAGAAATAACTATGGAGAACGAAATGTGGGTATGGGTTACATTAGGATTTATGACATGTGGTGAATAAGTTACCCTGGAATTTACGGAAATGTTCGAAAAAACGTTATTTTCGACACATTTTCATTTTTATCTCTGTTCAATGGACTGTCAGAGGAACATTTATTCAGAACAATACGTAGGTATTAACTATTTGAGAACATCCTGTGAGTTTGGTGAAAATCGCTGAAGCTGCTTTGCCAAAAAGCGTAAAAAACCGATTTTTGCTTCAGGGGCCCATATCTCCGTTCACCGTATTTTCATGGAGATATGTATAGAGAAGAAAAGTTAGGTATTGATTAGGAGAAGATAATTTGAAAGTTTAATCAAAACCATTAGAGCCGTTTTCGAGAAAAATGCGAAAAACCCCAGTTTTTGGTACATTTTCGTCTCCCACACGGACCACACGCCGGAATTAGGTTTTTTAGACTCAGTAGGCCTCAAAACGTAAAGATCTGAAGGAAATGTTTTTTTTTTTTGACACGAGTACTATCAACAGTCTGGTTAGTGCTGGTTAGGTGTTTCATTGTCTACACAGGTGCCGATGAAACGTTCGCAGAATGAAAAACGCACGACAGCTGTTGTACGTTGATGACTGGAAAAAAATTAACTGAAATAGCTACAACAGGTGCGCACAACGTGTAACATGTTCGATTGAATAATGGGGAAACGTGTAATAGGAACATAAAACTATATTTCTTAAAACTAAATCATCACAGATAAACACGTCGTTCCTTGAACAACTCATTCAGACTCAATTATGATCCTCTGCTGAAGTCGAATAAGGTCGTGCTCCAGATCTTGCAAATTCTTCAGAGAATCCTTGATCTGAAACACACAAATTGATCAACAGTAGAACGATAAGCGGCGATTCGAAGGGTGAAACCGACGAACGCTCACTTGTGATTGGGCTGAAAGCAGTCGCTCGCTTAAAGAATCCGCGCAGACTTCAGCTCCAGCGAGGAAGGATGTTTCCGTAGCGCTCACAACTAGACGTTCAACGTACTCCATGAATCCTTGCAGCTCCTGAAATTAGCTGTTGTTAGTAGAAAATACGTGGATGCACATAACCCAATTGGTAGTATCGCACCATGGCCACATCTGACTTGTCAGGCACTTCAGCTACTAATCCAAACTGTTTTTCACTCAGGTTATCTGAACTTGGTAAAACATAACGTCACGTTTTATATAGAATTTGATAGCACCTGTTCTGGAGTTTATTTAGCTGCTCCTACTTATGTTACGAGCGTTATTGAGCAGTCATTACGCAGAGAATATATTTATTTTTTGTTCTATCACGAGATTTTCTTTGTCATTTCAGTAGTGGAAAGTAACGAGCGGTGAGTAGCAACACACAACTTTCTGCCACCCCAGTAAGTTCGAACACCAGCTACATATGTGGGTGCTATATCTTCATTCAACGCATTTCTACAGAAACATTTATAGAGAACAAAATGTAGGGACTAGTTAGCTGAGAGTACTCCGAAAGTTTGATCGAAATCGTGAGAGCCGTTTTTGAGAAAATTGGAATACCGATAAATTAATATTCGACAAATTTCCTTTTCTGAGTTAACTTGGCTTATGTCTCCATTCAACATATATATACAGAAATAATTATAGAGTACGAAATGTTGGTATGGGTGACTAAACGACACTACATTAGGATTTATCACATCTGGTGAAGAAGTTACTCTGCAATTTACGGAAATGTTCGAAAAAACGTTATTTTCGACACATTTTGATTTTCATCTCTGTTCAATGGACTTTCAGAGGAACATTTATTGAGAACAATACGTAGGTATTAATTATTCAAAAACATTTTGAAAGTTTGGTGATAATCGTTGAAGCCGTTTTGCCAAAAAGCGTAAAAAAACGATTTTTGTTTCATAAGCCTATATCTCCGTTCACCGTATTTTCATGGAGCTATGTATGGACAAAAAAAGTTAGGTATTGATTAGTAGAAGATAATTTGAAAGTTTAATCAAAATCGTTAGAGCCGTTTTCAAGAAAAAGGCGAAAAACCCTAGTTTTTGGTACATTTTCGTCCCCCCCTCCCTTCCCATCGGCCGAAATCGTCCATAACCTTATTTTGGTGTCTACAAAAAATAACGAACAAAACAAAAAAAAGAACCGGCTCATTCGGATCAGCCGTTCTCCCGCAAATCGAACTACACACACACGGACCACGCACCGAAATTAGGTTTTTTAGACTCAGTAGGCCTCAAAACGTAAAGATCTGAAGAAAACTCAATTTTATTGTTGGCACGATTACTATACTTTCCTTTTCCTTTGGGGTAGCGGAAAGTAAAAATGACCTGAGCTGTGTCCTGGGTACTACCCCAGTCAACCAAGAAGCTAGTGACTGTCAGGCACCTCATCCTGAAGGAGCTTTCGGTGCTCCGCCCTACAAAAAATAAGTAAGTCGGAAATGTTACACTAATCTTTAATGTGCCGTAAACTCACCAAAAGTTGAGATTTTAAATCGTTCGTTTTCAACCGGCATCCAGTTATCAGTTCAGAGAGTCCATCCGCGACGTCTCCTTCCCTTATCTGCTCCCGGGTTTCCAACAATTGGATCAACTCGAGGACGCTGGCCCTGAAATCCGTGCGTAACGGCAAATTCATTATCAGGAATCTTAAATTTGGTCAAGGAATCACATGAACTGATCAGAGCGTCTTTGATGTAACGTTGTGTTTCTAGAGGGTTAGGAAGCTAGAGCATCGCCTTCTACGGCCAACGTTTTGGCTTTGATCATCTGACTACAATCTGCACACAGCGATAATAATTTGATGGGTAAACCATTAGCTAACAATAATATATTTAACTAAACTATTGAATGATAAATTGATTATCAACAACAATTATTCAGTTAAAATATTAGGAAATTGACTAAGGGCCAGTTTATCAATGTCACTTGCAGGCCCGAATTGATGTCGAATACGTCAAATCTTACTGCTCAGCAGGATGAGAAAGAGAAAATCATCTTGCTTTTGCTGAAAGCAGTCTCAGGTGCCATGAAGGTGGTGAAAGGCCAGACAAATTTTAAAATGGGTATCAAGCGAGCTCTGGAAGCTGCAGAAGGAAAGGAGTATCCTTCAGGAGTTTTCAGGGCATGCCCAAACGCCCATGCATTAGAAGTCAACCTCAAAGTAAGCGGCTAAACTCTCTGTGAAACACCGTTTGGAGGAGACTGAGGGAAAATGGTGAGTGGCTGATGTAAAAAGAAGAAGAGCAAGGAGACAGGCGCTTGGACGTCTGATCAAAGCACCTCGCTTCTCATCCAGAATAAGGATTCTGGGAAAATGGAATCAGTCAGGTGGGTGAGATGGCTCAAACATGACCCGAGACAAGGAGGGGCACCGATGTCATTGTTATCTAACCAGCAACCACATTACCCGAAGCTCTGCTGCATGTGTGGGCTAAGGTGTAGAGGCTAGAGCTACTAGGAGAACTGCTAAGGGCGAAGTTCAGCACCAGCCGCTCTAGGAGAGGGAGTAGCCTGGCTCTGTCGCCGTCTTGATCATGTCAGGGCTTAAAAAGGAAAAAGCTGAGAATAGATTTGAAGGAGAAAAATTAATCCGTTTGTGCAATACAAAATCATCATCTCGCTCAAACCGAGCAAGAGCCACACGAGCTGCCACCACATATCCATTCATTAATTGCCTGTTTTTGGTCATTCTGAATAATAACCCTATGTTTTCGGTCACGAAAATTTTTTGACAAACACCCCTCAAAATTTGATGCTTTACGTTTCAAGACATGGAGATTCCAAATTTGCAATGTCTGTCCGCCGTCCGGGCCGTTTTGTGCCTTTAACGTGGTCTAAAAAATTCGTTCTTTCGCCCAAAAATCCGATTTGGTATCTAGTTGTGCCCGCCATCTCGGCAATTCGATCGGACAAAGCCCATGATTGTTATGGGCAAAAAACGGTTAAAAAAATTAACGAAACGCAGTACAACGCGGGAACTACAGCGGAAGTCAACGTTTCGTCAGTACTCCCTCCCTCCTGTTTCTGCTCACCTCGCAACGCCGCCTGCTCAACTCCCCTTTTGACTCGCAACGGGTTCGCTCGAAGCGCCCCCATTCCAATTTCCCCGACCCGATGGGGCAAAATCATCAGACGTTTTGTTTCCGTAGTTCCATTGTAGCCAGGACATGTTTCGTATGGTTTACTAGTATTCGATACTGAATCAAATGGGATGGGGGAGCAGTAATACTTGGTCGAGCTGTTCATGACAATAATAAACCATTGTGTAATAATTTGCAGGGTTCTTTTTTTCTATGCACATTTGCGCTAGTAATTGTCGATATTTAAATAGTTGCAGGGCGCACGGTGTTGGTATCGGTTATTACAAGACACTCAGCCAAAATTATCAAATGCATACGACAAGTATGATCCTCACAGAGGTATGAAATAAAATGTAAAAGAATATATAACGATTGTCAATTTCCACTAAATTTGAGTTACAGTATTAGATCGATTTCGACGGTCATGTAATCATCAGCAACAATTGCTGCAAAAGCAATCAGTTGCTTTTTACTTTCCTTGGCTCTACGAAGTAGAAAGGAAAGTTATGTAATCGGCTGAAAAACAATTTTGAGTTTTCTTCAGATCTTTACGTTTCAGACCCTCCTGAGTCCGAAAAACACTATTAGGGAAAATGGTGTGTGTGTGTGTCACTAAAGTTTGTCTGTGAACGATTTTTAGAGAAAACCACCGTATCAAATCAGCTCAAACTTCATATCTCGCCCGCTGGTCACCATGGGACGCCAAAATAAGGGTATGAACAAAATCCACCGAAAGTTAACTATAGTTATCATAGTGATCAAAACACCAAATATTTTTTTCTCAAAAACTGCTCTAACGATTTTGATTAAATTTTTTAGATTAATAGCTCCCAATAAGGCAACTATACCATAAAATTCCCATCTATGGGAAAATAACGAGAGCAGCACAATAAATTACGAAAACTTTCGACGTAATCGATTTTAGAGCGGTTTTTAGAGAAAACGACCAAGCCAAATCACCTCAAATTTGATCTCCAGCCTACAGGTTACTATGGGACGCAAAAATAAGGGTATGGACAAAATCCACCGAATGTTAACTATAGTTAGCATAGTGATTAAAACACCAAATTTTTTTTTTTCCAAAACGGCTCAAACGATTTTGATTAAATTTTTTATATTGATATATTTTTATAAGGCAAAATTATACCATAAAATTCCCATTCGTAGGAAAATGACGAGAGCAGCACAATAAATTATCAAAATTTTCGACGAAAAGCGTTTTTAGCGCAGTTTTTCTTACAAACTCCGCTGGAATGTTGGTTGAATGTTAAAGTGTTGTTTGACCAATTTCAAAGGAACTGAGTGATAAATGAATCGATTAAATAGAATTAGCCATGTTTTGTTACTGATGATGACTTGACCGTCGAAATCGATCTAATACTGTAACTGAAATTTAGTGGAAATAGACAATCGTTATATATTCTTATACGTTTTATTTCATGAAATGGGCTTCCACAACTTCATCGCGAGTGAGCTAGTTCTCACAGAGGTACTTCCTGACTAAAGGATGGAGAAAAAGGTGAAGAATCCACAAACCCTACGTCAGGGAGTAGGAAGCACTTTAACAAGCAGGTTTAGAAGTTACCTGTATTTATGGACGGTATCTACAACTGCCACTACACTTTGAGTCAACAACTGTGAAGCAGCCGAAGCGACGACTGACGAAGCTTGTTGTATTAGAAATTTATGGCTGAAGGTAGCTGGATCTTGTTTCAACTGAATAAAAGTATAAGTTTATTAAAAGCGTGGCAGTACAGAGCATACATACTTTCAAATGTGGACAGTCAAGGTGTGAAATTAATACAAGTGGGCGTTATTGGGAGTTGAGTAGAATCCATTGATTTCTGGTGGAAATGAGGAAATAGATGTTGTAGAGCGAATTGTGCCTGTCATAGGCCAACTGCAGTATTACAGGGTGAGATCATGCCCCTGCAACGGGGGGGGGAGGGGGGGAGTAGCTGGAGAGTAATTTTTGGTCCCAGTGGGTTAACTATTGGCCCAACCACCAGTGAGCCTCATGTCACCAGAAAGGGGATCTCACGAACTTTGCTGCTCTGAGGTTGTTATCCAACACCTACATACTCCACCACATTCCGCCATAGTTCAATCTTCCCAATACTCAACCGAGGCTGGCCATCTACAGCAGAGCATGTAACCATCAATTGTAAAAGCTCGATTGCGTATTATGCAGGTCCTTTCATGAGTTACTATTTTTTCATTGTTGTGGATGCAATGTCAAAGTGGCTTGAAATTGTCCCTATAAGAAGCGCTCCTACTACTAGTCACACCATTGATCTGCTAAAGGAGATATTCAGCAGACAGGGTTTTCCAGAACTATTGGTCAGTGCCAATGCATCCATTTTCAAATCAGTTTCATTCATGGATTTCTGTAAAGAATATGGGATTCATCAAGCATCCAATGGTCAGTCAGAACGCTACTGCCAAACCTTAAAGAAAAAACTGAAATGCATGGAACACGAAAGAGGGTGAGGGTCAATTAATGAAAAAGTGCTGGAAATACTCCTGAAATACCGCACAACGCCATTATCAGATGGGCTCACACCAGCTTTCAAAATGACAGGCCGAAACTTAAGAACCAGATTGGACCTCATCCGCCCTTTGCAACCAGTTTCACAAGAAGAAGTTCAGGAACAACCTCTTACTAAGTGAGTCTTCTCGTTGGGTGAAAGAGTACAATCGAGAAATTATACCCAATCAAGATTGTGGAAGTTCGGCACAATAGTGGAAAAATCTCCTCTACCCAAGAACTTGATGACGGATATGTCGTAAAGCGTCATCTGGACCAACTGCAGTCTTGTGAGGTTGATAAGGGTTCAACCAAGGCCTCACCACTCGAGAATTTTTCATCGCCTCAAAATGAAGCGGCTGAACTGCCGGTTCAACAACAATTCAACCACGATCATTACCAAGGCCTACCACTGTTCGATCCACATCCTTCCTTGAATGAGACTGAACTTCGGAAATCTATCCCTATCAAGGACTCTACAGCAACTCCTCCCAAAGAAACCTTGCCAAATAAAAACTCACCAAGAGCCAGTGTACTGGAACCTCGAGTCACTGAGGGAGTAATCTCAGAAACAGTACCTGGGGTGAGGAGATCTGAACGAACAAAGAAGCCTGTCGCCAAACTAAATCTATAAACTAGTAGATTGTTATGTTATCGTTTGATACAAAGTGTAATTAATTTTCTTTTTGATGAGCTATATGCAGACATCTGCAGCAAATAAGGACTCTTTCTTTTCTTTTTCTTTATTTAAAAAAAATCGAATCTTCATTTTCATTTGCATTAAGGGGGGGAAGAGTGTAGTGTCTACACTGGTAGATAACAGGAAAAGAACCTCCAATCAAGGATAAGAACGAATGTGAATCCGGCGGATCAGAAGACAATCAACTTTCGATGTATTTTCTACTTCAATAAAATATTCAAAAGAACGTGCTTAGCACTTTTTTCATTCAATACACAATAACCAGCAAACTATATGAGCATCTAATTCCTTTAAAATTGCAAAGCGAAGTAGGAGACTAGCATCAATAAACTCTGTCCTGCTTTACAGAGTGGAGATCTGGGCAGGTGCGCTGGAGTTAGGTGCAAGGTAAAAACCAGGAGCTTTGCAGGAGGCCTATTCATGCGGGGCTACCTGCACTGATAGTATTAATAGTCACAGGGATCATCTAAGTAGTGAAGAGCTAAAGCATTTGTGAATAGGAGAACACGATTGATGATCAAAAGAGAACAGCGACATAAAACGTGGCTGACCTGGCAAGAAGAATCAAGAACTTTCGACTCTGTCCGATCAAATATTACCTCATCGTCCATCCATTGTACGAGAAAGGCGTGTAACGCCAAGGAGGCGAAGTACACACCCTTAGGTGATCCCAATGGAGAGCCGAGAAAGCGTCTTACTGTCTGATACAGCAACAACTATGTGCAATTTGGAACAAGATCTCCATGTTTGGAAGTAAGTACCTCCAATTCTAAGATGAAACAATCTCTTGAACCTCTACATGCCTAACACACGGCACAGAGATTGAAATGTGTCAGTAGGTACCCCTGGACACAATCTGTTGTCAATGTGATTAGGTTGGTACTGGGCTGGAGTCTCACACTGTCCTCTCCTTCAACCCCTTAAAAAAATATGAGGGAAGTTGCTAAATTATCCACTGGGAGGAGACAACCAAGGACATCAGGCAGGCGTAGTAAGTGTCGGTCGTCTTAGGACCACTTGATACCTCTTAATGGGGTATCTACCAAACTCTTTCCTTCCCATTGCAAAATTCACGAGCTGTTCCTAGAAAATGAATCTATTAACTCAAAAATAAATGAATGCCCTTCATGAATATAATCAGATTATAGTGCAAGCTGTTATTAAAGTATATTCTCACCTCTAACTGTTTGAGATTAACAGAACTTCCACAAAGAGCTACCGACATCACAGCCAACTTGGACTTTCGATTTGTAGTCAACATCCTCGTGAATGCTCGAAGCTGAAATAAGTAATTGATTCTGTTCATGATACGAAAGGAGTGGAGTGCCTTATTGAATTTCCAACCTGTTGTGATCATGTGAAGCTATATTACTGCATGTATGGAATGCTCCCGCATCATTATGCAAATAACTGTACAACTTATTTGTGAACTCATTAAAAAAATGCATACTTTATCTTCCAACAAACAAACACGTCTGATTTACTATGACAGCTACACGATCCCAACACACAGCCTGTTTGATGGTATTTCTGATATACTGGCTGCAATGTCTCCCACGACAGTCACGGTGAGCCTTGCCAGAATCTTGTTAAGTTATTCTCCCCTCCAGGACTGCAGCAGCCTTTTGACCACTATGTCAGAAACGCCTAGAGATAGACTTAACCCACAAATAGTAATCAATGCAGGCATTGGTCAGCAACCTTCGATTAGGCATCCAAAGCCACCCAGTCTCAGATTTTCCAGATTGCAAAATGAGATGATGAAACCTGCTGATCAGAGTGAAAGGTTATTGTAACGCTCACCTATACTCTGGCGAATGAAGCTTCCTTTGCAGAGGCCGAACGACACTGAAAGCGCTCACCCACGGTACACAATCACCCAGATAAAGCGAACCTTGAATGTTCACCTACCATTGGGTAAATTAGGGTTGGGATAGCGAAGGTTGGAGCTTTCGTAGGTAGCAATGTTTCTGTGTACCCCCAGGAGCTACAGTTCGATGCGTGTTGCTACCTCTTCGATTAGTTTGGCGGTGTTGAACGCTGTGGTGAATGATGCAATAGATACACTGTAAGTCGAATACAAATTGCGCTAAGTGCAATGCCTCTCGTCACTACTTAAACCTGAATGACCCAAGTGCTCTCCAGAAAAGTTAGTAACGTTCATTAGCTCCCTTCCTCACCGATCATCAGGAGCTTGTGAAACAAATAAAATAAATTACTTACGCTGACTCTTTGAAAAGCTAATCCAGGAGCCATTGATACTGAATTTGATTATATCATAAATACGCTCCTCTGCGACACTAATTTAAAGTAGTCGAACTTGCAAATAAACACGACCGGCTGTTTGATAGTTGAAAATTCCTGACGTTGCTGTTGTCAGTTCATGCTGCTGATAACATTAGTTCACGAATTCGACGCATTGAGCGTGTCAATAGACAGTTGTAACAACAGTTCGAAGAATCACTGAATCCTTTCATCATTTTTTTTATTCCACGATATGTCGCAAATTTCCAACGTTAACAAGTTGAAGCTCCCATAAGGGCTTATCAATTATTGACCTGCTAATTCTAGCTCGATAGGTCGTTTATGATAGGTAACGTTGAAGGCAGTCATCTGTTCTTTGGAGCCAGTAGTCAAGAGAAGGATATCATTGGACACCCGTGCAGTTAGAGTTCCGGTTGATCCTCAGCATTTGTGATGATCATCCAAACGTACTAACTCAAAAAATTATACGTTGTCCGTGCACTGTACATGCATAAACTCTTATAACTTCGACACGTTTTGCTACCATGGGGAGGAAAAGAGGAAACGAGAATCGAGGCAAATCACAAAGAGCCTCCGCCCCGGTTTCACATCGGACTGAATTATCCCCACAGAAGAAAGCCGAATTAGCCGAAAACAACAATAAATTGCACCGAGGTGATTGTGTTTGAAGGCAAAGAATATTTGTCAATTAATTTTCTTGTTATTTTGTTAGCACTCATTCGTAGTGTTAAGGTTAGTTACCTTGTATGTCCCTAAGGTATTTTTAGGGTATCGCGTTACTAAAGGCGTAGTACATTCAATTTACAGTTTTTATTTTGACTGCATATTCCGAAACAGTCATGATTCGAAAGGCTCTCCCTGACGAATCTCAGCGCAGTGTGTAGATTTTTTATTTATTTTATTATTTTAAACTCGCGAAGAAAACATCAAGGGTTCTGGTTTGCAGGCTGTGGGGATGAAGGACGCCTAATGGTGGCTCTGGTTTAATTCTAGCTTGTTAAACCTCAGAACCTAAGAGGTAGACAGTGCGTAACTCTGACACTCAAAACGTTCTCCCGTGTCTCAGCAGTTGAATTAGGAGCGATGTAAAACTATTGAGGATTACAATTGGAGAACTCCGTTATATTCGTAATTATGTTTGTTGCTAAGTCCTGGGCTAACTATTGGTGGGATGTGTGTGGCCAAAGGCGGTCTAGGTTATTTATTACGCTAACCAGGGAGCGAACAAGACAAGTCCTCAATCTGGAGAGAGAAGGTACACAGATGGTATGTGCCCCGTTCACAGGTGCTACCAGCGTGTACTGTGTACTTGTGAGGGCCTGGCTGCAATGTGCCTCAGAGTTCTCACTGTCCCTCTGCTAAGGCTGGATGAGATTGCAGAGGGGACCTCGAGGCTATCTTGCGTTTTGTGTGAGAATGGTGGACTCATAGGGGACATTGGGGAACACCAGCTCTATGGGAACTGAGAGGACATGTAGCAGCTCGCGTTCGCCACACAACTGGCCCGTTTGAGGATACAGTGGGGGTTTTCTCACTTGCCACCAGTACAAGCAGCATGGTGGGGGTGGGGGGAATCGAGTAGTGTCATTTAATTTTAGTACTCTTGCCACGTTCCCATGTAGTATTAAAAAATGCTATGAGTAAAATACCTCTCAGGATCACTGGGTCTCCAGCCTCTCCTGTTAGTGACGGAACACCCTGCTTAGTGCTTCCATCCTCAAACTCTCACCTGCCTGCACCATCAAGGTCAATCTTTCCAGCGCTCAATCTCTGATATGAAGCAAAAGTCCCTACTTCACTTTCTCATAACATACTATTGTGATGATAATAATTGTGCTGTAAGAAACAGCCGCCACATTAATAAATAAGAAGTCAATAACCGATCTAAGACTAAAATGTTTTTTAATGTTTCTAGTGACCACTTTCGAATTCAAGATTGTGGCAGAGTCGTACGAAAAGTTGCAAAAGTTGGTTCAGAAGGCAATTTCTATTGAAAAAGGTAAGAATGGCCAGCATACTTCCTCACAAGGAGGTCTACAGGTTGAGTTGTGAAGCATGTACTGATGTGATCTAGGCAATCGAAATAAATCCATAATTACACAAAGGCCAGTTGAAATAAATTAGGGAGTGACCTGACGCCTTTATTAGGCGTGGTCCCCTAGTTTAGATAAATAATAATGAGAAAATAATATTTGTTTCAAATGGCAAATTTAGTTAATAATTTGACTTAATTTTCAGAAATTGATCCGGGATTCCCGAAAAGGGATGACGGAGCTGTTCAAGAATTGACTGATTGGGCGCTGAAGTACGGAGCTACTATTGAAGGAGTGAAAATCGAGCACATAGAAAACTATGAGTATGGGATTACTGCGACGAGGGATTTCAGTCAAGGGGAATTCATCATATCCGTTCCTCGAACGTTGATGATGACTACGGAATCTGCTCAAAAAAGCGAGTTGGGTGAGTTGTTTGCTAACAATTTGTTCAGGTTTTGATTTGATGAGGCTACTGTACCCTCTTCTTGGACCAAGGAATCCCAGAGAGCCTAGAACCGAAGGTTTTGAAGCCTTAGCAGGTGCATTGCCTCTGCTGCCCAGAACCTACACGTATGGATGGCAAGGGTGGTCCACCTGAACGAATTACGTCATTCCTTTGCTTTTGATCTAACGAACAGTCAATACGTCGAATGTCTCCGTTTTTGCCCCAGGGGACGTGTGTTGGATGTGCTTGACAAATTCGAAATTATCAAAAGTAGTGGTTAACATAAATGTTTAAATGAGGCGATTTTTTAAAAAGTGTCCCTCCACTGATGGCTTCATTTCTGTAATAATTTGGTTTACCTTATTGTGAACCCTCTTCCCTCCCTTTACACCCTTCAGTTCACTTCTTGGAAAACCAGATTGACCTTTCACTTTTTACTTTCCTTGGCTCTACAAAGTAGCAAAGGAAAGTTGTGTAATCGGCTGTAATTTTTTTTTGTTTTCTTCAGATCTTTACGTTGCAGACCCTCCTGAGTCCGAAAAACACTATTTGGGAAAATGGTCTGTGTGTGTGTCTGTGAACAAATATGGCAATTATACCATAAAATTCCCATTTGTGGGAAAATGACGAGAGCAGCACAATAAATTACCAACACTTTCGACGAAATCGATTTTAGCGCGGTTTTTACAGAAAACAGCCGTGCCAAATCAGCTTCAACTTGATGTCTAGCCTACAGGTTATCATGGGACGCAAAAATAAGGGTATGAACAAAATCCACCGAAAGTTAACTATAGTTATCATAGTTATCATAGTTTCTCAAAAACGGCTCTAACGATTTCGATTAAATTTTTTATGTTCATAGCTCCCAATAAGGCAACTATACCATAAAATTCCCATTCGTTGGAAAATGACGAGAGCAGCACAATAAATTATCAACATTTTCGACGAAAAGCGTTTTTAGCGCGGTTTTTTCCTTATAAACTCCGCTGGAATGTTGGTAGAATATTAAAGAAAATTGGTATCGTAGTCCAATCCAATATCTATAGGGTGAGTGTTTAAAACCGCTCATGAGATACATGGGGCTCACTCCAGAAATTCCTGAATTTCAACTACCGCCGTTTCGCTTACTACTTGTTCTAATAGTTATTACCCAATTACTCCGCAAAAGTGATTACTATCCTTCTTCAAAAAATTCGTGTTTACAGCCTCATTAATTTTCTGTGTACCAATTGCTCAATAATGGTCCTGCAATGAGTACGAACCGCACAATAAATTCCAGAACTGTAGGCGCTACCGCTTTCTGATGCTGTGAAGTGTTGTTTGACCAAGTTCAAAGGAACTGAGTGATAAATGAATCGATTAAGTAGAATTAGCCATGTACAAAGTGAATTGACGTACAGCCAAGTAAAGTTGTGTGTTTTAATGCACCAGATATTTGTTATATCAATGTGTCCTACTCAGTGGCGTTCTTGTTACTGATGATGACTTAACCGGCGACGTCGATCTAACATTGTAACTCAAATTTAGTGGAAACAACTTTGTCGCGAGTGATTTTTTCGTTCGTTTCTCGCTAGAATGTTGCTCGATGTTCTGCACATAAATGCGCGGCTCTGAAGGTTCAGGAATTTATCAAGTTGCTCCTGCTCATAGCAATAAGTGCTCAGAGGATTCGTGAGACTGCCAACACGATGTTGCGGTATTATGGAGTAAAAAAAGGTTAGTTTGTGAAATGACGATGGTTTGACTCTCAGAATTCTTCCTAGTTATTTTACGAACATTATTAAATCCCGAACGTATAGGTACTACGAGGCATATCCACAAAGTAAGTGTACTCGGTTTTTTTAGGGATCAAAAAAATTTATTAAAACAAAAAATAAATACGTGCTTACGTAGGTATACATTTAAGCTATTTTTCTACGTAGTCGCCATTTCTTTCGATGCTGGTAGTTAGGCGGGGGATCAATTTTTTTATGCCTGCCTCGTAGAAATCTGCCGCCACCTCCTTCGTCCACTTGTCGACCTCCCTCTTCACCTCCTCGTCGGTTGAAATTTTTTTTCCACCCATGTGCGTCTTTAGAGAAGTGAAAAGATGATAGTCTGAAGGCGCCAGGTTGGGGGAATAAGGGGGGTGGTCTAAAACATTCCATCCAAAAGAGTCCAACAGTTCCTTCGTGAAGTTGGCCGTGTGAGGTTGGGCATTGTCATGGAACAAGCAAACGCCCTTCGTCAAAAGACCCCTCCTTCGATTTTGAATGGCTCTTCTCAATTTTTTCAGGGTCTCACAATACCTTGCCGCGTTTATGGTCTCCCCCTGAGGCAAATAATCGATCAGTATGATGCCTTTGTGGTCCCAAAACACTGATGCCATGATTTTTTTCCCAAAAATTGTGGTTTTGAACTTTTTGGCTGAGGGTGAAGTGGTGTGACGCCACTGTTCGGACTGTCTCTTGGTTTCTGGAGTATAGTGTGCAACCCAAGTCTCATCTCCAGTAACAATACACTTGAGGAAATCATCACCCTCCAGTTCATACCGTTCCAAAATCTCTTTAGAGGTCTGCACTCGATTCAACTTGTGTTGTTCAGTCAGTTGTTTTGGGACCCATCTTGCACACAGTTTATGAAATCCGAGGGTTTCTGTTGTTTCGTGCAGCAAAGATCTGGATATTTCAGGAAACTTCGTAGAAATTTCGTCCAGAGTCAATCTGCGATCGTCACGGACCGCATTCTCAATCTTGTCCACAAGTTTGTCAGTCACAATTGACGGTCTCCCACTCCTCAACTCGTCATGCACATTCGTACGACCGTTCTTAAACTCCCTACACCACTTGTACACACTCGTACGATTCATGTGTCCTTCACCATAAATTGCCTTTACCTCATTAAAAATGTCAATCGGGGATTTCTCCCTAACAACGAAGTACCGGATGACCGCGCGGATTTCGCACTTGGAGGCAGAGTCGATCGACATCTTTCACGAGAAATGCTCCTGAGACCACAGTTTTCAACGTACTGACCTCATTTTGGTCTTGTTTCGGAGGGGAGGAGTCACGCTACACGACAGTGTGCCCAACATAGCAAAAAAAATTCCCTACGGCCTACGGGAGCTTCAGTACGCTTACTTTGTGGATATGCCTCGTACTTCTCTTTCTAATGATTCTAGTAACCACGGTGTACTAAGCTTGAGAAAGGGTTCAAACACACAAAAAGAAAAAATGAAACCTATATCCCCTACTCAGACAAAATAATATAAGTATATTAACGAAAAAAGCTTGAACAAATTACTTAGTATTTAGAAATTAATTTAGGATAAAATAAAGGGAACCTTCTGACCAAAAACGACGTTTGTGGTGGCGAAATGAACAGACGGAGAGAAGTTGGCAGATGAGAGACGAGTGCGACGACGTCGGGGTTCCCCGAGATGGCTGGAAGATCAGGCTTTCTGAGAAGTGGAAGACTTTTAGTAGGACTCCATATAATCTCTGGGCGATGAAGGGTTCCAACAGAGAGAGAGAGAAAGAGAGATTGAGGGTAGTAGACTGGGTAAGTGAGGTATAGAAAAACGGGAAACGTGGGATACTGATGACCCAGTTTGCAAATATTAGAATTCGGCAGACGACTGTTCAGGGTTTCGGTGAAAGACAGACTGACGGGTTCAGGAACGGGCTTCATTGCGGTCGGAGCAGAGGGCTTGTAGATGGCTTGTAGAGGGAAACAAGAGCGCAATCACTCAGAGGTCAACCGAGAGAGCACCAAATGTTCCGATGACTACACTCGCGCACTAGTAATTGAAAATACTACGTATTGTTTATATTTCTAAACAATTGGAAATCTGACTTCATGCTCTTGCTACTGTGGAACGACGACAATGTGAGACAGGTTGAGCAAAAAGGTATGGTTTACGAGTTTAAGTCAACTTAGATTCAGTTTGAAGAATCCAGTTGTACTGTATGAGAGGGTTTTGAGGGAATTTCGCGATAATTTGGGATATTGGTCCCTCTCAACACAGCAGTTCCGCAGCTAATCGCTAACCCTCGCTAAAACACATCTAATAGATGGATTTTATTCTGATGTTTTCAGATTACTTGATGCGAAATGATCCACTCCTGGCTCGCATGCCCAACGTAATCCTTGCACTCTTCGTACTTCTCGAAAAGTTCAAAGGCGAATCTTCGTACTGGGCTCCATATTTGAACTGCCTTCCTTCGTCGTATTCTACAGTCATGTATTTCACTCCTGCTGAAATGAGTGCTCTGAAAGGCTCTCCAATTTACGGTAATTCAGCTCATGTTTAAATAGTCGTTTTACGTATAATTATTAATAAATGCGAGAACCTTGAGCGGAATTCTGGGGCTTCCTATGAGGAAATTCACTAATCAATATCTGTTCTTGCAACCTCTGTTGGCGCAGCAAAAGGGGTTAATAAGCCTAACTGCCGACTTTCTCAGTCCAACATGTGATTAACTGCTCTTGTATTACTCACAAATGAAATTGTAGAATTCTGCTACAAGTGATGGATTATATGAGCCAAATTATAATATCGGAAATATCTGACCAGGAAGGAATCCAAGGAAGCCTTGAAAGATACTGGGATCCAGAAGAAGTGATAATTCTCGTGGAGAATGGGGAGAGGCACCCAAGGGATACGGGGACCTTCGGTGTCACTCGCGTCGAAAAAAGGTGAATAATAAAGAAAAGGGATTGTTGAAAACTGAAGGGTTTTGTCGTCGCACGGAGTTAGGATCGGAATGGCGTTGGGTTGAAGGCGTTATCTCTGTCGTCGGCAGGGAGAGGTATAATACCCTTAGTGTCGTGCCGCAACAACCTCCCAGCAGTGGATGATGTAGAGTTTAGGAATAGTTAGTGCACTTATGTCAATTCTGCAGGTTCCCAACTGGAATACTTCACTAATACGATGGTTTATAAACATTTATGTCTGTGTAGCATACTTTGAAGGCACTATTAGAAGTGTTGTGGAGGCACTGTGTCCAAGGTAGTGATGGACAACGGATGTCCACATAACGGCCTGTTGGGTCTGTGAGAGCACCAATTCAAGCTGTCATTTGTACCCTCTCAAGGGTTGTTCATCCTCCTTTAACCATTTTTCGTGCAGCGCCAACTGAGTTAAGGCGCCAGCAACTCTTCAACCACTCCATTCAAATGTTTGTGCTTCCAGAGTCACCCTGGATGTTCAGGAGCACTGCAGGCTGGTTGAGAAAGATGTCGACGTTGTCAGGGTTGAGTTCTTCCCTAGAGACAACTCAGTAGTCCCCCCCCCTCCCTCTCACCATAACAACGCCTTTGTGTGACACATCACCAGCATTCTGCTAGCACTTGGTGTGAAGCACATCTACCAACGGCCCACGACATCACGATGGTTGACCTCTTGTTTATTGTAAGAACTGTGTGAAAGAGCTAGTAATCTCAGCTCTCGACTCTCCCATCTCGGCCCAACTGCACAACATCCCTTGAGTGAGGGTGTCAGTAGACTGTCCGAGTTCTCCTCCATTAACCGAACCGTGTCAGCCACAGACTTTTCAATGGCTTATTGTGCTTTGGGAAGATGGTTTCACACCAACTTTTTTACTTTTCGTATTCATGTCACTATTTGGGGGAACCCTGCGGACGTGATTCACTCAGAGGTCAATATCCCATTTCCAGGTCTACAATATTGGCCTTTATCCATAATATTCTGGTTCCTCTGGTTTGCCCAATCATAGTGATGAATATAGTTGATCACTCGTGAGTTATCCGTTCCCCCTTCTGCTGCATGTAGAATTTGCTTATTCGAGCCCCCAACAACTTGTCTTGGCTCAGGCCTGAACATTCGGGCCAATCATCATCTATAAGGACATCCCAAATATTCCTGTGCTCCCACCCGACATCCCTTGAGAATACATTCCCCCGCCCCACCCACCAACCACCATCAACAAGCAGTTTTATCTAAGGTCGTAAGTAATTTGAGTGATAGATGTAGAGGCCTGTACTACTGCCTGACTATTTCTGCACCAGAACCAGAGGTGGGGAACCAGAATATTCTGGAGGGTTTGTGCCTAAGTTCTTCCATTTCATTTATTACTAAACACAGTCCTAATTAATTGTACATAAAATTTAAGGCTTGAGTTAATAAACAATTGGAAATATTTTCTGTTTTACAGAACCTGCTATGAAGCAATGTCAAAACATCGCGAGGCAGTATGTCTACCTTCGCAATTTGTTCAATGTAAGTTTTAGGTTAATTTACTTACAACTCTGACAGTCCCTTATTGCGGGTGAGCACCACGACCCAAATGCCAGGTATTTCCTGCGAGAGTGTTCTTCGACGTTTACCCTTGGGGAAGTTGTAGCAGGTACCAAAAATATTTCCCTTTCAAGTCTCTGGCACTGAGCCAGACTAAGGTCTGTCCTCTCTCTCATCAGAATGCTACGTCTTATCTCATGTGTATGGCAGGTGTGCGTATTCTCTCATTGTACTCTTGATTAGTGACGGAGATGCCCTGCAATGGGGGAGTGCCTTCACAGGTACAGTAGGTGAACCGAGTAGGTTCCAGGTAGTCCAGCTTATAATTTCTCCAGTGATCCCTTCAAGAATCCACTTGGCATAACTCTGATCGAGTTTGCTAAAGAGTTGAGCATTCTGCACTCCCTCACCAGTTTTCACGCTGTGTAGTAGTAGTAGAAAATGGGCATCCACTCGGGCAGTCAGAGTGTGGTGACAATTTAGAGTGTCTCCATCAAGCCTCCTAATGGAGACTACTGCCAGAAGCATATTCCTTTTCGAGAACACATTGCCGACTGTTCCAAGTCGGGTGTCCTGAATTTCAAATCCCACTCTCGTGTTCTTTTCATTCAGGATTCCATTGCCTTTAAGCATTTAAGTATTCAACAGCTCGATCATGTACAGGCAAGTGGCTGAGAATCCCTGAAGCAGTCTCCATACTTATGACAGTCCTCGGGCTCTCATAAATGGTGGCCTCAGCCCCTCCATATCAAGGTTGAACCTGATGTACCTCTGATCAGATCCAGAAAATTCAGAGGAGAGATGACAGTTGGATACATTAACTCCTCTGGAAGGTTTTAAGTTTGTGACGGAATTAAAGATTTGTGTACAACTTCACATAGGGATGAAGCCCACAACAACGAGATATCTCTTTACAGAAATAGAAACAAAACAGAAGGAAAATAACTAAAAATAATAGAAATATAGATGTATTAAAATAAAATAACAGACTTCTCCTTCCTATCAAAATCTGAACCAAAAGATATCTAAAAAAATAAGAATTAAATTAAAACGACTTTCTACTCTACTTCTGACATGCCAAAAAAAAAGAAGAAACGGAAGAAAATAAACGTGACTTGCGGCCAGGGATCTTCTTTCTTCGTTCGAACCTGAAGCTCTCCAGAAGAACCCAATAAGGAATTGGAACCAAAAAACGGGAAGACAACTTGAAAAATGGGAGTCGGAACGAGTCAAAAAACCCCTTTTTTCTCAGGGAACAGGAACACGCGGAAGAAACCAAAACAAAACACCCCTGGTAGAGAGAAACAACACCCTCCTCAACCTCTCATAAACCTGCCATCCGGTTATCACCTGGGAAGGCACTGTTCCTAGCCTCCACCCTGGGTCTGTTCCAGGGGCCCAACCGCACTTGAAAAGTAACTCTTTACAAGTTTTACCTTAATAGTTGTTAAATAGTGTTACGTACTCTTTTGAAGACTCGAGTGTATTCGATGGGCACTTGGCTCATTGTGCAATTATATAGGCTGAGTCATCGGCTTTTGTTTTGTAATAGACTTTTGATTAGCTGAAATAAGAACGAGAGCCGTAAGAAGTCTCTCAAGATGTCAGCAAGTGGTGAATGTCCATTTAGTGTTCGCTCATTTCCTGATTCCTCATATGAAGGAAAATAGCTTAGATGATGACTCTTATGCTAACTTATCTCTGTGCTGCCTTTATTGCTAACTTCTGCTCTCTCTTTACAGAACTCAACTTGTGCCGCTAGCGCAATTTTGAGGACATCTTTTACCTACGAGCAGTATAGGTAAGTCAATACTATCTCGAAGGATATTAGTATTAGGCGATACGAAGAGCTCGACAAATCGCCATTTGCGATATGCAAAGCACAGAAGAATCCTGTAAATATGTGCCAGGAGCTGGAGCCATCTCTTCCAGAAGAGAAAATTATGTATGACCCAGCACCTCACTGGCCATTAGTGGATGTTTCCATGGATTTGATCACTTTAGGAGGAGAAAATGACTTGTCGGGATGGCTTGCTGTTCGCCAGTTAGGAACGAGATCCCCTGATGGTAATGCTAACATAGGAAGCCTGCAGAGGGATAGTACAGGAGTACCTATCTGCACTTGTGACATTGCGATCCACAATTTTCTTTATTCACATTCAAACAGTTTCTTAGGAAATGGAATGCGTCGTGTCAACAACTTCAGAGTAACGGTCACACGGAGGCACTGATTGTCAAATGCATGAAAGGAGGGGTTCTGGACGAAGAACCTTATCATGCAGGTCTTCTAGAGTTCAGAAACTCGCCCGCGTATAACAACAGTCACCATCTCAGGCCCCTTTTGGCTTCCCCTGAAGTGTCTCGTGCCAGCTCATCGCAGATCTTTTCCAAAAGCATGATGACTTACATCTTTTGATCGACCTCCAAAAGACGTCGGTGGCAGAGACCTAACGCCTATTTCGTTGATTGTGAAGTCCTTTTATGTACAAATAGGATACAAGCGGTATAACAGTAGGAAGGCGTCCACAACGCAATAACTCTTCCAAAATCTTATGGTTGCCCCCGCAAATCGCAAGTGTGCCACAAATAATACTCTTCGATGACTTCAGTCGACACTGATGAAATATTACGCAGGTACTAAAGATTTATTCACAATCTCCAATACAGATCAAAATTTTTTTTTTTTACAAAATTCAATAAATAAAGTTTAACATTTTGTCACATTTTCTTTAAATGTCCTCCGCTAAACTAAAAACGCGGCGTTGACCACAATATTTACACAAAACCACAATTTAGGTTTCGACCACAGTCAGTTCCAAAGTCAATATGTCACTTAAGCTAGCAAGTTCTGTTACTGTTGCGCAGAGCATCGAATCTATCAGCTCTGATCATGTACTTTGTCTAAAGTATACAATTATTAGGAGAGATTCCTGTGGAGTGCCGTTCATCTTCATGCAGCAATACCCGCGAATCCATGGCACGGTTCAAAATGTAAATCGTTTCTTCATTATTGCAAGGTTCTGAATCGAATTCGACGTCCAACGACTCAGTCGTATTGAAACGTCTTTCTAAGAGTTCTCCACAGATAGTAGTGTCTGGTCGTCGTTCCATTGGATGGAACGGAGTTGTGCGGATAAGCCCGTCTTTGCTGTTTATTGAGAACGGGGCTCAAACTTTGTTGACTATTCATGAACTCCTCGTTTTTCAAGTGCTCGCACAGAGCTCCCCGTTTCGCTCGAAGCCGCGACTTCTTTTGACGAACTCGACACGAAATGAGGAGGGACAAAAAGCCGAAAATGGCCAAAACGAATATCGCCAAGCTGATCACGATTGCGGACTTGACGGAGACTGGGATCTTTCGAAAGCGACTGAAGTTATCTTCGGACGAGCTCAGATCTGCTTCGAGGTTCGAGGCCACTTGATTTGTTTCCAAAATATGATCCTTTTCGTCGATTACGAAAACGTTGTCTATTTTCTCCGTTTTTGGAGTCGGTTGCATGGATATTTTGATTTCTTCGTATTTCCCTCGAAGGGAAACCGGCTTTAATTGAGGGCTCGGCATTTTTCGCAGAGGGCTTTCAGCTCTTTTCGGAGTGGAAAATTCCGGCATGCTGTCGAAAACTCTCGGCTCTCGGTTGTCGATTCGCACGATGGCTTTCAACGTTGTGTAGTAGCCTTTAGTGTCGCTTTTACTCTTCTGTTGAACCCCTTGTATTTTGTCGCTCAAAAATGACGGAAACGTACCCATCACGTCGTCGTTTGGAAACAAAATTGTGGGCTTGACGTAAATTTGTCTCTCTCCTTCGTTATCATCTTCCTCTCCTTCGGGACTGGTGGTGTTTTCACCGACTAGAGACTTCTTTTCGGCAAAAATGTCAGCCAATACGAACTTACTCGAACCTCTTTCTCTGTGGTCTAAGAGTTGAGCCAACGTCATGTTCCTCAATTCTAAAATCTTGGACAATTTTAAATTGCCACTTTCGGTTTTGAGAAGTTCAGTTATACTGTCGTTGAGCTGACGCAAGTTCAAAATATCGAAGTTCAAATTTTGTGGAATGTCTGTCGTTTGAATTTCGGGGGGTAGTTGTTCAATTTCGTTCGGTTCAGTGCTTTCTATCTCAATGACAGAGGCGCTCAGAGTGGTAGGTTCAGCGTCATATTTAGGAGTTGTGAAAATCGACTTCCCTCGGCTTCTGTGAAGTTCGATGACTTTGTTGAACCTTTCTTTGAAAATCATTTCAGTCGTAGGTTTCATCGTTGTGGGTCTCATCGTCGGTTGAACTTTAGTTGTCGCGCATATGAATTTAGTTGTCGTCTCAGGTTTGAGAGTTGTTGTGGGTTTCTCTTTCTTCGGTTCGAATTTGGGGATGTTGGGGGTTGGAGTGGTTGGGAAAGTAGTGGGACTAGGGGTTGTCGTACCGGCAGTTCGATAAGACTGCGCGTGGGCTGTCAATCTCTCGATTAACCGACTTGCTTCCATTAATTGCGGTTGTGTCGTTGTGTAGTAACCTTCGTAACTTTGTTTACTCTCTGTCACATATTTAACTGTCGTGTCTGCCAGTTTTGGCCGGGTGTCGACCCCATTTTTATTATTTTGCTGCAGACGCGGACTCAATTTTTTCCTAATTATCGCCGAAGTCTCTGGCAATTTTCTTGATTTCGAAAACAGCGCTTTCCTGTCGAACACTTTGTTTCCAAAATCCGACCGAATTTGAGACACAGTTGGCGCTTGACTAGGCACTTCGTTAGGCTCTTTATTGGCAGGATCTGCCGGAAACTCGTTGCCGAATTGTCTCACCGTCTTGATCGTGTTGGACGAGGGTCTGTAGTTATCTGCTGGACGTTCTATGACCTTGAAAGGTTTGATCGTGTTTGTCGATGGTCTGTTGTATTCAGTTTGGTGTTCTGGAGGCTCGTCACTGAAAGTCTTGACAGGTTTGATTGTGTTGACGGTGAACCTTGAGTCAGTCTCAATTGTGTATTCTTTAACAGGTTTGATCGCGTTGACTGAGGATTTAGTTCCGTACGGTCGATATTTGTGGAGTTTCCACGTCACTGGTTGAGGAGTCGTCTCGACTTTGAATTCTGGGAGTTTCGTCGGTTCTATCGACTCTTCGACGGCGGTTGGTTGAGACACGAGATTATTTCTGCTGTCGAAGACTTGGTAGATTCGTCCATTTTTCTCTTCTTGCTCCAATTTCTCGAGAGCTCGGTTGTTGGGGTCGTAAATTACAGTTGTGGGATCTTCAGGAGGAATAACTGTCGTTTCTATGTACAATTCAATTTTATCCATTTCCGTGGTGATCATTTGAGCCGTAGGACGAGGTCGACGTCTTCCCCCTTTACGTCGCTTGCGGTGTGGTTTTCGAGTGGTCGTCTCGCCGTTGTCATCTTCTTTCTTATTCCTCCCATCCGACGTTTTATTTCTGTGCTTCCGGTGCGGCCTCCTTCTTCTCTTGTGGGTTCTCTTTCTCATCGTAGTTTCTTCCAAAGGGGGCAAAGTACTGTACACCTCTTCGAAGGCTTTGACTGATTCCAGTTCGCCGTAATTGCCGGGCTGCGTCAAAATGTCGATGGTGTCCCCCGGAGGGTGTTCAGTTGTTCGAATCCTCTTCCTCAGCCTTCGTCTTCTTTTGACGCCGGTTCGAACGCGAATCCTCCTCCGGGTTTCTATCTCTTCCGTCGGTCCTGGCTCCAATGGTGGATCCAGCAGAACTGATTCGCCTCCATCGCTTACTTCTTTCTAAAAACGAAACATACTAAATAAACAACAAGATCATTAATAATTGAAAACATGTTGCTATTTTGATGAGATCATCGTGAGTGGGAACGTTTGTGCCTAGATGGGAAGGTGTGATGGTTTGTTCTGTATAGCTCATCATAGTTGTTAATTTCCTTGGTTGGGTGTAACTGATCCTCGAGGCACTAGAT
Organism: Pachypeltis micranthus; assembly: GCA_020466155.1. NCBI lineage: Eukaryota > Metazoa > Arthropoda > Insecta > Hemiptera > Miridae > Pachypeltis > Pachypeltis micranthus. Next base: position 28,292,707 of record CM035778.1, on the reverse strand, counting down.
CTTGAGAGGCAGCTCAAGGGGGTTAATAAAGCCTCCTGGTCAATGTTTCATATTATTTCTCGTTCATCATGTTCGCAGCAACCCGCCAGAAGGCCCATTACTCGGTAACACGGTCAGTTTGAAGTCGGGAATTTCCAAGGTAGCTCCTGATAATGACCGTCATTAAACTCTCACCGCACGGGTAGCATATTGAACTACCACGCTGAACGAGCGAGATCTGTAATTAAAATACCGCATCAAAATTGCTTTTCGTTGAAATTGTTGATTATTTATAGTGCTCCTCCCATCGCTTTCCCACGAATGAAAACTAAACTGTTACGTTTGGTACTGTTCACAAATATAATTAATCAAAATCGTTTTTGCCGTTTTTGAAACGAAAAATATTTGGCGTTTCGATCACTATGATTACTGTAATTAGTTTTGGACCCCGATTTCGCTCATACCCTTATTTTGAGGTCCCACGATGATTTACACGATAAACGCTAAATTTTAACTGACTCCGTTCAGCTGTTTTCTTTGAATCGTGTTCACATACACATGAACACACTCATTTTCTCAAATGGCATTTTTCAGTAAGAATCTGAAGAAAATACAACGCGTTTTTCAGCCTATTACAAGAGGTCTTTCGTCAAACTCCGTAGTGTTCAGTATTCAAGCGGCACAATAAATGTTATGGATTTTTCAATTACTAAGCAGGAACAATCAACAATTAACAGAGGGTCTCCATAATCAATTTGGCGTGGGGGGGGGGGGATTAGTATTTCCTAATATTAGCCTCTATTTTCCAACTTATCCGATTTTCTCAAAAATGTTTGCTTAGTTGTCCAATGGTTTTTGCTTAATTTTACAAATAATTTAAAGTCATTTTCAAACAATTGTGGTAATTTCCCGACGATTGTCCACCCTTCCAACAATTTTCACTCGGTTTCTGAACAATTTTTGCTTTCTCAACTACTATTCGCTTTTTACTTTACTTGGCTCTACAAAGTAGAAAGGAAAGTTATGTAATCGGCTGAAAAAATTTTTTTTGAGTTCTCTTCAGATCTTTACGTTTCAGACCCCCCTGAGTCCGAAAATGGTCTGTGCGTATGTGTGTCTGTGGACGATTTTTAGAGAGAACCATCGTACCAAATCCAGTCAAACTTGATCTCTCGCCCGCAGGTTACTATGGGACGCCAGAATAAGGGTTTGGACAAAATCCATCGAAAGTTACCTATAGTTATCATAGTGATCAAAACACCAAATATTTTTTTTCTCAAAAATGGCTCTGACGATGTTGATTAAACTTCTTATAATGATAGCTCTTAATAAGATAATTATACCATAAAATTCCCATTTCTAAGAAAATGACGAAAGCAGCACAATAAATTATCAAAATTTTCGACGAAATTGATTTTAGCGCGGTTTCTAGAGAAAACAACCGTACCAAATCAGCTGAAACTTGATGTCTAGCCTACAGGTTACCATGGGACACAAAAATAAGGGTATGGGCAAAATCCACCGAAAGTTAACTATAGTTATCATAGTGATCAAAACACCAAATTTTTTTTCTCAAAAACGGCTCCAACGATTTTGATTACATTTTGTATATTGATAGCTCTCAATAAGACAATTATACCATAAAATTCCCATTTGTGGGAAAATGGCTAGAGCAGCACAATAAATTATCAAAATTTTCGACGAAAAGCGTTTTCAGCCGATTTTTTTCTTATAACCTCCGCTGGAATGTTAGTAGAATGTTAAAAAAAATTGGTATTGTAGTCCAATCCAATAGTGTGTTGAGTGTTTAAAAACGCTCATGGGCTACATGGGGCTCACTCCAGAAATTCCTGAATTTCAACTACTGCCGTTTCGCTTACTACCAGTTCTAACAGTTATTACCCAATAGCTCTGCAAAAGTAATTACTATCCTTCTTCAAAAAATTCGTGTTTACAGCCTCATTAATTATCTGTGTAGCGATCGCTCAATAAAGGTCCTGGAATGAGTACGAGCAGCACAATAAATTCCAGAACTGTAGGCGCTACCGTTTTCTGCTGCTGTTACGTGTTGTTTGACCAAGTTCAAAGGCCACGTACATAGTCAATTGACGTAGAGCTAAGGAAAGTTGTGTGTTGCAACGCACCAGATATTTCGAAGTACATCTAATTTTGTAATCTTCGTAAGTTGGGGTTATACAATTTCTACTCAGTTCCCTAACTCTCTTTCAAAAGGTGGAGGTGGAGGAAAATTATTTGTTCTGTCAAGCTCTCAATAGTTTTTATCGATTTACCCAAAATCTCTTGGATTTAGGTTGATTTCTCAACAGTTCGTATAGAAAATCATAAAAATACCGTAAAACTATAAGAAATTATCCTGACAATTGTAAATCAAGTCAAGTTATTCCAAAATGGTAAATATAATCCTGAAAGTTAAATAGATCAAATGACTTTTCTCAGTCATGTACCTGAACGCTAACTATTCTGTAATCATCTTCTTCTTCTTGAAATGATGGGGAAAGCAGCTGCGAAAACACCACTGCCAGGAAGAAGATCCATCTGTTTAGTTTCATCCTAAACAATAATAAGAACACGATTAGTTAAGATTCACACATTACGGTTTTCATGGTATTCGTGCACAACATCTGCACATCTGTTTTGTACAAATCAATATTTGAAAGCTTTAGCTCGTTTTTCTGTTTTCTCTCAATGCTTTGACCACTGGGCTTTCAATAGTTAATCTTAGAGCCGTCGAACATTATGGCCTGACATCAGTCAACCAACTCCTTTCTTGCAATGTTTCAAGAACACAAAAATAATGGTATTTCCTGAGCCAATGACACACACGTACGAATTCATCGTATAGTAGGTGTTTTCTCTTCTCTCATCTCTTGCCTTGACGCCTCATTGCTTCTCAGTCCGCCCCAGTTTGTCTTAAAGATCTGAAGAAAATCCTTCGGTGTAGAACTTGAACGGGTATTTGCCCAGACTACACTGCGCCAGCTGTTGTGGTTGGGAGGAGGAAGGGAATAAGGATAACTGGAAGTTCCACGTTAACAGGGGGGGGGGGAGATGCCACAGAAAATGCTTGTTGTAACAGAAGTCTTCAGGGCTTAACGTTTAATTTTATAACGTCGACTTTATCTGCATGTACTCTGTGGGTTTCGGACACTGCCATCTTTGGCACAAGACGCATCATTCCACTGTTGCCCTGCAGTACAGACATTTTAGGCTCGCAGCCTTACCTATTCGATGAAGGTACTCCCCAAAGACGTATGAGAAACTGGGTAAAGCAGAAACCCATCTCACTGTGCTGAGCCATCGACCAAGTGCTCTCGTTCTGTGCTGCCACCTCCCTAGGTTCACAGTCCTCCTTATTTTCTTTTGGTGACCGTACTCTGCTGGCACCCTTGATGGTTACAGCTCTTTCCTTTCGGCTCCTAGAAGGTGGATCGGAATAACACCCATTACCACCAACACTGCCTCCTGAGAATTATTATTATTCTAATTATAGTTAAATGGCATTAACACGTCAGTAGCTCTCTTTACTGATTAAAATGGATGATAATTCCTCATTAATCCGGTTAAATAGGTATCACGTGGCGTGGAGACGCATTATCGTGCCCAAGGTAGCCGATTGAGGCAACGACCAGCTTATGGCCTGCTAAGAGCTAGATGCTGCCTAACCTAAAGGCTGGCGCAGGAACCTTCCAATACAGGTCTGTTTTCTTACTTGATGACTGTTCCTAAACCCTCATTGAGGGTTATATCAGTCATGGAAGTTCCAGTTTCGCAAATATGCAAGCGGCCATCCTCTGCAACATCCACAGAAGTGAGACCTGCGGAGGTACGGCAGGTATTTGGTCGTTAGCCAGTCTCCCGGTAGAGAGCTGTTGCCTGTGTGTTACCACGCGGAGGTGACCACCTGAGGAATCCTGTACCGTCTGGAAGGAGTTCTTAATATCGTTTCCCATCTGATCTAACTATTTACTTGGTTGGCAAGTTTCAAAAGGACAGATCAACTACGACCACGTTTCTTAGCCATCACCAGCCATCTTAGTCACGGAGAGTCTTGGAGAGCTGACTAAAAGGGACAGCCGGGTGGGCTCAGCTGGAATGACAACCTCACCTCTACGAGGTCGCTCACTGTTGTAGAAACGAGGCTTAACTGTGGCTGGGCGTCACAGTGTACTTGTCGCCACACTGTGCTCACCCTGCAGTTGGGGGTCCTGAATTCCACAGCCGTTTTTCCTGCGTGTTCGAGCCGAACTTACAAGGACTCAACTTACACTTCTTCCACATACATGACACACTGGGGACCCCCTTCCATGAGCTGGGATCGCAGAACACACCCCCCAAACGAAGGGGGACAGAATTCCCCTGCTGTATCCTCTGCGTGGCCATAAAAGCCGGCCTTAGAGGGGCTTAAAGTTCACGACACTGACACTCACAACATATTCCAGATACAAAATACACTGCATCGGCTTACACAGCAGAACACATTGACTTAAAACACTCATAATGAGCGAAAGACAGTCCTGGAAGTAGCTCACACACATACCTACGAGTGATCCCCTATATCACTATGGCCTTCAGAATGAGGAGGGGGAAAGGTTTGAGAGTTCCTGGGGCGGCTGATAGCGTGTGTCCCGCTCACCACATCACCAGTGGCCGAGGGCTGAGTCTGAGCAGCTGCTGAAAAATCCCTCATGCGTCTTAGTCCCAGTGTGTAACCAAACTGGCAGCTGCAGCGCATGTGGGGGCCTCCCTTTGACCCTCAACAGACCAGCGAAAGGGGCTAGAGGGACCTTCCGGGACACTGCTTCGAGCACCTCTCGCCCATACCACAAACACACACAACAAATGACCTCACAAGGGTACACTACATCATTCTGCTTCTTTAACCCCCCCCCCCCCACCAAGTAAAAACAACATGACAAAGTTAGTTAAATCATCAGCAGGTAATATAAACGCCACCTGCGTCTCTTCCTTGGGCTCGCCAAGCTAGACCCCTCGCTCTTCGGACGATGAGCAACCTACTCGTCGTCCAAACAAACAAGGGCGGAAAGAACCAGGCAAATCGCCTTCATCTCCCCCTTTCCCTCCTAGTATCCAGGTTACCTGAGGGCAGGTAACCTGGCCACTACAAGTAGTAAACACCCTGTGGACCATAATATGTCGGATATGGAACAGATTTGTGCTTATGTCCAAATTATGCACAGCCAGCTGGCACAAATGAGGATCAATGCGACGGGAACCTTCCAATACACTGTTTGAGTTCTTACACACTTCTATAAAAACTGAAGAAAATGGAGACATGGGATGAGTGGTACAAAATGACTTGTAAATCTTTAGGAGCATTTCATCCAATATGGATAAGCAATCAGAGTTGGCCATCGTTACCGACTTACGCCCATTGTAGGCACCCTAGCGATTGTAGTCTAGCGGGAAAAACGAAGGTTCATAATCCGACGAGAGTTGAGATATTGGGCTATTGGTTGGCTACCAGAATCATAAAATAACTTTGGGCATAGGAAGTGGGCCAAACGTGACGCCCAATTAGCTCGATGTTTTCCATATCCTGTACTAAACTAATTACTGGCGTTCGTCTTAATCTTGTACTTTTTTCGGATCTGACAGATCATTTGACCGTAGACAGTGTCACCTACGTGATGCTGTTTTCTTACAATCTGCACACAATGCGGCGTTTTTCTTAAATTAGGCCAGGTTCGTTCAGGTGGGGGTGCTATATGACGCAATGGCATCGAACATCCTCGAACTAGAACATTTGAAAGGTGTTCACTATCCTGAAATTCGAACGTGTTATTTGAGAGATGCGTCTACTTTCGGGAGCTCGAATTTCCTTCAAAGACTGCGTGTGTTCGGTCATTCAAACACACCAGCTCAACGCCTGTAATGTTAAAGTCTCCAAAACAAATTATTTACATTCAGCTCATTTGTATTTTAGCGCGGGATTCCACTCGCAAATAGGTAGATGATCGGCTCACGCTGGACGCTGCTCTGTGGCTTCGGTTGTTTGAAGTAATCGCCGTTCGTTACCGGTTCCTCCGAGTTTAACGCAGTTTCCTCGTATTGTGCAATTGATCCGCCTTGTTATGGTTTTCCTTTTCTCCGAGATTAAGTGGGTTACTCCGTCAAAACTATCGAGGAGGTTGAGCACTGTGTCATTCGGCCGAAACTAATCAAGTGTCGCCTAAAGTAGGAAACGCCGGTTCCGTTCGCATTTAAGCGACTGCGAGAGCCGATTCTAACGACCCATTAGCTCGAGAAACATGACGAATCCGATGACAGGATTGTTCGTTTATGGGGGAGTGCGGGCGGTTATGTCAAAAGTTTTGTACGCATCGAAATCACACAATTGCCCGAGAAATTGCTCGTGGCTTATTGTGTTTTGCTTAAGACCGCCTGAGTTCCGTTCTACGAGTTGTATCTTTCACTCGATTAAAAAGTCCAGTGTTTGTGTTTGAGAAAAGACGAGTTTCGCTCAGAACCGTCGGTTTTGAAGCCTTCAGAGTCAGAATAACAGAATGCCAGCGTATTTTATTAGAAAATATTTCATTGAGCTAAACCAGTGGTTCTCAACCTTTTATGAGGTATCGCCCCTTAGTGGAAGACGACTCACCCCTGTCGCCCCCCTTCTCTTAGTACGGTATACCCTTATTTAAATGTAAGAAACGTGTTGTTGTAAAAATAATAGACTGAATTATTATGTTAAATGATTTATTATTATATACAATTATTATTATTTCAATTAATTAATTTACCGTTTTAATGGCTCCCTTGTGCTTGGTGGACTGCAGTCAAAGCCTGAATATCCGGCTGTATGTTGGTCAGGTGAAGGCGCAGGTCTCCTTTGCTGCAAACATCCAATTTGTTCCTTTGTTTTGTGAGGAGCTGGACGACAGAGCTGAATCCTTTTTCCACTAAATATGTGGATGGAAATGAGAGGGATTCAACCATTTCCCACAGTTTTGGATAAGATTCCATGAGTTTTACCCAGGCTAACTCGTAACCATCCTGCTTAAAAATCATCTTTGCCTCACAGTCATATTTCAGGTCCAAAAACTCTGTCTGCAAAATATGTTCAAGGGTGTCCACCGCGTCAAACAAAAATGGATCAAAAACCCAATCTGGAATTTTAAGATTGGCAATGTCTTCAAATCTTGATTTCTTGGCAAACTTGGCAATGAACGAACTGATAATGCCTTTTGCTTTGATAATATTCATCTTATTTCCTTGCAGCTTCATGTTGACCTCATTGAGTTTTTCGAAAATATCAGTCAGATATGCAATCTTGAATTTGCGAAGTCTCAACGCTTGACTCAATTCAGGGTCACAAGAATCGAGAAATTCAGTCACTGTTTCGAACAATTCAAAAAATCGCCGCAAACAGTTTCCTTTTGAAAGCCACCTCACGGCCGTGTGAAGGAGCAACCGCTCAAATTCCTCATCATTTCGGTGGCACAGTTGTCGGAAGAGACGGTCATGCAGGGCACTGGCTTTTATCTCATTTACGCCATTAATTACTAGTTGAAGGGTTTCATGCAGTATACCACTTAATTTTTTTTGCCCATAATTTTCTTTAAAACGAGTGAATTTGTTTTTAAAACGCTACCATGTTTCTGCGACACTTAAGATTCTACTCTACAGAAGAGTTAGTTTATTTTTTCTGACTTTTCATACTGATCGCCCCCCTGTCGCCCCCCACAAATTTATCGCCCCCCTTAGAACCCAAATCGCCCACCGGGGGGCGATCGCCCCCAGGTTGGGAACCACTGAGCTAAACCTAGTAGAAATGGAGTAGTTTCATATTATAGTGAAGGCATACTTTTTTTTACTTTCCTTGGCTCTACGAAGTAGAAAGGAAAGTTATGTAATCGGCTGAAAAAAAAATTGAGTTTTCTTCAGATCTTTACGTTTCAGACCCTCCTGAGTCCGGAAAACACTATTTGGGCAAATGGTCTGTGGGTCTGTGTGTATGTGTGTCTGTGAACGATTTTTAGAGAGAACCATCGTACCAAATCAGCTCAAACTTCATATCTCGCTCGCAGGTTACCATGGGACGCCAAAATAAGGGTATGAACAAAATCCATCGAAATATAACTATAGTTATCATAGTGATCAAAATACCAAATATTTTTTTTCTCAAAAACGGCTCTAACGATTTTGAATTAAATTTTTTATATTCATAGCTCGAAATATGGCTATCATACTATAAAATTCCCATTAATGGGAAAATGACGACAGCAGCACAATAAATTGCCAAAACTTTCGACGAAATCGATTTTAGCGCGGTTTTTAGAGGAAACAACTGTACCAAATCAGCTGTAAAATGATGTCTCGCCTACAGGTTACCATGAGACGCCAAAATAAGGGTATGGGCAAAATCCACCGAAATTTAACTATAGTTATCATAGTGATCAAAATACCAAATTTTGTTTCTCAAAAACGGCTTTAACGATTTTGATTACATTGTTTATCTTGATAGCTTTCAATCAGGCAATTATACCATAAAATTCCACTTTGTGAGAAAATGACGAGAGCAGCACAATAAATTATCAAAATTTTCGACGAAAAGCGTTTTTAGCGCAGTTTTTTTCCTTATAAACTCCGCTGAAATTTTTGTAGAATGTTAAAAAAATTGGTATTGTAGTCCAATCCAATACCTAACGGGTGAGTGTTTAAAAACACTCATGAAATACATGGTTCTCACTCCAGAAATTCCTGAATTTCAACTACCGCCGTTTCGCTTACTACCAATTCCAAACGTTTTTACCCAATAACTCTGCAAAAGTGATTAATCCTTCTTCAAAAAATTTGTGTTTACAGCTTCATTAATGATCTGTGTACCAATTGCTCAATAATGGTCCTGCAATGAGTACGAGCAGCACAATAAAATCTGGAACTGTAAGCGCTACCGCTTCCTGCTGCTGTGAAGCGTTGTTCAAATTAACTGAGTGATAAATGAATTGATTAAATAGAATTAGCCATGTACAAAGTGAATTGACGTAGAGCAAAGGAAAGTTGTGTGTTGCAACGCACCAGATATTTTTTGTTGAAATTGCATTTATTGACTACTTATTTACACATTTATAACATTAAATGATCAATATGCTACGCAGCCCCTTGGGTAATACCCGCGCTGGGCTGCGGAGTACCTTCGGGTCAATATCCTTGTTGTATTAACAAAATTAAATACAAATTATAGTGTAAATAGCTCATAAATTAATTGTAATTTATAGTATAAATAGCATATGGCATAAATTATCAACACTGAAAGTAATAGTCCTTTAGTTTATTTTTGAACTTATCTAGTGTCACCTTTGTTGATATAAATTCTTTAGGTAGTTTATTATATAAGCAGACCCCATTGGATAAATAAAACCTCTGAGCCGCAGCAGTATTCAAACGCGGCGCTATTAATGTAATTTTTTCACCACTTCTCGTTTGAGAGAGAACTCTTTTTATCTTCGCCTGGATAAACATTTTGTGCGCGTAAATTATCGTGGTCTTTTCAATTAAATTTTCCACTTTCATTACTTCAAATATTTTAAATAATTCGTTGGAAGGGAATCTCCTAGGTTTTTGACATTTTATGTCTTTACTGTAGTGAGAAAATGTCCGATTAACCCTGGTGGGACTATCTTTAACAGGACATGTGAAAACCTGGCATTTGCGGATGACATAGACGTTGTGGCTACGCGGCAGGATAAACTGAAAGAAAACGTGGACATTATCAGAGTGGAGGGAGCTAAAATGGGTCTTGAAGTTAGTGCTCCAAAAACGAAATATATGATCAACAGTAGAAGTGCGACTAGATGGAGAAATGTCCAAGAATTCAGTGGATTCGAAAGAGTGCAACAGTTCACGTATCTTGGAGGGATTGTGACCGAGAATAATGAATTAACAACAGAAATCCAGGCAAAAATAGCAAAAGGAAACCGCTGTTATTATAGCTTTGGAAGTGCCTTGAAATCTTCACTCATCTCAATACGGTTAAAAATCCTGTTATACCAAACAATTATTCGGCCAACTGTAACTTATGGCTCGGAGACTTGGACCCTTACTGTGACAAACTTATTTGGGAAAGGAAAATTTTACGGAGAATCTTCGGCGCCGTGTGTGAAAGATCAGAATGGAGAATAAGGACGAACGCTGAATTAGAAACACTTTATAACAGTCCATCCATTCTGAATGTTATAAAAGCGGGACGTCTAAGATGGCTAGGACATGTGGAGCGGATGGGAGACGTAAGAGTGCCGAAAAAGGTCCTGAACACCAAACCTGAGGGATGCCGATCGCTCGGAAGACCGAGGAAGAGGTGGATGGATGACGTCGCAGCCGACCTCCGGTAACTCGATGTTCGCAACTGGAAGGCAAAGGCGTCAAATCGGGACAGATCTGACGTTGTTGTGGCGGCCAAGGTTCACCAAGGACTGTAGAGCCGATGATGATGATGTCTTTACATTGCTACATAAACTAGAAAATGTAAAGCGGGAGATGTTACGGAGAAGCATCATTTTCTTTAAAACTTTACCCGCAGACTGTAATGGGTTTTCTCGAGTATTCATAGATTCTCTTGAAGTTAATGTATGAGGTTAGTGAATAAATGTTAGACAGTGGTCAACTACTGGCGCCATTACCTTAAATGAAACGATGATGGTTGGATTTACAGCATTTGTGGAGTAGCTCAGTTGTCAAATGCCGATTCCAGTAACATTTGCGCGGATAAGGAAAATTTTACTTTCATTAGTTTTTAAGGAGGATTTTAATCAACAATTGTTGAGTGATTATAATCTGTTGAATTTTAATTTTAGCAAAATAAAATTGTCTCTTTCATTTTTGCGGCATAAAATTTCTGACTTCCCGGCAGATAGGGATAAGTCTCCGAAGCTTATTGTTCAAATGATTAATGTGTTAGTCCCATTTTAAGCATTGATCAATAGTTACTCCTAGATACTTAGTTTGGGCAACTTGAGCAATAGAGGGGCAAGTGCAATTTTCTGCAAAGTTTGTCTGTACATGACAATAATAAGGTCAGCTGCCGTTGAGAAGCATCTTAATGAATTGAATTCAAGGCTACAGCTACAGTTGTAGTTGCGAATCGTCTGTTCTGGAAAAAAAGAAGATGTAGCAATCGCCGTTGGCCAGCGAACAGTCCTTCCTTTCGTAAATCGAGACTTCCGCTTTGTTAGGACCTTCCGGGCCGCGAAGAAAAACGATTTTATGTGCTAAGGTTCGGGGTCGAGGGCGTTAAGTAACCGATTGTGCGGATCTTCCAACTGGAAGCAACAAAAGAAATAAACAATAGCGCGAAGGAGATCGGAGATAAGTTTTTTTTCAACTTCGAACGGTTCGTTTACACGGAAAATTAGTCAATAGGCTTTCACTTGGACGGGGGAATCAAGGAGCTACTGTTCGATTCGGACGAAATGATTCCCTCGCCCTCCAAGTTTTTGTTAACTAATGAGATCTTTCCGAAAATAATTGAAATCTTCCCGCACGTTTCCCACAACGTTTCCCGTCATTACGGAGTTGGCGTTTTTTGGATGCTTGCAGCTTAGGACCAGGGCAGCTTCATCTCCCAAGGACGCCTCAACGACGTCAAACCTCGCGTTGTACAGGAGATTTACTAGTCGACCAATGTGAGTGCTCTCTTCCCAAAGCCCATGAACCTCCGCGAGGAGATTCCAGAACTGGTTGATGTGCACAATGGCTGTCTTCTTTTATATAGAAATTCGTCTAGCGAAGATAACAACTGACGTTTCATGAGGACAAAGAAAGTTGTTTGAAGCATTCATTTTCACTTTAACCGGCCCTAGTAGGAAGAATATTTATGCGGCCGGCAGTGTATTCAAATCTTTACTTTTCAACGTTTTCTTAGTACAAAAATCTCCTTTCAGAACATGATCAGCCTGTGTGCCTGTGAACACATCCGACAGACTGCGGCTACTCCAAATTATCGTTTTCTGACATTCAAAACTCGTTGAATTGTTTCCGTAAGTCCATAAGGCAGTTAGATCGGGTGATCGACGCTGTAGTTGTGAATCCTCGCGTTTTTTTGTTGGAAAAGAGAGGACTAGTTGCGCAATCGAGTTTGAAAGGTTTACCAAAACGATGAGCTCCAGACAGCTGCAATGCTTCATTTGTTGGCAATCATCTCTAAACGGCTCTTCTTGAACAGAGGAGATTGCGGCAGAGGACCTAACCGCAATCGGTAAACTGCTGTTTGCTCCGAGGTCGGAAAACGCTGTAATTTCGTCGCCTCTTCTCTTCTGTCTTCATCGCACCGAAGTGCTGGAATGAATTCTCGCAAATAATGTCAAACTGGCCTCGTTCGTCCTTACAGAAGCTGCTCAGGTCGTGCATAGATGTCACAGCTGTGCCTCATACCGCACCGCTCAAAATAATGAATTAGCGAGTCGTGCCTGGAGCATTGCCTGGACTTCGCGCTTTTCTGTGTTTTCACACGTGAAAAACAATTCCCCACCAAAAATGCTGACTGGCTTCAATTTTTCTAGGATATTGCAAAGTTGCAAAGTGAACTGCGTGCTGTGGAGTAGTAGTAGGGCTTGGTACAGCCGGGAGGATTGAGATCAGCCCCCCCCCCCCCCAGACCAACAGTCCACATAATCCTGTGACGTCTAATCAGTTTAAGTGAACACATCACTGCATCCTGCTGGACTTTCTGTACTTGAACATAAACAGTACAGTCCTCTGATGGACTGACTACTTTAATCCCCTCAAGCAGAGAGTTAATAGTGCTAGAAGGATATACCAGCAGACTCGTGACGCTGATGTCATCGTCACTTCTTCTTAATTCGCCGTCTCCGATCGAAGGTTGGCGATCCAAATGGCTAACTCCTCCCTATATGTAGCTGCTCTAAATATGTCTATGGACGAGCAATTATACCACCTTCGCAAGTCTTTCAGCCACGAATTCTTCCTCCTTCCAACCGAGCGCCCTCCAGGAATTCTACCCTCAATAATCAATCTGAGGAGGCTGTATCGATCACCGCGCATCACATGACCAAAGTATCGAGTCTTCCTCTCTTTCAGCGTGAGTAAAAGCTCAACAGATTTAGACATCCGTTGGAGCACCTCAACGTTTGTGATCCTGTCGACCCACGGTATCCGCAACATGCGCCGGTATATATACATCTCGAAAGCTTCGATGTTCCTTTCGATCCTGGGATCTAGTGTCCAACTTTCGCATCCATAAGAAGCACCGAGAACACATAAACCGAACCATCCGCATCCGAAGGACCAAGGAAAGATCTCTGCGCGCGAAGAAGTTCCTCATCTGGAAAAATGCGCTCCTAGCCATTTCAATACGCGCTCGAATTTCTTTTTTGCAGTCGCCTTGCTCATTTACTTGCTCACCGAGGTATTTATATGAAGAAACTTGTTCGACCCGAGTTCCATTGATAGCCACACTGACCGTTTTTCGTTGCTTAGAAAAAACGAGAACCTTAGTCTTGGCTACATTCAGGGACAGCCCATTACTCTCGCTATGATGCACCACAGCATCCATAATCGCTTGAAGATCCTCTGGGCTCTCAGCAATCAACACAGTGTCGTCAGCATATCGAAGGTTATTGAGAACGACACCGTTCACCCCAACCCCCCTCTCTGGCACCTCGTCAAGAGCCTCCCAAAAAACTGCTTCGGAGTAGAGGTTTAAAAGTAAAGGAGAGAGGATACAACCCTGACGGACACCTTTTTCAATACTAAATTGTTCTGTTGTTGTCTGCTCCACCCTAATCTCTGCACACTGACGCCAATACAAATTCGAAATAATGGTTATCTCCTGCTTATCTATCCCAGTCGATTTGAGCACTTCAATCAGCTTCTCATGCTTTATACTGTCAAACGCCTTCTGATAGTCGATAAACGCTGCGTAGACATCGACATTCATGTCGCGGCATCTCTGCAACAGGACATTCAATGAAAAAAGGGCCTCTCGAGTGCCAACACCGTTTTGCAACCCAAATTGTGTCTCATCTAGCAAGAATTCACACTTCATAGCCATAGTCTAATCTAAATGAATGAACTAAATGTTTTATTGTATAAATCCGAAGATATTACAAGAGTTGGTGTAGTTTCAGTAGATAGGGGTATGCATACAAACTTAATTCGAATGGTAGGATATATAAATACAACTGTACCCTATATAAATATTCTCAACAAGAAAAAAAGTAAATTGTAACATCCAGTTAAAAAGAAAATTGCCATTTTCGAGTCGTCAGAAAAGAAACCTTTCATTTACAATAATTGCTCTTTTCCTAATGGCTGTATATATAAAAGAATACAGCTTCTTCCAGTCGTGTTCCAGTTTCACGTCGAACTAGTATAGGGCCTGTCCATCGTTAAGGAATTTTTCGTTAAGCCACCGTTCTCTTTCTGCTTCAAAAACTGCGCATTGCTGAAAGAAATGGCGAAAGCTGTCTGTTGCTCCTGGTATGTTGCAAATCTCGCACGGACGCACCTAAAATAACACGCACCTTTCCGAATGATAATGATGCTTTTTTAAACCATATAACTCTGATCTGGGCAATAATCCTTTTCATGGCTAGGGATGCAGTGCAGGAAAGTGGACTCATCAAAGGTCAGATGCTTGAAATAGGTGTTAAAATTCGATATTGAGACCTGTTCTTCAACGCTAGTGAGCAACTGAATCCACTGAATCCAATTCGTTGGGTAGCTTTTGTTTGAAGTGTGACACGTCTTCCAATTAAGTCCTCAAAATTGAAACCCGCAGCCAATTTACGTAGCTGGCCGAGCCAGTCACTTTTAAGATAGCTAAAAGGGGTGCTTCCGAGCTCTTCCAAACGAGCAATGCACCGTTTTGGGTATCGCGTGTCCTCCATAGTTGCCAGCTTGTAATACCATGTAAGCGCTCAATTTCATGTCCGTCGCGCCAATTTTCCGTTTTATATAAGCATCCGGAGTATTCCTTGGGAGGTGGAGGATGTTTTAGTAGAAGCGTGATTGAAGTTTCTCTAAGCAGTCGATGTAAAAAATTGCCCATACTTCAGCTTCAAGTAACGGTTCCAAACCTTTGGAGAGTTTGAACGGGAGTGGCTGATAATTTGAAGTGCACAACCAGCTGCAGCGAGACCCTTCTTGAGAGCCGCCTCTGTTTGCAGCCTGAAACATCCTGAGCTGCTGAAAGTTATTCCCAAGTAATTAAAACTATTCACGACCTTCATTTCTTGACCCGCGCAGTGGAATTCGTATGACGATGGAAGTCTTCCTCCCTTCCTGAAGATAACCATCTTAGATTTGTCAGAGTTTACTTTTAATTTGTTAGTTTCGCAGTATTCATCTAGATGACACAAAGTTTTCTTTATTCCTGAGTGTGTATTGTTGAACAGAACTAAATCATCTGCATAGAAAAGGCATATGATGTCGTCCTCTTTGTCCAAATGGGCACCGGTTATCTGTTTACTTCTGAGGAGGGCTTCAAAGTCTGCTATAAACAAGGAAAAGAGGACCGGTTAGAGAACGTCACTTTGCAAAATACCCTCATGCATATTGAATTTTGTCGTATAATGCTTCCCTGACTGAATTGAGAAGTGAGCACTGTCTTGCATGCAGCAGTCATGCAAGACAGATATCAAGTGTCCAGCGTGTGCGGATCGGTAGCAGTAGGTTCTGTAATCAGTCTGATCTGCCTTCATCCAGAAGAATAACGGTTTCCATTGTGCCATCAAACAAGCCGAACGACAAGACCTACCGAGTTTTAAGAAAGTGAACCCCTGGGGCAAATGCATTACAAGTTCTCCAAAGGAAAAGTGAATGCAGAGCAGGTTTTAGTCAACACGTTTCCGTATTTGTGTATCCATCTGACCATTGAAGGTTGTTTGTGTATGTAGCGTCGTATTTTGTAGAGCGTCACACCGTTTGTTCCTTCATTTTACCCTCGTGGTACACAATCTGATATGATTTGCTCCTCACGGCGAGGCTGAAACTTGAGAATTGAGCGCATTCGCGGGGACCCGATAATTCGACGTGAGACTCGTCCACTCCCCCAGTCCGTTGGTCTGTCCATCTGTCAAATGTCCTTCCGTTCTATCGCTTTCCAGTTGATCCGAAAATTGGGCGTTTTGTTTCACCGGGACTTTCCTTTGAAATCCCGTTTTGTCACGACAAGGAGCCGAACCGGATTTTCCGATCAGTTAATTTGTTCCGCGTATGCAGAGCAATTTGAAGGGAGGCAGCTTTCATCTACATTCGTTGCCTCTGTAAGAATTGCTAGGACGAATCGAGTTCATGCTTTCTCTCTTTGAAGACGATCGCGGCAGCCAGTTTGTTGACTTTCAATGTCAGGACAGGAGCGAGGAGAGAAACACTTTTCCCGTCTAATTCCCGAGTGTCGGTTTTAAAACTGACGCAATTATGACGGGAACGATGTTTTTATTACGACGACACGCAGCTTTCTTTTCAACGTGTTTCTTGAATCGGCTGAGACTTCGTGTAAAACTTATTCCTATTAACGGAAATTAATTTTAAATTTTGGAGAGCTTCTGGTGCTTTATGCGACTGTAACCAGACCACTGACGTCAGATCATGTCTCAAAGGATCCCCTACTGATCTGACTGGTCTGCTGGATGAGCACCCAACCACGGACTATTACAACTCTATGGATCATTTGATTTGAGGCGTTGAGGAGCAGTCACTTAGAGGTACCACTGATCTGATCGCCAGGGCGAGCTTGGTTAATATATTACTCTAATAGACGCCTAACTGCGGAATCTTCGTCATTTGTTCTCTTACTTACCTTCTACTGGAGTACTGAACCCAACTCATTTGACACCGAGTAGAACGAGTGCCCCGTTTAGAAGAAGAGCAGATAATGCTTGGGCTGAGCGCCAAGCTCTCGAAATCAAAATCGTAGGAGAAACTATTCGACACGAAAGTTGACTAATCAGTTTTTTGGGGCAGAGAAAAGAATCGAATTATCGCCAATTAATGTCGAGGCTGTGGAGAGACTCGGCTATATCCTGGGAACGAGGCAATCGCTGCTCTGAGAGGAAGACTTTCGATTGCGGAAGCTCCCGTTGGGATTTTCACCCCTCGTTAGTTTGTCTCTTCACCGACGTTATCCGGGAATCCTCCAGAAGAGTCTGACGATCCAATGGGAGTCTCTCACTCGGGGGCTGTTGATTCAATTCAAACCCTAATAAATCAACGAGCTTTCTTTTCCTATTGATTCGTCCTCTTTCTCGTTCTTTACACTTTTACCTCAGCTCCACCCACAGACTATAAGGCACTGGAGTCCCTCAGCGCGACATCCCCTACACGTCCCCACCACCCCCGCGCAAAGCTGAGGACATCCGTCTGGCTGTAGAAAGGGCTTCCCAAACACACAGCGGGGCGATGCCGGGAGTCCATCGCATGTACACAACTCATGCTCTGACATCTCCAGCCCCACCTCACAGAACCAGCAACCTAAACCTCACACTTGCCAATATTTGATAAACAGGCCACATATAATCATCATATCCTTCCTCCCGAGACCTTCCCCAGGACCTTCTTGGTCCTCCCTCTGGAGAGTCGGATAAAACTAATTACTGTCTTGTACTAGTGTTTTCGTTACTACTTCAATTTTGCAAGAGAGCAACGTTTTACACCGTCTGTATTCAACATTCGCCTGGGTTTCCAATCCCCCAACCCAGCTGGAGAGCAGCGAAGGACCCTGAGAGTTGAGAGGTGTTCAACTGCATACCAAATACCTCTGGGATGTTGAAAAGAAATATCAGTCTTTCTCTACTATTTTAGATAGGCATTAACCGACATTCACACGAGTTTGCAGTGATTCATTCGTGCCAGAGAGAAGCAGGGGAACCCTGTAGTCGAGAGGAGTTTAACGCACCCGATATTACCTTTGAGAAATTGTAAAGAAATTACTGTCTTGTACTAGTGTTTTCGGTAGGCTTTATTGGACACTTGCATGAGTTGATACTACTTCAATTTCGCAAGAGAGCAACGTTTCACACCGTCTCCATTCAACATTCGCCTGTTTTCCTGGGCCCCTAATCCAGCCTGGAGACCCGGAGAGTCGGAAGTTAGCCCTGCACCTATCCTCCCATTTGCCAAACACTCCACGAAGGTGGCCCCTGGTGGTCCCAACAAAGGGCTGAGGACCGACAGGGATTTGTGCCAATCCTTTAAATATAAGTTACTTCGTACGACTACTTGAGGATTGATTGTGTTGTGCAAGCTCATGCCATTCTAGGGGTTGCTTAGGAGGAAGATAGGTGTAGGAATAAGTGACTATATGTGAGGTCATTGTTGAAATTCGAAGTGTTTCCCTGCTGGCACCAGCTAAGTACGTCGTAGCAGTTCTGATTAACATCAGAGGAGCGTTTGACAACCTTTGGTGGCCAGCGCTCCTTAATGAGCTTAAAGGCCGGGGAATCGCCCGCAACCTGTACTCGCTCGTCAGAAGTTACCTGACAGACAGAACTGCTGCGATCGAATGCAGGCATGTCTCTGTTCAGAGAAAGGTTGAGAAGGGGGCTCGGTCCTTGGGCCAGATCTCTGAAATGCCTTCTTCGAAGGCCTTAAGAAATAATCCACCCACAATACACTTTGGCAGCCACAGGCTCCTTCTTGAAAAGCACGTCAAGTATTTACGAGTGAATATAGGTGAGAGGTGGGGTTTCAACCAACACCTCCAGTCCCTTAAAGGCACTACCATTGCAAGGTTTGCCTCACTGCGAGCAATTACAAAGGCCACTTGGGGTGTGTGTTACCATGACACTATCCTCATGTATAAGGCCATCTATCTAGGTGTGATTGGCTACTGCCCCATTGTCTGGGGTAGCAAACTAACAGTCAATCAAAAGAGAGTATTGGCCCAATCCCAGAGAGCTGCGCTCCTGTGGATCACCAAGGCCTACAAGACTGTATCAACAGAAGCACTCCAGGTGATCACTGGTCAGTTACCTGTTGAATTGGCTGTGGAGTGCATGGTTGACAAGTGGAGAGTGAAACGGGAGCTTCCCCCGCTTTGGGCTGAACTCCGTGCGGATCTCACCACAGAACAGAAACTTGCCGCCATCGATGAATGGGCGCTAGAGAAATGGCAAGCGAGATGGGAATCCTCGTCAAAGGGACATGATACGTATGAGTTCTTCCCCAACATCCGTGAACGTCTTTCTAGAAAATGGGTTGAGCCAGACCACTGGACGAGCCAGTTCCTCACGGGACTTGGTGACTTCAACTCGCGGCTCCACTTCTTTTCTCTGAAAGACTCTCATGCACGTCTTGGCCCTCCAGTGTGGAGGTAACAACAAACCATGTGCTGCTCCACTGTAGTTCCTACAACAGTGAGCGACGGTGGTTGGGAGGGCAAACGAACATAGCAGCATTGACTGCTACAAAGCTAGCCTTTAACCATTTTGCAGAGTTCGCAAAGAAGGTGATGGCTAAGAAACGTGGTCATAGTTGATCTGTCCTTTTGAACCTTGCCACCCAAGTAAATAGTTAGATCAGGTGGGAAACCAGATTAAGAACTCCTCCCAGACAGTACAGGATTCCTCAGGTGGTCACCTCCGCGCGGTAACACACAGGCAACAGCTCTCTACCGGAAGACTGGCTAACGACCAAATACCTGCCGTACCTCCACAGGTCTGAGTTCGGTTGACGCTGCAGAGGCTGGCCTCTTGCATATTAGCGAAACTGCAACTTCCATGACTGTTATAACCCTCGTCGAGGGTTTAGGTACAGTCATCAAATAAGGAAACAGACCTATATGTGAGGTTCACCCAGCCTGTTCCAGTAGTATTCTGGTCTGTATGACCGAGGTGTTTAGTCCAGGGAGAGGGCGAGAGAACAGAAGGATTTAGTACTCTGTAGTACTGCCTAGCCAATAATGGCAAGCCTCTGATGTGAGGTTGAGTCTGCTTGTTTACAATCTTCTTGAATCTCGCCAGTCATTCTTGTGAGCGTGACAATGTTTCTGGCAGGGACAGTGATGGAGCTCAGGCAATGAGGTAATTCACTCAACATTGTAACATAGTAGGGCTGCCACTTGAAAGATTATTTCCACGAGTTGTACAGGCCTGGATCCTGCTGAGCACCCACATTTAGTTTTAGTCGGTGAAACCCTTGTGCGTCACGGTACCTCCGGTTCTTTTCGATTCTGCCAGGAGGGAGATCGACACACCTGGTGTGGGAGACAGTTCAGTATGAACAGATGTAGGGAAGCAACTTTTCGTATCAAAACCATTTGCTACCTGTTCTGCGCGTCTTCACTTCAGCTCCAAACAGGAAGGTCAAGCAGTTCTATTTCATTTCACGGTAACCGTACCTTAACCCTTTGACAGGAATGTTATAAGTGGACGACGCTCAAGACTAGATACTTTCGATTGTAGTGCCATAGACACAGCTTATACAAATGGACAGCACAAATATACGACTCTTGCGCAATGAAATCTGGCAAATTTCTTATTAAGGCAAACCACCGGCTGCCAACCGGTTGCTAGAGCTCTCATGGCGGAAGAGCTCAGTAAGGAAAAAGCGATATTACCGCGTACCTCATGAACGAACCTTCACTTCCTACGTTCTTGAACTCCTGCGCCGTTTCTCATCGTTTCAACTGGTTTCTTCCCATTTAATTTTCTATTATAAACAGCCTTAAAATAATAGTTCCCTCGTCTGAAAGTATTGCGTAAAGCCCACCTGTATGCACGACGAGACTGTTCACACCGATTCTCTTCTCCGAGCTCATGTGAACACTTGGCGCTTCCCTGAAAGCAAAAACAAGCTCGTTACTAACGTCTTTCTCTTTTCATCGCAATGTTTTAGTAGTTTATAATTGATCCGAAGGCAATTCATCACAAAATGGTTAGATAAGAGCTTTT
Organism: Pachypeltis micranthus; assembly: GCA_020466155.1. Classification (NCBI taxonomy): domain Eukaryota; kingdom Metazoa; phylum Arthropoda; class Insecta; order Hemiptera; family Miridae; genus Pachypeltis; species Pachypeltis micranthus. Next base: position 28,271,837 of record CM035778.1, on the reverse strand, counting down.
AGACGTGTTTTTATGGGTTCAATTAATTGCCAAATGGAATGCACTAACCGCCCTCTCGGAAATTCAACTTTCTAGTGGATTCCATTATGCGCAACAGCTAGTTGTCGTGGAATGCGTGTCGGTCAATTGTTATCTCAATAAGGCAGGATCTAGACTCTAATCCTGACTGATGGTTGATGCTGGTGGCTTTTTGATTGTTGGTCACTAAAACACCATCTAAATTGTTGTCATGAGTCCACTGTCTATTCGTCGTAGACACCCCCACCCAACCTATCAACATTTGTGGGCTTCCCCGTGACTTTTTTGACGTTTTCAAAATCAAATCAGGAGTTTCAGCGGTTATGAAACCCGGCCAAGGCTTCAGACGGTATTTTTGTGTCAATTTCGAACGCCCTAGCTCACTAAGAGTGACGGTCATATACACAAAACCAGATTTTCCGTCATGTGCCCTTGCGGGCAACAATAATATTTACATGTACGGATTTCAGTGCAATGATTGCAATAGCTTCATTTTGTGTTTATTTCGACGAAGCACATACGTCTTATACAGCAGTGACCATTCGTTCTGGACGTGCGGCTCTCATCGCTTAATTGCCGTTGTCTCTGCAGCTTTCTCGGTACATGACTGCAAATGCAGAGTGCGTGCTACTCCGTTTTTCGTCAGAGTGAAGCATCGTACGATCGGTTCTCCTCAATTTTAACCGTCTTATTGCCGGCCTCTTACGGAAAGGGAACGTCGCTTTCCATCTCAACGCGTTTCCTCTCTCTAATTGCTACCGCGTTCACTTTCGATGCCCGCAATTCAAGTTCTCTACTTCGAAGGGAGAGCCGCTATCGAATTGGCTACCACCGAATCTCTTAAGGTCGAAATCTTTGGCTTCTTGGGAAGTGATGGTTGCAGAACTTCCGTTGCGAGTGCGGTTCCCGTCTTTATTTCTGTGGGTTCAGTGCAAACTGGAGATTCCACAGCGTTCTAGATGAAATCCTCTTGCCCATCGATGATGTACTAGTAACCTATTTGTCAACGTGTTCTTCTAATGCGAGTGGTTTCAACCAAAACCTTGCGATCGTTGGATTTCCAGACCTGTCCTCGATGTCAGCCACTTCGGAGTAGACCTACCGAGTTATGTCGTTCCGCTAGCAATTTCTGTTGTCAGTAGCTTAGCTCGAGGCACGCTTCTGCATTCACTGTACCCCACACCTTTGGAAGCTTCACTACAAAATGACGATACGCGTAAAGGCTTGCTTCAAAATATTCAGAACGAACAGGCCTGGCTGCTCATCCAACGTAACGGCGCAGAAAGTGGCATTTCGTTTCTCCTAGTCTGGAAGCACATGCGTGTAGGCAGGAGGGTCAGTCGAGAGACAAATTGAGCGCTGCACTGAATTGACTCCTTCAAAGATCCCGTCTGAGATCTCCTCGTCAGGTTGTGACCCCCCGCAAGTGGTGGTAATTTTAGTATTCCCTTCATATACAGTAGCAAAAAGGTAGGCTCTACTCCCAAGCTTTTTGTTAGTATTCCCTCGACTCAAAGGCTCACTACGCAGTCCTTTCCATGGGTAGTTTGTCGGAGCATCGAGATAATTTTTTGGAAGCGTTTATTTTTATGGTTATTCGCCGTTTTCCTTACGTTGGGGTCCTGTGTAGTCTTGCAGGTTGGATATAATATTTCTGTTTTGGTTCAACCATTTTCCCTCAATGGCGAACACACACAGATCACTTCTTCTGATGGTATATGTCGGGCTTGAAAGCCTTTAAAAAGTAAAGGTAAAAACTAAAAAAGAAGTCAGTCGGACATAACTTCACTTCCTACTCCGGATACCGCTTACAATATTAATCCCCCCCCTCCCCACCTCGTAACATCGGCGCTCAACTAGTGGTAGAACTTCCCCTACATTAGTTCGAGATGCCGGCCACGCAGAAAAACTTGAAGGTTTTTCTAATGCGATGGGAATTTTGGATCCCCCACCTTCAACTTTTCTGCCCTGAAGCTGTGACCTACTCTCTCGCCCGTCATTATGTTCGAACGTTGTCCGTTCTTGACGAACAGTTGAACACAGCTTTGTGTTCAATCGACGACGGCTGCTTCGAGGAAAGCAGGACAGATGTCAAGGAGCTTCTGGTCTACCCGGAGAAGGGCTTATCTAGCATCGCAGCAGCTTAAACCTACTAGTCAGCGGAAACCTACAATCACATCACAACGACTCAATTCCCCGTCCTGCATCAACATCGACATCTTCCCGCCTGTCTGTCCCCGAACGACCTCCCAAACATCGAGTCCGGGGAAACCACGCGCCTTCAAAATGGCCTGGTGAAGACAAAACTCCATCGCCAGAGCCACATCCCTGCCCAATCTGTGGCAAACATCATGGGGTAAAAAAGTGCCCACGTTTCCTCAACTCCAGCCAGGAGGCTCGAAGAATCTACGTGGAAGTGCACAATCTGTGTACGAATTGTCTGGCAGCCTCACACACGCGCAAGAGCTGCCACTCAACGTACACGTGTGAATGCTGTCAACACAGGCATCACACCCTGCCCCACCTCATGAGCCAGGTCGCCGCACTTGTTCCCAAAAGTGCAACTAACCACTGCACAGTAGACGCAGCATCTTCGCTCTGCAATACCCCTTCTGGAACCCCTTGAGGGCAGGTTTCTTACTCAGAGAATCGTCTTTCGCCAAGAGATTGACCAATTCTCCAGACCATGGATATCGCAGCTGCGTGGGACGAAGACGTACGATCCTCAGGAGATGTGTACTTCAGAGACATTGTGAAGTACTGGTTATTTGTAGTTCTAAATTCAATACTCTCACCACAAATATGGGCACCCTTTTGGAACTTTAATCAAAATTATCTCTCGCTCGCTATGCTTAGGATTAGGTTCCCCTTTGTTGGGTGGACAGCAACGCCCTGAACTGCAGTGTTCATGAACGCCTGAGGACAGGCACTTCATCAAGGGTGGAGTGGTATAATGGGACGAACCAAACCCTTCGATTCAACGGAGGCTCGCCCGGGGCATTTCTGCTGACTTGGCACCTCAAATGCCCCGATTCGCTTGAGACTTCGCTGCCATCAGTTGTAACCGAGCCTCGTCGCCGTGTCGCCCGTGCTCGCGTTCGCTCCCAGTCAGTTCCCTGTCTGTGGGGGTAAAACTTCCCTGAATATGATTGAGAATAAAACTCTGTTCCAATTGCATTCGGCTTCAATCGTAATACTTCCCGACTCACCTGGTGCGATACCGCTTACAATATTAATTCCCCCCTGTAACACAACCAAGGATAGTAAAATTTGTGAGTTACAAATTAATTAAAATTTTGCAACATTACGTTATCGTTCTCAGCTCAAAAGTGTACAAGTTGTCGCCTTGTGGCTTGTTCAAATGAGGGGAAAATGTTTCATTGGAAAGGAAAGAAGGAATCATTAATAAAAACGCTTTTGTCACCAATACAATCGAGTTTGTATATGCAACGAATGTGTAGAGAAGTCGTCTGGTTAAGAGAAGAACATGTAGGAGCCTGTCTTCTCTCTGCACGTACTTCAGAAACAGCAACGGTTGCAAATGATGAAGTATAACAGGAGTATCAAATTATTGGGAGTATTGCGTGAAGGGCTAAATAGGGTTTCCAAATATTAACCAATAGTGACTGGATTGATGGTGAAGGTCGAATACAGAATAATTGAAATAGTACGCTACTAGGACGGCAACAGTTCCAAATACTTGTTCGAACTCTCTTACAACTGGGCAAATGGAAGAGATTACAAACATTTTTGGCTATTTCCACTGGACTATTTCGTCTCAACTCAGTCCTCAGTCTGTGAAACAGGCCTGCAGTGCTGTTAGCAATCTACGTTTAAGGGTCTTACCATCATTTCAATATTTTGTATTTTTATTTTTACGGAAATTGTTAAACAAATTGGCAGAAATAAAAATAAGTGTATGGTTATCAATAAAAATACAAAAAGAAGAGAAATGTGTTTAGTGGCTGCGAGAATGAGACTACGATTATTGCAATTGACTGGCTCAGTCATGTGGCACCTGCTGAAGCGCTGTGAAAGCGGAGTGTTTGCTCGGCCAGTGATTTGTACGGCAACTAGGGGAGCGTCAGCAACCTACTTGATAGCCTCACATAGTGAAGAATCTACTCGTAACAGCTTGTTAAGGTACCTACTGACCCGATGTCTAGCCTCATCTTCAGCTCATCAACCGATTGACGAGAACTCAACGGGGAGATCTCCTCTCGTCTAAGAAAACTTTCTCCTCCGCGTCTACAAGTGAACCAGATTCCTGCCCAACGCTAAAGACGTAACGTCTCTTCAAAGAGCCGCGAGTCCCCGCAATATCCTTCGACCTCTAGTCTGCCGCAGGTCTTCGTGATATTCAACTCGGAAACGGTCTGGAAAATCGAACGGGATCGCACGACTTCGTTCTCGTTAGGTTCGATCGGCTTAAGCCGCATATCTGAAGACAAATAGGAGGATTTTCGTCCCGGCGGAGGAGGTTTTGAGGATTTGGAAAGTGGAAGGGCGCCAGAGGAATTCGACGTGATTTGTAGTTCGGCCTTGTCATCTTGATGTGCCTTGAAAAACGTTATTGGCGTGTTGTTGGCGTTGATTAGGATTTGAATAGTTCGTGCGTAATTGCAACGATCTTCAAGGCAGGGCCGTAGGGGTTTTAGGTTTGTTGTATCTCATCCCTTCAAAGTCCAGGAAATCATTGTGGTCTGTATGGTCATGTGCCCCATGAAGATTAAAGTTGGTAATGTGGGGCTAGAACAGTGGGCCAATTGACGCCAAGGTCAACAAGTCGTACGTATCGTTGATACAGTTTATGCTAACGGTGATGAGGGAAGGTGCCTCACTCAGCAGCTTCCATATCCAGTTAAGGACGTAAGACACAGCACATGTGAAATCGTGTTTAACCATGAGCATGCATTCAGGAGTGGTTGCAGATGACTCCAAATTCACCTAGAAACCTTGGGTTAATGGTGTACAAAGTGGAAAATAAATGTGAACGCCTCTAAATCTGTGGCAGTGGCCTGCGCCTGCAGAAGAAAATTCACTGATTCACAATTAAAGTATCTCTTTCGTGATGTCCTAAATGCTCCATCACATAAATACTTGGGAGTGATCTTTCACAGAGGCCTAACTTTTCACGAGCACATTAAAAAGGCTGAGGTCTCAGACAAAAGCTCTCACCCCACTGGTTCATGGCACAAGTGTGTGAGTCTGGAACCAAATTTTAATCTACAAGACACTGATCCGCCCGATCTGGATGTACGCTCTCCTCATATGGGAAACGTGCTCCACATCCAAAAGGGCATCCTGGCACAGTACACGGGAAGCCTACAATTGCCAGTCCCAACACTTCAACAGCAACAAAATGTGGACCAGCTACTGCAAGTCGCTCAAAACTGGCTCATTGGCCAATGGAAAGCCAGATACGATGCAGGACCCACAGAACGACATCTGCATGCCATAGTCCCATCTCAAACATGCATGGTCCGCAACTTCTATCAGGCCATGGTGCGTTCAATAATAAACTCTTCCTCTTCAAACAACGACCCTTCAACGACTGCCCACTATACCAGAATGCACGCACAAGCAACCGCATCCCAAGCAGAGCAGAAGCATCCCCAACTTGTGGCAACCAAAGGAGCTATAACACGATTCACTAGCTTCGCCCACGCCTGGGCACACAAACGGCACACGCTAGAAGCGTGGGAGGAGAACCGCCCTCTAGGCAAAAAAAAAAAACAAAAAAAACCTACTGTGCACTTCAACTAACAAGCCAAGAGAACAATTCCCACCACCGTGTACTTCAGGCGAGCAAGCCAATCACCAAGCGGCCTCATCATCTCGACAAAATGGGCCTATAGGTAGTTAATGCAGCCTGGCCCATAACACCCATTGGGAAACGTGCTCCAAATCGCAATTTAGAAGAGTCTCCCAACAACAGAATGCGACCAACGGCGCATAATCAGAGCCCTTCGTCAGGAACGAAACCATTTATCGAGATTTCACATCGATACACCACGATTGGGTGCGATTTCATTTCTCACTTAAGTCACCACAAATTTCATCGAGAGGAATCTAGCACACCCGAACTTATTCGTTCATGAAAGCTTCTTACCCCCAGACGTCTGTCTCAACGGGACTCTGCCAACACTTAATGACTAGGTTATCGCTCCCTCTCGAACCCTCGACCTGCGGAAATTCCACTATCGTGTGTTTCCCTGAGCTGGGGTCTTTCCCTTCTTTGTTTATCCTCTCCTCTATTTCAGGTACCTCTCCCGAGCCAGAGACAGCTCATCCCCTGTCCGTCTTGTTATATATATGTTCTACTACGTGAAGTGCAGTCTAACGTTAATGTATTCTCTCTGTTACACGAATTCCGATTATAAGTACTTTGTAAATATTTCCGCGATCACCACTCTCATAAAGTCCTCTTACGTCAATTAGCTTTATCTATTTGTGCCCCACAACATGTTCATGACCTCGTCTCTACCTAAGTTACATGTGAATTATTAGTTATTACGTCTCACTCGAACCTTGCAGTGCCCATGAGTGTAAGCGAGAGGACAAGAAACAATGATTGTTAAAGCACTACGACCTACCAGCGAGGAATATTGTTAAGTAAATTATAATTGTCTAAAAAAAGACCTGTTGACGTTCGTCTTCTTACTGCAAAGGAAGGTACAATGGAGTGTTCATGTTTGATTCCGTACATCAGATCGCCACAGATTGGTACGCGGTACAATCTATCAACCAGCCATGGTATTTTGTCTCTAGTGAGGGAAGGAGTGAAACAAGTGACGCGAGGGCTCGTTCCTGCTGAGTGATTGAAGGTCCATCACCATCCAAATAGTGTCATTAACTAACCGCAAACATAAACACACACACATTGCCACTCGAATGTAGGCTGACCAATGGTATGAAACTTCTACAAAATGTATTACGATTTATATTGTTTCGGATGTAGCATTCACACTGGTAGAGTGAATAAATCAATTGTTCAATCGTCAGAGGGAAAAACTCGCGCATTACAGGTCAATGGCTCAAGTTAGTCTCTAATTTTCTGCATTTCGAGGGCTGGTGCAGAGAAGTGGGCTGTCCCTGGAGGAGGGATCGTAAGTGGTTACAAGCCCTACAACCAAACTGTGTGAATAGGAGGAGCAGAGTACATACTATCATTTATTGCTGGATGGATCTCACCTGACGGATTAGCATCTCAGACCAAGGTAGTGTTCGTCAGTCTCCGTAAATGTGGAGTCTTTAGGGTTCTATTATCCTATTACCGCTCGTTACGAAGCCCCACCAAGGTCTCGACATTCTTCCCGCCTCTTCGAAGCCGCACACAAATGACGTCTTTCGTCGTAAAACGCACAAGTTACCGCATTACCCCGCCGAAACCCGCGCTTATAAAGAAATTAAGGAAACTATGGGAAGCGTTTGTTCCTATTTCGTTCCCGCGGCCTTCAAAAGGGCGATACTCGCGGCTCCTCTGCGCACATAGCTCTCGAAACAGGTTCTCAAATCTGAATTAAGAAACGAGCCGCAAGAAATGCTTCTCCCGAGTGAACTAGAGTCGTATTAGACCTCTTAAATGCCCCGGGAATCGCCGACGAAGTTCATTGCGTCGTCGGACAATGCGGACGTGCGAAAATTGGCCAACTCGAGAACTTGAACTCGTGAAAAAAAATGTGTGGCCATCAGTAATAAAAAGTCGAATTGTTTTGAAAATGTTGACACAACCTGAGCCGCGTTCTGTTCCTCGTTTTACTTTTGTTTTCCCACTTAATTAAGAGAACGCGTTTCGTATTTATTTGCGCCTCGCTTGACACTTTCGTAAGTTCCTCAAGTTCCGTTCCCAGCGAGTAAATGAAGGAAATATCCTCATGCGCTCAATACCACTGCCAACTTAGGGTTGTGTGGCGAGGGCTGTCCACAGGGAGGGGTCGCGTCTCAGTCGTTACTGTTCTACACTTGATCGGGTTGTTCTGTAATCTTTGGTGACTCCGGAGGTCGAAGAGTCCAGGCTTTTAGAACATGTGTTGAGTCCTACCAAATCTCTCCACTTTTGACGTGAACACGTCTTGATAATTGCATCTGTTCAACGCAAATCAGTTCGAGTCTTTCGACCTCGGCTTCCCAGTCATTGTCTCCTCGTACCTGTGGAAATTCCACTGCCGCGATTGCAGTTATTTACCGGAATTCCCTGGAGTGGGTTTTTCCTTTCTTTAATTTTCCTCTCCTCAATTTTAGATTCCTCTCCACAGGAGACAGCTCCTCCCAAAATTGATTCAGCTACGAACTCTCACAAAAGTCACACTCGTCTCTCTGGGCCCACTCAGACACTTTCCTATATATATTCTCGCCAATCAACGCATTTACGAGTCGTCCCTTTGTGTCGCCCTTTTGTACTCAAACTCTACTCACTTTATTGCATTTAATACAGTCTTCCTCGCGCTCACCGAGTTCGTTTTATTTTCGATCTTCAACTCTCGCCCTTTTGTGCACCCAACAATCCCTTACTTCAACTTCAAGTAAATCGACCCCAACAAGAGACCGCGAAGTGATGTTAATGGAATGGGTTTTATAGGTTCAGACGGATTGGATCTCTGCCGGGCACAAATAGAACAATCGGTGACTTTCCGTTGAATATCTTTGGAAATACCCGGCCACCAAACGGCCATCTTTTTCCTAAATGACTCGACCGGAATCTATCCAGAACTGTTGTACGCAACGATTTCGGAATCACAATCCTAGTCCCAAAAAGTATAATGCCATCATGGCATGAAAGTAAATCACGATATTTATAAAACTGTCCCACTGAAGGACCTCTGGCCTTTGGAGGATCCCACCCTTCTAGCTTAGTGTTGTAGCTGCATATCTATCGTTCCCATCCACATTTCAATTACACCTCTTGATAGCTAAATAGTCAAAGAGCTAAGTAAGGACTGTAACACATGTCGCGCGTAGGAGGGAGGAGGCCCCGCCATTTTGAAGGTCAATCTACAGATTATCGAGATTTCCATTTAGTATAACAATCGACACGGTGAAGCTACGACGTTCTTTCAAGTTTCAGTAGTCAGCTCTTGTCAAAATCTGACGATTATATGTAAAACCTTAATGTACAATATCAAAAAATATCTAATGTCAGCCTATGCGCCTCGAAAAGCCGTATGCAGTTGGAAAAGGGATCTTTAAAGCAATCGAATGGTACCAATAAAACACCGTATGACAGAGTCGAAATGAATGCAGCCGAGCGGATCAGCGATGCCAGTACATCTGGAACTGGAACGGTTGTAATTATGTTGATGGGTGATGAAATCGGGCTGTGTAGGCGTGGATTGTGTACGATCGTCGGTTATGAAGACGCGTTGGATAGCAGCTAATCAACAATTCATTCGGACACAAGTGTCAATGAAGTCAGCAAATGAAAAAACACGGCTGGTTAATAATACGTTCCCACAGGAAACGCCACCCTGAATCAAGTATGAAGAAGCATGGTGGGTGGGAGAGGACTATCAGACGTTAAATAGTTACACAACCAACAGATTCCTACCCTCAGACAGTATTTCCACACTAAAACACAAACATCACCTAATTCAGCCACAGCACTTGGAGACTTACAATATCCCTCCCACCACACGAAAATGCTACTCATAATACACAAAGAGTATAAACGGACGTGGACTCCTGGGAAGGCGGACTCAGACTTGAGCAAGCTGCGTGTTCACCAAGTGGCTCTCAACTCAGGAGTGAGTCTCTTTTGACCGCATACAGGACCAAGTCATCCCAAAACTACATTAATACAAACTTCCACTGACGTACATTAATAAAAATATTTTTTATAGAAACTATTACCCATTACGAGACGTATTCACGTACAATAAACGGCCCTGTTCATAACACAGCCACACCTCTTTTTATTTTGTATTGTGGTGCGTTCATTTTGTCACTTATTTACCAACAGGTACAGGTATTATCAAAATCCCGTGCGCTCGTTGCTTGAGCTATTAGCGTCATCCATTTCTCCAAGGATTTTAAAAGAAAATTACTGCAACGTTTATTCTATTTCCCAACAATTTTTACACTTCCCCAGTGTTTCTACTGTCCTTGGCTGTACAAAGTAGAAAGGAAAGTTAAGTAATCGGCTGAAAAAAAATTTAAGTTCTCTTCAGGTCTTTAAGTTTCGAACCCTCCTGAGTCCAAAAAACACTATTTTGAGAAAATGGTCTGTGTGTGTGTGAACGATTTTTAGAGAAAACGACCGAACCAAATCAGCTCAACCTTGATATCTAACCCGTATGTTACAATGGGACGCCACAATAAGGGTATGAGGTAAATCTACCGAGAGCTAACAATAGTTATCATAGTGATCGAAACACCAAATATTTTTTTTCTCAAAAACGGCTCTAACGATTTTGATTAAATTTTTTATATCGATAGCTCTAAATAAGGTAATCACACGACAAAATTTCCATTCGTGGGAAAATCACAAGAGCAGTACAATAAGTTACCAGAATTTTTGACGAAAATCGATTTTAGCGCGGTTTTTTCTTTATAAACTCAGCAGAAATGTTACTAGAATGGTAAAAAAATTTGTTGTAATAGTCCAATACAATACTTATAGGGTGAGCGTTTAAAAACGCTCATAAGATGTATGGGGGTCACTCCAAAAATTCCGGAATTTCAACTACCGCCATTTCGCTTACTACCAGTTCTAAACGTTTTTACCCGATAACTCTGCAAAAGTGATACTGCCATCTTCAAAAAAATCATGTTTACAGCCTCATTAATTATCTGCGTACCAATTTCTCAATAATGGTTCGGGAATGAGTACGAACAGCACAATAAATGTACAAAGTGAATTGACGTAGAGCTAAGGAAAGTTGTGTGTTGCAACGCACCAGATATTTTGTCGGGCAACCATTTCATTATTTGTACAAAATTGACCTTATTTAATATCAATAAACGCGAATCATTAAGTGTTTCACAACGTCTCGAAGAGCGCGAATGAATTCTACAACAATTTTTAATCCCTCCCCTGCCATTCACTGAACATCTCAAAGTTTCGCGGATTTGCCAATAATTTTTATTTAATTTTGCCGACAACTTTTTTTTGTTAATTTCTGACGTTTTCTAAAAAACGTTGCTCTGACGTTGCTCGATAAATTATTTGCCAGTTAGTACCATAAAAATGTTAGAATATTCATCATGTAATATTTAGCGAATACTTAACCAAGTGCACATGAATAGCTTGAACAACTAGCTAACCTAGCTAAACGCCACGTTATCTGGATATTCCAGTCACTTTTCGAATACGTCGATAATGTGAGAAACGAACCTCTCCCCCCCCCTCCCCGTCATCCCTTTCATACGAAGGAAATACTTCCTTAATACTTTCGCATCTTTGCAAAACGACGAATGAAACGAAGAAAGGACAAACTGTATCGGCGCAGCGTTCTCCGTCAGAGTTGCCTGTGGACACGGTTTCCACAGAATTTACGTAGATAATGGAGCCATTGCAGTCTCGTCGAGAACGTTGGAATGTTTGAACTGATATTCGGCGTATTTGGCAAGATTTGAGGCAGTTTATGAGACGGTCCACCACAGTTGACACATCAGGATGGCTGCTCGCCCTGAACTAGTATATCTCCTACGTAGTCTACTTTCCAATGGAATTAGAACCACTGCACAGCTTGAACTTGTTTCTCGTTTTTGCAGAGACCTCACAACTTTAAATGCCTTGACGATTATCTGCTACGGTGGGTTTCTGTTTCTTTTTGAATACAATTCGGTAGATGCCCTGCGCAGGTTTTGCATCTTCCTACATCACCGAAAGCAGCAAGTTGTCAATGTGCGGCTGATTCCGCGAATAGAACTTCTTCGTACCAAGCGCCTGTCGTCCTTTTGTGTTTTTTGAGATTTGTAGCGGGTTGTCATCTACCTCCAGCTCGTAATGCGAAGGGTCAATCAGTGACACATTCCCTTCACCCTGGTTTATTGATCACTTTCGCCTTTACGGCCTTCCGTTCTGCTTGTTTGCTCCTGCCAAGTTGAGTGGATGCAAATTCGTTCGGCTCCTCTACTAGATCGCCTCTCGAAATCACCAGGTGCTCAACGGGCGCAATTTGGTTCTGCAACGTTTTCTAGACAATCGCCTCTTTTTACGATCAATGAGAGCAAGAGCGGTAGTAAAGCGCTCCTCAGTTGACCACCTGCGAGCACAATCCGTAATCCATTGTTCGAAGCATCTGTTCACTCACGTTTGGGCTTCTGAAAGCGGTTTCAACGACCGCAGGATCCAATGAAGGGAACGACTTAGATAACGCCTGACGCTCTTCTTTTCTCGTCTGCTCCGTTCATCCATCTCTTTTCTCGGTGTTTTTATCTCCTCACGATAGAATGTTCTTCCTTCTTACGGCTTTCTGCTGCAATCGCTCCATCACCGATTGGCCACGCGAGTGGTTTTCTGAGCCGATTGCTGTGTGTGCCTTCGTGTCAATGTTTTTCAATGAACGAAACCGAGGGGCCTGTTGTCGAGTTGTGATGTTTGAGGCTGCTCTGGCATCAATTGAACGAGAGTGAACCGAATTAAGTAACGCATCTATTACTCTGGACGCAAGTGAATTTCTACATCCTAACACCTCATCGGTTGTTATGTATTGTGTGCATTGTTCAGCAATACAAAGAAAGGGGAAGCGAGTGAAAGAAGAGCGATTAATTGGCGAACCAACAAAATGGAGTGCTATTTCTGAAATAGTTGGTACTGCTGTTTGTACTACAACGTGCCGAGATAACTGGAGGAGCTTTCAAAAAGGTGTCACTCAAGTTCGGAAGAAAGCAAATTAAAGAGTGCGAGGGCCGGATAAAACGGGTGCAGGGACCAGTTAATAAAGAATGAATATCTGGTGCGTTGCAATACCCAACTTTCCGCCACCCCCGTAAGTTTGAACACCAGCTACGTCTACGGGCGATATATCTTCGTTCAACGCATTTCTACAGGAACATTTATAGAGATCAAAATGTAGGGACTAGTTAGCTGAGAGTACTCCGTAAGTTTGATCGAAATCGTTACAGCCGTTTTTGAGAAAATTGGAATACCGATAAATTAATATTTGACAATCTCCTTTTCTGAGTTAACTTGGTGAATCTCCGCTCAACATATAAATACGGAAATAATTATAGAGAACGAAATGTGGGTATGGGTCACTAAAAGACACTCTGCAAGATTTATCACATCTGGTGAAGCAGTTACCCTGGAATTTGCGGAAATGTTCGCAAAAACGTTATTTTCGACACATTTTGATTTTTATCTCTGTTCAGTGGACGTTCAGAGGAACATTTATTGAGGACAATATGTAGGTATTATCTATTTGAAAACCTCCTGAGAGTTTGGTGAAAATCGCTGAAGCCGTTTTGCCAAAAAGCGTAAAAAACCACGCGCCGAAATTAGGTTTTTTAGACTCAGTAGGCCTAAAAACACTCGCACTGTAGGTATTGGATTGGACTACAATATTAGTATTTCTTTAACTTTCTACTAACATCCCAGCGGAGTTTATGAGGAAAAAACTGCGCTAAAAACGCTTTTCGTCGAAAATTGTGATTATTTATTGTGCTGCTCTCGTCATTGCCCCACGAATGGGAATTTTAAGGTGTGATTGCCATATTGGGAGCTATCAATATAAAAAATTTAATCAAAATCGTTAGAGCCGTTTTTTGTGAAAAACATTTTGTGTTTTGATCACTATGATGACTATAGTCAACTTTCGGTGGAGTTTGCTCATACCCTTATTTTGGCGTCCCATGGTGACCCGCGGGCTAGATATCAAGTTTGAGGGGATTTGGTACGGTCGTTTTATCTAAAAACCACTCTAAAATCGATAACGTTGAAAGTTTTGGCAATTTATTGTGCTGCTCTCGTCATTTTCCCATAAATGGAAATTTTATGGTATAGTTGCCATATTGGGAGTTATCAATATAAAAAGTTTAATCAAAATCGTTTGAGCCGTTTTTGAGAGGAAAAATATTTGGTGTTTTGATCACTATGATAACTATAGTTAAATTTCGGTGGATTTTGTTCATACCCTTATTTTGGCGTCCTGATGATGATGACCTGCGGGCGAAATATGAAGTTTGAACTGATTTGGTTCCGTGGTTTTCTCTAAAAATCGTTCACAGACACACATACACACACAGACCATTTTCCCAAATAGTGTTTTCGGACTCAGGAGGGTCTGAAACGTAAAGATCTGAAGAAAACTCAAAATTTTTTTTTCAGCCGATTACATAACTTTCCTTTCTACTTTTTAGAGCCAAGGAAAGTAAAAAAGGCGAGGATTTGAAATAGAGAAGTAGGAAAGTATCAATAAGTAGTCAAATCAGGCGTTGGCAAAATGCGAAATGAATTGGCTAAAGGCCGGGAAAAGCTCAACGGCCTTTCCATTTCTTTCTTGCAAGCAACGATTGGTGATACTTCCGTGCTATATTCCCGAACCAAATGTGGCGAGGCTGGGCTGGCAGTTAGGGCGGAGGACAGTCGTCTGGCTCACACCAGAGGCGTTCGTCCGCTCCTTGCTGAATTCCGATGAAAACTGGAAGAGCATTGCTCAGCAAGAGAAGGACGGATCTCGCTAATTCAGAGCTAGTATAGCAGAGGAACGAAGAAATGGAATAAAGACCGCTTCTCAACCACACAAACTGCTGGGCAGTATGGAAATGACACCACGTTTTGCGACTCTTGCGAGTGTGAAGACAACGGAAAGAAGAGCGGCCATGCTAATCTCATGGAGTGTGCTAAACGGTTCCAAGTTGGTCAATACGCAGGAGTACATGTGAAGTACGCAAACAAGTTCACGGTTGGAAACTGGCAAATGGGACAACTTACCTCGGAATTAGCCTTCTCTGATGACAAACTTGAATGTAATCTACTCTGAAGGAACCAAGAAATGAGGGAAAAGAATAAGAACGTCAGCTGTAGAAATATGCTTTGGCCCTCCATCTTAGCTCAGAAACAACCTCTGGCAGTTGGATAGCCTCAGATATCTTGGAGGGGAACTGACAACTCGCTCGCAGAATGAAAATGAAACTTGGAAACTGAGTCTCGGAAACTCGGTATAACATAAGATACGTTCGATCTCGAGACTGATACGGACGATCGTGTTACGTTTGCTTTCAGTTGTGCAGCGTTATGGAGCCGATAATTGTTGTCGGTCGTTCTCAGCGAGGAAAAAATATCGTGTTCTACAAAAATGATAAATATACATTTCACTGTAATTTGTCGGATGGAAAGGTGGTCTTGTGCGGGTCGGCAGAAGTGTAAGTGGTGCTTTTTTGAGGTTGGTTGGTGGAAACACAACCACTCCGAATTCGGTGCCGAGGAGATTGACAATCGTACGGCCTTCAAGGCATCCAAAGAACTATCTGCTGCATTGAGAAAGGTAGGGAAACGTTTGTAATGTTATTTTTTGCCGAGTGACACCTTATTTCAAAGATTTATTAGCGCTAAAGGAGGTACGTGAAACTGTTATAGGTTTTGAGAAAAGCAGTCACGGAAGCCGATGTTGACGTTACGTATCAGCACGAACACATTTCCAATCACACCTTCTCCTGAAGACAGTCCTAAGTCTGTGCAAGCGGGAAGGGTTAGCTCTGGACGAGTTGTCCGCGTCAGTTTTGCACGTTGTCATGCCAGGACTCGCTGTCATCGTCTATTTCTCACATGATCGTTCCACTTTTGGTCCTTAGCGGACGAACTGTTATGCGCCCATCTTGGAGCCACTATCCGCAAGAAAGAGTCGCTCGATAAAGAAATAAGTATCAGGGTAGCTGCTGCATTACGAAGAAATGTTCGTCGGTTAAAGGGATGTCTCTAAGGGAAACAAGAGGAGCTGCAAAGCACTCAAGCAAAATAAAGGCTTCAAAAACGCCTAACCCTTACGCGTAAAACTCGAAGAGATAGTCTTCCTAACTTGCCCCTCGGGTGTTTACATGTGCAATCAATCCAACGGTCTGCCTGACCCTAATTACTCAAGTGGCTCACTATATCAACGGATAACGAACAAAACTTTTGAGGGCGTTAGGCGGTTAATGATAGTTTTCACGGGCGATTATCGCAGCTTTCGGTTGCCGCATCTCCTTCCTCTGCCCCACCGCTCACTAGATCGAGGTTGCTTTCATTTTCATTTTGCGATTCGCGTATAATCGTTTGTGCTAAATGACTTTCTCGCTAAAGGGAGTCAGAGAAGAAAGCATTGTATTAGCTATTCCTTTCGCTCTTTTTACTTTTCTTAGCTGTGCCAAGTAATCGGCCCGAAAAAACCGGTCGAGTTTATTTCAAATCTTTACGTTTCAAAGGCCCTTGAGCCCGGGAAACACGTTTGAGAAATTGTTTTGCATGTTTGGTCGTGTTAGGTTACACTAAATAAGTTCAAATTTAATATGCAATCCGCGATTCAAATGCGACGTCAAGGATATGACGGAAGTCCGCCGATAATATCAAGGTTAGCGACAAATTTGCTATTCCTAGAAAACAGCTTCAACGGCTTTGACGGCAACGACAGGGTCAGTGCCAAATGGCATAATTGTAATATAACATTGTGATCCGTAGAAAGATGTTGACAAAAATCGTGCTGGTAGCTGTACGTTATATTTGTACGAAGAACGACATAAACCATAATTATCTATCTTATGGTCGTAAGATAATTATTAGCAAACCGCTGAATTCCAGAGATCGAACTACTGCCGTTTTATTGACTATTTTTGATACTACAGCTTGCCCCCAAAAATCATATACGAGTCGCACCACGTGTTCTGCCTTTTCTTTAATTACCTTTACGTCAGTAGGATGGAAAATATTGTAGACGTTTTTATCGGGCACGTCTGTCCTAATTTGTCGCTAGGCGCCACCTACTGAAAGGCCTTTCCATACCTGAAAATAGTGTTTTCAATTGCAATAAGAGTAATTTGCGTTAACAACCACAATTTAGAATCGGAAGAACCTATACCCCAACGTTTCGACCGGTTGCGCAGAAGTCCTGGATGGTCGCAGACACGAACATGTCACCAACATGGAATCTGGAAGTCCGACCTGGATATTGTTCTTTTGATTACTAATTCGTTTCGTATTCCGATTCGCGACCATTCAGGACTTCGGAAACGGTCAAACTTTCGATTATGAATCTGTTGCCAACTTCAGCCCTGTCCTGCCGGTCCCGTTGCACAACCTAATAGGGCGTTGTATTTTATCCGAATTTTTTTTCGGGCATGTTCGAACCTCAACTACTGCAGGTCACGTTCTAGATTTCTAGAGTTGGTTCGCCCAAGGTTTTCCTTTTCCTATTTCGCGCCAACATGTGGCTCTGGTGGTTCTGCAGTTCTCTCGCAAAGTTGACTACAGATCCTCAAAACGTCAAGAAACGACGAAAAGGGTTTTTTAGAAATGAATAATGAGTGACTGTTGTTGCCTCTAGAAATATCTGGTGCGTTGCAACACACAACTTTCCTTAGCTATACGTCAATTCACTTTGTATATGGCCTTTTAACTTGGTCAAACAACGCGTCACAGCAGCAGGAAACGGTAGCGCCTACAGTTCTGGAATTTATTGTGCTGCTCGTACTCATTCCAGGACCTTTATTGAGCAATTGGTACACAGAAAATTAATGAGGCTGTAAACTCGAATTTTTTGAAGAAGGATAGTAATTACTTTTGCAGAGCTATTGGGTAATAACTGTTAGAATTGGTAGTAAGCGAAACGGCGGTAGTTGAAATTCAGGAATTTCTGGAGTGAGCTCCATGTATCTCATGAACGTTTTTAAACACTCACCCTTTAGGTATTGGATTGGACTACAATACCAATTTTTTTAAACATTCTAGTAACATTCCGGCGGAGTTTATAAGGAAAAAACCGCGGCAAAAACGCTTTTCGTCGAAAAGTTTGATAATTTATTGTGCTGCTCTCGTCATTTTCCCACAAATGGGAGTTTTATGGTATAATTATCTTATTATGAGCTACCAATGTAAAAAATTTAATCAAAATCGTTACAGCCGTTTTTGAGAAAAAAAATTTGGTGTTTTGATCACTATGATAACTACAGTTAACTTTCGGTGGATTTTGGCCATACCCTTATTTTGGCGTCCCATGGTAACCTGTAGACTAGACATCAAGTTTCAGCTGATTTGGTACGGTTGTTTTCTGTAAAAACCGCGCTAAAATAGATTTCGTCGAAAACTTTGATAATTTATTGTGCTGCTCTCGTCATTTTCCCACGAATGGGAATTTTATGGTATAATTATCTCATTATGAGCTACCAATATAAAAAATTTATTCAAAATCGTTAGAGCCGTTTTTGAGAAAAAAATTATTTGGTGTTTTGATCACTATGATAACTATAGTAAACTTTCGATGGATTTTGTTCATACCCTTATTTTGGCGTCCCATGGTAACTTGAGGGCGAGATATCAAGTTTGAGGTGATTTGGTACGGTGGTTTTCTCTAAACATCGTTCACATACACACACACAGACCATTTTCCCAAATAGTGTTTTTCGGACTCAGGAGGGTCTGAAACGTAAAGATCTGAAGAAAACTCAAAATTTTTTTTTCAGCCGATTACATAACTTTCCTTTCTACTTCGTAGAGCAAGGAAAGTAAAAAGAGCAGAATTTATCATCTTCGGACGTGTTGTCCTTTTTTTGGCTCGTGGGTATTAAGTGGAGCCAATGAATTCGCCATCATCCCTAGTTTCCTCAACTGAAGAGGAACCCGTCGAGACGTTCAAGTGATTTCACATGCGAAATCATCGCCTCACCACTTTATTGGGGCGCGTCGGTTATTTTGCTCGGATAACTCCGCACTTGAGGCGTCCTCCGTCGAATCCGACGGAAGAGTCACGCGCTATGAAACCTGGAAGAAGAAGGGAACAATAATTGTGCTGGAAGCACTCACGAGTGGAAATTCTACCCGCTCAAACTCAACCTGAGGATGTCAGGGCAAATCGCAGCGACGACGCTCAACGAGGATGAGATCTCCAGCTCAGTAGAAAACTGGGAACTCACGTAACGCTCGGCTATTCCTTAATTTCCGCGTTAAATATTCAAAAGAGGTCTGAGGATGCGATTGTGTCCAGGACCAGTTCTCGGTTCATCTGCCTTTCTCTTCCACGGCTTTCTATTAGGAAAAGAAGGGCCGTTTTAATGGCAATTGAATTTATCGCCGCTGTCTCTGAAAACAGCCGAGTCACAATCCGTTTCGAATAGAAACTTCTGGTTTGAACCTTCGACTCTTCAAACGGAGCTCTTGATAATTTGAAGATATTTGTACGAGCCTCTTCGATAAGAGTTGCCTCTCATTGGGGTCACATTTTTACTGAGCGTCTCTTGCTACCACCACAAAATAAGACAACCTCGATTAAGCTGTTACCCATTTTTGCTCGAAAATTGCTCACCGCTCTACTCCCAAAATATAATAAAATAAGAAAGAATCTTCTTCTTTCCGTGTCCAGATCCACCGTTTAAACTTTCCAGTATTCCAACTTATTTCCAGTATTCGGCCGCTTGGATCGCTTTGTCCTTACGTGCTAAAATATCTTCGTGTGTGCAGGGAGATGTTAGTAAGTCACATCGTAGAAGATGCTCGTAATCTTGCTCTAGCCGAGAGTCGCAGGTTGTATCTTCTTGAGTGTTGCCCCACTTAACCAGATTGGTTTGGCACCTGGTTACTTTCGTACGAAGTCGGTTTAGTGATTTCCAGGTGGTAAAGGGAAGTTCAAAACCACCGCTTGGTTCTTCTTTTAGTTCCAGTATTGGAGTCTGCAATTTCTCTTGCCGCAAGTTTAGCCTTCTTTGTTCTGGAGTCACGATTTAATAAAACCTTTCTTGGACTTGAGTCTTGTTCGTTGTTGTTGCTGATTGAACAGAGGATGTCTTGGATCACTGGATAGTTTTTTTTCCCGCTCTATTTCAGATGCAACTGTTCGTCGAATAGGTGGGGGAGCGATACCTACAATTGGGTAAATTTTTTCGAGAGGTCTAAGGCATCCTGTAATGATTCTCCCTGTTTCATTAACCGCTATGTCGACTTGTTTTGCATGAACTGACTTATTCTAGACTGGGGCTGCGTATTCTGCTGTAGAGAGAGACATGCTGATGTACGTAGTACGTGAGGTTGAGCTCCCCAAGTTGATCCTGTTAGTTTCTGTGTTATATTCTTTCTAGCACTTACTTTCAGCTTTGTATCATGACAGTGACCTTTGTAGGAGAGTGTTTGGTCCAATTTAACACCGAGGTATTTTGGCGTACTGCAGTGCTCAAGCTCCTGTTGTCACTATGTTATTTTAAGTTTCCTCCTGGCTTCTTTGTTCCTCAGATGAAAAGCACAAACTTCGGTTATTGTCAGGTTAGGCTTAAGGTGGTTTCGGTCGTAATATGTTCCAAAGGTTTCAAGGTAGAGTCATAAGAGAGAATGAAAAGTGGTAACAGAAAATGTGAAAGAGGTTGAACCAAGAGGAATTACTGACTGATTCCACGTTTAAGGTCTTCTTCTCAATTTCCTCGCTCTCATCTTGGCTCAGCAGCAGCTCTACACCTTCCTCCCACCACACAAATGTGGCTCCTTTCGCCTTTTTATGAATTAAGTTAAGGACTAACAAGTTGGAGTGACAATTTTCGGAAAAGCTTGCCAAATATTTGTTTAATGTGTGACGTGATATCTGACAAAATCAGTTTCGGGGTTGGGCTACTTACAACCCTTGAACCGTCGTAGCTGCAGGGAACAAAACTGTTGAGAAGAAAGGTTACGGAAGGAAGGTTAGGCCGATTATTCCTCCTCCCGTTTTTCCTGTTTGATTTGCCTGGCGCGTGTTCCCGTCAAAAATTTGGTTCTCCTTCAGTTCCCTGCTCCCTTCCCGCGTGAGTACGTTCCTGCAACGGTTCGAACGAAGCTCGAAGAAACTCGAACGTCTCTGCAAAGTCTGTGGCTCTGGTTTCGTTTTTTTCTTTTGGCATGCCTTAGGTAGGAGAGGACGTTTAATTTATCATTCCCTTTTTCTTTTATTTACTAGTAAATATTTTTCTTTTGTTTACTAGTAAATATTTTTCTTTTTATGCTGTGTAGGAAGCCCCATTTCTTTTTAATACTTAGTTCCCAAATAAATGTATCTCAGTTGTTTTTTTCTTTGCTTTTCTTTCCCTTAAATACCTGGGTTCATCCCCACTAGGATTTATTTTATTATTTGCCCCTTTTCCTTATGCCCCTATTCCCACGTTGGGCGCCAATTAATTTGTAACGAAAAATAAATAATAAATGACGTTCCCTTACGCGCCCCACACATTTGTTGTGGTTTTTGGGTATATGATGTGATAATCACGACGGCGATGTCACTGTGAGAATATCTTTTGTGGAAATGGTGAGAGATTTTCTAAATATGTTTTTCCGTAAGAACAGAGTATTAGAAAACTAAAAAAAAAAAATCAGCCAAATCGGTCAAGCCGTTTTTATGCTATGTCGAGACCACGGAACACGGGTTTCATTTTTATATATATAGATAATCTATATATAACTTGTTACGGTTCAACAGTTTATCTGAGAGATCAATCCGCACGTAATTTCGTTATTGGCCGAAATATTTGTGATTATTCAAGCCACTTGTTCAGTATTTAATGGCGAAGCATCGTAGCGGCTGGTCGGGAAAAAAACTAAACTGGTTGGAGTTAGATTGGGAAATTGGTGGAGCTAAATGACGCCATGTGAGCATTGGGTTGTGGGAGGGGGGTCCTGCTTGGCGGTGATTTGATTGCTAGGGCCCTTGAGAAGAGGATGGAGTTTGCTGATCAGAAGTCAGTTTGACCACTTTTCTTAGCCATCACCTTCTTCACGAAACTTGCAAAATGGTTAAAGGCTAGCTTTGTAGCAGTCAATGCTGCTAAGTTCGTTTGCCCACCCAACAACCGTCGGTCACTGTTGTAGAAACTACAGTATAGCAGCACGTGGTTTCTTATTGGTCTTCGCACTGGAGGCACAAGACGTGCATAATGGAGAGTCTCTCAGAGAAAAGAAGTGGAGCCGCGCATTGAAGTCACCAAGTCCCGTGAGGAACTGGCTCGTCCAGTGGTCTGGCTCAACCCATTTTCTTGAAAAACGTTCACGGATGTTGGGGAAGAACTCATATGTATAATGTCCCTTTGACGAGGATTCCCATCTGCTTGCCATTTCTCTAGAGCCCATTCGTCGATGGCGGCAAGTTTCTGTTCTGTGGTGAGATCCGCGCGGAGTTCAGCCCAAAGCGGGGGAAGCTCTCGTTTCACTCTCCACTTGTGCTTCTGTTGTGTTCTGATGAGTGCGTCTGTTGATACAGTCTTGTAGGCCTTGGTGATCCACAGGAGCGCAGCTCTCTGGAATTGGGCCAATAGTCGCTTTTGATTGACTGTTAGTTTGCTACCCCAGACAACGGGGCAGTAGGCAATCACGCATAGATATATGGCCTAATACATGAGGATAGTGTCATGGTAACAACACACACCCCAAGTGGCTTTTGTAATTGCTCGCAGTGAGGCAAACCTTGCAATGTTAGTGCCTTTAAGGGACTGGAGGTGTTGGTTGAAACCTCACCTCTCACCTATATTCACTCCTAAGTACTTGACGCGCTTTTCAAGAAGGAGCCTGTGGCCGCCAAAGTGTATTGTGGGTGGCTTATTCCTTTAAGACCTTCGAAGAAGGCATTTCAGAGTGCTGGTCCAAGGACCGAGCCGTTGGGCATCCCTTCTCAATCTTTCTCTGAACGGAGACATGCCTGCATTCGATCGTAACAGTTTTGTCTGTCAGGTAACTTCTGACGAGCGAGTACAGGTTGCGGGGAATTCCCCTACCTTTGAGCTCATTAAGGAGCGCTGGCCACCAAAGGTTGTCAAACGCTCCTCTGATGTCAATCAGAACTGCTACGACGTACTTAGCTGGTGCCAGCAGGGAAACATGCCGAATTTCGACAATGACATCCTGCGTGGACCTTCCTTTGGTACACCCGTATTGCCTGCCTGTGAGGTTGCGGCCAAAGACTCCTTTGAGGGACTGCAACATCAAGATTTCTAATGTTTTGCCTAATATGGAAAGGATGTGTGGCAATGGAGGTACGCTGCAAGGTTCTTGCGACGCGAAGAGGACAAGAAAGAAGAGTAGGTATATACTAAAAAGAAGATATTTACCTCAAATGCTGTGCCGGACGAGGTTGTATTTACTGTGTGTTCAACAGCAACAAGGTTTAGGAAGACAATAGGGAAGCTATTACGATATAAGAACGACACTAAAGACTATAGTTATACCTAAACTATAAACATAATATCAAACAAGTTGGAGACTGAGACAGGGGAAACAGTTACTTTGGTCTGGGTATAGTGTGTGTGAAGTCAATTCTGAAATATAGGTAGTACGTATGTGTATACTGAGGTTATGGAACAAGGTAAAACTCACGCACTTTAGTGGTTTTGATTAAGGCATCAGATGTACATGACGACGTCTTGATATCAGCTAAGATATGACGCGTTCCAGTCGTGGCTGCTACCAACAACAAGAGAAGGCAAAAAAAGGGGGATTGGCGCGTCGAAACGGTTTGTTTGTCTCGTGATAACGAGGATGCAAAAACACAACGAGCCGGTTATGTCGGAGAAATTCCCCGGAGGGCGCGGGTTCGGGTCCGAGGCGTCACTTTCTTCGTCCAAGCAACCACTTGCTTCTCAAGAGTCCACGCGTCTACTTTCTCCGGTCGAACGAGAATTGAAATGACCATACTCCCGCCGTTGCTTTTGCCTCTTTCACGTCATAAGGTCTCGAGGGGCAGACGTGTGACGAGTGCCGTAAGTACTGGAACTGGTTGTCGGCTCGTTCCTGCCGCGGATGCCGTCGTGAAATCGAAAGCTGTTCTCCGGTTCTGAAAAGCCGCAGTCGCTTGTTATCGAAACGTAAAATTGTGTCATCTTCTTCAACATTTGCATCAGGGCGTTGGTCTTGATAGCTATCGCATCCTGCCTTTCTCTTGAAAGGCTGTATTTCCCGAATTCACAGACGCTTAAATTGGAAATACGCGATTCCTTCCAGGCATCATCTCAGGGCCAGCACACAATCCTCAACAGGATTCTCGATGTCTGATGCCCAAAGACACACGACCCAGTAAGTTCCCAAAGCTGAGTTGTATTTAGGTGGAATGTTGGGAAAAGCCTGCAATTACGCCAAGATACCAAGCGAAGGGGGCTAGGACAATAAGATATGCCGAAAGTTATATTGTTTTTCAAATTTTCTCAAAAACGCCTCTTACGATTTTCATCAAATTACGACGCACTCTCAAGTAACTCGCTCCGCAGAAATGCGTTCAACGAAGCAGATAGCCAGATATTCCCAACATTCAACACTCACTTCCCGACTGTTGGTACTAAAAATGTTAGTTGTACTAACTGTACTTCGGCCGAATGCCCCCCTCCTTCCCTCTCACCATCACCAGCGATGTCCCTGATCGTTGCCGTTGTAGTTTCGGACGCAGAAGCTGAACTCCTTCGATCGTTGATACCGTAGAACAGGAACGTGAATTGTGAGGAAATATGTTGTCTGTCGAGAGCCTCGAAATGACAGTAGGTTTTTGTTTTCAATGTTATTTAGTGCTCTCCCGCTCGTGACGCCGATTTTCGTTTCGAAATCCATTCGTCCGCTTCTGCCCTTAGATTAGTGATTAGCTCCACGACCTCTGACTCAACTGCTGTCAACATCCACGAGAAGAATTTCGTCCGATTGTATCTAATCGCCGATTGTTGAGGACGTTCCTGTACAACTCGACTATCTAACGTCGTCAAATACCCGAGAAGAGACAATATTTTTCTTGACGATCGGCTCAAACTCTTGGCGCCGGTTATGTGATTTACGAATGCTCTTGAACTCTATTCTTAGTTGAGCTGAGGGCTGTAGAAGGAAGCCAATTCAATTACTTGGCATCGCGCCTTAGGGTCTCGTTCACCAAAACGCCGCTGATCGTGATCCAACTGATCAGGGCTAGATAAGTTGATCAAGGCTAGTCATTTTCGCGCCCACCACGTTAGCCGAGATCACTGTGGGATGCGGTTTGCATAGACGTGATTACGCTGCGATTAAGCCATATCGAGAAGGCAGTGGACTAATGAGGTTACAGTAAAGTAAAGAAATTGGGCATCTGTTTGACATCCCGTCCCATAAACAAGTGTCATGTAAACGTAAACGGCCGCGAAACCGTCTATCCCGTAGATGCCCAATGCTCAATAATCCGGATTTGACCAAATTATTGTTTCTAATTATTTCCAAAGTGGCCGCAATAACCTCTGCCGAAGCTGAAACTGGTGAGGAGCTTAAAGTGAAAATACGCGTACTACAACTGCAAGAGCTGCAGGAATAAGCCAAATTAGTCTGGGAAAATGTTTTGTGCGTGTAGGAAAAATCGGAAGCGCTACAAGAAAATGAGAACTGAGCAAGAAATAATAAAAACCCAAATTATGAGGTTACAACTTCTGCAAGCAAGGAATTTTAACAAAGAAGAGAGAATTGTCGTGTTTAATATACTAATGTTGGTGTAAAAGCGTGGTATTATTTAACATTTCCTACTTTTATCTGCTACTAAATCCACCCAGGTAAGCCGTTTGTGTTTTCTAACACGGCAATATGACGACTGGTTTTTTCAGAAACTGCTCAGCACGTATTTTACGCAAACAACAACTTGTTTTCGACGATCGTAATACTTTGGTTCGCAACAGAATTTAAATTCATACTTCTAGAAGTCGTCGGATCCTGCTCATAGCCATTTGAGGCGCCGGGTGAGATGACGATAACCCAACATATTAGATTATCATAGTAGTGGAATAGTAACTGAAATAACTGCGCACTTGTAAACAGCATCTTTTTTTATTATAATTATTCCAAAATATACCTAAATTATTCACAATAATAGAAGCGAATACTCGGCAGTGCGAAGTAATGGCGGACAAATATCAGAACATGATAAGGAAAGATAAGAGCTAACCGGGCCAAAACGCACAATTTTTTGGGGTTAGCGCTTGATCAGGGCTAGAGCTTAACTCAGTCTGGTGAACACCGTTTTTGTGGCGGGAGCGGGTTAGGTGCTGTTAATCGTCTCTAAACGAGATCAACGTAGTTGGTGAACGCGGCCCTTAGTGTTCGTCTTGAGTGCTCCAACGTAATTCATTGAGACTTTCTTCTTCATTGTTTTGTACAAATGGGTGCCGTATGGAGAGTAGTAGGAAGAAAAGCCACCTGTGCACGGGTGTTGCTTCAATTAGATCAGGAGTACATTGTTTCATCAGTTGCGTGAAAATTATTGGAAAACTCCTTGGGGGGTAGTGGAGTACGAAGCAAATCAAAACAGTCAGCAGTTTAATAAATGATCAGCCATTTCTCTTAGTAGCCTCTTTCTTCCCGACTGCGTCTTTCATTAGGCATCAAAGGCCCAGCTCTGTATACTAGGAAGATGTTAACGCGAATGAGGAGTCGGGCTGGCCACACTGCCTGAGTTTCTTCCTGTAAACGGATCAGCAGCTCACTCAGAACAGGGCGTTAGGGCAGATGGTGTTGACATGTCACTCCACTGCAACCGCTTCTGAACAAATCCAAGATCACCCCAGCGTTTCCTGATTCCTGAAGGAGCAAGGGCAGTGCCTCGCACGAAAAGAAAAGTTAATAAAGAGAGTGTTCAGGGGGGAGGGGGGTTTCCTGTAAACGATCGTTGACGGAAATGGCGAAAGGAGGTTCACACGTGTCCTCTGCCACGTTGGCACAGTAGGCATATTCGTATTGGCTATTTAATTTTCACCGTAAGAGGACGAGCTGTGTTCTTTCCTCAGCCCTAATCAGCACAGTAAAGACGTCCACATAGGCGTATGCCTCACAGCTATCAGTCTCCATGAGGCTTCTCAGAAGACCGATGAAAAAGGCGTTCCAAAAAGCTGGCCCGAGGACCGCGCCCCGTGGGCACCCCTTTTCCAGACTGAGACATGCCTGGATTCCATCGTAGCAGTTCATACGTAATGTCTAGTATTGAAGAAATTCGCACTTGCTGAAGGTCTTGAATTAAAAAAACCCTGCAAATAATTACACAACGGTTTATTATTCTCATGAACAGCTTGATCTAGTATTACTGCTCCGAGACCCATTCCATTCGATTCAGCATCGAAAATACTAGTAAACCATACGAAACATGACCTGACTACAATGGAACAACGAACAGTGACATTCATCATTGACTGCCAGGCGCCCATAAACGTCTGTAGGTATTTATGATCCGATGTAGGGGTGTGCGGAGGAAGTGGCCCTAACCTTCCTCCGTCCCATCGGGCAAAAAGAGTCGGCAAAATGGGACGGGGACTACAGCGAACCCTCGGCGATTGGCACGACATTGCAAGTTGAGCGGGCGGGTGATTTTGATGAGACAGAAGGGAGGGAGTACTAACGACGAAATGCTGACTTCAGCTGTAGTTCCCGCGAGTTATTTCAATTAGTTGACTCTAATAATTACTGTAATTTCCCTATACGCAGTTGTACACATCTGATACTCATACCATTCGACCCAGGATGTAAAAATACCTTGAAAATGATACGAAACACGGCTTATTTGCGATTATACTGCGATTAGTTAATTTGTTTAATCATTTTTTGTCCATAACCATGGGCTTCGTCCGATCGAATTGCCTAGATGTCGGGCACAACTAAATACCAAATGGGTGTTCTGTGAAGAACGGATTTTGTAGATCACGTTAAAGGCACAAAACGGCCCGGACGGCGGACGGACATTGCAGGTTTAGAATCCCCATGTCTTGAAATTTAAAGTATCAAATTTTGAGGGGGGGGGGTTGTAAAAAATGTTAAATGACCGAAAACAGGGTTACTATTCAGAATGAATAATAAACCAAAAGTAATTTATTACAATAAATAATTGAGGATTCGTAAGTTGAGTCGAAAAAATTTTGAATCGCATCAAAATTTTAAATTCGGACGTTGTATCTTCAACTCTCCGAACTAGGGATGACTTGGAGACACTCATTTGGCAGCAGAACTATATAGAGGAAGTGCTTATTAGCAGTGCGTGTTGCTAAGCTCCCCTCACGCGTTCGCCTGACTTTTCTTTCGTTATTCCGATGGAGCGAATGAACTGGGGATTTCTTATGCAACTCCATTGACGGCAAAGCTGGAAGAGTTTCGGGGCGTCGAAAACCGCTTTCTGACAGCATTGTCCTTCCGCTACGGCGGGATGTTCTTCCGTTATAATCGCGAACGTGCCTCTTTTCCCTGACCCGCAGCTCTGTTCCTATTAAGATTTCTAGCAAGAGCCGGGGCTCATCACGCAACTCTCGTTAATGTTAATCGGACTTCTGGTTAATATTTCATTACGTAAAAAGTTCGAAAAAGCGGACGTTTAGCGGGAGGGGATTTTCATTAATTAGCTGTAACGGCCCCTTAATAATGTCGTAATATGCCGTACGTAAAAGAGTAGAGTACAGATCCTGAATTAGCTCAACTTATTTATAACAGAACGTGAGTGAGCTCAACTTATTTATAACAGAACGTGAGTGAGCTCGCCTCTGCATGTGCTTCTTTCTAGGGACGAGGCGATACTGGCTTTACGTCCCTCCCTTATGACTTTCCTGTGCAGTCTTGTATGCTGAGGTCTACGAAACTCATTTCCCTTCTCCAGGCGGCCTTCCTTCCAGGGTGAAGCAAACGTGTCGGCATCTAGGAAGTAGGAGAGTGGAGCTCTTGAGTGCTATGATCCAATACTCACTTACTATTAAATCAAGCGTGTTGTTAGAAGCTATCGAACTATCGACCTGCAATCTCTCACATTTCGAGTTTCCTACCGTGCGCTCGTGGATGCCACACTTTGCCAACAATCCGTTAAGTTCTCACTTGTTCGTCGAAGTCCAGTTTCCTACGATGCTCCTAGTTCCTCCTCCGATCGCCCTTAATTACCCGACGTCTGAGAACACCGATTAAATTCCTTCCCGTCCCACTTGTCAGAACTGTGTTTCCAAGATGAATTGATTGACTTAGTTCTCGGCAGCGTATTACAAAGTTGCGTCGGTCGAAAGCAGCGTTTCCGTCGTTCAATTTTCTGCGCATGAAAACGAGCGTTGAGAAAAACTATTATAAAACTCAAGTTTGACTGGAGGAAGAAGCTCTTCTTCTGGGAACTTCTCATCCAATTTTCGGCGTTCAGGGCTTTCCTAACTCGAACCAGATGACGTTATGAAGCGCCTCCTTTCACCTGTTGTCAAAGAGAAGTGAAATGGCTCGTAGAAGTTTTCGCGTTTAATGGGCTCGTTAACATGAAATAGGGAGCAGGTGCTGAGCTGCAAGTAAAAGTGAAATGGTCCGTTTGGCAAAAACTGAAACTTCGCCACGTAATCTTCCTAACTGAGGTCTTAAAAAGTCGCTTAATTTAGGTACCGTCGTTTTTTTCCTTCTTGAATTTGTTGTTGTCGTTAGTCTAACGTTGCGGGCCTCATGACTTGTGGTCCGAGTACCCATGGTGGCCCTTCAACCTTCACTCGCTAATTGGATGGGGACACTACACAACACCTTCACGGCCAGTGACTTTGCCTGATGGGGCTGTCAGTGGCTGAGAGCAGACGCCTTTCGTGGTGCTTTTTAAATTAGCTGTAGCTTGACCAGCCTAAGAATCTAGATGGGTGGCAGGCTTGAGTGCAGGAGTTTCCAAGACCGTTCCCCTGCACCTACGCTTCTTTAACATATGGATTTCGATTATTTTGCTTGCCCCCGTACACCTCAAGAAAAATGGAGTCAGGTTATCAGTGGGTAGGTGTTTACGCTGGGCAGCTGTTGCCTCAAAGACCAGCTGCCGCCTGGACGAGGTCTTTCTTATGGACATAGCTACCAGGCCTCATGACAGTTACAATGCTGCATTTGGGGATGTGTGTGGTAGTTCCGACCTGGTGGCCTCTACCTCCCTCAGACTCCGCGTTTAAAGATGAAGTAAGGGATGGGATTACTACCCACCAGCGACTCCACAACCACCATGATGACGGGAGAGCAAGCGCATGTTCCAGTATTGTCAGGCCATGCGCTGTTAGGACGTCAGGCCAGGACAATGCGGGGTAACAGTTGGATTGCTCCGTTTGCCCTGCGGAGGTAGTGGCTCTAACCCATAATACACCGGCGCAAGGCTGTGGGCTGTGCATTCCCATAATATCATGTTTGGGTCAAACAACCCTTAAAGCTGGAATGGCACTCACGGCTTCTCCTGTGGCAGTTTGGACTTTCTGCCCTCCCTGAGGTTCAGAAGGACCCCAGTAAGCCTCGGCTGAGGTGCTCCAAGCTTCTGCCCACCACTCAGGGGTAATCTGCCGCGCATCTGGTTTTCAGTCCCCGCCTCTTGACAGTTACAATTCTGCGTTTGGAGATGTCAGTGGGAGTTCCGACCTGGTGGCCTCTACCTCCCTCAGACGAAGTAATGGGTGGGATGACTACCCCCCCAGCGACCCAACGACCACGACGATGTCTGCAGAACTGCATCGTCAGGCCTTGCCCTGGGTAGGACGTCCCTGTAAGTAAAGCGTTTATTATCTCTTTCCTTGAAATAGTCCTGGACAACGCCTCTCAGCAGGCCACCATAACGGTGTGAACTAAATCTGTCAAAAACTAACTGCAATTGTCTTAGTGATCAAAACACAAAATATGTTTTTTTCTCAAGAACGATTCTATATTGATTAAATGTTTGACTCCAAATGACTTGTCTTGTGTGGACCACCGCTTACTTCTTGTGAGACGGAAGCCATCCGCTGAATCCTTAATGCACTTCCTCCCTGTGGAACCTGTGTGTTTGTGATTCTTCAGACTCAGCAAGCGAGGGGTTCCTCTCTCCTATCTTATCCCATTTTGTCATTCTTATTTGATTCTGCGTTGTCTATTCTGAAACGTCATGCCTGTTATCGCTTTCAAATGACCACTTGTTCCTATCACATCGATCGGAAACGGTAGAAATCTTAATTGCCCGATAACAAAATCGCGTATTTCGTTGATTACGTCCTCAGGTACCATTTTATCTGTGATTTTCAATGGCGTTTCAATATGTAGGGCTTTGCTGGAGATTTAAAACTGATACTACGAAGTTGGAATTCCTACGTGGTTGATGGTCACTAGGAGCTACTGCGGTGAGTTTCTATGCTCCTTAGATTTTTTATTTATTTATTTATTTAGAGCACTTCGCATATATCAGACACGTACATATATATACAGAAGATACATTAAAGAAAGTTAAAAACATTCTGTTAAAGAAAACGACACTTGATATCTTCAGTACACATACACTTCCAACGTGCCCACGGCTAGCCATCAGTTTCTGAAGGAATCACAAATAAGTTAAATCCTAATTATACGAGCTCAATAATATGTTTGAAATATGTTTTTTTAATGCCAATACATGCTTAAAATCACTTACTTAAGCTAGTTTTATTTTCATTAAAAAAATTCAGAGCAACAACAAGCGCATCTCTTGTACATTGTAATATTTATTTTAGGCAGTGTTATGTTTGACCTCCCTACCATTCTCGTTCCGTATGTGCCCGTACAAATGTTTTCTTCGTCTATTCTCGTTTATATACAAAAATACAAGCCTTCAGTACAAATAAATCAGGTATGCATAGTGTTCTAAAATCTCTGTATAACCAGCTTGTATGGTATCTGGAGGGCCTCCCTAAAATAATTTTAAGAACAGTGTTTTGAACTGTGTGAAGTACTCTTAAACGCGTTTACGGAGCACCTCCCCAAGCACTTATACCAGATTTTAATAATGAAGAAACCAGCCAACCAACATTGACGTTTTATCTATATTGAGACACAAATGGTTGTAGTCCATCCAAGTCCTGATAATATTCAAGTCGTGACCCCCAAACCTCACTAACTCATTATAATTCCTCGAGCAACAAATAATTGCTGTCGTCAGCAAGCCCAAAAACCCTACTACTCAAATTCAAGTTCATCAATTCCGATTATTAGAACCAACTCAAGAAATTCCGGAATTTCAACCACCGCCAATTCACTTACTGCCATTTAACAAATTAATCCAAAACGGTGAACACAATCCTAAAAAACATCGTGCTGAGAGTCACTTGAATGTCCTGTGCACGAATTGGTGAATAATGGTCGTGGCACGAGTAAGAGCTGCACAATAAATTCCGAGACTCGAAGCCCCACCATTTTTTATATGTTTAACATTGATATAAACTTAATCCAACGCAGATTTGATTAATTTCTAGTGTAAAGAGAATTGCTGAATGCACGTTGTGCAATTAGTCTTTGAAGACTTTGTTTTCAGCTCGCGAGGATGTCAAAGTGAATTGGAGCGGATGTTGTGATCAACAGACTGAACTTGTTTCTTTTTCAGCTCATTGTACGTAAAACTACTGGCTTCTATCTTGTTAATTTTGCAAGGGAGTCGTAATTGATCGGAGAAATCCTCAAAGCAACGCGGCCCATAATCCAGCCGCACCTTTATTGCGGCCTTTGTGCGAGGGAGTGTCGAAACATTGGGATAACGAGCCGGTTAAAAAAGTACGTAAGAGCTCGCTTGTCTCTTTTCCGGAGGAGGAAAAACCTCTAAAAACATGTAAGAAAAATGACAGTTGAATGGGTTCGGTCGCATGTAAGTCGCGACACCGTTCTCCTCATCAGTCCTCCTGTCTTTAGTCCATTTTAATTCGTGCGAATAGCTTACGTCATTCGCTCAGTTCGACCCGTCTCACGATTTCATGGGCGGTTTCTCAGCGTTGGTTTGGTCTCGAGACTAGCGGGAGGGTTTTTGTTTTCTTTACGAATCGAAGGAACGATTCCGCGAAAGTGAAAACGTTTTTACGAGAAATGAACTTCTTTTTCTTTCGTTCGCATTAGGGAATTTTTGCGGTGGTGAAGCTGTCAGGCTGTGGGACCGGCGAGGGGGTTTATTACACAGTTCTCGCTGCAACGCAGATCCCGATGAGGCAATTCGTTCTAAGGGGTTTCCTGTTGTTTTTTTCTCGTTTCTGGAGGAAGAGAATCACATGAAGGATTCACTTTTCGAACGAGCATGTTCTCGTGATTCCCTGGAGCTTGCAGCATACCCTCATGTTTGTTGGAACGATGTTTTGTGTGGTGTATGGTTGTAAACCTTAGATTGAAACGCCAATCACTTAGAAATTCATCGGGTCATCTACAAAGGCCGTTATTGTCACTTAACTGAGCACGACAGAAAAATACTTTCTAGCTAAAAGGGATGAATGAGGAATTGACGTTTGGCGGAGTCAATGTGAGAGGTTGCGTTTCAGTCAACACCTCCAGTCCTTCACGGGCACTACCCTCGCAAGGTTTGCCGCATTATGAGCAATTAGCAAGACCACTCGGGGTTTGTGTTACTGTGGCACAACGTCCATTTACTTAGACGTGATTGGCTACTGCAACTCTCAGTCAATCGACGGTGAGTTCTCCTGCTCTTCTGTGGATCATTGAGGCCCACAAAACAGCATCCAGTGAGGCACTTGGTCATTGAGCGCTTGGTGGACGAGTGGAAAGTGATAAGGGCTCTGAGCTGTACTCTGTATAGACCTTTTCATTCCGTGCTGAATTGCATTAGATAAATGGCTACTGAGATGTGAATCCTTGTCCAAATAACACGACATGCAATATGCATTGCATGTTGAGACAGACGCCTGCACGAGCCAGTTCCTCACGGCACATGGTGTCTTCAATACATGGTTCCATTACTTTTGCAGAGTTATAGGGTAAACACTTTTAGAACTGGTAGCAAGCGAAACGGCGGTAGTTGAAACTCAGGAATTTCTGGAGTGACCCCCATGTATCTCATGAGCGTTTTTAAACATTCACCCTATAGATATTGGATTGGACTACAATACCAATTTTTTAAAAACATTCTACTAACATCCCAGCGGAGTTTATAAGGAAAAAACTGCGCTATAAACGCTTTTCGTCGAAAATGTTGATAATTTATTGTGCTGCTCTCGTCATTTTCCCACGAATGGGAATTTTATAGTTAAATTATCATATCAAGAGCTACCAATATAAAAAATGTAATCAAAATCGTTAGAGCCGTTTTTGAGAAAAAAAATTTGGTGTTTTGATCACTATGATAACTATAGTTAACTTTCGGTGGATTTTGCCCATACCCTTATTTTTGCGTCCCATGGTAACCTGTAGGTAGGACATCAAGTTTCAGTTGATTTGGTACGGCTGTATTCTCTAAAAACCGCGCTAAAATCGATTTCGTCGCAAATTTTGATAATTTATTGTGCTGCTCTCGTCATTTTCCCACAAATGGGAATTTTATGGTATAATTGTCTCATCGAGAGCTATCAATATAAAAAATGTAATCAAAATCGTTAGAGCCGTTTTTGAGAAAAAAAATATTTGATGTTTTGATCACTATGACAACTATAGTTAACCTTCGGTGGATTTTTTCCAAACCCTTATTTTGGCGTCGCATGGAGGCCTGCGGGCGAGATATCCAGTTTGAGCTGATTTGGTACGGTGGTTTTCTCTAAAAATCGTTCACAGACACACATACACACACACACAGACTGACACACAGACCATGTTCCCAAATAGTGTTTTTCGGACTCAGGAGGGTCTGAAACGTAAAGATCTGAAGAAAACTCAAAAAATTTTTTTCTACCGATTACATAACTTTCCTTTCTACTTCGTAGAGCCAAGGAAAGTAAAAACGTAGCTATAGTTAATCTCTCGCTTTGAAACTGGCCAACTGGGAAACCAGATTAATAACTCCTCCCAGATGGTATGGATTCCCCACGATAGTGCCTACGAATGGTAACATATAGGCAGTAGCTCTACCCTGAAAGACTGGCTAAATGACAGCCTGCTGTACCTCCACAGCTCATGATTCTTGGTTCTGAGGTTTGCTGGGCGAGTGCCTAGTTCTGGAAACAGGCCCGTTCTAGTCTCGCGATTGGTGAGGATGTGGGGGGGGGGGGACGAATGAATCGGTAACAAATTCTGCGCGCCAGTTTGCATGTATGGCGTCCTACCTCTTCACACACTGAAACAGTGATGTGGAAGGAGGCGAGCCAAATTAGCTGGGTCTTTGATCTTCGAAATATGTGCACTGCCACTTAATGGTACTTTCAACCTTTTTGTTTGTACCTGTGGAAAGCCCAGCTCCTCAGTTATTTCCAAATGACACCAGATTTCCCCTGTCCTGGACTTTCTCATATATCTTTCCCCACCCCTCAATTTAAGATTCCTCTTCTCAACGGACAGCTCCTTCTAAGTCAGTCATCCTTCAACTCTCACGATACAGTCGTCTCACAATGATTCTTCTCTCAGCTCGTGCTACTCCCAACTCTCTGTCCCTCTCCCACCACTTGGTGTCTCACAATCAGTTTCACGTGTATTGAGAGTCCCTTGTGCGCGTTTATATACTCATACTCAACCGGATATGTAATACAGTCCTCACTCATACTCCCCACATTAATTTATTTTGCAGTTTCAAGCTCCCCAACAGAAGTCCTAGTCCTTTTATATCCCCCCTCCTAGACAAGCTCAGGGACTTTGTGAGTCAAGTCGCTGTAACTGTCTCCACAGATGAGACTGCGGTTACCTGCCAATGTCAGATAACTCTCCCCCGCCCCTTGAAATAATCTGTGATTGTGTTACACCCTTTTACAACACTGCATTGACAGAAGTCCATGTAAGGTCCTCAAAACTAACCAGTAGGCTTCCAACGGTGACAATTCATATTCGTTTAAAAAGAGAGGAAACCTGGATGAAAGTACGACAAACTATTATCAGAAATACTAAGGGTAAGCTTGATTTCTCCATCGTCCAATTCTGAAAACTCAAAGTTGGTCCTAAATCAGTGTCGTGCCAGGCAACTGACGCGAGGCTTGGAACAAGTGGAATTTGCCTCGCTTTGCTTTCTGGGACTATCTACGCGAGTTCCACGCTCAGTGATGCGATCTCTTCTATTACGTCTAGAAAATTGGTTGAAGCGATATGTTTTGATCTTTCATTACATAAATTGTGTGGCTTTTGCTTCAATTGGGCTGTTGCCGCGTTCGGCCTACGAATCCCGGCCCCGGCGTCTTCTTATCTGTCCGCGTCTCCGCGCTCGCGGAAGTCCAACGTCTCTATTATCTCCGTCCTGTTGAGCCACTCGGCAGCCGCAAGAAACTCATTTTCCTGCGTACGAGTTACGCAATATCGTACTATTACCCAATTATACCTCCCTTATGCTGTCTCCCAGGCTGTTTCACCTTTTACCATCATTTCGTTTAGTTGCGGTGTGGCTGGACGCTGTGATTCACTTGTCGGCAAGAGGTTCCCTGCTTTAAACCAACGGCGAAAAAAACGCGTTTTTAGCGGCTGCGCTCGGATTAGACAATGTTATTCGATCTAGCTTCACCTAATCGACCGTTGAAGTCTCTAAGTGGTGTCTTGCGTGACAGAACAGACGCCATACAGTCGTCTCCATCATCCTCCGCGCATGGTTACACGATTTACTAGGGTGAACATTTCATTGTGGCTACACAGCATTTGCAATTCATTCGAACCTGAATGACTAGCTACTATCATTTTTCATGCACCATGAAGGCTTCAGCGATGATAGCATAAATCACTGCTTGAAAATCCGTTGGAGTGGGGCACAGGGCAATGTATCTCCCACTCTTTGCAGAGCCACTTATCCTCTCCCCATAGCTCAGGGTTTTAGATCCATCTGTGTACATGTTAATACCATTTGGAAGCCGAAACCGGCGGCTTTCGTTGTTCCATGAGCTTTCTTCTGGTAGCACTTCGTACCAGGCTCGCCAGAAGGCGTTCTTGCAGTGAAAGGTGATAAAAAGGGGTCGCTGGAATAATATAATGAGGAAGGATGAAGCAAGCAAGTGGCAAGGCTAACGAGGTGCTGATGGGTTGATATGGGCCTCAAAAGAGGCCTTAGGTGCAACCGTCTCCCCAAAAGTCTGGAACAGCAAGTAGCACTTCGTATTTTCTGTGGAACTCTTGTACATGGGCTCTGTCATGTCAGTGATCATGCCGAGTTGTGTAAGGCTGGTGTGTCCAAGTTCCTAAGTATAGCCTGTGGCACCTTAGTTGTTCCAACTCTACTTAGTCTGTAAACCACCTTTATAGTCTCCGCCTTGACAGATATATCAAGAGGAACTAGTTCAAACATTTTCTCCATAATTCTGGTCGGAGTGGTTTTCATCACCCCAGCTATTAGTATGTCGTCCAGCCATCTCACTCCTTACTGGATTCATCCGACCGCTTGAGGCGTCATGTGCCCATCAGTCGTTGCCCATGAGTTAAAATCGTATTATTATTACTTTTAAAGATGAATCACGTTGGAAAGACTAGTAAAATGTTGGTAAATTGTATAAATATCATGTGTGACGTATCACATAACTGTCCTTAGAGCTCTGCTCCGTACTGTAACCTATTCATTTGAACTTGATAAAACACAACTTCACATTTTACGTAGAAAGTGGTACCACCATTCATTTCTTGAGCGATTGCTACACAGAAGAATCACGATACTACCAACATGATATAGGGATAGTAGTCACTGTTTCAGAATTGTCGTTTAACAAGTTGATCATCTCATAGCTTTTATCGCTGCACAGAAGTTTCAATGATCTGGTCTAAGATATGTTATTTGTAGATCCACAGATTTACCTAGGGAACAGAATGCTCCAGGGCAGAATAATTATTGAACCCCCCAAAATCTCAACAATACGAATCTTAAGAGCTTCCCAAAACCGTTCTTTTTTGCTCATTTGATAGAAAAGACAACCTGATTACGAAGCAAGAAAAAATAGTTGAAAGGAGGAATAGAACACACAGATCTGAGCGGTGCATGAGGGAAGACGTTAATAATGCGCGCACAACCGAACGCGCCATCCTCTCAGGATACGAGCTTCCTCATCATCAGCCCCTTTAAAACCAATTAATGCGTCAACCTTGGACGCAACACCAGTCGACGTGGTCCAGGTCCAGTTACACATAAACTTGCATTGCTGAACGAGGTACCCTAACAGAAAATTCCACATTTTGCCTGTAATAGGTCGTAATGCGCTTGTAGAATAGAGCCACATTATTCCATGGAAAACTGATAAGACTGATAGCCATCCAATAAGAACACTGAAATCTGCATTATTGATGCGTGTGCGTGTACGTACTGTACGTAGAGCGTGTTGCTCTTATAAACTCAACACTTTCGGGGGGAAATTTAGTCTGTCAAAATCGGATATTTTAAACAAACTACGTAAACAGTTGGAGTCGGCAAGTGAAACGACGGTTGTTTGAATGGTTTGAAAACCAGCCCTAATTATCTTAAGAGCGCTGTTAAACCGTTTGACTACACATTTGAATGTTTTCGAACTTAGCAGCCCATAAAACGTAAATATCTGAAGAAAACGAAGTAGAGAGTTGCGTAATCGGCTGAAGAAAACGTTCTCTTCAGATCTTTACGTTTTAAGGCCTCCTGAGTCCGAAAAACACAATTTGGGAAAATGGTCTCTATGTCTGTGAATGCGAGTGAGCGAAAACGGCTGAACTGAATCATCTGGAACACGATGTCTAGCCCGCAGGTTACCATAAGGCACCGTAATAAGGGTATAAGCAAAACCTACCGGAAACTAACTACAGTTATTGTAGTGATCAAAACACTAAATATTTTTACTTTCCTTGGCTCTACGAAGTAGAAAGGAAAGTTATGTAATCCGCTGAAAAACAAAATTTGAGTTTTCATCAGATCTTTACGTTTCAGACCCAACTGAGTCCAAAAAACACTTTTTGGGAAAATGGTCTGTGTGTATGTGAACGATTTTTAGAGAAAACCACCGTACCAAATCAGCTCAAACTTCATATCTCGCCCGCAGGTTACCATGGGACGCCAAAATAAGGGTATGAACAAAATCCATCGAAATTTAACTATAGTTATCATAGTGATCAAAACACCAAATATTTTTTTTCTCCAAAACGGCTCTAACGATTTTGATTAAATTTTTTATATTGATAGCTCCTAATATGTCAACTATACCATAGAATTCACATATACGGCAAAATGACGAGAACAGCACAATAAATTACCAAAACTTTCGACGAAATCGATTTTAGCGCGGTTTTTAGAGAAAACAACCGTACCAAATCAGCTGTAAAATGATGTCTAGCCTACAGGTTACCATGAGACGCCAAAATAAGGGTATGGGCAAAATCGACGGAAATTTAACTATAGTTATCATAGTGATCAAGATACCAAATTTTTTTTGTCAAAAACGGCTCTAACGATTTTGATTAAATTTTTTATATAGATAGCTCTTAATAAGGCAATTATACCATGAAATTCCCATTCGTGGGAAAATGACGAGAGCAGCACAATAAATTATCAAAATTTTCGACGAAAAGCGTTTTTAGCGCAGTTTTTTCCTTATAAACTCCGGTGGAATTTTTGTAGAATGTTAAAAAAAATTGGTATTGTAGTCCAATCTAATACCAAAAGGGTGAGTGTTTAAAAACGCTCATGAGATACATGGGGCGCACTCCAGAAATTCAAGAATTTCAACTACTGCCGTTTCGCTTGCTACCAGTTCTAAAAGTTTTTACCCAATAACTCTGCGAAAGTAATTACTATCCTTCTTCAAAAAATTCTTGTTTACAGCCCCATTAATTCTCTGTGTACCATTTTCTCAATAATGGTCCTGAAATGAGTACGAGCAGCACAATAAAATCTGGAACTGCTACCGCTTTCTGCTGTCGTTAAGCGTTGTTTGACCAAGTTCAAATTAACTGAGTGATAAATGAATTGATTAAATAGAATTAGCCATGTGCAAAGTGAATTGACGTAGAGCTAAGGAAAGTTGTGTGTTGCAACGCCCCACATATTTTCTCAAAAACTGCACTAACGATTTTGATTAAATTTTGTGTATAGACAGATTCAACTAACGCCAAAATTCCGAAAAATTCTCACCCGCAAGAAACTAATTTTAATTCAACTTTCAAATTATCTTCTACTAATCAATACCTAACTTTTCTTCTCTACA
This sequence comes from Pachypeltis micranthus, assembly GCA_020466155.1. Classification (NCBI taxonomy): domain Eukaryota; kingdom Metazoa; phylum Arthropoda; class Insecta; order Hemiptera; family Miridae; genus Pachypeltis; species Pachypeltis micranthus. The sequence continues at coordinate 28,231,754 of CM035778.1, read as the reverse complement.
CATATCTCCATACGGTGAATTACGGTGAACGGAGGTATAGGCATATGAAGCAAAAATTTGGTTTTTACGCTTTTGGGCAAAACGGCTTCAGCGATTTTCACCAAACTCTCAGGATGTTTTCGAATAGTTAATACCTACATATTGTTCTCAATAAATGTTCCTCTGACCGTCCATTGAACAGTGATAAAAATCAAAATGTGTCGAAAATAACGTTTTTTTTCTCGTTATTTACGTTCCGTAAATTCCAGGGTAACTGCTTTACCAGTGTGATCAATCTTACGGAGTGTCTTCTAGCATTCTAAACCCACATTTTGTACCCCGCAACTATCCCTATCCCTGTATCCATCTGTTGAACGGAGATATAAGCCAAGTTAACTCAGAAAAGGAGATTTGTCGAATATTAATTTATCGGTATTCTAATTTTCTCAAAATCGGCTCTAACGATTTCGATCAAACTTACGGAGTACTCTCAGCGAACTAGTCCCTACATTTTATTCTCCATTAAGGTTTCTGTAGAAATGCGTTGAATGAAGATATTGCACCCGCATACGTTGCTGGTGTTTGAACTTACTGCGGTGGCAGAAAGTTGTGTTTCTACGCACCGCTCGTTTTAAAATCAACTTTCGAGTATTACGATTATGAAGGTGTCTACAGTAGTTGGTCAGATGATCGATTCACGAGCTACTCCCGTTTTCCTCGCACGGGAACGGCGTTTGAAGGCTGATATCGACACAAATGTTAGGAAAATGAGGCGTATTTGCCAGTTTATCGTTAACTAGCTCCCGACGAACTTCGTACCGCCTAACAGTCAACGAATGTCGCGTTATTTATTAGATGAAGTAATACAATATGAGTTTATGGAAGTAATACAATGAATATAAAATACAATAAATCAACTACGAGTATATCAATCGGTTTAATTATTTTCATACGACATTTTTGTTATTTTAATCCAGCGGAAGAACAAATAGAACGATGGTTTTGACGGCACGTGAACATGCTACGTACAACTGACATAAGAATATGAATTTTCTAAATTGATACCACCAACTGTCAAGGATTGACCTTGCCAACCAAAAACTGCGCAGAGTAACGCGCTTGGTGCCCACGAACTTGTACGGGAAAATATTTTTTTCTTTTGTTTTACTTTTTCGATAATTTTCCAATGTTTTGATAGTTATTCTGCTATTCGGGACGTAGAGAAATTCAAAACGAGCGGTGCGTAGCAGCACACAACTTTCCTTAGCTCTACTTCAATTCACTCGTGTACATGGCTTTTTCTGTTTAATCAATTTATTTATCACTCAGTTCATTTGGGCTTGGTCAAAAAACGCTTTACGGCAGCGGAGTTCATAAGGAAAAATACCGCGCTAAAACCGATTTTCGTAGAACATTTTGATAATTTATTGTGCTGCTCTCGTCATTTTCCCAAGAATGGGAATTTTATGGTATAGTTGCCTTATTGACAGCTATCAATATAAAAAATGTAATCAAAATCGTTAAAGCCGTTTTTGAGAAAAAAAATATTTGGTGTTTTGATCACTATGATAACTGTAGTTAACTTTCGATGGATTTCCTCATACCCTTATTTTGGCGTCCCATGTGTAACATGCGGGCTATATTTCAAGTTTGAGCGGATTTGGTACGGTCGTTTTCTCTAAAAATCGTTCACACATACACAGACCATATTCCCAAATAGTGTTTTTCGGACTCAGGAGGGTCTGAAACGTGAAGATCTGAAGAAAACTGAAAATATTTTTTCAGCCGATTACATAACTTTCCATTCTACTTTGTAGAGCCAAGAAAAGTAAAAATCAAAACCCACCAAAATCGGTCGAGCCGTTTTCGAGTTTTAAGTGTTTGAACAAACCTGACTAGTTTATGTGTTGAGACACGATGAGCGGTGTCAACCTCAGTCGGTTACAGTCAGCACTCACGGCTCACATAAATATATAGACAATGGGGAGTGACAAAACAAATAGAAATGAAGTAAAGTTATATAATAATGAGAAATAATAGAACTAAAGCAAAGGGTTATTAACTGAAAAGGACGCTCTGGTTGTAAAGTAAAAATAAATCTTAAGGCTTAGACAAAGGAAAATATGCAGAATGGGTACCCCAACCTGGCCAATACACAATTTGACGTGCACGTTCCGAAAATAAGTCCTACTCCGGGATATTATTAAAAAAAAGTCGAAAATTCTCCGCAGACGAGGCGATATGTCGCGTTACTTTGCCCAAAATCGTTGATGGGCAAGAAAATGGTTACACGCTGCTTAATATCGACCAGGCAACAACAAAAATACGAGGAAACTGATTTCCACCGCTTGTTTTGTCAGATGGTCGATTCTGATCCGCCCCTTAGGTGTACAAAATAAGCCGTGATTGGGAGATCAAGAGAGAGAGAGATTGATGTTCCACTCGTTTCATTGACGCCAATTACTAAACAATATGTATTAAGGAATAAATGCTCAGCTTTCATTAAATTGATAGAAGTGCGCAATTTACTGACAGAGTACTTGTCGTTTTCGGAACAAGTATGCAATAGTTTGGAAGTGCTGGGCATGAGGTCAATATTACCGAAATGTACATTGGTGAGACTGAAATGGGACCTATCTACAGTCACTGCTGGTGCACGTTTGTTCATAAATGACTCAACTGTTTCGTACTTGAGAGAACAAGAATTCCAAATGGTATTTAAATGTGTCGTACTCGGAGCGTCAAATTTGCAAAAATAATTCTGAATGTAAAATGGGCGTTGAAATAGGTAATTTAAACTTACAGTAAAATTTCGCCGGCCGAACCGCGGTTTGTGGCTCCCTCGAACACTTTCGAATTGTTTTCACTTAGGTCCGAACGGCGCACAACGACTGAAGAGCTCGGCGTCCTGCGTCTAGCGCCCTGAGCCCCCCAGCGCGGCTCTTACTCGCCTGGCCCCTTCCAGAGTCCCTATAGTCTTCGCAGGACCTCCGAAATGATGACGGTCTGGCATGAGCACGGGCTGGTTCTTAACGATATTCTAATTAGTTATCAATGTGCGTTAGGGGCGCTGAATTTATTTAACTCGGGATTAGAAGACTTATTCGACACACTCCACCGCCCTACGAGCTGTCGTTAGATCTTCGTTCTAAAGGCCGCTTTACACGTAACGATAAATTGTTCCAACTTATCGTCCAATATATTGGAAGGGGGGAAGGCTGTTTACACACTACGATCGGTCAAACGATTTGGCGCAACCAACCTCATCAAGTAAGCTTTTGCCATGGAGGAAGCAGCATTGTGGATGGTGATGAGTTGTTGTGCGAAAAAAAGTGAAAACCCGCGAAAAGCAAGGTCGAAGTGGAGTCGTGGTGAGTGGCTGCTGAAGAACAGAGAATTCTCTCATGTAAATCTGTTAAAGGAGCTGACAAATGAACCGAATGACTTACACAATTATTTGGGAATCACAATTTCTACGAGGAAACCTACGTAGAATTATTAACATTAGTTTCTCCGTTTATATCAAAGTCGGATACTGTTATGAGAAGAGCTATATCTCCGCACGAAAGACTATCAGGAGGCCAAGTTTTGCAACAGGCAAAAATTGTTCGAGACAAGTTCTGTTTGTATTTTATCGGGGAGGGGTCAGTTCCTTGGCAAGAGAAATTTGCATTGAACGTTTGAAATTTACAGTTCTTGAAAAAAAGCTTAATCATGTTCACTAGTAGATACACTAAACCCAAGGAACCAAAGGCCCAGGGACGTTTGTCAATAATTCAGTTAATAGTTTGCAATGTACCAATTTCACTCGAAGATTCACTTGTAATATGTACCTACTTGTAGTTCACTAATATTTATTTAAAATTTTTATACTTTATAATTTAATACTTGCTATACCGATATTTAGTAACGTTTGCTATAAATACTAACTAATTATATTAGATAATTACATCTTGTTGTGATTCTTCAATCCCGTCAGTCATTGTATTCCTGCTTGGTCTCACTGAGTCTTGGTTGTTCAAAAAACAAAGAAGGTCGAGTGGTACTCGGTTGGTAAATATTATCCGCTCCTGCACCAGATTTTTCCGATTTTTACTTGCCTTGACTCTACGAAGTAGAAAGGAAAGTTATGTAATCGGCTGAAAATTTTTTTTTGAGTTTTCTTCAGATCTTTACGTTTTAGACCCTTCTGAGTCCGAAAAACACTATTTGGGAAAATGGTCTGTGTCACTAAAGTGTGTCTGTGAACGATTTTTAGAGAAAACCACAGTATCAAATCAGCTCAAACTTCATATCTCGCCCGCTGGTCACAATGGGACGCCACAATAAGGGTATGAACAAAATTCACCGAAATATAACTATAGTTATCATAGTGATCAAAACACCAAATATTTTTTTTCTCAAAAACGGCTCTAACGATTTTGATTAAATTTTTTATATTGGTAGCTCTCAATATGGCAATTATACCATGAAATTCCCATTTGTGGGAAAATGACGAGAGCAGCACAATAAATTATCAAAATTTTCTACCAAAAGCGTTTTTAGCGCAGTTTTTTCCTTATAAATTCCGCTGGAATTCTTGTAGAATGTAAAAAAAATTGGTATCGTACTCCAATCCAATACCTAAAGGGTGAGCGTTTAACAACGCTCATGAGATACATGGGGGTCACTCCAGAAATTCCTGAATTTCAACTACTGCCGTTTCGCTTACTACCAGTTCTAAACACTTTTTCCCAATAACTCTGCAAAAGTAATGACTATCCTTCTTCAAAAAATTTGTGTTTACAGCTTCATTAATTATCTGTGTACCAATTACTCAATATTGGTCCTGCATTGAGTACGAGCAGCACAATGAAATCTGGAACGGTAAGCGCTACCGCCTCCTGCTGCCGTAAAGCGTTGTTTGACCAAGTTCAAATTAACTGAGTGATAAATGAATTGATTAAATAGAATTAGCCATGTACAAAGTGAAGGGACGTAGAGCCAAGGAAAGTTGTGTGTTGCAACGCACCAGATATTTGAATTTTAATTGAATTTATTTGAAAGAATTAATTTTTTTTAGCAACCGTGTTCCTGTCAGCAGCTGGATCAAAATTCCTTGTATTTGTTCACGAGCTCAATATACGCCAGGTCTTTCTTATTCCTGTCCGAATAATCTTTACTTTCAACGGCCCATAAACACGTAAAACTACGGTAGAGTTCAATAAACTCGGTAAGAAACTCGCGAGGAGTTTGTCGCTGCAGACTTTCGGCCGTAATTGACTTAAAAATTGTATATTACAACAAAAACTGAGTAACAAGAGCTGAGGGCAACAAGAACTGAGTAGGGGTGCAGGGCAAGTGCAAACTGAGCGGAGATTGGACCGATTGCAACCTTTACACGTTCAAACAAGTTACGATTTCCCATTTAGACGAAACGATAAATTGGATCGATCCGATCTTTACGATAAATCTAATAAATAAGCTGCCTCAAACGAAGTAACCCTTGTGAATATGTACAGTTCCGAATATAGTTTTGAAAGTTGAACAGTTACCAGCTCGATTGGCGCATCCGGTAGGACAAGTTGTCGTTGGTCGCCTCAACGATTTACAACTTGCCCACGGATCTACCCGTTTTCACTCGAACTTCACCTTCATCCGTTAACATCGGGAGAAAGGACGCATTTGTCACTCTTTTGAAAGGTACTTGGAACTTCAACAAATTGCCAACGAGTCCATTAGCATCGATTCATCTCGTAGCAAATTTTATTACGCGCGTTTCTGAGGCCATTGACATTCCCCCATCTCGAATATACTTTCGATTGAGGCCACCGGCTCCGAACCTCCTCGCAATCGAAAACTTCTCAAGAAATGTTGATCGCCATCTTCCTACACACGATAATAACAACGTCATTAAGCGCCGAAATCAAAGATGTGACTAGAAACGGCGGAATTGTTCCCATCAACGGGGGACTTGCGAAACTGGAGGAGTCAGAACGCGTATTCATTATTATGACTTGAAAGGAATTAATAACGAAACTGACCAACTAAACCTTTCCTGTGCTGCCTAGATCCTAGACGCATTCCTAGATGCCTAGATACTCATTCACAAACCAAACCAACCCTCCAATAACCCCCACAGCTACCGTCCAATAAGTCTTCTTCCTTTCCTTTCCAAGATCTTTGAGAAACTACTCCTGCCAAACTCCACCATCTTGACCCTCACATACCAGCTACGCAATTCGACTTCCAGAACTCCCACTCTTGCCTACATCAACTGCATCGTTTGGTTGACAAGATATCGGACTCCTTCGAACGAAAAACGAAAAGAAACCTGCACAGGACTCTTTGCTGACACTGAAAAGGCTTTCGATCGGTTCTAGCACTCTGGAGTACTGTACAAACTGAAAAATGCTCTCCCTTACACATATTACCGCGTTCTGCTGTCGTATTTAACGAACCGCACATACACTGTAGGGTACCACGAGGCCATGTCCCGTTCGCGGCATATCCGTGCAGGTGTTCCCCAAGGAGTGAATATAGGTGAGAGGTGGGGCTTCAACCAACACCTCCAGTCCCTTAAAGGCACTACCAACTTCAGACTCATCTCAATGCTGTGTGCTTTCTCCAAAATATTGGAGAAGTGGGTAAAACACTCACGGCACCTAGAAAACTACGGTCTCCTGGATGGCAACCAGTTTGGATTCAGGCCGGGTAGAGGAGTGGAGGATGCTCTTTATCACTTGACAACTGAGCTACATGGGGTAAGAGCGAACGGTAAAAATGCCATCTTCGGCAAATAATAATATTCCTTATCAATTTCATTATTTTGTCATACCTACCATGTCATTCGCAGGAGAAGTTATCATGCTGGTCCCTACATACTACTACTATAAGTTGTAAATTACAACTACTATAAATTACTTAAGTAAGTCCTACATATCAACGTTCAGCGACTCTTGCCCAACAATACAGGCTCTGCCTACCGTTGGGCAATATTATTCAAAGGAAGAAGAATTGCGATTGTTTGATTGTTTATTTTTTATTTTGAATTATACGTTACTCTTACTTATTGCAAGGTTTGCCTCACTGCGAGCAATTACAAAGGCCACTTGGGGTGTGTGTTACCATGACACTATCCTCATGTATTAGGCCATATATCTAGGCGTGATTGGCTACTGCCCCGTTGTCTGGGGTAGCAAACTAACAGTCAATCAAAAGAGAGTATTGGCCCAATCCCAGAGAGCTGCGCTCCTGTGGATCACCAAGGCCTATAAGACTGTATCAACAGAAGCACTCCAGGTGATCACTGGTCAGTTACCAGTTGATTTGGCGGAAACTTTTGAAATGGTGCGAGAGTGCAGGATGTGGCTTAACTCCCTAGCAAGTGCGAATAGAGTTAATGTGTATTGGATTCCAGGACATAGTGGGATCATTGGAAATGAGAGGGCGGACTATCTGGCCAGACGTGGTTCGTCCACAGTACCTATTGGGCCACCACCCCATTGAGGGATTTCTCTGTCACTAGTTAAAAGGACTGTGAGGGAACATGCCAGAAGACTGCATCAGACAATCTGGAACGCTGCAGGAGTAAGACACTCCAAACGATTTGTCTCAGAGCAAACAAGTGAGACAAGAGACACCCTTCTGAGGATGGAGAGGAAGGACTTAAGGCAGGTTGTTGGGATCATAACAGGGCACTGCAGAATGAACAAACACATGTATGTTATAGGTATAGCCGAAACCCCTTTATGCAGGTGGTGTGGCACGGATGAAGAAACTCCCTACCATGTCCTGGCCCAGTGCCGGAGACTTGAGAGGGAGCGATTTTCCGTCTTTGGCACCACTTCTCCCAGGATGGATACCAACGAGGACTCCTTCAGGAACTACCTGGTTTTCCACAGAAAGCTAGGCATCGACCTGTAAGACACTAGGACTGGCACAATAGGTCATCTGGCCGCGGTGCACATCCCATCACTGGGACTACAGTCAGAAGATTATATATACCAGTTGATTTGGCGGAAACTTTTGAAATGCTTCGGAAAGCTCATGGAGGTGATGGGATGAGTCGTTCACGGTGTCATGAGTGGATTCATAGGTTCAGGGGATGCAGAACATCAACTGAAGTCTCACAAGTGGCCAAAGTGGACGCCCTTGTGCGTTCAAATCTTCGTTTGACGATTCGAGAGATGGCGGAGGAGTGTTAGGAGATTTTGGCCAAACAATTGGAAACGAGAAGGGTTGCATTGCAGCCAAGTTCGTTCCACGACTGATGACAGTGAATCAGAAGGCGCACCGAATGGAGGATTGTCAGGAGCTTTTGGAAATGGCCAATTCCAATGGAAACTTCAAGAAAACCATTATCACATGTGACGAGACATGGGTTTACGGCTACGACGTGGAAACCAAGACTCATCTCAGTGGAAGTCGAAAACCTTTCCACGACCCAATAAAACTCGCCAGGTGAGATCGAGTGAAATAATCGTTTTCGTTACCTTCAAACCCTGCGCAATTTGCGCCAAAAGATTCGGCTGAAGAGGCCGGAATTGTGGGTGACAGGAGTGTGGTTTGTCCACCAAGACAACGCGCCCTGCCATAGAGAGTCGATATAGTAATTCTGCTCAATCGTAAAACTGCATTCATACATTTAGTGCACGCACTCGGTCGACTGGTTGGTGGTGCGATGCATCCTTGGGATTATAGGATGGAATCCTGACAAAATTAACAACGATAAAGCTTCGAATTTCGTGAGTCAAATGGCTCAAGTCGATGTGACGTTACTAATCACCAGCTGTAAACCTGTACAGCAGCCGCTCTCATGTGGCTGAGACTGCACATCTGCACACACGATCCCAGTAGCTGCTCGTAACAGTGTTTCTCTTTCTGGACAGTTCAACGCGGAGACTGAATCGTTCGTAGACAACTTTCATGCTGGATCGGAGTGTTGCACCGTGATGTGTTGAGACTCTGCCCTGACTGGGAGAATTTGTCCTCAAGGATGGTGCGAACCTTCTTTCTTTCGATTTGCGTGACTGGCCAAGGGAAAGAGAAGAAGAAAAGTCTTTCCACGTCGTTTTTAATTTTTGTTTTTTCACCTCTGGCTCGTACGAGTGCGAAAAGCAATGGATCGACAAATTGCAGTCCAAAAACGGAGTCTCCCTCTGGTTTGACTTGTCGAAGGCCGTTCCGAGCGACTGAACACAAACAAGAAGACCATCCAGAAATGCAACGTAATGTTCAACGAAGAAAGTCCGCTGAACCATCCCCACACTTGACAGGCCTTCAATCTGCCTCTTGCAGACCAAACAGGCTCGAGTTTGTTAGTTCAACAGAGCACGAAAAGCTCGACAGGTGAACCAGAGCTACAGAAATGGGACTTAGTCAACCCCCCGCTCAGGAGGTAAGCGGTGAGCACCGGTAACTACAAAATCATTTCTCGGTTCCTCTATTCCAATCGACCCATTTCCAGTTGAATCATCTCTGCGGTGGCAGCGATTCGACGTGAACCTTATTGATCCAACTTCTGTCGTAATATCGATCGTCTTGCGACAAACCTCTCCGTAACGCTCAATCAATCGAATCCTCCAAGTGCTTCGCTACTGGATTCCAGACCTCCTGACCTCCGACCAACAGCGGATGATATTTATGGGTCGTGCATCTCTCGCGAGTGTACTTCCCGCCTGGCACTACATAAAAAATACGACGCTCAGAGCCAACTGTTACAGAACCAGCGTCAGCAGTTGTGGTCATTTTGTTGGAGTTAAGTGACTGTAACTGGATAAATGTAATCGTAATCACTTCGTGCGAGTGAAATTAAACGCTGGATGAAAAGCTTCTTGAAAAGCACGTCAAGTATTTAGGAGTGAATATGGGTGAGAGGTGGGGGGTTCAACCAACACCTCCAGTCCCTTAAAGGCACTACCATTGCAAGGTTTGCCTCACTGCGTGCAATTACTAGGCCACTTGGGGTGTGTGTTACCATGACACTAAGTGGACATATTTACCACAGCACTGCACTCTGCTGGGCTCTCTGTACTTGGGCAACAGAAGCACAGGGCGATCAAAGTCCCATGGTGGACTGAGGAACTTAATCCCCTCAAGCAAAGTGCAAATAGAGCCAGAAGGATGTACCAAAACACTCGTGACCCTGATGCCAGAGCAACACTTTGAACTGCCTTCATCCAAGAGAAGAAGGCCTTCCACCGCGCCATCAAACGAGCCAAACGGCAAGGCTGGCGAAAGTTTGTGGAAGCGGAGAGCTCTGAGAACCCTTGGGGCAGACATTACAAGTCCTCCATAGGAAAAGCAAACGTAGAGCAGGTCTTAGCTGCGATGCAAAATTAGTCAGGCTGGGCCTGCAGCATCGAAAGTTCACTGGAAACCCTCCTTGAGAAGGCGTTCCCAGATGACCAAGTAGCGCGAGACACTGAAGCCCAGAGGGCAGCAAGGGAGCTGATCATGGACCCTCCGAACGAGCCCGACATCGCGTTGTGGACAACAGGTGACCTCGGCAGGGCCCTTGCGACCTTAAAGCCCAACAAATCTCCTGGGCCAAATAAAATAGAAAGCAATATGCTAAGGAAGGCTGAGCGGACAATCTCCAACGGCCTCCTTAATTTATTTAATAACTGTCTGCAGGTCGGACAGTTCCCCACTCAGTGGAAGTCTGCGCGTGTTGTCACTCTTCAAAAGGGAGGCGACCGCAATCAGTCGGACCCGCGATCATGGAGACCACTCAGCCTTCTTTCCATATTAGGCAAAACACTGGAAATCTTGATGTTGCAGTCTCTCGAAGGAGTCTTTGGCCGCAACTTCACAGGCAGGCAATACGGGTGTACCAAAGGAAGGTCCACGCTGGATGTCATTGTCGAGATTCGGCGTGTTTCCCTGCTGGCACCGGCTAAGTACGTCGTAGCAGTTCTGATTGACATCAGAGGAGCGTTTGACAACCTTTGGTGGCCAGCGCTCCTTAATGAGCTCAAAGGTAGGGGAATCCCCCGCAACCTGTACTCGCTCGTCAGAAGCTACCTGACAGACAGAACTGCTACGATCGAAAGCAGGCATGTCTCCGTCCGTAGAAAGATTGAGAAGGGGTGCCCACAGGCTCGGTCCTAGGACCAGCACTCTGTAATGCCTTCTTCGAAGGTCTTCTCAGGAGACTCATGGAGACTGACTGCGAGCCGTACGCCTATGTGGATGACTTGACTGTGCTGATCTTTGCAGAGTCAGTTCGCCAAATTGAAGAAAAAACCCACCACTTGCTCCGCACCGTCACCCAAAGGTGCGAGCATGTCAAGATGCAGGTGGCTGAAGAAAAAACCCAGCTAATCCTCTTGAAAGGAAAAGTGAATAATCCACCCACAATACGCTTTGGCGGCCACAGGCTCCTTCTTGAAAAGCACGTCAAGTATTTAGGAGTGACTATGGGTAAGAGGTGGGGCTTCAACCAACACCTTCAGTCACTTAAAGGCACTACCATTGCACTTTGGGCGGATCTCACCACAGAACGAAAACTTACCACAATCGACGAATGGGCGTTAGAGAAGTGGCAAGGGATACGTACGAGCTGTTCCCCAACATCCATGAACGTCTTTAGAGAAGCTGGGTAGAGCCAGATCACTGGAGGAGACAGTTCCTCACGGGACACGGCCACTTCAGTGTGCGGCTCCACTCTCTGCGCGGCTCTTCATAGTGCAGTGTAGAGGAAACCAGAAACCATGAGCAGCTCCACTGTAGATTCTACAAACCCCAGGGAGACCAGCAAGTCCAAACTGTCTCGTCCTGGGATGAGGAAAAGCCGTAAGTGCCATCGAAAGATGGAGCAGGCCAGGGACCATTCTGGCCTTAAGGAATGCAGAGCCTGCAGCATTGCGCCGGTGCATTATAGCCACGGCAGGTGGTTGCCTCCGCAGGGCAAGGCCGGAAAATGCGCTTGCGCTTGGTCGTGGGGTCGCTGGAGAGTAGTAATGTCATCATCTACTTCCGCATTTTTAAACTGCAGGGTATGGGTGAGGTAGAGGCCACATACTCCGTATATCCAAGGAAAGTCGAAATAAAGTCAAACTAAGGTATAATTAACGGTCTCGATTCCAAAAATGATCAAAATCAGATTCCCAAAGATAATCCTGCTGGTACCCCAACGCCTTCCAGAATTTCGAGCTACGCAGAATCGGCTGTCGCTTTTCTCACGTTTGACCGCTCGGTGGGATTCAATTTATTTTCTCTCGGAGAAATTGTGAGGCTTCCGAACGAACGAAGAACGAGAGGATTTTCTAAACGCTTTCGCTCGCAGCTCGCGTGGTTTATTCACCAGTTGGGGCTGCGGTATCGCATGTTCCGACCCGTGAGAATCGCCCTTTTGAGTCGTAGGGAATTGGAGCCGTTCGAACGACGAAAAAGGTTGCGTTTGACCTGTCATAACATGTGTCAGCCTGTTGACCAACCAGCGTGTGCGCAATTTATCGAACTGTCAGCCTGGGGCAGGTTCGTATTTAATGTTTCAACGCGATGCGTTCAGCCGTTTTTGTTACATTCGCTTCTAACCCGCACTCAGTTTATATGAACTCGGTAGACCTTGACCAGACGTTCTATACTGAAACTGGCTTTGATTAACATTCCAGAATTTATTGGGTTGTTTCTACTTACGTCACACCTCGTTATCAGCGCGTAGACATTTTATGGAGCTGTCAACAGACGGTTCATGTACTTCTGGAACTGTAACGTGAACGACTATAAAGTTGGTCAATCAAACTTGATTGAATTCCAGAATTTATTGGGTCGCTCTAAATTATTTTATGATCGTTATTAAACTTCCATCGTGCAAGTATTCGACTAACAACAGTAAGTTGTGAGTACTCGACTGTCACGTGTATGGAATTTATTACAAAATGCTTAATTAGAGTTTTTTAAAATTGATTTCTCGTGTTGCTCTCGTCTTTTCCTCAAAATTTCGTTTTGCTGTTGTTCACGCAGAGAAATGAACCTATTTCTTTTCATCGGACCTTTTTATTTACTTTCCTTCACTCAACTCCCAATTGTTGCAGCTTTATCGCAAGTTGAGTCATTCATTTCATTATCTGAAGTTGAGAAGTGTAGTGTCCCACCTGCAAAAGACATCAGCTTTAGGAGTGGACGATATACGTCGACGTTTTAAAAATACTCGTCGTATAGTAACGATGCATCGAATCAAACCGATTTATTGTTAGGTTTTACACATCGAGTATACATCAATGTTTTTTTACTTTCCTTGTCTCTACGAAATTTTTGAGTTTTCTTCAGATCTTTACGTTTCAGACCCTCCTGAGTCCGAAAAACACTATTTGGGAAAATGGTCTGTGTATCTGTGAACGATTTTTAGAAAAAACCACCGTACCAAATCAGCTCAAACTTGATATCTCGCCCGCAGGTCACTATGGAACGCCAAAATAAGGGTTTGAACAAAATCAAAATATCAAAACACCAAATATTTTTTTTCTCAAAAACGGCTCTAACGATTTTGATTACATTTTTTATATTGATAGCTCTCAATAAGGCAAGTATAGCATAAAATTCCCATTTGTGGGAAAATGACGAGAGCAGCACAATAAATTACCAAAAATTTCGACGAAATCGATTTTAGTGCGGTTTTTTCCTTATGAACTCCGCTAAAATGTTACTAGTAAAACATTCTAGTTGGTATTGTAGTCCTCTCATTTCCAATGATCCCACTATGTCCTGGAATCCAATACACATTAACTCTATTCGCACTTGCTAGGGAGTTAAGCCATGTCGTGCAGTAGTTCATTAGCGCTTTACACGACGCTTGACTATCGGTCAATATATTGATATCTTCTCGGGTTTACTTGCCAGTCGCTTCAGATGTCGGCAATTCGCGTGGTATGCCCTCTCACTGGCATATGGGAGGTTCCGACAAGTTGCTACATGCCTCTTCAGCTCAGCCGCCATACATTTCCAGAACCTTCATTTCTTGCAAGGTCTCTGAGACAAGACGTCTTGGGGATTGTCACTGTCAGGCCCTACATGGCGTAATAAGTATAAACCAACGCGTAGGTTTGCCTGCTTCCTGGCGTTGAGCATATTGGGTGGTTATAGCGTTCAACAGCTCAGCCTGAAGGTGGGCAGTTTTTACAACTTCGTAGTCCACTCTGATTCACTCATTTTTTGCAGATGGGCTGTATCGACGGTGATGACGCGGCAGAACTTCATACCAGCGCTTTCGACGGACTCTCCCATGATCTTGGCCCTGATTCCCTGGTGGGACATGGGAAACCACGACAATGGCGAGGTAAACGCTCAAGTACCCCCCGAAAAATGTTTCCAATTCGCGTATTTATTTTATATTAGAAACACCTAAAGAGATTTGCATTCACTCGAATCACATGTGAGGCCTGACAAGGCAAACTCCACGGACCCATTTCATAGTTTCGAGGAAATCAATGTTTTACGAGCGTCTTCTTGTATCTTTCGTATGAAATGTAGAGATAAAGGGTGCCCATGACGCAGGTGCGTCGTTTTGGTTTATTATTCATTCTGAATAATAACCCTATGTTTTCGGTCACAAAAAATGTTTTACAACCCCCCCTCAAAATTTGATACTTTACGTTTCAAGACTTGGAGATTCCAAATTTGCAATGTCCGTCCGCTGACCGCCGTCGAGGCCGTTTTGTGCCTTTAATGTGGTCTAAAAAATTCGTTCTTTCGCACAAAAATCCGATTTGGTATCTAGTTGTGCCTGCCATCTCAGCAATCCGATCGGACGAAGCCCGTGGTTTAATGGGCAAAAAATGGTTAAAAAAATTAACGAAACGCAGTACAATGCGGGAACCAGAGCGGAAGTCAACGCTTCGTCGTTTGTACTCCCTCCCTCCCCGCCCGTCTCATTAAAAAACCACCCACGCTCGCTCGCCTCCCAACGACGTCGCCGCTCAACTCCTCTCTCGACTCACAACGGGTTCGCTCAAAGCGCCCCCGTTCCAATTTCCCAGACGACGGGGCAAAATCATCAGACGTATTGTTTCCGTAGTTCCGTTGTAGTCAGGTCATGTTTCGTATGGTTTACTAGTATTCGATGCTGAATCGAATGGGATGGGGGAGCAGTAATAGTTGGTCAAGCTGTTCATGAGAATAATAAACCATTGTGTAATAATTTGCAGGGTTTTTTGCTTTTTAGGCCTATATCTCTATTTACCGTGTTTTCATGGAGATATGTGTAGGAAAGAAACGTTGGGTATTGATTAGTAGAAGATAACGTCTAGCGAAGATGGATGGAGTGAACAGGGAACCTCCTTACATTTTCGCTCATCGAATTACTCTGCGAGACTCTGGAAGGGCCTTTATACGGGTACACTTTAGTAATACACAGTACACTTTAGTAACTGTAGAAAATGAAAGACTCGCAACAAAACTGAACGGCATTAATTATTTCCAGTTGACGACGGATTATAACATTGAAGAGGATCGAAGTGAATACAGAACTTGCCGTTCGTTCGGCGCGGGTCAGCAGGTCTTCATGTCCTACGGCAAACGTCCCAATTCGGAGTTCTTCCTTCACAACGGATTCGTTCACACGGACAATCAGTCGGACGGCGTCAAACTTCGTCTGGGCGTGTCAAAGTCAGACCCGTTGGTTGCTTTGAAATCCTCTCTTCTCAAAGAGCTGACGATCCCATCTTCCGCCGAATTCCTCATCTCCGTCGAAAGACCGTTTCACCCTCATGGAAAATTTTGCGCGTTCCTTCGTATTTTCAACATGGATCAAGGTGAGTTCCTATTACGCAGCTAACACCTTTCAAGCTTCGTTAGGTGGTAATGTAGAAGAGGGTTGTTTTATGTTATCATTAGGTTTTGTTCTGGTCTGTCCTACCGCCACTTTTATCAAGCAGTTAGAACAGATTCGCTTATTTACACAGGGAATAAACTTGAACAGGAAAATACTAATTAAAGTCTGGAAAAACGTAATTTGTAATAGGGCGACAAGCACACGGACGGAGCATACAAGACTATGAGACAACATCGCCCGACCGATCGATCGTAGTTACAACACAAAATGAAATGGTTAGCTCTGGAGTAAATTATACTAAAATTAGAAGCAATATATTGACAACAAAACTGAAACCCCGTCAAAAATTTTGAATAGACACTGAAAATTACGTACAAAGTAAGGGAATACAATTAAGGAACTACACTATGTTCAAAAGACGTAACAAATTCGAAATTACAAAACTAAAATTTAACTTTAAGTAAATCAGTAGTACCACGTAATCTTCACATACGAGACATCCCATAAACTATTTCTCTAGAACACCCCCCCCCCTGCCGTGGAGTTATTTCCCCTTTTCACCTAACGTAAAGTCAATTGGCGAAGGTGGTTCTATGAGATGGTGATTTGGTTTACAGTCGTCAAAAAAAACGACGCATTGATAAGAAATAAGAAACACAAACAGTGGGTACAGCTTTCGTACAAGTACGCAACTGCTAGGGACATTTTATGTCTTTTATTCAATGATAACTACGTTTGATTGTGCTCGTTGATGGTTTCGATATAATGGCCGCGTCAATTGCAATTGACATCATCACTTAGTCACTGAGTGTTATCTACTAGAGATGTGGTTTTCGATATAGGGAAAATACCAAACATCCAAGGCAACAACAATTGATTTTAATTTGTAATTTTACTTTGAATCATTACAAGTGAAACAAGGAGCTCCTTCTAAGATGTAAACGAAAATTAAAGTGTCTGACTGTAGTGGTTATCAAGGGAACGAAATCTCGCAGCTGCAGGTGTTGGACGCCCTTGATGCACTTTGGGAGACGCGTCGGCAGAATGGCTGGTAGCTATGTCCCAACTGACTCGAAGATGATGACGAGAACGGTTTGATGCAGTCGTACGATTGGATGTAAACTGGCACGAAGTAAACCAATGGGATACTGATGACCCAGTAAATGTTCAGAAAACAGATGACGTCGGGATTCTGATGACCCGTGTTCGATCTAATAGTAAGAAGAATGGAGATGTGGTCTGGCGAGATTCTGATGACTGCGCAGAGAACAATACTGGCTACGGCTGGTAATCTGAGTCACTAGGTGCCGTCAACTCGAAGTGTCTGGTGGGAGAGACGCGCGTCTGGGGTGAGTCTCAGCAGGACCCAAGTTGCTGCAGATCGGCGGCTTATCGCGCGCAAAGCACACACAAACACTTACACAACGTCGACGGAGGCTTATTGCGTAAACAAGATAGATTTCAGCGTGTAAAATAAACAAAACGCTTCGGCGTTGACACTGAGGTTATTAAAACGTGTGATGTTACCAAGCGTTAGATTTTGTAACAGACGTTACCAATCGTTAGACTTCAACCATTCGATATTCGATAATTTTGACGCCAATAAAAAGAGATGCAGGTCAGATGTGGACCATTGAAGGAGCCTTTTCCTCGCGGGACATGACGGACTTCAATACGTGGCTCCACTTCTTTTTTCCCTCAAAGACCAGCACCTCTCGTGCTTCCACTGTAGTTCCTACGACAGCGAACGATGGTTGTTGTAAGAGCGGCCAAACTTTCCTGCTTTGACAGCTACTAAGCTTATAACCGTTTTACCCAGACGAAGAAACGTGGCCACGGTTGATCTTTCCCTTTGAAACATGCTACGTGAGTAAATAGTTAGATCAGGCCTGAAACTAGATTAAGAATTGCGGCATGAAAGTTAAGAAATAATTAGGCCCCTTTTTACCCGACATCCTCTTCTGTTAAACCAAGTTTTGTGACGACATAAACAAATTGAAATTTTGTGGGGATGAACCCAAGATAAATCAAGGGTTAATATAATATAGGTAAGTGGAAAACAACAAAATAAACTTGATTAGGATAGGTGTCGCTTTATTTAAGCAAATCAAAAAAATAAAAATAACTTTATCTTTAAGTAGGCACAACTCAGGGTAGATCTCTTAGTCACAGATATACATGGTAGGTACGATAGATTTCTGAAATTAAACGGGTACTCACTACTTCCAACGGCCGTGGAGTATATTATAAGTTTACTAACTAGTACTTCCCTAGGATAGGGACTTATCCAATGAAATGGAACGGGAAAGGAACGTAGTACTGGATGTATTCTTCGGGTTTGGAGCAGTCGGTGATCTAGCTTTTGAGCTCCGACCTGAAACTGAGCAAAAGACAGGGACCTCCTCATTATGCCGTTTCCGAGATGTGGTTTGAGAAGAGCTTGAGAGGTGTACGAATATTAGTACCACCTACCGGTACGCGATGAGTGGGTATCTTGGCAGCGACACCCCGGAGATGATGCAAAAACGGCGAAATACCGGTCCCACAGGCAGATGTAGCTGAAGCCACGCAGTTGGTGAATAAATATTCTTTCGATCCCAACAAGGGTGAAATTTTGGAAGAAACGGGAATACTGATGAGCTGTAGATACGTCAATGCTGGACGGCGGAAAAAGAACAATAGAACTCCGAAACGTGGTACCGGGCCTGTTCTCCCAAATCGCCTGCAGGTAGCAGCACACGATGGATTCAACAATTTGTTTCCAAATTCATCAATGAATTCGGGACCTATCAGTGTTTTTTTTTTCTTCTGAAGAATATATTTTACAGAAAATAACTGTCCCACTTCTTAATTGGAAACAATGACTGGAAAAGAAATAAACATAATTTTCCCGTACGCATTTACTGCCATCTGGCGGAAGACTGGAACGGGTGGCGCTGAGAACCGCGAAATATAAAGTGGCGGGGGGGGGGGACTTGGTCTTGATAACAGACTCGCCTAGCAAGCTGCAACGGGGTATAAATAAGCTGGGTGTTTATTGCGATAGGTGGGACCTCAAGGTGAACTCGTCTAAGTCCAAAATAATGGTCTTTTGGAGAGGGGGAAGGTTGGGGAGGGCAGAGGACTGGACTTATAAAGGGGAAGTAGTGGAGGTAGTCTCTCAATTTACCTACTTGGGAATTGTACTGACTCCGAGGCTCTCGTATCTCTTCCATCACAAAAAAAGGGTCAGTGTGGCAAAGTACGGGGTTAACACCTTATGGCAGGGCTTATTGAGGTAAAATGATGTGCCTTTGAAGGCTAAATGGGCGGTTTTTGAAGCAGTCTTCAGAGCTATATTAACGTATGGAGCCCAAGTTTGGGGTGTAGTAATGTTTGAGGAAATAGAGAGATTCCAACGATACTTTTTAAAAAAGCTGTTCTGGCTGCCAGAGGGAACTCCTAACTATTTTGTTTATTTGGAAACCGGCCTGTCTTTTGTACTCTTACTGCTTGCGATTGCATCTCGATTATATTATAAAGGTGTCCCACATGCCAAGCTATAGATTTCCGCATATAGTTGCCAGTGAGGTTATGCGTGTCAAGGTCTCGTGGGTGCGTGACTGGATCGGGCTGCAGGAGCGGTACGGGTGCCAAATTATTGGTGCAAACGGCTCACTAATCGCTGGTGGGCGTGGCCCCGTAATAGATAAAATGATGCAGGTGGAACGAGATTAATTTTTGCAGCGGGCCTCGGGGTCCCTTTCCCGAGTGTGGAACGCACGAATTGACCATGCGACCCCAAGTGTCAGTTTTGTGGATGGTGATGGTGGTCTTGACATTGGAGCTCTCAGGTGGGTGTTGAAGGTCAGAGGTGAGTTGCTGTCCCTCAATTACAGGCCACATTTGGAAGGAAATCGGGACGACTGTGCGCTCTGTAACCTCCGGGAGAGGGAGGACTCGTTCCACTTTGTAGCAAGGTGTCCTATTCTGGCAGAATTTAGAATAAGGTATTTAGGGACGAGGGAGGTGGATGAGCAGGCTTATTTGGGTATTATTAGTAATAAAGATAAATGGGTCCAACTTGTTGCATATGTTAACTCAGCATGGAAGTATAGGAGGGAATTAATTTTGGAATTTAACTGGACATGATTGTGAAAGAGTAGTTCATTTATTTATTTATAATGGGAGGCAGTTTGTTTGTTTTTCTTTACATTGTAGTGTTCATTCTTACTTTTGCATTGGCCAACCTCGGCAGACGGTCTATTGACCATGCCTGCTATGCTGTTGTTTATGTACTTAATCGAATGTTTATAATAATCTAGAATAAAGCATTTTTTCTTCTTCTTCTATAAAGTGGCGGGACTACGAATTATTCACGCTACAGTTTTTATGTACAGTTTTCTAACAAGCACAAAGTCGACCTTACCTGTATCTTATTTCATTCAATCCCCGTGGAAGGGTTGTGGAAATATATCATGTCCTTTCCAGTTTCTTTTGTATAATTCTGATGTTTACAGTTACAGCGACGGCTGTTTGGATCGATTAATTTGGTTTTATTGTGTTTGCAGCTGGTTTGGAGGAGTGGTCCCAAAGTGAGAATAAAGAGGACTTGATGCTGCCGGATTTGGTTCTTCCAGTTGATGCCAAAGTTTGGCAGTTTCTTTCCGATCGAATAAAACTCTTGTTGGTCGTTTATTCGTCGAAATTCCAGGTTTGTTGTTTTGATTTTGTGAAATGTCTATTTGTCTATTGTGTGTAATAGAAGCGAGTTGTATTTGTGTTGAAGAGCGCCTTCCTACTCGACACCTTGACATCTCAGCTCCAGAAAGTGGTTTATGTAATGGGAACGCTTCTACTTATTTCACACATATGTCCCACTAGTAAGGCCTAAAGCGTCCCCTGCCTAATTGTTATTGTTAATCCCTTGTCCCAACAAACGTAAAATGGCAAAATGTTGATGGTTGTCACAATGAATAAACCCGTCGATTTACGTTTTCGCAGGACGATGAGAAAATTCTGGCAGAAGAGAACCTGAGCCCTTGTATGAGACTCGCCATTCTTCAAAGGATGACAGAAAAAAGGATTTTGAACAACACCCTCGACGACCTGAAAACCTTGGGGCAAGGCTTGGAGCCGAAGACGCAGTGAGTCGGTCGAGTTGTTTGCTGATGGAGTTCTTGAGGAACTTGAAGAGGAGGGGCCCGCGTCTGACTGCAGTACTGCTCCTCTTGTGTTTTGATGTCTATTCACAGCGCTGAGTCCTTTATGCTCTGCTGCTTCGCTTCTGGATTGTTTAATTGTAAAGGGACGGGAGGGGGTGGGCCTTGTAGGAACATTGGCGTCGACAGTTCTTTCAATCTGGCAAATTAACTGACTGCCTAATCATCACAGAGTTCACGTTTTGGATTCAATTAACATCCAGAGTAGGGGCAAAAGAGAGTTGAGCGTCTCACAGCTTTTACAATTTACGGGTCGAGTTCACGCTCGTGGTTCAGGAAGTGGCGTGTTCTGCTCGAGAATGAGGTGCACAATGGAGAAGGATAAAGAGGTCAAATGGTGGGCACCTAGGTAGATGTTTGAGAGAATTGTAAGTTAGACTTTGTAGCGTATAGATTCACCAGATGTCTAGAATGTCCGGATGAGCACTCAATTTGGTGGATTTGTGAGAGACAACATGAACACCTGTGTTTCACAGGATATGCACCCTTTGGAAATAAATAACCGCTTCTTGGGGATGGGTTAAAGCGTGAGTGAACGTTTATAATGAACAGCGTGATCGTACAACGTCAAAAAAATAAGTTATCTCGATATAGAGTCTGGTCCAGGCACAACACAGAGCAAATCACTAGGTAAAAATAAATATTGAGATAAAGAACGTTCAAACCAGTCCCTTGAATGTCACGATGACAATAGTGCCGTGGAAGGAACCGGGATTGGGAATAAGAAAATACTACGGAGCGCACAGAAAACACGAGGTTGGGGAACGATCGCGAAAAACGGGAATAATAAATAGGAAGGTAGCAACAACAACCACAACGACAATAATGAAAATGAAAAGGACGGCAATTGATAACGGGGTAAATAGTTTGATATCGCTGCTTCTAGTTGTTTTTTTAGAGATAAGTGCGGCTATGAGTGCGTTTGTTAAAATATACGGCGGATACAGACTTTGTTAAGCAGCCTTTAGGACTTCTTCAAGCGCAGTAGATTGTTGGATTATGTGGAGGAAGCCCCTAGATTTGATGCACTTCAGAATAGCGTGGTGGGGCGCCTATACTAGTCTTCAGAGCGCAGCGCAGTGTCGTCCTTTCCAGCTGCTGTCAATAGCCTTACTTTGTAGAGCCAATGAAAGTAAAAAGCCAAAGTGAGCGGAGACAGTGTGTTGGGGAACAAGAATGATGGCGAAAAACGGTGGAGGGAGGCAACATGCTCAACAGGTGAAGCTCAAGGCATTACGCGCATCTGTGAATGCGTTTGAGAGAACTCAGCTAAACCAAATCGACTCAAATGATGTATTTAGCCTGCAGGGCACACGTATCACTCATTCCTCTGTGTTTCAATATCGTGATTACGTACATATTGTTAGAAAATAAGGCGCTGCTGGTATGTTCGCAACCAAAACGAGAACTGAACTTTTTAATTTTTTGACAATTATCGAGTCCGTAGCTGTGGGAAACTATTTACATAACAGCTGGAGAGCGCTGAACACTGAAAATATTGAAGCACTGAAGTTTATTGTGGAGGCTCCACGACACCGCCTTCCTCTTCGTCTTTTGGAGGGTGAAATAGAGCTAGATGATCTGCGCGGACAACCCTCATGTAGCGCTGGGGGGTACGGATCTGGAAAACCACATCTGAAATTGCGCATGGCCTTACCCAGGGTGACTGAAGTTATGGGGACGCTCTGACGCGGCGTTTGTGCCAGTCTAGGCCAGGGCTAGACTTGGAACCCCAGCGGACGCGTCATAGCGGCGTTTGGTTCCGATTGCTGCTTTTAAAAGCCTTTCCTGAGCCAGCGCATGAACCTTTTCGAGTCGTTCTTGGAGCTCTTGACTATAGTTGGTCTTTGCTCTCTCTGGGTGGCACCCTGTGAGAAGGTGGCGGCTAAAATTGAGTTCACCTGGTGAAAAGTCAGTAGTAGAATGCTCTGTAGTACGATAGGCCAAAAGCAAGCAAGGCAGCCATAAGTCCCAATCACTCTGATGCTCATTAACTACTTTTGACGGCATCTCCCGTACAGTTCGGTTGAACTGTTCTACCAACCCATCGCAAAGGAGTTGTGCAGGTTTTGAGCACTTGTAGAAGAGTCATCACTTCCTGGAACACTTCTGCCTCGAATGTTGTTCCCTGATTCGAACGAACTTCTCGAGGAACTCCAAACCGAGAAACTACAGCGTCGACCAAGCCACGAGCTACAGTTTCTGCTCTGGAACTGGGAACTCTTCAGGCCATTTAATGAAGTAGTCAACGACAACTACCGCATACCGGTCCCTTCTCTCAGTTTGAGGCAGTGTACTCCTGTAACAGAAGATTAGAGAGGGGCAGATCGTCGATGATGTGTCTTCCCACGGCACCCACATGCTAAACAGTGGTTAATCCCACCGCTGCCACCAAATGTTAGAAAATAAGGCACTTCTGGTATGTTTGCAACCAAAACGAGATCTGAACTTATTAATTTCTTGACAAATCAATCATCGAGTCCATAACTATGGGAAACTATTTACATAACAGCTGGAGAGTGCTGAACACCGAAAATATTGAAGCACTGAAGTCTATTGTGGAGGCTCCAGGGATAATTGCTCCAAAGTCCTCCATTCCTACAGCCACCTAATTGGGATGGTTTCAAGACCTCGGCTGACTGTCATACCCTCTGGCATATACGAGGGTGAATCAAATATAAACAACACTTATTTTTTAAAATATTTATTTTGATTTTAAACGCACTGTTAAAAGTTGTTCGGGGAAAATCCCTCTTTTTTGTGCTCAAGTAGCTTGGTGGACAGTAACAACATGAAGCGCTAAAGTACCCCGAAATAGCAATTATCACGAGGGTAGAGAAATATACGAGAATCTCTAAATTTCCCCGGTAATGGGAAATTAAATACCACTCGTGTGATTCTGAGCGCTGGACGAATCACCCTCAACCGGCGAGCACCTGGAAAAAGAATACACCAGAAAAAACATAAACAGCATGAGGAAATTAAAGAGGACTCACCCAAGTTTCCCTGGCTCTTCGATTGGCCAACGCTTTTAAGAAAAGCCACAGTTGAACGTACAGACACGGAAGGGCTTTTTGGACAATATAACCGAACCTGTTGCACTTTTCACATTAAAATATCTGGTGCGTTGCAACACACAACTTTCCTTAGCTTTACGTCAATTCACTTTGTACATGGCTAACTCTTTTTAATCAATTCATTTATCACTCAGTTAATTTGAACTTGGTCAAACAACGCTTAACGACAGCAGAAAGCGGTAGCGCTTACAGTTCCGGAATTTATTGTGCTGCTCGTACTCATTCCCAGACCATTATTGAGCAATTGGTACACAGATAATTAATGAGGCTGTTAACACGATTTTTCAAAAGAAAGGATAGTAATCACTTCTGCAAAGTTATTGGAAAATAACTGTTACAACTGGTAGTAAGCGAAACGGCAGTAGTTGAAATTCAGGAATTTCTGGAGTGAGCCCCATGTATCTCATGAGCGTTTTTAAACACTCACCCTTTAGGTATATGATTGGACTACAATACCGAATTTTTTTGACATTCTACAAGAATTCCAGCGGAGTTTATAAGGAAAAAACTGCGCGAAAAACGCTTTTCGTCGAAAATTTTGATAATTTATTGTGCTGCTCTCGTCATTTTCCCACGAATGAGAATTTTATAGTATCATTGCCTCATTGAGAGCTATCAATATAAAAAATGTAATTAAAATCGTTAGAGCCGTTTTTGAGAAAAAAAATTTGGCGTTTTGATCACTATGATGACTATAGTTAACTTTCGGTGGATTTTGCCCATACCCTCACTATTGCGTCCCATGGTAACTCGTAGGCTAGACATCAAGTTTCAGCTGATTTGGTACGGTTGTTTTATCTAAAAACCGCGCTAAAATCGATTTCGTCGAAAGTTTTGGTAATTTATTGTGCTGCTCTCGTCATTTTCCTATAGATGGGACTTTTATGGTATAGTTGCCATATTTGGACCTACCAATATAAAAAATTTAATCAAAATCGTTTGAGCCGTTTTTGAGAAAAAAAATATTTGGTGTTTTGATCACTATGATAACTATAGTTAAATTTCGGTGGATTTTGTTTATACCCTTATTTTGGCGTCCCATAGTGACTTCCAGGCTAGTTATCAAGTTTGAGTTGATTTGGTACGGTGGTTCTCTCTAAAAATCGTTCACAGACACACATACACACACACAGACCATTTTCCCAAATAGTGTTTTTTGGACTCAGGGGGGTCTGAAACGTAAAGATCTGAAGAGAACTCAACATTTTTTTTTCAGCCGATTACATAACTTTCCTTTCTACTTCGTAGAGCAAGGAAAGTAAAAAGGGGTGAAAAGGAAGGGGTATAAAACGGCGCTTGTTTGCGTAGAAAGTCGGATCAGGAATGAGCCAAAAAATTGAAAGTAAAAGAATCAGAGAGGGAGAGGAAAAATGAAGAGGAGGAGGAGAGGCGATCCCTTCCAGCGCCCCCACCAGCGTCAGGTGACCGTCCAGCGACCCCTCTGTCTACCGTCATAATAAACGGGGTTTTCTCCGAAATTGAACACGCACAAACAATCAACGTTTATTTTTCGACATAATCTCCTGATTTATAAACATATTTTTCCCAGCGTATAGGTATTTTTTTAATTCCTTCCACGTAAAAAGAGTCAGGTCGTGTTTGTAGCCAATTGCGCACATATGCTTCAACCTCATTATCGCTGTGGAATTTTTGCCCTCCCAAAGCTTCCTTGAGAGGACCAAAAACATGGAAGTCGCAGGGAGACAGGTCTGGACTGTATGGAGGGTGTTCCAGTGTCTCCCAACCCAGTTGCTCCAATTTTTGTACAGTCAGGGGCGAGCATTGTCATGGAGAAGAATCACTTTTTTCATCGGAAGGTCTCGTCTTTTGCGGCAATATGCAAGTCTGACCTCAGTCAAAATTTGGCAGTAGTGTGCCGCATTAATTGTTCTGCGCTCATGCAAAAAATCAAGGTGCAGCAGGCCACGCTGGTCAAAAAAACGGTAGCCAAAACCTTGCCAGCCGATAATCGTGACTTGGCTTTCACTGCTCCGGCTTCTCCTTTCTTCCTCCACTCCATACTCGCTTGTTTCGACTCAGGGGTGTAGTGATGCTCCCACGTTTCATCACAGGTGACAATGTGAGAATGAAATGGGTCTCCTTCTTCCCGAAATTGTGCAAGAAGACGCTCACACACTTGAAAACGATTCAGTTTCTGGTCAACTGTGAGAAGGCGAGGAACCCACCTGGCACACACCTTGCGATACCCTAGCTCCTCTGAGAGTATAGAGTAAGTGCTCCCATAACTTATTCCAACCTCCATTGTAATATCCGAAGTTGTTAGACGCCTATCACCTTCAACACGTTCATGGCCCTCCACGAACTGTTTATGCCAAGCAAACACTCTAGCTCGCGACAGCGTCTCTTCCCCGAACTGTGCAGTCAATCTTCTCAAGATTTCGGCCAGTTTTACACTTTCTGCAGCTAAAAACTTGATAACAATACGTTGCGCAATAGAGGGAGGTACCTCCTGCTCGGACATCGCAACGATGGACACTGAGCGAGTCTATGATGATGAGTCACGTGCTTCCCTCACTCCTGACAAACCAACCTAACAGCTAATAACAGCGGAACGTTCTTCCATCACTATTGCGCGCGCAGGTCCAAAAGTCTCTTTTATATTTGATTCACCCTCGTATTACAAGCCCCTCCCTACTATTCTGTTCGAGAATACCCCCCCCCTCCCTCTACTACCACTAGTCTGTGGACCTCAGAGCCACTGATGTGCTGGTGATCTCTCAAGCGATTGAGGGCCACATCAGGATTATCTTATTGCTCACTTGACACGTTTTTTTATACTTTTTATTACAAATAATGTGGTTTTTGTTATCGTATGGTCTACACTATTATTATTTATTGTAACAAGTCGTTTATATTGTTGTTGTGTTGCTTTGATTGTTGTGATGTAACATTAGTCTCCACTGTTCATGATACTAATGTGATGTAATTATTTTTCATTAAATGAAGATCTATTTAGTCCCATTTAATTTATAACCTCCTCGCTGGATCGTTGCAGTTCTATTTGTTAGTTAACCACTGGACCATGGAGTGTGGATAAGTGGCTCTGGAAGGAGCGGGGACGCACATAGCCCTAGGACCCACTCCATCAGTTTCTCAAGCAGTTCTATGCTATGTGAAATTAAAATGAACGGGACGTAAGAAAATAAATTGCTTGTGGGGATGAACCCATGAATTGAAATAAAAACAAATATAATAAATTGAAGAAAGGAAATTATATTTTAAAAAGAGAGGGAAGAAAAGAAAAACTGATTTAAAATGACGAATTTGGGTAGAAAGAACTAAAAAATATCTGGTGCGTAGCAACACACAACTTTCCGCCACCCCTTTAAGTTCGAACACCACCTACATAGGCGGGTGCTATATCTTGGTTCAACGCATTTCTACAGGAACATTTATGGAGAACAAAATGTAGGGACTAGTTAGCTGAGAGTACTCCGTAAGTTTGATCGAAATCGTTAGAGCCGTTTTTGAGAAAAATGGAATACCGATAAATTAATATTCGACAAATCTCCTTTTCTGAGTTAATTTGGCTTATATCTCCGTTCAACATATATATACAAAAATAATTATGGAGAACGAAATATTGGTATGTGTGACTTAAAGACACTCCATTAGGATTTATCACATCTCGTGTGAAAGTTACCCTGGAATTTACGGAAATGTTCGAAAAAACGTTATTTTCGACACATTTTTTATGTTTATCTCTGTTCAATGGACCGTCACAGGAACATTTATTGAAAAGAATATGTAGGTATTAACTATTTGAAAACATCCTGTGAGTTTTGCCAAAAAGCGTAAAAAACCAAATTTGGTTCATAGGCCTATAGCTCCGTTCATCGTATTTTCATGGAGATATGTATTGAGAAGAAAAGTTAGGTATTGATTAGGAGAAGATAATTTGAAAGTTTAATCAAAATCGTTAGAGCCGTTTTCGAGAAAAATGAGAAAACCCCTAGTTTTTGGTACATTTTCGTCCCCCACCCCCCTTCCCATCGGCCGAAATCGTCCATAACCTTATTTTGGTGTCTACGAAAAATAACAAACAAAACAAAAAAAGAACCAGCTCAATCGGATCAGCCGTTCTCCCGCAAATCGAACTACAGACGCACGGGCCATGCGCTGAAGTTAGGTTTTTTAGACTCAGTAGGGTCTGAAACGTAAAGATCTGAAGAAAACCCAAATTTTTTTTTTGGGCCGATTACTATACTTTCCTTCCCTTCGGGTAGCGGAAAGTAATAATGTCTTCTCCTACCTAACCTAAGGCCTGCCGAAAATAAATAAACTAATTCACCGACTTGTGCACTGTGGGGTCTTCTCTCTTCGTTCGAACAAATGAAGTTCTAAGGAACACGTATTTCTTCGGGAAGAGAGCGGGTGATATAGCAGAACGGGAAAAATGGTGTTCGAAACAAAAATCAGCCAGGGAAAAACGTAACTTTTTACTTTTATGAAACCTTTCTTCTCCTCCAACAAGCGGCTCGATTGGTGCTTTAACTAGCACGAGAAGAGACAACCAGCCGCGTCAGTATCCTTCCTCTTTCACGTTACAGCTATCATCGCTGGGGCAATCGTAATGGATGAGAAGGGTTGTAGCAACAGAACTATTAACATATTGACTGATAGTCAAGCGTCGTGCAAGGCGCTGATGAACTACTGCACAATGTCAAAATTGGTCCAAGCGTGCAGGATGCGGCTTAACTCCTTAGCAAACGCGAATAGAGTTGAGGTGCATTGGATTCCTGGGCGTAAGGGGTGTACTGTTTGTTCTCGAAGGTCGATTAATTTGGTCCTTTTCTCATGTCCCCTCTCTTACCTTTTTACTTCCAATTTTCCCTCCCATTTTTGGCATGTGCC
Source organism: Pachypeltis micranthus (assembly GCA_020466155.1). Taxonomy (NCBI): domain Eukaryota; kingdom Metazoa; phylum Arthropoda; class Insecta; order Hemiptera; family Miridae; genus Pachypeltis; species Pachypeltis micranthus. The sequence goes on along the minus strand of CM035778.1, from coordinate 28,202,865 downwards.
ACTACCCAGCATTGTGCTTTTGTCAAGACGATATCCGTTCAGGCAACTCAGAAGGAGCCTTAGACTCGTTTCACAAAAGCGATAACACCGAGGTATTTTCCTTTTTTTGTTGTTTTATTATTTATTTCACCGATGATCAACAGTCTCCCAGGTGGGCATCAATGAGAACTCTTGCAGGAATTACCTGACTTTCCTTAGGAGGCTAGGTATCGACCTGAGAGACATTAGGACTGGCACTGTTATAGACGAGTCTTAAACTAATGACCAAAAGGTTGGCTTTTATTCATTAGAAAACATAGCTGACTAATGGATGACACAAGTAAAAATAGTCAGGTCATTGCAACAGCTGATCAGATGATTCAACTGAAAATGGGGTTATTATAAACACTATGACGGGCACAATAGGTCGTTTGGCCGCAGTGCATATCCCACTTGAGGGACAGTCAGACTGCTAGATATAACCATTGGCTATCTGGCATCAATGATACACATTGCGACGGTTCCCTATTTCCAACTGAAAAGGAGTTAATCAAGTTTAGTGGTTACCACTAAGTACCGCTCTTAACACCGTCGAACAAACCCAGTCTCAGCCACTAGAGATGCTCAGGAACGCTACTCGGGTGAAGAATGTAACGAATTAATGGAACAAATTTATTTCTACAAACAAAAATATGTAACCAGACATCTAACGAGGAATACACTTGTAAGATCCATAACATTGGTTTAGCGTTGTACATTTTCAAAGTAACGTGCCAGAATTTGAAGATAACGCAGAACTGTAAGGGAAACTGCTCGCCATTTCTTTTACGCATTGTTATATGATAGATTTCGGGCGTCTTGCAATAATAATTCCTTCCTTCTCAACCAGTTTGTAGCACGTCCGTCTGTCTGTCTGTACATCGGGGAGCGGGGAGTTTGTTGGTTGTGGGGACGCTCCGTTTGATTCCCTGGAGCAGAAGGCGCTGCTCCTCTTGAGCCGTGTCGGTAATACGCAGCATTTCTACGGTGGTACAGGTGCCATGCTCAGCTCTGTGCTCCTTGCTGCTCGTTCTCCGAGCACGAGTCTAATAGACCTTTTAGATCTGCGCTGAGCGCTCGCAGTTTCTCTGTGCAGCTCCTGAGTTCAGTCTGCGGGATCAGGTGTGCGACCTCTTCAGCCACCAGCTGAACCTGGAAGTTGAGAGCCCTCCTCAAGCGAGCCCTCAAATCCGACACTGTCCTTAAATGAATTATTATTGCGCCCAAAATCTATCCGATAACATTGGCGCGCAACGTGAGCCGAACCAAGAAAAAAGAAGAGGCTCTGAGAGAAAAATTGAATTAAGAGAGAAATAATGAGACGAATTCTCGGGTCTGGGATTCGCTGACACTGAGAAAGTTCCAGCGTGAAAGGAAATAAAATGACCAACGTGCCTACTACAATGTAAAAGAAAAGACGGTAAAAGCAAAGAATATGGATCGCTCCCCCTGACAAAGCAATATATCGATATATTACGACTGAGGCCAGGTTATCGATATGCCCGACATCGTAGGCTTGACTCGCTACGTTTGAAATTAGAAATAACGACAGCTGTACGATTATGCCAATTAATTAATGTTCATTATGTAATACCCCGTTATACAATTATTTTAAATGTACAAAGACTATGAAAAGGAGTTAATTCAATTAAATTAAGAATGGGTATATGAAATAAATATGAGATAACTAACGGATTGATATCGATACATGCAGTTGTAGCGTTATCAAACGACCTATCGATACATCCAGTCGTAGCGTCATCAAGCAGTCGGTCCATATTCTTTGTTTCACCCGAAAAGACTTGCCTTGTAGCCCCTCGTTTCTCGACTCAAAGATAGGACTTTCTGGGGATTCGCTCAACTCTCATGAATTCGTTCCTTAAAAGAGTGCGCTCCAGGAGCAGCGGCTAGAAGACATGGGGGAGATGTACTGACTGACTCCTGTAAAAGGCACCGGGCGATCGTGGTCTAGTGGTTAAGACATTGGTTCATAATTCTCGACGATAGGATTTTTGTCTGAGTCAGCAGATCTGCAAACATTGGTGGAACGTGCAAATATACGATACTGGTCGAGAAGGAAGTAATTATTATTGCGAGACGCTCGAAATCTGTCCTATAACAGCATTGACAACATATTTGTCGGATGTACACGAGAGACCAAATAGTCATCAGATGGTAATTCCTCGCTGTAGTATTCAGCCTACAGCACCCAAAATATCATTGTCCCTGTCTATTCGGCTGGTTTCTTTCAAGAATATTAATTACAACTTCTTGGCAGGAAGTTGTAGGTTCCATCTGACACGAAATCATCGAAAGTTCTTTAACCCTCCAGTGGTACACCCCGGAGCCCGGCGCTCCTTTGGCCCATTCTTCGAATACTGTGATGCACAGTGGCTCTCCTGAGGGCTGCGATTTACAGTTCCTTCCTAGAAAACCCCCTCAAGCAGGAGCGTACCCTACTCACCATTCCCAACCCACTCTGGAGCTAGTATGCCTCGCGTTTTTGCACAAAACCGTCAAAGTATCAGATCACTCCGCCGTCTCTACCCTTTGTGTATTCAGAGACGATTTTTCATCAGAGATCTCGCGATTTCACTCATTCGCCCTTTTCAAGAGATCAGAGAAAATACTGTTGGCATTCAAATCCCTTTGCAAAGAGACATGAGACGTCAGCTCGGAAAATCTAGCCCAGTAAAAAGAGCACGAGCAGCACCAGCAGACGGTGCATCTGATTCAGGATGCCGAAGATTATGCGATTACTGCCCAAACGAAAAACATTGAAAAGATGCCAAAAGTGTATGGCGGCTGTGTGTGGGGAACACCACGACGTTATTTGCAAACCAGCTTGTGGTAACCTCCGTTCCGAAGGAAGCGACGAGGCTGACAACGAAGATTTTGATGTTTCTGAGTAGAAGAAAACATTATTGAAGTCCCTGCTGAAACCTTCTAGTGATTTATATTAGTCAAATTTTGATCACTCAGTTATTTGTATTTCAGAGTTTAGCAAAACCTATTTTTTCTGCTACATATTTTTGAGTTAATAAAAAACTGTTTTTGCCATTGTGTTTTTCATTGAACACCAGGAGATGAATTGAATATCACATTCAGACCGAAAACTATTTAAAATATCTGGTGCGTTGCAACACACAACTTTCCTTAGCTCTACAACAATTCACTTTGCACATGGCTAATTCTATTTAATCGATTCATTTATCGCTCAGTTAATTTGAACTTGGTCAAACAACGCTTTACGGCAGCAGCAAGCGATAACAGTTCCACATTTTATTGTGCTGCTCGTACTCATTGCAGGACCATTATTGAGCAATCGGTACACAGATAATTAATGAGACTGTAAACAGAAATTTTTTGAAGAAGGATAGTAATTACTTTTGCAGAGCTGTTGGGTAACACTTTTAGAACTGTAGTAAGCGAAACGGCACTAGTTGAAATTCAGGAATTTCTGGAGTAACTCCCGTGTATCTCATTAGCGTTTTTAAACACTCGCCCTATAGGTAATGGATTTAATTACAACACCAATTTTTTTTAACATTCTACAAAAATTCCAGCGAAGTTTGTAAGGAAAAACCGCGGCAAAAACGCTTTTGGTCGAAAATTTTGATAATTTATTGTGCTGCTCTCGTCATTTTCCCACAAATGGGAATTTTATGGTATAATTATCTTATTAAGAGCTATCTATATAAAACATGTAATCAAAATCGTTACAGTCGTTTTTGAGAAAAAAAAAAATTTGGTGTTTTGATCACTATGATAACTATAGTTAAATTTCGGTAGATTTTGTTCAAACCCTTATTTTGGCGTCCCATGGTAACCTGCAGGCGAGATATCAAGTTTTTAGCTGTTTTGGTACGGTGGTTTTCTCTAAAAATCGTTCACAGACACACATACACACAGACCATTTTCCCAAATAGTGTTTTTCGGACTCAGGAGCGTCTGAAACGTAAAGATCTGAAGAGAACTCACAATTTTTTTTTCAGCCGATTACATAACTTTCGTTTCTACTTCGTAGAGCCAAGGAAAGTAATATGATAAATATTGATTTGTTCGGAAGGAAGTAATGACAGAGCGCTGCACTCCTGGGTCTACCGTTTGTGGGATGAGAGGAGGTCTACCACTGGAAGGTTAAATAGTAACCCTCTGAAATGATAATTCCACACATTTGAACGACCTGCAGTTCTGGTTGTTTCTGTTGAGGGCATTTTGTCTATGTTCGTTCATTCCCATTTTCTGGGGGTAGTTTTTCCTATTTATTGTGATCCTTCGATACGATTTTTGTTCACCCAGCACGTTTTTGTGAGAAATGACGGAATCGCCAGTATGAACTAAATCATTCGCGAGGATATTGTGGAAACCCATTTCATTAAAAACAGAATAAACAATAAATTGTCTATATTTCCATAGAAATAATTAGCACAATTGTTAAATCGATTTCGACGGTTAGGTCATCATCAGTAACAAACATGAACTGAAGGTACCTCATAGAAAATATTATACTCAGCCGGGGGTTGCGATGGGTTCTCCACTGTCTCCTTTGCTGGCGGACATTTATGTGGATTATATTGAAAAACAAATTTTTGGAAAATGTAAATCAAACAGCCTCTTGTATTGGTATAGATATGTGGATGATATCATAATCTTATGGACAGGGACCGAATGACAATTAAATTCCTTTCATGAAAAAATTAATAAACTAGATCCGTTCATTCAAATCACCCTTGAAATGGGCGGAGATAAGTTGAATTTTCTAGATTTGTCTATTTCACTGATCAACAAAAAACATAATTTCTCAATTTACCACATCTCTCCTCTCTCTCTCCTCTCTCACTCTCTCTCTCTCTCTCTCTCTCTCTCTCTCTCTCTCTCTCTCTCTCTCTCTCTTATAGTTTCCATTACGTTAGATGGACAGTAGACGCTAGGAAAATATGATATTCTCGCAACTTAACAATTTTCCTTGTCAAGCCACAAAAGCTTCAAAATTAATCTCTTTGTAACTCGAATTTGAAAGGCTCAATCGATATTCTGAGGGCTTTCAAAGTATACAGCTCTTGCATGTTACGTTCTATGTTGTTTAGGGAGTTTTGTGTGGAACATTAGTGATTCTCAAGTTACCACAGGGCATTCAATTGAAGTTCCTTTCGGAACTCTTCAGGTTTTGCAAAAATACGTACCTCAATCGTATGTGCGAAACATCGCATACTTTCAACCGACAAACAGCGTAGGCATGTTTTAGCTGAGTGGAAATGAGGGTGGGGTCGCGAGTAGATCAGAATTAGAGTATCGTATCTCAATTCGGCGAAACGATCCGCCGCGCCGTTGACATTTACGCTATGCTTTGCCTCCTTTTAGATCGTCGACCGGGACCAAATGAGACGCAGTTGGCTGATTTCCAAAGGGCGAAGAACTGATGGGAATTTTCCTGTTTACGTCTGTTCGGGGGCGTATTCGAGTCGATTTACCTCTCCGTTTTACCGCGTTTTTGAACTTAGCCGGCGTAGTCATGTGGTTCATAAACATGCGGCCTTCCATAGTATGATCAATAGGGCACTGTCTATACCAATGAATAATCAAAATTTATTAAAAGAAAAATCAGCCATTAAAAGCATAGCAGCGAGTAATGGATATGGAGGAGAGCTCATCGACTTTATTTGGAATAGGGTTCTTAGGAAAAAAAGTAGGGAAAGGGGTCTCAAATTTAGTGTGGGAAAATGTGGTAGAAGAGAAAAAATGGATAGGAATACCTTACTATGGGACAATTTCGGATAAACTTGGCAAAATTTCATCATCTAGAGGTTTCAAAGTAGGGTTTAGAAATAAAAATAGTCTTAAAGCTTTATTGGGTTCTGTTAAGGATAAAATTAACGTCCAGGATAAAAGTGGGGTCTATAAACTAAAATGTTCATGTGGACTTGAGTATTGTGGTCAAACTGGTAGGAAATTTAGGGAACGAATAAAAGAGCATGAAAAGGATTTTAGGGATAACAAAGGTGATTCTGCGATTGCAAGTCATCTGAGTGAATCCAATCATGACTTTAGTATTGATTTAACAAATAAGCAGTATATTGAATTTCTTCACTTTTGCCCAAAAGGAGGTATGCTGGATGTTCTGGAAAAGTTCGAAATTATTAAAAGTGATAGGCATGGGAAGTCTCTAAATGAGGTAATCCCTCAAAACATTTCACCACTAATAGGTTCATTTTTACAATAGCTTGGGTTTTCCCTCCACCATTGTCTTGAGTTGATTGACATCGGGTTTTACCGATGTTACTGCTCTGGTTTCCCCTGCCCCGCCCCCTTTCACTTCTCTGAGCCAATAGGATTCAATATCTCCGTTCACCTAACTATATAAGATGTTATTTCTATGAGGTACCTTCAGTTCATGTTTGTTACTGATGATGACCTAACCGTCGAAATCGATTTAACAATTGTGCTCAGTATTTCTGTGGAAATATAGACAATTTATTGTTTATTCTGTTTTTAATGGAATCACCAGGTCAAGAGGGTAGGAAAAACGTACATCCTCAAACAGAAGTCAGGACGTTTTCTGGGTTTGATGAGTCAGGATCCATAACCATCCAGATTTCAAAGACCATTCGACGCAACCTCCACAACATTGTCGAGCCAGCTCCAACACTCGATAAGTCGAGTCAACAATAGTCAGATCGTCGAAAATGTTGAATCTAACGTTCTGACAAAATAACAAAACTACTCGTGCGGTTTCAAGAACCAACAATGCTTTACAAAGGAAGTTGGGCGTTACAACAGGTATTATTATCTCCTTTGGGTCGCTATCTAACTTGTTAATGTTGAGAACACATTTTCCGTTCGTCGTTCCTTGTTCACAAATATTGATCGTCATTTTCTGTGAATTAGCAATGACGAATGAAAAAACTTCTACTTAACAAAATTAACTCAACAAAAACAATTGTTACGTACCAAAGACCACACAATTCAACAACAATCCTCAAGTGCACACAACTAACGGCCTCAAGTGTCAAAATGTCTTCTTAAGGGAGTTGCCCTGACAACTCACAATAAAATTAAATCCCGAGGAAACCGTCAATAATTCAAAAGGTGAAAACTATTACGAGTAGAAAAGTTGAAACATGCGTACTTCACAGTGAACACACACTTGGGTGGGGGAAAAGGGGTGGACCTCGATTACATAATTTGAAAGTAAAAACTCCCTTTTGAGGGAAATAACAAAACGAAAACTGAGCGGCCGAAGGCCGATAAAACGAAACGGTTAACACTTTTGACTTTGGACGCGATAAAAATGAAACGTCAACCAACTTACCGCTCAGTCGTCAATTTTATGAATAATATAATTCGTTACTGTTTTCGTCAAATCGCTTTTAATGCAACAAAAACAAAAAAAACCGAAAAGGAAAGGGAAACCACTGGGCGACGTGAGATCCAGAAAGGAGGGAGAAGGAAACGAGTCGGGGGTGGGGGTGGGGTCGAATTCAAGAGGTCGCGACCCACTTGTACGGGTTTTTCGACGTCCCGTGATCGAACTCGCAGCCCAATTTCATGCAAGTGGCCCCAAAGCGACAGGGCTGCAACAAAATAAAAGTAGAAATCAGCCACGTTGAATTGAAAGGGGGTGGGGGGTGGAGAGGATGCATATGGGCGCAACAACTTTAGGCATAACTTGAGTGACAATGGTATAAAGGATAAAGAATCAAGAACCCTCTTGAGAGTTATATCAGTCGACTGCCAAGGAGGTTGTGGTTTTGCTGTTGTGCAAGAGCCCTGTCACTCACTGAGCATCAGTCAATCCCAGACAATGTTGACAATGGGCGTGCGGGACAAGTCCCTTTGTCACTGCGGTCACGTGTGGGCCTATTCTGACACTAACCCTTCCTTAGTAGAAGGCGTCGTACACACCCGCCCCCTTTATGAAGCCGAGTATGTCCTTCACCGCAGATTCAGCTATGATATGGGGCTCAATAATCCCCTGGGCAAAGTATCCAAAGCGTTTGACTGCTAAGGCATGGCACTCACAGGATGTGCTCCGCCATCTCATCCTCCTCACCGCAGAGTCTGCACTGCATTCCACCGCCACTGAGATGTCCATCTTGTTGAGGTGATACCTGAGTGGGCAGTGTCCAGTGAGGAAGGTAATCAAGATCCTCAGATCCAGTCTGGAGAGGGTCAGCATCGCCTTTGCCGTTGGACCAGAAGGCGTAACACAAGCCTTTTCAATTGTCTAAGTCATGGCTGGCGATGCCAATGGGCGCTATTTTCCTGTGTCTCCCATTGGGCCACCAAACGGTTCATGTGACTTTTAGTCATATCTACGTGAAGTTCAGGAAATGGGAAGGGTTTCTGTGCTCCTCTTTGCAAGGTGGTCAGCCTTTTCATTGCCCACATGCCCCCTGTGAGCCGGCACTTAGATAAGCAAAAGCCTATTGTGGGGGCCGAGCTGCTTGAGCGCATGAAGGCATTCCCATGCCAGCCTGGACCTGAAGCTATAGGCTATGGCCTTTAATGCGACCTGGCTGTCCGAGAAAATGTAGATCCGCTTGCCCTTGAGTCTTTAGACAGGATCTCTTCCACGCAGATCTTTATACCTAGGATTTCAGCTTGGAATATCGTGGCGCACTCTCCCAGCAGCCTAGCCAGACTGTAGTTGGGCCCTACAATGCCCAGTCCAGCTCTGCCTCTCATGACTGAACCATCGGTGTACCACCGCAGGGCGCCCACCTCGGTCCAGAAGGTTCAGCAGGTTAGCACTGCGAGGAGGTACGACCTCGAGGAATCCGTGCCATCTGTGAGGAGTTCTTAATCTGGTTTCCCGCCTGATTTACCATTTCACACTTCCCACCTCGGAGGCGTGCCAGGAGGCAGTTTGTTCATTCATTTCGCTTCCTCCGCATTTTCTTACGAGGCTACCCTTTTTCACGGATTCCCATCCCCCAGTCTGTTTTTGCTGGGGCCCGAGGTATTGGCGTTTCATTCACTGCAAAAAGGTAAGCCGCACGCTCACATTTGTTTCTTATACCTCTTCACCACCCTGCATTTCTTTCTGCGATAAATTCATTTAAAATGCCTGTCAAAATTGAAGATTCCAATTCGAAGAAATTTACAGTCCGCTTTACTTTCTCCTCTCGTAATCCTATTTCCTCACGACACCTTGGGCCCTAAGTACTCGACTTACTTCCATGGAATAACTAGAGAGTTCAAGCTAGAAGAAGCAGCAGTCCTTGCTACTGACGTTATGCCAGAGCAGAAGAACTTCCAGTTGCCATTCTGTGATAGCGTCCACTCACGGGAAAGATGGGAGAAAGGGACGTTCTGAGGTGGGCACCCTGCAGTGGTATACTGATGGTCAGAGCTGGACTGGCCCAACTACAGTCTTGCTGGGCCGCTGGGAGAGTATGCCACAATATTTCAAGCGGAAATCTTAGCTATTAAGATCTGCGCAGAAGAGATCCTGACCAAACGACTTAAGGGCAAGCGGATCTACGTATTCTTGGACAGCCAGGCTGCCTTAAAGGCTATTGCAGCCTACACCTTCAGGTTCAGGCTGGCATGGGGCTCGGTGCCCATAATAAGCTCACTCTTATCTGAGTGCTGGCTCATAGGGGGCATGAGGGCAACGAAAAGGCTGAATGCATTGCAAAAAGAGGTACAGAATCCCATCAGGCCAGATTCCTACGTAGGAGTGACGAAAAGTCACCTGAATTATATGGTGGTCCGATGGGTGACACAGGAAAGCAGCACCAGCCACGACTAAGACAGGTGAAAAGGCTTGCTACACCTTCCTGTCTAAGGTTGAAGGCGATGCTGACACTCTCCCGACAGGATCTGAGAGTTATGGTAAGCTTCCTTACCAGACACTGCCCACTCAGGTATCACCTCAACAAGATGTGCATTCTCAGAGGTGGTGGAATGCAGATTATGTGGTGAGGAGGACGAGACGGCAGAGCACATCCCATGTGAATGCCCTACCTTAGCAGTCAAACGCTTTGAATACTTTTCTCAGAGGTTCATTGAACCCCAAATCGTAGCGAAATCTGCGGCAAAGGACATACTCGGCTTCCTAAGGGATTGGGTATGTACAACGCCTACTATTAAGAAAGGGCTAGTGTCACAATAGGCCCATGCGTGGCTGCAGTGACAAAGGGACATCGTATGCCCTCATAAAGAAAAAAAAAAAGTGCTTCTCAAGAAGGAGCCAGTGGCTGCCAAAATGTATCGAAGGGTGGCCATTTAATTTTCCCTTTAACAATGAGTTGGGTTTTTGCCTCAGCCACCCGCAGACGTGCTCACACCATTGGGTGACAGTTTGGTGCACTTGATGGGTTGTCGTCTGGATATGCACAGATCAGCACAGTCAGGTCGTCGAAATAGGCGTATGGCTCCCAATCAATCTGCATAATGCTCCAAAGGGGAGCTTCGTAGAAAGAGTCTGAATGTACTGGTCCAAGGGCAGAGCCCTGCGGTCACCCCTTCTCTGGATTGAGACATGCCTTCCGTCCTAGCAGTTATAGTGTCAGGTAAAACTTTCAAGAAAGGCGACTGGTTTTTTTAAATTTCTCCTCGGTGGCACCCCCCCCCCCCCACGTGGCCACAACTGGGCCTATTGTGTGGGTGAGCATGAGCCCCCTCATGTTCTCCCAGTTCCATCCCCAGCTCCACTCTAGATAGAAGAGTTCTCTGACGCGGTGTCCACAATACGTCCCCACCATTCTCACACAAAACGCAAGACAACCTTAAGGTCTACAGCTGATGAACCCCAACCTCACTGTGAGGCATGCTGCAGCCAGCCCCTCACATATACACTGTACATGCTTCGCTGACTCCAGCTCCACCTCGCAGAATCCGCAGTTCTGTGCCTTGGACTTGCCAATCTTGGCCAGGCGGTACTTAAGTGGACAGTGACCTGTAAACAGATCACATACCATCTCCAGGCTGATGACCTCTCTCATTCGCTCCCTCGAGAGTTTGATAAACAGCCGTGATTGCCTTTGGCCAGGCACATCACGCCAATAGGCAGCCCTGCACTTCTCCTCCCACTTACCAACCTCCTTGATCCAGTGCCTCTTGGTGGTCCCTACAAAGGGCTCAGGTTCCACTGGGAGAAGCCCAGATACTGCCCTTGGCAGTTTTTCAGCCTCCTCATTTCTTTCTATTCCTGCATGACCTGGCACCCAACACAGTGTTAATGTGTTTTCCTTTGCTAAGGTCTTCAGGCCAGTCAGGCATTGACAAAACCAGCTCTGACGTGAAAGGCGACTGTGTTCGGGTATAAGACCCAAAAAGGAAAATAGGAGTCTGCCCAAAGCCCAAGCCAACCTGGACAGACCTGCGGGTTATTGCAAAATGCATCAACGCCACTAGGTCAAACGAAGTGATCGTTACATGTGAGATTGTACTAACTGACTCCTATTAAAAGGCACCTTCACGATCGCAGTAATTTTTGCCTGAGTCAGTGGCCCTTCAAACATCTCCAAACCACCCTCATAACATGATTAATGATGAGGGGGGGGGGTGATTTCCCAAGATGTTATTTATTTCAACTGCCCTGTTATCACATTACATAACTTTACAACGCTATTCAAATAGCATTAGTTTTAGTTAACTGACCTTTTTAATGTGAACGTAGGGGCAGAACGATTTCGTGCAATTTGGGTAATACACACAAAGGGCTTGGGATGTGGACATTGGCAGAAACGAACGGGTCGGAGCTGAAACACAAACGACAAAAGTCAAATTAGTGAGATAATTGTAATAACTCGTTAAACGAAATAATTCAACGGCAAAACTGGGAGTGTCCACAGATATTTTGTCAGGGACTTTTTTTTTAAAATGATTTTTTAGTCTCGTTCTTTAACAACACTCAAGGTTTTCTTTTGACATTTTATGTCTTTACTTTGCTACATAAACTCGAAAATGTAACGCGTGAGATGTTACGCAGGATATGTAACGGAGAATCGTCTCGAAATATATTGTGTTGGATAAGCTTGGTAACATCACACGTTTTAATAACCTCAGTGACTAAGTGATGATGTCAATTGTGATTGACGCGGCCATTATATCAAAACCATCAACGAGCACAATCAAACGTAGTTATCATTGCATAAAAACAAAAATAAAATACATAAAATGTCCCTCGCGGTTGCGTACTTGTTCGAAAGCTGTACCCACCATTTGTGTTTTCGTTGGTTTTTTCAGTTGTAACAGACGTAACTTTTATAGAATTTCGATTAACTTTTCGTATAAACAGCTCCAAATAGCGGGGCAGTACAATAATACAATTCTCATTACTGGTCCTGCCAATAAATTATCAAATGACGAAAAGCTGTGTTAATTTTATATGAAACTGAGAGCCCCTGAAGGTCCTTGCGAGAGCGATTTTGTTGCTCAAACGGTGGAGTGTCGTAGCGTTTCACGTTGAGGCTGGCGGGCGCGAAAGAAACCTTTACACAAACGGTGGATACAGCTTTCGTACAAGTACGCAACCACTAGGAACATTTTATGTCTTTTTACTTTCCTTGGCTCTACGAAGTAGAAAGGAAAGTTATGTAATCGGCTGAAAAAAAATTTTGAGTTTTCTTCAGATCTTTACGTCTTCAGACCTCCCTGAGTCTGAAAAACACTATTTGGGAAAATGGTCTGCGTGTGTGTGTCACTAATGTGTGTCTGTGAACGATTTTTAGAAAAAACCACCGTACCAAATCGGCTCAAACTTCATATCTCGCCCGCAGGCCACCATGGGACGCCAAAATAAGGGTTTGAACAAAATCCACCGAAAGTTAACTATAGTTATCATAGTGATCAAAACACCAAATGTTTTTTTCTCAAAAACGGCTGTAACGATTTTGATTAAATTTTTTATATTGATAGCTTTGAATAAGGCAATTATAGCATAAAATTCCCATTGGTGGGAAAATGACGAGCAGCACAATAAATTATCAAAATTTTCGACGAAATCGATTTTAGAGAAAACAACCGTACCAAATCAGCGGAAACTTGATGTCTAGCCTACAGGTTACCATGGGACGCAATAATGAGGGTATGGGCAAAATCCACCGAAAGTTAACTATAGTTATCATAGTGATCAAAACACCACATTTTTTTTCCTCAAAAACAGCTCTAACGATTTTGATTAAATTTTTTATATAGATAGCTCTTAATAAGATAATCATACCATAAAATTCTCATTTGTGGGAAAATGACGAGAGCAACACAATAAATTATCAAAAGATTCGACGAAAAGCGTTTTTAGCGCGGTTTTTTCCTTATAAACTTCGCTGTAATTTTTGTGGAATGTTAAAAAAAATTGGTATTGTAGCCCAATCCAATACCTATAGGGTGAGTGTTAAAAACGCTCATGAGATACATGGGGCTCACTCCAGAAATTCCTGAATTTCAACTACGCCCGTTTCGCTTACTACCAGTTCTAACAGTTATTACCCAATAACTCCACAAAAGTGATTACTATCCACTTCAAAAAATTTGTGTTTACAGCCTCATTAATTATCTGAGTACCAATTGCTCAATAATGGTCCTGCGATGAGTACGAGCAGCACAATAAAATATGTAACAGTAAGCGCTACCACTTTCTGCTGCCATAAAGTAGTGTTTGACCAAGTTCAAAGGAACTGAGTGATAAATGAATTGATTAAATAGAATTAGCCATGTACAAAGTGAATTGACGTAGAGCTAAGGAAAGTTGTGTGTTGCAACGCACCAGATATTTTAAGGAAGTTACGCCTACATTTCGTTTCCCGCAGTCATTTCCGTAACTATCCGTTCACAAAGACATACGGCAAAATGTGTAGGAAAATATGTTTTGCTGGACGGTAAATGATCAGTTTTCTCATTTACTCAAAGTTAGTGTTACTGTCAACAAACCAGTAAGTACACTTTGTTCGCAATTAACGTTTTGTAGAAATATGTTGAACATTCATTTATGTAGCGGGGCACCGAATATACAAGAGCTGCGGATAGCCGTATGATGCGATGCTTCATTTTTTGACCCGATTACTATACTTTCCTTCCCTTCGGGTAGCGGAAAGTAAAAAGTGTATATCCGCTGTGGCCACATACTGTAATTTTTATCTCTTTTGCAACAAATTCAACTTATTTTTCATTCAGTTTGCGTGGACACGTCAGACACTGTCAGTTCTTACGGTTCTGGCATTTATTCTGTTGGTCATATTCACGTCAAAATCTGATGATTCGTGGGCGTCGACATGATTTCTTTGAGTAGGTACGCGTTTACTGTTCTGGAACTTTTGAGTAAACACTGTGAAAAAACGTGGGCAATGAAACGATACTATTTTTCTAGGGCTCCTCTTTACGTCTCAAGACAATTATTAAACTTCCATCGAATAGGTTGCTCACTTGTCTAACAACTTTATTTTTGTGAAAATAGTTTTATATGAACAGGATTCATGAAAAAAAAAACCGTACTGTGGGTGATGGTAGAATTTTTTGATAACTTACGCTGCTGCTTCTTTTATTCTGAATGAAATTTCACGTTACTGTTGTGTTATTTGGAAGTGTTCACACATGAAGTTGTATCAAAATGTTTGGTGCTGCCGTTGAGAAAAAATACTTGATGTTTTTGATCACTAAGATTACTATAGGTAGTTTTGATCTAATTCGGGGTTGGCGCTCTATGTTGATCAGTAAACTGTATAAAAAAATTTGAGAATATTTTGGTGGTCGTTGTCTGTAAGTAACTTACGTAGGCACACACACTCCCACGCACACCGCTTTCTCAGATGGGGGTTTTCAGACTCAGAAGGTTGTAATAAGTGAAGGAAGCTAAAGGAAGCAGAAAAAAAGTTGTGCTTTATAACATAACTTTCCTCTCTAGTTTTTAGGACTGGGAAAAGTAAAATGTTCGTTTGATTAATCACAATAAAAGGCTGGTAGTTCGACACATACTCTATTTTAATAACAACGGCGGCTAAATTAATGAGTTTTTTATTACGAATTTCCTTTTGAAAGTTTTTTTTTTCCTTTCAGTATATTTTTTCCCTTCTCGTGGGATTCGTCCCCGCCCGTTTATTTTTCTCAAAAAATCGTACAAACGTCAAAACAATAATAATAAGTATTTACCTTTCACAGCGGGAGTTTTGGAAGTGTGTGCGTATGGGCATTTCGTGTTCAAGCAATTATCAGCAAACTTGCACGCAGGGTGGATGTAGAGGCATTTGTCTCCAAAGTGACAGTTTGGAAAACTCCTGCAAAACAAAAAAATCAGAATTGCGTGTGAAGATCGCTCTTTAGAAGGGGCACTATGCACTGCTTGGCTGCCGCGTGAAAGTATTCAATTGTGCGCAACGGGAGGGGGTATTTTCGTGGCTCTGCAATCAGCTAAAGGTCGGTGGTTTCTTGCAACTAGATCTTCCACCTGCCCCAGTTCTGTGTTCTTTCAGGTACAAGTCGCGTCATTACGACGTTGGTATTTTGGGGTTAGCGAGACTCCTAAGGACATGACGTATGTATCACAAGAACAAGAGGTTGTCTTTGGCCACTTCCTGAGTGTCAGTGTTTGCTTCAAGAAACAGGAACCTCATTTGAAGTAGCAACTTTGACGCTGAACATCATTCACATGGTGTCATCGTCCAAGTTAACATCCCGACCCACACTAAATCACCAAGGAATGCAGCTGAACTTCATGAATTGGACGAAATACGCGGGGTCCTCGCCTCTTTCGTATTAGCAAAGGACCACACGCCAGAACACAGTCGAGTAGAATGTGAGATTTGACCTGTTGAGGTCAGTAAGCTGGTTACAGTCCTCAGCCAGTTATGTAAACAGTGAAGGCAAGCGTGCTTGTACATAAATGCAGCACACCACGCACCTGCCAGTAATAAGACCTGGAGTCAGCCTTCAATGGGACTGTGTGAGTGTCCAAACTGGGTCTCTTCTCAGATATTCGATGAACTTGTTGAAGGAGAGTGCAGTGGTGTGAGTGAGAGAGTATCACCAGGCAAGGGTGCAGCATGCCAAAGCCTCTCGGCATTGCAGACACTAAATCTGACTGAAAACTGGCGTATTAGACTCGTTCGTGCTAAGGCTGGGCTGTTGTGGCTTGAGTCTAGGTTTGGTGCGCAACAAATGGCTGGTACTATGTCATTCCCAACGAGCACATAAGCCACAAAATGGCCTACCCCATTACACCTATAGCTACGCTGCAGCAGATTGAAAAAGAGCGCGACAGGACAAAATTTACATCTGCTAACCGAGCTTTGAGTCTCCCTGCACCTTGCAGGCTGGGCTTCCACTCTTCTCTGGTTTAGAACCTCCGGGGGTTGGCTTTAACGTGGGGAAACCATCATCTGTTGCTTGTAAGACGAGAAGGCAGATATACTCTCTTATACTCTGCATGTACCTTGATACTGGATCTAGCCAGTTTTAGCTGCTCGTTTTGTGGGCCAAAGAGAGTGCCAATCTTGATGTATCAGCTCTGTTTGGGCTCTGTGTGGACCCAGGTAGTTAGGTAACTTAGTATAACTAGGTGGAGCATAACCCCCTTTTCCTTCCAATACCATTGCTCAATCAAAATACAATACAAACACGCGCTACATCAGCCTAATACTGCGTGGCATTTTCAGAGAAATATAATAACAGCGAATACCTGCATAAAGTAGTTGGATGCACGTACGAACACGAGTCCCCAGCATCGCAACAAGGCCAGTACTTGCACCTCGTCAGTGACGCCGTTACTTCAGCTAACGTTTCGGGGATCGCGGAACTCCTTCCTGATACACAAAATTAACAAGTTCAACGCGTTTTTCCATAAAACGATAATTTTCGTACATTTGACACTGAACCCAACCAAGAGAGCGCTACTTACCAGACACTGTGTTTGATATAGAAGAAGCGGGGATAATTATTTTAGGGCCAAGACGGGATCGATCGAATTGACGTTTTTCAGGTTTCTTCTCGACTGCAGGAGGTTCGACTGTCGTCGATGAAACGTCGTCGGAAATTTCACAGTTTTGTTTAGAAACGTCCATATCTGTTTCAACTTCGTTGTCAGAGGCAGTTGAGTCCAGAGATATTATGAACCTTCGCCTTCAAAAACCAAAGAGAAAAATTAAAAATACGTTTAAAAAAACGCCAAATTTATGAAACAATACTTTATTGCTTGACTCCCTACCTATTGATGGACTTTAACAACTGAAAGTGCATGTCTTTACGTCCAAAGCCTGGAAGCCACCGATTGGCATCGAATTTAATATACAGGGTGAGCCATAACAAATGGTGCAGTTTCAAAGGGCGATTTAAAAAAAACGGTGCAACTTAGAAGATTACGGTTTGTTTTATTGAACGCCATACATCACCCCATTTCGGTAGATTAAGTCCTGAAAATTACATCAGGAAGGTGGGCGACTTCAGCAGCGACGCACTGATGTAGGCGATTCCTGAAATTTTCAGCCACCCTCTGGCACATTTCGATGGGAATCGCGGCGATTTCTTCCCTGATTCGAATCTTGAGGTCTTACAGAGTGTGAGGTCGATGTTTGAACACCTTCAAGTAGCCCCACAGGAAAAAATCACACGCACTCAAATCTAGCGATCTTGCCGGCCACCCCAAGTCACCCCTGAGAGAGACGAGGCGTGCGGGGAACATCTGCCACAGTTTCACCATTGAGATTTGCGCTGTGTCGGCCGTAGCCCCATCTTGCTGAAACCAAATATCCCCCAGATCCTCTTCTTCAGCTAACTGGTTCAATTCGGGTTCAAAAAATCTTTCCAGCATGAAAAGATAACGCTGAGCATTGACGGTAACAGTCTTTCCATCCTCCTCGAAAAAAATAAGGCCCAATCACCCCAAATTTTGAAATGACACACCAGACAGTGACTTTCGGGGAGTGGAGAGGTCTCTCGTGAATTCGTCTTGGGTTGCGGTCACACCAATAGCGGAAATGTTGTTTATTAACCGCTCCAGAGAGATGGAAGTGGGCTTTGTCCAAACTGAAAAAAGTGGACGTTTGTGGGGTGCGGTTTATCATCTCTTGGCATCGATTCAAGCGGTTTTGGTAGTCTGGAGGTGACAATTCCTGAACAATCATAATCTTGTACGGATGGAATGACAAGTCCATGTGCAAAATCCTCCTTAGTGAGGTGTTAGAGATGTTCAGTGCTACTGCGTGCCTCCGAGCAGAGCGCTGAGGCGACTGTTGCACTGCTGCTCTCACTCAAGCCAAATTTTCAGGTGCTCTTGCGTTTCTTGGTCTTCCCGCACCTCTACGCCTTACTGTGGAACCAGTTTCTTCCAATGCTTCAACCCAACGTGCGATAACATTGCGGTGAGGGACGGGATCGCGACGTGGGGATGTTGTAACGCAGTCGGAAGGCCCGCTGGGTGGCAACCGAACGGCCACTTTCAAAAAACGTGCGAATGACGAAACCTCGTTGCTCTCCGCTCCAAACCATTGTAACGACTGAAAACGGGACCACTGCCTGGGCACAATGAGACCCCTCCCAAGTCGTTAACCCCACTACAAGGCATGCAGCACCCCTTCGAAACAGCACCATTTGTTATGGCTCACCCTGTATAAATTTCAACAAGAATTTATAATAAATAAATTATTCCAGCAACATTCAATCCAACATTTTATGGTACTAAAGCGATGAAACAGTATTTTTCACTTCAGATCTTTAGGCAGGACAGGTAAGATCAGGGCTGGGTTGAATGGATTAAACTCAACTTTTCAAAAAATTGTTCGTTCGGTTTGTCCAAAATAAGTTTGTGTTCGTGTCATTTGAGTTTCTGAAACACTTTCCTGAGGAACGAATTTAGACGCAGCAAGTCGCCTCTTCGTTGTTCATTTCATGCGGAACAAAGACAATAGTTTACAATCAAAGTACTCGCGTAGTGGTAATGTTTAGAAAATTACTTTTTGTCGTGTTCCGTAGTTTCTTGAATGTGGAACGCAGACGATGGTTGAGGAGGAGGTTCCATCGAGTACTGTTCATCTTTTTCAAAAGAGTCGATGTAATCATCTGAAAGACCAAAACGAACACTAAGCTCAATACTAAGACGTCGAAGTACTTAGGGGAGATGATTCAACAAGATCTTCGATGGGCCTGCCATATTGAGTACATTCGTGCCATTAAAATTCTTTCCAGCTAAAACGAACTGGGGCCTGGCGCCCAAATGGTTAACACTAGAACCGCCGGTATTTTCGCATACCTAGAACCGCCAAAGGTGTCATTTTGACACCTGGTTATTTTTTACGGGTTTGTGGTAGTGCATTTAAATTTTTATGATTCTGCTTGATAAAACACTTTATTACGAAAATGTAGAAACTGAGAAATCATACAAAATGACCTTAAAAGATTCTTACAGCGGCATTTTTGAGGCTAACTTTCAAAATGGCAAACAGTAAAATCGGGTAATAAAACTGAACGGTTTCAGGTAGTTTTTTCTCTCCCGTGTTGATATTTATTGAAGGATGCATGGTGCTCATAATCAGTACATTCTTCCGAACTTTGCCTTGGTACATCGTGAGGGTTTTGTTTTCGGAGTCTAAAAACACGGTGTCATGCAAGGGACGCTTACTTTTTTTCACATCATCCGGTATTGCACGCCTAACACGATTTACTGTCCCTACAATGCTCGTGCTTTGAGCTTTCAACTTATCTACTACCACTGCAGAGGTAAAAAAATTGTCCATTGTTATGTTCCGTCCTTTTCCGACATAGGGGCTAGCAATTTTCATGACAACATGTTCAGGTAGTGACTGATTAGAAGGACGCTCTTCGTCTTTTCCCAGATACGGAAAACCATTACACAAATATTTAGTATCTACTTCAGCCATAAGCCAGAACTTCATGCCAAGGGGGAGGGAGAGAGGGGGAAAGGACGGGTGAGACCGAGTCGCTGCGGCCGGGTTGGAGTAGCAAGTCAAAGCGTCGCTCGGCGACACAGCGTTGGAAACAGTAGTGGCTTGTAACTTGCTAGCGAAAGCAACTACATATGTTTTTGGACCAGAGCAACAATATCGACATTGAGACCGAAAAGTTCAAATGAAAACAGCATTATGCTGTAACAAAAATATTCCGACGAACCCTTTCACATGCGGTACCTCTTATCAACTAAGTGGTAACATCTATTGAAAATATTTACTAAACAATAGTTTTTTGTTTACTTACAGTAAAAAATAACTATATCTGCCCCTAAAATCCGTAAAATAGCTCTCTCTGCGACAAAATACATAGATGTCAAAATGACACCTTCGGCGGTTCTAGGTAAATTTTCAAAAATGGACCCTATACTAAATTTTGCACGAAAATCAGTATGATTCCCAAAAAGTACGTAAAAAGTAACGAAAAGTCAGAAACTTTCAATGGCCTGCCTCATAAAGGAAGTTTGCGCCAAGAAAAACAAAGTGTCCGGGTGTCAAAATGACACCTCCGGCGGTTCTAGTAATCAACTTATAGAGGGCTATTGGACGTTGCACAGGTTATTAACCATAATGCGGAACGGGTTTGTAGAGCCCAACGATTAATCAAAAGTGTGAGGACAGTTTCATTCCAAACAGGTCGTTGCATCACAGGGGAAACCTTCACATTCGAGGCGAAAGAGATGCGGTGTAGTGCAGATCTTTGAATGAGCCAGAAGAAGAAGATGTCAGAGCACCAGCCAAGGACAAAGAGAATTGCGAAAGATCTGAACGTGATAGCGAGAAAACACCAACGGATTCGAACTCAGCGCCGAAAAACCATAAAGATTCACCTATCAGTTTTCAAACAACGAAAATCATGCAGAGTTATCACTAAACGGTCTTCGAACCGGTAAGTGTACATCAATTATTTTGACTCGGCCTTGTAACACATATGATAGTCTCATTAGTTCTCAAAAAGCCTCACTTGAACCGTTCAGCTGTCATGTATATAGTTTTATAACCGGTTAAATGTTGTGAAGCATAAGTGAAGCCTGTAATAATAAATATGCGATTTATAAAGAAAATATCTGGTGCGTTGCAACACACAACTTTCCTTAGCTCTACAACAATTCACTTTGTACATGGCTAATTCTATTCAATCAATTCATTTATCACTCAGTTCATTTGAACTTGGTCAAACAACATTTCACAGCAGCAGGAAGCGGTAGCGCTTACAGTTCCGGAATTTATTGTGCTGCTCGTGCTCATTCCAGGACCATTATTGGGTACACAGAAAATTAATGAGGCTGTACACGAATTTTTTGAAGAGGGATAATAATCAGCAGAGTTAATGGGTAACAACTATTAGAACTGGCAGTAAGCGAAACGGCGGTAGTTGAAATTCAGGAATTTCTGAAGTGAGCCCCATGTACCCCATGAGCGTTTTTAAACATTCACACTTTAGGTATTGGATTGGACTACAATACAAATTTTCTTTAACTTTCTACTAACGTCCCAGTGGAGTTTATAAGGAAAAAACCGCGCTAAAAACGCTTTTCGTCAAAAATTTTGATTATTTATTGTGCTGCTCTCGTCATTTTCCCACGAATGAGAATTTTATGGTATAATTGCCTTATTGAGAGCTATCAATATAAAAAATTTAATCAAAATCGTTGGAGCCGTTTTTGAGAAAAAAATTTGGTGTTTTGATCACTATGATAAGTATAGTTAACTTCCGGTAGATTTTGTCCATACCCTTATTTTGGCGTCCCATAGTAACCTGCGGGCTAGATACCAAGTTTGAGGGGATTTGGTACGGTCGTTTTCTCTAAAAACCACTCTAAATTCGATTACGTCGAAAGTTTTGGTAATTTATTGTGCTGCTCTCGTCATTTTCCCATCGATGGGAATTTTATGGCATAGTTGCCTTATTGGGAGCTATCGATATAAAAAATTTAATCAAAATCGTTAGAGCCGTTTTTGAGAAAAAAAACAGTTGGTGTTTTGATCACTATGATAACTATAGTTAAATTTCGGTGGATTTTGCCCATACACTTATTTTGGCGTCCCATTGTGACCAGCGGGCGAGATATGAAGTTTGAGCTGATTTGATACGGTGGTTTTCTCTAAAAATCGTTCACAGACACACTTTAGTGACACACACACACACACACACAGACCATTTTCCCAAATAGTGTTTTTCGGACTCAGGAGGGTCTGAAACGTAAAGTTCTGGGGAAAACTCAAAATTTTTTTTTCAGCCGATTACATAACTTTCCTTTCTACTTCGTAGAGCCAAGGAAAGTAAAAAAGATGACAGTCAGAGCAGAGTGGAAAGGAGTGAAGTTTTGTAAAACAAATACATTGGACATAAGCTAAACTGGGGGTTGCTCAACTTACCTGCATCTAACGCCATGGACATGGTATCTTCATTGTTTATCTCTTGACTAGCTTCATTTTCAACTTTTTTCTCTTCGACCTCCTCCTGCTGACCCCACTCTTCGTCTTCTTTTCGATAGGCTTCCATCGGCACCCCTGGATTATAAGTTCGAATGAGGTATTTGTGAGTGGAACAAGAAATGAGCAGCGATTCGGCACGTTGTGCCACACTCACGCTGAAGGCCTTGGTACCTTACTCGCACCTGCACTTGTGACCCCTCCCACAGCCAACATTATTAATACATTCAATACGACATGACGCGAATTTTCTCTGAAAACTGATTGCCTCAGAACTTTCAAAACACCTTCGTTGGATGGGTAGCTTTCAGAAGGCAAAGTTCGTTTATGAGTTATCCCTCGCAAGTTTTCGAGTTATTGTTACCTGAACGTCAGAGTGCTGCCAAACCTCCCTCAAGCAGTCCAAACGAGTATGCGGCACCTACGCAGGGCACTCAGTTTCACGTCGCGGACCACCACGCGGCGTGTCAGTCCCATCAGCCAGTTGCCTCACAGGAGAACACAAGCGTCAACTCCACAACACAAGCGTCAACTCCACGCCACATTCACTAATTTCAGGCTGTTTCTTTCGACACCAATCCGCTCTGTCCGCGTTTTTCCTCTTTCAACTAGTAATAATAAACGTACTCATTAGCAAGATAACGAGTTTACGTCGTTCATTTTGAATCAAAAAGTAATTACGTAGAATCAGCGATTCTATAAGTATTCATGTTGTATTTTTCTTTGTTAGTAACGTTTCTTCATCCAGAAATGGAATCATCTAGAAGGGTAAGTTTCACTTAGTACTTTTCTCTTCTTTTGGATTATTTTTCCTACGTGTTATTGTCGTCATTCATGCATTGATTCGTTCTCTCCAAGACGATTTGTGTTCAGATAACGAGGACAGTATTATGTATGTGGTCGACACGGTGGATACTTCTGAAATACAAATTATCGTTGCTTCGATTGTACTGAGCAATCTGTCCTTCGTCCCCCACCCCTCCCACAGGGGCAGTGGCAAGAAATTGTTACGAAGCGGTTGCTTTGTTACGAAGGGACTGACGGAGATGCTTTGAAGAGCTGCTGACTAAGGCAAAAATTATGGCAATCGCGCCGGAGATTCGATCCACAATCCTCGACTTACGTCGAGAATTATGAATCGTCTGTCTTGACCACTAGACCACGATCAACCAGTTGCCTTTAACAGGAGTCAGTCAGCACAGCTTGAACAGCTGTACCCTCTGATGTCGTGTGTCCTCCAGTGTTGTTCATAGATTTAAATTACTACCAAAGCACTGTGTAGAGTCGTGATATCTCTTAATATTCTGCCCTCATTCTATCTATTCTTGTGCACACACAAGGCGAGCTACTTGAAGTTAGTCGCCCTGGTTCCCCAGGGTATGGTGAAACATCTCAAAAGCATACTGCAACTGGTGTAACAGTTATAAAGATTTGGACAAACCCCATTTTAACGTAAACATGTTCTTATTTTAATTATGAAGCCAATTAAGTGTAAAAAAAACCATTCAAGTTGGGCCTTGGAAAGCGAAAAAACAGAATACTCACCTAATTTGGAGGCGACCACTCGATCGTTGAGGAGAGTGATTGAAATATTGCCTTTTGCTGCACAGTCGTACCTTTTACGGTCTCTCTTCTTTTTATTGCCATTGAAAGTCTCCTTCTGCAAACATACCACCATTTTAGAAATATCGTCAGAGAGGAGTTTCCATGTGTGTCTGAGGACTAAGGCACTATAGTCCCAAAGGGCTGCCGTGGAGCTGCTACGTTCTTCCTCTACTGAGAAGGTTTCACTATAGTATTGTTAGGAACGTCGTCAAGAGTTACGCGTCAACATAGCAACGCGTCTGGTTGTAAAGGAAGCAAAATAAAACTGATTCGTCCGTGCTGTGTCCGTTAACGAGATCTTTTGATATTCGCTTTGTATTATAACAATTGGTGGCAGCGGTGGGATAAACGAAGAAGAAGAGGGATTCTCGTTGGCAGTGACAGACGATTGTCAACCCATGATTTCAGGTGACGTATTCAACAGAACCGAGGAACCAGGAGAAGTTATGCCTCCCGTATTGGAAAACAGATCTCTGTTCGATTCATTGATTCGTGATCTTAGGGAGCAACTCGACGCTCAACTGAATGATTGTTTGGGGGAAATGCGAGACATGCTTCGGGAAGAATTCGGAGGAGGGCAGCAACAACCGATGGCCGAGTTCACACACATCGGTCACATAAATGAAGGCGGTCAAAGCGAATGGAAGCAGTCCCCCTATGATGGTTCCGTGGATTGGACCTCATACCGATTGCAATTTGAAGTCATTGTGAAACACAACGGGTGGAGAGAGAACCAGAAGGCCGCTGCTTTAGCCGCTGCCCTACACGGGCCTGCCCTCACAGTCTTGACAGAGGTTGGTCCACCCCTGAAGTTCTCCAGTTTAGTCGAGGTTCTTGAAGCGCGGTATGGGAACGCTGGACACACCCAGGTGAATTTGGTACTTCTTCAAGGCAGACTCCAGCACCCCAACAAGGACATTGCCACGTTTCACCAGGCCATTTGTGAATTGGGACGTAAAGCTTGGCCTCAAAAAGATGCATCATCTGAAGGCATCCTCACATTGCACTTCATGCGAGGACTACAAAATGCCCGTGTGAGAGAGCAGGTCATGACCATGTGGCCAGAGAATGTGCAGCAGGCTTTGATAACCACTCTACGCATTGAAGCAGCGAACCAATTGGCAGTTACGATGGTGCCGAGTCGTCAAATTGAAGTGGAACCACGTGAAACACAAGAAGTCTGG
Organism: Pachypeltis micranthus; assembly: GCA_020466155.1. Classification (NCBI taxonomy): domain Eukaryota; kingdom Metazoa; phylum Arthropoda; class Insecta; order Hemiptera; family Miridae; genus Pachypeltis; species Pachypeltis micranthus. The sequence continues at coordinate 28,177,721 of CM035778.1, read as the reverse complement.
CTTCGGTCAGTTTCTGGTGAGCGCATCCCAGTGTTAGGAGAAGCCATTTTACAGTTTGATGTAGGGGATGGCAAAGCCAGGTCCCATACAGCACTTGTTGCCAAGGTGCATGAGCGATGCATTTCGGGACTTGAGTTTTTGGTGACCTATCGGTGTCTGATTGACCCAGCTGGTCAGGCTGTGATCATTGAAGGAACAAAAGTTTTGTCCCAGCTGACGGGGGAGCCCCTACAGGCGGTACAGTACAACGTTCATGCGAAGCAGCCCAAGTTTGAGGTGGGGAATGATGTCTGGTATCACTGACCCAGACGGCGCTTAGGAACGTGTGTGAAGCTGCAGTCTCCATGGGTTGGGCCGTGCAGGGTTGTCAAGGCCATTTCTGATGTAATTTTTCGAATTGTCATGCCCACTAGGAAAAGACGCGTTGTCCATGCAGACTCATTGGTTATGTTCCAGCAACCAGCCCTCCAAGACAGAAGAACCCATGAGGGAGGGAGGGAGGGGGGCAGTGTTAGGAACGTCGTCAAGAGTTACGCGTCAACATAGCAACGTGTCTGGTTGTAAAGGAAGCAAAAATAAAACTGATTCATCCGTGCTGTGTCCGTTAACGAGATCTTTTGATATTCGCTTTGTATTATAACAGTATCTCCTCGAGCTATCACTGGAGTCACTGGGTGGTCATAGGTGCTGGAAACTCAAGTTGGTTTGAAGTTTCGTTTGCAAATATGTCTGTTATTTAGTGGTCCAACACTGGCTGATTTTTAGGGCCACAAGCTCTAATCGTCACACCACGTGGAGCTACACTAAAATTCGTTTTAACGTGATTCTCTCTCCACTTTCTGTCAACAGTATCTCAACGGCCTCAATCCAATTTTAGCGAAGTGAACCACTTCAGAGGCAGCTTGGAAGGGAGCGAGTGGCAGTAATATATTCTGTGGACGTATTTTGACGCCAGCTACGCCCATTTTGAAGTGTATGGAGGGTCAGCAAGCAACACTGGCTGAGTTCCCATGAATGGAACCATTCGGAGAAGCTGAAAAACGTGGTTTCAGGGGTTTGATGGATGCACTTACACCAACTCGAAGACCATTCTTTCAAATGGCCTTTTTTCAAACTCAAAAAATTTGATATATAGATGTGAAGATAACTAAAAAATATCTGGTGCGTAGCAACACACAACTTTCCGCCACCCCCGTAATTTCGAACACCAGCTAGATTTGCGGGCGCTATATCTTCGTTTAACGCATTTCTACAGAAACATTTATACGGGACACAATGTAGGGGCTAGTTAACTGAGAGTACTCCGAAAGTTTGATCAAAATCGTTAGAGCCGTTTTTGAGAAAATCGGAATACCGATAAATTAATATTCGACAAATCTCCTTTTCTGAGTTAACTTGGCTTATATCCCCGTTCAACATATATATACAGAAATAATTATAGACAACGAAATGTGGGTATGGGTAACTAAAAGACACTCCATTAGGATTTATCACATCTGGTGAAAAAGTTACCCTGGAATTTACGGAAATGTTAGAAAAAACGTTATTTTCGACACATTTTGCTTTTTATCTCTGTTCAATGGACCGTCACAGGAACATTTACTGGAAAGAATATGTAGGTATTGACTATTTGAAAACAGCCTGTGAGTTTGGTGAAAATCGCTGAAGTCGTTTTGCCAAAAAGCGTAAAAAACCTATTTTTGCTTCAGGGGCCCATATCTCCGTTCACCGTATTTTCATGGAGATATGTATGGAGAAGAAAAGTTAGGTATTGATTAGTAGAAGATAATTTGAAAGTTTAATCAAAATCGTTAGAGCCGTTTTCGAGAAAAATGCGAAAAACCCTAGTTTTTGGTACATTTTCGTCCCCCACCCCCCCTTCCCATCGACCGAAATTGTCCATAACCTTATTTTGGTGTCTACAAAAAATAACGATCAAAACAAAAAAAGAACCAGCTCAATCGGATCAGCCGTTCTCCCGCAAATCGAACTACAGACACACACACACACACATACACACACACATACACACACACACACACATACACACACACATACACACACACGGACCACGCGCCGAAATTAGGTTTTTTAGACTCAGTAGGGTCTGAAACGTAAAGATCTGAAGAAAACTCAAATTTTTTTTTTGGGCCGATTACTATACTTTCCTTCCCTTCGGGTAGCGGAAAGTAAAAAGTTAGAGCATACTACGTAACTTTCTTTTTATTCTAAAAAGCTAAGGAAAGTAATAAACAAGTTAAAAACGGTTTGTTCAGTACGTAATGGAGGGCCCTTTCTTGTCGAGCATGTCGCTGACGACCCCCTCTTTCCTTCTCGAATTTACTTTATTTACACATGCACGTCTTTGTTGTGAATTTAATAACTTGCCAATAAAATTATAAAAATAAATTTAATAAGTAATTATATGTGCGTTACAGTTATCAAATTTAAATTACTGGTAACTAATGTGGTTATGCTGTGGTATTTAGAATTCCCTTGAACTTTAGGAGGCCTTGTCACTGCCTATGCCATTGTCTCACTTTTCTCCTGCATATATACATTCCTCAAGTGATATTCAACGCGTTCCATTTATACCCCCACACAACACACTTAATTTTTTCCAACTTGAATTCTCCATTCTTAAACCATTATTTTTCGTGTCTGCCTCATCTCGCACAGTCTCCCCAGGCACGGGGTCTCATCTTCCCTTTTCTTTGCACGCCAATTTGAAATTGTAGCAATCGGGAATCCCGTTTGCTGTATCGAGTTCGCCGGAATAAACCTCTAGGCCGCAGATGGAGGAGTAAACTCGACTGGGCTCCTCAACGCGATTGAAACAAATTTCGTTTAATTCTCCAATCTGCCCCAGGCTCACACTTTACAATTCAAGAGGAAAATCACAGCTGCTTTTGAACCATACTGACCTATCCCAACATCATGAAACAATATTGCACCCTGGAAGTACGAACGTTGAAAATTTAAAGATAAGAAAGGGATAACTTACTGGCTTTTTAGTGTTCACTTTAGAGGTCGCCAGCGATTTCTCAGCGTCGGCTACAGCCTTCAGAATTAAATTACAATTCGGCTGCATCGAAGGAGGTCGAACTGGGCGAGGCGTTACTTTCACCAAACTCGGGATCGATGGAGGAGGTTTCTCTGGACATCGAATGACAGCTTTCAGTACAGAGCTCAACTGTTTTTCCCGCTGTAAAAAAAATTGAACAGTAAGGACCACGTCAGGGGAAATAGGAAACGACACCTAGCAGGTGAGGAAGAGAAGAGGTTTGGTTAGGAATGACGATTTTGGGAGGATAACAAGTAGGTAATTAAATTCACCCAGAGCTTTCAAGGGAAAAAGGGAACCAGATCTATGGATGAAACATCAACGTCAATCTTCTGGCACTCGACTGTTGAGTAGGTACATCGTTAACTGAAAACACCGCATGTTATGAAGATGTCAAAGCGTAGAACTTAACTGTGTTTAGCTTTCTATACAGTTAGCTCTAGGAGGGGTCAGGACAGGGAGCACCGGATCCATCAAACCTGCCTTGACCAAGAGAGGAGCAGACCACCAGGTAGGACGACGTCCGAATAGTTCAGGCGAAAATGGGAAAAGTCCGAGACACAAGAAGAGGGAGCAGAGTACCTAGCCCGACGAACTGAATGCCACACCTCTTCCCCTGCCCTATCACTAAAGGAAAACAAAAATAAATAAACTAGTCAGAAACTCCGTCGCAGCCAATCAAAACCTAGCTCCGCCACGAGGTCCAGCCTGGACATACCAAGAGGAATGACTGATGCCAGGAGGGCAGGGGTGGCCTGCTGTTCCTCGGTGAGCCACAAGGCTCCTCACTGAAATGGGCAAGGGATTCATTACAGGAAAGAAAGGGAAAAATAAGAAAAAAGGTGACTGGAATAACTAACTAAATGAGGATGGAAAAGAAGAGCAGAAACTAACAGAAAGACCACCAAAGTGCTGAAGGGTTGTTATGGGCCACAGTAGCCTAGGCGCAACCATCTCCCCACCAGTCAGGAACAGCAGGTGTGTCCCTTAGTATTATCTAGTTCAACGCAAAGTGGTAGGAAGAGACAATTGACGAGGCTCGTTGCACAGTTTGCGTCCCCTTGCTGCAGTAATAACAAACCAAATTGTTCAGAATTGCGAACCTACAGGTCTGTTTCCTTATTTGATGACTGTTTGACGAGGATTATATCAGTCGTGGAAGATGTGGTTCCGCTAATGTGCAAGAGGCCCCTGCAGCATCCGCCGAACTCAGACCTGCGAAGGGGCGGCAGGTATTTGGTCGTTAGCCAGACTCCCAGTAGAGAGACGTTCACTGCTTCCTCATGCTCAATCGCTTTTCGAAATACATTAGTATTCAACTGTGCGTGAGATGGACTGGAAGCTCTGAAGATAACTAGAAAGTTGTTGACTCCTTAAACCAATAGACTCTTCAAAAAAATTTTTAAATAATGATAAAACAAAAGTACACAGTGCTCCCAGGGAGCCAATCATCCACGTACTAACCACGCCCTACGTTGCTTCAACTTCGGTGATTGAGCAGGAACGTGTGTGTTCAACGTGGTATGGCAATTGTGAATGCACTAACCTTTCACGCTCCATATCATCTATGGTAAGCTGCCTTGTGTGATGTGTCATTCCAGACTTCAAATTACAAAAAAACCTCTCTTGGGTGAGGGCAGTGTGACGGGAAGTTATCAATTTATTCGGCTCATTATGTGTGCTCAAGGGACGAACGAATCACTCAGAACGAAGTTATAGAAACTCATTGACAGGAGCGGAGCTGTGTGGAGGGGGAGTTTATCTGGCAGCCTTACGTTCGCCATAGCTGCGTATATCATCTTGTCTCGAAGATGCACAGACTAATCACACATTACGACGAATGAGATTGACTAGATGGAAGAAAATTCGTAGTGGGTCGAGCGATTCGCCTCAGTGGGGCTTAGAGAGAAAAGATGGCTCGCGACTGGAAGCCAATGACATCACCTCACATCATTAAAAAGGAGCGGAGAAGATTCTTACGAAGAAGACAACTCTTGAATGGCTGGATGTTGTGAATTTGGCAGAAAAGAACTGTTAGGAGGGTGAAGAGCACAGACGTGGATCTGCTGTGGAAAGAGGAGGCATGGAGGCTGAACAGACGCAACGTGAAACGCATGCACAAATATCTGGTGCGTTGCAACACACAACTTTCCTTAGCTCTACTTCAACTCACTTTGTACATGGCTAATTCTATTTAATCAATTTATTTACCACTCAGTTAATTTGAACAAGGTCAAACAACACTTCACAGCAACATGAAGCGGTAGCGCTTACAGTTCCAGAATTTATTGTGCTGCTCGTACTCATTCCAGGACCATTATTGAGCAATTAGTACACAGATAATTAATGAGGATGTAAACACGAATTTTTTGAAGGAGGATAGTGATCACTTTTGCAGAGTTATTGGGTAATAACTGTTAGAACTGGTAGCAAGCGAAACGGCGGTAGTTGAAATTCAGGAATTTCTGGAGTGAGCCCCGTGTATCTCATGAGCGTTTTTAAACACTCACCCTATAGGTGTTGGATTGGACTACAATACCAATTTTTTTAAACGTTCTACTAACAGTGAATGGGAATTTTATGGTATAATTGTCTTATTGAGAGCTATCTATGTAAAAAATTTGATCAAAATCGTTAGAGCCGTTTTTGAGAAAAAAATATTTGGTGTTTTGATCACTATGATAACTATAGTTAACTTTCGGTTGATTTTGCCCATAGCCTTATTTTTTCGTCCCATGGTAACCTGTAGGCTAGACATCATATTTCAGCTGATTTGGTACGGTTGTTTTTTCTAAATATCTGGTGCGTAGCAACACACTACTTTCCGCCACCCCTTTAAGTTCGAACACCATCTACATAGGCGGGCGCTATATCTTCGTTCAACGCATTTTTACAGGAACATTTATACGGAACAAAATGTAGGGACTAGTTAGCTGAGAGCACTCCGAAAGTTTTATCGAAATCGTTGGAGCCGTTTTTGAGAAAATACGAATACCGATAAATTAATATTCGACAAATCTCCTTTTCTGAGTTAACGTGGCTTATATCTCCGTTCAACATATATATACAGAAATAGTTATGGAGAACAAAATGTTGGTATGGGTGACTAAAAGACACTTCATTAGGATTTATCACATCTGGTGAAAAAATTACCCTGGAACTTTCGGAAATGTTCGAAAAAACGTTATTTTCAACACATTTTCATTTTTATCTCTGCTCAATGGACTTTCAGAGGAACATTTATTGAGAACAATATGTAGGTATTAACTATTCGAAAATATCCTGAGAGTTTGATGATAATCGTTGAAGTCATTTTGCCAAAAGCTTAAAAACCTATTTTTGCTTCATAGGTCATTATCTCCGTTCACCGTATTTTCATGGAGATATGTATAGAGAAGAAAAGTTAGGTATTGATTAGGAGAAGATAATTTGAAAGTTTAATCAAAATCGTTAGAGCCGTTTTCGAGAAAAATGCGAAAAACCCTAGTTTTTGGTACATTTTCGTCCCCCACCCCCCCTTCCCATCGGCCGAAATCGTCCATAACCTTATTTTGGTGTCTACAATAATAACGAACAAAACAAAAAAAGAACCAGCTCAATCGGATCAGCCGTTCTCCCGCAAATCGAACTACAGAAACACACACACACACACACATACACACACACATACACACACACGGACCACGCGCCGAAATTAGGTTTTTTAGACTCAGTAGGCCTCGGAACGTAAAGATCTGAAGAAAACTCAAATTTTTTTTTGGGCCGATTACTATACTTTCCTTCCCTTCGGGTAGCGGAAAGTAATAAAAACCGCGCTAAAATCGATTTCGTCGAATGTTTTGGTATTAAAGAAATTGGGTTGTGTCCGCCAGTAGGCAAATACTAAAGTTAACGTACCTGTTAGGTGAGTCCGTCTCCTCTGGCTTGTGAGTTACTGTGGGCAAGCGCTTTCGATGTAAAGACATCATCGTCTGGCCGTTTAGTCAGTACTCCTCAGTACTGACTAAACGGCCAGACGATGATGTCTTTACATCGAAAGCGCTTGCCCACAGTAACTCACAAGCCAGAGGAGACGGACTCACCTAACAGGTACGTTAACTTTAATGTTTTGGTAATTTATTGTGCTGCTCTCGTTATTTTCCCATAGATGGGAATTTTATGGTATAGTTGCCATATTGGGAGCTATCAATATAAAAAATTTACCAAAATCGTTAGAGCCGTTTTTGAGAAAAAAAATATTTGGTGTTTTGATCACTATGATAACTATAGTTAACTTTCGGTTGATTTTGCCCATAGCCTTATTTTTTCTTCCCATGGTAACCTGTAGGCTTGACATCATATTTCAGCTGATTTGGTACGGTTGTTTTCTCTAAAAACCGTGCTAAAACCGATTTCGTCGAAAGTTTTGGTAATTATTGTTCTGCTCTCGTCATTTTCCCATAAATGGGAATTTTATGGTATAGTTGCCATATTGGGAGCTACTAATATAAAAAATTTATTCAAAATCGTTAGAGCCGTTTTTGAGAAAAAAATATTTGGTGTTTTGATCACTATGATAACTATAGTTAACGTTCGGTGGATTTTGTTCATACCCTTATTTTGACGTTCCATGGTAACCTGCGGGCTGTATATCAAGTTTGAATGAATTTGGTCCGGTGGTTTTCTTTAAAAATCGCTCACAGACACAGACCATTTTCCCAAATATTGTTTTTCAGACTCAGGGGGGTCTGAAACGTAAAGATCTGAAGAAAACTAAAGACTTTTTTTTTCAGCCGATTACATAACTTTCCTTTATACTTTGTAGAGCCAAGGAAAGTAAAAAGAGAGACAATAATTTGCTTCAACGTCCTACGTAATAACAAACTTACAGGTTCCCTGGATCTAGATCTGGATGCTCGTCGAAGAGGACTTCGGGAAGCTCTCCTGCTGCTACTTTTAGAGCTCATTTTCTTCACCGCTCCCTTCCTCTTCAATATATCCCGAGCGTCCACAACTTTCCTCTCTGGACTCGGTTTCCTCCTGGGACTAGAACTCGACTTCCTCGTATAACGCTCTCGGCTTTTATTCCTCGAACGATCTCTATCCCGACTTTCCCCCTTTTGACTCTTCCTCTTCGCCAAGTGCCTGGTTCTGCTCCGACTGCGACTCCTCATTTGCCATTCTTTTTCCGATTTGGCTAGACGAGATTTGTCACTTTTGTCGACGGCTTCTTTTTCTTCTTCTCTGTCCCAAACGATTTTAATTCTCTCGCGAGGCCTCGAGTCTTCGGAAGATTCAACGCTTTTGGCGTCCTTTTTGTGATTAAAGTCTGAGACTGTGCTCTGAGCTTCGAGAATGGCATAACTCCCTACTTCCGTATTATCTGAAACAGGTAACCAATTAACGTGAAAAGGAGGGCGATACAACTAGTTCTAATAGATAAAGAGTGTGGTTTAACTGACCTATTAGACTTAGAGCGTCGTCGTTCTCAAGGTCATCTATAATTGGGCTCTGAACTGCAAACCAGAATAATACGTTAATTAATGTTAAATAGAGAGAAGTTCACTTTAAATTATTAAAACAAGTACTTCAAGGGTGTCGTACTCAGGATGCTCTCGGAGACGAAACTGTCAACCTAACAAGGGAATTATTTAATTTTCTTATAACATATTGTCGTGGAGCCTCCACAATAGACGTCACTCTACAGTATTTTCTGCACTCCCCAGTCGTAGTTTAAATAGTTTCCCTCAGTTTTGAAATTAACTGTTGATTGTGAACACACAGCAGCCGCTTATTTTCTAACAAAATTGTTCATCTCAAGCAACTATAAGTTCTGAAGGGGGAGAAAAGCGTACATAGAGCAACTAGCTTTATGTCCCTAATTTAACTCCAGTGTTGCATTCACAATACAATTTAACCTGAGCTCAATGCAGTTTGTAAGCATACTTGGAGAGAGGACGAGAGTATGTGAGTCTACACCGCCTAGCAACAACGACGCTAAGAATTGCAACAGACGCCTGGTGCCAATCAAACACGGCGTTCTGTGTTTCTATTTTTCGCGCAGCCCCAATGAGACACCATTCCTGGACTCGTCCTAGTTCTCAGAATGTTCGGTACCTACGGTCTCACCTCGCCTTCTTTTTGGGGGCATTTTGGTTTAAAATGATCACGCGATCCAGATTCCCAACATAATTATCTGCTCTCTGACGGAAGAAATTGGACCTTGACATTCCATGAGTTGAATTGTGGTGAGAGCACTGAAGAGAATTAGACCCCATAGCTGATGACATTACTTTCTTCTACCCAAAAAAAAGGGAAAGGAAAGTATACTAATCGTGTCAAAAAATATCTGGTGCGTAGCAACACACAACTTTCCGCCACCCCCGTAAGTTCGAAGACCAGCTACATACGCGGGTGCTATATCTTTATTCATCGCATTTCTACAGAAACATTTATAGAGAAAAAAATGAAGGGACTAGTTAGCTGAGAGTACTCCGTAAGTTTCATCAAAATCGTTATTGCCGTTTTTGAGAACATTAGAATACCGATAAATTAATATTCAACAGATGGATACAGAGATAGTTGCGGAGAACAAAATGTGAGTTTAGAATGCTAGAAGACACTCCATTAGGATTGATCACATCTGGTGAAGCAGTTACCCTAGAATTTACAGAAATGTTCGAAAAAACGTTATTTTTGACACATTTTGATTGTTATCTCCGTTCAATGGACGGTCAGAGGAACATTTATTGAGAACAATATGTAGGTATTAACTATTTGAAAACATCCTGCGAGTGAAAATCGCTGAAGCCGTTTTGCCAAAAAGAGTAAAAAACCTATTTTTGGTTCATAGGCCTATATCTCCGTTCACCGTATTTTCATGGAGATATGTATAGAGAAGAAAACTTAGGTATTGATCAGTAGAAGATAATTTGAAAGTTTGTTCAAAATCGTTAGAGCCGTTTTTGAGAAAAATGCGAAAAACCCTAGTTTTCGGTACATTTTCGTCCCCCCACCCCCCTTCCCATCGGCCGAAATTGTCCATAACCTTATTTTGAAGTCTACAAAAAATAACGAACAAAACAAAAAAAGAACCAGCTCAATCGGATCAGCCGTTCTCCCGCAAATCGAACTACAGACACACACACACGGAGCACCCGCCGAAATTAGGTTTTTTAGACACAGTAGGCCTCGGAACGTAAAGATCTGGAGAAAACCCAAATTTTTTTTGGTCCGATTACTATACTTCCCTTCCCTTCGGGTAGCGGAAAGTAAAATTGGGTTTTCTTCAGATCTTTACGTTAGGAGGCCTACTGAGTCCAAAAAACCTAAATTCGGCGCGTGGTCCATGTGAGCGTGTCTGTAGTTCGATTTGCGAGAGAACGGGTGATCCGATTGAGCTGGTTCTTCTTTTTGTTTTGTTTGTTATTTTTTGTAGACAACAAAATAAGGTTATGGGCGATTTCGGCCGATGGGAAGGGGGGTGGGGGGACGAAAATGTACCAAAAACTAGGGTTTTTCGCATTTTTCTCGAAAACGGCTCTAACGATTTTGATTAAACTTTCAAATTATCTTCTACTACTTAATACCTAACTTTTCTTCTCCATACATATCTCCATGAAAATACGGTGAGAAGGTCACGAAACGGGTTCTGACAAGCTCCTCGGTTCCTTATGCCTAAACTAGAAGTATAACAACTTCAACTTAGCACAGCTTGTGGTGGCACGAAAAGGGAAGTACCCTCTGGACTGTCAGTTTCACTAAGAAGTCACACGATTTCTATTAGGTGCAGTGATGTGTGGTCACAGCTCCCAATGTAGGAATAAGAACTTTATCGTAGAGCAGTTTTCACTTTACACTTTCTAATCAAAAGGAACTACTCTAACCTAGCTACCAGGTGGGTTTGGATTACACCACATTGCACCAAGCTTGCAGAACTTGTCCAAGGCTCTGTTTTCGAGTCTGTGGTAGCAGAGCCCTATGGCAAGTTTTGAGAGGTTGACAATTGCTCTGTGTAAGCCTCCATGTAGCATCTACCTTTACATGCATTAGCAAGCCTCTTACTTAGTTTGGCGTCCTGTTCAACTTTCACAGTTTCTGCTGTGTCTTCGGCCTTGAATTTTTTCGTGCTGCTCACCCCATTGGAATCGTAGTCTACTAGACTTCTTCGTCTGGTTTTTTCTTTCTTCTTAGCAGCTGGAAAAAATTTCATAATTTCATCAAACAAGTACAGTATATTTTAAGTTTAATTTTTTACGGGATGTAAGCGAATGACACAATTCTTTAGTGTCCCTCCTACAACTCAGTACAACGCAGCCAGAACCATTTCATACTGCTCTTCCGACAGGGATGTCCTCCATGAATCTGGACAGTCCTTGCCGCAGTGTAACCCCCCAGAGAAGCTGTGTTGTTAGTTTGGCACGGAATGAGGGCGTAGAGATGGTGTAAGCAGTCAGTAGGGGCGAATCCTCCAGTCATTGACATGGTAAATGTGGTACAGGATGGTGCTAGTAAAACTTAAACTCTGTAAAGCATTTAATATTGTGAGGTTTCCAAGTTGTGACGTACTTGGGGAATTGTCTCACAATTCCCGCGTACACAACACTCGTGAAAGTTGTGTCTGGGCCCAAAAGAAAACAACATATCAAATACGCTCAATAATACTCACTCGATCAAATAAATAAAATAATAACTCTCAAGAAGGTAGTGGGAAATGAAATTATAAAGCAATTAAGACCCATTTGAATTTAATCGGCAAAACTCGAAATGAATGAAATGAAACAAACTCCTTTTAGAATGAAATAAATAACCTATGCTCGGATTGTATTAAATGACAATAAAGGGACAATGGGGAAAATGAAACACAAAGCTCAGATCGCTTACCTTACTTCACACAATCAAAAGGGGAATTTAAACACTGACTTATAACAGGAATATTATTCGCCAACGAGCCGATAGCCGTTCTGATTGAGAAAAGCGGCTCCGACGCTAATATAAACAGCGGCGGCCTGCACGGGTGGCGGTCAGTGTTGCCACTTCGCGCAGTCCGCTGCGAAAACCATTACAAAGTGCAGCCTAGACGATGCTGTTCGAGACAGCTGAGATTGATTTGGAAGACCTCAAACAACCAAAATTTTCAAATCACGTAAGTCACAAAATAAAATGACTAAGTTGAACAATTTAATTGAGGTGTTAGCGAATAAAATAAAATAGTCTTCTAGTTGCAACCGAAATTAAGCGAATAAATCATTTAAAAAAATATTGTCCACAGATGGTCTCGAACCCGCGAGTGGAAGGCTTAGCGTTGACTCGAGGGTGTAGCTAACAGATAGGTCGCCAGAAGTACTGCTCGTGTGGGTTCAGGAGGCATTGGTAGGACTCGTTCTACACCTCGCAAACTGTCTTTTTCACGAGCCAAAATCCGCGATTTCCGACTTTGGGAATAAAATAGTTCTATCCCGACTTATTTGCCTTGGCGGGAGTGCTCCTTGAGACATTCGAAAATATCGTGGTGGGATGCTGCTGACTCCCCACAATATGACCTGGCAAATCTATTCGAGAATGGAAGTTATAAGACACGGATACGTTTTTAATGTCGTTCGAGGGTCAACACGCCAGAAGGGGCTGAGCTGGTGGTCTTATCTACTTTGGATGTTACTTCTGAGCCAAACTTGCTCGGATCAAAAAAATAAACAAAACACCTCCTGATTGTTTCGTCCTTTAACGAGAACAGATGTGTCATTAGAAACCCAAAAGAGTTGAAGTTCTTTGAGCTCTATAGCCTCCATATGTGTAATTTACTCATAAGAACTGACGATGCCTCTCCTGCATGGCTGACGCGGTTTAAAATTCGAGACAGACAAATGGCCTGATGGTTGGGAAGGCTTAGGAATAATGCAACAAGCTATTGCAAATTTTGAAATATGCTGCTGAATGGAGACACACTTTCCCGAAGACCCACAGAAAAATTGGGTTAGTATGAGAGAAGAGAAGCTTATGAGACCACTGAAAGTCCACCAGAAGAGCTGACAAGCTGGTCGTACAGTGATAAATCAATTGGATTCAGAAGAGTCACAAGTTCAACAAAAGGAAGATCCTCATTTGGGTACATGCACTTAGCCACACTGGGAGCAAGTAGCCCATACATCCAAGAGACAAAAAGCACTGTAGGCAATGTTTGACTCTTTCCATCCTGTTGGCATGATGAAGGCAGGCTTATTGGAACAAGCACAACAGCTATTGCCTTGCACTGTGTTCTAGTTCTACTGTGTGTAAGGTTCGTTCCTACTTGAACTATCAGCCGCTAGTGCCAATTAAGGTTCAAGAGTGTTGTCGGGAGTAGCTGGGGCGGGCAATTATATTTGACACAGCGATCCCTGGCGCTCTGTATTTCAACGATGCAGCGGCAGCATCTGGAAATAGCAGCAGAACTTTGTTGCACCTTCTTCAGTTAGTGGCAACGTGATAGAGAAGACGCAAACACGAGCACGACTTAGGAAAGCGATGAGAAGGTCAGAAAGAATCACTGTAGTACGAGCTGAGGGAAAGCAACGTTTGTAAATAATTAAAGTAATGTCCGCTAGAAGCAACAAAAACAAAAGCAAAAGGGTAACTTCTCTCAATATCATTGAGGAGGAATGTCTTGACGAAGGAGGCTGGTTAGGTTGACAGAAGTGAGAGAAGTCGTCTGGCTGTAAACCCTCCTATCAATTCACTCTGCTAATCTGATAACGTAAATGTTCGGAGCATGGTTGGCTTGAAGTGATTGAAGAAAAGGAAATGAGTGGAGTTGGTTGGTGGGTGTGAAGACGCCATGATGCGAATTTCAACTCCGTATTGAGTAAGTTTGTTATCAAAAACATCCGATCAACGGAGTCAAATGGACAGTAGACCAGAAATAATGCAACAAGCAGATGAGCCTGCGCTTGAGGGTGAAAAAAAGATGTTAGGGCAGCTACGCTGATATGTCTATTGGGTCGGGATGTATCCAGATGTGAGGAAATTATACCGAAGTTGTGAAAGACACGAGGGATATCAGTGCGGTCAAGCACCATTGAGAATGTACGTCGCAGGAACTCTTTTCAACAAGTCAGAATCGAAGCAATGGGACCCAAGACGAACCCTGAAAATCGATACATTTTGACTGTTGTGGATCATTTCACGAAATGGCCAGACGATATTACTCTCCCAGACAGCTGCACAAGCCCTCATTGTCACTAGATTTGGAGTCTCAAGAGAAATCCACTTTGACCAGCGCCGCTATTTCGAGTCAAAAGTGATGCAAGCAATCTTGGATCAAAAGACTAGGACCGCCCCAGTTCACCCACCAAGTGCTGCACAGAACCCTGGATGATACAGGACCACCAGACTAACTGGAATATGTAACTGTCAATTGCACTGCTTGCGTACCGTGCCTCTAGACTCTTTGAAGGGGCTCCAGAGGAAAAAGAAGTACACGCTAACGCCACTGACCTTCGAGCTCATCTTGCTGAAGCCCATGAGCGTGCCAGGCTGAAGAAATGAACCGGTATGGTGACAGAAAATACCAGATTGGACTCCAAGTTGGCGGCAAAACCCAGAGCTCATACGAGGGTGAAATGCGGCCTTACCAAGTTATCCAGGCACTAAAGTATGTGTTTGTGTGCATCCGAGGTCCTACAAAGTGGTACACGTTTATCACTTGACTCCTTTCTTCGGGAGGAAGGGAGGATAAGTGTGAGGTTTCCAAATACAACATGACTCGTCATGCAAAACCCAATTTCAAACAGCAGTTAACGTTCTACAAATTAGCGAACCAAGGGTTAATTGAATAGTTCTTAATAAATGATTGAGAACTAGTTGCAAGGCAAACGAATCAACAGTAATATTAGGCGGGCAGAGATGCTCTACGTCCAATACAACGCCTACCCGAATATTAGTGGAGGAAGTTATATCACTGACAAGTGGCTGAGATCACGAGTCATTACTGGAGGCGCACAAGAGTGTTCTAGAACCAGAGCTCAGTAATGTGGTGTATGATTGTACGAAATTATATATTTTGGATCAGGGAATGGTACTCCATTGAATAGGAAGCACAACACAGGATTGAAGATCGGAGATTATTTAAAGCGGGAAAATCTTAGAATAGCCCTTATCTCGGATCTAATAGTAGCCCAAGTCCTGCAGGCGGCTGTTCGAGCTGAGGACAAGTCTGTTTTATCTTAGGAATATTGCAAACCAGGCAGATTGAGGGCATCTAACACAATGTCGAGAGGAGGGGGCACTTGTGCTCTTGAATATGCCCTCCAGGGGAAGCTAAGTCGGTTGGCTGCGCTGGAAATCCACACTTCTTAATAATGTTTTTGAGGTTTGAAGCTTGTCAGTATACTGAACCACCTCACCACAAACCAGCTCTTCGAAAAACATCACAAACCCGGGTGCGAGTACTTAGAAAGTTGGTAACTTCGTGGCTAAGAAATCAATTAGTAATATTAGCATTTGGTAGGTGTCAAGTCTCACCTTTTGTGGATATTGTGAACTGTTCCAGTTTCTTCAATACGTTGTGCAACCAAGTAGTGAAGGTTTTGGTGCTCTCTCCGAGAAAAAGTGACAGATCGTCTTCCATTTGCTGCTGGCTCTTTTTATTGGCAACCAAAACCATGACGTAGTCGGGAAGTTCATTATCTAATAAAAAGGAAGAAGATAAACAGGGATGAAATGACCAAATAAGAACAAACAGGTTCAGTGTGTGGTAGTTCAGCAGGAGCATCTCTCAAGCTGGGTGAAGGCTAACCTAACCCTAAAGATGGAGTTCCTGTTATTGATCTCACCACAGAGCAGTGAGAAGCAGAGGTACTACCCAGCTGTTGAGCTCATATTGACTGTAGCGTGGCTCAAAGCCTTCGCACAGACATACTTCATGTCATTTACCTGTGAGGAAAACCTTTCAGAGCTGATGGTTTGCCTGATTGAGGTACAAAATTCATAACATCCTCCAAATCGTTACTCAGTACTATTGTGCCGATCAACTACAGCAAGGACGAAGAAGAAGATGGTAACCACAGGAGGAAGCTACAATCATATCAGGGAAGGCTGATACACGGACAGAAAATGATCGAGGTTGTTGAACGGAACAAAAAGGAGGTCATGAGTTGGGGAGGGGAAGGAAAACCTACGGGAATTTTTCCCGTTTTGAGAGGCATTCGTGATCAAGCAATAGCAGAATAAACGAAGTTCTGCCGAGTCTACCTATTCTTCACCAAACCACCACTACAATTGGCGCCCAACTAGTGGTCAAACTTCATCATTTCAAGAAAAAAGAAGAGGCCCAGAGAGAAAAAAATTAAGAGAGGAATAATGAGACGAATTCTCGGGTCTGGGATTTGCTGACGCTGTGTAAGGTAATAGTAGTAATAGGTAGGGAAATAAAATGGGCGACGTGCCTGCTGGAATGTCAAAGAAAAAACTTTCCTTGTAGCCCCCTGGTTTCTCAAATCAAAGATCGGATTTTCCGGGGATTTTCTCAACTCTCATGAATTTGTTCCTTAAAAGAGTGCACTCCAGGAGCAGCGGCTAAAGACGAGGGGGGGGGGGGGAGATGTGCTGACTGACTCCTATTAAAGGCACTGGGCGATCGTGGTCTAGTGGTTAGGACATTGGTTCATAATTCTCGACGATAATCCGGAATTGTGGATTGTAGCTACGCGCGATTTGCCGTAATTTTTGCCTGAGTCAGCGGATCTGCAAACATTGGTGGAACGTGCGAATATACGATACTGGTTGAGAAGGAAGGAATTATTATTGCGAGACGCCCGAAATCTATCCTATAACAGCATTGACAACATATTTGTCGGATGTACGAACAAATAGTCACCAGATGGCAATTCCTCGCCGTAGTATTCAGCCTACAGCACCCAAAATATCATTGGCGCTGTCTATTCGGCAGGTTTCTTTCACAAATATTAATTACAACTTCTTGGCAGGAGGTTGTAGGTTCCATCTGACACGAAACCGTTGAAAGTTCTTTAACCCTCCAGTGGTAGACCCCGGAGCGCTCCTTTGGCCCATTCTTCGAATACTGTGATGCACAGTGGCTCTCCTGAGGGCTGTGATTCACAGTTCCATCCTAGAGGGGGAGATGCAACGCCTGACTCCCATTGAAGGCACCGGGCGATTGTGGTCTAGTGGTTAAGACAATAGTTCATATTCCCAACGAAAGTCGAGCAATAATGGATCGGAGCTCCGCGCGATTGCTGTAATTTTTGCCTGAGTCAGCGGTCCTTCAAACCCTACCTCAGAACACTATGAGAGGCAAAATCAAGTCTACAGGTCCCTTCCAGAAAAGTAGGCCAAGTCCCTAGGTCTCATTATACTTGTAAGTCAGAATATAATCCAACTTTTAATTATACCCTCGATAGCTGCCTGACGAGCAGCTCATGTGGGGTTCAGCGCCTTTGCAACCTCCCCCGTCTGGTTTATATAACACTCTGTCTTCACTGATACGAATGTTGAAGACTGCTCTCAAATACCTTTTCCTAAAACCCTACAGGGCAACTTTATAGGTACCTGGGTGTATAGGAACTAGATACACAATAGCCTAAATGGGAATAAATAGGAATCAGTTGTTTTCTTCAGAGAAATGAATACCTCCACCTTCAGAGTTCATCGATGCGATCCAGCAGTAACATTATCCATGACAAGGGGGTTGGTATTCACTGGGGCTCCCTGGTTTAATGATGACACAGCCCCTTTAGGTTGACACTCACACTGTACACTGATGCACAGTACTGTTGAACACTTGACTAGTGATACCTCCAGTGAACACCCACTTTTCTACAACGTTGGAGTGGTGAGGGCTGGTGAAACCATTTTCAAAGGAACCTATCTGTACTAACGCTCGATTTACTCGTGCATGCTAATTGCCACGTCTTCTATTTCCCCAAAAGCAACATGGCAGAAAACGCTAACCCACTCCTTCATCTTCTAAGTAACTCTTATAGATATACAAGCAATATTGCACTAAGTGAGAAGAGGAGTGAGTACAATATCGTCCAAATTGTAATTGGAACAAGGAAGTTTTATTCGCGAATTACCACCACACCAAAAACAGGGAAGTGGGTGGGAGCCAACAAGACGAGGAAACCGGTCGGTTACAACTGACAACAGTGAAGTTTTGTGCGAATCGGGGCATTTGAGGTGCCCAGTCAGCATGGAAGAGTTTGGTTCGTCCCGGTACATAACAACTGGTCGCCTACTGCCTGACAATGATTAACTGTGATCTAACACCCCCTCTCACTTACTGGAGAGACCTCAAAAAGTAAAGATAAAAACTCAACTTATTTCCACCCGAGTGCAATATTTTCCATAGCTATTTTATTACGTTCAAAAAAATATATTAAAAACTTATTGTACACCAGCTCTAGTTCAGCAAAAAGAAGTTACTCAATGACTTACCAATATGAATGCCAAGTTCCATCAATTTCGCCTTAATGGCTGACTGTAAGCAAAAAGAAAAAAACATCAGTACGTGTCAGAAACTATGGAAATACACGTTAACTCTGAGTGTGACACATAGCTCTTTCGTTCCTGTTAGCAAACTAAAAAATCATGCAAAGCCCATGCCGAATAACGAAGAGCCATTTTAATTTTAATAATTAATGAGATGTATTCGTTCTATAACGAGCTCAGTCAGTGAAGAGGATTGAGAGAACGGCTCAAATTTGATAATTTTCCAGTGCGCCAACGTGAGACGCGACAATCCAGTTATGAGCTGCAAAACTGCAGTTATCGTAGTGAACAAACACACATCTCTTTGTTACCATTTTGATTAAATTTGTTGTGTGGACAATCCAAATATTTAATAAGTTCGCGTTACTGCGCGATTTTCCCTCAAAGGGAAATAATGAAGGTTTTTAAACGGTCCTTCCCCTAAAAATCAAGTATAAAAATCACTCGGAGCTGTGTGAGAACGTCAACAGGAACAGGGAAACTGTCTGTGCCTTTTCGAAGTGGGCTAGAAAAGGGCCGACGAAGTTTTGCAAGCTCCCAGTTGTCGGGCTTCCTTTTTTTGAGGTGGCCTGGAAAAGGGCCGACGAAATTTCTCATTCTCTGCCAGTTGGCGAGACGTGAGGCGAAGGTTGAGTCGTAGCTCCTCAGGCAGCAAGGTGCGAGGTGAAGGACTCCGTGAGGCGAGGGACTCTGTTGAGTCGCGGCTCCTTGCTTCCTCTTCTTCGTCGTCCTCTGCCGTCAGACTTTGTGGCGAGGTGTCTTTTGTAGAAAAAGCTTGGCCAGCTGCCACAGAAACTATAGGGGAGAGGTTGGGGGTGACTAAGGTTTAACAATTAGTCAAATAATTGAATTCGAATTGAACCCTAGTCAGTAGCAACTGCTCCTAAGCAGTAATTACTCAATGATGGGGAGGCCCACACAGCCCAGTAAATAGAACATGGTTCTATCCACTGACTAGCTCCAAATCACTTCCCTGTCGCTAGACGAAGTGCTGCCTCTGTTCATCACACTCAGGTGAAAGCACTGTCTCGGCACATGTAATTACTGCTTTACTGACAGATGCCAATTATCATAGTCTTACAGGCCAGTCACAACTCCTCAACGCCATTTAAGGCAGCTATTCTTACTAGGGCTAATTCAGAAATATATTTTGATTCGAGAAAAACGCTAAGTTTACTAAGTATTATGTGAAATTACAGAAAATAGAAATATGAAAGTTAAGCGTCAGAATGTTGAGGGAGGTAAGCCACTTTTATGGATTCAAAACTGACAATCACTTGTTCTGTCCCCGGCATATGTGTTAATTTAAATACGAATTGAACTCCACACTTTCCCCACTCTACCGATTCGGCAACCTACGCTTTATAGCTGCACACGTACCCTCAAGGCATTGGCATGGTAGTTAGGCTGTTGGAAACTACTGACGAATGAGCGTTGGATACTTTGTGATAAAAGTCAGTGACACAACTTCCAACTGTTCGAAATGATTATAGTTTGGAATATGTTGTTATATGACAGTCTATGACAACCCCAAAAAAAAACAATTATTGGATCCTTCTTCGATTCCAATCTTCTGCCTTTAAATTTCAGTTTCTCATCGATTTCCCCCAAAGTACATTCGCTTCCAAAGCAATCAAATCTGACTGCAGACTCATAACTCAGCTTACGGTCTCTTCTGCACAATCCCACCACTTCCCTGCATAATAAAGTACTTATTTACACTTCCCTTATCCGACCAACATGGACTTACGCCATTGGTGTTTGGGGCACGTGTTTGCCATGAGCAACAGCTAAATGCAACCCTGCATAAGCGTATCATACACGCGCCTCCATTTGTTCTCAACCTGACAAATTGGAAACCCCTATGGCCCATTTTACATCGCATGCCCACATTCACTATGCACAACCTTCACCACCCCAATCATCTGGTCCATGAAGGCTTCGGCAGACCATCGCATCAACGCCATATTTTAAATATTGTAGACCGTCTTCCATGTCAATGGTTACTGTACTGAACTAAGCGCGAAATCTTCAGTTTCAGATAAATATAGATTTATATTTATAAATTGTCTTAATAAAGTTACACACAAAAAAAGACTCATAACTCGATTAAGGGTGACACGATGATGTCAGAGAACACAGTCTATTAAGGCTAAACCACAAATGGGACGTTGGAATAGATGCTTTTCCAAACATCTATTTAACCGAGCCAACCTTTTCAGTCCACTTCATCCTGATGCCAAATTCGTAACATCCAATACTTGTCAGAAATCAAGCTGACACGCATTAAACTATCTTCGACACGAACCTTTCGCCGACAATTGACGAGCCAAGGCTGTCGTAGTGTGCGGAATAAAGGGAAGTGGGCAGTGGGGAAAACACACAGTAAAAGCTGAGTAATGTGGTAGCAACTCGTGAACTGCAGGATTCCAGTACAGTTTGTTTCAAACGTTCAACAGTCTATACACGAATCAATTCCAATTTGGGGAGTTGTTAGCTCTACTTAATAAAAAACTGAACTTCAGTAGAAAATCCATGGGTGAATATTTAATTATAGAATTACATCGCATATCTGGCCTTTATAGTCGTAAATGATGATAGAAACGTGATAATGTTCAATAGCTTTTTTTTTAGGTGTTTTCAGTAGACTAAGAAGCTGGAGATAAAAGCAGGTAGTGATAAAAATATCACGCTAACGAATGAGCGGATAAAACACCTACACGGTTTACTTCTTAAGTTCGCCACAAAGAAATTGCGTGGCATTCGAGCGTCATTATAATGATTAATAAGTCATCGTCAAACCGAATAAGAAAGAGCAACAAAAGAAACGTTCATTCTTCTAAGAAGTGAAAGTAGGCGAGAAATGGGACTTGAGCGGGAGTCAGAGTCCAAGCTGCGAAATTGAAAGGCATCGCGTTATGAAACTTCCAGGACAATTACCTGAACTCTGAAGCCTCCGACCAATCGAAAGGCTTTTTTATTTATAGTAGGGCAGGTTTCCATGTCGTGGCAAGGCCTTCATCGCGCGTTGAGCTCAAAACCCCGTCCATTGTAACATTTGCAAACCCCCCCTCGCCTCAAATTCGCGGCACTTTTCTCATTTAGAAGACTAACACGGAGAAGGGGACTGCAGGAAGTGAACTATCAAATGGTCGCTGCTCGCGAAAAAGTTACCTCGCGCTGTGAACTTATTTTCCGACTAAGCGACCGCCCTGTGGAACATCATCTGGTTTTATGTAAGTCCGTTGCATATCAAATTAACTCATGCACTGTCGTCAAGAAAATAACTATAAACCCGGAAAAATCGAGTCTTGACAGCCATATTGATCTACATCGCGAGGTCTCGTCACCCTCTCAATTCTCAACATTCGCTCAAGTACTCTTAACAATATCGTACCACACACAAATTCCGACACACAATCGAAAGACGAAACTTACTTTGATCTTCTGACTAACTTCTTCGCCAAGTTTCCCCATATTGAGCGTTGAATGACAAGTTACATTAAAGTTGACGCGATCGGGTCAAACGAGGTAACATTGAATTATCGGAGGCAAGTTTTACGCTGTGCGGAGCTGCCCATAAACCAAATTATCACTAAAATGCAATTTCAATATGCGCAACTGATAGGAAAAGCTACAAAACAATTTGAGAATGAAGCCTAAAATGTTGAAACCTCTCCAGATGACGTTGAAGCCTTTTGAAACGCGCGAGACTTTAAAAGGCTCATATCCTTCGCCCGATTAGGTTTCCTAAGTACTTCGAGAGTTTACGAGCCTTTCACTCAAAATTGATTAAGAAAGTCACTACACTCAGCATTGAAAACTTACATCTCACAGTGAAAATATTTGGTGCGTGGCTACACACAACTTTCCCCAACACATGTATTGAAATAGTTGGGTTAGTTCAGCCATTAGGTGAATGACTAAAGTTAAAGTACTTGTTAGGTGAGTCCATCTCTTCTGGCTGGTGAGATACTGTAAACACATCATCGTCTGCCCGTTAAGTCATTACTAGAGTGAGTTAGTTGGTCATGGTCTTCATATACGAAGAGAAAGGTAAGCAGGATGGGGAAACCTGCTAGATATGAATGGAGAAGAATGTGAGTAAAGTACGTCTAAAATAATCTGTTGATTGTCGATTTTAAGTCTTTTTGGTTTATTATTCATTCTGAATAATAACCCTATGTTTTCGGTCACGAAAAATTTTTTACAACCCCCCCTCAAAATTTGATACTTTACGTTTCAAGACATGGAGATTCCAAATTTGCAATGTCCGTCCGCCGTCCCCCGTCCCCGTCCCCCGTCCCCATCCGCCGTCCGCCGTCCGGGCCGTTTTGTGCCTTTAACGTAGTCTAAAAAATTCGTTCTTTCACCCAAAAATCCGACTTGGTATCTAGTTGTGCCCGCCATCTCGGCAATCCGATCGGACGAAGCCCGTGGTTGTAATGGGCAAAAAACGGTTAAAAAAATTAACGAAACGCAGTACAACGCGGAGCTACAAGCGTTTCGTCGTTTGAATTCCCTCCGCCCCGCCCGTCTCTTTAAAACCAACCGCTCTCGAGGCGGCTCTCGCCTCCTCCCAACGACCCTTTGGCCACCCAACGACGACGCGCTTCGCTTCGAGTGCCCCCGTTCCAATTTCCCAGACGTTTTGGTTTTAATACGATTCAATTTTTTTAGATTCTTTCGTTTCATTCTCATTTTGGTTTTTTCATAGATTTTGGTTAAATTTTGATATTAGTATTTAGTGTGCATGTTTTCATATTAAAATTCAGTTTTTTCTAGATACTTTCGTTTTTTTGTTTATTTTAATATTACGATATTACGATTTTAGTTCTTTTCGACCTTTTTTGGGTTTCATTATGATATTTTTCGATGCTGAATCGAACAGGATGGATCTCGGAGCATTAATGCTAGGTCAAGCTGATTATCCGAATAATAAACCGTTGTGTAATAATTTGCAGGGTTTTTTTGTATAGGGTGGTCTGTTGGTTGTTTTCGTTTGTGTAGTGTTTTGAGTAGTTTAAATATGGTGCCACATTTTGTGTTGATTTGTTCATTTATGATGTGTCCATAGAAGTTTTTGTTTTATAAATTTCCATGTTTTCTAATATGTCCAGTTTTCTTCCTTTCTATTCTATATGTAGTAAGGTGGTGAAGTGCTGTTTTTTGGTAGGTTCGTGTCTTGAGGTGGTTGGCAAAATCCGAGTCGCCTTTGTTCCTACTAAGAGATTTGATCCTAAGAGATTGTCCTTTGTCCTTTTTACACGTACTTACAAGTTATTTTATATATCCCAATTTGGTCGAGTAGGACTGTTTTTTTCAGTCTTTGCAGTTAGTTTGTTTCTACTCGTGTGTTGTCCGTACGTAATGCGATTTGTATGCCTTTCTTTCGGAGGATGTTAGTAATTCCATCTATTTTTGGTCTTGTGTACCTACATGTGCAGCGTGTTGTCAAAGTCTGTCTATTTTGTGTTTTTGTATCGTCTGTTTGGGAGCCATATTGTCTTGATAATGAGTTTATTGTTTGTTTGGCGTAACCGTTATTTTGTGCGATAGAATTGATAGTATCACGTTCTTTTTACTTTCCGCTACCCGAAGGGAAGGAAAGTATAGTAATCGGCCCAAAAAAAAATTTGGGTTTTCTTCAGATCTTTACGTTTCAGACCCTACTGAGTCTAAAAAACCTAATTTCGGCGCGTGGTCCGTGTGTGTGTGTGTGTAGTTCGATTTGCGGGGGTGGGGGACGAAAATGTACCAATAACTAGGGTTTTTCGCATTTTTCTCGAAAACGGCTCTAACGATTTTGATCAAACGTTCAAATTATCTTCTCCTAATCAATACCTAACTTTTCTTCTCCATACATATCTCCATGAAAATACGGTGAACGGAGATATGGGCCCCTGAAGCGAAAATCGGGTTTTTACGCTTTTTGGCAAAACGGCTTCAGCGATTTTCACCAAACTAATAGGATGTTTTCAAATAGTTAATAGTTAATAGTTAATATTCTTCTCAATAAATGTTCCGGTGACGGTCCATTGAACAGAGATAAAAATCAAAATGTGTCGAAAATAACGTTTTTGCGAACATTTCCGTAAATTCCAGGGTAACTGCTTCACCAGATGTGATAAATCCTAATGAAGTGTCTTATATTCACCCATACCAACATTTCGTACTGTATAATTATTTCTGTATATATATGTTGAACGGAGATATAAGCCAAGTTAACTCAGAAAAGAAGATTTGTCGAATATTAATTTATCGGAATTCCAATTTTCTCAGAAACGGCTCAAACGATTTCGATCAAACTATCGGAGTACTCTCAGCTGACTAGTCCCTACATTTTGTTCTCCATAAATGTTCCTGTAAAACTGCGTTGAGCGAAGATATAGTGCCCGCCTATGTAGGTGGTGTTCGAACTTGGGTGGCGGAAAGTTGTGTGTTGGTACGCACCAGATATTTTGTAATTTTGTTCGGATAGTGGGATAGTTTTTAGTCTCCGTGTCATGTGTCTGAATGCACTTAGTTTATGTTGTTGTGGGTGGTTTGATGTAAAATGTATGGTCGTGTCGGTAGCAGTGGGTTTTCTAAAAATGTCGTATGTAGTTTGTTGTCTGTCCGTGTGATTTTTAGGTCCAAGTAAGAGTTTTATTCTGTTCTTTGTCCATGTCATGCTGGATATTGATCAAGTCCTTCAATATTTCATCAGTGTTATCACGGCTTAATATGTAGATAATATAATCTACATATCTGGCGTAATGTTTGATGTCGCGGTTCGTCATTAAAGTCTGGATGTGAGTTTCCCCAACTCCCCTTAATTCGACGACCTGCTGTATTTCCACGGAAACATTTATACAGAACGAAATGTAGATACTAGTTAGTTGATAGTACTTCGTAAGTTTGATCGAAATCGTTTTTGAGAAAATTGGAAAAACGACAAACCGACAAAACTCGTTTTCCGAGCTATCGTGGTTTATATCTCTATTCAAAAGATAGACACAAAATCAATCATGGAGAACAAAATGTGGTGTAAGTTGCTTGAAGACCCACCGTAAGATTGATGAAATCCAGCAAAGCAATTACTATGGAAGGATTCGATGAACCGAATCTTTTCAATACACGAGCCTAATCTAGTTTATATCTAAACAATCATTCATCACTAAGCTCATTTGACTCAGGCAGCCGTGGTCTTCACACACGCGTCTTATGAGATTTGCGCGTTTCTGAAATGACGAATTCAATTTTCCCGAGCGGACTCACAGCTTGGCTCAACAAGTGGACTTCGCCAGACTCTGAGTAATGTGGAAATCCTCGTCAGTGCCGTTTCGACGAGGTTTGAAGCGAATGACCTGAGCAGCACGTAAATGGAATTTCCCTTTAATCGAAGCATTGACAGGAAGCCGGTAGGTCAATTTGTCGAACGTTGCCCCTCGGATGAACTTGTCACACTAACGGGCTCCATGTGCTTGTAGCTAACGACAATTAATGATCATCCAAATCTCACGTACAATTTGAAGCTGTTTCTCTTGCGTGAATCATTCCCACTGCATCGTTCAAAACTTTCACCTTGAATATTGTCGACAAAAGCGCCCATTCCCGAGCGCAAGGAGGAGAGAGAGTAAGAATCGGTTTGTAAACAGGAATGTTGAACAGAACATGTGTTTCTTATTGTTTAGTTCATCTGTGGACGAATTAGTTCATGTGCCCTTAGCCCTAACAGCCCCTATTTTCATTCCCCAGTGAGGATTTCTTCACCTCACATCCCCTGCCCTCCTTAGCATTCCAGTTACCAGCTCTTCCCAGACACTCGACTTTCTGTTCTCATCGAGTTACTCACTCCCTCCCAGTTCTTGTCCATACGACAGTTCACATATCTAGAGACACAGTTGTGTCGCATAAATTATGTGCTCACTCAGTTATTCTCGTCGGAGAACTTCTACTGATCGAACATCCTTCCAAAAGCAATTGAAGTTAGTCGAGGATTGCAGCGCTCGGGTGAGTTCTTGAAGCGCTTTACGTCGGACGCAATGAATCCAATCGCTTCAAGCAACAAGGGATCGATGCGAGTCCTGTGGAGGAGTTCTGTCACTCGCTCGCCTGTCACTCTATTGCCTTATACTGGGGTGAATGGGAGCGGGTGTAGGGTCACAGTGGGGACTAGGAGGGAATCCAAAACCCCATCCAGCTGCTGAGCACGGCTGGTTAGGGGAGGGTCGTTGCGTACCAAAGACCTGGGGTCCTCAGCAAAGAGAGGCAAGTTCTAGCCCCTCCAAAATGGAGGTTTCGCAAGGCCCAGGAGGGTTAGCGAATTTGAGAAAGCCGGTGCTCCGTGGGTTAGGTCCACGTCAGGGGGATGCCTCTGCACGATGCTAGGGTAAAGGCGGAGTGATCCGCCGATCCCTGGAAACCCAGCGATGGGTTCCTGCAGATATCGCAGTAGTTGAGTCTTCGCTGGAGGCAGTTTCCGTCTCAATCCCCCCTTTTTCTTTTTGCCCAATGGGACGGAGGCAGGTTAGGGCCGGCACTGCCTCCGCACACCCCTATATCGGATCCTAAATGTCTGTACCACTTGCTGCACGTCGCCTGAACCTGAAACGCGACATGCATTGGGTGTCTGAAGTGGGTTGTAGTTCGTTTGAAGAGGAAACTGATTATACTGAACGCTCGTTTCACTGATCAAGGAGCGAGTCCATTATGCCATGTGTTTGTTAGGGGCAATAGGTCTTTGAGAGGACAGTAAAAGTAAAATAATAAAACCTCCAACCTGCTTTGCTCCTAACTGTATTTACATAAAATTTAATAACTTAAAAATAAATTCGCTTTCTGGTAAAATAAAATTGCAAATAAAAATGAAAGAAAATGAATATAATCGTCCGACCTTCTGATGGAGGAATTGTGGCGTCAGCGGCTGTATATGGGCCTACCTTTCGTTGGCGGTAAAATGCGTAGATCTTGTGGTAGAACTTTATGCTTCGGAATTGTCTTCGCTTGAGAGCTCCAGCAAGGAATGTATAGTTGTGGTAGTATACGTCGATATTGGAACAGCCTGCTAGGAGAATTTCAAGCTGTAGAAATAAAAGAAAAGCTCAGATCGTGTCGCGTGGGCAGATGAAAATCGAAGAATGGCGGCTGGGGTAGACCTCTGGTTGCGGTTAACTATTTTTTTACCACACCACTTTCACTATAACTTAACCATATTTACTTTCCACGTTAAAAAATATATGTATATTTGAACAAAATAAATAAATATCCCTGGTTTATATAGACAGGAGCAGGAACTTATTATGGAGGCTCTGTCCTACCGTGAGTGCCTAAACAACATGTTTACCCGAGTACTACGACATTCACTTCGTTTCAAGTTGGAACCTGGTAGGTTGGTTGAAAAGAGCATAAATTGCCTTGAAGATTCACTCTGCGAATCAGACAAAGGGCTCATTTCATTAAAGTAATTGGGTTAGTTCCTCCAGTAGGTAAATTACTGGAGTTAACGTACCTGTTTGGTGAGTCTGTCTCCGCTGGCTGGTGAGATACTGCGGCTTCACATCGAAAGCAATCGCCCACAGTATCTCATCAGCCAGGTACGTTAACGTTAGGCGTTTCATTTCGTCCGTAGGGAGCATATCCTGTTTCAAGCGTAATTACAGCCCTATCTCAGCCTCAACTCATTCGTCACCTTTTATTCGCCCCGCCAGCTCTCCATTCTCTCGCGCTTAATAATGTTGAACAGACAATACGTTTCTTATTATGTTTAATAATGAGAAAATATTGCACGGTCGACGGTCGGCAAGTCCTATTTTGTTGTTCAGTTTAAACAAAAGCTCATTCGACCGTAAATATTAACGGCAGAAAACTAAATGAATGCCGGTTTTTACCTGCAAAATCGGATAAAAAGTTTAGACAAAAGTTAGAGGAAACTGCTGGGGAAGGGTCACAACTATATGAAGGCCAGGGGGAAACACGATGAATGTCAAGAAATATTAATTTTGAGAAAAATGGAAAACAAAGTTTCCTGTCCCGAATTTCGTTTGTGCACAATCCTAACACAGTTTTTCTAGCATTATTTTATTCCAACAGGTATCAACAATCGATCAATGTAATTTTTTGGACGGATTCCAGGGGCAGATATGTCCATTAAGAGACAAATCTGGAAAAAAACGTTTATTTTGCCATACAAATTTAATAGAAAAGTTGACAAAAACTCGGCACTCATCACCCATCATCAAGTAGGTGGTCTATGTATGAACCTTCAGTGTTTTCTTCTGTAGCAGACGTTCTTGGCAAGTTCTCGTAAAAGGTTTTTGCGTGTGGGTTAACCCAAAATTGCTTCAAATGTTGCAAATCGTTGAACTTGGGTTGACCCCTTGTAAAGATTTTAAAGAGTTTCCCTTCGTGGAGCTGATTTGTCTTTGTTTTTACCTCTTTTTGCGGGGGTCCATAGGATGGCAGAGCTCATATATGGACCAAAAAGGTTGTTCCGGTAGAAGACTTTGGTGGGGTGCCCTGCCTCAAACTTCAAGCAACGTACTGGCCTTGTCGGAAAAGGGCATTTTGGTTAATAAATTGGCTTCAAGAAAGCGGACCAACCCTTGAAAAGATCCTGTTTGCAATCAACCACAGCAAAGGGTGACGGTTTTTCTCTGCCAATGCCTTATAACATCTCTCCATTCATCAAGCAATTCAACGTAAGAATCTTGGTTGACGGAGCTCATATTTTTGTCACATTCCAGATATGAGTGGCCTCTGACAGGAAAGAATACTTCAACACTGTCAAATCGATTCTTCTCGGCCACTAAATGGTGGAGGTATCGGATGACAGTATAATTCTTGTTCTGCCCCGCACACGAATCGCAAAACAATACGAAATGGCGTACCGTACTAGGCAAAAAATCGGCTAGAAAACTGTCGAGCATTGAACATACATCGTCACACGCCTTGTACGCCTTGTACATTCATCCTTATTCCCGCTGCGCTCGGACACTCATCGTTTTTCCCCCTTATAACCAATCTTTCTATGAGATTTTCGGTTGATTCTCATTGTTTTTCCCCCTTAAGGTTTGGCAGGCTATTAGTACTCCTCCAAAGCTAACAGACAGCGCTGAAATCTCCAAATGGCCGAAAAATTGACATTCATCGTTTTTCCCCCTGACCCTTCATATGACCACAATGAGCCATAATCAAATTTTCTCGTTGTATACAGTACGTTTTGACGTAATTGTTGGGAGCATTTCAGGTGAAACCAAAAGCGATTGAATAATCTTTTCCTACCACTCAACACCGACCTGCTGTTCCTGACCGGTGGGAAGACGGTAGCGCCTAGGCCTCTTCTGTGGCTCATATCAACCCGTCAGCGCTTCAGTGGCCTTACCATTTGTTTGCTCGTTTGCTTGCTCATCCACCCTCGTTTAGTTATTCCGGTCATGCCTCTTGGTATGTCCGGGCTGGACTTCGTGGCGGAGCCAGGTTTTGATTGGCTGAGACGGCGATTCTGAATTATTTATTTATTTTTTCAATTTTACTAGCGTAGGGGCACACAGTTGGTCAGGCAAGGTACTCTGCTCACACTTCTTGTAGCTTAGAGTTTTCCCATTATTGCCTAAACCAAATGGACGTACAACCAGGTGTTTTGATCAATTGTTGGTTCGACCAGACAGAAAGGAAAGTATTGGAATTGCGTACAAAAAGTTGAGATTTCTTCAAATCTCCCACTTGACTCAACCCACAAAACCAAGATGCTCGCTCTTTTGGTTTATTATTCATTCTGAATAATAACCCTATGTTTTCGGCCACGAACACTTTTTTACAAACCCCCCCCAATTTGATGCTTTACGATTCAGGACATGGGGATTTCAAATCTGCAATGTCCGTCCGACGTCCGCCGTCCGCCGTCCAACGCCCGCCGTTCCCCGTCTGGGCCGTTTTGTGCCTTTAACGTGGTCTAAAAAATACGTTCTTTCGCACAAAAATCCCATTTGGTATCTAGTTGTGCCCACCATCTCGGCAATCCGATCGGACGAAGCCCATGGTTGTTATGGACAAAAAATGGTTTTAAAAATTAACAAAACGCAGTATAATCGCAAATAAGCCGTGTTTCGTATCGTTTTCAAGGTATTTTTACATCCTGAGTCGAATGGAATGAGTATCAGGCGTGTACAACTGCGTATAGGGAAATCACAGTAATTATTAGAGTCAACTAATTGAAAGAACTCGCGGGAACTACAGCGGAAGTCAAAGTTTCGTCGTTAGCACTCCTCCCTCTCGTCTCTTTAAAACCACCCGCCCGCTCGCCTCGCAACATAGTGCCAATTGCCGAGGGTTCGCTGGAAGTCCCTGTCCCGATTTCCCCGACCTTCCCTGACGAGGTTGGGGCCACTTACTCCACACACCCCAACATCGGATCATAAATGCCTACAGACGTTTACGGGCGCCTGGGGCCGGGGGAATATTTAGTTTCTGTAGTTCCATTGTAGTCAGTGTTGTTGTGTTTCGTATGTTTTACTAGTATTTTTCGATGCTGAATCGAATGGAATGGGTCTCGGAGCAATAATACTAGGTCAAGCTGTTCATGAGAATAATAAACCGTTGCGTAATAATTTGCAGGGTTTTTTTGTTTTGTTCGTGATTTTTTGAAGGCACGAAAGTAAGGTTAAGAGCAATTTCCATCGGTTTGATTGGTGGGGGGAGGGGGAAGGATGTACCCAAAATGAGATGTTTTGGGATTTTTCTCGGAAACGGCTTTAAGGATTACGCTTTCAAATGTATTTCACAGATCAGTACCTAATTTTTGTTCACACAAATATCTGTGCGAGCGTGAAATTTTTTTATTTATTTTCACAAACAGGTTTGTCGACTTTTTGGAAAAACGGTTCTTACAATTTTCATCAGACTCGCGGGATGTCTTTAACTAGTCAATACAGGGGTTTAGCATGGGGTTGTCGCTCGCACACCACGACACGTCGAGTCAGGCCCTCCTTTCAAACACGAATCCCACCACGTAGAAAAGATTCGACGAGGGAGTAGCGGGCAAGTTGGAGGTTGACTCAAGGTTGGATCAAGCTTCTAAATAGTCATCGCTACACTATTGTTGGAGGTTGGGCAATATCCGCCTACAGAGCTAGAGTTGTTACCAAGCAAAAACGCCAACCCACTGGGCACGCGTTGATTTCTTTTCCCATAAGTGTTCACGAGCTTCAAACAGATTAACTCACATTCCTCGACGATGTCCAGCAACCTTTGCCCAACCAGCCATGTCTACCACTCCTGCAACTCGAATCTTCTTTTGGGTTCAGCCTTACTGTTCGCGACCAGTAACTGTTTCTACACTGATTTCTGTTTCTGATCTACAGAAAGTCTCTAGCTGCAGCAGAACCCACGCCGCCGTTCCAGACCTACATGCTCCCAACCCAAACAAAGCTGTCAATTTCTGAAAGTCTGACTGTGCGGGGGACATCAGGTCCAGACTGAATTGTTCGCTGTGCAAAGCCTCTCTCTGTTCCCTCGTCACTTGACTCTTCTCCTCTTCCACGTCCTTCCTGGGAACATCCGTTTGCCTGCACGCACGAGTTAAGATGTAAAGACCGATATCTTCTGTGTTCCCAGGACGACCTTGTTGCACGATTCGTCTGTACTCGAAAGCCAGCGAGTTAGATCCTCTTAGAGCCAACTCACCTTCCCGTCTTCTCTCGAAAAACCAGAGTCCTCAACCTCAAAGGATTTATCAACATCTGCTGTCATTTACTGCATACGAAGAAGCGATGTGCCACACCTACTTTCAAAGATTGAAAACAAATCTTATTACTTTCAGCAGTTAAATAAACTGCGAGCAGGTTTATTTCTGGTTGTGTTGCAGTCAGGTCTTACCTGACAATGTCAGTTTGATCGTTCGCTGTAGTGATAGCTGTTGTGACCAACACAATGAAAAGGGAATTCAACCGAAAGTTGTGTGATAACTTCATACTACGGTGTTTCTCGCCATTAACTTCCTCATTTCGTGTATTGAGAGTACATGGACTTTCTTAATTAATTTTATCATAATCTATTGACATTTGCTCCCGTAGCGCGCTATTAATAGATTTACCCGGTTGCCCAGGCTCAGGCGCCCGCCCACGCTCGACGCAAAACGCTTGACTCGCTCCTTCTCATGCTCTTGTTCAGCCTGACAAACTGAGGGCTGCAAATTTGACAGTCTGCAAAACATCATTAGCGTTCTCTTCTTCCCCGTCCCCTCCTCTCCTGGCCCCACTTCTCCCAAAATTTGCCTGCCCATCCCAAGCCGTGACGTCACCTTTTCCAACCAGAAAGAAAATCAATATCCCGTTCCTCTCGGAGGGGGAAAACGGGGGTTTAGGTGGCTTTGGAAATCGACCCGAAAACACTCCTTCCATCTGCCCCCGACCGCTCACAGCGCACTCTCTCACCCACGACATCCCACTCAGTTATAACGCTTTTGCCAGTGTGTAAGTCTCAAAAACCTCACCTTCCTTTCCTCCCCGCCACCTCCAGCCCGGAGTTTTCCCGTCAGCTCGCGCAATTCGTCCGTAAAAACGGGAAATAAATTCGTTGGTTCGTTGAGACAAAAAAAGAAGTTCGTTAAGCGAGAAAACGAGTTTTGTGTGATTTGTTGTCGAGTTAGAACAATCGAGTCGGCCGCCTGATGAAGACGATATGTATTTCCTATTAGGGCCACCAATGGCACGTCGAATGTAAGCCACTTCTTCTCTCTCATTCATTGATTCCCCTCGAACTCCACCACTACCCTAATTCCCATTTCGCTTCCGCTTATCCAGTAACTTATCCCTCTCCGATTCATCACATAGAAGTAGATTCAGCCTGAAAATGCACCTTTTTGTTCACTCGCTCGTTTTGAGTAGAATTTTTCAAGTTTGATTTTAAAAACAATTTCGTTTCCTGGGATGCGATTCCCTGACACGAAGAACTCAAAAAGCACAAGAGTAAACCCTATAAAGTTGTGTTGGGCCAATCGGTTTTCTTTAGTTTTGGTTCTCACGAAATAATTTTATGAAAATGTGATTAGAAAACGCTCAGTTCGAGTCGTCACGTCGCGGATCGTAAAAAGTGTCCAACCAACGACTTCCGTAAGTTCGCAGGGTATCGATTTTGGGGTTTGAAGAATCGTCTTCGAGGAAAAGAAAAAGGAAGGGCCCGGTGACCTGCGAATCGAACCCGGCAGTAGGGAACGCCCCCACCCTCGTCGGTCTGGACTCGTTGAGCCCTAATTCTGAGCCTTTCGGCCTCATTTAGTATGAAATGCCATTCTAATGAATGTACCGTGTCCAATGTCTAAGACCGAACACATTTTCGCGTCACGTTTTATTAATCCAGGGCCCTGAACTGATTCGAAGGTTCTGGAACGGAATCAAAAATATCTGACGCGCCACACAGCTTTCCTCGACACCACGTCCATTCAGCCATTATTACTGGGCTGAAGTTCATATCGGCTTCTGAGGACCGTTTGCCGAGGTCGCGGACGTAAATATGAAACAAATTACAAATCAGGCGAACGATATCCGGGTCGAACTTTTCGAAATATAGCCCCGTTCAAAATTGGCCTCCGAATAAAAACTTTGTCTGGCCTAGATATCGTTTCCATGCTTTTCCATTGGTTTCATGTTCATATCTGCGACCATCCAAGACTTCTAGGAAAGGGGTTAAAGTAATTGGGTTAGTTCCTCCAGTAGGTAAATTACTGGAGTTAACGTACCTGTTTGGCCAGACGATGATGTCTTTACATCTAAAGCGCTCGCCCACAGTATCTCACCAGCCAGAGAAGACGGACTCGCCAAACAGGTACGTCAAAGTGTGGGAAAACTTTTGAACATGAGGCAGTGATTTGTGATGGCAGATAACGTTCAATACAAAAACTGGCAGTGCTTCAGGTTCCACATGTGATTGGTTTCTCACTATTTATGTCACGGCCGTCATTGGGTAATCATTGAATAACTTTTTACTTTCCGCTACCCCGAAGGGAAAGGAAAGTATAGTAATCGTGTCAAAAAAAATTTGGGTTTTCTTCAGATCTTTACGTTTTGAGGCCTACTGAGTCTAAAAAACC
Source organism: Pachypeltis micranthus (assembly GCA_020466155.1). Lineage (NCBI taxonomy): Eukaryota > Metazoa > Arthropoda > Insecta > Hemiptera > Miridae > Pachypeltis > Pachypeltis micranthus. The sequence goes on along the minus strand of CM035778.1, from coordinate 28,143,123 downwards.
TAATTTCGGCGCGTGGTCCGTGTGTGTGTGTCTGTAGTTCTATTTGCGAGAGAACGGCTGATCCGATTGAGCTGGTTCTTTTTTTGTTTTGTTCGTTATTTTTTTTAGACACCAAAATAAGGTTATGGACGATTTCGGCCGATGGGAAGGGGTTGGGGGACGAAAATGTACCAAAAACTAGGGGTTTTCGCATTTTTCTCCAAAACGGCTCCAACGATTTTGATTAAACTTTAAAATTATCTTCTACTAATCAATACCTAACTTTTCTACTCCATACATATCTCCATAAAAATACGGTGAACTGAGATATAGGCCTATGAAGCACAAATCGGTTTTTTACGCTTTTTGGCCAAAACGGCTTCAACGATTATCACCAAACTTTCAATTCAAATTGTATTCGAATAGTTAAAACCTACATATTGTTCTCAATTAATGTTCCTCGGACAGTCCATTGAACAGAGATAGAAATCATAATGTGCCGAAAATAACGTTTTTTCGAACATTTCCGTAAATTCTAGGGTAACTTCTTCACCAGATGCGATAAATCCTAATGGAGTGTTTTTTAGTCACCCATACCAACATTTCGTTCTCCATAATTATTTCTGTATATATATGTTGAACGGAGATATAAGCCAAGTTAACTCAGAAAAGGAGATTTGTCGAATATTAATTTATCGGTATTCCAGTTTTTTCAAAAACGGCTCTAACGATTTCGATCAAAGTTACAAATGACTCTCTGTTAACTTGTCCCTACATTTTGTTCTTCATAAATCTTCCTGTAGAAATGCGTTGAACGAAGATATAGCACCCGCATGTGCAGCTGGTGTTCGAACTTAAAGGGATTGCGGAAAGTTGTGTGTTGCTACGCACCGCTCGTTTTGGGTACAGTTACGTTCATGGTTCTGATATTAAAGAAAAACTGATGTGATGCATCACGCAACATTCTCTAGCACCGAGTTTACTAGCTGTCGAGACTAATCCATTGTAGTTCATTCTGTTCTTGTAAATCTGTTTGAACTCAATTCAACGTTCTATTACGAGAAACTGGTAGCGGGAAATGAATAATGAAGAGATTCTTTTGTAGTAAAGATATCCCCGGTGATCTCAAAGTGATTGGGTTAGATCCGCCAGTAGGGAAATTACTAAAGTTAACGTGCCTGCCAGAGGGAACGGACTCACCTAACGAGTAGGTTAACTTTAGATCTCAAAGTCCGTACGCTGAGGTGCTATGTTTCTGTTCTTCTGTATGGTATAGAAGCGGCCGCATTCAATAAAGCATTATTAACGAGGATCTGATGTGGCTATACAGAAGGGCCCTTAGAACAGAGTCACCAACAGGGAGGTTCTGCAGCGTTAAAACCAGCAAGTTGAAGTAACTACGTCACATAATGAGAGGAGAGAGGTATGAGATGCTTCGCGCGGTAATGCAAGGCAAAATAGAAGGTAAGCGAAGTGTAGGAAGGAGAAGAATCTCCTTGTTGCGTAACCTTTGGCTGCTCAAACTGTTTAGATCAGCCGGACAAAAAGTCAGGATTGTCATGATTATCGCCAATCTTCGGAAGAAGACGGCACCGTGAGAAGAGGTAGCACATTGATGCCACAATTTATATGGTTGCTACTGTATCTTGCTGACCTTTATCGAGTAGGTAGTTTATGGGTTCTGAAATTACAAGGTAGAAACTGTGTAAAAACTCAATTAAACGACAGCAATTTGAAGTCCGGAATACATCGAGTTGCTTCGTTGGGATTTTGGTAAAGAAGCTTACTGTATTATGCCAAAACTGTCGATAATTTATTGTGCTGCCTCTCGTCTTTTTCCCCAAAAACGAAAATGTTATAGTACCGTTACGCAATTTATATTTGTCGACGCAAACAACTAAAATAAAATCTTCGAGCCGTTGAAAAAAATATCTGGTGCGTTGCAACACACAACTTTCCTTAGCTCTAAAACAATTCACCTTGTACATGGCTAATTCTATTTAATCAATTCATTTATCACTCAGTTAATTTGAACTTGGTCAAACAACACTTCACAGCAGCAGGAAGCGGTAGCGCTTACAGTTCCGGAATTTATTGTGCTGCTCGTACTTATTGCAGGACCATTATTGAGCAATCGGTACACAGATAATTAATGCGTCTGTAAACACAAATTTTTTAAAGAAGGATAGTAATCACTTTGGCAGAGTTATTGGGTAAACACTTTTAGAACTGGTAGTAAGCGAAACGGCGGTAGTTGAAATTCCGGAATTTCTGGAGTGAGCCCCATGTATCTCATGAGCGTTTTTAAACACTCACCCTATAGGTATTGGATTGGATTACAATACCAATTTTTTTAAACATTCTAGTAACATTCCAGCAGAGTTTATAAGGAAAAACCGCGCTAAAAACGCTTTTCGTCGACAATTTTGATAATTTATTGTGCTGCTCTCGTCATTTTTCCACGAATGGGAATTTTATGGTATAGTTGCCTTATTGAGAGCTATCAATATAAAAAATTTAATCAAAATCGTTATAGGCGTTTTTGAGAAACAAAATTTGGTGTTTTGATTACTGTGATAACTATAGTTAGCTTTCGGTGGATTTTGCCCATACCCTTATTTTTGCGTCTCATGGTAACCTGTAGGCTAGACATCAAGTTTCAGCTGATTTTGTACGGTTGTTTTCTATAAAAACAGCGCTAAAATCGATCTCGTCGACAATTTTGATAATTTATTGTGCTGCTCTCGTCATTTTCCCACGAATGGGAATATTTATGGCATAGTTCCCATATTGGGAGCTACCAACATAAAAAATTTAATCAAAATCGTTAGAGCCGTTTTTGAGAAAAAAAAATTTGATGTTTTGATCACTATGATAACTATAGTTAGCTTTCGGTGGATTTTGTTCATACCCTTATTTTGGCGTCCCACGGTAACCTGCGGGCTAGATATCAAGTTTGAGCTCATTTGATACCGTCGTTTTCTCTAAAACCCGTTCACACACTCAGGCCATTTGCCCAAATAATGTTTTTTGGACTCAGTAGGGTCTGAAACGTAAAGATCTGAAGAAAAGTCAAAACTTTGTTTTCAACCGATTACATAACTTGCCTTTCTACATTGTAGAGCTAAGGAAAGTAAGAAAAGAAGGTGTTTCGACATCTTTTTTCGGGAACTGTAAGAGGGAGGGTGTGCTTCTAGTGGCCCCATGACTTCACTCACTGCGTATTGTGAGAGATTGTGAGACCGGCTAAATGAGAACCTGCCACATCTCAGGTTTTTGCGTTTGGTGGATGGTGGGCGAACACAAGGTGTTGCGCGATAGCGAAACTGCAACCTTCATGACTTGATGTAACAACTCTCGTGAGTTTTAAAGAACGTTAATTGAGATAAGGAAACAGATCTGCCTCACTGTGAGCTTCCTTAAACTTCACTCACTGCAGACAGATCTGGGCGAATGGAAATGATATCAGGCAAGAGCTCTTATTCAGAGACCACCTGAGACGTGCTTTTTCCTCATTGGCGGCTTTCGGATGGCGAAGGAGCAATTCTTAGATCGCAACCACGAGGCTAAGGGCGTGATGAGCGCCGTGATTAAATGACAATAGTTTTCCATAAGTCGACAGCGGTGTTTCAGGAGCAATTTAAAAAGTCGCACACCAATCCGTCTGACTAATTGAGAACACGTGTTCGTACAAAAGGCCCCAAATCAACTACTAAGTGTACCTTTAATGATTAGCCTAACCATATCAAGACTTACATTAATCCACGAAAGAGGGCAGTCCATCACCTTGGGGACAATGTTAGGGCTTCCCCCCAGATATTTACAACTGGAGTTAAAATAAGCATCGCGTCCTGCCAGATGTTGGCGATTTCGTCCAGCTGCCCGAGTTTCCACTTTTCGCCTCATTCGGTTCACGTTAGACCGCGACCGGCAAACGTTTTCGAGTATTTTAAAGCTTCGAAGCTCTCAAAACCGCTCAGTTGCGTGATGCAGTTTTTGCGGGTCGCGGCAGTCCCCTCGCGTGACCATTCAAGTCGAAGCGGAACCAGGAACGAGGAAGCTTCTACGATTATTTTCGGAGGAAAAACGCGAGTTCTCTAAAACTGGAGATCCGCAACTCGACAGAAGCTCCCGGTGCTGCTTTTGGAGACGCCCCATTCAGATAAGATTCAAAATAATGACAACTCTGTGACGGCAGAACTCGCAAATGTTGAGAGACACGTGACGCTACATAAAACCCACAGTTTCCCTTTCAATAGCCTTCTGAATGGATTCTACTCACTAAAGTTAACGTACCTGTTAGTGAGTCCGTCTCCTCTGGCTCAACGGCCAGACGATGATGTCTTTACATCGAAAGCGCTTGCCCACAGTAACTCACAAGCCAGAGGAGACGGACTCACTAACAGGTACGTTAACTTCAGTAATTTGCCTACTGGCGGACATAACCCAAGATTCTACTCACATTGAGCGGGGAATAATTTTGAAATTTGGAACCGTCAGAAATTCGTTTAAAAGAACTTATTTGTTCAGTTGAAGTTCGAATATCGATTAAAAATGATTCGGAAGTCAATTAAATTGAGTTGAGCTGGGGATAAACTGCCTGAAAGTCTTCTTGCATAGTGGGTGGGTCTGTATCTAAGTTTTTTACTTTCCTTGGCTCTACGAAGTAGAAAGGAAAGTTACGTAATCGGCAGAAAAAAAATTTTGAGTTCTCTTCAGATCTTTACGTTTCAGACCCTCTTGAGTACGAAAAACACTATTTGGGAAAATGGTCTGTGTGTCTGTGAACGATTTTTAGAGAAAACCGCCGTACCAAATCTGCTCAAACTTGGTATCTTGCCCGCAGGTTACTATGGAACGCCAAAATAAGGGTATGAACCAAATCCACCGCAAGTTAACTATACTTATCATAGTGATCAAAACACCAAATATTTTTTTCCTCAAAAACGACTCTAACCTTTTTGATTAAGTTTTTTATATTGATAACTCCCAATAAGGCAACTATTCCATAAAATTCCCATGTGTGGGAAAATGACGAGAGCGGCACAATAAATTACCAAAATTTTCGACGTAATCGATTTTAGAGTGGATTTTAGAGAAAACGACCGAACCAAATCACCTCAAACTTGATATCTACCCTGCGGGATACCATGGGACGCCAAAATAAGGGTATGAGCAAAATCCACCGAAAGTAAACTATAGTTATCGTAGTGATCAAAACACCAAATTCTTTTTTTCTCAAAAATGGCTACAACGATTTTGATTAAATTGTTTACATTGGTAGCTCTCAATAAGCCAATTATACCATAAAATTCCCATTCGTGGGAAAAGGACGAGAGCAGCACAATAAATTATTTAAATTTTCCACGAAAATCGGTTTTAGCGCGGCTTTTTTTCCTTTTAAACTAAATGTTAGAAAGTGAATTGACGTAGAGCTACGGAAAGTTGTGTGTTGCAGCGCACCAGATTAGGGCTGGTTATTTCATTTGGTAAAGGAGACTGTAGTGTCTTCCCTTCTTGCCGCAGGAATTTTTTACAACCCTCCCCTCTCCATTTCAAATTTGACGCTTCAAGGCACGGGGATTCCCATTCTGCAACGTTCGTCCACCGCCCAGGCCTTTAACGTGGTCTCTACTTACTCGGCAATCCGATCGGATTGTTATAGACAATAAATGCTTTTACAAACGAGCCAGATACGGAATTTTGGCAATTTATTTCAATTACGTCATGTTTGTTAGGTTAGGTATTTTTCGCAGCTGAGTAGAATAAGACGGGTGAAAACAATTTTTTTTTTTGCATTTATTCATCAGGAATATAGAGTCACACTCGTTACTTTCCTTGGCTCTACGAAGTAGAAAGGAAAGTTATGTAATCGGTTGAAAAAAAAATTTCGAGTTTTCTTCAGATATTAACGTTTCAGACCCCCCATAAGATTCAAAATAATGACAACTCTGTGACGCCAGAACTCGCAAATGTTGAGGGACATGTGACGCTACATAAAACTCACAGTTTCCCTTTCAATAGCCTTCTGAATGGATTCTACTCACATCAGAGCCACCGCTATTTAGCGGGGAATAATTTTGAAATTTGGAACCGTAAGAAATTCGTTTAAGAGAACTTATTTGTTCAGTTGAAGTTCGAATATCGATTAAAAATGATTCGGAAGTCAATTAAATTGAGTTGAATTTAACTATAGTTATCATAGTGATCAAAACACCAAATATTTTTTTTCTCAAAAACGGCTCTAACGATTTTTATTAAATTGTTTACATTGGTAGCTCTTAATAAGATAATTATACCATAAAATTCCCATTTGTGGGAAGATGACGAGAGCAGCACTTATTACCAAAATTTAGCGCGGTTTTTTTCCTTTTAAACTCCGCTGAAATGTTAGAAAGTGAATTGACGTAGAGCTAAGGAAAGTTGTGTGTTGCAACGCACCAGATATTTTGAGTAAGCATAGTCGTGCTAAGAGTCGGAGCCTAGTCCACATTATATATGTGAAATTTAAACTCACAAAAGAAAAAAAAGTTCAATACAGAAAAAAATATCTGGTGCGTTGCAACACACAACTTTCCTTAGCTCTACAACAATTCACTTCGTACATGGCTAATTCTACTTACTCAATTCATTTATCACTCAGTTCCTTTGAACTTGGTCAAACAACACGTCACAGCAGCAGGAAGCGGTAGCGCTTACAGTTCCGGAATGTATTGTGCTGCTCATACTCATTATATGACCATTATTGAGCAATTGGTACTCAGAAAATTAATGAGGCTGTAAACACGAATTTTTTTTAAGAAGGATAATAATCACTTTTGCAGAGTTATTGGGTAATAACTGTATGAACTGGTAGTAAGCGAAACGGCGGTAGTTGAAATTCAGGAATTTCTGAAGTGAGCCTCATGTACCTCATGAGCGTTTTTAAAGACTCACACTTTAGGTATTGGATTGGACTACAATACTGATTTTCTTTAACTTTCTACTAACATTCCAGCGGAGTTTATAAGGAAAAAACTGCGCTAAAAACGCTTTTCGTCGAAAATGTTGATTATTTATTGTGCTGCTCTCGTCATTTTCTCACTAATGGGATTTTTATGGCATAGTTGCCATATTGGGAGCTACCAATATAAAAAATTTAATCAAAATCGTTCGAGCCGTTTTTGAGAAAAAAAAAATTTGGTGTTTTGATCACTATGATGACTATAGTTAGCTTTCGGTGGATTTTGTTCATACCCTTATTTTGGCGTCCAATAATAACTTGCGGGCGAGATATGAAGTTTGAGCACCCTCGATATTTCACCTATCAAGAACATCTTGTATACATAACATGCAGTACATTTTTCCGCCAACTCTTAAACACTCAGCACTGACTCATAAAAACTCTGTACGTTGAATATCTCCTTGGTTTCTTCAAGAGTATTTTCATTAATAACTTTTGCATTATAAAATGAAATCACATCAAGTACATTAGCGGGGCAATGTTATCGTTTGTCCCCGGCTCGCGTGCATGCTTCTCGCCTCACTCCAACCACCCGTCAAGTTCGACTCGTCACGTCGTGCCAATTGTCTAAAATCGCCCAGCAAACGTTATTCGTTATCATTATTCGTTGTTCCGTTGCAGTCAGGTTTCGCGTCGTTCAGTACTTTTCGACGCTCATTCGAATGGGATGGGTCTTGGAGGTGCTATACAAACATTACCGTTCGGGTATTAGCTGTCGTTCCCTAGATTATTGATACGTTATATTATTAACCTTTTTCGTCGTTCGATTGAATAGGAAATGGCATATATCAGGCAGCGTTTTACTTTCCTTAACTCTACATAGAAAGAAGGAGAGTTTATAATCGGCAAAAAAATTGTTTTCTTCTGATCTTTATGTTTCAAGGACTAGGGAGTCCGAAAATTACCATTTGGGAAGATGGACTCAGCGCCTTTGTGTGTGTGAGAGGGTTGATCTCTCCCTTTCAAACTTGTCACCAAAGTATATAGTTAGATCAGGTGGGAAAACATATTAAGAGCTCCTCCCGGTTGGTACAGATTCCCCTGGGTCATATCTCCCTGAGGTAACACACGGGCATCTATCGAGAGGCCAAATTGGAACCTGCTGCACCGCTAGAGAGAGAGAGACTGCAGGGCATCAGCCAAAGCCGAGGGAACAGTGACCTAAGTCGTGGCCACATATGGGCCCATTTCCCATCACCCAAGTTGTATAAGGGATCCGGCTTTGGCTCCTAGAATGGGTACCGGAATCTTCCGGTCCCCTCTACAAATTTGAGGATACTCCTCCATTCATTGCGTCGTATATCATCCCAATCTATGGTTCGTCCTCCTAGTCTTTCTATTCTGGTTCTAAACCATATTGGGCATTCGCATATGAAGTGTTCAACCGTTTCTATTTCCCCACAGGAGCATTCACCCCTAATTGCTGGGTTATACCTATGTAATGTGTTCCGGACTGCATAGTGTCCAGTTAACATGCCTATTAATCTTCTTAATTGTATTCTATTTAGTTTTAGGGCCCATTCCGTCTTTATTTTGTTGTAACTCGTGGTCCCTGTGCGCTTGGAGAATTCAAGACCTCTATTATTGTCTATGTCATTGTTAACTTTACTCCATAGGGTATTATTTATGGCCTTCTTGACTGTTGCCATCGTAACCGCCGTATAGGGTTCTGGTCCATAGAAGTGATCGGTCGACCCCTCTTTGGCCAGTATGTCCGCTCTTTCATTCCCACTGTATCCTTTGTGTCCCGGAATCCATTTCACCGTCAAGGTATTTCCCCTGAGTACAAGTTCTTTCCCCTTGTTATTCGTGTCCTCAACTAGTAGGCTCCTAACTATTGGATTGGCCAGCGTTTTTATTGACGATTGGATTGCTGCACCGCTACAGGTCTGGTTTCGGTGAATGATAGCGAAATCGCAACCTCCATGACATTTGACTCTAATATAACTCTCTTACGAGTGTTGAAGAACAGCCATTTTGATAAGGAAACAAACATGCTTTCCGTTAAATGCGGCACTTACGTTTTATTCTGAATGAACGTTTGCGTGGAAATGCATTGTAGAACAGCCACCGGATCGAATTTACTGGGGTCGTGCAGAAAGTTGTGTTAGGCTTGTTAATAATTGTAACAATTATTAGAATGTGTTGTGTACACGTTACATCCCCAACTACATCAACGCCCCATCCTGCCTCAGGCTCTCGTTAAATTTTCTCCAATTTTGTGTGTGCCAGATCTACTTTGACTCAGTCTGTGTATATATCTTCTGACTGTCCCACAAGTGGAATATGCCCCGTGACCAGACGACCTATTGTGCCAGTCCTAATGTCTTACAGGTCAATGCCTAGCCTCCTGAGGAAAGCCAGGGAATTCCTGCAAGAGTTTTCATTGATATCCACCCTGGGAGAAGTGGTACCAAAGACGCTGGGAGACGGAAGTCGCTCTCTCTCAAGTCTCTGGCAGTGGGCCAGGATATAGTTAGGAGGATAGTAGGGGAGAAATGAGAGAGCGAAACCGGAAGTGCCGGTTCTGGCCCAATTGGAGTGGGGGAAGAAAACCACGCCTCGTACTATAGTACGAGGTTTTTGGCCACACCCCCCTGACCAAACACGTTGTAGTACGTCATTTTTTATCCCCCCTCCTTATTATAATCTTGTCCCACTTACGAATTTACTATAGTAGGGGTGCTACCCCTCCCCCCTCCCAACAGAAAAATCCTATTGTTCGGATGACATCAATCTTTTGTATCCTTATAACACGTCATTTTTACACCCCCCCCCCCCCCAGCCTTCTACCACGAGCCTCCTGGTGAGTGTACTATAGTAGGAGGACCCCCCCCCCTTTTACAGCTGAACGTTTGATGACGTCATTTTTACTTTCCGCTACCCGAAGGGAAGGAAAGTATAGTAATCGGCCCAAACAAAAAATTAGGGTTTTCTTCAGATCTTTACGTTTCAGACCCTACTGAGTCTAAAAAACCTAATCTCGGCGCGTGGTCCATGTGTATGTGTGTGTGTGTGTGTCTTTAGTTCAATTTGCGGGAGAACGGCTGATCCGATTGAGCTGGTTCTTTTTTTGTTTTGTTCGTTATTTTTTGTAGACACCAAAATAAGGTTATGGACGATTTCGGCCGATGGGAAGGGGGGTGGGGGACGAAAATGTACCAGAAACAAGGGTTTTTCGCATTTTTCTCGAAAACGGCTCTAACGATTTTGATTAAACTTTCAAATTATCTTCTCCTAATCAATACCTAACTTTTACTCTCCATACATATCTCCATGAAAATACGGTGAACGGAGATATGGGCCCCTGAAGCAAAAATAGGTTTTTTACGCTTTTTTTCAAAACGGCTTCAGCGATTTTCACCAAACTCAAAGGATGTTTTCAAATAGTTAATACCTACATATTGTTCTCAATAAATGTTCCTGTGACGGTCCATTGAACAGAGATAAAAATTAAAATGTGTCAAAAATAACGTTTTTTCGATCATTTCCGTAAATTCCAGGGTAACTTTTTCAGCAGATGTAATAAATACTAATGGAGTGTCTTTTAGTCACCCATATCAACATTTCGTTCTCTATAATTATTTCTGTATATATATGTTGAACGGAGATATAAGCCAAGTTAACTCAGAAAAGGAGATTTGTCGAATATTGATTTATCGGAATTCCAATTTTCTCAAAAACGGCTCTAACGATTTCGATCAAACTTTCGGAGTACTCTCAGCTAACTAGTACGTACATTTTGTTCTACATAAATGTTCCTGTAAAAATGCGTTGAACGAAGATATAGCGCCCGCCTATGTAGGTGGTGTTTGAACTTAAAGGGGTGGCGGAAAGTTGTGTGTTGCTACGCACTAGATATTTTTAAAAAAGGTCCTTCCCTGGGATCGAACGCAGTACCTTTTGTGTTATAGTCAGACGTTCTATCCACTAGGTCACAACGCAACGTTGTAAAATAACGTAAACTTGTGGTATAAGAGGGACAGATGTGACATCATCATTGTGGGACGCTCGAGTGGTCACACGAATCTGCCAATCGCGTCCTTTTGGTATTTCGATATTACATCGCAAGTTTCGCCGACCGCGAACGTTTCTATAATTTTATGGAGCGACACGGTCACCAAGTTTCTGTTAATTGCACTGAATTCACTCATGTTGTAGGTTAATTTCGCGTCATATTCAAACGAGAACTAAAACCGAGAATGAATCCGCTCAGCTTATATAGACTGTGGAGCGACAGCAACCTTGAACGAGCACAGAGGCAATAAATTCCAATTCAACTGCGTAATAGACGAGTCGAAACACGTTTAGAGATAATTTGTGTGTCAATATTAAATTCCGAGAATAGAACGCCTAGGGCTATACAATCACATGAACACGTCATGCTATTGCATCATATTTTGAAACCTCTCAGCTATTAAACATTTTCGAGAATACTACGCCTAAAAAATGACGTACTACAACGTGATTGGTCAGGGGGTGTGGCCAAAAACCTCGTACTATAGTACGAGGCGTGGTTTTCTTCCCCCACTCCAATTGGGCCAGAACCGGCACTTCCGGTTTCGCTCTCTCATTTCTCCCCTACTGAGGATCCCAACAATCTGCCTTAAGTCCACTTCTCCCAGGGTGAATATCAATGAAAACTCTCCATCCTCAGAACGTTGTGTCTTATCTCACTTGATTGCTATGAGAAAAAGCGTTTGGAGTGCCTTACTCTCCCTGCATTCCACACTGTCTGATGCCTGTCAGACCTAAACTACGGCATCCAGAACAGGTCCTCATGAGTGTCGATCCCAGGGGGTGGCTGGACTGGCAGCTGTCGCTCATATGGAGGCCTCCCCTCGACTCTAAATATGAGGGATTATACGTCTGTGTGGACGACCTGACTGTCGATCTGTGCCCAGTCGATCGACCAAATCGAGGAAGAAGACCCACCATCTGCTCCAAAGTGTTACCCAATGGTGCAAGCTAGTCAAAGGAAAAAGCCCAACTAATTCCTGAAAGGAAAATTGAATAGCCAACCCGTCAATACGTTTTGGCTGCCCACTGGCTCCTCCTTGAGAAGGAAGTTAAATAGTTTGGGAGTCACTATAGGTGAGAGGTGTCGATTCAGTCAACACCTCCAGTCCCTCAAAGGTACTGACTGCCCTCCCAGGTTTGCCTCATTACGAGCAATTAGCAAGGCCATTTACTTAAGATGTGGATCACCAAAGTCTACAAGATAACATCCACTGACCCGTTGAGTGCACGGTAGACAAGTGGAATTAATTGCATTAGGCTCCTTTTCAACTATCGCAAACTTTGGTTGCTAAATGGAAAGTGAATTACGTAAGCGGCCGTGAGCTTTAAAATTTCATCTCTCATCATACCTCTCGTCAAGTTTCCATTCGGGTTGTAACCTCACGCGTATTCCCCCTGGAAAAGTCATGATAAAGTCCGATGATCGGGAAAGTTGTGCCTCACACAAAAATGTATATATTTGATTTCCATTTATTTGACGGACAAGTGTGAAAATAAGTTGATTATGTTTTTTTTGTGGTGCTTTCTTTTGTAGAAACTCCCATTTAAGGAACCTCTAGTCGTCAATACGGCTCCTGCTCCCATACGTACCCACCTAATCCTAAAGCCCTTAGCGTACAAAAAACAAAAGGTAAATGCACCCCGTTGCACTCATTCCTCATTTCGTCACACTAGTTCCTTTAGTACGTTGCATAGCAACTCTTGCTATTAGCACTGTTAGGTGCTTCGTAGAACCTAACGTATTCAAACCTTGTCTCTTCCAAATCTTGTTGACACCTTATTCAGTTATGCATGCTACACACCCTTTGCAGGTGGGGTAAGTATGATGCCTTAACGTAGCAATTAGTGAACTGTAAGGTCCTGTTTTCTCGTACTTCAAACAGTAGCTGCCTGTAACCGTTTTTTATATCTGTTTCTGTCAATAACTCTTCGTCTTACCGACATCATTTCAAGATGAGGATAGCTTGGGTGTGAAGCTGCACATTAACAGGTACGTAGGTAAAATTTTACGGAAAATCGAATGGTTTGGAAGTATCACAGAACAGGTACGGTGCAACCCTGAGTGACTGGGGTGTATGTGTAGCAAAGAAATTGGACATCAGGAGACTGTTATGCTTGTACGTTCGAGCCCTTCAGACTACCCCTCGTGATTAACACTCCCCAAGCTCAATGGGTTCAGTTCTATCACCTTTAACGAGTGATTCAGTAACTCAAAGGGGTTTCTAAAGGCCTTAGGATTCTGGCTACTCGTATACTTTATTGCAGGCAGCATTTACTTTAAGCAAACTGAAAATTCCTGCAATTTTTTCAGTATTAATGCCAATTCTACCTAAGTTCTCGAATGCCAGGATCTGGAATCCACTTGACTGTAACCGCAGGAGTGGAGCACGCAAGAGGATGAGGATCCTTGGATGATTCAGCATCCAAGAGCCTGTAAAAGGCTACAGCTTTTCTCCAGTTGCCATTCTCCATCTAAACCAGTAAACAGTCGGTGTGGACTGTCGTGGTTTCACACTTCTCCGAGTATTGCACCAATAGGACCTTCTACCTTTCTGCACCGCAGCAGACAGCACTCTCCCAGTTACAGGTATCACATGTGATACCAAACTTTTTTTTCCCCCCGGGGGCATGCGGGACAGAGTCCCTTTGTCACTGCGGCCACACATGGGCCTATTGTGACACTGGCCCTTTCTTAGTAAAAGGTGTCGTACATACCCGCCCCTTTATGAAGCCAAGTATGTCCTTCACCGCAGATTCCACTATGATATGGGGCTCAATAATCCCCTGGGCAAAGTATCCAAAGCGTTTGACTGCTAAGCCAGGGCATTCACATAGGATGTGCCCCGCTGTCTCGTCCTCCTCACCGCAAAGTCTGCATTCCACCGCTTCTGACATGCCCATCTTGTTGAGGTGATACCTGAGTAGGCAGTGTCCGATGAGGAAGCTAATAAAGACCCTCAGATCTCTTCTGGAGAGTGTCAGCATCGCCTTTGCCCTTGGACCGGAAGGCGTGACAAGTCTAAGTCATGGCTGGCGATGCCAATGAGCGCTGTTTTCCTGTATCTCCCATCGGGTCACCAAACGGGTTAGGTGACTTTTAGTCATACCTACGTGTGGTTCAGGCCCAATGGGAAGGGTTTCTGTGCCCCTTTTCGCAAGGTGGTCAGCCTTTTCATTGCCCTCGTGCCCCCTGTGAGCCGGCACCCAGATGAGGGAAAGCCTATTGTGGGCGCTGAGCTGCTTGAGCGCCTGAAGGAATTCCCATGCCAGCCTGGACCTGAAGCTATAGGCTGCAATGGCCTTATTGCGGCCTGGCTGTCTGATGTAGATCCGCTTGCCCTTGAGTCCTTTAGACAGGATCTCTTCCGCGCAGATCTTTATAGCTAGGATTTCAGCTTGGAATACGTTGTGTACTCTCCCAGCAGCTTAGCAAGACTGTAGTTGGGCCCAAAAATAACCAGTCCAGCTCTGCCTCCCATGACTGTACCATCAGTGTACCACCCCAGGGCGCCCACCTCGGTCCAGAACGTCTCCTGCTCCCATTGTTCTCGCGAGTGGATACTGACCCTGAATTGCAGCCGAAAGTTCTTCCCCTCTGACATGACGTCGGTAGCAAGGACTACTGCCTCTTCCAGTTTGAACTGTCTAGTTGTTCTTTGGAGGCTTGCCTTAACCCTGGTGGAGATGTTCCTTGTCTGCAAAAGCCTTACTGCTCCCAGGTAAGCAGTCCTCTGAGTATGTATATGAAGAGGACTTCCATAGCAGCAGTAGGGCACGTATTCGTGCCCCTGTAATAGCTAGGCATGCCTGTCGCTGCAGTTTTTGAAGTTTCCCTTGGGCTGCTAGCCAGCATGTTCCCTTCCACCACACTGTGGAAGCGTAGGTGACGCGGGGTCTTAATATCCCCTTATAGAGCCACTCCATCATTTTTGGAGTTATGCCCCAAACTTATTCTAGTTTATATTATTTTCTCGTGCTGGCATTGCATCAACTCAGCTCAAACACCATTGAAGTATATTTTTTATTTTTCTTACCTCTACAATTACGCCTTCTCCTTCGTCTGTTACTCAAATGCTCCACAGAAATGTTCTCTCAGGTGTCTTGGTCTGTTAAAACGCGTAACAAATTGAAGTTTGTAAGGAGAAACAATCAAAAGCATGAATTTATGTTATTAATGTGCTTTGAAGATTTGATAACCTTCAAACGTTACTGTCACGCAACTGTTTATAAATTTACTACTCAATCACTTAATAAATTGTTTACACTTTTCACTTAACTGTTTTACATTCAAGGGATGTAATGTTCATTTTCTACAGTCTCTTCGTTCTTACTATTTTTTTGTATTGCAACTGAAAACTTCAACGTATAATTGTGTCTTCACTTTATGTTCCAGATGGTGTAGGACAGTAGTAGAATATGCTGAAAATACCAAAGGGCTTGAAGAAGAAGAAAAAAGGGAAAAAGGGCAAACACAAAGACGACGAGCTTTTTGATCCTGCGGAACTAGCCGAATTAGAGCAGTACAGAAGAGAGAAGCAGCAAAAACTCGCCGAAGCTTCAAAAGCGGGTACTTCAGAAACAGCCGAACCTGAAAGCACCGAAGGGAACGAAGAGTGGGAAAAATTCAAGGCTCTCACTTCAGGGGTCGATGACATATTAAAGAAAACACAGGGGGATTTAGATCGAATCAAATCGACCAGCTTTTTTCAAAAGAAGCCACCGGGGCCAAGCGGACCGTCCGAAGTCGTCTCAAAACCAGAGAGGCCTGAGCCGATCAAAGCGAGCAGCAAGTGGGTAGGTTTTGAAGAAGGGGCCGTCGAAGGGTCTGAAGTTGCCGACGCTTCAGACGTTAAAGTTGAAGTCGACGAATCCGAAGTAAGCAACCAATTTGAAGCGGAGAAAGTCGAAGAAGAAGAAGAAGAGAGCGAATTTGAAGACGATGCGGATGATTTATTCGACACTTCTTACGTTGACGTTGTAGCCAGTGGTGAAGTCAAGTTAGCCTTCGTTCCTGACAGCCCAGAAAAAGAAGACGACTTCGACCCTTTTGACACTTCGATAGTTGACAAGATCATAAAAGTTGATCCTCAAGAAGAAAAAAGAAAAAAACTCGTCAGCCTCGGCTGTGCTGTAGAGGTTTTAACAGGAAAACTAGAGAAACCTGTTGAAGTTCCTCCAGAAATCGTTAAGACCCAAAGACGAAGGCCTAGACCTCGAGATTTACTATTAGGGAGTTTTGACGAGGGTCAAACAGTTGAGTCTGAGGTAGAACCAGAACCTGTACCAAGGTCTATTTTAGACGATGACCCAGTATACGCTGAACAAACTAGCGAAATCCTTGGTCTTCCTCCTGTGACGCCCATAACAGACGTCAAGCCTGTCAGCAGCCCTTTGCCTCCTCCCAAAGTGAGGGAATCCCCCAAGAACCCAGGAATCGATTTAAGAACTCTAGTTGAAGAGTTTGTGCCAAATTTTGGTAGTGCACCAGTTGTAGATTCGTTAGTAGCTCCAGTTGAAGAAGTTGATGAGCTCGATGATGAATTTGCAGCGTTAGCCGCTGAATCGCTTCAAAAAACTGAAAAAGCCCGACCTCCTAAACCGCCGCCCCCTCAATTACAACCAGCGTGTGATTCTGAAACACATTTGCCAGACGACGATTTCAACCTCGAAGGGGACGACGACCCATTTGACACTTCGTTCGCTGCTCAAGTTCTTCCAGGGAAATTTGAATTGAAGCTCATCGAAAAGGAAATTTTGATAGAAAATAGCCCCGTTGTTCTCACAAATACTCAATCTAAAATACAAGAAGTTCTTTCAAATTCGGAATTAAGCGCCAAAGTTCAAGTTGGGTTGAGGCCAATTCACAAAGATCTTCTCGGCGGAAGCACTTCAGATTTGAGTGCACTCGCTCAGTCGCCTATCGCTCCAAAAAGCTTGGACGACTTTGACTCTGGTTTTTCCGTCGAAGACCCTTTTGATACATCGGTCGTTGAAAAAGTAGTGGCACCTGGTAGAACCGAGCTCAAGTTCCTCGAGCAAGAATTGCTTAATGCTTCAGTGCCGAGCGTTAAATTAGATGACGACGAGTTCGATCCTCGAGCTGAGGAAAAGTCCACAAAAGCTCCTCCAAGGCCTGACAACTTGTTAGTCTCTGGGAAGAGGACGTCGGTTCCGAAAGTCGTCGCTTTTAAAGTTGAATCACCAGCTGACTTGTTGGCCGTTGATCAAGAAGAGAACTCTAAAGTTTCCAAACCTCTAACACCGTACTATCCCACGCAACCTGGTGAGCCAGCGAAGGCCGTTGAAGGAGGTGATCCGTTTGACACTTCGTATGTCAGCGAGGCGAGCAAACCTGGAAAATTAGAGCTGCAAATTTTGGAACAGGAACTTGCTTCAACTCAAGAAGCTTCTCGAGATTTGCCTGATGCGGAATTCAATCCAAGAAATGAGGAGGCGCCTTCAACAGCTTTGAATCTGCCACCTCCTCAACAGTCAAATCCTGATATACTTTCTGGAGATGTCATTGAAGAAGTGAAACTTCATACTCCTGTCGTTCCTCAAAAAGCATTCAGTGACGCTTTATCGCAAGACATTGACCCTTTCGATACGTCAATTGCTAGCGGTCTTATTCCTGGCAAAGCGGAAATCAAAATTTTGGAAACTGAACTTATTTACTCGCAAACGCCATCGGTCGCAAATCCTGCCAGTAAAATCACCGAAGAGTTGCTCAGAAAGAATACGAGCTCTGTAAAATCTAGGAAACTTTCGGTAGATCTTGTTCTTGAACAAGACGCTGAAGAAATAACTGTCAAACTTTTAACTCCCGTTACAGCCGGATCATTTGAATTGGACGATGGAATAGACCCCTTTGACACATCTGCTGTAGAAAATATCGTCCCAGGCAAAACAGAAATTAAACTATTAGAATCTGAATTGCTTTCATAGTTAACAAAATGGCGAACCCGTTCTTATTTACTGAAGAGCCGGCAAACGCTGGTTCTGGTTCAGCATGTTTCAATCCTTTCCTGAGTGGAGGGTTTGAAGAAACACCGGCCGATAACCCATTCATGAGCGCGTACACTGCAGCTCCGAACAATGCAGTCAATTCAGCCTCAGCTGGAAGTAATCCTTTCGCTTTTGGCGCCTCTGATGAAGGCCAAGCTATATTCGGTTTTGCGAATGATGCTGCAGATCAAAGTGGAACGATGAACTATGAAAACATTTTTGCATCACAGGAGACAGCGGGTATGGACATCTTTTCGAATTCAGTACCTTCTGCTGCAGCGTACTCGGAAAATATATTTTCTCCCCCTAAACCAAATGAAGAACCACTTCTCCTGGCTTCCCCTGTTCAACATCATAGTGAAATCCCTGAGTCTCAACTACCTAGAAGACCTCCTCCACCTCGACCAGGGCCCCCGAAGGAAACCAAAGATCTGATCCTGAGTGTGACTGGAGCAATGGAAGCGACATCATCCGACCTATTGGACAGACTTCAAGCTAACAGGACGCCTAGTCCGACTCCCATGAGGGATCTCAACTCACCGAGTCCGACACAATTTGGTGATCTTTTAGATGTCGATGGACCGCCAGCACCCCCACCCACAGCCGTTCCACAAGAAGCAAATCTTTTAGGCGAGGATTTCGATTTTTCATCGCCTATGGTGATGCAAACGGTAGAAAAAGGAGATTTTACAGGATCGATGATAAGTCCTCCGTGTAACGAACCTTCCATGGCTACATTTAACAACATTGAATCGCTACAATCTATGCCCCCAGCAGTGCCACCAGTGCCTTCAGTTGCCCCTCTACAGCAAAGTGCTGCTCCTAATTTACCTGAAGTTCCCCTACCACATCCACATCCTCCCGTACCCCATAACGCTCCCCCACCAGTGCCCCCAGCCCCGACTCACCAGCCACCCAGCCGCCCGGCACCACCAAGCATTCCGGAACGACCTAGGATACCTCCTCAACCCGCAAGGCCCCCAGTTCCAGCACCTCCTCCTAAACCAGCTCCACCTGAGGTTAAAGTTGAACCACAAGCACAGCCACTCAATTCGTTCAATGATGTTTTTGGAAGTAGGACAGCCAGCACAGAATTAACATCAACTGCGCCTCAGGCAGATGGCTTCTCCAACGTCTTTTCTGACTCTGCTGTGTCCCACCCTCACACAGAATTGTTTAGCACTGATTTATCTGATGATGTGTTTATAGCGCCCGGTCAGGAAACTAGTCCATTCACCGATGTCATCGATCAAAGTCCACTTCCCACTGATCCTTGCGCAGCGCCCTTCCAGCCTCCACCAGAGCCTGCTGATAATAATGAAGACGTGGTTCTGAATTTCAACGTTGCAGCACCGCCAGCTCCTCAACCACCAGCAAGACCTGCTTATAATATATTTGAAGAGCCATCTGTTCAGCCTGGCCCTGCTCAGGCACCTGCTCCTGCCTCAGTTCCAATCCCTACGGCTACTGCAGTTCCTAAGAGCGAACCTGATGATTTTGATGCCTTTGCGGCGAAATTTGAAAGTGTAGGAGCAACGGATAAATCAGTGGATCCTTTTGGCAGCAGTGGGACAACGAATACGTCCGTGGATCCGTTTGGAGGAGCATGTGGAGCAGTCCCTGCAGCATCAGATCCATTTGATCCATTTGCGTCTTCAACAGGAGCAACAGTGGGTTAGTATAGTTTTGAAATTCCCACTTACGTACGTTGTTTAGTCAAAGTATACTAAGACCAATTTGTTTTGTATTAGCGGGAGATCCCAGCACAGGTTTCGGTGGTGATGACAATTTTGACAGTTTCTTGACTCTACGGGAGCCTCCTCCAGTTCCTCAAGGAACACCTGCCAGAGTCAGTCGAGCGCAGTCTGCTGAATCCAATGAAGATGGTTTTGATATATTCAACAGGTAGGACTCAAACCGCTTAGTTTAAAACGACGCTCTTGCACATTGGGTTTAATAACTGAAGTAACTCTGTTAACACAGACCAAAGGGAACCACAGATATGACAGGGGCCATAGACAATGGACCTGTATCAGTTTTTGGCGCTCCAGCCACCGACCAGAATCAGATGAATGCGTTCCAGGACAGCACACCACGTTTCAATCCGTTTGATAGCACTCAAGAACCCGTCGCAGCCGCTACTGACAACATATTTTCACAAGGTAAACACCTGATTAGTCGGAATAAGTTCAAACCTTCAAGTTTCGCCTCAACTGATATTTTCCAGTACTGTTCACCGTCAAACAGCTTAGTTAAACGTTTTTTAACAGTTGCAGCTAGCGCAGAAGAGAGGCAGATGGCCAGAACTGATTCACAAGAAACTCCACCGACACCGTTGTTTGACGAAGATGTATCTCAACCCCTGGAAGACTTTCCTCGTATACATTATACCGGCCCTGGCTGGGAAATGATGCTGAGACAACCAAATAAGAAGAAAATCACGGGGCAAAGGTGATTCATAAAGCTTTCAGTTGACTGCTTTCGCCATATTTAGGAAATTAAGTGCGTTCTGTTCCTTAATACCACGCAGGCCTTGATCCAACAAACCCTACCAGAATCTCAAAATTATGGTTGGCCAATCCACATCCACTAAGGGTGCTGTAATCAATGAAAATTTGAATTTTCATCAGGTTATTAGGTTTTGAGAGCTTCCTGAATTGGAAAACCCATATTTCTGCTCAATCTGTGTGCGCATCTGTTGTGGAAGAACAGCTGAAACAATTCAACTTCTTATTACTTTCCTTGGCTCTACGAAGTAGAAAGGAAAGTTACGTAATCGGCTGAAAAAAAAAATTCTGAGTTCTCTTCAGATCTTTACGTTGCAGACCCTCCCTAGTCCGAAAAACACTATTTGGGAAAATGGTCTGTGTGTGTGTATGTGTGTCTGTGAACGATTTTTAGAGAAAACCACCGTACCAAACTTGATATCTCGCCGCAGGTGACCATGAGACGCCAAAATAAGGGTTTGAACAAAATCCACCGAAAGTTAACAATAGTTATCATA
This sequence comes from Pachypeltis micranthus, assembly GCA_020466155.1. Taxonomy (NCBI): domain Eukaryota; kingdom Metazoa; phylum Arthropoda; class Insecta; order Hemiptera; family Miridae; genus Pachypeltis; species Pachypeltis micranthus. The sequence continues at coordinate 28,122,112 of CM035778.1, read as the reverse complement.
GTGATCAAAACACCAAATATTTTTTTTCTCAAAAACGACTCTAACGATTTTGATTAAATTTTTTATATTGATAGCTCTCAATATGGAAATTATACCATGAAATTTCCATTAGTGGGAAAATGACGAGAGCAGCACAATAAATTACCAAAACTTTCGACGAAATCGATTTTAGCGCAGTTTTTAGAGAAAACCACCGTACCAAATCAGCTGAAACTTGATGTATACCCTACAGGTTACGATGGGACGCAATAATGAGGGTATGGGCGAAATCCACCGAAAGTTAACTATAGTCATCATAGTGATCAAAACACCAAATTTTTTTTTTCTCAAAAACAGCTCTAACGATTTTGATTAAATTTTTTGTATTGATAGCTCTCAATAAGGCAACTATACCATAAAATTCCCATTTGTGGGAAAATGACGAGAGCAGCACAATAAATTATCAAAAATTTCGACCAAAAGCGTTTTTCGCACAGTTTTTTCCTTATAAACTCCGCTGGAATTCTTGTAGAATGTTGAGAAAAAAATTAGTATTCTAGTCCAATCCAATACCTAAAGGGTGAGTGTTTAAAAACCCTCATGAGATACATGGGGCGCACTCCAGAAATCCCTGAATTTCAACTACTGCCGTTTCGCTTACTACCAGTTCTAACAGTTATTACCCAATAACTCTACAAAAGTGATTACTATCCTCTTCAAAAAATTTGTGTTTACAGACTGATTAATTATCTGTGTACCAATTGCTCAATAATGGCCCTGCAATGAGTACGAGCAGCACAATAAATTCCGGAACTGTAAGCGCTACCGCTTCATGCTGCCGTAAAGCGTTGTTTGGCCAAGTTAAATTGAACTGAGTGGTAAATGAATTGATTAAATAGAATTAGCCATGTACACAGTGAATTGTTGTAGAGCTAAGGAAAGTTGTGTGTTGCAACGCACCAGATATTTTTTTTTTAGTTTTGTTCGTTATTATTATTCAAGGCTCAAAAATAAGGTTATCAACTTATCAAGGCTGTGAAGGTAACTAAAAGGCCTTCCAAAAAGGGGACCGAGTCCCTAATCATCGGACCAGAGCTTCATTCAGATGCCCTCTTGCCGCAAAATGGATAGTGGACCTTAGTCAACATGGTCCCATCGGTTGCTAATTCCCAAGGGTTAATTCGTTAAAAAGGGCCGAGCAGAGCAGTCTCATCTCCAAACTGAATGGTGAGATGAATTCGTCGTTATAAAACTGTTCCATCCCCTCTCTTCACAGCCGCAGTACAGTCGTTTGATTAATATTATTTTATTGGAACAATATAAACACAACTAACTTGGTAATCAATCTAATCGTAAAAGACTGCTGTTATCTGCAAATCAGGTCTTTATCAGTTCTCTGTTGTTATTGTTCTTTTCTTTTTAGTGTCCCTACTATACATACCTTCCCTTTCCAAAGTTAACAATATTATTTCTGCTCATTAGTTACAGATAGGTTTACAGATTTATTTACACCATTACGTTTAAGAACTTTTAAAGAGTAGTATTAAACATTATTCATTTGAGAGGTCGTAGTCGTTTAACTTCTTTGGTAGCTTAACGATCCTTCCTGATTTGCTCCTGACTTCCGTGGTATCAGGTGACATTGTTGGCCTTGCTGCAGCTTCCTCTTGTACTGTGGGTAACACTCCTGGTGAAGCACATGTATAACTCTGGTGAAGGCAGTTAGGCTCAGGGAGGTCATCCTGTATCGCCATGGTGGCGTTGTAGGCAGTCACTTCCAGGGTTGTCAGGAGTCGTGGTCTTAGGTGGCTTTCATTTCTTCTATACTCACCCTCTTCTCCTTTAACATTGTACGAGTTGAGTCCGGCCGAACGTTTTATGTTTCCAGGTTGAGTTAGGAGTCTTGTTGAACCACACTGGCTGCCCATCTTTATAGGGTGGGCGCATACGTGAGAGGCGATCATGTTGCTCCTTCATCTTCTCTTTTTGCCAAATTAATTGATCTCGATCCTGCTTGCCGTAAGTTTTGGTACCAGATGGTCCAAGCCACAAGGAATGTTTGTTCAAAGGTTTCTCCCCATCAGATATGTTGCTGGCGACCGAACCATGCCCCGAGGAGTATTTCTGTAATTAAGTAGAGCCAAGTAGGGATCCTCATTTGTATCCATCGCTTTAGTGAACAGTTTTTTCACTGTTTTCACAGCTGACTCAGCCAGGCCATTGGACCTTGGGTAATGGGGGCTGGAAATAACGTGAGTGAAGCACCATTCTGATGCAAAGTTGTGGAAAAGTTGTGAGTTGAAATACAGGGCCCCATCTGAGAAGAACTTGAATGGCACTCTGTGTCTGGCGAAAATTGATTTCATTTGCCTTATTACCTCTGGGCCCTTCAAACTGCGCGAGTGTGCTACCTCAATGTGCTAAGGGCATCAACTAGAACTAAGTATTGGTGGTTCTTGATTTCACAGACATCCCCGCTGACCTCCTGCCATGGTAAGTTGGGTACATTTTTGTACGTCAATGGCAGCCTCACATTGTTGGGTCGGTACTTTTGACACTTACTGCAGGATGTCACAAATTTCTTAACATCCTGGTTAATTCCCAACCAAAACAAGGACATCTCAGCCCTGCTCAACACCCTGCTGATACCTGGATGGCCTGTTTGCAATTTTTTTAACATGTTCCCTTTCAGGCTTGATGGAACCACAATTCTGTCGCCATAGAAAATGACTCTGTCAATAGCAGTGAGGGACTGGTGCAATTGGTAGTATGGCTTCAGTGACTCCTCTAGCTTTTTGTGTTTTGTAACCCATCCCTTCTCAACCTCACTCACCACAGCAGTCAATGTTCTGTCCTGTTCAGTAGCTGATTTGATCATGTCATAACATTGGTTGGTTACAGGCAAATGCTGTATCAATAATGCAACCTGCAACTCCAGTTCTTTGTCAAAATCAGTTTCACAATCACAGCCTATGGAGCTGTGACATATTGACAGCGGTGTCTTGAGTTGAACCTAGTGTATCAAGTTGATTGAGTTGTTTCTCAGAGTGCTTCCCCGGGTTGTTGCCCATGACAGGTTCCCGCATTAATAAATTATAAGTACTACTTACTTATTAACCAAGTTCAGCCTAACAATTATGGCAGTGTCAAGACCAATTGAACTATTGTGGGAGGGCGATATGGCACGAAACTGGGCTTGATTCAAGAGATCCTTTGTTAATTTTTAATTCCACCGCTGCCACCATTGCCACCATGCTTTATGTATAATGTGGCGGCTGGGCACTCTCTACCTACAAAAGGCACCTCACAACTAAGTCATCCCGACAGAGGGCGCTAGCCGCGAGCCACAGACTAGTCTGAAGGTGGTAGCAGGTAGCCAATGAAAGAGGGCTACACCCCCCAAGAGAACGTACATAAGGGCCTGCCTGCAAGGACATTCTTGCATTCCTTCTTCCAACTTCGTAGAGCCAACATCAACTTACCAGAGACTACGCTTGAAGACTGCGCCAGCGGAGACGACGAGTCCCTCACCTCAAGGAGCCACTGCTCGACTGAGCCTTCGACTCAACCGAGTCCCTCAGCCGACTCAGCAGGAGAAGGAGCACCGACTCAACCGAGTCCCTCTCCGTGAGGAGCTACAGCTCAACCGAGCCCTTCGACCTACGCTCCGACTCAACCGAGTCCCTCACCTCGCGTCTGCAGGAGAAGGAGTGCCGACTCAACTGAGTCCCTCGCCGTGAGGAACCACTGCTCAGCTGAGCCCTTCGACCAACACTTCGACGCCCGAGGAACTCGTCCCTCGCCTCACACTTTGCCAACCGGCAGAGACAGTACCAACAAGACTTTAGTCGGCCCTTTTTAAGGCCACACCCTTGGAAAGGGGACCCCGACATATAATAATGGGTTTAATTGGAACAATATAAACACAACTAACTTGGTAACCAATCTAATCGTAAAAAGTCTTTTACTGCTGTTATCTACAAATCAGGTCATTATCAGTTCTCTGTTGTTGTTGTTCTTTTCTTTTTAGTGTCCCTACTATACAACAATATACTACACCCCCATTAATAAATCTAGTTTTAAGTCTTGCTGAGCATCTCACTTCACTGGACTCTTAAAATATTACGTCGTTGTCCAAACCAGGACAGTAAATTTCCAAATCAGCCCAGGTTTTTTGACCTCGAAATTTCCGTACCTGTTCTAACGGGACTTGATGGAGGAACGGGAATTCCACTGTCGAATATCCAGTTATCCAACCATTATGTCGGGTTCATTTTTCAAGGGTGTGCCCTTAAAAAGAGCCGACGTAAGTTTTGTAGGTCCTGTCTATGCCAGTTGGCAAAGTGTGAGACGAGGGACGAGTTTTTCGGGTGTCGAAGGGCTCAGTTGAGCAGTAGCTCCTCACGGCGAGGGACTCGGCTCCTTCTCCTTCAGACGCAAGATGAGGGACTCGTCGTCTCCGCTGGCACTGCTGATGGTGGCTGCTTGTAGTCAGAAGAAGGAATGAGGTTTGTTTTTGCAGGCAGGCCCTTATGTACATTCTCTTGGAGGGGGTAGTCCTCTCTCATTGGTCACATGCTATCCCCTCCAGAGTAGACGGTGGCTCACGGTTAGCGCCCTCTGTCGGGATGACTTCGCTATGAGGCGCCTTTTGTCGGTAAAGGGTGGCCAGTCACCACACATTTGCAAACAAAACAAAGAATAATAACGAAAATTTATTAGGCTGCGTGAAATCGGGGAAATTGAGATAAATAACTAAAATAAAATAAACTACTCTGGTAGATGGAATAAAGATTATATCAGCAAAATTTAAAAAAACTCTAGGAGCTCCTTACATTACAATTCGAAGGCTTGGGAAAGATGAACTGATTGGACTGTACAGTGGTGACAAGAAGAAATGGAGAAGAAAAAGAAAAAAGATCTGACAATAGGTACAGGGTGAAGATAATGGTTCAGTGAAGAGGCGCTGAAGGAGGTTGGGCAGTGATTGGTATTCGAAGAACAAGTAGGTTCCGGCTGATAGGTCAACCAACGCTGAAAATAACAGCACGCATTACGCTCAGAAATAATTGGGGAGCCTCTGCACAGAGCTTGGAGTGCAACAGATTGGAACTTACAGTCGTTGATGTCAAAACTTTATTTCTCAGTCGGCGTTTTGGGATGCTGACGACTCTGATGGTAAGAAACGTGGGTATCTGTAGGTTTCCGGTCGATTCTCGCAGCGAATTAGACGGTAACTGACTATGGGAGAAGGCGAATGAAGGGAGGTGGCTTGGAGGTGGAGAAGGACTTGACGAGAATGGATGAGAAGGAGTAAGAGGTTTTGTTAAGGTTGCGAGCAGGAGTGATAAGGGCTGAGATCACGAAACCACCGAAAAATAAGAAAACAGAAGAGAAGGAGGCTCACTTCGCTTCTTCCAGGACTAAGTGACGCCTCTCAGAGTTGTCAACAGGACTCCCAACGGCAAAGTCATTATTTTCGCACCCCTTTTGTTTCCTGTGGAAATTCCACCTTTTGAGTTAATTCCAATTGACGACGGATTTCCCCTTCGTCTGGACGTTCCCATCTTTTTCCCATTCCTCAATTTCAGACTCCTCTCCACAACAGACAGCTCCTCCCAAACCCACTACTCTCCTTCCGATATAGTTTCCCGCGCCAGTTTACAGCTCCGAGTACTATCCTTGTGTCGCCCCTTTGTACACAACTCAACTCAATTCTAACTCTACTCAGTTCACTGCTCACATAATACAGTCCTCACGCTCACCCCTCTCGTGCGCCTAACATACATTTTTGTGATTCTAATTATGGAGTTTTGAGTTAGTTGTGGCCACTGGCTAAGACTTACGTAAAAAATGTATGTCGTTTTCAGGTTTTGGAAAAAAATCTTTGTCAAACTGGTTAACCAAGGAGAGAGCCCTGCACTTCAGTTGTACAACAGCAGAGATGACAAGGACCCCTTTCAAGAGCTTCCCTTGCAACCTTGCTACTCTGTTTCGGAAATTGGTACGAATCAATTGCAATTCAGAAGTTCGGCATTGAAGCCTGACTTTGTGAAATTTCTTTGTAGTTCGCGCGTAGTTTTAATATATTCTCGTAACTCTGATCTGATTTGCCGCTCGCACTTTGAATTTCAGGAGCGCAGCAATTTGACCAGTTCGGGAAAATATTCACCGTGAAGCTTCAATTCGTCTTCTACAAAGAGCGTCCTGGCGTTCGCCCCGGCCAAGTGACAAAAGCCGAAAGGATCACTAACAAATTGAGTCAATTCGCCGCGTACGCCATTCAAGGGGACTATCAGGGGGTCAAAGAATTCGGAAGCGATTTGAAGAAATTGGGTTTACCCGTCGAACACGCTCCTCAGGTACTTGGGAAATTATTATGTAGCACTTATAGATTAGAACAGACAAGCAACAGTAAATGAAATTGTAACTCTGGGAGTTGGTTTAAAAAAACGTTAGATCGCAACGGAGCAATTCGAAGTCCGAATGGTGTTGCAGGGCTGGGGAGGGCCTTATGCCAGAAGCCTGCTAGTTATTAGCCCCTAGTCAATGAGACCATGTCTTTTAGGATAAGAAAGTGTACTAGAAAGCTGCCACATGCTTCTGAAGAGAAGAGAACCCAAAACTCAAGAAATAGGAGGCAGCAAGGGATCTCCTGAAGCAGCCCTAATCGCTCAAGGGGAACCACCCCACGAGGGTTCAGAGTGAAAAGCCTCATAAAATTAATTCCTAAGAGCTCTACATAGGAGTGCTTGATGCAATTTTGCCCACACTATCAACAATGAGTCACATTGTGCCAGAACAACAAAAATTAACGCGTAAGCATTCATAGCAACACTAAGTGGACTCGAGGAAGGAACACAAAACAAATCCTGTCCTTGAAGTAGCCACTAATTTGGGAGCGCTTGGAGGTTGTGGTTGCTGAAATGTTTGCACCACACTGTGGCAACGGTCAAACCCAGAAGTAGAGGAGGAAGGGAACGTGAACGCATTTCTCGGAAGACGTTGCACAACTAACAGTTAGGGGACTTCTTGTTCAAGGGGGAAGACAATACTTGCACTCATCAGACAGTATTTAAGGGTTCTCTTACTCGCTTCCTCAATGGGCACTGCCCACGTAGATTAGGCCTCAATAACATGGGCAAACCACGGATACTAATCCATGAATGATCCCGGTGGTAGTGGGCAGTTCCCATGTTTGAAGCTGGTATATTACCCGCCCTGGTATATTACATTGATGGCTCGCTGCAGGGTGGCCTGGAGAATTAGCCAGTGTTTCAGGCAGAGGTGTCTGTGTGCGGCGGCTGCTGCAGGGAGACTGAAGTGGCAGAAGATTTACATTATGGTAGACAGTCAGGCCACTCTCAAACCGTAGCCTTGTATTGTCTTATGTCGTCGCAGGTTTAGGAGTGTCTGACTGGACTAAAGGCCTTGGCTGAGGACAAGAATCGTCACACTGTGTTGGGTGCAGGGTCATCAGGGAATAGAGGGAAACAAACAGGCTGATGGGCTGGCAAAGAAGGGAGCAGCGCAAATCCCTGTCGACCCTGAGCCCTTTGTTGGACCACCTGGAGGCACCTACGTAGAGAGGTTGGTAAATGGGAGGATATGTGCTAGGCTGCCCATTAGCAGGGGATGCCAGGCTTCAGACAGTCCAAACTTTTCATCCGACTCTCCAAAGTGAGGGCCAAAGAGGTACTCAGTCTGGGGAGGAAGGATATGAGGATCATATGCAGCCTGTCCACTGAGGCACCTTGCTAATATTGGCAAGTATGAGGTACAGGTATGGAGGTTCTGCATATGCAATGGACTCGTGGCATCGCCCCAGTGTTGGGAGGCCCTTTCTTCAGCCAGAAGAGGTGGCAAGGGCAGAACTTGCGGATGACCTCTGTTTTGTGTGTGTGTGTGGGGGGCGTACAGTGACGTTGCGCTAAGTGAGCCCAGTGCCTTAGGTGTAGCAGGCGTATCAGCGATGGCTGCAGTGAGGTATCCACCTTTAAAAAAGGCAAACCAGAGGCAATTGAATGGACTGAGAGTGAAATGGTGGAGCACGTCCCACGCAAGTACCCTGTCTCAGCAACCAGAAGCATCAAATACTTCTCCTGGGGGTTCATTGAACCCCAAACCATATTGGATTCGACGAAAGATGTTCTCAAATTCTTGAAAGGGGCTGGTATGTACAACGCATTTATTATTTAAATGACATCGCCACAACAGGCCCAACATGTAGCTGCAGTGACAAAGATGCTTAGCCTCGTGCGCCCTCAGGAGGGAAACACAACTGCTTGGGGCAAATTTGTAGGCTGTTGCAACGAGCTGCAATTAATGAAGAGGGGAAGACACGTACCAGTGGCCCAATTCACCCCGGGGTGTCTCATCATTGTTGTTTAGCCCACAGAATCTCATTAAATTTATTTTAATGAACGCAGGTTTCAAATTCACGTTCAGTACACGTTTCTGCAGCCTCGTTGGCGTGGTTTGTAAATCCCCAAGGGGAGTTGTTTGCCTTCCAGCAGGAATGGAACTGGATTACTTGAGGAATGAGGAGGGCGTGGAAGAGCCTTTCCCAGAGACCCCTGTGTGTATAAGAGTCACCAGTGGTTGCTTTGCTGTTGGACGGCAAAGAGTGGGATTTGTTAAAGAGTGAGAAACCTATTGACAAGCGTTTCTCATTCAACAGAGCTCCAATAAATCTTATAATTCCATCACTAGGTTCATCACTCAACCAACCTGAACATTAAAAGGATGCACTGTACATAATATTATCGTATTGCAGATATCTCAGTTGTTTAAAATTGGCTCTCAAACCTTCGAAGACATGAAGCAGTTCAGCATGTGCATCGAAGAATCTCTTTTCCGCCTCTCCGCTCACAGGGACAGAGCGCTCAACTACAAAATGGAAGAAGTTCAAATAACCGCTGTGGACGAGCTGTACGTCGAACAGAATGCTACCGGAGGAGTTGAGAAGCAAATCGCCCGAGTTCGCCTGTTTTTCCTCGGCTTTCTGTCAGGTAAACGATGTGTTGAGATAGCGTCACCAGGACATTTGGAGAGACATGTGGCGAACGAGGATTCGTCCTTCACTACGTGATACTCATTTCGTTCTATCCTTCACTGTAACCGACTTTTATTTCTTTTTGTATTTCCTAGGGATGCCAGACGTCGAGTTAGGAGTGAACGATTTGGTGAGGCAAGGTAAAGAAGTCGTCGGGCGCCACGACATTATTCCCGTAGTCACCGAAGAGTGGATTAGACTGGAAGCTGTCGAATTTCACAGCTGCATTCAGTTGGACGAGTACGAAAGAACGCGAACCATCAAGTACGTTATCTAACGTTTCCATTTTCCCAGACGAGACTCAAAAATGCGTTTCAGGCTTGACATTGACTGATTACAGGTTCAAACCTCCTGACGCCATGTACATTGAATTGATGAGGTTCAGAGTGAGACCTCCCAGGAACAGAGAGTTACCTCTGCAGCTCAAGTGCACGATGTGCGTGACTGGGAATAAGGTATGTTTTGTTAGCACGATAACTTTATTGATTCGTCATCTGTTTCTGTCTGGATGTGGAGTCAGAAAGCCGTTAACCCCTAAGAACCCAGGCATAGATTTTTTGGGGCTAGAATTTTTGTCTTTCTAATTTTTTCTTTAAGATGACTTGAATAAGAAGAAAATTTGGAAAATGTTAAAGTTAACTTCCATAATTTTGTTATAGTTTGCTATCATTGCTTCGTTCATATGAGTTTGGAGGTCCAGTCTAGGAGGCGATGTAATTTCAAATGAATTACGTGTTGAGAGTGATAGAACACACCCAAAAAAACTCCACAGCACAATAAAAAAATATCTGGTGCGTAGCAACACACAACTTTCCGCCACCCCCTAAGTTCGAACACTTGCTACAAATGCGAGCGCTATATCTTCGTTCAACGCATTTCTACAGGAACATTTATAGAGAAAAAAATGTAGGGACTAGTTAGCTGAGAGTACTCCGTAAGTTTGATCGAAATCGTTAGAGCCGTTTTTGAGAAAATTGGAATACCGATAAATTAATATTCGACAAATCTCCTTTTCTAGGTTAACTTGGCTTATATCTCCGTTCAACATGTATATACAGAAATAATTATCGAGAACGAAATGTTGGTATGGAACTATAAATCAACCCAGTAGGATTTATCACATCTGGTGAAGAAGTTATCCTGGAATTTACAGAAATGTTAGAAAAAACGTTATTTTCGACACATTTTGATTTTTATCTCTGTTCAATGGACTGTCAGAGGAACATTTATTGAGAACAATATGTAGGTATTAACTATTCGAAAACATCTTGAAAGTTTGGTGATAATCGTTGAAGTCATTTTGCCAAAAAGCGTAAAAAACCTATTTTTGCTTCATAGGCCTATATCTCCGTTCACCGTATTTTCATGGATATATGTATAGAGAAGAAAAGTTAGGTATTGATTAGTAGAATATAACTTGAAGGTTTAATCAAAATCCGTTTTCGAGAAAAATGCGAAAAACCATAATTTTTGGTACATTTTCGCCCCCCCCCTTCCAATTGGCCTAAATCGTTCATAACCTTATTTTGGTGTCTACACAAAATTACAAACAAAACAAAAAAGAACCAGCTCAATCGAATCAGCCGTTCTCCCGCAAATCGAACTACAGACACACACACACACGGACCACGCGCCGAAATTAGGTTTTGGTTTATTATTCATTCTGAATAATAACCCTATGTTTTCGGTCACGAAAAATTTTTTACAACCCCCCCTCAAAATTTGATACTTTACGTTTCAAGACATGGAGATTCGAAATTTGCAATGTCCGTCCGCCGTCCCCCGTCCGGGCCGTTTTGTGCCTTTAACGTGGTCTAAAAAATTCGTTCTTTCGCCCAAAAATCCGATTTGGTATCTAGTTGTGCCCGCCATCTCGGCAATCCGATCGGACGAAGCCCGTGGTTGTAATGGGCAAAAAACGGTTAAAAAAAATTAACGAAACGCAGTACAACGCGGAGCTACAAGCGTTTCGTCGTTTGAATTCCCTCCGCCCCGCCCGTCTTTTTAAAAACCCTGCAAATTATTACACAACGGTTTATTATTCGGATAATCAGCTTGACCTAGCATTAATGCTCCGAGATCCATCCTGTTCGATTCAGCATCGAAAAATATCATAATGAAAACCAAAAAAAGGTCGAAAAGAACTGAATCGTAATATTAAAATAAACAAAAAAACGAAAGTATCTAGAAAAAACTGAATTTTAATATGAAAACATGCACGCTAAATACTAATATCAAAATTTAACCAAAATTGATGAAAAAACCAAAATGAGAATGAAACGAAAGAATCTAAAAAAATTGAATCGTATTAAAACCAAAACGTCGGGGAAATTGGAACGGGGGCGCTCGAAGCGAAGCGCGTCGTCGTTGGGAGGCCAAAGGGGTCGTTGGGAGGGAGGCGAGAGCCGCCTCGAGAGCGGTTGGTTTTTTAAAGAGACGGGCGGGGCGGAGGGAATTCAAACGACGAAACGCTTGTAGCTCCGCGTTGTACTGCGTTTCATTAATTTTTTTAACCGTTTTTTGCCCATTACAACCACGGGCTTCTTCCGATCGGATTGCCGAGATGGCGGGCACAACTAGATACCAAGTCGGATTTTTGGGCGAAAGAACGAATTTTTTAGACCACGTTAAAGGCACAAAACGGCCCGGACGGGGGACTTTGTATTGGAGGACTTAGTATTTATCGTGCATGTTTTCATATTAAAATTCAGTTTTTTCTAGATACTTTCGTTTTTTTTGTTTATTTTAATATTACGATTCAGTTCTTTTCGACCTTTTTTTGGTTTTCATTATGATATTTTTCGATGCTGAATCGAAAAGGATGGGTCTCGGAGCATTAATGCTAGGTCAAGCTGATTATCCGAATAATAAACCGTTGTGTAATAATTTGCAGGGTTTTAGACTCAGTAGGCCTCAAAACGTAAAGATCTGAAGAAAACCCAAATTTTTTTTTTTCACGATTATTAGACTTTCCTCTCTTTGGGTATCGGAAAGTAATTAGATATCGTCTTGAAAAAAGCACAATGCGGGGGCGTGGCAGATGACGTAATGGGAGGGAAAATTGGAAGTAAAAAGGTAAGGAGGAGACTTGGGAAAAGGAAAGGGATTGTTTGTAAACGAGCGAATGACACCGAACCAATCGACCTGTGAAAACAAACCCAACAATTCGTCAATAACGTTACATTTAATTATTGCAGGTGGAAATTCACGGAGACATTTTAGTACCAGGATTCACGAGCAGAAAGCTGGGGCAAATCCCCTGTGAAGATGTCATGATCAGGATCCCTATACCCGAGTGCTGGATATACCAATTTAGAGTTGAAAAACACTTCCGATATGGTTCTGTAAAATCGGCTCATCGAAGGTAAGTCGTAAAGCTGTCTGGTTCCCCAATTGGTGGACGTACAATCTTCAGAGATGATTTCAACCTTTCAATGTGGCTAAAAATGTAGTGGTTTAGACGCCCCAGTGGGATTCCTACTGACAGTCTTGAAGGCCATGGTTAGCAAACTGTTGTTGACTGCGATGCCAAAAGTGAGTTTGGTTATGTACGTTTTTCGAATGAGCGCAAGTCGTGGATGCGATGAGATAAAGTAGGAAGATTTGAGTTTGAAAAGATTATTGGTTGGAAAGGACTTTTGACCGTCATATAATAGTTAGGATGGTTTTTCTCTTGCAACATTTGATGTTTCTGTTTTGACTCCAAGCTCCGCTTCACCCATCGCACACCTCAATTATCTGTGCCTTCCAAGACTACATGTGGACCATGGTTTAACTATGGAGGCTACGCTTTTGCGTTTCTTTTACTAAATATCTGGTGCGTTGCAACACACAACTTTCCTTAGCTCTACGACAATTCACTTTGTACATGGCTAATTCTATTTAATCAATTCATTTATCACTCAATCCCTTTGAACTTGGTCAAACAACGCTTTACGGCAGCATGAAGCGGCAGCGATTACAGTTAAAGAATTTATTGCGCTGCTAGTACTCATTCCAGGACCATTATTGAGCAAATGATACCCAGAAAATTAATGAGGCTGTAAACACGGATTTTTTGAAACAGGATAGTAATCACTTTTGCAGAGTTATTGGGTTATAATTGTTAGAACTGGTATTAAGCAGGAATTTCTGGAGTGAGCCCCATGTATCTCATGAGCGTTTTTAAATACTCACCCTATAGGTATTGGATTGGACTACAGTACCAATTTTCTTTAACATTCTACTAACATTCCAGCGGAGTTTAAAAGGAAAAAACCACGGCAAAAACGCTATTTGTCGAAAATTTTGATAATTTATTGTGCTGCTCTCGTCATTTTCCCACAAATGGGAATTTTATGGTATAATTATCATGTTAAGAGCTACCAATATCAAAAATGTAATCAAAATCGTTAGAGCGGTTTTTGAGAAAAAAAATATTTGTTGTTTTGATCACTATGATAACTATAGTTAACTTTCGATGGATTTTGTTCATACCCTTATTTTGGCATCCCATGGTGACCTGCGGGCGAGATATCAAGTTTGAGTTGATTTGGTACGGTGGCTTTCTCTAAAAATCGTTCACACACACACAGACCATTTTCCCAAATAGTGTTTTTCGGACTCAGGGGGGTCTGAAACGTAAAGATCTGAAGAAAACTCAAAATTTTTTTTTCAGCCGATTACATAACTTTCCTCTCTACTTCGTAGAGCCAAGGAAAGTAAAAAACTACGCTAAAGACGCTTTTGGTCGAAAATTGTGATAATTTATTGTGCTGCTCTCGTCATTTTCCCACGAATGGGAATTTAATAATGGTATAATTACCTTATTGAGAGCTATCTATATAAAAAATTTAATCAATATTGTTAGAGCCATTTTTGAGAAAAAAAAATTGAGTTTTCTCCAGATCTTTACTTTTCAGACCCTCCTGAGTCCGAAAAACACTATTTGGGAAAATGGTCTGTGTGTGTGTGAACGATTTTTAGAAAGAACCACCGTACCAAATCACCTCAAACTTCATATCTCACCCGCAGATTACCATGGCTCGCCAAAATAAGGGTATAAACAAAATCCACCGAAAGTTAACTATAGTTATCATAGTGATCAAAACACCAAATATTTTTTTTTCAATAACAGCTCTCACGATTTTGATTAAATTTTTTATATTGATAGCTCTCAATAAGGCCCATTATACCATAAAATTCCCATTTGTGGGAAAATGACGAGAGCAGCACAATAAATTATCAAAATCTTCGACAAAAAGCGTTTTAGCGCAGTTTTTTCCTTATAAACTCCGCTGGAATTTTTGTAGAATGTTTAAAAAAAATGTCGTTTTGTAGTCCAATCCAATACCTAAAGGGTGAGTGTTTAAAAACGCTCATGAGATACACGGGGTTGACTCCCGAAATTCCTGAGTTTCAACTACCGCCGTTTCGCTTACTACCAGTTCTAACAGTTATAACCCAATAACTCCACAAAAATGATTACTACTCTTCTTCAAAAAATTCGTGTTTACAGCCTCATTAATTATCTGTGTACCAATTGCTAACTAATGGTCCTGGAATGAGTACGAGCAGCACAATAAATTCCGGAACTGTAAGCGCTACCGCTTTCTGCTGTGTTGTTTATCCAAATTCAAATGAACTGAGTGATAAATGTATTGAGTAAGTAGAAAAAGCCATGTGCAAAGTGAATTGACGTAGAGCTATGGAAAGTTGTGTGTTGCAACGCAGCAGATATATCCGTTTCTTTTTCCCTTACAACTTACGTGACTGTCAACTGATTGAGCCGTTTCCCCCGCCACAGCCAAATTGTTGGTTTCTTCGACAGACTCTGTTTCCCCACCTTGACGTAATGCCTATGTCCTCAAGTTCACAACTAACAAACTTCTTTCTGCACTCTTCCCACTCACCCCCCCCCCTCATCAGTACCCTACTCACATTCAGAAAAGAGTCTGATTACGTTACATCGTTTTAAGTGTCCAGTGGCGACTTCTATTATGAGTTATTACTGGACGTGTTCCCGTTCAGATGTAAATAAATAAATTGGTTAACAAATTGGAGGATTCCAAACCTCTATTCATTGTTTATCTTCCAAGTGTGGTTCTCCTTACTGACCAACCAGCGCTGTAACTGTACTGTTGTGATGACTAAATTAACCTTTGCATTTCAGGACTGGGAAAGTTAAAGGAATCGAGCGATTCTTAGGAGCCATCGAAAATATGGAACCTTCGTTGATGGAAGTGACATCTGGTCAGGCTAAGTATGAGCATCAACACCGAGCTATTGTATGGCGAATGCCACGACTCCCCAAAGAGGGTCAAGGTAAGTTCCCAACGCTAATCAATCTAGAATAACTATAGAGAAAATGATTATTATTTTATCAAATAAACGCACGAAGTCTCATTATATTTTGCGCTCCGTCGCAGGTGCATACACAACTCACAACTTGGTCGTAAGGCTGACGCTAACGTCCTACGATCAAATTCCGGATGAACTGACAAAATATGCTTTCGTGGAATTCACAATGCCAGCGACAACTGTGTCACACACGACAGTCAGGTCTGTCTCAATTCAAGACAGCGACAGTGACGCTCCCCCTGAAAAATACGTCAGGCAGCTAGCGAGATGTGAATACAGGTAAGTCTTTTGAATCATATTGGCGATCTTAATCCCGTAAATACGAGGATACTCCAAAAAGTGAACTTTCCGCAATGTTTGAAATCGTGGACTGTGAACGAATCAGAAACATAAATCAAGAATATTTACAATATAATTCCCATCTCGGTTATTTAATCTCTGTGGCGGTTTTGATACACAGTTGTCGCAAAATGTGCAGACTTCTTTCATTTTGTTGCTGCTGTGTTGGAAATGTTTGGGAAGCCGCTGACGCAGGCAAAAATTTCAGCAATCCAATAGCCCAACTTGCGTCGGATTATGAGATCTTTGTCTTACCATCGCCTGGTCCTGGTGCTGCCTTTTAATGAGAGTCAGTCGGTGCACCATCGCCAAATAGCGTTCAACCCGTGTGATTTTTTAAATGAGTGATTAGGCTTGCTAAGCCTAATTAGCGCAATAGAATGTTTCTCAATGGTCCAGTTATTGTAATAAAGAAGACACCGCTCTTTTTTTTTTTTTTTTTTTTTGACGCGAGGGCGTGTGGGACAAGTCCCTTTGTCACTGTGGCCGCATATGGGCCTATTGTGACGGCCCTTTCTTAGTAGAAGGCGTTGTACATACCCGCCCCCTTTAGGAAGCCGAGTATGTCCTTCACCGCAGATTCCGCCATGATTTGGGGTTCAGTGGTCCCCTGACCGAAGTATTCAAAGCGTTTTGCTGCCAAGGCAGGGCACTCACACAGGATATGCTCTGCTGTCTCGTCCTCCTCACCGCAGAGTCTGCATTCCACGGCCCCTGAGATGCCCATCTTGTTGAGGTGATATCTGGGTGGGCAGTGCCCGGTGAGGAAGCTTATCAGTACTCTCAGATCTTGTCTTGAGAGTGTCAGCATCGCCTTCGCCCTTTGACAGGAAGGCGTGACAAGCCTTTTTGCCTGTCTTAGTTGTAGCTGGCGATGCCAATGGGCGCCATTTTCCTGTATCTCCCATCGAGCAACCAGACGGTTCAGGTGACTTTACGTCATACCTACGTGTGGTTCAGGCCCGATGGGTAGGGATTCTGTACCCCTTTTCTCAAGGAGGTCAGCCTTTTCATTGTCCTCATGCCCCCTGTGAGCCGGCACCCAAATGAGGGAGAGCCTGTTACGGGCGCCGAGCTGCTTGAGCGCATGGAGGCATTCCCATGCCAGCTTAGACCTAAAACTATAGGCTGCGATGGCCTTTAAGGCGGCCTGGCTGTCTGAGAAAATGTAGATCCGCTTGCCCTTGAGTCCTTTGTTCAGGATCTCTTCTGCGATCTCTTGGGTTTTGCCCATTGTTCGTGGCTGCTTATTCAGTCAGCATGCTGACCTTATTCACAGCTGGCTGCAGACATGCCCCTAGGGGCAATGCCGTGGCTGTTCCACTATCCACAACCCGTGGTCGCGCCGGGTAGCATGGGCATGATCCTGGGAAGATAACCCAGAACCAGGACACCGCTCTCTTGGTAAACCACCGCGATGGTAACGACGGCCGAATTTGCGGGGGCAATTTTCACGCACAAGTCACTGTGTGCGGTGCGGCGTAGTGTGAGCAAGGGTCCCGACTCAATCCGATGGACGCAACAATAAACAATTTCTCTTAAAAGCCCTCCTGAAACACATTACTTTCAGCTGAGTCAGAGACGCCCTCAGCTCAAAATGCGCTGATTCTCTTTAGCGACAATGTTCGCTCCCGTCAGGATGTGGACGATCTCTTTCTCTCAACCTTTGACGACACAAGCATGAATGAAAACATACATATTTTGTTAGCATCCTGTCTGTCTCAAGTGCCTTTTTCAACAGAGCTCCTCCTGCAGGTTTAGCACGAAAGTGTCATCGACGAAACCCTGAATGACCCACACTCCTTTACCGGTTTTTTCACCCTTTTTGTCTATCTCCTTCGACTGTTTCCTTCATTTTTGGGTGAGCTGCGAAACCCAGGTTAGTGGGATCTAATCTGATTCTTGTAGCATGAACGAAAAACAATGGCGCATTTCAAGGATCCTGTAGCACATCCTCGTTATCTCTTTATGTTCTTCACACAGGGCTCTTACTTTTGAGTTAGTAGCGAACAAAAAATTCAAAAGTTAACGTACCTGTTAGGTGAGTCCGTCTCCTCTGGCTTGTGAGTTACTGTGGGCAAGCGCTTTCGATGTAAAGACATCATCGTCTGGCCGTTAAGTCAGTACTGGAGTCAGTCAGTTGGTCGTGGTCTTTATATACAAAGAGAAAGGTGAAAGGGGTGATGGAGCGTCGGGGAAGGGGCGGGGAGAGGAGGTCATGTAGCTCAGGGGGAAACCCCCTAGAGATAAATGGAACGTGTTGGATGGTCTGTCAATTGTGGAATTTAAGTCTTTTTTGTGTAGGGTGGTCTGTAAATCCGTCAGTTGGTTGTTTTCGTTTCCCCCTGAGCTACATGACCTCCTCTCCCCGCCCCTTCCCCGACGCTCCATCACCCCTTTCACCTTTCTCTTTGTATATAAAGACCACGACCAACTGACTGACTCCAGTACTGACTTAACGGCCAGACGATGATGTCTTTACATCGAAAGCGCTTGTCCACAGTAACTCACAAGCCAGAGGAGACGGACTCACCTAACAGGTACGTTAACTTTAGTAATTTGCCTACTGGCGGATATAACCCAATTTCTTTAAAAAATTCAAACATCTTTTAGTCACGATCCTCTGGTTTCAATACCTTTCTATACAACTGAAACGCTGAAGTTTTGAACGGTAGTTTGTAGGTAGGTCTTCTCAGCCCTGAGCCATGAGCTCTAATAAACCGTGTAGGGTTTTTGTGTCGTCAACACACACAGCAGCCATCTTGTAACGTTCTACCAGACAACAACAGCTTTTATTCGTTACTTCGTCATGAATTCGCGCTCAAACTTAAATTTCTCCAAATTATATTCAATTGAATGGCTTTTCTGTGCCAAGACTCGCCCTTATTGCTATTTTTGTTTCTTCGTTCATTCGCAGAGTCGAGATAGAACACACACAAGGTGAGGGCCCTGCTGACTACATCGCTGCCACTGCTGCCGTAAAACCTGCTGCTCCTATAGCCGAAGAGCCCAAACCTGCGCCACCCCCTCCTGAATCCGACAGCGACTCGGACAGCAACTAAATTGTTCAGAGAACTGAGCGACATTTAGATTTGTACAATAATAGCCAGACATTGGCATATTTTTCGTGAGAGACCGGAGTAGTCCTGGCGCTTAAACTTGGCATGAAATGAATGACTGCTAAACCTAGTGGCTAAGAAGACGCTAGTGAGTTCTCCTCTCATAGTATTTTATTTTAAGCTGTAAGTTTGTTAGTGTTTAATGAAAAGTGCTAAGCGCACATGAAGGGGAAAACAATTAATCAAAGTGTATCGAGTAAGTTGTAAATTGCATGAACTATAGTATTATTAGTTTTGTAAGGTTGCGCTCGGTGTTTTGGAATTAAGTAAACCTTTTGAGTTGGGGTTTTAGGTGTAAGAATATCCGATGGATTACCTACTAAGTATCTGATGGATTAACATGAAAGTATCCAGTGAATTAATTTGAAAAATGAATTAAGTGAAACTATCCAGTTGTTAATTGTAACATATTCCATGAAACACTAAATATTCTACTGACCAGTTTTAAGAGCGATTTACTATAATAAGTCCGTATCTGTTTCCTGTTTAGATTCTAATGAAATGTGAGTCCTGCGCTTGATTACGCGTAACGCCCCCTCCACACTCTCACACAGTGTCCTCAGGGAGCTGTTTGCTGAAGTGGAGTGAGGGAAAGCACGCACATTCATGCTTTTCCGGGGTTGGACTAGGCAAAAACTCACTCATTCACACTCTGGCAAAGTCTAGCAGGGCATGCTAACGTTTTGACGGGTCAATTGGAACTGGAGGTAGCCCCTTGTGATCCTTTGACTTGAGGTACAACAACCAGTGGTGGAGCGAAAATGACTGAGGAAGGCGTCGAGGAACCTCTTCACATTCTCGGTACTCGGGCTACTCCCTGCGAGAGTCTGGCGAGACCTTAACATGCTGGTGAGTGTTGATAACATTAGCAAACTCTCCACCACTCCACTCTGAGAGGAAGTTTTAAGGAAGAGTTGAAAAGCAGGTTGCTTTATGACTCCAATCCTTATTTATTGCTAAGAAGAAGGAATTTGGTGTCAGTATGTACAAGCAACCTATCTGTGTTGTTCAACCTCTTTGCTTTTCCCATTCTGGGTTGAGAGCGTGAGGCTTTTTATATTCAATTCCTATACGGTTCAATGCAGCAAGCTCTACTTAAGGCTTTGTTGTAAGGTATTGATTTGAAGAGATACGCTCAGATTTCATCAGTGATTGATGTTGGTAGCCCACAGAAACAGGTGTTGTTATCAAAAGTCCCACGCTCTACTGCAATCAAGAATTCAAAGACAACACAGCAAGTTGCTTATATCCTTCATCAACTTTTAGCGGTTGGCAGAATCAGTTTGTGAGTCCCTCTAATTCGTACCATTAAGTGCTTCCAACTAGGGATGGGATATCGATATCGAAATTTTCAATGCAATATCCGATATTTTAATTTCGATAATATCGGAATATCGATATTTTCTGTGCGATATTATCGGGTTATAAAAAAATCATAATTGAAAAACCCTGTATGAAGGAAATCATTACAAACGCTTGCATATGGGTCTCCAACACCGCAACTTTTCTATATCGGTTTTTTATTTAATTTTTTTTCTATAGTTTTAATAATTTATTGCCAACACCTACAACCCAAAACCAGGAAATTAAATTAACGGAAGGCTAATTCTTGGAAAAATTGGATGAGGAAGAAAAAGCAATTTATTTACAGGAAGTATTTTGTAACAATAATTGGCAATACTTATTCTACTGTCATAACTAATATAATCAGAAGAAAAATTCTTCCCCAAGGGATTGTAAAAACAACAATTTATTCAAAGTGTCATCTTTTAGACGGTTTCTTGATGGCTCCATGATGTTGCTGCGTGTTTTCCACGCTTGGGAAAATGCGCGTTTTGATGACACTGAGGTTGATGTGGCCGTCAGGTGCCTTTCACACGGTGTGGTGGCCGGCCGTCCTTGGCTCCCTGCACAATCTCTCACTGCCCCCCAATATCTATCAACTCTCGGTAAGCTTCTTCCAGGACAGGGCCAAATCCATCGGGAGGGGAGCGCAGTGCGCACGACTCCCCATCACGGCTGGCTGCCCCCAAGGTGCAGTGCTCTCCACAATACTGTGGACAGCACTCCTAGCTCCCCTTCTACACCTACTGCAGGCCAGAGGCTATACCCCGGTGGCCTATGTGGACGACCACATGGTCATGGTCGAGGCGGATCACTTCGCGCTGGCCAAACTTCACCTGAGACGCGTCTTTCGCCTCCGACACCTCCACGCTATCATCCCCTCCATCCGAGGCTGCCTGGGAATGAGAGGATGGCACCCCTCCTTCCCCGCGGTCCAATTGCTTGTGGGCGCAGGGATTTTAACCAGCGCCTCTCCTTTTTCAAACGTCACACATTCGACCTTTGTCCCTGTGGAGGGGACATCAGTGAGGACGCAGCGTATGTCAGGACACGTATTCCCCCCCCCCCAGAGAGCAGCTGCGCTCCTCTCTTGCAGCTCAGCGAGGGGAAGGTTCGTCACATTCGCGCGGGCCTGGGCAGCTCGGCAGCAGCGTCTGGAAACGTGGTTCCCCACTGTCGCACACGATGCACACCACACAGATTCACAAATCCCCCCCCCCCCCACGGGCCAACTAAGGCCCCCTCACTTCGTCCTCCGCCAGGACTTCAGGATGTGCACGTGGAACTAGAGGCAGTCACAAAAGACTGATGACCCTTGCCAATGAGCCAGTAGGCCACAGCTGGCCTGGCTCATTTCCCCATCAGGTACTTTCTTGCGATCGCAAGTTTAGGGTGTTGTTTCTCCACTTGTGATTTGAGGTTACTTGTATTTCCAGACGTTTTAACCACACGTTTGGCACTTGGCAGTTTTAGAATCAACTCGTGTAAAGTTGGACCACCAACTGGACTTTGGTCACCATGCTCACGCTGATTTAATAACCACCACAACTGACAACAATCAAATCACAACTCGACAATGCAAATTTACTGATAACGATAACAGCTTCTTCTTCTTCCCATTTCTATTTCATGTGGTTACACAGATGATAGACCGATAACAGTAGTGATATTCAGAAACAGGTCTTCTTCTTTTGGTTTATTCAATTTATCGAAACGCTTATTCTAATATTATTATAGTATTAAAGCTATTGGGTTATTATTATAGTAGGTACTTACCTAAGAATATCGATTACTATGGTTTAGGTTTCGATGTATCGTTTGATATTGATATCGATATTTCCTTTCGATATCCCATCCCTACTTCCAATCCACCATAGCCAGATCATGGTGCGTATAAGTCAGAGCGCTCAGCTTCTTGGCAGATTTGACTGGGGAGTATCAGAGGGCAAGGAGGAGGGGATCGAACCAGATGTTGCTGGATGAATTCCTGTCTGGGTTGGGAAGCTCTATTGTTAAGTTAAAGCCAATTAGTAAAGCATCAAAATTCTTCTGTCATCGCTTGAGTTGGCAAAAATGACAACTTTTCTTGAAGTTGAGTCAAGAGAGTTTACTCCTTTGGTAGTCCAAAAGTAAGGAGTTGCCCTTAAAGTTAAAGGCAAGCGGTTGATCGTGGTCTAGTGGTCAAGACAGACGATTCATAATTCTCGACGTAAGTCGAGGGTTGTCGATCAAATCTCTGGCGCGATTGCCGTAATTTTTGCCTTAGTCAGCAGCTCTTCAAAGCATCTCCAAACTTCCTCAGTACAATTGGCGCAGTCGGTTTTCGAATACCTTCAGGTAAAGTATCGCACAAATTTGGTAAGTAACATTTTAATTTACGCATCTACTTACCATTTTCTTTGTAGGACATCTTAGCACATCTTGGTCCTACTGACTGCGCCAATTGTAGTGGTGGTTTGGTGAAGAATAGGTAAACTTGGCAGAACTTCGTTTATTCTCCTATGGCTTGATCACGAATGCCTCACAAATCGGAAAATTTCAAAGAAAATGGTGCGATACTTTACCTGAAGGTACTCGAAAACCGACTGCGCCAATTGTACTGAGGAAGTTTGGAGATGCTTTGAAGAGCTGCTGAATAAGGCAAAAATTACGGCAATCGCGCCGGAGATTCGATCCACAACCCTAGACTTACGTCGAGAATTATGAATCGTCTGTCTTGACCACTAGACCACGATCAACCGCTTGCCTTTAACAGGAGTCAGTCAGCACACTTGCACAGTTGGTACGATTAGGTTCAAAAGTATTAGCTCACTGAAGCTCAGTAATTTGTATTATTTCATTGGAAAATCCCACTTCGTAACCGCTAAAACGTTGAACACACAATTGCCATATTAGGATGCGTGTGTGAGTCACGTGCCAGGGGAACTTGCATGACTTATAGTAGAGGAACTGGAGTCTATACGTTTTCCTCAACTCGTATCTCACAAACCTTGAACAACACTCTGAGCCAGCAGGCATTTCACCGCTCTTCTTCCAACTTCTTACCAAAAACCTGGGCTTTTGACTGGCGAACCTCTCTTTCATTAAGCCGCGATAATATTACCACGTTATCTGCTAGAAGTCTCACGTAACGACAACCCGTCTTAGTGGAGGGAAGTTTGAGAATATTAGTACACATAGCCCCTACGTCCTACACCCTCTTCATAACCTAAATCTTTTGTTTTAAAAAATGCTTTCTGAATTACGGTGAATAAAAGTTACCGAACGTGCTGTAATCAAACCAATGTTAATTACATGTTGATAACACCATAGGAAATTAGTTGTTTCATATCGAATGTTCGCTGTAAGAATTTATACTTTAGCGTTAATTTAATTCGTTAAGATTCAGTCTATCAGAACTGATAGCTTGTTCCCATAAAGGTGCCGAAAATACAGTGTACAGTTTTTTCTTCCCAATTTGTCTGGAAATATTAACAAAAAATATATGTATACACGATAACTTTTAGTCGGTAAGAAATGTACATTTTTATTCTTCTATAATCGGCTAAAGCTTCGCCGAGCTTTAAATAAGTAATAAATAAATCATAAATAATAAATAACACCTTTGACGTGGACAATACGACATTATATCGATGTAAATTTCTTTTCTATTGAACTGTATTTAAATGGTGTAAAACCCGAACGTTGAATGGAGCTTTTACAGTTTTACATAAAGACCAAGAACATCCTGATTGAACGATGAATGGGTCATGCGACTACACATTGGTTTTGTAATGTTGACCACCCGATTTGACGGCAATTAGTTCTGAATTGAGGTTGATGAGGGGGAGGGGGGTATTGTGGTTGGTCGAGGCTTGAGTTGAAAGTGTACCTATTCCAGGGATTTGGACGGAAAGTCATCAACGACGGCCTATGGGTTTAAAGACAAGAGGCCTGAGACCTTAATACTTGATACATCCGGTCCATTCTGTAGATAAAAAATGAAAGGAGAATTTTTCCTCAAATGCGTCTCTGTCGAGTTTGAAACGTTTGATGGAGACAGTTGCAAAATTCCTCTCACAGTCCATAGGGCCGAGATAAAATGAGACGACAGTAGTTTGAATTCCGGAATTTCATGGGTTACTCCTAATTATTTTATAACCATTACTAAACGTCCCTCGTATAGGTAACTGATTAGGCGACCATCTGGATTTTGATGAAAACGCTAGTGTTATGAGGAAAATCTACTAATGTGCTGTACAGATAAGCTAATGTGTTCCAGTATTGGCCCAATCCCAGAGAGCTGCGCTCCTGTGGATCACCAAGGCCGACAAGACTGTATCAACAGAAGCACTCCAGGTGATCACTGGTCAGTTACCAGTTGATTTGGCTGTTGAGTGCATGGTTGACAAGTGGAGAGTGAAACGGGAGCTTCCCCCGCTTTGGGCTGAACTCCGTGCGGATCTCACCACAGAACAGAAACTTGCCGCCATCGATGAATGGGCTCTAGAGAAATGGCAAGCGAGATGGGAATCCTCGTCAAAGGGACGTGATACGTATGAGTTCTTGCTCAACATCCGTGAACGTCTTTCTAGAAAATGGGTTGAGCCAGACCACTGGATGAGCCAGTTCCTCACGGGACATGGTGACTTCAATGCGCGGCTCCACTTCTTTTCTCTGAGAGACTCCATTATGCACGTCTTGTGCCTCCAGTGTGGAGGAAACAAGAAACCATGTGCTGCTCCAATGTAGTTTCTACAACAGTGAGCAACGGTTGTTGGGAGGGCAAACGAACTTAGCAGCATTGACTGCTACGAAGCAAGCCTATAACCATTTTGCAAAGTTCGCGAAGAAGGTGATGGCTAAGAAACGTGGTCATAGTTGATCTGTCCTTATGAAACTTGCCACCCCAGTAAATAGTTAGATCAGGTAGGGAACCAGATTAAGAACTCCTCCCAGATGGTACGGGATTCCTCAGGTGGTCACCTCCGAGCGGTAACACACGGGCAACAGCTCTCTACCAGGAGACTGGCTAAGACCTAATACCTACCATACCTCCACAGGTCTGAGTTCAGTGGATGCTGCAGTGGCCGGCCTCTTGCATATTAGCGAAACTGCAACGTCCATGACTGATATAACCCTCGTCGAGGGTTTAGGTACAGTCATCAAATAAGGAAACATACCTGAGCAATGGCATGGATGATCCTCATCAAGTGTGGGCAATAGGCAACGTTTTCCCGTCTTCCTCTTCATTGAATCGGGACCATTCTTGGCTCATTGGATTAATTGTCGTGATGCTCACAATCATTTCCGCAGACAAATAAGAACTTTTATGCGAGAGGAATAGTTGTTCCTAAATACAGGTGGGGTGAGAGCAGCTGACCAAACTCCATACTATGGCCAGTTTCTGAGACTTGACTTGCACAGCCATACCAGGGACAGCTACCAATTAAGTCTTTTATGAGAGGAGAAGTTTCTGCAGAAATTTGAGAACGATTAAGAACTAGCGTTCAAGTCTGGCACTGTTGCAGAAGAAACTGGTATATGTAGATAATGGAAGGATGAGCTGTGGAAATCAGCTGGCGTCTCCTCTGAAGAGCAGACGACGGGGTTGACAAACAGGACGACTCTAATTGGCTGTTCAAGAGGGAAGGGGTCGATGGGTAAAAGAATTTGCGCCTGTAGCTTGGACCATGAATTGCCTCCTCACTCTAGTAGTTAGGGAGATGGCACTTCTGGGATGAGTGACGTAATCCCCCCCCCCTAGCTGATGTATGACTTCACCCCCACCCCCCCCCTCACAACTACATCTGATGTATGACGTCACCCCCCTCCCATCACTACCACAGCTGATCTGACGTCACCCCCCACCCCCCACCAATCCACACTAAAGTTGATATGACGTAAGACCCCCCACCCCTGTGTGCATTAGTGTAACTCCTAAAGGGATCCCCCACAATTCGCGTAATGTTTGCTAGGAGCGTAGGGTGACCATTTTTGGCGCAATTACGTCTCAGTAAAAAAACGTAGCGGCTCCACGTGTGCTCGGAATTTATTTAGCGTGAACATGTGTGGGGGGGACATTGTGGTATGACGTAATTAGGTGTTTGCGGGATAATTAGTATGGGGTATGACGTAGATCCACTCAGAAATTGCGCCAATTGTGGGGGGGAGGGGGCATGACGTCACACGGGGGATTCATAGTGGTGGAGGATGTAACATGGTGGGGGGGATCCTCTCAGAAATTGCGCCAATTGTGGGGGCATGACGTCCCATGGGGGGGTTCATAGTGGTGGGGGATCCTTTTAGGAATTAAAGAAATTGGGTTATATCCGCCAGTAGGCAAATTACTAAAGTTAACGTACCTGTTAGGTGAGTCCGTCTCCTCTGGCTTCTGAGTTAATGTGGGCAAGCGCTTTCGATGTAAAGACATCATCGTCTGGCCGTTAAGTCAGTACTGGAGTCAGTCAGTTGGTCGTGGTCCACTATATCATAATCAATCAATAAAGACCACGACCAACTGACTGACTCCAGTACTGACTTAACGGCCAGACGATGATGTCTTTACATCGAAAGCGCTTGCCCACAGTAACTCAGAAGCCAGAGGAGACGGACTCACCTAACAGATACGTTAACTTTAGTATCCTTTTAGGAGTTACACTAATGTACACAGGGGTGGGGGTCTTACGTCATATCAGCTGTAGTAGGGGGGAGGGGGCGTGACGTCAGATCAGCTGTAGTAGTGAGGGGAGGGGTGACGTCATACATCAGCTTGGGTGGGGGAGGGGGGGGGATTATGTCACTCATCCCAGAAGTGCCATCCCCCTAACTACTCACTCTGACAATGCGATG
Organism: Pachypeltis micranthus; assembly: GCA_020466155.1. Classification (NCBI taxonomy): domain Eukaryota; kingdom Metazoa; phylum Arthropoda; class Insecta; order Hemiptera; family Miridae; genus Pachypeltis; species Pachypeltis micranthus. Next base: position 28,095,106 of record CM035778.1, on the reverse strand, counting down.
AGGCACAGCTTCGAGCGAGATAACAAGGTCAATGTGTTACGGATGGCCCACCGCAGAAAAGACGAGACATGTGTTCCAAGGTTTTACGTTCGTTTTGATTTGCTTGATGACCCTCCCGCTTGCATGACGTAGAATAAATTTATTATCGTTCCCTTCTCATTGAGAAAACGCTGGTTTTAGGGTTCACAAAGACAAAATGCTTTTATATTGATCTCTTCAAAACAAATCGATGTTGTGCGCTTAATCATGTACAGTAACGTAGCTTGTAAACAAAAGGACCTACAAAGGTATTGTTTTACGAGAACGGAACATTCTGTGCTTATTATTATTCTATGTGTATCGTTGATTGTTGTCCAAATAGAATGAAAATGAGTATTGTAAGTGTTAAAACAGTTGCTTGTTTTTGTTTATCAGAAGTTTATTGGTCGTTTTACTTGTTTTGCGTGTAAGGTTTTAGCGATAGGCGTACCATTTGCATTTCGTACGAATTACGACGTTCCACTGGCGTCGAACTTGAGTGCGCTTTCATCCGTTGACTGTACATAATTGTGTCTTTTCTCCAGTCCCTCGCGAAAATGTCCTCACGCATGTTATCAACCAAATCACGTTTCATTTTCCTTCGCAGGAGTCGGCGTTGGGCTAATTGTGAACGAATTGCTCTTTTTGGGCTGTTTAGTGCGTTTAGGGAAACTTGAGTGTGAAATAAAATCACTCAGGGAGCTATTGGTGAAGAGGTTATGGAAGGTCGTGAGTGTGCCTCTGTCCCTCTAAAAGAACTGTTACGGGGCGGATTAATATTGAAAGCGATATCGCGCTAAGAGAGTAGGGAAGTTAGTACGATATCAAGCCGAATGCAATTGGAGCAGAGTTTTATTCTTGAATAACATTCCGGGAAGTTTTACCGCCACAAACCAAGATGTAAGTGGAAGCGAACGCGAGCGCAGGCTACATGGCGACGAGGGAACCGGCTCAGTTACAACTGATGGCAGCGAAGTCTCGGGCGAATTGGGGCATTTGAGGTGCCCAGTCAGCATAAATGCCCCGGACGAGCCTCGGCTGAATTGAAGGGTTTGGTTCATCCCGTTACAGAGCCACTCGTTTAAAATTTCACCGTTGAACACGAGTTTAACGAATAGGAAGCCTGATACCATTGAGGCTAAGTGACTGACAAGGGAAGGAATGATCTCTGTCCAGATGACCCAGCACAGATTGGCAGCTATCTGAAGAATGGACATGCCTAGAAGCCTCACATTCCTAGTCAACATAAAGGAGGGAGGGTCTTAATCATGCTAAACAGTATACAGGAATGCTCAATAGCAGCCATGGAAGCTAGGCCGTTTACGTGATAACTCAGTCGAGTTAGTGTGTTTGTGAGGATGTCTAATCGGAGCTCACTACCATGGTAGCTGGTATCTCCAACAGTCTCACAGTCTTCATGCATAACCTCACTTCAGCTAAGCCACCCCACCATAACCAAATCTAACAGGTTATTGGGGAGATGTCAGAAGAAGTGGCATGAGAGTATGATGATAGGGTCTGTCTCCACTCCATTTCAATCTTGGTAAGCATCAGTAAAAAGCAGATCTAACCGAAGGCATGAGGGCAGGAGCATTAGTGTTTGCAAATGGTGCTACACAGCTAGCAGGCATACACATCCCCCATCCAATTACGCGCTGTCTTAGTGAAAGAATTATCGAAGAGGAGTCCGTACGGTTGCTCTAAAGACATAGTGCATTTCCTCCAATGGGTGTACTAGTTTAAAGCTGACTTTCCGTGGTTTTGGGTAACATCATTCACGACAGGGTGATCTCCTCCTCTCCACATGTTTTTAATTCCGAGGGCGTGTGGGACAAGTCCCTTTGTCACTGCGGCCACGTGTGGGCCTATTGTGACACTAACCCTTCCTTAGTAAAAGGCGTCGTACATACCCGCCCCCTTTATGAAGCCAAGTATGTACTTCACCGCAGATTCAGCTATGGTATGGGGCTCAATAATCCCCTGGGCAATGTATCCAAAGCGTTTGACTGCTAAGGCAGGGCACTCACATAGGATGTGCTCCGCCATCTCGTCCTCCTCACCACAGAGTCTGCATTCCACCGCCTCTGAGATGCCCATCTTGTTGAGGTGATACCTGAGTGGGCAGTGTCCGACGAGGAAGCTAATCAAGACCCTCAGATCCCTCCTGGAGAGTGTCAGCATCGCCTTTGCCCTTGGACCAGAAGGCGTAACAAGCCTTTTCGATTGTCAAAGTCGTGGCTGGCGATGCCAATGGGCACTATTTTCCTGTGTCTCCCATTGGGCCACCAAACGGTTCAGGTGACTTTTAGTCATACGTAAGGTTCAGGCCCAATGGGAAGGGTTTCTGTGCCCTTCTTCGCAAGGTGGTTGGCCTTTTCATTGCCCTCGTGCCCCCTGTGAGCCGGCACTCAGGTGAGCAAAAGCCTATTGTGGGTGCCGAGCTGCTTGAGCATGAAGGCATTCCCATGCCAGCCTGGACCTGAAGCTATAGGCTGCAATGGCCTTTAATGCGGCCTGGCTGTCTGAGAATATGTAGATCCGCTTGCCATTGAGTCCCTTAGACAGGATCTCTTCTGCGCAGATCTTTATAGCTAGGATTTCAGCTTGGAATATCGAGGCGTACTCTCCCAGCGGCTTAGCAAGACTATAGTTGGGCCCAACAATGCCCAGTCCAGCTCTGCCTCCCATGACTGAACCATCGGTGTACCACCGCAGGGCGCCCACCTTGGTCTGGAACGTCTCCTGCTCCCATCGTTCCCGTGAGTGGATACTGACCCTGAATGGCAGCCGAAAGTTCTTTCGCTCTGACATGACGTCAGTAGCAAGGACTGCAGCCTCTTCCAGTTTGAACTGTCTAGTTGTTCTTTGGAGGCTTGCCTCAACCCTGGTGGAGATGTTCCCTGTCTGCAAAAGCCTTACTGCTCCCAGGTAAGCAGTCCTCTGAATATGTATATGAAGAGGTGAGGTGTCTAAAAGGACTTCCATTGCAGCAGTAGGGCACGTATTCATTGCCCCTGTAATAGCTAGGCATGCCTGTCGCTGCAGTTCCTCTCCACATAGTCCACCTGTCTATTAATGTAGACGAACTGATCCAGTGCTTTGGTGTTTCATCACCATTCACGTCGTGTCCATCACTGCGCCGTCATTCCTTCTTTGAGTCATAAGTTGGTCGTCCTAGCCACGGTGTTGTGATCACTGTAGCTTCATAATCTAACCCAATAAACATTTTGAGCATGCGATAGCTCTGCATTGCTTAGTCATTTCTAAGCACAGTTCTCACATTACTATGACATATTCATCAAGCCTTGATACTACTGAAACAAGGATGCCACAATGGGGATGTGTAGTCGATGCAAGAGGTACACGATGCGTTGTCCCCACGCTGCACCACCATAATAGAGTCCTAGCTGTACGGGCAGGTTTCAGCCAAAGGGGAGCCATGGAAAAAACGTTTCTGATCGTGAGATGTACCTGACGCTCGAGACAACAATGGTCAGAAAGTCTTTTCTATCGTAATGTGCGCAAGGCTGCTCGCCTTTGTCAGCCGTCAGCAATTTAAACGGCCTTCATTGTGACACAATGGTGGCTAGAGCAGTTACTTCACTGGTGGCACTTGACCTTCTGCTAACTCTGTCGCTCCCATTTAGATCACCATCGTGCACCCTCTGGACAACCTACATGCTTAGAAACCAGGAGGTTAACCCGCAGATAATTCTAGGTTTTAGGTTTCACGACTAAGTGAAGCCAGGAGACCTAATGAGAACGTTTGTGTATGAACAGCAATCATTGAGGGGTTACTGTACAGATATAGAAAGACGTCTTGGTCGAGGCGAGAGCTTGGGATAAGAAGTTGAGTTCCAAATTGTTTGGCTTATTCATATCTTGATACGGTAAGGAAAGAGTTCAGCAGAAAGGAAGGCTTTTGTGTGACCAAGCTCGCCATCTTACTGCCCTATGACCCAGACAGTGTGGTTTTTGGAAACAGTGAAGGTGCTCCTCCCAACCCCCCTGTGTCGTTTAGCGAGCAGCTGGATGAGAAACAATTCGTTACAATGTTGCCCCTTCTAACGCCGGCTGACTAATATTTGATTTTATCTGGAACTCCTTTTGATCGGTAGAATGTTGTCTCGTGAATGAAGGAGGTCTGAACATAAATTCGTCGAAACGCCCTCGATCCAAGTAACTGACTTTGCATTCTCAAAAACCGTTCACACATTGTCATCCCAAGTGTTTGATTGATTTAGCTAACAAATAAATGTTTAACTCGTGGGTTTTGACGACTCACATTCAACGCGTTAACTTGTCCAAACTCGCCGATTTAAATTGCCGTTTTAATTTGGAACATGCTACAACAAAAGAGATGTCATATTCAACCCACTGCATCCGCATATGTGCATTGTACTATTTTATCAAACCTGAAATCACTTCTAACTCACCTAACCGATAATACTGGGAAGCCGGGGCCAGAAAAAAAATTATTTGCCAATAAGTTGCCCATCATTTGGACTGTTCCGTTCTTATGGGTTCCAATAAACTCCACTCATTAGATTCACATAGCTTGTCACCCGCCATTCCGCGATAGAATCCAGTGAGTGGGCATTGGGTGAGTCGTGGATTGGAAGATGAGTCTAGGTAATCACGTTTCTACAGCTTCCCACTCGGTGCGCTCGGCAAATATTTCATCGGACGCAAATTTTAGAAGCTCCCGCGACCTGATTGAATAATACCTTTGAAGGGCATTTCTAGTTGACTGATATTAGGTCCAGAGAAGACAATGACAAGCGTTAGCGGTACAAAAACTGTACTGGGAAGTGTTCTTTACGCAGCAGTTCCTTCAGGGTAGCAAATCAGAGCGAGGTTAACAACTTATAAGTACTTTTTGCTTTGCCCTTTGGAATCAGACTGGGATTTCTTTTGAGAGCAGTATCCTCTCTACTAGATGGGCCGAAAGATGTGTTATCCTTTGTCACTCTGCTATTCGGATGTCAATGTGCCCTGTCTCACTCTACGCTGTGCGGCCCACTTTGCCAATATCTAAAGGGAGTATTATTGAAACTCCAGTCAACATCTCTACTCAAGTTCTCTGAAGTCAGTGGGGCAACTGGCAAGAAAGGGAGGAGACAGTGGAATTTAGGATAATTTTACAGCTCAGAGAATGATGCTAAGAACATCATACTCTTCTTCTACTCATAGCAAAGCTCACAGTTAATGTCTACAATTTCTGATTGGTGGTAGTAACGAGGCAAAGTGATTCCCGTGTTAATTTCGAAAGCAAGGCTTTTTTGTGGGGTTTTGTGCTCTTCCATTTGACTATCCCTCACTCCGTAGTACCTCAATAGGGGAAGATTAAGAATAATATCTTTCCAACTATATGAATGAGGCAGCGCTATTTACACACTAGAGCTCATACAACAGCGGTATGACGCAAAGAACCCCACTTTCTCCTTCAAATCAAAGCCAAACACTCAGCCGATATTGTTCACCCTGTTTAGAAGGAAATGAAAATGCGGAGCTCCTCTTTAACACTTTGAGATTGGGGCCGGCGTTTCAGGGTCTTTTCTGTCACACACCAATTTATGGTCTTGGAGGCCCCTCTTCATCAACTGCCTCTTATAATTTTCCCCCGACTCCATTAATACCCCATTTCTAACTCTGTCGAACTATACGTGGCCTGTTCTGTTTTTTTTTTTTTTAATTACAACGGTGGATGCAGGCGATACCCTCACTGCAGCCACAAACGGGCCTATTGTAAGGGCGTCCATGATACTCGGATCATGGCCCACCTGCACCACCCCCAGGCCCCACGGCACTGGTCTCACTTGGTGTGACGCCACCAATGCGCCCCCACCACCCCTGCACAAAGTGGAGGATATCCGCAAGTTCTGCATTTGCCACCTCTTCGTGCTGAAGAAAGGGCCTCCCAAACACACAACGGCGCGATGCCGCGAGTCCATCGCATACACACAGCACATGCTCTGCCGTCTCTAGCCCTAACTCGCAGAACCTGGTTACCTGTACCTCGCACTTGCCAATATTTGCAAGGTGGTACCTCAGCGGACAGTGACCTGTGAACAGGCCACATATGATCCTCATATCCTTCCTCCCCAGTGCAAGCACCTCCTTGGACCTCTCTCTAGAGAGCCGGATGAAGAGTTTTGACTGTCTAAGGCCGAGCAGCCCCTGCCAATGAGCAGCCCTGCGCCGGTCCTCCCATTTGCCAACCTCTCTACGTAGGTGGCTCCTGGTAGTCCCAACAAAGGGCTCAGGCCCAATAGGGATCTTGGCCTGTTCTGTTAGGAAGCACGTCTCATCGTTTGAAGCCTTCCATTTGCTTTTGACAATTAATAATTATTGCATCGTTTGTTGCAACATCAGAAATCTAACCTAACCGGATGTGGAACTAACAACTAACCCTGTCTGTCACAAACATCACACCTTGCCGCTAAGGCAGTCCTTTTATTCTACGCTCCCCGACGTGCAGATGCTCCTAGGCTCACATCTTCAAATCAAAGCCGAACACTCAGCTGATATTGTTCACTCTGTTTAGAAGGAAATGAAGATTCGAAGCTCTTCTCTTTAGCACTTCGAGATCGGAGCCGGCGTTTCAGGGCCTTTTCCGTCACTCACCATTTTAAGGCATTGGAGGCCCCTCTTCATCAACTGCCTCTTATTTCTTAGTATTTTCCCCTGACTCCATTTCTATGTTTCCCATTCTAATCGGATGTCGAACTATACGTGGCCTGTTCTGTTAGGAAGGACGTCTCATCGTTTGAAGCCTTTCATTCGCTTTTGATATCAAACATGTGGTGAAGTCCCATTCTATCGCGTAATTATTGCATCGTTTGCCGCAACATCAGAAATCTAACCTAACCAGATATGGAACTAACAACTAACCCTGTCTGTCCCAAACATCTCACCTTGCCGCTCAGGCAGTCCTTTTATTCTACGTAGCTCCTAGGCTCACATCTTCAATCCACTTCACCCTTTACCCTCGACTGTAAAAAAATTCGAAAACCCACACATTTCTCGCAAACCTCATCGTGTAGCAGTAGATGGAACTTACAATAAAATATGTATCGATGTAAGAACTAATAAAAATAAAAAGCATAATGTAATAAATTGATGCAAAAAAGTTAAATATTACAAAAACACATTTATCAAAGTTGTCGAAGAAATATTTATTTTTATTTTAAATGTTCATGTCGTGATGTTGTAAATAAGAGCGATATTGGGAAATGACTATTTATCAAGTAGATGAACGCGCTGTTAGTTTACAAGCGAAGAGTTTTCAAATGTAAATTAAAAGTTTGCTATTAAGAAAAAGAAAATACAATATTTTAGTGTTAACAATTAAATGTTTAAGACGTAATAATTAATAAATGTGGTATTTTATCGGGGAATTTCGTCCCGTTCTTTTGAATTCTCGACTCGAATGAGTTTCGAGTTGAAATGGAAGTGTTAAGGATAGCAGTTGTTACAAACGGCGATTTAAGCGAAACATAATTGTTTTAGACGTATAAAGCGGATGTATGTAAAATTATAGCAATGGATTAGTACTACGTTCGTATTTCCTGTGTTTCACGTTATGGTTCAGTTAAAAACGTTATGATCTCCTCTGAACGGAGTAGAAGAGTGCTTATCTAGTCAAAAGCAAAATATTAATTTTAATTGCATTATGTGAAACATAACGCAGACTAATTGTACCCTGTCGAAACATTAATTGTGAAGTGAACAAAAAAGTAAAAAAAAAAGAAAATAAAAAAATGAAAATTCGTTTGATTTAAAGCCGACCACGGGCGTCTGAAGACGCGTTTTGTCTTTGTGTGGGATCAAAAATATGCAAGGAGCGGGATTCCAGTTGAGGAGAGAGGTGAAATATCTCAGGGTGATTGTGGACAAGCAGCTCAAATGGAATTCGCTCGAGAGATATGCGCTGCAGTCTGTGGGCATGTAGGAGGCTGTGCAGCAAATCATGGGCCATCATTTCATAGTGGAGTGGCTCTACAAGGGCATAATAAGACACTGCGTCACATGTGCCTCCACTGTGTGGTGGAAGGTGGGCTAGCAGTTCAGGGGAAGCTCCAGCAACTGCAGCGACAGGCGTGTCTTGCTATTATTGGGCCAAAATGTACTTGCCCCACTTGTGCAGTGGAAGTCCTCTTGAACATCTCACCTCTTCACATAGACATTTAGAGGACCGCATACTTGGGAGTGGCAAGGCTTTTGCAGATAGGAAATGTTTCCACCAGGACTAAGGCAAGGAACAACTAGACAGTTCAAGTTAGAGGCAGCAGTCCTTGCTACTGACGTTATGCCAGAGCGGAAGAACTTTCAGTTGCCATTCAGTGTTAGTGCCCACTCACGGGAACGATGGGAGAAAGGGACGTTCCACACTGAGGTGGGACCCTGCAGTGGTATACTGATGGCTCTGTAATGGAAGGCAGAGCTGGACTGGCCCAACTACAGTCTTGCTAAGCTGTTGGGAGAGTATGCCACGATATTTCAAGCGGAAATCTTAGCTTTTAAGATCTGCGATGAAGAAATCATGACCAAAGGACTTGAGGGCAAGCGGATCTACATATTCTCAGACAGCCAGGACGCCTTAAAGGCTACTGCAGTGACCCCACGAATTTACTACTCTGTATTGAGAATCAAACTTGCCTCTCTGAGATGACAGCTCTTCTTATTTGTTGTCCTCACCCTCACGAGAATCTTCTGTGTGCCGCCATTCCCCTACACCCTCCTATACTTCCTGGCAGTTTGGAAGATTCAGGAGCCGTCTTTCCCAGCACGATACTGGCCATGGATCAGCGACTTCCATGTTCTTACTGATCACTGTCACGGCAAGTTTAGCAGTGCACCTCCACTTTCCATTGGAATTCAACATGGCGTGGACAAAAGCCTTCGGCGTGAAGGCAATGCATAGGGTGCACCACCTTGGCACTGTTGTCATTTGCTTTCTGCAATGCGAAGTGTATCAGCTCACTCACATACATTGAAAGAACGCATGGAGGCGAATTTACGGGGGGTGGGTAAAGTTGTGTGTTGCGGAGCACCAGGTATTTTATACGACCAAACTTGTTTATTAGGTGTACAGGAGGCACCTTCCCATATTTTACGACTAGTTCTCTCTCGCCATTATGTTCATTCTTTAGCGTCCAAGTTACTTTAAGAGACTGGCTCAAACATTTGTTACTTTCCTTGGCTCTACGAAGTAGAAAGGAGGTTATGTAATCGCTGAAAAAAAAATTAGAGTTTTCTTCAGATCTTTACGCTTCAGACCCCCCTGAGTCCGAAAAACACTATTTGGGAAAATGGTCTGTGTGTATGTGTGTCTGTGAACGATTTTTAGAAAAAACCACCGTACCCAATCAGCTCAAACTTGATATCTCGCCGGTCGGTTACCATGGGACGCCAAAATAAGGGTATGCACAAAATCCACCGAAATTTAACAATAGTTATCATAGTGATCAAAACCCCAAATATTTTTTTTCTCAAAAACGGCTCTAACGATTTTGATTAAATTTTTTACATTCTTAGCTCTTAATAAGATAATCATACCATAAAATTCCCATTCGTGGGAAAATGACGAGAGCAGCACAATAAATTACTAAAACTTTCGACGAAATCGATTTTAGAGTGGTTTTTAGAGAAAACAACCGTACCAAATCAGCTGAAACTTGATGTATAGCCTACAGCTTACCATGGGACGCCAAAATAAGGGCATGGGCAAAATCCACCCTAAGTTAACTATAGTTATCATAGTGATCAAAACACCAAATTTTTTTCTCAAAAACCGCTATAACGATTTTGATTAAATTTTTTATATTGATAGCTCTCAATAGGGCAATGATACCATGAAATTCCCATTTGTGGGAAAATGACGAGAGCAGCACAATAAATTATCAAAACTTTCGACCAAAAGCGTTTTTAGCGCAGTTTTTTCCTTATAAAGTCCGCTGGAATGTTAGTAGAATGCTAAAAAAAATTGGTATTGTAATCCAATCCAATACCTATAGGGTGGGTACCTATAGGGTGGGTGTTTAAAAACGCTCATGAGATACATGGGGCTCACTCCAGAAATTCCTGAATTTCAACTACGCCCGTTTCGCTTACTACCAGTTCTAACAGTTATTACCCAATAACTCCACAAAAGTGATTACTATCTACTTCAAAAAATTCGTGTTTACAGCTTCATTAATTATCTGTGTACCGATTGCTCAATAATGGTCCTGCAATGAGTACGAGCAGCACAATAAAATCTGGAACTGTAAGCGCTACCGTTTCCTGCTGCTGTAAAGTGTTATTTAGCCAAGTTCAAATTAACTAAGTGATAAATGAATTGATTAAATAGAGTTAGCCATGTGCAAAGTGAATTGATGTAGAGCTAAGGAAAGTTGTGTGTTGCAACGCACCAGATATTTTTTGTTGTTATTCAATCGTCGCAACAGAAATTCACAAATTATGGGTCTTTTCGTTCTGAATCTTCAAGTACCCCAATCAGAAGCTACACACCTTGGTCTTGATTTTTATGTCTGAGCTCTCAAAGTTAAAACCTGACTATCCAAAGTTCGTTGCATCTTGTTTTACGTTAGTTATGACTGTTAGCTGCACGAGAGAGGGATTTTGAAGAACGTGATGCGTGTGAGAGAGGACTGTACTCATACACTTCGATATAAAGTAAAGAAAAAGAGTTTGAGATATGAGGGTGAGTGAGTGAGTGAGTAGCTGAACTGATTGACAATGGGTGAGAGATGAGAGTTGGAATCTAAGTGGTGAGTTGTGGGAAAGGAATATTTAGAAAAACCCAAAACGGGAAAATCCATTGTCGGCTTCGGAAATAAACCTTAAGCTCTTTGATCAGTAAGTAATTGAATGTGTAGTTCAGGTTTTCCTACGGCTGGCTACCGTTCCAAATACCATAAAGGGCTGGACTTGAATGCTTGGGGTTTCCCACTAGGTCCAAAAGCAAGAAACTAATGCGGCCAGAGCTGAGTCAAACAATGACCCTATTTCATCGCTATCAGTCGATCCAGGCTTTTAGTGGTGTTCTAGTGTCTTCCCAATGGTCGAGAGAGGAGGGAGAGAGAGAGAGATTGATTGAAGGTTTTTATTTTACAATCAGGGTAGGTTAGGGCCTTAGGGCCCTCTCTTCCACTTACCCTGAAACAATGTACAAGTTTTTCCTCTTGAGTACTTCAATTAATAACTAGTAAGAATTCCAGCGTAAAAACAAAATAATTTCTCATCTTAATACTACTTTTGGTACTTTTCCAATAACATTGTTTTAAAATTGTTCTTGAAAACATCAACATTCAAATTGAGGTCAAACATTCCGAGGTTCTCATTGTATAATTTTGATGCTTGAGTCGAGAAGCTTTCTCCGAACAGATTCGTGCGATGTGATGGGATAAGGAGAACTTCATTTCTGCTACGCGTATTCCGGGAATCGAGGAAGTTAAAATTTTGAAGGATGTAAGATGGACGGTGGTGCTTGAAAGTTTTGAAGATCAGAGTAGCCATCAGGAGTCGTTTTCTCTCTTTTATCTTCAACCAACCTAGCCGGGGGTAATGGGGCGTCACATGCTCATCAAGGCGGAGTCTTAGAGCAAAACGGAGTGCTGCATTTTCAGCCCTCTGCAGCTTGTCCATTTGGGCACCATTGAAGTCACAAGTTGCCGCTGCAGCATAGTCAAAAAATGGCAAAACGAGGCTCTGTACAAGTTGCAGCCGTACATTGATTGAGAAGTCGGTGGCCAGTCTACGCAATTGGTAAATTGCTTGAAAAGCACGTTCACACGTTGCTGTGACCTGCGCATCCCATGAGAGTGTGCTCTGGATAGTAATCCCCAGGACTTTAGCACTCTCGACATATTCCAAGGGAGTACCACCCAGAGACACGCATTTCGCTACAGTCTGATCTATTTTATTTAACAGCTTTTGGTAGCCCATAAGCATTGCTTTGGTTTTCCCAACGTTGATTTCCACTCCGTGTTCTTCACACCAAATCGCTACTCTTGACAATTCGGAGCTCAAAATATCCACCGTCTCATCGAAGCTCCCGATGTTACAGGACCTGTAAAATTGAAGATCGTCAGCGTATGCCATGTGCCTTGTGCCTTCTGAAAATACGAGAGACAAAGATGTAGTGTAGAGGATGAAGCATAGCGCCGACAACACCGACCCTTGCGGTGATCCTACATTAAGATCTCCCCATCTCGACAACTCCCCATTGTGTCCTTTTACTGCCAGAAGCCTTCCTGATAAATCCGATTCAAACCACACTAAGAGTGAGCCCGACACGCCGACAGATCGCAGTATAGACACAAGTATATCTCTTCGGATAAGGTCGAACGCTGCTGAGAAATCTACAAGTACCATAATAATCAGTTTCTTCGAGTCCTTCGCCAATCTAATATTATCCAACATTCCAACGAGCGCCTTCTGAGAGAGAGAGAGAGAGAGAGAGAGAGAGAGAGAGAGAGAGAGAGAGAGAGAGAGAGGGGAGAGAGCGAGAGAGAGAGGGAGGGAGAGAGGGGGAGAGAGAGAGAGCGAGAGAGAGAGAGCTCGGAGGACTCTTTTCCAAAGGCATGAAGGATCAAAAAGAAGAGTAGTTAAGTATATGGCGCAGCTGGGTCGACCGATGTCAGCCTACCCCCCTCACCACCCAGCTGGTATAACGTCATCCCCCACCCCCACCAACAATACAATATGACGCCAGAAACCCCCCCCCATGCCCACACCATCATGTGACGTCATACCCCCTCCAGCTGTGTAATTTATGAGTTGATCCCCCATCCCCTCCCCTCCACTACTGCCATTCCCTATTGATCCCCCCCCCCCTAACTAATGTGATGTCATACTCCCCTCTACTATAGTCATTTCTAAGTGGATCCCCTGTGTGACATCTTGCCCCCACCATTGGCATAACTTCTGAGTGGATCGTGACGTCACACCCCCACTATGATGGTGGTCAGGCATCTACTAAGGAGGCACCCCACTAGGTGGTACGCTACTGACGCTTCTACTGAATCACCACTACCAGCTAGGAAATCTTGTAAATGAGAGTTGTACAGACGGTTCATTACAGAAACGACAATAACTCCTGGAGAGATCAAAGGAAGTGACGGGAAGAGAACTGAAGTCACCTTCGTCGACCACCCTTAAAAAACTGCCAATCATATTGTGGCACTTTTTTCGAGTCCTGCTACAAATCGATAAGAGCCTCAGGCAGCGGTGTCTTGTCATATCTTTCTTCCAACAATCCAGTCAATAAGAATTAGTCAACTCTTCAAAAGGCTTCACAGGTAGGTCCAACGCGCCAAATTGCTCCCTCAGTCAGAAAAGCAACGGGAGACTAGGCCTGTGAATGCTCCAAAGCTCATTGGGAAGCCGGTTAACTAGTTTCGTTTCTCAATGGCAAAGTGAATCCAGGACAGTGGTGCGTCCAGGGGATGAACCTCGTGATCCTGTTACTGACCAGACACTCTCCTCGACTTTAGGAACCTCGCGGGTGAGATTTGAGATGATTTCGTCAAGTCCCTCGACAAAGAACTTGTAACAGGAATTAACAAGTTTATGAACACTTTGAGCAACTGCCGACTGCACCGTGAACTTGCGTCTCCAGCCACCAGCACTCCTCCATATTACACTTTCAGGTGACCCACACTTCTGCTCTCCCAAGAACTGTTGTCCAAGTTATAATCAGCATTTCATTACCCCAAGGCTACCTAAGCCAGTATCAATGTTATGAACTGAAATATGAGTACTTGAGAGCCCCTTCATTGTTATCCCTCCAACCAATAGATAGATAGTTCTTTATTGCTACACAGATAATCACATCCATAGCAATCACATAAACGGCTAATACAGTATGCTGGCATAAAATAATAATAATATATAAAAATAAAAGTAAAATAAAATAAATTTTCTTTGACACATTTCTTTCTTACATTCTTTTCTCATTTTTTCCTTCCTTTTTCTTCTTCCCACCACGTTAGATATTCATGACCATAGAGCGTAGTTTGCTCGGCTCCCTCAGACAGAGGAACAGCGTGTTGGCAACAGTACGCTCATCTGTCGTCAATATGCGTTTATACTGCTTACTGAATGACAGAGGCAGTACAAGCACATGGAGAAGAAACTTCAGCTGGGGTGGGGGGGGGGCAGCATAGGACACTGTAGGACAAAGTGAAGTGCAGAGTCTTCCATATTCCAGTTGCATATGGGGCAAGAGGACGACGAGAACTGCACCTTGAGGCCTGAAACCAGGATCCACGAATTGTGTTTCCCAAGCAAAAGGCGCGTAGTAAACAATGGCCAGTCCCGAGTGAGGTAGCGTTGAGGTTGAAGTGAGGACTCCTGGTAGGCGGACGTTCCATAGTCCGGCAATGCCTGAGAGACCACGGCCATCTGCTGATTGACGTTTCGGGAGATGAAAGGGAGGGAGTTCAGGTGACCAACTAGTCTGCAACGGTCAACGGGCAGGCTCGCTCCAAGAGCCCCCACAGCATCCTCGAGCGGTTTAAACCAGTTATATCTAGGATTACGCGATGGCAGCTTAGACAGGGAAATAAGACGATCCATGCATAAAATTGGCAAGTGGTCAGGTGGGATGCTTATGACTTTGAGCAACCAGTGCAAGGCATCTCTCACAATGAGGGTACTGAGAGAAAGCACACCCACTTCGGTGCGCACTACTGCATTAGGGGAGCTGTGAGGCAGTAGCAGAATCCGCTTATAGAAGCCAACCAACACCCGCTCCAGCTCAGCGACATACCGAAGCGCCCATACTGAGGAACCATACATCAATACAAATCTCATTAAAGCTTCAAAAATCTTTGTCCAGGCAGACAAAGTGGTGCCACTAAATTACAAAATACGTAATTCCGAGTTAAAACTTGTGAGTTTGCAAAAATGCGGTGAGCGAGCCCGTTCTCTGGCGAAAATTACCCTTCGACCAACTCTGAACGTAGAAAAATATACAAAAAACTAGACGGGGATTTGACGGCAGAACAGCGACGAGGTAACGGGAAGTGCGGTAAATAACCGATAACTCGGAGGTGAGGGTCATTGCTGTTTGCAGTCGCCATCTTTGGATTTTTTCTTCTTTTTTTCCATCGAAGAGCTTCGACGCTGTCCCTGAACTGGCATGTAAGGTGGAGAGTCGTCCGGGGCGTCGTCGAGCAAAATGTTGTCTGCAATAACAAAACGCATTAATTTGGCATGAAATTAAGGGCGGGGTTCGGAATAAGTTAATAAATCACAACACTCAGCTCAGTGGAAAAGATAGAAACGTTAATCCCGGTAAATCTGAAGTCGTTACACTCAACTAGAGACAATAATACAATGAAGCCATGACCATCTTCAGATTATAATTATTCTCTACCACATTCCTCTACGTGATTTTGGACAACCAAGCTCCATCTTAAGTCACTTCATTAGAAAAACCAATTGTGAACACAGAAGACTAATCATCGCATTTAAAAACGGCAGGCGCGAAGAAACCACACGACTTTCCGTAGCTCTACGTCAATTCATTGGTTTTCGTGGCTTTTGCTACTAATTTAATCTAGTTTCCACAGCTAATTTGAACTTGGTCGAACATAACACTTCACGGTGGTAGAAAAGAGCGCGCTCAGTTCTGAATTTATTGCGGTGCCACGACCATTATTGAGCAATCGCTACACGGATAAATAGTGAGACTGCAAACACGAGTTTTTGAGAACGATTATAATCCCTGGTAACAGCGGGAGTTGAAACTCTGGCGTAGCACTTACGTATCTTACGAGTTATCAAACACTCAGTTTGATTGAAGTACCTCGTCAATTTTTCCGAAAATCCTAGTAACATTTGAACGGAGTTCATAAAGGGGAAAACTGCGCTAAAACGGATCTCCGCTGACCCCAGCTCTAGCTAGAATATCGACAGCTGCGTTAGCCCGGCTTACAAAGTACCCACTTGCCCTCGAGAAAAATGCAGAGCTAGCAAAAGGCACGCCCAGGTACGTATATGATGATACCTGCTCTACCAACTCTTCCCCGAAGCGTACAGGTGTAGCTAATATTTTGATACTACCACTCTTCCTGAAGCACACCAGCTTTGTTTTATTTATGTTGACTGTGAGCCTGTTTTCTTCACAATACGCCTTCAGCACTCGCATCTTCTTGTTGATGTCTACCAATGAGTCACCCAGGATCATCAGCTTATAACAACAGCAGCGCATTACTGTGACCATTTATGTCAAGTCCCACGCACCCCCTCACACGACAGTATTCCTCAATATTGGTCAGGAACAACGAAAAGAGAAGCAGACTGCAGATCTCACCCTGGAGCACCCCCTCCGTGGCCTACATTTCTGCTCTCCCAAGAACTGTTGTCCAAGTTATAATCAGCATTCCATTACCTAAGCCAGTATCAATGTTATGAACTGAAATATGAGCACTTGAGAGCCCCTTCATTGTTATCCTTCCAACCAATGTGCAAGACCCTTAGTCTGGATGGCTCCCTGGTAGAGGATGAAATGGGATCAACATACTATGGATGCTAACAGTGATGGTGATGCCAGGCCAACTTCGATTGACATATTTCCGATCCGTTTACACTGCCCGAGTTGTCGCACTAGAGGTAAACATCTAGGTATTACGTTTACTGAGACCATGCTGTTCGAGTTGACTCCATCTTCTGTGGTTTGTGAAACCAATATGGCTCTTCTGAAGACTGACAATACAGTGCCAGCAACAGACCTACGAAGGGTGTTTGAGATCCCTTCCTGAGTAGAGCGCCGTCCGTTCGTTCTAACAAAAAGCGAAGAAGCTAAGAGGCACTCAGGAAGCATAGACAAGGAAATCTCACTCACAGGGGGTCTAGAAATGCCCAAGGCAGACTGAAGGCACAGCGCGCACACCTTAAGGCGCCCACTGACGATCGTTCCAAGTGGAGTGGCGCGGGGCGAAGTCAGGCGATATTGGAATGACGGAAAGCAGAGTCGAAAGTGGGGTCCATTGTCGATCGCTCCACTCCACTCCAATCCACCAGTGCCGTTCCGTCTTTTGTGGTGCATCAAAATTGCCTATTACCTGTATTATCATTTGATTTATTAATGATAGTTTGAAAAGCGTCCTGCCGCAAGATGGACGAAGAAGAATTTCTCCTTTTGGCCACAGTTGTATGTTTGTACGCCAAACAAAGAAGACCCAAACGGAAGTGGGCGAAACAAACAACAGGGGTTCTGGGTTTCTCAACAGAAGACAGCACACGCACGTAAATTTACTTCAAGAGCTGCGGTTAGAACCATCTGACTGGGGAAATTACTTGCGAATGAATGAAGAGGCCTACTTTCAATTACTCCATTTGGTTACACCAATGATTAAATATGTGGTGCGTTGCAACACACAACTTTCCTTAGCTCTACGTCAATTCACTCGTGTACATGGCTAATTCTATTTAATCAATTCATTTATCTCTCAGTTAATTTGAACTTGGTCAAACAACGCTTTACGGCAGCAGGAAGCGGTAGCGCCTACAGTTCTGGAATTTATTGTGCTGCTCGCACTCATTGCAGGACCATTATTGAGCAATTGGTACACAGATAATTAATGAGGCTGTAAACAACAATTTTTTGAAGAAGGATAGTAATTACTTTTGCAGAGTTATTGGGTAAACACCTTTAGAGCTGGTAGTAAGCGAAATGACAGTAGTTGAAGTTCAGGAATTTCTGGAGTAACCCCCATGTATCTCATGAGCGTTTTTAAACACCCACCCTATAGGTATTGGATTGGACTACAATACCAATTTTTTTCAACATTCAACAAAAATTCCAGCGGAGTTTATAAGGAAAAAAAACTGGGCTAAAAACGCTTTTGGTCGAAAGTGTTGGTAATTTATTGTGCTGCTCTAGTCATTTTCCCACAAATGGGAATTTTATGGTGTGATTGCCTTATTGAGAGCTATCAATATAAAAAATTTAATCAAAATCGTTAGAGCCATTTTTGAGAAAAAATATTTGGTGTTTTGATCACTATGATAACTATAGTTAACTTTCGGTGGATTTTGTTCATAGCCTTATTTTGGCGTCCCATGGTGACCTGCGGACGAGTTTGAGCTGATTTGGTACGTTGGTTTTCTCTAAAAATCGTTCACACACACACAGACCATTTTCCCAAATAGTGTTTTTCGGACTCAGGAGGGTCTAAAACGTGAAGATCTGAAGAGAACTCAAAATTTTTTTTTCTGCCGATTACATAACTTTCCTTTCTACTTCGTAGAGCCAAGGAAAGTAAAAAGAAGACACAGTCATGAGACAGTGCATTACCCCCCAGGAGAGGCTCACTGCTACATTACGATTTCTGGCAACTGGGATGAATTTTGAAGAGCTGAAATTCGTCACTGCAATATCTGTGGTGGGATCTACAGTTTTGAAAAGATACACGAAGGTTTGTAGAGCGAGGTTTCTTTTCACCTTGTTGTGGTAATTTGGGTCACTCGTTTTCCACGAGCAGCTATGTGCCTTGTATAAATCAATTGCGGAAATTACGAAATCCTTATTGGAAACACTCATTTTGCGGCGAAAAAACGTCTATTGGGGAAAGAACTGACAGACTAAACACAGGGCAAAAGGCGATAAGTGAGTTGTTCGATTGTGAATCACAGGAAAGTGCCCGGTTCCCCCACTCACGTTCGTTCCATCGCGCCAGCTGTCCGGTCGCGTTTCCCCATTCACGAGCAGTTGGAGTGATGCTGTTTTGGCGCGGCGCGATGGCTTTTGGACTGGTTGGAATTCCATCACGTCCCGTCACTCCACTCCAAACCCGACGAGTTTCGCCATTCACGTCGTTCCATTGGAGCGCTACCGCGCCATTTGGCTTGTTGGAACGGTCGTCAGTGGCTACCTTTAACCTTGAGGGTTGTCTACTGGTTAGTACACTCACGGTACAACTTCGTAATGGACGTTCTCGGAAGGTTAAACCCCTCGTTATTACCATATTCATTCTCCCCGTTTCAAGTGGTTCCCTAGTAAGTCACGTACGCTTAGTCTTCTGGAAAGCAGGCAGAATCAAACGCAAATTGAACTTGCTCGTCTATGAAGCTACCGCATCCTAGAAACCTCGAGATATTTCGAAGGATTCAATTACCACCGCGAGAGAAGCTGCTAATGTTTTACAACCAGTCTACCGTGAAATTTCGAGTAAAGAAGAACGCGCACAGGAGGAAATTAATACGATCACGTCAACCTCCCCCGTCTATCTCCCCCAGAATTCCCTTCAACGTCGCCCCTCTGACGGGTCTGGCAGCACTTTGCGGTCGGGTAAACGCATTAACAGCACTCCTCCCCGAACCAGCAGCCCAAAGTACCGCATCACTTCCTCCAATCTGTCCAACGGCGTTTAGCTTTCTCTTCCACCAACCTCCAGCTTGTTGGATATTGTTCGTAGCAGCTTTGCCGACTTTCATCTACAAATAACGAAGATGCCTTTAGAAGTATATATGCGTCGGCGATGCCTCACGACTCGACATTCTGAAAACCCCAAGGTTTCATTCACTACCCTCGACGCTAAGCGAATCTTTTTTCTTTCCTTGCTCTACGAAGTAGAAAGGAAAGTTATGTAATCGGCTGAAAAAAAAATTTTGAGTTTTCTTCAGATCTTTACGTTTCAGACCCTCCTGAGTCCGGAAAACACTATTTGGGAAAATGGTCTGTGTGTGTGTGAACGATTTTTAGAGAAAACCAACGTACCAAATCAGCTCAAACATGATATCTCGCCCGCAGGTCACCATGGAACGCCAAAATAAGGGTTTGAACAAAATCCACATGTACGTGGAGTGGCCCGAGACCTCGCAGGACCTCTAGCTGTCTGCATACAACTCGTCACAACCACGCAGACCCTCCGCTGCAGTTTACCTAACTGCTGTTGTAAGTCTTGAGGCAACCCGGTAGTGCCGTTATCTCTCCAATTCCCAGCCCAGGTGACAATGTCCCTGCAACACGCTCGCAGACTGCGTCATGATGTTCTACACAGACACACAGACCATTTTCTCAAATAGTGTTGGTGTTTTTGGACTCAGTAGGGTCTGAAGTGAACTCAAACATTTTTGTCTGCCGTCTACTTTGTACAGCCAAGGAAAGTACGAAGGGAACCAAGGGAGCAGGACAAGTCCTCACCCAGTGTCTGGGTTATGGGGTCCACTGACTATGGAGGGGAAGGGGAGCAATAGAGAGGGGTTGGAGAGCGTCGGACAGGGTTGTGCGGTGCTAGGGTCGGTGGGAAGGGGAAAGGGGAGCCTGCCGCGGCTGTTGGCGACGGAGGGGCGTTCGAAATGAGCGTGCGTACGCCGATCGATCGACGCGGCCCGAGCTTCGACAAAATCGGACCGAAACGCCCCGGAGCCGCGAGGAGGGCGGAGTAGCGGAGCGGAGTATTGAGTGAAGTGTCGTGTGCTTGTGCTCTGCTATGAGATAGTCCCAACTGTGGCTGCCCCACCACATCGAGCCGGTGCGATTTTACTATTACTTTCATGTATTCCTCTTAAACCCCCTCCCCCACCACCCCGTCATTTAGTACGACTTCCTTCATGTAAAAAAAAACCCTTTCATAGTTAGTTACCGACATTTAATTTTTTCGTACTGACCTCCCGAATTTATCTGATTAGTTTCCCTCCATCCTCTTTGACACTCTCAATTTTCGTGTAAATTGCATTGCCTCTCCCTAGACACTCACTATAGTAACGTCATTTAGAGGACGTAGAACGTTGTTCAGTTAGATAGACCTAAAGAGGAAACGCCTATTCCAAGACTAAGCCTGCCGACCTAATCGACCTTCTGCCCTACTTCATCCTGATCAATCAATCGACTTACAAACTAAACCTAAAAATACGATCTGCCTCCCCCTCTTCACAACTCACCACTCCCACCCTGGACAACGCGCCGGTCCTCATCTCGTTACTCTCGACCCAACGAGCCCTTTGAGCTGGTAAAGTTCGTGTTCGATAATTTGAAGACGGCGAGCCCTTAACGAGATCTTTGAGCCGAGGAATAAGAATTTTGCTGAATAATTTCCCTTTGAAGAGCCTCATTTATATGCGGCACATGTTTTTCCTAGTCGTTGCTTCGGGAAGGGGAGTGGGGGGAGTTGGAAAAAAATGGGTTTGCGGGAAATGGGGAGAGGAGTAGGCCTGTTGAGGTGTTCTGGTGCTACATTGATTCCCAAAATGACCCCATTTGTCCCAACCAGGTCCAGATCTTCTCTCCTCCCAGGAGCGTCAACAACACCATTTTATTACGAACGTTTTCGCGCGCGCTGACTCCACAACCCTAACAAAAACAATAAAAAGGACATTTTTTATGCTTACGCCTCTATAAAATTAAGTCAACACGTTTCAGAACACAAATGATATCGTGAACAGCGTGGAGCTATCGTGCTCAAACTCAGTTAACCAGTTGAGCCCAAGCAAACTGAGCAGTTACCACAAAGACATTAGGAAGTGGTAAAACGTCTCCCTTTCTATAACCGCCAGCCCTTAGTTCATACGAAGACTTGGATCGCGTCCAAAAGTACGAATTGAATTCTTTGCCAGGTTATCACGTTTGAAATGACGTAGGTTCCGGGCCAACAGAATGGGCCCGTGCCCTGGCTAAATGGTTAAACTATAGAAACTTACTAACTGCAGATAAGTGTCACGACTCCATCAATAACGAGCTGAGCTCGATACAAGAGTCAAAAACTACCGCGATAGCATCTTCAAAAATTCTGCTCTCTAAATGAACAGTTTTCGTGAATAATCGCGTAGGCAGCGCAGGAATGCACAAAAGCGCGCATTGTGGTATTTAAAAGGTGCGTTTTACGTACCAGCCCTAAGCAGCCCTAACCAATCCTTCCTTTGTTCCAAGGCTCGTTCAGCGATTTAACATGGTTGAACTCGGTACAACTTAAGTCAACGTCCTATAATGCCAAACTGGTAGTGCTTAACGTTCCGGAATTTTTATCGCGTTGCTCCTACTTACAATACGATGTTTATTGAGTCACATTGGGATTAAGGAGTAGTATTTGGATTCCGGAATTTCTCGGGATGCTCCTAATTATCTTACGACAATCGCTAAACTTTTAGGTAACGAATCGGACTACCAACCCCGTTTTTGTGAGAGCGCTAGTTTCGGCCTCCTAATGGTATCAACATCTATACAGATGGATCGAAAAACAGGCTCCAGGGTGTGGATAAGTGGCTCTGGGAGGAGTGGCACCCACATTGCCCTGGGCCCCACTCCAACGGTCTTTCAAGCTATGCTATCATCGCCAGGGCAATCATAATGCGTTAGATAGGCTATAGCAATCGAATTATCAACATATTGACTGATAGTCAAGCGTCTTTTGAGGCGCTGATGAACTACAACGATAGGATGCAGCTTAACGAATAGAGTTAACGCGTATTGGATTCCTGGGCATAAGGGGGTCATTGGAAATTAGAGGGCGGACTGATCTGGCCAGACGCGGTTCGTCTACTGTACTTATCGGGCCACCTCGCCATTGTGGGATTTCACTGGGCTGAAGTTAATTACATATTCAAAATGAAAGACCGTTTGCCCAGCCGCCCCGGACCGTCGCAATACAAAACATATTTAGAATCAGGAGAGGAATATCTGGATGGGCCTTTTTTCATTTTTTTGAAATTTGGCCTAGTTAAAAATTGGCCACCTACGACTTTGACGGTTTGCCCTGAAGTCTTGGATGGTCGAAAACATGAATGTGAAACATATTTGAAATCAGGAGAGGAATATCTAGATGGGCAACCCCCCATCCCCCCCCCCTCCAAACCCTGGAAGACCCCAGTGGGGGGCTTCTGGGCCCTTAGGAAGCTGAGTATGTCCTTCACCGCAGAGTCCGCTACGGTTTGGGGTTCAGTGGTCCCCTGACCGAAGTATTCAAATCCTTTTGCTGCCAAGGCAGGGCATTCACATAGGATATGCTCTGCTGTCTCGTCCTCCTCACCGCAGAGACTGCATTCCACCGCCTCTGAGATGCCCATCTTGTTGAGGTGGTACCTGAGTGGGCAGTGCTCGGTGAGGGGGGAGCTTATCAGTACTCTCAGATCTTGTCTAGAGAGTGTCAGCATCGCCTTCACCCTTTGACAGGAAGGCGTGACAAGCCTTTTCGCCTGTCTTAGTCGTGGCTGGCGATGCCAATGGGTGCCATTTTCTGTATCTCCCATCGAGCAACCAGACGGTTCAGGTGACTTTTCGTCAGACCCACGTGTGGTTCAGGCCTGATGGGTAGAGATTCTGTACCCCTTTTCGTGAGGCAGTCAGCCTTTTCATTGCCCTCATGCCCCCTGTGAGCCAGCACCCAAATGAGGGAGAGCCTGTTACGGGCGCCGAGCTGCTTCCCATGCCAGCTTAGACCTAAAACTATAGGCTGCGATGGTTTAAGGCGGCCTGGCTGTCTGAGAAAATGTAGATCTGCTTGCCCTTGAGCCCTTTGTTCAGGATCTCTTCTGCGATCTCTTGGGTTTGGCCCATTGTTCGCGGCTGCTTATTCAGTCAGCATGCTGACCATACGCACAGCTGGCCGCAGACATGCCCCTGGGGACAATGCCGTGGCCATTCCACTATCCACAACCCGTGGTCGCGCCTGGTAGCATGGGCATGCTCCTGGGAAGAAAACCGAGAACCAGGTAACGTACCTGTTAGGTGAGTCTGGCTGGCGAGATACTGTGGGCGAGCGTTTTCGATGTGAAGACATCATCGTCTGGCCGTTAAGCCCCTATTGACGGACTCACCTAACAGGTACGTTAACTTCAGTAATGTGCCTACTGGCGGATCTAACCCAATTGCTTCAATTCCTCTAATGATTCTAAATATATTTTATGTCAACCGCTGCAATCAACCAAGATGGCTGGGCAAACGGTCAAACTTTCGATTATGAATACGAAGCCCAGTGGAATTTCTCTGTCACTAGTCGAGAGGACTGTGGGAGAATATGCCAGAAGAATTCATCACACGGTCTGGAATGCTGCGAGAGTAAAACACTCCAAACGCTTCATCTCGGAGATAAGGCAGAACCTACTGAGGATGGAGAGGAAGGACCTAAGGCAGATTGTTGGGATAATCCCAACTGGCACTGCAAAACGAACAAACGCACGTATGTTGTGGGCATAGTGTGGTGTGGCACTGATGAGGAGACTCCCTAGCATGTCCTGGCCCAGTGCTCGAGATTTGAGAGGGAGCGAATCTTTGGTAAGACTTCTCTTAGGGTGGACATCAAAGAAGACTCTTGCAGGAAATACCTGGCTTTCCTCAGGGGGATAGGCATCGACCTGTGAAATATCAGGACTGGCAGAGCAGGTCGTTTGGCTGCAGTGCATTACCAAACCTGAGGGACAGTCAGAATGATATATGAGAGGGATTTATGAAAGAAATATTTGGTGTGCAGAGGGGGTTGAGGGTTGATAGAAGACACTCCACCAGGTTAGTCAGTTGTGCAATTACTCCGGGAATTTTTCAACCTTGAAAAAAACGTATTTCAGATATTTGTGAAACATTTTGGTTGTTACCTCTGTTTAATGGATTGTCAGGGGAACATACAGTTACAGTTCTGCATTAGGGGACATCGCTGGGAGTACCAACCCGGTGGCCCCTACCTCCATCAGACCCCACAGTTAAGAAACTAAAGAAGAGGATGAGAGTTCTGCTCTCCAGCGACCCCCCAACCACCACGATGTCCGCAGAGCAAGCGCATTTCCCAGCATTATCAGACCTTGCCCTGGGTAGGACTTGGATAGCTCCGTTCTACCTACCTTGCCCTGCGGAGGCAGCCACCTGACGTGGTACTAACCCATAATGCACGGGCGCAAGGCTGCAGGCTGTACATTCCCGTCGTACCATTTTGGGTCAAACAACCCTTAAGGCCTGAATGGTCACTAGCCCGCACTTTCTTTTGACGGCACTTACGGCTTTTCCTTATTCCAGGGTGGGGCAGTTTGGGCTTGCTGATCTCCCTGGGGTCAGGAAGGACCCCAGTAAGCTGCGACAGAAGGGTCCCATTCATTTTACTGGTATTTACAAGCAGAAGAAATCCTGTGAGTTAGGCGAAAATCATTCCTTATAGGCCAATATCTACGTTCGCCGAATTTCAACAGAAACATTTAAGGAGAAGAAAAGAATCGATAAAATGAAAAAATTAAAGATGGCCCCAAAATGCGACTCTAGCATGAGTTTACAAGATCAAGGACTTGGTCCAACTCTGCCTTGACTTTCAGCGTGTTCGACTTCCAGAAGGAATCAGCTCCTCACCACTGCTCTCGTGCTTTACTGGTTGGTCGTTGAATTGTCGGCGACACAATCCTTGGTTTTTGCAATACGCCTCATTGTCTCGCTCTAGGGAATTATTACGTTTATGTTGGCTAAGGCACGCCCTCCCTCAATTCCCCAATTTACGTTGTACGTTTGTACGAGAACTGGAAATGGAATGGCACTCACTGAGCGGAAGATGTCCAGATGTCCCGATTGTGTGGGCTCACCAAGCCCCTGGTCCCATTGAATCATTCGTCTCTTCGTTCCTGAGCTCATACCCCCTCATTTCTCTGGGTTCTCCTGACGTTCCAGCAACGAATTATAACTTTAAGGTCAAGATCAGACGACAATCGCTAAACTGTTCGTAGATTTTATGTGCCCCATAACCACCACCGCCACTACCATTCATGGGAAGCAAGTTAAGTACTTAGAGGTCAATATAGGTGAGAGGTGGCGTTTCAGGTGGGACTGCCGTCGCAACATTCGCCGCATTACGAGCAATTAGTAAGGCCACTTGACGTGACACATTCCTGATGTACACGGCCAATTTACTTGTACGTAACTAACTGTCAATAAAAAGAAAGTAGTGGCCCAATTCCAGAGAGCCCGCACTCCTGTGGATCACCAAGGCCTATAACACTGCATTCACTGAAGCACTCCAAGCGATCGTTGCTCAATTATCTGGTCGTTCATTGCGTGGTGGACCAAGTGGAGAGTTCCCTCTCTCCGAGCTGAACTCCGTACAGACCTCTCCACTGTATCCTTCCACTTTTCGCTGCTTTATTGAGACTGCCACAATCTTACACTCACCACCATTTGGTGATAACTCAATTTTTACTTTCCTTGGCTCTACGAAGTAGAAAGGAAAGTTATGTAATCGGCTGGAAAAAAAATTTTGAGTTTTCTTCAGATCTTCACGTTTTAGACCCTCCTGAGTCCGAAAAACACTATTTGGGAAAATGGTCTGTGTGTCTGTGTGTCTGTATACGATTTTTAGAGAAAACCACAGTACCAAATCAGCTCAAACTTGATATCTCTCCAGCAGGTTACCATGGAACGCCAAAATAAGAGTATGAACAAAATCCACCGAAAGTTAACTATAGTTATCATAGTGATCAAAACACCAAATATTTTTTTTCTCAAAAACCGCTCTAACGATTTTGATTACATTTTTAATATTGGTAGCTCTTAGCATGATAATTATACCATGAAATTCCCATTAGTGGGAAAATGACGAGAGCAGCACAATAAATTATCAAAATTTTCGACGAATTTGATTTTAGCGCGGTTTTTAGAGAAAACAACCGTATCAAATCAGTTGAAACTTGATGTCTAGCCTACAGGTTACTATGGGACGCAAAAATAAGGGTATGGGCAAAATCCACCGAAAGTTAACTATAGTTATCATAGTGATCAAAATACCAAATTTTTTTTTCTCAAAAACTGCTATAACGATTTTGATTAAATTTTTTATATTGATAGCTCTCAATAAGGCAATGATACCATTAAATTCCCATTTGTGGGAAAATGACGAGAGCAGCACAATAAATTATCAAAACTTTCGACCAAAAGCGTTTTTAGCGCAGTTTTTTCCTTATAAACTCCGCTGGAATGTTAGTAGAATGTTAAAGAAAATTGGTACTGTAGTCCGATCCAATACCTATAGGGTGAGGATTTAAAAACGCTCATGAGATACATGGGGCTCACTCCAGAAATTCCTGAATTTCAACTACCGCCGTTTCGCTTACTACCAGTTCTAACAGTTATTACCCAATAACTCTGCAAAAGTGATCACTATCCTCCTTCAAAAAATCCGTGTTTACAGCCTCATTAATTTTCTGGGTACCATTTGCTCAATAATGGTCCTGCAATGAGTACGAATAGCACAATAAAGTCTTTAACTGTAATCGCTGCCGCTTCATGCTACCGTAAAGCGTTGTTTGACCAAGTTCAAATTAACTGAGTGATAAATGAATCGATTAAATAGAATTAGCCATGTACAAAGTGAATTGACGTAGAGCTAAGGAAAGTTGTGTGTTGCAACGCACCAAATATTTATTGATCTGTTTTTCGACGAACACGGGGCTGACGGAAATAGAAAGTTATCAAACGAAGCTAGTATTTTTTTTCTAACTAAACATTTTAGAGGTTTTAGGGCGTTGTGGATTTTCTCATCGAACTAAAGACAGAAAATCATTTTATTAAAATGTCAGCCGTTTGTAAGGACTCGCTACGGCTTAGTAAACCGACACCTGGACGAATCTCAGGAGGGAAGTCTCTAGGTGAGCAGTTAGAGTCCCGTAGTCAGTTTGGAATTGTATGCCGTATTTTTGTTTGCTCGGCTTGGTTTGTATTTTTAGCCCCCGATTGTTTGTAGAAAGTTTTGCATAGTTTTGAAACTTGGATTCGTAGTGTTTGCTTGCATAGTCCAATAGTATTAACGAGTCGACGATATGTTTCCGGTATTTGTGCTTTGAACGTGTTGAAACTAATTAACAAGATTTTGGAGAAGCCGCTTCCGTGAGAATCTGCTCGCTCTCGCAGTATTCTAGCAGTGTGCTAGAGGTTTATGTGTTGTCCCCACTATATCGAGCCCCTTCTTGTTAGTGCGCTGCTATCATTTGCATTTCTGTGAGCGGAATCTCATCTTGGTGATGAGGAGAATTGGCCCAAGGCGCGTAGCATCTAGCTTTGTAACCGGCCCTCGTCCTACTACCGCCGAGCGAATTACTTGCGGGAATGACAACACACGCTTTTCAACTACCGAGTTCACTGGGTTCAGTTCCAGCTGAGCGAGCTGACTGGGGTCCGTGGAGACTAGTGCAGTTCAAAGCAGCGTGTTGTGGGATGTGTTGCAGAGGGTGGGCCCCACTGACTTCTGTGTCATGTCCGTCGTCGAAAAATTCTTGCGTGAAAAGGCTGCTATTGCTATTTTCCTCCAGTACTCTACACCTCGTCCACCTTCACTTCAGCAGTAGCTTGGGCTCTGTGACGTACTTGGGGAATTATTCTACCAATCACCAACGTACAGAACACAAGTGAAAGTCGTGTCCGGGCCCAAAAGAAAAGAACAAATTAAATAAACTCAATTGTATTCACTTGATGAAATAAATAAATAATGCCTCTCAAGAAAGGAATGGGAAATGAAATTATAAACCGAATAAGACTCACTTGAATTTAATCAGTGAAAAATAGAAATGAAATGAACTCATTTTAGAATGAACTAATAACCTGTGCTCGGATTGTATTAATGACAATAAAGGGACAATGGAGAAAATGGAACACCAAGCTCTGATCGCTTACCTCACTTCACACAATATAAAGGGAGGTTTAAATACTGATTCACTGGCTTAGGAAAAGGGGACGATTCGTCTGCGAAGTCGGTAGCCGTTCTGATGTAAAAACGTAGCTCCACGGCTAATATAAACAGCCGCGAACTGCACGGGTGGCGGTCAGTGTTGCCGCCTCTGGCAGTGCGCTGTAACCATTACAAACAGACAAAAAAGTTTTGGTGCAAAAAAAATGTTGTCAAAAACCCAACGGCAGTTCAGTCCGCAGCGCACGGGGGAGACTAACAAAATAGGAAAATGAGAAAATAAATAAAATTAAGAAAGAAAGAAAGAAATAATAGAGGGAGCGGGAAGCCTGTTGGTGGTGGCCTCGGGTAGGCAATGGGATGGGTACACTCCGGGGAGGCCGTGGATGCTAAGGCGATGGGGCCCCCACTGGATGCTAGCCCCCCAGGGGGAGAGAGACTCCGGGACCTGGTTGCTTCGGGAGTCACCCCGACTTTGTCACAGCGGGGGAGGTGCGTGCTAGTGGCACCACGGTTTATGGGAGAATTCATCCCCTGAACCTACGCCCAGGTTAAGGGAAGGGGAGTAAACCACCCACCGCCCACCAGTGATGGGGAAATCGAGGAAACAAAAATGAAAAAATCAAGCAAGAGAAAACAGAACAGAACCCAGGGAATAGAAAAAAAATGAAACAAAAGAAGTTACCGAGCACTAGGGGGGGGGGGACACCCAAGGGGAGGAAGCGGGGGGAGGAGCTACAGACCCCCATGGTAAAAAAAAAGAAAGTAACAAATGGCAAAACAAACGTAGGGGGGGATGAGACAGCGGAGGGGTGAGCCCAAGGTAAATGAATAGCTAGATATGTAAGGAGAGCCAGGCAAGAGCAGCATGCAAACAAGGGAGACAATGTATGAGGCGTACAAGAGTGGAGCAGTGAACTAGCGGCGGTAGCCGTTCTGATGTAAAAACCCTGCAAATTATTACACAACGGTTTATTATTCTCATGAACAGATTGACCTAGTATTACTGCTGCAAGACCCATCCCATTCAATTCAGCATCGAATACTAGTAAACCATACGAAACATGACCGGGCTACAATGGAACTACGGAAACTAAATATTCCCCCAGCGCCAGGCACCCGTAAACGTCTGTAGGCATTTATGATCTGATGGAGGGGTGTGCGGAGGAAGTGGCCCAAACCTTCCTCTCCGCCCCTTCGGAAATTGGGAAGGGGGCTTCCAGCGAACCCGTTGCGGGTCAAAAGGGTGTTGTGAGTTGAGCGGGCGGGTGATTGAGTTTGATATGACGGGAGGGAGGCAGTACTAGCGACGAAACGTTGACTTCCGCTGTAGTTACCGCGTTATACTGCGTTTCATTAATTTTTTTAACCTTTTTGTGCCCATAACAACCATGGGCTTCGTCCGATCGGATTGCCGAGATGGCGGGCACAACTAGATACCAAATGAGATTTTTGTGCGAAAGAACGAATTTTTTAGACCACGTTGAAGGCACAAAACGACCCGTACGGTGGACAGACATTGCAAATTTGGAATCTCCATGTCTCGAAACGAAAAGTATCAAATTTTGAGGGAGGGTTGTAAAAAATTTTTCGTGACCGAAAACATAGGGTTATTATTCAGAATGAATAATAAACCAAAGCGTGGCTCCACCGCTAATATACACAGGGGCGAACTGCACAGGTAGCGGTCAGTGTTGCCGCCTCCGGCAGTCCGCCGTAAACCATTACTGCTCTCACAGCTGGACAGCACACCCTCCATTTGAGTCCAGTAGCTCCTAGGCGCTACTGAAAGATCCCTCCACCCTAGGCATCACCACTTGCTACTTGCGCTGCTATCCCCTTTCTCTCATGCTTTTTAGCGCTACCATTGGACCGTTCCCACATTTTCACACTCGTATTGTCCAACTCATTTTCATTCAGTAACTCATACTCATTCCTTCAATATGTGATTTATAGTCCACATTCCCCCAAAAACGCAGTGTCTCTCCATACCCATTCGTGAGACACTTACCATATCGAGGAAGAATTTGCAGATGTGGATTCTCTCTTTAGAAGGGGGTTTGGGGATTTCACAATTTTCTTCGTCCCTCATGCAAATTCGTTGATTTTTCCTGATTCGATTTTTTTGGTTCCAGAACCTATTGGGACATTTGATTCCGGATCCTAATTTTTACTTTCCGCTACCCGAAGGGAAGGAAAGTATAGTAATCGGCCCAAAAAAAAAATTTGGGTTTTCTTCAGATCTTTACGTTTTGAGGCCTACTGAGCCTAAAAAACCTAATTTCGGCGCGTGGTCCGTGTGTATGTGTGTGTGTGTGTGTATGTGTGTGTGTATGTGTGTGTGTCTGTAGTTCGATTTGCGGGAGAACGGCTGATCCGATTGAGCTGGTTCTTTTTTTGTTTTGTTCGTTATTTTTTGTAGACACCAAAATAAGGTTATGGACGATTTCGACCGGTGGGAAGGGGGTGGGGGACAAAAATGTACCAAAAATTAGGGCTTTTCGCATTTTTCTCGAAAACGGCTCCAACGATTTTGATTAAACTTTCAAATTATCTTCTCCTAATCAATACCTAACTTTTCTTCTCTATACATATCTCCATGAAAATACGGTGAACGGAGATATGGGCCCCTGCAACAAAAATAGGGTTTTTACGCTTTTTTGGCATACCGGCTTCAGCGATATGCACCAAACTCACAGGATGTTTTCAAATAGTTAATACCTACATATTGTTCTCAATAAATGTTCCTGTGACAGTCCATTGAACAGAGATAAAAATTAAAATTTGTCAAAAATAACGTTTTTTCGAACATTTTCGTAAATTCCAGGGTAACTTCTTCACCAGATGTGATAAATCCTAATGGAGTGTCTTTTGGTCACTCATACCAACATTTCGTTCTCTATAATTATTTCTGTATATATATGTTGAACGGAGATATAAGCCAAGTTAACTCAGAAAAGGAGATTTGTCGAATATTAATTTATCGGTATTCCAATTTTCTCAAAAACGGCTCTAACGATTTCGATCAAACTTACGGAGTACTCTCAGCTAACTAGTTCTTGTATTACTTCCATCGGTTTTGTATTGAGCTGTGGAATGTCATATGAACAAAGGTTGAACGGTCACTCATCGAGAGCTGCTGCTTTCAACTTTTCCCTGACTAGATCGTTCTACGGTCGAAATGAGTCACACTAACTGTTGAACTTTTGCTTTATGGAATCAAAAGGCTCAAATATTGAATCGTCCAAGACGCCACTATTCTCTAGTTGTCGCCAAAGTGTTAGTCTGTGCGATATTGCCACCTTTTTTCTTCTCTGCCCTCTTTTTTTCGTCAAGCCACGAATTCGCACATTTCAGCAGGTTTGTGGCTGAGAGTAGTGTTTTGTAAATCTCGGTTTGATTCCTGACAAGTATTTAAATAGTTAGTGCGGAGAATGCTAACGCCGAGTGTGAGGTGAAGGAGGCATTGTGAGTACATTAGGCGGCGGAAAATCAAGTCGTCGACAAATATTATGGATATTAACCCCCCATCCCCACCTCACCACCAAATTATGGACGCCTAGCAGCAAAGGCAAGGGTTATTACTTTCCTAGGATCTACGAAGTAGAAAGGAAACTTATGTAATCGGCTGAAAAAAAAAATTTTGATTTCTCTTCAGATCTTCACGTTTCAGACCCTCCTGAGTCCGAAAAACACTATTTGGGTTTTTAGAAAACACCACCGTATCAAATCAGCTCAAACTTGATATCTAGCCCGCAGGTTACCATGGGACGCCAAAATAAGGCTATGAACAAAATCTACCGAAATTTAACTATAGTTATCATTGTGATCAAAACACCAAATATTTTTTTTCTCAAAAACGGCTCTAACGATTTTGATTAAATTTGTTATATTGATAGCTCTCAATAAGGCAACTATACCATAAAATTTCCATTTGTGGGAACATGACGAGAGCAACACAATAAATTACCAAGACTTTCGACGAAATCAATTTTAGCGCGGTTATTAGAGAAAACAACCGTACAAAATCAGCTGAAACTTGATGTCTAGCCTACAGGATACCATGGGGCGCAAAAATAAGGGTATGGGCTAAATCCACCGAAAGTTAACTATAGTTATCATAGTGATTGCAACACCAATTTTTTTTTCTCAAAAACGGCTCTAACGATTTTGATGAAATTTCTTTAATTGATAGCTCTTGATAAGGAAATTATACCATAAAATTCCCATTCGTGGGAAAATGACGAGGGCAGCACAATAAATTATCAAAATTGTCGACGAAAAGCGTTTTTAGCGCGGTTTTTAGAGAAAATCACCGTACCAAATCAGCTGTACTTGATGTCTAGCCTACAGGTTACCATGGGACGCAAAAATAAGGGTATGGGCAAAATCCACCGAAAGTCAACTATAGTTATCATAGTGATCGAAACACCATATTG
Organism: Pachypeltis micranthus; assembly: GCA_020466155.1. Classification (NCBI taxonomy): domain Eukaryota; kingdom Metazoa; phylum Arthropoda; class Insecta; order Hemiptera; family Miridae; genus Pachypeltis; species Pachypeltis micranthus. Next base: position 28,062,051 of record CM035778.1, on the reverse strand, counting down.
TTTTTCTCAAAAACGGCTCTAACGATTTTGATAAAATTTTTTAAATTGATAGCTCTTGATAAGGAAATTATACCATAAAAATGACGAGAGCAGCACAATAAATTATCAAAATTATCGACCAAAAGCGTTTTTGGCGCGGTTTTTTCCTAATAAACTCCGCTGGACTGTTAGTGGAAAGTTAAAGAAAATTGGTATTGTAGTCCAATGCAATACCTATACGGTGAGTGTTTAAAAACGCTCATGAGGTACATGGACTCACTCCAGAAATTCCTGAATTTCAACTACCGCCGTTTCGCTTACTACCAGTTCCAACAGTTATTACCCAATAACTCTGCAAAAGTGATTACTATCCTTCTTCAAAAAATTCGTGTTTACAGCCTCATTAATTTTCTGTGTACCAGTTGCTCAGTAATGGTCCTATAATGAGTATGAGCAGCACAATAAATTCCGGAACTGTAAGCGCTACTGCTTCCTGCTGCTGTGAAGTGTTGTTTGACCAAGTTCAAAGAAACTGAGTGATAAATGAATTGATTAAATAGAATTAGCCATGTACAAAGTGAATTGAGGTAGAGCTAAGGAAAGTTGTGTGTTGCAACGCACCAGATATTTTTTTATTTTAATTTACCGGTTTACATTGAGGGTGACGACTTTGGTTGCATTTAACGCGCATTTCACTTCCCGCGATTTACTCGATTTCACTCGTCAAACTGAATCAACTGTTATTATGAACTAATACTATGAACCCTACAGTCCGGACAATGCTTTTGGTTTATGGTTTATTATTCATTCTGAATAATAACCCTGTTTTCGGTCACGAAAAATTTTTTACAACCCCCCCCCCCCCCACCGCAAAATTTGATACTTTACATTTCAATACATGGAGATTACAAATTTGCAATTTCCGTCCCCCGTCCCCCGTCCCTCGTCCGCCGTCCGAGCCGTTTTGTGCCTTTAATGTGGTCTAAAAAATTCGTTCTTTCGCACAAAAATCCCATTTGGTATCTAGTTGTGCCCGCCATCTCGGCAATCCGATCGGACGAAGCCCATGGTTGTTATGGGCAAAAAATGGTTAAAAAAATTAACGAAACGCAGTACAACGCGGGAACTACAGCGGAAGTCAACGTTTCGTCGTTTGTACTCCCTCCCTCCCCGCCCGTCTCATTAAAAAACCCGCTCACTCGCTAGCCTCCCAACGACTCCGCCTCCTGCTCGCCTCTCAACTCCCCTTTCGACTCACAACGGGTTCGAAGCGTCCCCGTTCCAATTTCCCCGACCAGACGGGGCAAAATCATCAGACGTTTTGTTTCCGTAGTTCCATTGTAGTCAGGTCATGTTTCGTATGGTTTACTAGTATTCGATGCTGAATAGAATGGAGATGGGGGAGCACTAATACTAGGTCAAGCTGTTCATGAGAATAATAAACCATTGTGTAATAATTTGCAGGGTTTTTTACATGAATTCCCATATTGTTACTGGGGGAGGGGGCAATCACAGTGACTACTCGGTTCTACGGTGACAATTCCCCTCTTTAATCGGGTGACCTCTGATCGCAGCGGCGTTAAAGATCTTTCTCGTTGGTCCCATGATTGTTCCACACACGAACAGTTGTTAATATAGGACTAGAGGTTCGTTGTTAGCAAGAACAAGAACCATATCATGCGTAACTGTGATAAACTCGTTACGGACAGGCCTGTGGCGCGGATGATCAGTGCGGATTTATCTCATATTTAGATTGTATATGCGAGTGCCTCCTTTTTAATGGCTTACACTTCTAGACCACGAGTGGTACTTTTGGGTGCTCAGGGGGTTGTGTTGAACCAAGGAGATTCTCTCATATCACTGATTATTACGGACGATGACGGGAAGCGTTGAAGCGCCAAGCAATACACCAACGCCTCAAGTATCTAATTCGAGCTCCCTAGTGCCCACGCAACTCCTTTACTTTGGGCACTTGCTCCGAGCGACCCAATTAAGCCGTAATGAAGTTTCCAAGTGCCAACTTTTAGCTTTGTCCAACTTCCGAATCCTGGAGAAAGGAGCGTCCTCTCCCGCTCTGCCGCCGCCTTCTTCATTATTGACTTCGTCGAATTGAACGAACAAGGAACCGTTTCCTCCCTCGTTAATTAACTTACACCTCGTTGAATATCTCACAAAATATCCTCCAAAGGAGAAATACTTTGCCGAGATTAAATCCAGTTCAAATTACTCGGCAAGAGTTAACTTGGCGCGAAGTTTGGAGACTCAATTCGAATCAAAGGAGCGGACGGACGTTCGCTGGGACAGTAACCTTTCTGTAAGTACTGAGTTGACACAGAACGTCGAATGAGTACTCACCGGAGTGTAGCCAACTGTGTACAGAGTCGCATTTATTTTCCAAGCACATTTTGAAAATATTTTGCAAGACCTGAATATTTAACCATGTCACCTATTTCACGAGAAATACTGTTCAAGCGGCAAACGAAACGAGTCATTTCGGAACTCAGAGCATACCCTAAATCGAGACATTAAATTACTTTCCACTTTCCATTACTTAAGCCAACTTTTTACTTTCCTTGGCTCTACGAAGTAGAAAGGAAAGTTATGTAATCGGCTGAAAATTTGTTTTTGAGTTTTTTTCAGATCTTTACGTTTCAGACCCTCCTGAGTCCGAAAAACACTATTTGGGAAAATGGTCTGTGTGTGTGTCTGTGAACGATTTTTAGAAAGAATCACCGTACCAAATCACCTCAAACTTGATATCTAGCCCGCAGGTTACCATGGGACGCTAAAATAAGAGTATGAGCGAAATCCACCGAAAGTTAACTATAGTTGTCATAGTGATCAAAACACCAAATTTTTTTTCTCAAAAGCGGCTCTAACGATTTTGATTAAATTTTTTATATTGATAGCTCTTAATAAGGCAATTATACCATAAAATCCCCATCTGTGGGAAAATGACGAGAGCGGCACAATAAATTATCAACACTTTCGACCAAAAGCGTTTTTCGCGCGGTTTTTTCCTTATAAACTCTGCTGGAATTGTCGTAGAATGTTCCAATGGTCCAATCCAATACCTAAAGGGTGAGTGTTGAAAAACGCTCATGAGATACGTGGGTTACCCAATAACTCTGCAAAAGTAATTACTAGCCTTCTTCAAAAAATTTGTGTTTACAGCCTCTGTGTACCAATTGCTCAATAATGGTCCTGGAATGAGTACGTGCAGCACAGTGAATTCCGGAACTGTAAGCGCTACCGCTTTCTGCTGCCGTGAAGTATTGTTTGACAAAGTTTAAATGAACTGAGTGATGAATTGATTAAGTGGACAAAGCCATGTAAAAAGTGAATTGACGTAGAGCTAAGGAAAGTTGTGTTGCAACGCACCAGATATTTCTTCAAAAACACGACAGAGTTCATAGTGTGGAGACCCAACCTTACAACAGCTGACGATGCAGGCAGCATCCAATGGCAACTAGCGCGAGTTTCTATTAAAATTCCGCCTTTATGGCGTAGCAATGTAAAAATTTGGCGTATCCAGGTGGAAGCACACAGTTTTCCAACTCTCCAGTCACGAGATAACAAAGTATAATTACACCCTTGCCTCACTCGAAGGCGACGTCGCCGAGCTACGAGTAATATCGGGTTTTCTGCTCAAGCCGTTGTCTACGACACCCTATACTGACCTCCTAGATCGTTTGCAGGCCGAATTCGAGGTTTGAGAGGGTCAAAAAGTGTCCAAACTCCTCACTGAGCTCGACCTAGGTGATCAAAGGCCGTCCAAGCTATTACGAGAAATGCGATCGTTGACAGGATCACAGGTTCAGGACAGTTTCCTTCAGACGATGTTCCTCCAACGTTCACCATAAGTAGTGCTCACACACCAACGAGAGCGTTCACCTGACACTCATAGATCTCGGGATAGTCGAACTGGTGTGAGCACGCACGAGAGGTGACTATGGAGTGACATGGTGCCAAGACAAGGGGCGAGACAAGAGAGATACAGAATAATCCACTGAACGTCAGAATAATCCACTGAACGTGTACACCCCTGGGAAATATATTGTGAAATTGAAACTCAAAGCGATTGTGTGAGGGAGAGTTACTTAAATGGCTCAGAAAAAGGTGGTTTGATTGATGAATTGGGTTGAAGCTCTCCCTTTGCCCCGCCTAGTACGAATTTTTGGCCCAAGTTGATCTGAGTATAACAGCCTGTCGCTATTCTCAGCTTTAGCACACTTCAAACAATCTTGAACATTTGATTTTGGGAAAGAGAGAGATTGTGAGTGAGTGAGTGTTCATTAGACCATCTAAATAACACAAGAAACAACTTCTGAAGTAGAAATGTCAAGTTGAGTGAGGGACTTATTCACTTTAAACAGGTCTCAATCAGAGCACTTACCGCGTTACGTGTTACAGGCTTACTGGCCCGCGGCAGGGGCAGTGTTAATAGACCCTCTCTGTTTGCGCATCAAAGTTTCCCAATGGGAATTGAGAGGGAGTTAACCCTGAGCGCTTTATAGAGGTGTGCGGGTGTCCAGGCTTAATTTGAACCCTTCCAGACAACTCCAGAAACGGGACATGGAAAGCGGATGAGAGGAAATGTGAGCTTAAAATCTCTAGTTATGGCAAATTATTAAGAAAGCACACTCACCAAACGGAGAGGAATTGATGACGAGCCCGGTCGAGAGCCCTGTTGCTCCTTCATGCGGTGGATGGTCAATCGTGAACAACGATTTGCCACCAGGTAGGAAAGCATATGCGGGGAGCACGAAATATTGCGAATAAACTTAGCAAAAAAAGAGAACTTCACTTCGTTCAACTTGTGGTAATTCACTCAGAGGGAGCCCTATCCCTATACGAAAAAACTCTGCAAATTATTACGCAACGGTTTATTATTCTCATGAACAGCTTGACCTAGTATTACTCGTCCGAGACCCATCCCATTCGATTCAGTAAACCATACGTAACATGACCTGACTACAATGGAACTACGAGAACTAAATATTCTAGTCGCCCATAGGCAATTGGCACGACGTGGTGAGTCGAGTGGGTGGTGTTGATGAAACGTAGGGAGGGAGTACAAACGACGAAACGTTTACTTCCCCTGTAGTTCCCGCGAGTTCTTTCTATTAGTAGACTTTGGCTCACTATAATTACTGTAATTTCAATATACGCAGTTGTACACGTCTGATACTCATTCCATTCGACCCAGGATGTAAAGGATACCTTGAAAATACCAAACACGGCGTATTTGCGACTATACTGCGTGCTGTTAATTTTTTAACAATTTTTTGCCCATAACAACCATGGGCTTCGTTCGATCGGATTGCCAAGATGGCGGGCACAACTAGATACCAAATGGGATTTTTGTGCGAAAGAGCTGATTTTTTAGACCACGTTAAAGGCATACAACGGCCCGGACGGCATACGGCGGACGGACATTGCAGATTAGGAATCCCCATGTCTTGAAACGTAAAGTATCAAATTTTGAGGGAGGGTTGTGTTATGTTCGAGGCACTATATTTCTTGGTGTTCTGTTTCATAAGGGTGGAGATACAAACTGATGAAACATGGCCCTTTCGTCTACAAGAATTACATTGGAGTTTTGATCGATCAGCACTACAATCTTTGGTAAGGTGCTGCATAGAACAGCGAAGGCAACGATTGTCGAGCCCGAGGTGCTTGTAGTTGAGTTTAGATCGGGATTTTGGACGTGCATTGCGGAATAAAGTGTGCGCATTTTGATGAGAGTTAATTGAACGAGAATTGTTTCGATTGTCGTAGCTGGTAGATCGGTTTTGAGAACGAGATCTATGATGGTTAATTTTGTTAACGTCGTTTCCACCAAGGGATACTGAGGAACTTTGTTGACGATTAGAAATTTCGCGGCTATCAATTTTAGAAGCCTCAAGCGCGACCGCGTTTTTTAACGTCATCGTCCAATTGCAAGATTCGTTCCCGAATTGTATTGTTCCGTATTCCCCGAATGAGTTGTGCACGCCAAAATATTTCTGCGATACTGACTTGGCAATCATCGGAGGGACATACAAATGCACAGTCTGAAATATCGCGCCGCAAAACAGCAATATAATCGGCGATAGACTGTTGTTGTCCTGTTGATACAATGAAAGAAAACGGTGTTGGGCAACCATAATATTCCTTTTGGGGCGCAAATGGGTTTCGAGTACAAGGACAAGATCGGCATACGATTTTTCGATGGGCTGTTGTGGTGCAACCAAAGAAACGATAAGTTGGTAATTACTGGAACCTATTGAGTTCAGGAGCATTTGGGCGCACAACGTTTTGTCTTGAAAAACGCCTTTCATTGTTAAGTAGTTTTCAAAACGAGCTCTGTACATTTTGAAATTTTCTTTTGAAGAATTGAAATTCTCAAACGGAGGTATAAGAACTTGTGGATTCACAGGGTTTTGGGGTTGTTGACCACTCCGCTGAGATTGACCACCAGGGGTTTGTGAAATAGCATTAATGAGTGCGCTTTGTTGGGTATTGAAAGCTTCCATGAGCGCTTGGAATTGAGCTTGATCCATGTCGAATGAACGAAGATAGGTAAATATTGAAGAGAGTATAGAAGGATTGATATCACCTGATTTCGAAGAATATTGAAGATTTATTATTTTGATGAGTCGCCGCCGGTGTGTTGTAGAACGCGGTTATCGTAATCGCAGCACATAACCCTCGGATTGATCGTCCAGTTGAAGTCACTTTCACCTCGTCGCCAAAATTATGTTCGAGGCACTATATATTGAATGAAAAACTCAAGTAGGTAACACTTTAAGAATGTAATTGGAGAACTGATGAACATTGCCTAATCGAATAATAAAACGGAGCGTACATTCGAGAGCGGGCACAAAAACAGGTCTAGCATATTTGATATGATGTAAAGCAGGAAAGGAAATTGGTGCGCTGTGGTGGCAGCCATCATAACTGAACGCCTTCGCGCTCAACTTCAATTATGGACATTATAGGTTGTAAAAACTTTTCCCTGACCGAAAAAATAGGGTTATCATTCATTCTGAATAAAACGAGCAGAGCTGATAGCGGTTCACACGGGCACTCGAGCAGTAATAAACGCCAAAGGCCGCGAAGGGCTCTTTACCTGCCAGGCCAACAGTGGGCTGCACCTCCTGAACCTAACTTTGGCCGACACACTCTCCTTCACCTTCCACAAGCCCAATAGCCTATGTATGATGCGGTCATAATAGGAGCGGGCTCCCGAAGAGCAGTCCAATTCCTATTACAAAGGGCAACAAGCTTAATAATTATTGCCACCATGAAGAACGGCTTCAGCTCTCCAAACCTAAAACGCAGCTCCTAGTAATGTAGGAGTCAAGTCATCCTGGCCTATCGCACGGTAGATCTGGGCCATGGAGTAGGAATCCCATTAAAAACCACGCCGAAATATGCAGGGATCACCCTATGCCATCACATCTGGTACAACCACCGTGATAATTGTGCCACACTCCCTGCGTACGGGCTATCCCTCTCGGGACCTGCATGAGGACGTGTTACCGAGCCGTGTTTGTGCTCATCATACATTACGGGGCAGTGGGCTGGTGGGTAAGCCCATCAAAGGCAGACTGACAACAGTCTCTTCCGCTTCCTGGTCAACAGAACAACTTCCCGCCAGGCATTGGACCTTCACCTTCGACCTAGCTGTGGTTAGGTCATCCACTGAAGAAATCTATAGGAATACAAAGAAGCCACACAACACCTGATCTGTCTGGTTAACCAGCTGCTGAACGTCCAGAAGTAGCGCGATACTTCGTATTATATATAAAGATGGAATAAAAGAAAATGAACCCATCGAGTTCCTCTTTCGTTTCGATCTAGCCATTGAAAAACTCAACTTCATTCTTCTCGTTATCGCACGAATTCAGCTTCGTTAACTCAGTATATAAAACCTGCCTGCTGAAGAGAGGAAAAGCGCTATAAAAAATATAATAGTTTATTGTTGCGTGGAAACAGGTTGCGCAGGGCACTAAATAAACAGCAGCTAAAAGGCTTTTGTTGTCGTTCTCCCCGCCATCCAATCAACTGTAAGCCATTCGACAACTTTTGTGTTCTTCGTCGGAGCAGTAGTTGGAGAAGGGAAACAAGGAGAATGAAAACGGGCTCAGGAATAGATAATTTCCTCCAGAGTGACTTTCGGCAATCAACTTCCCAACTTAAAGCCTGGAAGCTTTATTGTGCAGAGGAATAACAGCTCCACCCACTACTCCACTGCACTACTTCCAAATATTGAGTGTGTTATCGCGACCACTTCCCTTCCGACCAACTCGTCGACTTTCCTAATCTAATCTGTTTATTACTCAGCTCATGAGAAGGATGTAGTGCCCCGATGACCTCCCGTCAGGAGTACGACGAGCGATAACAGTAATATCGCAGACCATTTTGTCAAAAAGATAAAAAGACACTAACAAAACTGTTAGGGCTTAACATTTCACAGTATATTCGGCGGCCCCGTTTATTTTACCATTTTTATTGGATAAACTGTGACACAACCTGGTCAAGAAGAACGTAATTTGGTAATTTTTCTGAAAACACGAGCATTTTATGTGTGAGATTTATACAACAGATTTTCGATGAAACGGTAGATACTGTATTTTGCTCCCACGAATTGAAGTTTCCTATTGCCGTTATATCATTTAGAACTAGACGACTTAGCGTTCAGGGAATTATTAAACGTGAAGATTTGAAGTTAACTCAAGTAAAATTTTTCGTCCGGTAATACAGCTTTCCTTCCAACATACGAGGAAAATACAAATTCAGAGGAACGACAATAGTTTCACTTTGGAAATGTCGAGAGTTGTCCCTAATTACTTCGCACTTTATCGAACTTTCACGATACTACCATGATGACGCATAGTGCTGTACGACAGAGCGGGACTTATGAAGAAAAACCCTGCAAATTATTACACAATGGTTTATTATTCTCATGAACAGCTTGACCTAGTATTACTGCTCCGAGACCCATTCCATTCAATTCAGCATCGAATACTAGTAAACCATACAAAACATGACCTGGCTACAATGGAACTACAGAAACTAAAGATTCCCTGGCGCCAGGCGCCTGTAAACGTGTCGGGCAAGAGTCGGGGAAATTGGGACAGGGGGTTTCCAGCGAACCCGTTGCGAGTTGAGCGGGCGGCGTTGCGGCGGGTGGGCTGGTGGTTTTAATGAGACGGGAGGGAGGGAGGGAGTACAAGCGACGAAACGTTGACTTCCGCTGTAGTTCCCGCGTTATACTGCGTTTCGTCAATTTTTTTAACCATTTTTTCAACATAACAACCATGTGCTTCGTCCGATCGGATAGTACGACCTCCCCCCTCCCCCCCATACCAATCTCTTCCCACAAACCAATGTACTACAGTAGCCCGAGCATTTGTATGACGTCACTTTTAAAAAAAAAGTACAGTCCCTGGGATCGAACGTAGCACCTCACGTTCTATAGTTGAACGCTCTATGCACTGGGCTATGAATGAACCGTTGAAGAATAATGTAAAATTGTGGTATAAGAGGGACAGACGTGACATCATCCTTGTGGAACGCTAGAGGCGAGTTTGTATGATACATGGTTTGACCCTCCCACTAACCAGTCTCGTTATAGTACGACCTTTTTACCCCCTCCCCCCTCCTAACAGTCTCGTCCCACTAACGAATGTACTATAGAACCCCCCCCCCCCCAACAGAAAAATTGAGTGTTTGAACGACATCAGTTTTGTATCAATTACGTTATAGTACGTAATTTTTACACCACCCCCACCACATTCCAGCCTCCTCCCACAGGCCTCCTGGTGATTGTAACGTAGTATGTGTACTCCCCCCGCTCCTCCAACTGAAATTCTGGAGTGTTTGGATGACGTCCCTTTTTTTTAAAAAAAGTTCCTTATCGAGTAAAGAACACGTTTAGAGATAATTTGTGCTTCAATATTAAATTCCAAAAATTGAACACCTGGGGCTATACAATCACGTGAACACGTCATGCTATTGCATCATATTTTGATACCTCTCAGCCATTAAACATTTCCAAGAATACCACGCAATAGCCTGAGGCAGCTGCTGTACTGACTACAAAAGGCACCGGGCGATCGTGGTCTAGTGGATAAGACATTGTAATTTTTGCCGGAGTCTGCAGCTCTTCTAAAAGCATCTCCAACCTACCTCAGAACAAATGGCGCCCAACTTGGGACCGAACCTCTCCATTCCAAGAAAAAGAAGAGGCCCGGAGAGAAAAATAAAAAAATTAAGAGAGAAATAATGGGGCGAATTCTTGGGTCCAGGATTCGCTGACGCTGTGAAAGTTCCAGCGCGAAGGGAAATAAAATGGGCGACGCGCCTACTACAATGTGGAAGAAAAGACTTTCCTTGTAGCCCCTCTTTTCTCGAATCAAAGATCGGATTTTCCGGGAATTCGCTCAACTCTCATAAATTCGTTCCTTAAAAGAGTCTGCTCCAGGAGCAGCGGCTAAAAGACGAGGGGGGAGATGTATTGACTGACTCCTATAAAAGGCACTGGGCGATCGTGGTCAAGTGGATAAGACGATAGTCGGGAATTGTGGATCGAATTGCCGTAATTTTTGCCTGAGTCAGCAGCTCTTCAGAAAGCATCTCCAAACCACCTCAGAACTCTGCTATTACGTCATGTTGATGACTCATGCCCTTGAACGATCATGTGAACATGCGTCGTACAAACTCACCTTTAGCGTTCAACAAGAATGATGTCGCATCTGTCCCTCTTATACTACAAGTTTACATTATTATTCAACGGTTCATTCGTGGCCCAGTGAATAGTAAAATCAACTATAGAACGTGAGGTGCTGCATTCGATAGTGAAGAGTGGGGGTAAAAAAGGTCGTACTACAGTACGATTTGTTGAAAATTGTGGTGGAGGGGGTAAATGAGTGGGGTGGAGGGGATAGAAAATGACGTACTACAACGTGATTGGTCGGGGGGGGGGTGGTCACGAACCTCGGGCTTTTCTTCCCCCACTCCAATCGAGCCAAAACTGTCACTTCCAGTTTCGCTCGCCCATTTCTCCCCTACTATTCTATTACAGTTTAGTGGGTGGTACCGGTTCATACACATTTCAAGACAACTTTTAGAGCCGCTTTAGAGAAAAAAAATGTGCTGTTTTTATCACTATGATAACTACAATAAGTTCCAGATCGATTTAGCTTGTAACTTTTGCTTCAAGACTTAAAGATGACAAGAAAGCTAATAAGCCAAGAAGCTCTGCAAATTATTACCACAACGGTTTATTTTTCTCCTGCGCAGCATGGTTATCCAGTTTGAAACAATCTCATACCTCGAACAATACCACTAAACGATACGATGCGCGACTTGACCACAACGAGACAGCGAAAATTGACATTATCTAAGTGACACTATGCAATTAACACGACGTGACGATGGTTGGAGTTAGACGGGAGCTAGTGCGGGGGAAACGATAATTTTTGCAGTATTCCCCCGCGAGTTCCTTCAAGTAGCAAAATGTGCCTCACTCTCACTGTGGTTTCACCGTTATCCACTTAAACGCAGTTCTACATCTCTGAGACCCGTCCTATTCTATTCCGCATCAAAGAGTACACAGGACACAATAAACACGACGTAAATGCAGTAATACCACCAAAATTTCGGTTTTGTTAATTAAAAAAAATTAATTTATGCCCTTGGACAACCATGGATTGTTCCTAACGAGCCCAAACGGAATTTTTAGATCACATTAAAGGCACGATGTAGGCGGACGGACATTGCAGATTTGGAATCCCCATGTCTTGGCACGTTAAAGGGGCCAATTTTAATTGTAAAAACATTGTTCTAAAAACAAGCTCAACCGATTACATAACTTTCCTTCGTGTTTCGTTGTGCTAAAGAAAGTAAAAAGCTTCTCATGAGGAACTTGACGGTCGATAAAGAAGAAAGGAAGGATGCTCTTTGGATATCGTCCACGCAGCGTAACTTCGTATTTATTTACAACCAACAGACTCGTGAAAACGATGTACGTCGAAGAGCACAGGCCCATTCATCGTTCACGATGTGAAATAAGCTAATGCCTCATAGATCGGAGAGCCGTTGGCCACTTAATGGCTTCAGGTCACGCTCCTCGCTCCCTCAAATCATCAATTATTAGGCCATAAAAGAGGTCTCAGACCTCAACGACCTACTTACCACTATTTTTGTTTATTCAAGGGTTTGCGCTTGGTTTCGATAATCAATTTGCTCAAGCTATTGTGGGAAAGAGGAGTTAAATTGACGTTGGAACTAACGATTGATTCGTCGGGGCGCCTCAAAAGGTTGAAGAGCCTGAAAAAAAGGGTTATTTTATCTATTAACGAAATAACGCCTTTTTACTTTCCTTAGCCCTCCAAAGGAAAAAAGAAAGTAATTTTTCCCTCTTTACTTTCCTTGGCTCTACGAAGTAGAAAGGAAAGTTATGTAATCGGCTGAAGAAAAAATTTTGAGTTTTCTTCAGATCTTTACGTTTCAGACCCTCCTGAGTCCGAAAAACACTATTTGGGAAAATGGTCTGTGTGTATGTGTGTCTGTATACGATTTTTAGAGAAAACCTTCGAACCAAATCAGCTCAAACTTCATATCTCGCCCGCAGGTTATCATGGGACGCCAAAATAAGGGTATGAACAAAATTCACCGAAATACGTAGAGCTAAGGAAAGTTGTGTGTTGCAACGCACCAGATATTTTTTAGTTTTCTTCAAACCTTTCTTTGAGACCACAATATACAAACAATATCTGGTGCGTTGCAACACCAAACTTTCCTTAGCTCTACGTCAATTCACTGTTTACATGGATGATTCTATTTAATCGATTCATTTATCACTCAGTTCCTTTGAACTTGGTCAAACAACTCTTCACGGTAGCAAAAAGCGGTAGCGCTTACAGTTCCGGAATTTATTGTGCTGCTCGTACTCATTCCAGGATCATTATTGAGCAATTGGTACACAGAAAATTAATGAGGCTGTAAACACGAATTTTTTGAAGAAGGATAATAATCACTTTTGCAGAGTTAATGGGTTAGGACTGGTAGTAAGCGAAACGGCGGTAGTTGAAATGCAGGAATTTCTGGAATGAGCCCCATGTATCTCATGAGCGTTTTTAATCACTCACCCTTTAGGTATTGGATTGGACTACAATACCAATTTTTTTTAACATTCTACATGAATTCCAGCGGAGTTTATAAGGAAAAAACTGCGCAAAAAAAATGTAATCCAAATCGTTAGAGCCGTTTTTGAGAAAAAAAAATTTGGTGTTTTGATTACTATGATGACTATAGTTAACTTTCGGTGGATTTTGCCCATACCCTCATTATTGCGTCCCATGGTAACCTGTAGACTAGACATCTAGTTTCAGCTGATTTGGTACGGTGGTTTTCTCTGAAAACTGCGCTAAAATCGATTTCGTCGAAAATGTTGATAATTTATTGTGCTGCTCTCGTCAATTTCCCACGAATGAGAATTTTATAGTATCAGTGCCTTATTGAGAGCTATCAACATAAAAAATGTAATCCAAATCGTTAGAGCCGTTTTTGAGGAAAAAAAATTTGGTGTTTTGATTACTATGATGACTATAGTTAACTTTCGGTGGATTTTGCCCATACCACCATTATTGCGTCCCATGGTAACCTGTAGACTAGACATCAAGTTTCAGCTGATTTGGTACGGCGGTTTTCTCTGAAAACTGCCCTAAAAACGCTTTTCGTCGAAAATTTTGATTATTTATTGTACTGCTCTCGTCCTTTTCCCACGAATGGAAATTTTATGGTGTGATCGGCATATTGGGAGCTATCAATATAAAAAATTTAATCAAAATCGTTATAGCCGTTTTTGAGAAAAAAATTTTGTGTTTTGATCACTATGATGACTATAGTTAACTTTCGGTGGATTTTGCTCATACCCTTATTTTGGCGTCCCATAGTAACCTGCGGGCTAGATATCAAGTTTGAGGGGATTTGGTCCGGTCGTTTTCTCTAAAAACCACGCTAAAATCGATTACGTCGAAAGTTTTGGCAATTTATTGTGCTGCTCTCGTCAATTTCCCATAAATCGGAATGTTATGGTATAGTTGCCTTATTGAGGGCTATCAATATAAAAAATTTAATCAAAATCGTTACAGCCGTTTTTGAGAAAAAAAATATTTGGTGTTTTGATCACTATGATAACTATAGTTAAATTTCGGTGAATTTTGTTCATACCCTTATTTTGGCGTCCCATGGTAACCTGCGGGCGAGATATCAAGTTTCAGCCGTTTTGGTACGGTGGTTTTCTCTAAAAATTGTTCACAGACACACAGACCATTTTCCCAAATAGTATTTTTCGGACTCAGGAGGGCCTGAAACATAAAGATCTGAAGAAAACTAAAAAAAAAGTTTTTCAGCCGATTACATAACTTTCCTTTCTACTTTGTAGAGCCAAGGAAAGTAAAAATCGTGTTTACAGGCGAATGAACACTCTGTTTACCAATTTCTCAATAACGGTGTGGGCATGAGTACGAGCAGAACAATAAATTTCGGAACTGTAAGCGCTACCGCAGTTTACTTGTTTAGTTCAATCTAGTTCATTTGAACTTGGTAAAACATAAATTCAATTAATAGCTAAAGCCACGGAAACCAGTGAACTCACGAGGAGCTAAGGAAAGTTATGTGATGCGGCGCACCTGATATTTTCGACTGACGTTGGTCTTTCGGTACGGTGTCAATGTGTCTCGGCCTTAGTGTCTTCAGGCGCTCAAGCGACTCCGTGCCCATAATAGGCTCTCTCTTATCTGGGTACCGGCACGTAAGGGCATGAGGGCAACGAAAAGGCTGACTGCGTTGCAAAAAGGGGTACAGAATCCCATCAGGCCTTATCCCCACGTAGGACGGACGAAAAGTCACCTGAATCGTCTGGTGGCCCGATGGGTGGCACAAGAAAGCAGCGCCTATTGGCATCGCCAGTCATGACTAAGACAGGCAAAAGGCTCGTTACGCCTTCTTGTCTAAGGGCGAAGGCAATGCTGACACTCTCCAGACAGGATCTGAGAGTTATGATTAGCTTCCTCACCGGACACTGCCGAATTAGGTGTCACCTCAACAAGATGAGCATCTCAGAGGCGGTGGAGTGCAGATTGAACGGTGAGGAGGACGAGACGGCAGAGCACATCCTATGCGAATGCCCTGCCTTGGCAGGCTAACGTTTCGAATACTTTTCTCAGGGGCTCACTGAACCCCAAATCGTCGGAAGCGAAGGACATACTCGGCTTCCTAAGGGAGGCGGGTATGTACGACAAGAAGGGATAGCGTCACAATAGGCACATGCGTATGCCCTTACAAAAAAAATCACTCAGCCGACGTCCAGCCTTCCTGCTTACGATTGATTTCTAGGTGCTCTATTCCTACCCCTCGGGAACCAAAACCATCAAATCTTGAATCGCCACGAACTAATCAGTTGGGGGCATGGCTAAATAATTGGCGAGTGATGTGTTTTGCCCCAAATTTAATCAAACCAAGATGTGAGGCGCAGTGATATTGGCGGAATATGAGAAAAAATATCTGGTGCGTAGCAACACACAACTTTCCGCCACCCCCATAAGTTCGAACACCACCTACATATGCGGGCGCTATATCTTCGTTCAACGCATTTTTACAGGAACATTTATGGAAAACAAAATGTAGGGACTAGTTAGCTGAGAGTACTCCGAAATTTTGATCGAAATCGTTAGAGCCGTTTTTGAGAAAATCGGAATACCGATAAATTAATATTCGACAAATCTCCTTTTCTGAGTTAACTTGGCTTATATCTCCGTTCAACATAAATATACAGAAATAATTATGGAGAACAAAATGTGGGTATGGGTGACTTAAAGACACTCCATTAGAATTTATCACATCTGGTGAAAAAGTTACCATGGAATTTACGGAAATGTTAGAAAAAACGTTATTTTCGACACATTTTGATTTGTATCTCTGTTCAATGGACCGTCACAGGAACATTTATTGAGAAGAATATGTAGGTATTAACTATTTGAAAACAACCTGTGAGTTTGGTGAAAATCGCTGAAGCCGTTTTGCCAAAAAGCGTAAAAAACCTATTTTTGCTTCAGGGGCCCATATCTCCGTTCACCGTATTTTTATGGAGATATGTATAGAAAAGAAAAGTTAGATATTGATTGGTAGGAGATAATTTGAAAGTTTAATCAAAATCGTTAGAGCCGTTTTCGAGAAAAATGCGAAAAACCTTAGTTTTTGGTACATTTTCGCCCCCCCCCTTCCCATCGGCCGAAATCGTTCATAACCTTATTTTGGTGTCTACTAAAAATATCGAACAAAACAAAAAAAGAACCAACTCAATCGGATCAGCCGTTCTCCCGCAAATTGAACTACAGACACACACACACACGGACCACGCGCCGAAATTAGGTTTTTTAGACTCAGTAGGGTCTGAAACGTAAAGATCTGAAGAAAACCCAAATTTTTTTTTGGGCCGATTACTATACTTTCCTTCCCTTCGGGTAGCGGAAAGTAATAAACGCAATCGGGAAATACGGAAAACTCAAAATATATTACTTGCAAATTATATTTATAGGGTAGACCGGTAGAGAGAATCTGAAATCGGGGAAATAAAAATAAACTAGATAACACTTCTTTTCACTTAACCAAACTACTTCCCAGTTCGATAGTTCGGATCCTGATGGACTGAGTTGAGAATTTTCGATGTCTAAACAAGCTAAATCGCGGAAACATAGGAAAATAGTGGTGGTGCACAAGGTAGCGGGTGGACAGAGCGTCACGAAAGGAACTGAGATGATGTTGCGACAAACGAAGACAGGAGCGGCCGAATCACGGTAGTTAAGTAGGAAGGTCAACAGACGAAAGGTTGATCCTTTGATGCGTCAACAATGGGCAAGACGAAATGGTTATCAGAGATGTGATTCCACAATTGCTTCATTGAACTCGATGATTGATCTGCACCGAACAGCGAGTGTGATGATGAATGTAGCATTCTGCCCCGAACGCCATGTTATATCACACAGTCAAGCTACGTTAAGGCGCTGAGCTCGAACATAGGTACACTATAGTGCTAAACTTCAAAAATGACTTGAATGCGGCAAGAGCACAGAATAACGTCACCCTCCCTTGAACCACAATGTCAGAAGATAAGGGGATATGAATAATCGAAGCCCCTTCCAAGGCTTAGGCAATCCACGGCCCTTCCGAAGGAGTTTCGGGTTCATAAGAAGTAGCGGAAATAAATAGCGAATTTTCCCTTGTGACATGTTTGGTTGTGGTTGTGTATCTGCTGTCTTTGTAGAAGCATTGTCAGGAGTCGCTTTTTGCTCGATGCCATTGGAACCTGGTTAATTTCTGGCTTTCGCGTAAAACCTATAAAGTCCGTACAGGCGTTACAACAGTTCCAATACTGTTAACACAATATCAAATCCGATCTCCATCCAAAACTGTACTTGGATGTGCCTGTACAAACCTTGTAAAGGCGAAATTGTTGGTTAAGGTGAACAGAATTGGACGTGTTGAGGTTTCGATCCGATGCATTGGGAGGCATCAGATTATTCATCGCTCGGCTTCCAAGCGGAAAGGGGGTTGAATTATTCATGAGATTCAGGAGCTCGATGCTTCGAACGAACATTCTTTCGCGCCTCAATATTAGCTTCAAATTTGATTGACTGTAAAGCACGCGCCCAACCAGATTTTATCTCGACAATGTTCTCTTTATTACTTAGCGCAGGATAAGAGTGTAAGCCGGAAAATAAACAGACATTGAGGTTTTCATCGCTTCAGTTTAAATTACTAAGAGAGACACGACATGATCCGCTTAGGCATTGTGAGTTAGGTATCTAACAATCACGTTTCAGGCCTGAAAATCACCGGCGTTTTTATTTCCCTCAGTCCTATGAAGTTAACTCTGGTGTGGATTCTTGTCTGACACTGTGGAGGCAAATTTCTCCAGAACTGCAAGATCATCCGCATATGCGACCACTTCGTAGCCTTCAAGCTGCAATGTTTCCAACAGCTCTTCGGCCACCAGTAGTCACAGGAGGGGAGAAAGTATTCCCCCTTGGGAACCTCGCGTGGGAACCACTGTAACGCTGCCTTCCCCTAACTGGGCCGTGATTTCCCTGCTCCTAAGCATGGACATAGTCCATTTCACATCCTGGGGCTCTATTCCCCTCTGCACTGCTCTTGCCTCTATGGAGCTGAAGGAGGTGTTGTCGAAAGCAGCCCCTAGATCCATGAAGCAGCACAACGCCACCTCTCTCGTCTGTAGGGCCTAGTCGATCAATGAGACCAGTTCCAGTCTCAGCCTACCTGCCCCTCAGGTAGGCATGCTGCGCCTTCGAGAGGGGTTTGGTCTCAAGCATATCCTTGAAGACCAGATCTATGATCTTTTCCATTGCCTTTAGGAGAAAAGAGGAGAGGCTTATGGGGCTCCGTGATTTTGCAGTAGAGGAGTCACCGCCTGCCTTAAGCAGAAACACAAGCCTGGTCCTTCTCCATGGGCACATGGGCCAGAAGAAAACTGGCTCTAAAAGTCTTGACCACGAGGGGAAGTAGAACCCCCAGGCCCCGTTGAAGCAAGGCCGGGAATACCCCATCCCCACCAGGGGACTTGTATGGTTTAAAGGAATTTATCGCCCATTTAACCCCTTCGAGGGTGAAGATGCGATTCGCATACCCCAGGAGCCTACGCGGGTGCGGACGTTCCCTGCCTCGCTACCGGGGTAGGGCAGAAACCCCTTCCTCAATAATGGTACGCCCTGGAAAGTGGGTATCAACCAACACCTCCAGGGTTTCCCTTGCATCTTTCGTAAATGCTCCGTCCGTCCTCCTGATAAGTCAAAGTTCCTGAGGTCAGACATTGAGGTTTTCATCGCTTCAGTTTAAATGCCTAAAAGTGACACGACATGATCCACTTAGGTATTGCGAGTTAGGTATCACACAATCACGTTTCAGGCCTGAAAATCACCGGTGTTTTTATTTCCCTCAGTCCTATGAAGTAGGAAGGAGATCGCGATGTGAAGTAGTCTTGACTTAACTCTGGTGTGGAACTATTAGCAATTTTCCGAGGTACGTTTTGCAACATTAATTCAGTTCAACGTGTCTCTGTAAGTTCCTTATTATTTATTGTAACTTAATTACCTGCTGTGGTGTCCTACAGCCCTGATGATGCTTAATAAATTAAGCTCAACCTCGGCCTTGAGAAATCTTTTCATTCATCCTGACTGGCTCTCAAGAATCCACACCAGAGTAGGAAGGAAAGTTATATAACCTGCAGAAAAAAGTTGTCATCAGACATTCACGTTTGTCAGCTTTTGAGAGGGAAAACACGATTTTTTATTAAATTTGTGATCCGGACAAATTCGAATAACACGATAATACCATACAAGAGAGATGGAACAAAATGTTCACACCACTGCCGTTTCACTTACGATTACAACTCCAAAACGGTAACTACGATCATTTACATTAAAATCGTGTTGACATTCTCTTGCGGATTGCACTTGCAAGATTAATCAACAATAGATGCTGCGTTAAGTAGGAACAACCCAATAAATTGCTGAACCTCAACTGTTGCCAGTTTCTATGGACAGCGATAAGCTACGTTCTACCAAGTCCATTTGAACTGATTAAAAAACAGATTTTCTCAGTTGCTGGAGGGATAAAACTCGCAGAATGCGCAAGGGACTAAGGAGGGTTCTGTGGTGCGTTGCATCAGATATTTTGAGTATTGTCAAGCTGGAAGGGTCTCTAGATAGTCCTCTGGTCCTGATCGTTCGTTGTATAAATTTCTTCGTCCAATCACTCTTTCTCTTTGTAAAGCTGCCTGTCTATTTATCGACGTACCTCGTTAATAAAGTTCATCGGTTTATTTTCTTGCATTCAAGTGCAATCTGCAAGGGGTTACCATGTGTACATTACCCATCTACACTCTCCCACTTTCTTTCTTTCTCTTCTGAGGCAGTGATACTAACTCTGGCAGGAGCGAACTTCGCAAGTTATCGAGTACCGTAGTTCGTCTTGTTCTTTAAGCTTAGCGAGATGCTCGGAGGCGCTCAACCTAATAACTAAGATAAAATAAGGTATGTTGGGGAGTACGAGTGGAATAATCAGTTTCAACACGGTTAAGGGACTTCCACGCTTAAAGTTGAAATTTCCGTTCGAATAGGGTACACTGTGACGCTTTGAAGAGCAGACCGTGATGGACCACTGACAACCTCAGACAATACGATGCGGTTGTGCAGCGTCCAAAGCGCATTTAAAAATTGTTGTAGTGACACGTAGTATCTTGACATTTGTTGTTGATAAATGAGAGGTCACTTGAGGCAGAAGCCGCGTTTCGTGATGAGCGGAAGATATCAGCTCCTACGGCTTCATCTCCCACTCGAGTTACAACGAGCTTTGTTTCCATTTCGCCCACTCGAACAGCTTTTTTTCCCCCCTTTGTCATTCCGTGCGGGTGTCAACGCCCTTCCTCAAATAAGCTGTTACGTGACCAGACCTCAGCTGAGTTGACAAGTCGCCAACACGAACCTTTTAATGCATAATTGCTGGCTAGTCGCGTCAGTTCTGCTCTTCTAAATCTAATTGATTTTCCAGCTCTGTAGCGTCTCATCTCCAGATTCGCTTTTTGGAAGAACGATGAAGACTCGTCAGAATCGCGGAAATAGATGTGTTAACAGACTGGCACTCAGCACAGTAACAACACGAGACTGGAGAACCAGGAGACAAAGCACCCTGAGGCATCCAAAGCGTAAAGGGAAATTGTTAACGGAATGAACGGTTTAACGAAATCATCACAAGAGCTGGGTAAACCAAAAGCGCGGAGATCCTGAGGAAAGAGGAAAGCCGACAAGGAACCCTACGAATGAAGAGGCAACAAGCAGAGGCGTAAAAAGCATTTCTAGGTTGGGATGTGCACACTACCAGCAAATTGAGAAGCGCCGAACGATTAATTTTTACTTTCCTTGGCTCTACAAAGTAGAAAGGAAAGTTATGTAATCGACTGAAAAAAAAAATTTTGTGTTTAATTCAGATCTTTACGTTTCAGACCCCCCTGAGTCAGAAAAACACTATTTGGGAAAATGGTCTGTGTGTCTGTGAACGATTTTTAGAGAAAACCACCGTACCAAATCAGCTCAAACTTCATATCTCGCCCGCCGGATACCATGGAACGCCAAAATAAGGGTTTGAACAAAATCCACCGAAAGTTGACTATAGTTAACATAGTGATCAAAAGACTAAATATTTTTTTTCTCAAAAACGACTCTAACGATTTTGATTAAATTTTTTATATTGGTAGCTCTCAATATGGCAACTATATCATAAGATTCCCATTTATGGGAAAATGACGAGAGCAGCACAATAAATTACCAAAACTTTCGACGAAATCGGTTTTAGCGCGGTTTTTAGAGAAAACAACTGTACCAAATCAGCTGAAACATGATGTCTAGCCTACAGGTTACCATGGAACGCCAAAATAAGGGTATGGACAAAATCTACCGAAAGTTAACTATAGTTATCATAGTGATCAAAACACCAAAATTTTTTTCTCACAAACGGCTCTAACGATTTTGATTAAATTTTTTATATGGATAGCTCTCAACAGGACAATTGTACCATAAAACTCCCATTGGTGGGAAAATCACGAGAGCAGCACAATAAATTATCAAAATTTTCGACGAAATGCGTTTTTAGCGCAGGTTTTTCCTTATAAACTCCGCTGGAATTTTTCTAGAATGTTGAAAAAAATTGGTATTGTAGTCCAATCCAATACCTAAAGGGTGAGTGTTTAAAAACGCTCATGAGATACATGGGGCTCACTCCAGAAATTCTTGAATTTCAACTACTGCCGTTTCGCTTACTACCAGCTCTAAACATTTTTACCCAATAACTCTGCAAAAGTGATTACTATCCTTTTTTTAAAAAAATCGCGTTTACAGCCTCATTAATGATCTGTGTACTAATTGCTCAATAATGGTCCTGCAATCAGTACGAGCAGCACAATAAAATCTGGAACTGTAAGCGCTACCGCTTTCTGCTGCCGTAAAGCGTTGTTTGACCAGGTTCAAATTAACTGAGTGATAAATAAATTGATCAAATAGAATTAGCCATGTACAAAGTGAACTGTTGTAGAGCTAAGGAAAGTTGTGTGTTGCAACGCACCAGATATTTTTGTTTTGTGAACAGACTTAAAGACAGAAGAGAATAACAATGATACACAACAGCACTGGCAATGAGACATGTGAGCATAAGGTAAGGGTCGTTGACAGTTCTCCGAGTATTTCAGGTTTCATAAGCTTCCCAATGAGTCAAAGAGGAAAGGGTGCGCGGTACTCTTGCACACCGTGAGAGATTTCTGAAGTGTCAACAAGCACGCTACACCAACCTACTGGGACCTTTCTTGTTGCAACACCTTGGGATTGGTGGTCATCAACAAAATTGGCCAGTCACTGTGACGAACCTTTTTATTTAAACGTACATTCCATTTCTAAATAACTCTTCTGGAGCTGGGTTCTTTTATGCGGGTTAGGATCTTCAGATGAGGTTCCGTTCCTTCAAAAAACAATAACCCTCGAGCGAGTCCATAACTTTTCCTGCTCTTATGGCTAAGGAAAGCTAAACGGCGAGAACGTCAAAACTTGGTAGAAGGATTCACGTCTTATTGAGAAGAAGATGACGTTCGATAAGCTTTTGTTCCACGGAGCCAACTTAGCACAAACGTCTGAGCCGAGGGCAACAAGGGCGGTATTTGTGAAGGAGTCGATCGAGGGCTGAAAGACGGATGAGTTGGTTCTCTCTCAATGGGAAAGTCTCTCTTCTTGTCCCAAGTGGAGAAGGGTGATTTAGATCTGATTGAAAGGCAGCTTAGACGGAATGATCCGCTTGGGAACGATCCTTCCTTCTTTTGGGCGTCACAAGTTTCAGCACTTTCTGAGCTTTGCCTCTTGAAAAGGGAAAATATTTCGAAAGGGAAATCCGACCAATTTCCCTCACGTGATGGAACTTGAAGCAACAGAAGAGAACTGATTTCATTTTCGCTTCAACGCGCTGAAGTTGAGCTACGACCCAAGAGCCGCAATCTCTTCAAACATTTGAAGTTCTGATTGAAGGGATTGGATTAACTTCACCAGTAGGTATGTATCTGTACGTGTAATAAGTACATCCTCGCAAGCGTGCGCGTCTCACGAATGAAGGAACACTTTTCTCACTCGAGACTAGTATTTGAAAGATCGATGCACCCATAATTTGATATTGGATAAGATTTAACTATCAGGAATGTAACAGGTTCATAATATTCTTCCCCACTTAATTTAGAAATACGTCATTTTTTTTAATCATTTCAAAACATAGTCATTTAGGTAATTCGGTCGATGTCGTGGACAAGACGATCTACGCACATCTGGCGGCAGTGGCGTCGGATGGCCTGAGCTCGACTGTGATGTCTTTTGGCGGGGAATTGATTGTGCAGTCTCCTTGTTTTGGATTTGGGTCTTCTTGAGGGGCGAAAGTGACGCGTTTCTTCTGGACCAATGTTGGTCAATGTGCCGCTTGAGACGTACTTGGGGAATTCTTCTAGCGACGATTCGTCAGCGATGACGGTAGCCGTTATATAAAACAATGTGGCTCCTCCGCTAATAGCTAATATAAACAGCGGCGAACTGCACGGGTGGCGGCTACGGTGTTGCCACCTTCGGCAGTCCACTGCAAACCATTACACTCCCCCCCCCCTCCACACAAAATTTTTGGTGCAAAAAAAATTTTGTCAAAAAATTTCACGGCAGTTCAGTCCGCAACGCACGGGGGAGACTAAAAAAATAGGAAAATGAGAAACAAAGAAAAATAAGAAATAAATAAATAATAGAGGGAGCAGGAAGCCTGTTGGGGGTGGCCTCGGGTAGGCAGGGGATGGGTACACAGCTAATCGAGGAGGTGTGTTGTGTTGGGGGAAGCGCAAATTTACATTTGTCACAAAAGGGGGTGTCGTCAAGGTGTTTTGGGGTGCAGGAGACGATGATCGATTCATGATGGGGCAGTGTTGAACAATCTGAGCAAAAACGAACAGGAGTGAACAAGGTGGTCGATGGTGTAATGATCGACAAGAACAGGGAGGGACAGGGGGTTGCAATGAACACGAACAGGACGCAACAGGAACGTGAACACGTGCACGATATTCGTACGAGCGAAAATGCAGAAAATACGCGTGACAAGCAGGACGTATTTTCGAGAGGGGTTAACCGGAACGGCTCTGCTACCAATTTGTGACGTATTTGGGGAATTCTTCTACTAATTACCCGCATACAGAACACGAGTGAAAGTCGTGTCTGGGCCCAAAAGAAAAGAACAAATTAAATACACTCAATTATACTCACTTGATGAAAATAAATAAATAATGCCTCTTAGGAAAGTACTGGGAAATGAAATTATAAACCAAATAGGAACCACTTGAATTTAATCAGAAGGGTGCTCCTGCGCTAATATAAACAGCAGCGAACTGCACGGGTGGTGGCAACAGTGTTGCCACCTTCGGCAGTCCACCGCAAACGATTACACGCTTTTTTTTTTTTTGACCCGAGGGCGTGTGGGACAAGTCCCTTTGCCACTGCGGCCGCATATGGGCCTATAACGCCCCCCTTAGGAAGCCGAGTATGTCCTTCACCACAGATTCCCCCATGATTTGGGGTTCAGTGGTCCCCTGACCGAAGTATTCAAAGCCTTTTGCTGCCGAGGCAGGGCATTCACATAGGATATGCTCTGCTGTCTTGTCCTCCTCACCGCAGAGTCTGCATTCCACCCCCTCTGAGATGCCCATCTTGTTGAGGTGATATCCGAGTGGGCAGTGCCCGGTGAGGAAGCTTATCAGTACTCTCAGATCTTGTCTAGAGAGCGTCAGCATCGCCTTCGCCCTTTGACTGGAAGGCATGGCAAGCCTTTCGCCTGTCTTAGTTGTCGCTGGCGATGCCAATGGGTGCCATTTTCCTGTATCTCCCATCGAGCAACCAGACGGTTCAGGTGACTTTTCGTCAGACCCACGTGTGGTTCAGGCCCGATGGGTAGGGATTCTGTACCCCTTTTCGCGAGGCGGTCAGCCTTTTCATTGCCCTCACACCCCCTGTGAGCCGGCACCCAAATGAGGGAGAGCCTGTTACGGGCGCCGAGCTGCTTGAGCGCATGGAGGCATTCCCATGCCAGCTTAGACCTAAAACTATAGGCTGCGATGGCCTTTAAGGCGGCCTGGCTGCCTGAGAAAAGATCCGCTTGCCCTTGAGCCCTTTGTTCTGGATCTCTTCTGGGATCTCTTGGGTTTTGCCCATTGTTCGCGGCTGCTTATTCAGTCAGCATGCTGACCTTATTCACAGCTGGCCGCAGACATGCCCCTGGGGACAATGCCGTGGCCGTTCCACTGTCCACAACCCGTGGTCGCGCCTTGTAGCATGGGCATGCTCCTGGGAAGATAACCCAGAACCAGGAATTAGGATTCACTTCATTACACGCTTTAGACTCCGACCTATGTCCGATTCAACGTAGTGGTGGTGCTGACCGAGTTTTCTGGTTACTGGGCCAAATTGCCAGATGTCCTTACTATTCAGGTGGATTCTAGCTCTCTTCTACTTGGAATGAGCGGACACACGACAGTTGCTACGACTGGTTGGCATGACTGCTTTTCCATTGGGCAGAAGAGCATCTAGGCGAATTCTCATTTTTCTTTTCAGGTAAAGTTCTGCGGGTGAGATTGTCCTAAAGCCAATGGCGTGGCGCGGTAGCGAGAAACAGAATGTTTTGTAATTTCGTCGCCAACGTTTTGTGACTGAGTGGTCGAGAATAGTATTTCAAAGATCGATGCACGCGTAATTTGATATTGGATAAGAATTAATAAAAGACAACAGATAGATCATAGCGACAGAACTGAAACTGAGAGAGACACGTGTGCAACGAGGGAAAAAGGCGTGACTATGTAACCCTCAGGAATGTAACGGGTTCATAATAGCAGCCTCCGTACCGACTTGGGACACTAAAATAACGTTGAGAAAATCCAGTCTAATACTAAATGTAATTATCATAGTGACCAAAGCACTAAATGGCTCTAACGATTTTGATTTGTGAGACGACAGTTCCAAACGTGCAAACGGCAAATCTTTTGGATAGCGACGATTTTAGTACGTGCAATTAATTGCTTCCTTAACAATCCCACTCATACGACACAAAAATCGTATTGGCAGTTTAATAATTTATCTACAAGACGGATGATGCACAATTGGTACAAATTAAGGACATCCCACGAAAATCTGAAACTCAAACGTCGTTTCTTCAACTAATTTTTTGCTTACAATTTGGTGCCCGAACCGAACGCCAAGTTGAGAAGCTATCTACTGAGCCTAAAGAACTCAATGAACTGGCCGTCGCATTCTGCTGGGCTGCATAGCACCGTCCCTAACCAAAACTATATGAAGACTGTGAGGAGAGACTGAGGAGATCGCCTCCCTTATCTTGCCATCAATCACAGGCCCATAGATTCGACCTGTTCAAGGCAGAATTGCTCAAAAACCTGACAAAAAACAAGGACCTAGGTTTCTGTGCTTGGGATATTCAGAACCCACAGCGATATCGGAGTACATCGCACCAAAACGTACCCATTACTTTGTAAAACACCTGAACGTCGCCTTAATAAACAAATTAAAAACACGAATAAAGCTAGATTCAGCTAGACGTCAAACAACGGAGTTTTTCACCTCGCACAACACGGACCTCAACAACAGCAAAATACCGTTCCTTGCCATGAAACCCGAATGAAAAGGCTGGCCTAAATATTTTGTGACTTGGAATTCGTCCAACGCTCTTGGTTGAGCCAGGTGACAGTAATATGGGCGTTGCTCCTCTTCACGCACAGTGGCACGTTATCCGCCATTCACGCTCCCCTTTGTCCTGTGGGAAAATGGCTTTTTCAAGAGGAAAAACGGCGTGACCTTTAGAGCCCCGCCCCACCCCTCACCTACACCTCTTCTTTGGGTGGAGCAATAAAAGTAATTTTGCTCGAGAAAAGGCTGAGGGGGAACCAACTTGGAAGACGAGAAAAATAGAAGGAGACGAGAGGGCTCGACGAGGCAACGAAGAGAAGACGTAACGAGCTTCTCGAGGAGGCCGTATACCCTGAACATTAAAGAACTCATTTTTTCAACCTACCAAATAAACGTTGCAACGTAATAACAATTTCTTTGGAAAAACAGTATTACGTTTCAATACTTCGCTACTAAACCTATTCTTTCTCCTTACAAGTATTTTATTACATTCGCAAGTTATGTTTCCACATTTCAAAACGATACTAACAAGAGCTGTTTGTTCTTGACTTGTCTTTTGGAACGTCACTGGTCTAAGAATTCACAAACTCGCTACGAGGCATCAGGCAGGAGCGAGGCAACCTGGAGGAGAACTCTGTAAACAGGTAAAGAGCCCCATAGCCCCGCGGAGAGATGAATTTCTGCTTCACCCTACACCGAACGATGCTTACTGTCCTTCCATGCCAAAGTTGGAGCATGAAAAAGGAAGCACTTGACCAGCGCGCCCTTTCAGGACTGTTTCCATATCTAAATGACTGTTCTTTAACGCTTATAACAGAGTAATATCAGTCGAAAGTCGGGAATGTTGCGGTTGGAGCACGCGAGAGCATGAGAACCCATTCAGCATCCCCCGAACCCAGACCTCAGAAAGTAAGGCAGGTTGTTATTTAAATTGCTATTAGCTTAATATGGCTATTTTTAGGGACTTGGACACCTTCAAGGAGCTCAGCATGATCACAGACGCAATTGTGCCCATGTATGAGCTCGAGAGGAAACATAACGTTCAGCTATTGGGAGGTCCATGGAAGAGCCGCCAGTTTCGGCCTCCCAATGGCGTCAACATCTTCACAGATGGATCGAAAACTCCGGAGGGAACAGGATCCGGGGTGTGGATAAGTGGCTCTGGAAGGAGTGGGACGTACATTGCCCTAGGCTCCACTCCATCAGTTTTTCAAGCAGAGATTTATGCTATTATTGCCGGGGCAATCCAAATGCATGAGAAAGGCTATAGCAACAGAACTATCAATATATTGACCGATAGTCAAGCGTCATGCAAGGCGCAACTACTGCACTACTTCAATACTAGTTCAGGATGCGGCTTAACTCCCTAGCAAGTGGAAATAGAGTTAATGTGTATTGGATCCCATGACACAATGGGATCATACGCGGTTCGTCCACAGTACCTATTGGGCCACCGCCCCATTGTGGGATTTTTCTGTCACTAGTTAAAAGGACTGTGGGAGAACACGCCAGAAGACTTCATCACACAATCTGGAACGCTGCAGGAGTAAGACACTCCAAACGCTTTGTCTCAGAGCAATCAAGTGACACAACCTTCTGAGGATGGAGAGGAAGGACTTAAGGCAGATTGTTGGGATCATAACTGGGCACTGCGGAATGAACAAACACATTTATGTTATGGGTATAGGCGACACCCCTCGATGCAGGTGGTGTGGCACGGATGAAGAGACTCCCTACCATGTCCTGGCCCAGTGCCGGAGACTTGAGTGGGAGCGACTTTTGGTCTTTGGCACCACTTCTCCCAGGATGGATACCAACGAGGACTTCTTCAGGAGGTACTTGCCTCAGAAAGCTAGGCATCGACCGTAAGACATTAGGACTGGCACAATAGGCCATCTGGCCGTGGTGCACATCCCATCACTGGGATTACAGTCAGAAGATTATATACATAAGGCAGGTTGTTATTTAGCCAGTCTCCCGGTAGAAAGCTGTTACCCTCCTTATATGGCCCTGGGGAATCCGTACCATCTGTGAATAGTTCGTAATCTACATTCCGATGTGATCTAACTTTTTGAAGCACTAGGGTAGCCAGTTTCCAAGGGAGAAAACGACTGCAGCCACCTTTTTTTCGTTAACTGAGCGAAACTGTTATAAGCTTGCTAGTAGCAGTCTGAGCTGGAAAGTTTGGTCGCTCTTCCAACAACCATCACAACGATGTTGTAGGAACTACATTGATTCTTGTTTATTCTGCACTGGAGGCGCAAGACGTGGAGGATGGAGAGTCTTTGAGAGAAGAAGTGGAGCTTTTCCAGGTTCAAGGCTCAACCTATTATTTTCTCCTAAGACGTTCACGGATGTTGGGAAAAACTCATACATACCACGTCCCTTTAACGAGGATACCCATATCACATGATTTATCTAATCTAATGCCACGCTCTCAGTCGTGCTTGAAGAGTTTCGTCTCGTAGCCACTACAACATAACCCTCACGCGAGAATCATACGATCAATCAAGGTTTGGCGTGAAAGGTACTCGCTCAGCAGCCTCGTGATCCAAAAATTTGAAAGGTATCGCTCGTACTTGTTACTTGAGCGAGTTCTGTTCGTAAGGCCACAAAAAGGTTTACCATGTCGATTCCTCGTCTTGAATCCTCAAGATGGCATTGAAAGGAGAGAACTTCCGCGGCAGAATGACTCCTCTCAGTTCCGTCTCGTGGATTCCTAGATCATTAAGGTGCCGGGGGATCCGATAGCTTCTGTTCCATCCCAGGTTTCCCACGTGACCTAATTCCTACCTACTCACTGAAGGTCCAATTCGGATGCCAATCGCCACGTTCTTTAGCCATTACCTCTTCACAAATTGAGCGAAACGGTAGTTTGATCTGATCGTTTTCTTGGAAGCTACAAAGGAGCAGAACGTGATTTCTTGATTCTCCCCAATTGGAAGTGCACAACATGCACTCTCAGAAGTCTTTCAACGGAAAGATGTGGGCCGTCATAGAAGTTAATAGACTCAGTAAGGAACAGGTTTGTCTAAAGGTCAGTGAAGACGTTTTTCAGGCGATGGGGAAAAATTGTACTTGACACGTTCCTTTGACGAGGATTACCATTTTCTTTAGCCATCACACTCTCGTCCACCATCGCTCATTTACCTGAAACGGTGAAGCAATGATGGAATTCAGCCCATAATGGGGGAAGTTTCTTTTAGACTTCACTTTTCTACCATTAACTGAAGGGCCAAGGGTTCTGGCTAATGATCACTTGTAGTGTCTCAGTTGGCACAGTCGAATAAGCCTTGTACTACAGAAGTGGAACTCGTTTAGACTGGGTCTCTATGAGGAGGGTGCTTCCATAGTGCACACTCGTCGCCACGCTTTTGACCAGCCCATAGCGAACCGAAGATATTGGGCTAAAAGCATTAGGACGCACCGCAGACCACACAATTGTTGTTTTTTTAGCTCAGAAGACTGATACGTGAAGACCCTTAAGGATATTGAAGTTACGATTTTCTTCGAGGATCCGAACATCGAATGTTCAACCGTATTTGGAAACACCACTTTCGTACTGCCTCTACCAAACCTTTCTTTTTCTTCTCAAACTGAGAGCTGCCGGAACTGGAGAGGGCAGCAGACCGGATCAATAGAGTAACGTGCTCAGGATCCCTGCAGACATACGTTACAAGCTCTGCCCTAT
Organism: Pachypeltis micranthus; assembly: GCA_020466155.1. Classification (NCBI taxonomy): domain Eukaryota; kingdom Metazoa; phylum Arthropoda; class Insecta; order Hemiptera; family Miridae; genus Pachypeltis; species Pachypeltis micranthus. Next base: position 28,031,562 of record CM035778.1, on the reverse strand, counting down.
TTCCCCTCCCCCACTTCGACAGACCATCCTACGAACCGACTTTCCCATCTGCATCAGACTGCAATCTCCGCCTGCACGATAGAAAAGGGCGGCGTTTTCCTCTTGGGAGCGTTTCGAGAAAATCTTTTCTATTCATCTTTGCCCTTTAGACTCAGTCGCCTCTTCTTACAACGAACCTTTGAAACACGATTGATCCGTTTAGGATTCACAGCTGCGTTGAATTTTGTTATCCTTTTCCCCGAATTGTAAGCCCACTGGGGCATAATACATAAAAATTGAGTTTTCATCACATCTTCACGTTTTGTGGCCTTAAAATTCGATGTATTTAATTTATTTGTATGTCTGTCTGTCTTAGTCAAATTGTCCAAAGAACAGGCGAACTGATTGAGCTCGTGCTTTGTTTGTTAGTTACGTTTTGGAAGGTTATGAGCAGTTTCCATAAATGGGAAGGAAGCGGGGGTCCAAAAATGTGCCGAAAACGAACTTTCTATGTAACTTTTGAACTCAATAAATTTCTGGGAAAATACGTTCCGCAGGACTGTGAAACAAAACGCTGCAAATTATCAATCTAAGGTTGATTATTCTCTTACACAGCATGATTGCAAGGCTAGACGCAGTGCCTCACGTCCGATACCCATCCTTTCGATTTAACATTGGAAAATTCTAATAAATTATACAAAACATGACCTGACTACAACAGAACAACGAAAATTGACATTTTCTAGGCAATTGGGACGTCGTAACGAGTCGAACTGACGGGTTGTTGGAGTGAGACGGGAGCCAGTGCGCGTAATGAGCGCAGTCCGGGGGGAAACGATAACTTTTGTTACATTATCCCGCGAGTTTCTTCGCGTAGTAGAATTCGCCTCACTGTGTTTACTGGAATTTCAATGGTTTTCATCAAGAGGCAGTCCTGCACTTCCTATCCTATTGGGCTGAGCATTGAAAAATATCTACCGAACGATACCAAACCCGACGCAAATGCAATAAAACAACCAAAAGCATTAATTGCTAATTTTTTTAACCATTGTTTGCCCAAAACGACCACAGGTTTCGTAAGGCGGGCACAAATAAGTCCCAAATGAAATTTTTGCCCGAAAGAACAAACTTTTTGGACTACGTCATAGGCAATATACGGCCTGCACGGCGAACAGTCATAGCATATTTGGAATCTCGACACCTTGAAACGTAAAGCGTCAAATTTTGTTGTGAACGTATGTCAGAATGAATAATAAACTTTAAAAAATCTGCAAATGATTAAACAACGGTTTATTATTCTCCAGCACAGGTAGACGTAGTCTCACACCTACGAGACCCATCCCATTCAACTCAGCATCGAAAAATACCAGTAAACCATACGAAACATGACCTGACTACAACGGAAACTAAATATTCCAGGCGCCCATAGGCAATTGGCACAACGTCACGAGTCGAGTTGAAGGGTGAGTGGAATGAAACGAGAGAGTGTGCAAACGATGAAACGGTTACTTTCGGTTCTTTCATTTAGTGGACTTTGGCTCACTATAATTACAGTCATTTCAATTTTTGTGGAGTCGCACACCCGTGAGAATTGTTTCATTCGACCAAGCAAATAAAAATACCTAGAAAACTGGCGTATTTGCGATAAAACTGCCGAAGTTTCGTTTTAGTTAATTTGTTAGACTATTTTTTAACAACCACGGGCGTCGTTCAATCGGATTGCCGAGCAGGCGGGCACAACTAGACACCAAATGGGATTTTTGTGCAAAAGAACGAATTGGAGGGGTTAAAAAAGGTTCCCCACCGAAAACAGAGGTGTATTATTCAGAATGAGTATTAAACCAAAAAGGCTTTTTTACGTTTTAAAAAATGGCTCCACAATCAGATCTTGCAAAGGGGTTCTCTTCTGGCCTGGAAAATGGACAGTAAATGTCCACTTCTGTCACTGAAAGAATGCTCTCTCTCGCACTTAATTTATTTTACTTAAAAAATCGGCCGTAACGACTCCTTTCCTTCAACACGCAATATGTTTTGGCAATGACATGATGGTATCGTGAATTCGGACTTTAATTAGATTTTGCTGGTCAACAAAGTCAGCCTAGAGAGTTACAAGAACTATTTTCATTCTAATTCTGAACTACCTTCCTCGCTTTTGTCACCGGGAGCAATGACAGATCCATGTTATACCATAAATGTGCAAATGTTGTCAAAATCGTCGAAATCAAGGGTTTGTTTGCGAACCCCGATGAAACGGATTTTGGTGGGTACTTGGCTACTTGAAAATGAACTATTGGGAACGTGAGTAGTACGAGCTTGTGCATGAGATTTACATTTTGTGATTTGTTACAATGAATGATTGTAGATAGACTATTTTCTGGAAGTACAACGTATGTTAGCCAATGATAAAGTGTGTTTGGGTTGTCAACGTGAAGTCTACTGTCATGAAACCAGTGGTTCCGCACTTGGCAAGAGGCTCATGAAACTGCAGGTTCGTTCAGCTGAGCGATCAAACGTACATCCGTCAGACTGGTATTCCATGGTTCTCCAAGTATGAACAAACAACGGATTCCCTAAAGCCTCAATGAGAACGCAGTCAGTTTTGAGCTGCCCTTAACTATTATTGCCCTACAGTTCAGCAGAATCCTATGCCAACGTAAACTACGCTCTTGTCTTGTGAAAGAGGTTAGAGAGCTCTTTTTCTGACTTTTCTATTCACAAGATGTGCGGGTGCTGCTTCGGTTTTTGGAACTTCCAGAGTGAATGGGCTAGAGAATAATATTAAGGCATCGCCTTCCACCATGCACGTGGCTTCTCGTTCACCTAATGGCAACCGCTAAACAAGTGAGATGCTAATGGGTTTCCATCTTTCTTTCAGACTATGTCCCTACATGCAACTAATGAATGCAACGGTGCCAGAAGACCTCAGAGCCGTTAGCGGGGGCCCCTGAGTGAACGGCCGAGGCCAAGAGGAGGTACTGCAAGAGAGATAAAGTGAGAGGGCGAGCGGGAGGGAGAGAGGAAACTTGTTCTTACACTGGGGGATGGGAGTACTTGGAGTTGACCTTGTTAATATATAGGTTTATGTTCAAAGTACGTCATACCTAAAAATTGATTTACTTGTTAGACGGCTGAATACTGAGTGTTTAAAGGAAGGTCACATCGCAACAAGTCGGCCGTCATCGCACCACCTTTGTGGAAGTTTCCCAGTAGTGAGGGTTGAATGGAGGCCCTCATAGGCAGGGCCCCTGCCCATACCACTGAGCAATAATTAGATGGCACCGCACAATGTATGCCTCTCATTGTATAGTACATCCTCTTGAAGTGGCAAAAAACTGATTGACATTTTCGTCAGGTTAGATGGCCGGGACAAACGAGGAGCGGGAGGGCGGGAAAGGCAATAATTAGATGGCACCGCACAATGTATGCCTCTCATTGTATAGTACATCCTCTTGAAGTGGCAAAAAACTGATTGACATTTTCGTCAGGTTAGATGGCCGGGACAAACGAGGAGCGGGAGGGCGGGAAAGGCAGCTGTAAGAAGAAAGGCCTCGCTCCATTCGCCTCTCTGGAGGACCTGTCAGACGACTCTCCACCAGACGACAAACATCGCCTCACGCTGCCTGGAATCAAAGAAGACCCGTCGCCTGCCGGCGGCTCCGAGGGGCCTGGAGGCCAACGCCCCAGCATCACCCCGCGGATTGACATTTCCAGAGCCAGCAGCTCCTCTCATCACGACGACAGCAGCCCTGAGAGGGAACTATTTGCTGGTGAGTAGCACAAACAAATACTTTTTTTTACATCCTGACATCAGCTATCACAAATGAAGAACAACGATATCTTGCCTACTTTAACGTCATTTTGATTCAATCATATGATGCCTCCAACAACTCTTACTTTTTTTTGTGTAATAACGAGCTGCAGCTTTGTATTTGGGAGAATGAGAGAAGCGCTGAACTTGTGTACGCCTGTGGGCGGGTACAGGTTCTTATTGATTTTCGTCTGGCCTCCACTTTGACGTCTGTAAAAGGTCACATCAGCACCCTGTAAGATGGAGGCGACTTCTTGAATATTTATCAGGATGAAGTTTTGATGGCACGTATGTGGGTCAGGATCGCTAGAATCGGAACCTACGGAAACTACAGTCTCCAATACCTTTGCAGATACAAGGGAACTGAAGGGTTGTAGTCCGAAAATTCCACACGTTGCTTCATGTGTTTGTTGGAGGTAACTGATTTCTGATGAGATAGTTTCTTACACCCCTTTTGTCAACCGAACACCGTGCTACTAAAACGAGTTGAAAAACAAAAACAGGAGCCGTGTATAAAATTGCCTAACACAGCTGACAATATCAAAGGAAATTCGAACTGCAGTGGTGTCACTAAATTAATAGAAAATAAAGAGAACGGAGCCGAGAAAATGGGGCCAGTGGGAAGCCAAGTAGAAATAAAAACTCTGCAAATTATTTCAAAACGGCTTATTATTCTGTTGCACGGCTTGACGTAGTCCCACGCCTGTGAGACCCTTACCAGTCGATTCAGCATCGAAAAATACCAGTAGACGATACCAAACATGACCTGACCACAATGGAACGACGAAAACTAACATTTTTCCTTTGATATAGAAGCGTGGGATTGCGTCCTGGCGAAAAAAAGTGAAGTCGCAGTAGATGCAGTGAGCCAATGTCAACTGCCTCCCATCTCACTCCAGCCGCACATCGGTTAGATCCGTCATGTCGTACCAATCGCCGAGTGGCACCTAGAATATGTTAATTTTCGTCGTTCCACTGTGGTCTGGTTGTACTGAGGTAGGTAGTTTGGAGATGCTTTGAAGAGCTGCTGACTCAGGCAAAAGTAACGGCAAATTGCGCGGAGCTCCGATCCACAATCCTCGACTTACATCGAGAATTATGAACAACTGTCTTATCCACTAGACCATGATCACCCAGTGCCTTTAATAGGAGTCAGCCAGCACAAGGTCATGTTTGGTATCGTCGACTGGTATTTTTCGATGCTGAATCGACTGGGATGGGTTTCGGAGGTGTGAGACTACGTCAAGCTATGCAACGGAATAATAAGCCGTTTTGAAATAATTTGCAGTGTTTTTATTTCAACTTGGTTTCCTACTTGTCCCATTTTCCCGACTCCGTTCTCTTTTTTGTCTGTGAATTTAGTGACACCAGTGCACTTTAAAAATGATACCAAACGCGACATAATTGCGATAAAATTGCCAAATTTAATTAATTTTCTTAGGCGGGCACAACCATTGATACCGTCGGACGGACATTGCACATTTGGAATCCCAATACCTTGAAACGTGTTAAAGCGTGATATTTTGCGAGGGGGGGGGGGTGGAAAAAATTGTCCTGATCCAAAATATCGGCGTATTATTTCTAATGAATAATAAACCAAAAGGGATTATAAGGGACCATTATAGCAAGTCCGTTGTTTGTTGCACTTTCTCGAGCAGAGTTGATTTAGATGCCCCTCATAGCTAGCAAGATGCTGCTTTGGTACAGAGCCAACAGGAACCGAGGAGTAGCTATCGCAAGGGAGGAAGACCTGGCAACTAAGAAACAGGGGAATCCCCGATTGTACACAATCATCCACTTCTTCCCCTTTTTGGGACTGTTTACAAGACCAAATCCCGGATGAGTCTACACGTCGTTAACGTAACATTTTCTGGGTGTCCTTATTGTAATTAGTAACAAGACGGGCCTTCAATTTAGGAGAGTATAAAACATCAGCAGCGTCAGTGTCAGTGTCAGTGTTGGTTGTGAAACGTATGAGTTCTTCCCCAACATCCGTGAACGTTCTTCAAGAAAATGGGTTGAGCCAGACCACTGGAGACACCAGTTCCTCACTAGACATGGTGACTTCAATGCGCGGCTCCACTTCTATTCTCTCAAATACTCTCCATCATCCAGTGCACAGGAAACAAGAAACCACGTGCTGCTCTACTATAGTTTCTACAACAGTGAGCGACGGTGGTTGGGAGGGCAAACGAACTTAGCAGCATTGACTGCTACAAAGCAAGCTTATAGCCATTTTGCAGAGTTTGGCGATGGCTAAGAAACGTGGTCATAGTTAATCTGTCCTTGTGAAACTTGCCACCCAAGTAAATAGTTAGATCAGGTGGGAAACCAGATTAAGAACTCCTCCCCGATGGTACGGGATTCCTCAGGGGGTAACCTCTGCGTGGCCACACACGGCCTGGAGACTGGCTAATGACCAAATACCTGCCGTACCTCCACAGGTCTGAGTTCGGTGGGTGCTGCAGAGGCCGGCCTCTTGCATATTAGCGAAACTGCTACGTCCATGACTGATATAACCCTCATCGAGGGTTTAGGAACAGTCATCAAATAAGGAAACAGACCTGTCAGTGTTGGAGTCAAAAGTGTACCACAACTTTTGGTTGTCTCCTAGTTTGAAGTAATCAATACCCCCTCCCCTCCCGGCTCATACTATACGCTCAATACTCCACAAACTGGCCGATTCATGAATAATTGAATCGGAAAAGGTCGGAGATAGATTTACTGACTTTGTGTGCTTCCAATCAATTGGTAAGACGAATCCCGGTCGCCGATAGAAAACGAATTTCTCTCGGAGGGATCAATAGCCTCACTCACAAGAAAGTTGATTGGGAAGCACCAGGAAAAGCCCTTCCCTTCGTTGACTCCATTGTTCGGCTCTTCAACCACCTGCCATCACATTTGACAGGTGGAAAAGATCCTATCGGAGTTGAAGTTGGCCGTGTCAGTGGCGCCAAATGAGGGAGGAAGGATGAAGCAGAGTGGAGGAGGAATCGTTTATCTGTAAATCTCCAGTCATCTCGTCCTCTCTGCGGCTTTCAGAGCGTTGCTCCGACCGACCAGTTTCAACTGGACAATGAAGACGGTTCTTGGGAGGACCCGATTGGGGTAAATAAACGGACCGATCAAGTCTGACCGACCATTGAAGGAAAGTAAGATATACGTTTGACAACCTTTCAACGAGGCTCCCAGTCAAGGCACCGTCAGAAGGTGGCGCTTGAACTGTACTGTTTCCAACTAATTGCCCTTAAACCCCAGATTTGGTAGCTCCTCGTACATCTGCTCCAGTAGCACTTACACCACTCCATATAACACGAAACCTGGCAAGTTGAAAATCTACCTTGTGCCTGTTTGCAGTCAGTTTTGTGAGGAGAGATGGCTGAACCGATTGAATTAGTTCTTATTTGGTATTAAAGAAATTGGGTTGGTCTTGTTAGTAGTACCTTAGCCGGACTGGCTGTGTTAGGTATTAAAGAAATTGGGTTATGTCCGCCAGTAGGCATATTACAAGACTGACCAACAAGACCTCTCCCCGCCCCTTCCCCGACGCTCCATCACCCCTTTCACCTTTCTCTTCGTATATAAAGACCACGACCAACTGACTGACTCCAGTACTGACTTAACGGCCAGACGATGATGTCTTTACATCGAAAGCGCTTGCCCACAGTAACTCACAAGCCAGAGGAGACGGACTCACTAACAGGTACGTTACCTTTAGTAATTTGCCTACTGGCGGACATAACCCAATTTCTTTAATACCTAACACAGCCAGTCCGGCTAAGGTACTACTAACAAGACTGACCAACAAGACCTCTCCCCGCCCCTTCCCCGACGCTCCATCACCCCTTTCACCTTTCTCTTCGTATATAAAGACCACGACCAACTGACTGACTCCAGTACTGACTTAACGGCCAGACGATGATGTCTTTACATCGAAAGCGCTTGCCCACAGTAACTCACAAGCCAGAGGAGACGGACTCACCTAACAGGTACGTTAACTTAAGTAGTTCTTATTTGTTTTGTTCATTATTTTGTTGGATTCGCGAAAATTAGCAACCAGAAAGGACCAAAAGGTACCGAAAAGGAGCGTTCTTTGCATTTTTCACAAACATGGCTGTGACGATATTGATTAATCTTACATCTTCATGGTGCTGCCCTGTCAGACTGAGCTCCTTGAAGCGTGCGTGGATATTGAATTTTTCATAAATGTATTAGCTTCTATGGATGCTGGAGGATCTCTTCCTCATCACACAGCACCAAATATCCACTATCCTCATTCTCAAACGAATCGATGAGACCTTGAGGCTTGTTCCTTATCACTCATTTATAGAGATATGTCAGTCGAAAATCTTGGAAGTCGCGGTTTCGCTATCGCGCAAGCCTGGGCACTCGCTGAGCATCTACCTAATCCCGACATTTAGGGTACGACAGGTTGTCATTTATCTGCCTCCCGGTAGAGAGCTGTCGCTGATCTGGCTATTTACTTGGGTGACGAGTTTCAAAGGAATAGTTCAACTGCGGTCACGTTTTATAGTCATAACCTTCTTCTCAAAGTGGGGGAAACACACTGATTGCTTAGTAGCAGTCAACTGGAAGGTTTGGATGCTCCTCCAACAACCGTCGATATCTGTTGTAGGGAGTACAGAGAGACAACACGTGGTTTTTTGGTTCCTCTGCACTGGAGGCTCAAGACGTGCAGGATGAAGAGTCTTTTAGAGAAAGGAAATGGAGCCTGGTAAGGAACTGAATGATCGAAAGGTCTGGCTGAGCCCTCTTTCTCCCAACAAGTTCATGGATGTTGTGAAGAAACTCATACGTGTCTAATATCGTTGAACAAGATCCCCATCTAACTTGCTATTTATCTAATGACAGTTCAGCTAGTGCAGCAGCTTATCGTTCGGTAGAGTCTAGAATTTCGGCCCAGATGGATCGAAGATCTCTTTCAACTCTCCACTTGTTTACCAAGTGCACTTGGGCAGTGATCACTTGGAGTGCTTCAGAGGACTCTGTCTTGTTGGTGCTAATCTGAGGATGGAACGCTGTGTGCACCCTTTCTATATCGTTCTCCCAACTGAGATATGTTTACATTCGATCGTAGCAGTTTTATAACTTGTAACTTGATGCCATCCTGGATGCTTGGCAGGCGCAGTGGGATGAAGGCCCAACAGCCTGACATCTCCAGGCCCTTATCCCCTCCATCCGGGACTGCCGGCTGGCACCCCTCGTTCCCCACGATCCAATTGCTGTCTGGGCACGGCGCCTCATCAATTCAAGCGTCGCATATTCGACCTCTGCCCGTGTGGAAGGGAGACCAGTGAAGACCCATGGTACGTTATGTAGGAATGTCCCCTCTATGTCCTGCCACCCATTCAGGTCCTTAGGCTGCTCAAGGTGCAGCCAAATAGAATGGGTACCACGGGGGCTTCAGCCCGTGGCTGGCAGCGTGGAGCCTTCAAAAGCATGGCGCAGTTGGTCGTGAAGCCATGGGATTGGCCTTGTGAGGACCATGGTTTCGTTGGAAATCCCCCCCTAGAGAGATGATAGGTGCTGGCTGTAGAAGGGTAAAGGCTGTGAGGCTAGGCATCCTCTCCAACGCCACGGGTAATACCCCAAGCACACCTTACCATGTCCCCTCTATGATGACGTGTGGACCAGGGCACCCCCCCCCCCCTGAGAGTGCAGCTGCGCTCCTCTCTTGCAGTTCAGCTAGACGAAGGTTTGCCACGTTTGCTCAAGCCTGGGCAGCTCAGTGGCAGCGACTGGAGTCGTGGTCTTCCCCTATCGCAAATGACACGCACCACTCAGATACCCCCCCCCCCCCTCCGTCTACAAACTAAGGCCACCTCGCTACGTCCCCTGCTCCTCCCCCCGTAGAATTGGGGGCTGTCGTGAAAGACTTCCTCCCCCCCCCCCTCAGCGCCAACCAGCCGGTAGGCCATAACTGGTCTGGCTCAATACCCCATCAGGTAGGCACCTAACTTGTAACGAGCAACGTCCCTGACCTTTGAGCCCATTGAGAAGCCCTGCCACCAAGTGAAACGTTCCTCTGAAGTCAATGAGTGTACTTAGCCGGTGCCTCCAGGGAAACCCGACCTTCCGCTTGGACTTTGCTTCAGTACTCGCATATTGGCCACCTCACCAACTGGTCTGTTTCCTTATTTGATGACTGTTCCTAAACCCCCGACGAGGGTTATATCAGTCAGCCACCTCACCAACAATGCTCCTTACACGTACAACTGTCCACCTCTCTTTACCTCCTTTTTCTAAAGTTTCTCCCAAGAGCTACATGTTGAGTTGCGTCAAGTGTTTTACATGGGCCACACGAATGTTCCTCTGTCAGCTTATTGAACGTCAGTAAACTGAATATGAACGTGACAACGATTTCTGAGGATGTAACGATATTGTACACGAATTTTTACGATAACGACTGAACGTAATTTGAGTACGGAGTTGTATTCGCAATCACAGTTCGGAGACTTACCACCAAAAACAAGGAACTGAGTTAGAGCGAATGCGACCGAGCGCGACAGACAGGGCTGTTTCCTTATTAAATAACTGTTCCTAAACCCTCGACGAGGATTATATCAGATATATATTTGCTGCGCACGGCAGACAACTATACAAGGTCAGACAACTACTCCTTTCAGACTGCCGACATCGAAATTTCGAATAAACTGGAACGTTTGAGGTGCCTAGTCTGCACAAACGCCCTGGACGAGCCTTCGCTAAATCAAAGAGCTCAGTTCGTCCCAGTACATAGATATACGCTAAGACACATCAGAAAATGAGATTTGTCGAACATTGAATTATCGTTTTTCTTTAGGGGTTGTTTTTTCTCTGCTGCAATTGAACCATTGCTCTAATTTTTATCCTATTATACTTGTGTTTTAATATACACTGCATGAATTATGTGAACTTGAAGGAAGTAGAATGAATCAATTTCAATCTTAAACTATTGTTATACCAATCGATAAACAAACTATGCAAATTGCAGCAGACTATAAGTAACAAAAACTTTAGGTTTCTCATTGCGCGTGAGCTTGGTCTTAGAAGATCCTTAGAAAACAACACAATTAACGATGGAGAGCAAACTTAACGTTTCTTACGTTTCAGGAGGCTCCGAAAGCGGCGGGACGACGAAAATCGGTCTTGGGTTTTCGGAAGAAATGGCCCAAGAGCTGAGGAACAGCACTGAAGAGTTGGATTTCCACGAGCCGGAAGAAGAGACGAAGTCCCGACGGAAAAAACTGCAACATCAGCACCAAGCTGTAGGCTTCATACATGTACTAATTCTTTCTCTTTCTTTCTTAGTCTATCCCTTCTACATACTTCGCTTAATTTCTTCAAGCAAATCATTTGTATTGAAAGTCAGTAATGTAAGTTTAGCACCTCAGGTCAATTCGATTAAATACAAAATATGATATGCCCTTAACTGGTAGATCGTAGCATTTTACCCCGCGCTGAAGCCCCTGTGGTACCCATTCAATTTGGCTACAACTTAAGCAGCCTAAGGACCTGAATAGGTGGCAGGCCCCAGTGTCGGAATTGCCAAAAGGCGTTCTACCGGCACCTTCGCTTTCAGCCCCTCACGAGTGTCAAGGTAGCAATGGTATGTGTGCTGTAGGCACTGCCAGTGGCGTTGGAGAGGGTGCCTAGCTTTACAGCCTTGACCCCTCCCCAGCCAGCACCACTAATCTCTTTAGAGGGGATTTCCAGCGAAACCACGGTCTCCACGAGGCCAATCCCATGGCTTCACGGCCAGCAGCGCCACGCCTCAAGGCTCCACGCTGCCGGCCACGGGTGAAGCCCCCGTGGTACCCATTCTACATGGCTGCACCTTGAGCTGAATGCTGAATGGGTGGCAGGCCCCGGTGCCGGAATTGCCAAGAGGCGTTCTACCGGCACCTACGCTTTATCTCCATGGGGGTACGGGGATTGGACTTGCCCCTGCACCAGCCCTGGAGAAGGGTGTCCGGCCTCTTTTACGGCCTGAGCTGCGATACCCACTCCGACATGACGAGGGCGGACTACTCTATAGATAACCTAACACCTAACACTAACCTACACACTCACACATCCATTCAACCCTTAAATACATTCACACATTTCCCGATGGTCCAGGGGCGGACTACTCGATATTCATCCCCCTGGATCCATCCGTACAATACCTAATCTACAGAACACTAACACACATATACACAACACATACATTAACTCATATATACATTCAGCCCTTAAATACAGTCACACCGGCGGTCCAGGGATGGGCTACTTGATATTTGATCATCCCTGGCACCGCCCACTCAGAACCACACACTAACACATAACACAAACACAGGCACACAACCTAAACACCTACTCCTGAGGCCCTGTGCACATTTCCTAACCTAACTGCTTCCCTATCCTTCAAAACTCTTTCACCAAACCACTTCCACCATATAAAACTTCCTTGATCCCTAACCATATTCGTATCCCACTGGCTTCCTATTCCTATTACCTCGTTCCTTGCCCTATTCCTTTCCACTGTGTCGAGCTCACCACACTCGCACAGCCCATCACTCACCAACGCGAATCCACGGAGCTTTTCTCAAAAGTCTACATGGCTGGTGACGAGCTGGGAGGTGTAAAACCCAAATCCCTGCCAGCGGGCCTCTAACCATTCTCGTACCTGTGGCAGCCATGCGTACGTCCACCTTCCTTTTTCACTGGTGTCCCACCTTTCCTGCCACTCATCGACAACCAGCTTGTCGATGAGGGCCTTCCTTTTTTCTCCTTCCACTTCCATATCATTCCACGTCAGACGTCCTTGCGTCCTCAGCCGGTAGCCTGCTCATCTCTTCTTCAACTCCAAGTCGATGGGTGGCTCCCCGGCTACGACGCACAGGGCATCGGAGGAGACTGTCTGGTAGGCCTTTACCATACCTATTAGCATCTTTCTTTGGCCACCCGCTAGTCTCCTCCTCGTGTGGGCATTCAGCTTATCCCACCATGCTCCAGCTGCGTACGCAATGACTGCCACATACATGCCCCTGTAGATAGTGCGCAGGGCCTCCTTTCCTACTCCAATCTTGCAACTCCGTAAAACTTCTCCCTTCCTTTTCCTATCACATAATCCACATGTCTATTTATCATCATACCTGATCCCCCATAATACACCCAAATACTTAATTTCCTTAACCATTCCCATCCTAGGCAATAACCCTCCCTCTCACGTCCCAAACAAATATAGTGTACCCTGGGATTTTCAAGTTCAGGCAGTGGAGAGCCATTTGACGCAGCTGCCACCAAACTAGAGCTCTACAATATCCTCGCTTCCATCCTAATAGGAAATTGTGATCCAGAATTTCTTTCTGGTCCACCTGTACTAAGAGGCTCCTCCTGAACATTTCCATTTCAGCTAAATAAATCAAAATACGTGCTCTCACTCCCGCTACCTTCTCTTTCTCTTTCTCTCTCTCTTGTTCTTTCCCTCTTTCATTCTTTACAACAGCTTATTCTTATAATCATCATGATATAAACGTGAGAAGATGGCTGCAGAGCTCTTGCTGGTTACAATAATAGTAATAGGTTCATTGTGTGCCAAGTGTCATGAATAGTTTGTGCATATATTAAACTCAGAATCTTTTCTTGGTGTAGGTCACGAAGTACGAGTTGGAAGCCCAAAGCGAAAAAGAATCTCGAGAGCGGAAGGACTCGACGTGCAGCGAAGGTGGACTGCTGCTTATTGGCGGGCGGACCAGCAGGCTGTCATCAATTGGCTCTGTGGCTTCAGGAGGTTCAGCCGCTTCGCACATTTCAGTTGGCTCAGCCATCTCAGCACATTCTCGCTTATCAGCAGCTTCCCATGTTTCGGGTCAATCGCATCTATCTGCTGTTTCAAATTACTCTCGAGCAAGTCGCTGCTCTTCGCCTCATCGGATGCTCTTGGAGACTTCCTTTTGTGGCCCAAAGCCTATCCCGACGCTCAGCCTGGAGGCTGAATACCCTCCATCTGAAAGCGTTGAAGCAGCTTTGCTCGCTAGAAAGACTGACATCACTGGAGCTATTTTGCCTCCCGAAGAAAGCCTTAAAATGACAAAAACCTCATCCACCAAGTCGAATTTGGAGGGTCGAGGGAGTTCTAGTAAAAGCAACACGTTAGAAGTTCGCTCTAATAAAGCTAGTAGATCACATAGTGAAAGAATTGCCAAAACGTCAGGACCTGCCGTAGTTGCTGCAAGAAGTAGTTCAGCTAGGTCCCACAAAAGGCCTGAAGTAAAGAAGAAGTACGACGAGAACGCTTTAGTTCGAATTATTCCGCTTCATGGATCATTAGACGATTCAGACGACACCATAGCCCCAGAAGAACCTGAAGATGCAGTAGGAGCTCCGAGCGACCAAAGCGGGCCATCGCACACTGCAGACTACGGCATTTATATTCCTTTGAAGGGACCAATCGACGATCCTGCGATTAGAGAGGTTCTTCTTGGCCCATCTAGAGTTCCTCCTTCAAAAACCAAAGTGACCAAAACAGTTAGCCAACCACCGCCCTCGTCAAAACTCCAAAACCCCGAAGTTGAAGAGAGTGACCTAGTCCGCTTTATTTCTCTTCACGGAGACGACGACGAAGATTTGCGTCGAGAAAGAGCAAAGACTGAACAACAACAAAGGCCCTCTAGTCGAAACAGTCAAAACGTACAATTCAAATCGAGGGCCGACGGATCGCCACGATCGAACGTTCAAACCGATCGGCCGCCAATAAAAAAACCGATCACTCCGGAGCCCAAGAGTAAGTGCAAGCCTTCTACATTAGACGTAACGTCCAAAAACGGCAGGCCGGCTCAAAGCATGACACATCTTCCGCGAGATGAATCTCGAACGCCCTCGCCGGCTTCTTCTTTCGCGAGAAGCTTGTTGTTTCGAAGGAGTTCAGATTCATCCGGTAGTAGTAGAAAGTCTGCAAACACATCAGGCAAGTCAATTCGAAAAGAAATCCAAATTCCCTATTGTGAGTGAATTGTTGTGTGCATCAAAACTGCTACAAATCCTTGCACTTGAATGCTTGCTCCAAAATTCGCAAATTAATTGCTTGAGCGTGATAAGCAATGCACACGCAGAGATTCGGTTTTACTGAACTCAACGCTACTTCACAAACCAACAACACCCCTTTTCATTTCCGAAACCGTTAATCCCATTAATTCGAACTCTTTCAATACACAAATCATTGAAATCTCACTATAGCTCGCATATTTAAACACCTTCTTAACACTAACAGTGTCACATGGTGTATTTGCAGATACCTCCCACAATGTACAATACAGCTCGAAAGCGAAGGGATGCAATCGGTCGCAGCAAGTGAGAGGACTTGCAAACGTCTTGGGATTTGCATGAAGATACTGTCAGAGGGAAGGAGGGAGGGGGCACATATTTTTCAGTATTTTTTAATGAGAACCCAAACCTGCTATAGGCTTCTAAAGTAGTAAAGAAGTTTACTCTCCGAGGCCTAAGAGAAACCTGAACTTTTTGTTCTGAAGAGTGGTTCGGTTATGTCAGGATCTAACAGACAACTTCTGCGGTCTCCCAAGATTTTGGGACACAGTTCAGGTGAAACAAAGAATATGGACCGACCGCTTGATAACGCTACGACTGCATGTATCGATATCAATCCGTTAGTTATCTCATATTTATTTCATATACCCATTCTTAATTTCATTGAATTAACTCATTTTCATATGTCTTTGTACATTTAAAATAATTATACAGGGTGAGCCATAACAAATGGTGCAGTTTCGAAGGAGTGCTGCATGCCTTGTAGTGGGGTTAACGACCTGGGAGGGGTCTCATTGTGCCCGGGCAGTGGTCCCGTTTTCAGTCGTTACAATGGTTTGGAGCGGAGAGCAACGAGGTTTCGTCATTCGCACGTTTTTTGAAAGTGGCCCTGCGTTACAACATCCCACGTCGCGATCCCGTCCCTCACCGCAATGTTATCGCACGTTGGGTTCAAGCATTGGAAGAAATTGGTTCCACAGTAAGGCGTAGAGGTGCGGGAAGACCAAGAAACGCAAGATAACCTGAAAATTTGGCTCGAGTGAGAGCAGCAGTGCAACAGTCGCCTCAGCGCTCTGCTCGGAGGCACGCAGTAGCACTGAACATCTCTAACACCTCACTAAGGAGGATTGTGCACATGGACTTGTCATTCCATCCGTACAAGATTATGATTGTTCAGGAATTGTCACCTCCAGACTACCAAAACCGCTTGAATCGATGCCAAGAGATGATAAACCGCATCCCACCAACGTCCACTTTTTTCAGTTCGGACGAAGCCCACTTCCATCTCTCTGGAGCGGTTAATAAACAAAATTTCCGCTATTGGTGTGACCGCAACCCAAGACGAATTCACGAGAGACCTCTCCACTCCCCGAAAGTCACGGTCTGGTGTGTCATTTCAAAATTTGGGGTGATTGGGCCTTATTTTTTCGAGGAGGATGGAAGGACTGTTACCGTCAATGCTCAGCGTTATCTTTTCATGCTGGAAAGATTTTTTGAACCCGAATTGAACCAGTTAGCTGAAGAAGAGGATCTGGGGGATATTTGGTTTCAGCAAGATGGGGCTACAGCCCACACAGCGCAAATCGCAATGGTGAAACTGCTGCAGACGTTCCCCGCACGCCTCGTCTCTCTCAGGGGTGACCGGCAAGATCGCCAGATTTGAGTGCGTGTGATTTTTTCCTGTGGGGCTGCTTGAAGGTGTTCAAACATCGACCTCACACTCTGGAAGACCTCAAGATTCGAATCAGGGAAGAAATCGCCGCGATTCCCATCGAAATGTGCCAGTGGGCGGCTGAAATTTTCAGGAATCGCCTACATCAGTGCGTCGCTGCTGAGGGCGCCCACCTTCCTGATGTAATTTTCAGGACTTAATCTACCGAAATGGGGTGATGTATGGCGTTCAATAAAACAAACCGTAATCTTCTAAGTTGCACCGTTTTTTTTAAATCGCCCTTTGAAACTGCACCATTTGTTATGGCTCACCCTGTATAACGGGGTATTTACATAATTAACATTAATTAATTGGCATAATCGTACAGCAGTAGAGGAAAAAGGGGAAAACTGGGACCCCCCCCCCCAGCACCCGTTGTGGGATGGGTGGAAAGTCGGAGTAGGTCAGTATGTTTCGTTCCGCTCTTGCGTGATGGGATATGAGAGGGGTGGACGTCGGGTCGAGGAGCCGCCCGCTGGCGGATGGAATTGTAACTAAAGTCGTAGCGACGGGATGGCGGGGAAGCGGAAGCCTGAACGCGCGTCTTGGATCTACCGCTAGCCGGTCGAGCGTTTAATAACCTTCATTCATCTCTTTTTCAATGAATTGCCGTTCATAAAGCGGATCGACTTCTCATTCGCGTTAGCGAAGGTTTAAGAGATCCTACCTTGTGGGGTCCCCGGCAACGAGAGAGCAGACAGATTGGCAAAGCAGGGCAGCAGCCAACCTGCTACCTTATCGGAACCCGTTATCCTAAGCCAAGCCATGAATGATGCGCGTCATAAAGTTAAGGATAAGTGGCTACAGAGGACACGGGACCAAGCAGCTGGGAAAAAGTGGGCTCAACTCGTGAAAGAGCCAATACCACCAGGATTACCACGAAAGGATTTCGTTGCGAATTTTCGCATGGCTACAGGCCACGACTTTCTCCAGAGCCATTTACACCGTATTGGAGTTGCCGACTCGCCTGTGTGTCCCCTTTGTGATATGCAGGTGGAAATGGACGCTGGGCACTTAGAAGCGTGCCCAAAGCTTACACAATTACGACCAATAAATGACGATTCCCCAAGATGGAAGAAAGAAAGTTATATGTATTGGGCTGCACGGAGGGAGATGGCACTTTTGCCACCAACCGGCGAACGATAAAAAAAATATCTGGTGCGTAGCAACACACGACTTTCCGCCACCCCTTTAAGTTCGAACACCAGCTACATATGCGGGTGCTATATCTTCGTTCAACGCATTTTTACAGGAACATTTATTCAGAAGAAAATGTAGGGACTAGTTAGCTGAGAGTACTCCGTAAGTTTGATCGAAATCGTTAGAGCCGTTTTTGAGAAAATTGGAATACCGATAAATTAATATTCGACAAATCTCCTTTTCTGAGTTAACTTGGCTTATATCTCCGTTCAACATATATATACAGAAATAATTATAGAGAACGAAATGTTGGTATGAGTGACCAAAAGACACTCCATTAGGATTTATCACATCTGGTGAAGAAGTTACCCTGGAATTTACGAAAATGTTCGAAAAAACGTTATTTTTGACAAATTTTAATTTTTATCTCTGTTCAATGGACCGTCACAGGAACATTTATTGAGAACAATATGTAGGTATTAACTATTTGAAAACATCCTGTGAGTTTGGTGGAAATCGCTGAAGCCGTTATGCCAAAAAGCGTAAAAACCCTATTTTTGCTGCAGGGGCCCATATCTCCGTTCACCGTATTTTCATGGAGATATGTATAGAGAAGAAAAGTTAGGTATTGATTAGGAGAAGATAATTTGAAAGTTTAATCAAAATCGTTAGAGCCGTTTTCGAGAAAATAGCGAAAAACCCTAGTTTTTGGTCCATTTTCGTCCTCCACCCCCCCTTCCCATCGGCCGAAATCGTCCATAACCTTATTTTGGTGTCTACAAAAATAGCGAACAAAACAAAAAAGAACCAGCTCAATCGGATCAGCCGTTCTCCCGCAAATCGAACTACAGACACACACACACACAGACATACACACAGACATACACACAGACATACACACAGACATACACACGGACCTCTCTCCGAAATTAGGTTTTTTAGACTCAGTAGGGTCTGAAACGTAAAGATCTGAAGAAAACCCAACTTTTTTTTTTGGGCCGATTACTATACTTTCCTTCCCTTCGGGTAGCGGAAAGTAAAAAAAACCTTGGAATGAGTGAGCTTAGTTTATTGCCGACTGAGAGGCCAGACAGTTAGTCGGTAGGAGCGAATTCACCGTTGTCCCGCTATGTCATACAATCTACCCATTCAAGATTACAACGCGAAGACCGAGGATGAAGATGATGCAATACATTATTGCTGTAAACAAATGTGCATAAGAGCGCCGGAAGTTCAGATTGATGGACTCGCGTGTAGAAAGTGTGAATATTGGGGTTGATGTAACTGCGCATGCGTCGACCCTATAACGGACAGTGTGACCTACCTCAATATAAATGATGACGACAACGACAGTAGAGGAGATGTCAAAGACATGAGGCTATAAATATCTGTTCCTAGTAGTAGCTCCTCGACCCAACTTCTACCCCTCTCATATCCCATCACGCAAGAGCGGGACGAAACATACTGACCTACTCCGACTTTCCACCCCTCTCCCGCCTATCTGTTTGTACACAAATACATCCCCCATCGGGTGCTGCGGGGGGGGGGGTCCCAGTTTTCCCCTTTTTCCTCTACTTACAGCTGTCGCTATTTCTAATTTCAAACATGGCGAGTCAAGCCTACGATGTCGGGTATATCGATAACCTGACCTCGGTCGTGATATATCGATATATTGCCTAATCAGAGGGAGCAGTCCATATTCTTTGCTTTTACCCAGTTCTTACCAGCAACGAAGAACAAAAAGCTACACCCGCTTTATATTGTTGAGGAGCATTGTAAATTGTTCAAATGTTGAAGAAATTTGTCGAAAACAAATGAGGAATAGGACAACATTTTTTACGTAACTCGAGAGAAATTAGTCTGGAAATGGAGTAAAAATCGTTGAAGAATCGAAAAATACAATAGAGTAAAACAAGGAACTGCTGAGAAAAAGTTCTAGTGAGTCAATTCGTACAATTTCTAAATAACATACACGTTAATATCGGTTCATAAAAAATTATGTGTTGGTTTGGAACAGTGAACTCGAAAACGCCAATTCAAGCTTTAACGCTTCCAAAAAATAAATCTTGAATTGCGTCACAAAATTCAGTCACTTTTCGAAAATTGACCCAGCCTTCCAGCATAATTTGATCAAGAGGCATCCCGATCTTTGAAACACTCATATTCAACAGTTAAAGCCACCGATCTGCAAACCTGTGACTGCAACGTTTTGCATACAACGAAGGAAACTTTCTTACACATACAGTGTCTGATTCTTATCAACTCCGGATGGGGAGCATTATTTGGGATCAATTCTTTTGATCATCCATGCTGTAGAATTGTGGATGTATCGGCTATAGTAGGTTTCAATGATTTTGAGTAATGTTTCACTTAATTCCTAAATAAGTGCCATCTTTTTGATCCGTTAATGTTCCTTGGCAGAAATAAATCCCCAAAAATTCGACCTCATCTCAAAAAATACAGTCATGTTTCACCTTAAACGAAAATTCAAACTAAAAACCATGTTTCTGTTCAATAGGGGGACGTTTGTGAAACTTTCGAGATGCCTCCACTTTTTACCTTTCTCTAGTTGTCGTAAGTAGATGCTCTTGACACTCGTTTCATCTGTTCGCCCACCCCCTGACGTTCACGACTTTCCAAATCATAAGAATTGGTAAATTGACGCTATAAAAGCTCTTAACGAAAGAGTCGCTCGCAGCTTTCTACTTCTCAGCAACGCAAAGCACCATGCGCCAGAGCCGCTTGACCATTTCATTTTATCCTAATCCTGGTTCTCCGTGCACCTCACCTACCTCTTCCTTGTGTTTTCATCCAACCTTTACCTGCCCTACTCATATGAGTGAGGCCTCGTTTTGTAATCCCAATGTGGTTTATTTTATTATCGTCGCATGCCGTTTGATTGTTCATTGTTTCAGAGAGAACACCACATTAAAAAATGTCGTATTTTTATTGTTTATTGAGCTTAACGACTTAGCTAATGATTTTTTATGTATCGTGAGCGATGAACGCGGCTTGCTCAACTCAGATTATGTTGAGAAATTGAGAAAAATCGACGTAAAACGAGTAGGAATAGTTAGAAAACTGGCAAACTCATTGGGCGTAAAAAAAAGTGTTTGCTAATCGATCGAAAATTGTTGAGGGAACATTATAAACACGTTTGGAAAATTCTGTAATAATTTCCAAAACATTGAGAACCATCCACTTGTGCATGAGAAAAATTAATTAGGGAATTGAGTTAAATTATTTGGAAATTAATGCAAAAATTGTTGAGAAAGTATACAGAAAACTGCTCAATTGCTAAAGAACACACACAAATTGAAATCGCGTAAAAAATGTCTATCGGAACAATCGTGTACGATTTATGAAAATTAATTTAGAACTGTCGGATCTCGTGAAAAAGTATTGCTGAGAAATTGAGTACAATTTGTTGGAAATTGGTGCTGAAGCGTGAAATTGAGTAAATGTGATGGAGAAAACGAAAAAGGTTTTGAAAAACTAGTCAAATTCGACGGTGAAACGATCAAAAAGTGGAAAATTCGTAGGGATAAAGGTCAGTACATCGATCGGTACCCTTTTCCGCATGTTTCGTCAACAAAAGTTGAACAGATACTAAATAGCATCATTACGCCGTTTCAAAAGTAGTTGTAATATGAATCAACAAAATACCTGTGAATATTAAAAATACTATAGACCGAAAAAAGGATCAAAACCAACATTTGCATTCTTAAACTCGCTAAAATACCGCATTAACCATTCATCTGTATTTGATAAAACTACACGACTGACAATCAACAAAAGAACGAAAATGTGGCGCATCGTGAAGTGGAGGAAGATGATCAATGAGTAGATATAGAGCGCGATTCCTTAATTGCGAATTAGTCTCGAATGTTCTAGAAATGGCCCTCACAAAGGATTCCTATTCATATTCAAACATTGTTTTACATCCACTGCCGACTGTTTCGTCAACGCGTACTAAATAGTATGATTAGGTATTAAATAGTATCATTAAATGGTATCATATAAAATTGTAATATGAATCAACGAAATACCTGCGAATACATCCTCGGGGCACCGTGTTTCCGCAATCACTTTTCTTTATCTCAATGCTATAGCATTGGCCGAGAAAACGATCGAAAACCAAGGTCGGCATTCTAAAACTCGCTAAAATACCGCACTAACCATTCTTCCGTATTTGATTAAACTACTACAATCAACGAAACAATAAAAAAACGTGAATTTCGCTTTATAACATGTAACAGACAGTTGATTGTGTCATCCCCCAGCATTTCACCTGCAAAAATTTCGTGAGTCATTGAATCAGTCAACTTAAAGTCACGATGACAAATGAAGTCAGGTTCTACAACTTTTTTAGGCTCGCTCAACGAATGTGCATAGTCATTAGAGACAGCAATTATGCTTTTGGTATGTACATCCGAAACTATTGAATTATCCTTTGGACCTTGAGACTCAAAAATCGGGTTAGCCATAGGTAGTGTCGGACGTCGGGAAACTTCTATTTCATCCGAGTTTAAACGTGATTGAACCTCGGCAGTTGAAAAGGATGAATTGGTTGAAGCAATGAGCTTATGTTGTTGACTAGTTAGCCCGATAAAAATGGGTTTGTGATCCGAAAATGCGGATTCGTAAGTGCCAGAATTGAAGTGGTGAACGTTTTTGACCCAAATAGAGTCAACCTGAGTGGTGAAATCAGTGGTAGAGATCCCAGCTTTTAATCCTCGATTGAAACCTATTGCGTTCATGTAGGTTTCTAACCCACATTGTTCTGAGAACGCATCAATGTTGAAGTCCCCCAAAACTACAACGTTGTTGGTGAGCTTCAAATGATGAAGGAGTCAAGAGATAATTTCCTTGAACAACGATATTGAAATCTTGGGGATTTGTATTCAGAAACAATGCGAACATTATGGAAAGCAACAATAATGATCGCGAAATGGCCTGCATTGGAATAAAATGTGTTGCTGTACGTCAATTCTGAATGAGGCTTCAATTCTTCTTTGCACAGAACGAGAATTCATTGTCCTCTAATTGATTTGTCTGCAGAGACGTTGCTTTGAAACAGTATGAAGTAATTACTTTCCGCTACCCGAAGGGAAGGAAAGTATAGTAATCGGCCCAAAAAAAAATTTGGGTTTTCTTCAGATCTTTACGTTTCAGACCCTACTGAGTCTAAAAAACCTAATTTCGGCGCGTGGTCCGTGTGTGTGTCTGTAGTTCGATTTGCGGGAGAACGGCTGATCCGATTGAGCTGGTTCTTTTTTTGTTTTGTTCTTTATTTTTTGTAGACACCAAAATAAGGTTATGGACGATTTCGGCCGATGGGAAGGGGGGTGGGGGACGAAAATGTACCAAAAACTAGGGTTGTTCGCATTTTTATCGAAAACGGCTCTAATGATTTTGATTAAACTTTCAAATTATCTCCTACTGATCAATATCTAACTTTTCTTCTGTATACATATCTCCATGAAAATACGGTGAACGGAGATATAGGCCCATGAAGCAAAAAGAGGTTTTTCACACATTTTGGCAAAACGGCTATAGCGATGTTCACCAAACTCACAGGATGTTTTCAAATAGTTAATACCTACATATTGTTCTCGATAAATGTTCCTGTGACTGTCCATTGAACAGAGATAAAAATCAAAATGTGGCGAAAATAACGTTTTTTCTAACATTTTCGTAAATTCCAGGGTAACGTTTTCACCAGATGTGATAAATCCTAATGTAGTGTCTTTTCGTCACCCATACCAACATTTCGTTCTCCATAATTATTTCTGTATATATATGTTGAACGGAGATATAAGCCAAGTTAACTCAGAAAAGGAGATTTGTCGAATATTAATTTATCGGTATTCCAATTTTCTCAAAAACGGCTCTAACGATTTCGATCAAAGTTATGGAGTACTCTCAGCTAACTAGTCCCTACATTTTGTTCTCCATAAATGATCCTGTAAAAATGCGTTGAACGAAGATATAGCGCCAGCCTATGTTGATGGTGTTCGCACTTGAAGGGGTGGCGGAAAGTTGTGTGTTGCTACGCACCAGATATTTTTGTATACAACAGTGGTCGCTTTCATAAAGATTTATCTCTGATAAAATGATAAAATCTCCTTGTGAATACCAAGGGTCACACTACTTGAGATTAGTTTTAAGTGACCTGCAGTTATGATAAATAATTTTGACTACGTCTCCAGTGAATAGTTTCGAGTACGAGAGTTTTGAGTTTTGTTTTGTCTCAACTCACTTAAAGCCACGAGTACAGGATCTGAATCAGAGGGGTGTCTAGATGGCTTGAATATGCCCACGATGTACAGATCGCTAAGCTGTCGAACCCTACTCAATCCTATGTACAACATTGAGCGCTGAATTCCTCGAATTTTATTAAAGTCCAGGCATACGCTATCATAAGTTTGTCCTTGAGCTTTATTAATTGTTAAAGCTTCCGCAGGAACAATAGGAAATTGACTTCTCGACGATTGATAACTAATTTTCTAGGAAAGACTTATTTGTACTGTATTTCGAACTATGGGAACCCAATTTGTATCGGTTATCCCGAAATTGACAGCGAAATGTGGCGCATCGTGAAGTGGAGGAAGGTATTCAGTCAGTAGAAATGGCACACGATTCCTTAATGGTGAATTATTTTCGAACGATCTAGAAAAACCTGTCTTAAATGATTCTGAAATTTTAATAATTTTAGCAACTTAACAAAAAATCGTTATAACCGTATTTCAGAAAAAATTGGTGTTTTGATTACTATTATAACTATAGTTAGTTTTGCTCATACGTTAAAATGTCATGCCATGGCAGTGTGCAGGCTAAGTATGACATTTGAGGTAATTCAGTTCGGTCTCTCAATCGTGTTCACATACACAATATCTCAAATGGTGTTTTCATGATGCAGGAGTCTTTGAAACGTAAAGATTCGAACACAACTCAAAATAATGTCAGTAGTTTACATAACTTTCGACCGTATTCCGTAGGTCTAAGATAAGTAAAAAGTTGGGAGTTTTCAAGTGATAAGGTCTGCTCATCAGCTCTTTCGTCTGTGGCGTCCCTTGGTTCTGTCACAGCTCTACCAACATATGAACAAACGTCCATAATAAGAACGTTGCTATGAGCGAAAGAGCGTTCCTTTCAGTGTTCTCCGGAGCTCCCTCTGGTGAACAAATACGACACTCTTCCCGCGTTATTAGTTGACCTTGTTGATTATTCCGGCAACGAAGTTCAATTCTCTTGCTATCGCTTAATTATCGTTCGTATTGCGAACGAGGCCTCTGCTAGTCGACACTGTCTGAAAATATCGGGGAAGCGGTAAGTTCTCTTGTGCTGCGAACAAATAAGTTATTGCCACGACTGTTAAGGACGTCGCATTATCAACGGTTTCCAGATAAGCGTTTGCCTTCGTATCAATTTGAACATTTCGAATATTTTAGTGAATGATTTCATGTTGTAATTATGCGAGACGTACATTCTTGACCTTATACTTAGAACCGGGGGCCCGTATGCAACATTTTGGTCGTATGTTAATAATTAGTCGTCGGTAAGTTAATTATTCTTTAAATGACCGAATAGGAAGACCATTGAGGATTTCGTTTTATTCCTGCCAAACGTTACATAAATGCGAAACCTAGGGCTCGATTAGTTCGACTGCTCAGTAATTGGGTTTAAAAAGGAATAACTCATACGACTCTCCCCTTCTTTTTAGACGTTCATTTGTAAAGGGACCAAATTCAGAAACCTAATTATCTATGAAGAGTTGGGCGTGGTACATTTATTATTTTTGCACGGGGTTTCAAGAATGTAAAATATTCTCCCTGTAAATCTTTGAATGTTCTCATAAAATGGTGGGGTGGAGAGTTAACATAAGTGAGGTCCTTGTCGTTCAGTGTCCCAGGGTTGTATGGTTAGTTAATATCTCTTGCAGTCATGTAATGATAAACTATGTTATTGTCCGTTCTGAGCCCATGTGTGAGTGAAGGGAGAAAGAAGCGTGTTTATCAACTCAAAACTAGGGGAGTTCCTTTCTATCTCAGCTCGGTAGAAGCGACTAAGCAAAGGCCTCTTTGAAAATGCAGTGTTGGGGCTTTTAGAAGGGGCAGTGTTTTGCGATAACAGTTGGTAAATTAGTTATTGCACCAAAGTAGCGAAATGTTCCAGGAAGGAAATGAAACACAATGGCAACATGCGAAGTTGAGTAATGGCAACTGAAAATGAATGTAAACAAAAAGCAGCTAATGTAAACGTGAGCTGGAAACTGGTGAGGTGTGTACCGGTTTGAAACTCATACCATCCGTTTTCCTCCTGCAATACCTGACAATAGTGATCTTTTGTGGACTTGACTGTTGATTGGGCAGGTCATTCATTAATGGTCGCCTTCAAAAGATTTTCTCAGTAAGTTGGGAGAAAGGAACAAAACAATTTGTTCTGAACTATTTTAATTGAAAATTAGGCCTCACTACATCTTCTGGGCACTCACATTCATGTGGCTCTGGCATGCCTTGCACTTTGAAGTTGGTGGTTTCAAGATTAGACGTGCATCAAGGTTGCTTTTGCTGAGCGCACTACGAGCTGGCTTGAGCGTGCTATTTGTACATTGCCATCCTGTAAAAACGCGTAACTTGCCATGCAAACTGCTACTAGAACTAAGTTTAACTAGTCTTCTTACTTTGATGATACAAGAATAACAATGCATTGATAGCAAAGTTTTGAGTGGTGCACAAAGTTCGCTTAGCTCACATAATTGACCCAAACACTGCTGCTTGCTAAGGGTAAAATTGTTTGCAACAAAAACTGTCCAATGCTCAGAGATGGCATGTTACAACTTCGACACTCCACTAAGTCACATACGCCCTGGACAAGGGAAAGGGTACTTGGGTGATGGCTTTTAGGAGCATGTTTTACGGGCTTCTAGGCAAGACCTAGCACTCAAACGGGAAGACTTATTGTTCACAGAAAATAGTAGAGTTAGAATCTTGATCTGGACTGGTAAATTTTGGCTTGAACTCATGTATTAAGGGTGTCTGTCGTGTTAACCTTCTGGTGAAGTTTACGCATGAATCTGGATGGAGAACGTTGAGAAGAGGGCGTGTGAAGTTGAAAGTGAAAAGCTTTGGGGCTCATAAAATGTGAAGTAGAAAGGATGACCTTAATATATTCACCATGGCTTGTGCCTAACCTTCCTCCAATTAAGATTGCAACGCAGTTCTCCACAGTTCACTGTGCGCTTGAGTTCAGTTTGCACTGCTGCATACAGCAGCACCAGCCAATGTTTTCTATCTTGTGTGGCGTAAGTAATTCAATCTGCAGCTTGACGAAAGGATTGCCTAATCCCTTTTGAGGATGTGGCAGAGCAGTGTACACATGAGTTCAAGTAGCTGTGAGGACGACTTGAGATAACTGAGCCTCCACAACTGGTGAGGTTTCTGGCCAAGTGACTTGAATGTGCTATTCTGCGTGTGGCTGAAAATAAAACCCTGACGATCCAGTTAGGAAAATTCCGACAGCCAATGGGTGTTTAAGTGACCAGAAACTCCAGGAGGAAAAAAGTTTAATGGTATTCTGGGTGAGGGGTGGCATTTCACTGACAACCTCAAGTATGTGGCAACAAGTAAACCTACGACAGATGTGTCTTATGATAGTGATTGGTTACTGCCCTGCGCTGCGGAGTTTCTAGGTCAGTGTTTCTTCTAGGGCCTGGCAGTAGTATTCAAATAGGCTCAGCAATAAAATATAGCAATGTTGAAGCGGTAGGGGCACCATTTTTGTACACTCCTCCACATACTCATCCAATTTTGGGGCCACTTCTCACCTCCTCTCGCCTTATCTTCTGTATTCGTCAATGGGTTGGTTATTGAGCACCGCCTATTTGGTTCTACTTCTCTATTGACTCAATCAATCTGTCTCAATCTTCCATTTTTGGTGATAATAAGGTAAAAAGGTAGGAAAGTAAAGGTTGAGGTGTTCTCAGAGCGCAGTTGGTGGGTACCAGGTGGGGGATTTGGTCCGCCCTTTTACCAGCACCTACAGGACAAATGTAGTGGTTCGCCGCTTTCCATCCGACGGCGCCTTTACTTGTTTCTCTTTATTGCCAGCCTCTTCAGAGTATAAACTGCATTAAACCTACAAGGCTGTCTACTGAACCACTTCATCAGATTAATGACCAGTTAATAAGTGGTGGCTCTTCGCATTGTGCTACTATTAATACTGGTGGTAATTAGTCTCTTGAGCACACACCCGGTTGCACCCAAAAGTTGAGAATTATTGCTGTATATAAGTGTTACAATATAAATATCTTTCTAAAACTCAACAATCTAAGAGTTCGAGCTTCACCTCTCTTGTTCTGCTGCCTTAATGCACCATACTTCAAGTAGTGCAGGATTTCTTGTACGTTTGCTTGCTCTCTTTATTATATATTTACTCGAGTCGTTGCATCCTGCAGGTTCTTCAGACTCCCGATCCAAGAAAGACTGTAAAAATAAATCCATGTTTTCAACGCTGTTCAAAAAGAGTCCAAAGGACACGACTCCTAAGAAAACACCAGAGAAACCAGCGATCGACCCCAAAATTTCGAACGTTGAATTCAAATTCAACCAACAGGTAAATTAGGTTTATTTCGTATTTTTTGGTAGTCATTGTTTCAACATTACCTATTTTATGGGACAGAAGTTCGTAATGGTAACACCTAGCTAGCGCAATCAGCCGCTTACATTCCTACCCAGAGCTACAATATCTTTGCATCACACTGAACCACTAACCTGCACGCTTGAATTCTAATGACTCCAACTACCCAGAGCTACAATACGAGGGGGGGGGGGTCAATAAGTCCTTAGAAAATCCAAGAGATGGCGCTCGTAGTATCGAAAATGAATTTTTTTTAGTAAGCAGCACTATTAACTAGAAAGCAGTTAAAGTTTCAGCTGTATCAATCAGTTAGTTTCTTTTTTATCGTGAATTGTTGTAAACAACTATCGTTAATTAATAAAAATGGAAAAAAGTGAGTTTCGAGCGGTGATAAAACATTTTCATTTAAGAGGCCTAACAGCGAAAGAAATTAAAGCTGAGTTAGATGCCGTTCATGGTGTATCTGCCCCTGTGTTTGCCACTATTTACAACAGGATAAATGAATTTAAACGTGGTCGTACGTCAACAAAAGATGAGCATCGTTCAGGACGCCCCGTAGAAGTGAGTACCCTCCGAAAATGATCGACAAAATCCACGACATAGTGTTAAGTGATAGAAGAACAAAATTGCGCGAAATAGTTGAGGCCACAGGGGTGTCGAAAGGCACCGTCATTTCAATTTTGCATAATAAATTGGATATGAAAAAAATATCAGCAAGGTGGGTGCCGCGTTTGCTCTCAGCTGAAAACAAACGCAATCGTGTAGTCGACTCTAAGGCGCTCTTGGCGCGCATGCGTTCTAATCAGGCTGAGTTTCTACGTCGATTCATAACTGTAGACGAAACTTGGGTACACTACTACACTCTCGAGACGAAGCAACAGTCAAAACAATGGATTACTAAAGGCGAACCGGCTCCAAAGAAAGCAAAGACGGTAAAGTCAGCCGGAAAGGTTATGGCCACGGGATTTTTGGGATGCACGTGGCGTTATTCTTATTGACTATTTGGAAAAAGGAAAAACCATCAACGGACCATATTATGCGTCGCTTTTAGACCAACTGAATGATAAAATAAAGGAAAAACGGCCTCATTTATCGAAGAAAAAAATCCTCTTCCATCAAGACAATGCACGAGTGCACACGAGCGCAGTTGCAATGGCCAAAATTGAGGAATTAAAGTTCGAATTAGTAGACCATCCTCCGTATTCACCAGATTTGGCCCCCAGTGACTATTATTTATTTCCTAACCTCAAAAAGTGGCTTGCCGGACAGAGGTTCACGTCGAACGAGGAGCTCATTGCCGAAACAGATGGCTATTTTGAGGAACTTCCAAAATCATATTTCTCTGATGGCTTAAAAATATTGGAAAGACGTCTGGAAAAGTGTATCGAGCTCCAAGGAGATTATGTTGAAAAATAAAAAAAAATTGGCCCGAAAAAATTGTTTTTTCTATCTTTTTCTAAGTACTTATTGACCCCCCCTCGTATCTTTGCGTCACATTGAATCACTAATACACACTCGAATTCGAGTAGTCTCCTATTCAGTTCCAATGTCTCTGTCAATCACGCTTAATCCCATAACTAGGCTATAATTGTTTTATCATAATGTGGAGCACACTATATTTTCACGTTTCATCATCTGAAGGGTCCAGGGAAAAAAACGACTAAGTCACTTTTTTTGAAAACGAGAAAACTCGTTTTGAAAGTTTGAAAGGCGATTGTGTTTGACTAGATGCGAATAAAAAATTGAAATAAGTCTTATTATGCACTAAAACATCTATTTAAGTGTTCGACAAAATGTTGACGCTATTATTATACTACTTACTTGTTAAAAAATTCAAAAACAACCCCCCCCCCCCTAAAAAGAGAAGGGTCGTAGGAAACTACGACATTATGATGTTTTTCTTTGAACATGGTGTACAAATCCTTCTTTTTGATGCACAAATCCTCGGACAAATATATTTTTTTCTAATCTTTCAAACTGTAGTGGCTTTGTTGGCCTCTGAAACTTTTTATGTGAGCATAAATCAAATCTGTAGTGTTCTTGTCGAGCTTCCTGTGGAGAGAAGAGTGTTTACCTCTTCTGTCTGTTGGGGGTCTCCCTGTGAGTTTCAAATTCTGCTTTATGTAAATTATTTTACTGTTGGTGATACCATGGGTTGAGCAAAATGCTTTTGCACAAACAGGTACATCTACTGCTTTATTTGAGCAGACAATTCTGACTCGGTAAGCATAACTGGCGAAAGTTAGCCGTTTCCTCTGGCTGTCGTGGTCTTCTATTGGTAACGGCGAGAACAGTAATCAGTCCACCTAAGTAACTATTCTGTTCGTTATGTGAGGAAAGATCATTGAACTTACGGATTATCTCCATTCTCTCATGAGTTATTTCCTCAAAGCATTTTAACCTCGTGCAGCGACACGGTGGTCCCATTTCGTGAGTCACAATCCTCAACTGTTTAGCAACATCATGTACCCGGCCCGTACGTTTTCTTTTCTTCGCCTCCACTCTACTACACTGTTCTTCAACACTGTTGGAACCACTAGTAGACATTTTAACAGTTATTTATAAAAAATAAACACAGAATTATTTCGAGAAACTTGAAAAAACTGTGTCACACACGCGTTGAAGAAAACAATACAGAACTGATAAGAAATGTTGTGAATCACAGAGGCAAGGTGGTGGGGACCACGTGTTGCGCTGTTGAGGGTTCAGTCAGGGAACAGTGACATCGTCGGTTCTTTCCCTGTACACCAAAAACTGCAAGCCTTATAACTTCCTCTGTTTCTCGTTCTCATCATTTTCTGAGTTCAACGATATAAAAAACTCGATTTGTGAAAAAAAGTGACTTCGTAGGTTTTTTCCCTGGACCCTTCATCTATGATTTAGGTCAGTCTGGTAGAAGGCAAATTATCTTTCCCACCCATAATCTGTTAAAGAGAGTCTAGCTTTTGGCAATTACGCCATCATCAGCTCGTTAGTGGTGCCCATCTCAATAGCAAGTGCTCGAGTACAGGCTCCTATCATTATATCCTCATTGATTTCTCCACATCTACGACTCAAAACAGCGGCCTGTGTAGGAATGAGCAGCACCAAGTTAACATTTATTGAAAATTCAACGCAAAAAGCAGGAACAAAACGCATTGATGGAGTGAATATTAAATGTGTATTCGTTAAACTTAACCCTTTGTGTTCGAGTACTACTCTATGATCACTATTTTTATATTTTATAATTATTGACTACGTCATTTTTCTTACCATAGACCTTTGAAATTCTACGCATTTAAAGAGGGGGGATTGTTATTTAAGAGCACGAATGATGAGGGATGATTGAAAACTAACATTGCGTCGATAGTGTAACCTGTTTTGCAATAAACTACTCCCGCATGCTTTGCCTCATTACGA
The DNA here is from genome assembly GCA_020466155.1 of Pachypeltis micranthus. NCBI lineage: Eukaryota > Metazoa > Arthropoda > Insecta > Hemiptera > Miridae > Pachypeltis > Pachypeltis micranthus. The sequence goes on along the minus strand of CM035778.1, from coordinate 27,999,856 downwards.
GCAGTTAACATGGGCACTTGGGATTTTGGGAGGCCACTTACGTTGTGATGATTGGCTTCTGCTCCGTTGTCTGAGGTAGCAAAACTCACAGTCTATCAAAGGAGTTTCAGTATGAGTTTGTTCCCAATGTCCGTGAAGGTCTAAGGGCAAAGTGGGTTGAGCCAGGCCACTGGAAATGGCGACTTCAACGCGAAACTCCACTTCTTTTCTCTCAGAGGCTTCATACTGCACGCCTCGCGCCTTCAGTGTGGTAGCACCACTTGCACTTGTAAATGAGCAACGTTATTGGAACTTTTTCTAATACACTGTGATGGAGGAAGGGGATTTCGGCTGTCGAATTTCCAATTATCCAACTATTTGCAAAACAACAACTAAGAATGATAACGAAAATTTATTTGGAGGGTGAAACCGGGAAAATTGAGAAAAATAAACTGAAAATAACTTACTCTGGTAGATGGGATAAAAATTATATCAAAGAAATGAAACAGAATAGTATCCTAGGAGCTCCTTACATTAGAATTCGGAAAGACGAACTGACGGGACTGTGTAGGGGTTACAAGAGGAAATGGAGATGGAAAAATAAAAGAAGATAGATCTGACCTTAGGTACAGAGTGGAGATGATGGTGAAGTTCAGTGAAAAGGCGGAAGGAGGTCGAGTGGTGTCCGATATTCGAAGAACAAGGGGGTTCTGGCTGATAAGTCAACCGACTGAAAAGGATAGCTCGCATTATTCGCAGGAAGCCTCTGCACAGAGCTCGAAGTGTAACAGATTGCAACTTACAGTCGTTGATGCCAGAACTTTTTCTCGGTCGGCGGTTTGGGATGCTGATGGCCCAGTTGCCGAGAAACGTCGCGTTCTGTAGGCTTCGGGTCCGATATTCGCAGCGAATCTGACAGAAATTTACGATGGGAGAAGTCGAGTAAAGAAAGGTGGTTGAGGCAGCTTGGAGGTGGTGAAAGACTTGATGAGAACGGATGAGAAGAGTAAGAGGTCGAGTTAGGATTGCGAGCGATAAGCGCTGAGATGATCAGGTCTAAGAAAACAGAAGAGAAGGAGGCTCACTTCGCCTCTTCAAGGACTAAGTGACGCCCCTCTGAGTCGTCAACACACTGTGTATAAATAAGACAATTAGTGTACAAATTATTCATTAAATTAAGGTTTGATCATTGATATGATGACGTTCAGCTGAATTACCCTGTCTTTTTTATTTCTTTTAGAAGGAGCCAGAGACAATATACATTCCTCTTCATTCACCTGACAGTGTCATAAAACCCTGCGTTTTCACCGAACCAGACGAGATAACACTTGATACCGAAGAATACGATAAGAAGTCAACAAAACACTCTCCACGGGAAACGAAAGAAGAAGATAGTAAGCTTAATTAACTTGTTTAGTCTAGCTGAGATGAGTTCATATGCTAACAGTTGATGGAGAGTGGATGAGCTTTTTCAATGATGATGTGCAGTTGTCATCATTAACGCTTGAAGTGTAAAGGCTGAGTTGGCCACACAGTTCTCAAGAAGCCCTAACCAGCCCAACAATTGGGTTCATTGTGTGGTTGGATCAGTGCCCTGCAGAAAATGCCTCTGAAAGGGTGGATAGATGCAGGGTCCTGCTGATCTACAATTCGTTTGTGCGCTATTTACCAGTTACTAGGGGTTTTCGTTAATGTTTGGAGAGCTGCTGACTCAGGCAAAAGAGCATCATTAACGCTTGAAGTGCAAAGGCTGAGCGGGTTAGCCCCACAGTTCTCAAACTGCCCTAACCAGCCCAACAGTTCATTGTGTGTACTATGTGGCACGGGAAATTTAGTGGGGATTAACCCTCGTAAATAAAACAAAATTTTATTATTAACCAATTTCCTTTAATTGGTGAAAAAAATTAAGAAATTATACTTTGTCTCAGGGAAGCCACATAAACAATCTTAACAAAATTAATTCTTACCTTGCTAGGTATAGCTTATGAATACCTACTTCCAACGGCCGAGGAACTTTACAATTAAGTATTCTAAGTATCAGAATTACTGCCCTGCGAGGAAACTAAAGTCGGGAAAGGGAGGCACTTGTCCTTTTCAGAGAGGAGAACGACGAACGGAAGACGATTTTCAAACTAACTTCAGCCGGTTACCTGAAGCTGAGAAAAAAAGGAAAATAAATCATTGTCTGCTTGAGCGCTGGAAAATTTGAAGTCATAAGGAAAGAATTAGGCTGCCTACCGGTACGGTATCATCGATTCATTTGATGTAGGTAGGTATTTCGGCGAAGCGGGACTCCTGGAACCAGGTGAACGATGGAATTCGAGGTTTTCGAATTTTACGAAGTGATGCGAAGAAAACTGAGTAATAATTTGCCTTCTTTGCGGCGAAAACTTCAGATTTAACGAGACGGAAGACGACGACAACGTGCTCATTAAAATGGCGATAGACGACTGGGGAGAGACGACGAATTGTTCATAGTTGAGAGGAGCTGATGGAGGTGGCAGCACCTTACGGGTCGCTTGCTGAACAGTCATTTGATTGGTCGACAGAACTTAATGCCTCTGAAAGGGTGGATAGATGCAGGGTCCTGCTGATCAACGATTCGTTTGTACGCTATTCACCTGTTACGATTGGTTTTCGGAAATGTTTGGAGAGCTGCTGACTCAGGCAAAAGAGCATCATTAACGCTTGAAGTGCAAAGGCTGAGCGGGTTAGCCCCACAGTTCTCAAACCGCCCTAACCAGCCCAACAATTGGGTTCGTTGTGTGGTTGGATCAGTGCACTGCAGAACTTAATGCCTCTGAAAGGGTGGATAGATGCAGTTGTCCTGCTGATCTACGATTCGTTTGTACGCTATTCACCTGTTACGAGGGGTTTTCAGTAATGTTTGGAGAGCCGCTGACTCAGGCGAAAATTCCAGCTATCACGAGCTACGATCCAATAGCCCAACTTTCTTTGGATTATGAAGTGGGGATAGACTAGGCTACAATCGCTAGGGTGCCCACAATGGGAGTCAGTTGGTACATCTCCCCCATCATCATTATCCGCTGCTCCTGGAGTGGGCAACTTCAATGAATGGATTTTTGTGAGTTGAACGAATCCCCGGAAAATCCAATCAAAGATTGAAGAACGAGGAGGCTACAAGGAAAGGCTTTTCTTTCACATTGTAGTAGATGCATCACCATTTTTCTCTTTGCTGGAACTTCACAGCATCAGTGAATCGCGGATCTGAGAATCCGTCTCATTATTTCTCTCTTTAATTTTTCTATGTCGCCCTCCTCTTTTTCTTGAAATGAAGGAGCGTGTTAGAGTTCAGATGTTCGGACACCATTTGTTATGAGAGGGTTGGGAGGTTGGAAAGGTTTAGAGAGCCGCTGACTCCGGCAAAAATTACGGCGATCATGAGCTCTGATTCAACATCCCAACTTTTGTCGGATTATGAACCTTCGTCTATCCCCACTAGACTACAATCGCTTGGGCGCCTACAATCACAGTCAGGTGGTACACGCCTTTGCGGGGGTTTTGACGGAAGGTCTCAGCATAGCTTATTATTGAGGACCCTGAGAACTATCACCTCCTACCTGCACATTATTAATGCAGATGTGGGGGATTGGACGATGCCACCAAAAAAGAAGGAGAAGTTAATGCTGATAAAGTAGACATACCTTCAGAGCCAGTCAGTGTGCTGGTGGAACGACAGTATTGCTGTTCTGGTGTAAGATCTGCGACTCCCCAGGGTAGAATGTAAAGCCAAGAGCGGCAAGACGCAAATGTAAATGTGCATATTAAGGCTGAGTACTCTCGGACTAAGTGAAGTTGGTTCTGAGTACGCTTTTGGATCCACCATTGCTGGTCGTGGGGAACAAGCTGCTAGGAATAGATTGTGGATGTGTAGTGGGAACACGTCTCAGCACTCTTCTTGTTGTGCATCCTTTGTGGGCTTTCAACCGATGGCTATAGTGGCCAGAGTTTGCCACTCTCAGTAGCAGCACTAAACTAAGTCCCCCCCCCCCCACATATTGTAGCATTGGTGCCAAACTTTACTAGTTCACCCCCTCAGATAGTTCGAGATTAACTTGAACATGTTTCCAATGCAATGAGAATTTTTTTTGACCCCCCGCCTTCGTCGACCTTTAATTCCTTCTTCGTGATGTACATTAAACACAGGTTTGGGCTGAACCAACGACGGTTGCTTTGAGGAAAGCGGGACAGATGTTGAAAAGCTCCTCGACTGCCAGCATTTTGCTCATATCTACGTACAAGGTGTCCATTTTTTTTCTCCCCTCCTCAGCACAGTTGCAGCAACACTATCTCATCTCTTGAAGAAATCGTCCCGCGTGTAAACTGTCTCTCAACTACCTCTCAAAAAACTGGTCTGGGGAAATCACGCTGTTTTGAAATGGTCTTGTCATATCAGCTCTCAATCGTCAACAGATCTAAATTTATGTAACCACCTTTTTTTAGGAAATTTGCGAGAAAAACAAACTGTAACCAAATAATTATGGAAAAAAGTTATTACCCAAAAGCAGGGGACCATAAAAGTTACACTGAAAGCATTCTCTCCTCATTTGAGCGAGCGTGCTGCAATATCAATGATGAATGACGGGAAGGTAAATGCCTTGGCTCTCTGGTCCTTTGCCTAGGGATGCCCTTCTCCTCAGAACGTGTTTCAGGCAATGCTGTTTTATCCAGACGTGTGAGAGAAAATCAGGCTAGTTAATTGGCAGGTTAAAAATGTTTTTCTCCCCAACGTGGAGCATTTTCAGACCAATTTCGACTTCCAATACAATAAGTTGTTGAGATCTCTGTACAGTCGATTCAGAACTCCCATAAAGCCTGTGAGCTGTGGATTCCCGCATGAATAGGAAAGCTGTATTCAATTTTGCGTCATAAGGATTGTTCAAGGATATTTTTGTAGCACCAAGTTGTTGGATGCTACAAAATCCATTCTGTCAATGAACTGAGTGGCTTTCACATTATGGTCGTAGTACACAGTCTGATGTGTTTTTTGTTGCTTTCAGGTGATTTGCTGCGTTCTGTGAAGAAGGTGTTGGAAAACAAAAACATTATTGTAGTTGACGTTATCAATTCTGATTCAGCCGTCTGCTACGAAGCCATTCTTGAGACACCCCCGACCAATCGAGCTAACTCATCTCGCAAGAGCTGCGAACCTCTTCCGTTAGACGACATTGCGGTCATAGAGTTGGAAAATTTGGAAAGCGAGCCGAGGGTTAGACAAACTAGTCACAGTTTGGACCGAGCTAGTAGATCCCCTGAAAAGTTCGAGTCTGAAGAGATGTCTTTCGAAAGACAAGTCATCCAAGAGTTGGAGAAAAAGCTCAGCCAAGGAGACAGCTCGTTTTCATTACAGCCCAAATCCCCGGATATCGTGACTGTCGATGTTTGCCGCGAAATTCGACAAAAGTCGAGAAGTTCTAGTCGTGACTCGCTCAGTAGAGTTTTGAAAGCGGCGGATTCGAGCGTTCAGGAAGAAATTGTAGAAAAAGCGAAAAGATTGAGCTGCAATGAATTCGCAGAAAGGCATTCACCGGGCGAGATGGCGCTTAATAAAAAACTGAGCGAAGACAGCAAATCTCCTCCAAGCGCGGGGGATTCGATTGGTACGGAGATGAAAAAAGAGCTGAGTGCAGGAAGTAAAATTAGTTCATTGCCGAGTCGAGAAGACAACGAGGAGAAAAGATCTTCTGAGTCTGAAATGGATCTGTCTGGTGCTGCGGGAGAGAGCAAAGCTGCTGCCACTGATGAAACAGATGAAGAGAGAAAAGTGCTGTTCCATCAGACGGAATCAGTAGAAGACGAACTACCATATGTTCCCACAACTCTTCCTTTAGAGAGGTGAGTCTCCATTCGCGTTACACGTTAAAGGTGAAACTTTGCAAAGGTGAACACTTTGCATTGAATGAGAAGAGCTCTTTTCCTTCGTCTCCTCACTCCCTTCTCATCCTTTCCTCTCTCTGTTCTTCATTCTTATGATACCAACAAATCATTAACGTTTAACGAAAATGCAAATAACATCTAGGTGCTTCAAAAACCATGTCTTTGCCAATGTGCGACAGTTGCTATCAGCGATACCAATTTTTGGATAACCAACTTCTCAAATTTTCCATTCCGGGAGAACTTGAAATATCTGGTGCGTTGCAACACACAACTTTCCTTAGCTCTACGTCAATTCACTTTGTACTCGGCTTTTTCTACTTACTCAATTGATTTATCACTCAGTCCATTTGAACTTGGGGTTAAACAACACGCGGTAGCGCTTACAGTTCTGGAATTGATTGTACTGCTCGTACTCATTGCCGGACAATTATTGAGCAATCGGCATACAGAATTAATGAGGCTGTAAACACGATTTTTTTAAATAGGATAGTAATCACGTTTGCAGAGTTTTTGTGAAATCCTTTTGAACTGGTGTTAAACGAAATGGCGGTAGTTGGAATTCCGGAATTCCTAGATTGACTCGTTTTTGAACGCTCACCCTATAGGTATTGGATTGGACTACTACACCAATAACTTTTCACATTCTAGTAACATTTCTGCGGAGTTTATAAGAAAAAAATCGCGCTAGAATCGATTTTCGTCGAAACTTTTGGTAATTTATTGTGCTCCTCTCGTCATTTTTCCACAAATGGGAATTTTATGGTATCATTGCCTTATCAAGAGCTATCAATATAAAAAATTTAATCAAAATCTTTAGAGCCGTTTTTGAGAAAAAAAATATTTGGTGTTTTGATCACTATGATAACTATAGTTAACTTTCGGTGGATTTTGTTCATACCCTTATTTTGGCGTCCCATGGTGACCTGCGGGCGAGATATCAAGTTTGAGCTGATTTGGTACGGTGGTTTTCTCTAAAAATCGTTCACAGACACACAGACCATTTTCCCAAATAGTGTTTTTCGGACTCAGGAGGGTCTGAAACGTAAAGATCTGAAGAGAACACAAAATTTTTTTTATAGCCAGTTATATAACTTTCCTTTCTACTTTGTAGAGCCAAGGAAAGTAAAAAGGAGCAAAGAAAAACAAGAGGTGAAAGTATCACCAATCATAAGGAAACACGTAAATTCATCTTTTGTGAGATAAATTAATGAAAAGATGTTAACTGCATAAATGAAATCAAGAGTCGATGACAAATGAAATATAACTGGAAGGGTGGGTACACATGTATTTAGGGGGTTGTGGTGGTTTCCTTGTAGCTAAGCTACCGTGTCTTTCACTTTCACGGCCCAGAAGGGATTCCAGCACTTGGTACATACCTCAAACAGTTGGTAGGTTGGTCTAACTTACACAGTTTCTCACGATATATGAAGCATTTAGGGCGTATCTGTACTGATTTGGTTAGGCTTGGGCCGTAAAATACGCCTTTTGTGCAGCGGCAATTCAGTGGGTGAACGCCCGCTGAACTCGATCCTCGCTACCGACGCACTGCTACGGGGAAAGTGGCAAGTTGTGAGGGTTTCCAAGAAATCAGGTCCCTGTGCCGGGAACACTTCGTCAGCCTCCTCGTCCCTTTTCATTGATGCCTCGTACTCCCTTTTTCTCCCGATACGGAAAGTCCCGAACTTCCGCTTTCGGACTTCTCATTTTCAAACTATCAGGCCGTTCTAATGAAGAGAGATGACAACGCTCCTGAAGTGGGTCATTTATTTTATTTTTATTTTGTTTACTTAGTTTCGGCATGCCATTGGCAGGTTCAGCAAGAAGGGCGCTTATTATTTTAGATCCATTTTAAGCCAAACGGTCAACTATTAGTTATTTTCTCCCGAATTAAATTTTATTTTACATTTATCCGTTCCCGTTGATTTCTTTAAGTTTACCCATTTATTATTTTATTTCGGGTGGGATTCGATCCCTACAGGCTGGATGCTCAAATTGCCTGCTCTGCAGTGGATGGTGCTTTCCATGTTATCTTCTCGTTCCAAGGTGAGCAGGCATGATGGTAGACACAGTCAGCCGGCTAGCATCAGGGACATTCATCCGCACCATGTTGAATACCGATGAAAACCAGTAGTGCATTGCTCAATTTGACTGAGCAGTGTTCAGCCAGAAGAAGATAGAGCTTTCTAACCCAGGGCCAGTAATATCACCCACTCCTGCACGACGCTTATGATAACTCTCAGTTCAGCTGATCCAACATATCTGCACCTCAAACTTGACTGTATTTACAAGGTTTTACCTTAAAGGGCAGGATTCACTAGAAAAGTCATACGTTCTCTTTCTTCAGAGCAAGTGTTATAGGTGGGGTCTCTCTCAATAATAACTTCCTTCCTTCATAATACGGTGTATTCGTGGTCCAAGTATACAGGTCTGTTCCACCTTATGTACAGGAGCTACAGCAGGAACATTGGTTGGTAAAACTGGCATTAGAGGAGATTCGCCGAACGTTTTGGCGAACCGAGTGTGTTCTAGACACTGCTTTGTTGTCAGCCTTTCACTTGAGTTTATGACTATGAGTTTCGTCATAAGGTTCTTCGCTTCTTCAGATATGTCTTCGCACAGGTCATCGGGAAAATCTAAGCGGCATTGAGAAATGTTGCAAAACGTCTCTTGCTTCGTGTCCCTGTCAAATGGAGAACAACCCATCAGACGTACGTAGAGAAGCACCCCTACCGACCACACGTCAGTCGCTAAGCTGATGGATTCGTAATTGAGTATTCAGAAGCGACATAATCAGGAGTTCCCAAGATATCCCGAACGTCCGCTCCTTTCCTCAAATATCTTGGAATCCTGAAATCACAGAGTTTGACTTGGCAACTGGGGAACATTAAAGTAAGCACCAGGTTTAGATTTAATATCTAAATGAGCGAAGTTGACGTCATGTAAGTAGGAAATGCCGTATATAATCTGTTTCATAAGAACTTGACCTTGGCCTTCAGTTGGTACTTCATCGCAGTTGAGGCGCACTTTTAGGCGAGTTCCAATATCAGGACCATTTCGTTGTTGCTTTCGAAGAACTGGTGGAGGTTGATAACTCTAAGGCAGGGCTTATAGGCTTCGAAAACCGCCACTTCGTGAAGAATCTCACCCCGATGGTCTTTGGAACGATTCGATTGCGTTTTCTTAGGAATTTGGCAGCAAATTGCTTCCCACTCGTACGCTCTCTGCATCTCTGGCGTACTTCCCTATGGGAAATGGTAACCCGCGCGTGTCCACCTGTGTAGGTCTGGAGCACGGAACGTACTGTCGCTGAGTTGCTCGTTGTTTCCTGACCCTAATGGCTACTTGGAACTTTGTTTGTGCCCGCAAAACAAGCATTGCCTTTTTCGCTGGACAACTATCTCGTACTTGCTACAGCCACCAGTCGGCCCTTTACCTTGGAGGTACTAAAAACGTCTCATTAATACCTACAAACATCCTTTCTCGTCACATTATCCACCTTCTCATTTCCCCTGACTCAGGCGATTGGTATAGGATAAGTTCACACGAAATTGGTGGCGTGTGAGTTGATTTTTGAAGAGCTACTCTTCTTCTGATTGCAGGTCTGTAGCTCTGCCAATAATTCCTGTTAGTCAGCGAGTATCTGAAGTCAAAACGTGGCCAGTCGAAAGGCCTCGCTCGACGACTCCGATACAGCCGTCGAATTTAGAAGAATACGCCGCAACTCACGACAACTCGAACAGTAAAATAACTAACTCTGAAAAGATGCAGATTACTCTTCCAAGGTGAGTCCAGGTATGTGATTAGCCCAAATATTTTCCAGTTTATTCTTGGTGTGTAGTGATGTTTTGGCACTGTGACCATTAAAACCTCATTGACGCATGATTGGTAAGTCTCCATTTAGTAGTAGAGTTTGATTCATATCATTTGACGATCTTCACTTCGCTGTCCTGCATCGTTTGGTTCTCATTCATGTTATCTTCGTCATCACTCGCTCTATTGGACATCATTGCTTGCGTAGCTTGTATTTGACTGACAAATTTGACACCCTCAGTCACATCATTTGCGAACTGAATATCAAGTTTTATGCGTGAATATAACTTGTAACTTATGATCGATGGGCCGTTCGGACGGGTGCACCAAGCTTGAACCTGTTTTGGATCAGAAGACTGGGTTGCGAGGTTGCCCCAATCTGCCAATCATGATTTGGGCTACAATATTTTCCGGAGAGCTATTTCTAGTCTCCAGCCTTTTGATAGGTACATTCTATTCAGATGCTGGATGGGTACCCACAACAACTAAGGGGCTGGGGTGATAAACGTATCTGACTCGCTCATCTGTCGTAAGCTTTCCCAATATCTCGTTTTGGCTTTAATGTCTCTTTCGTATCATACTTTGGATCGTGAGCCTCTCCCGTTTTTCTAATCTATCTAAGAAGAAATCTAGAGAGGATGGTGAACTGAATCAGTTATGGGCAAGACTCACAGTCCTAAACAAGATGATGTTATGAACTGGATAAGAACCTGTGGGGGTTTTGGGAAGGGGTATGAAATCCAAGACGCTTGGCCATTGAGTGCATGGTGGACAAGGAACTGGTTCCTTCGTCAGTCATATGATGAGAAAAACAGACTTGGTGTGGCTTTCCTCCCTCTGGGCTGAAATCCGTAAAGATCTCTACGCTGAACGAAAATTTGCCGTTTTTTTTTTGCGGGCGTGTGGGACAAGTCCCTTTGTCACTGCGGCCGCATATGGGCCTATTGTGACGGCCCTTTCTTAGTAGAAGGCGTCGTACATACCCGCCCCCCTTAGGAAGCCAAGTATGTCCTTCACCGCAGATTCCACCATGATTTGGGGTTCAGTGGTCCCCTGACTGAAGTATTCAAAGCGTTTTGCTGCCAAGGCAGGGCACTCACACAGGATATGCTCTGCTGTCTCGTCCTCCTCACCGCAGAGTCAGCATTCCACCGCCTCTGAGATGCCCATCTTGTTGAGGTGATATCTGAGTGGGCAGTGCCCGGTGAGGAAGCTTATCAGTACTCTCAGATCTTGTCTAGAGAGTGTCAGCATCGCCTTCACCCTTTGACAGGAAGGCGCGACAAGCCTTTTCGCCTGTCTTAGTTGTGGCTGGCGATGCCAATGAGCGCCATTTTCCTGTATCTCCCATCGAGCAACCAGACGGTTCAGGTGACTATTCGTCATACCTACGTGTGGTTAGGCCTGATGGGTAGGGATTCTGTACCTCTTTTCGCAAGGCGGTCAGCCTTTTCATTGTCCTCATGCCCCCTGTGAGCCGGCACCCAAATGAGGGAGAGCCTGTTACGGGCGCCGAGCTGCTTGAGTGCATGGAGGCATTCCCATGCCAGCTTAGACCTAAAACTATAGGCTGCGATGGCCTTTAAGGCTGTCTGAGAAAATGTAGATCCGCTTGCCCTTGAGCCCTTTGTTCTGGATCTCTTATGCGATCTCTTGGGTTTGGGCCATTGTTCGCGTCTGCTTATTCAGTCAGCATGCTGTCCTTATTCACAGCTGGCCCCTGGGGACAATGCCGTGGCTGTTCCACTATCCACAACCCGTGGTCGCGCCTGGTAGCATGGGCATGCTCCTGGGAAGATAACCCTGAACCAGGAATTTGCCGCATTAGTGAGATGGGAATCCGTTGACACGCATACGTTTTTTCACAACGTCCGTGAACGTCTTAAGAGAAAGTGGGTTAAGTCACAAAACTGGAGAGACATACTGACTTCAATCCATAGCTCACTCCTTTCCTCTCACAGACTCTCCATTATGCACGTCTTGCTCCTCCAGTGGAGTAAACAAGAACCATGTGCTACTCCACTGTAGTTCCTACAAAAGTAGATGGCGGTAGTTGGATGAGCAGCCAAACCTTCCAGCTTAGACTGCTACTGAGCAAGCTGACATGTTTTGTGCTCAGTTTATGAAGAAGGTTATGACAATAAAAACGTAGCCACAAACGATCTTTCCCTTTTAAACCTGCCACCCACGTAAATAGTTAGATCCATTGGGAAACCAGATTAAGAACTTCTCCCAAAAGGCGATTAAAGCGTACTTTATGCTGTCAAGAAAACGCCGTGCAAGTTTTTTACAAACGATATGAATTTGGACAGGCGCTCACTTTTTCTACTGGGCAAACCTGCACGCTCCTTACCATTCTGATTGCTTATGGAACATAACTTTAAGAACAGATCTTTATAATGTGAGGAGTATACTGAAGAACTGTATTTGCCAATGGCTGCTGTCAATTGCGCTGCTACACTTGAACTCTTGTAGAGAATTATTGGTACACGGGGGGGGGGGGGGGTGCCATCGTGGAAGGCGAACTGTCAGGGGTGGAGGATGATTTAGACCAGAGTGAGCGGAGGACAAACTGCTAGTTGAGGAATGTGATAGTTGCTTGTGCTTTGTTCTGAGTTCAACCAAATGCGAGAGGATTAAGATCAGAGTAGTTAATGTTAGAAGTGATTTTAAACATCACTTGCAATCATGAAGGAACGGAAGGCAGGTAAAGACACAAATATGGTGGCTGAATTAGAAGTGCTGCAGCATAGCAGCAACAGTGTCAGCTCTTTGGGGACACCTATCCATCAATGATCTACCCAGCTTCTCGACGCTGTTGTGCCTAGATCCGATTTGGGGCTGGTAGTTTAGCAATTGGTGATAGGGGGAGAAGGTTCAAAGAAAACCAGAAGCTTATCAACATGTCAGCAACTCTGTAAATCTGAGGAGTCAACATGTACGACGCGCTATAAACTTATAAAGACCTGGAAGTGAATGTGTAAGAGATTAAGAGATCACTTAGAAGTTGGAAACTCAGTTTAGGCAATGGAGGTTGCTTCAGCACATCACACGCTAATAATTAAGATTGAACAGAACTAAAATCTACTGCCCTGTTTGTCGTGCAAGTGTGAAACCAGCATAATACTTCTCTTGAGGATCTCTTTGAGTTGATTTCAACCGTGCGAACGAGCAGAATCTTCCTGAGTACATTGCTTTTTTGTCCACAGAACTGACTCGTTAGGAAGACGCAACAGCCAGGGCCGCTCCAAACCCTGGACTCAATTCGCCGAAGAAGCTTTGCAAAGCCCCAAAGAGACGAAGAAGAGAGACAAACCCAATTTCAACGGCGTTTCCGTCTCGGTGATCGAATCGTCGTCGTCGCCGCGAGCTGCTTTCGACCCGCCACCGCCACTTCCTCCACGCGGAGCTCAGTGGGTCGCCTTCGACGAGCCATCTCTGGAACGGAGGAGACCCCCGAAACGCATCACAACGCTCCCCCTTCGTCACCCTCAGTCGACATCCTCTCCCGCCGTCTACAGCTATGTCAACCCGGAAGAGTGCAGCTGCGAGTGCCACGAGAGCCAAACCAAAACCAACACCGCTCCAAGTGCTCAGTGCTCAAAACCTTCCTCACAATCCTCGTGCTCTTTTACAAATGATTCCAGGACAGACAAGCGCAACCGAAGTTGAAGAAAATTTCAAAGCATTTAACAATTTAATTACTTTCTAAAAGTTTTCAACAAAAAATATTGCCTTTGGTAAACAAAAAAATAGCATTTAGAAAATAAATATTAACGTTGTTGTTTATTAATACTATTTTTATAAGTGTTGTGTTTCTTCCAATAAATATTTTAAAAAGAAGCTACAATCAATCATTACGATAATATTGGAATTTCAGCAATATTTATATTTTGCTCCCGCCGTAAATTTTACAAACTAAATTCATCGCTGTAGTTAACATTACAACCTTTTCATTCAAACTGTAAATGTAATTTACATTTTGTTCATATTGAACTTGTCTCAAACAACAAATTGTTTCAAATTGAGCCTAAAAGCTCTTGATGTTCCAAAAAGGCTCTTATTTTTTCGAGCGATTGTCATTTGAAATATGTGACAATTTAAATAGTTCGCGTTCCAATGTCGAGCTCGGGGTAGAAGACGAATGTGTAACATTTTCGTACGTGTAGAGCAAAGCCTTCAACTTTGAGTTGTTTTCAAAGTTGAATTGTTGAAGATTTTGTATTCTTTTCTTTTTTTGGTTTTTATTTTTTCAAAATATAAATCGAAGTCGTTAACTTTTGAAAAATTGCGAGTATTTTTTGTGTTCGCTGGTTGTGATGGAATTATACTTCACAAAAATTTATCGAAATCGAAGAGTTTGTTGAGAATTTCTTTTTTATTTCACTTTCCTTCCCCGTTGAACGAAAATAGGTGAAACGCAGGGTGAATGAAAGGCGATTCGAGCGAAATTATTATTACTTTCCTCGGCACTACGAAAAAAATTGTGTTTACAGTCTCATCAATTCTGTGTACTGATTGGTCAATAATGGTAGGCACAACTATAAGCGCTATCACTTACTACTACGTTGGAGTTATGTTTGGCCAAGTTCATATGAGCTGAGTGAAGAATGATGATTAGCAAAAGTCATAAAAACCGTTGAACTTTTTGTACCCGTCTACTTACAGAGCTACGGAAAGTTAAGCAATGCGCCGCACCCGACGTTTTGAATAGGAGATGGACCGCCCATCACACACAATGGCCAAATTTTGGTGAAATCTGCGTTGGAATTGGGTCGTTTGGGAACCATTAAGGAACGGAGTAAAACCCGTTGGACGAACACAACTCGTGGGGGGAATAAAAATAGACGATAAACTGTACCGTTGCGAAATTGAGTTCAATTCGCATTGACGAAAAAATGGCAAAAAGCATTCAAATTGCTGAAAAAGAACTGAAGAATTTGGAGAAGTAGAGCAGTTAACTTCGTCTGCAGTTTACTATGAATCCCTTGGGAAGTCTAACAATGAGGAAAAGATAGTGAATATGAGTATAGTTCGTGGGAAAAATGAAAACAGTGTTGAAATATTAATGACCAAGTTGGAAACCCCAGTAAAAATGGTTGAAAAGTAACTGCTCAATGTTTAAGTCCTAGTATATTCGCTAGTATATTTTTTGTTGTTTCATTCTGAATAATAACCCTATGTTTTCGGTCACGAAAAATTTTTTACAACCCCCCCTCAAAATTTGATACTTTACATTTCAAGACTTGGAGATTCCAAATTTGCAATGTCCAGGCCGTTTTGTGCCTTTAACGTGGTCTAAAAAATTCGTTCTTACGCCCAAAAATCCGATTTCGTATCTAGTTGTGCCTGCCATCTCGGAAATCCGATCGGATGAAGCCCGTGGTTGTAATGGGCAAAAAACGGTTAAAAAATTAACGAAAAGCAGTAGAACGCGGGACCTACAGCGTTTCGTCGTTTGAACTCCCTCCCTCCCCGCCCGTCTCATTAAAAAAGCAACCGCGCCTGAGGCGAGCCCAACTCCCCTTTTCGCCTCGGAACGGGTGGGTTCGCTTCGAGCGCCCCCGTTCCAATTTCCCCGACGGGGCAAAATCATCAGACGTTTTGTTTCCATAGTTCCATTGTAGCCAGGACATGTTTCGTATGGTTTACTAGTATTCGATGCTGAGTCGGATGGGATGGGGGAGCACTAATACTAGGTCAAGCTGTTCATGAGAATAATAAACCATTGTGTAATAATTTGCAGGGTTTTTACTTTCGTTGCTCTACGAAGTAGAAAAGAAAGTTATGTAATCGGCTGAAAAAAAATTTTTGAGTTCTCTTCAGATCTTTACGTTTCAGACCCCCCTGAGTCCGAAAAACACTATTAGGGAAAATGGTATGTGTCTCTCTGAACGATTTTTAGAGAAAACCACCGTACCAAATCAGCTCAAACTTGATATCTCGCTCGCAGGTCACCATGGGACGCCAAAATAAGGGTTTGAACACAATCCACCGAAAGATAACTATAGTTATCCTAGTGATGAAAACACCAAATTTTTTTTTCTCAAAAACGGCTCTAACGATTTTGATTAAATTGTTTATATTGATAGCTCCTAATAAAGCAATTATACCATGAAATTCCCATTTGTGGGAAAATGACGAGAGCAGCACAATAAATTACCAAAACTTTCGACGAAATCGATTTTAGGGCAGTATTTAGAGAAAACCACCGTACCAAATCAGCTGAAACTTGATGTCTAGCCTACAGGTTACCATGGGACGCAATTATGAGGGTATGGTCAAAATCCACCGAAAGTTAACTATTGTTATCATAGTGATCAAAACACCAAATTTTTTTTCTCAAAAACGGCTCTAACGATTTTGAATAAATTTTTTATATTGATAGCTCTTAATAAGGCAAGTATCCTATAAAGTTCCCAAAAATGGGAAAATGTCGACAGGAGCACAATAAATTATCAAAATAGTTGACGAAAAGCGTTTTTAGCGCAGTTTTTTCCTTATAAACTCCGCCAAAATGTTACTACAATGTTTTTAAAAAATTGGTATTGTAGTCCAATCCAATACCTATAGGGTGAGTGTTTAAAAACGCTCATGAGGTACATGGGGCTCACTCCAGAAATTCCTGAATTTCAGCGACCGCCGTTTCGCTTACTACCAGTTCTAGCGGTTTTACTTAATAACTCTGCAAAAATAATTACTATCCTCTTCAAAACAATCGTGTTCCCAGCCTCATTGATCAATAAATTCCGGAACTGTAAACGCTATCGCTTTCTGCTGCCGTGAAGTGTTGTTTGACCAAGTTCAAATGAACTGAGTGGTGAATGAATTCATTAAGTGGACAGAGCCATGTAAAAAGTGAATTGACCTAGAGCTAAGGAAAGTTGTGAGTTGCAACGCACCAGATATTTGCCTTATGGGTTCTCTGTCGGGAAAGGTCCCACAACTAGGATTTGCTTGACAGGAAACAAAGGGGTTCCTTAGAAGATATTTCGTAGCCCAAAGTAGCTGCACGAAATAACAAACAAAACAAATATCTGGTGCGTAGCAACACACTACTTTCCGCCACCCCTTTAAGTTCGAACACCACCTACATAGGCGGGCGCTATATCTTCGTTCAACGCATTTTTACAGGAACATTTATGGAGAACAAAATGTAGGGACTAGTTAGCTGAGAGTACTCCGAAAATTTGATCGAAATCGTTAGAGCCGTTTTTGAGAAAATCGGAATACCGATAAATTAATATTCGACAAATCTCCTTTTCTGAGTTAACTTGGCTTATATCTCCGTTCAACATATATATACAGAAATAATTATAGAGAACGAAATGTTGGTATGGGTGACTAAAAGACACTCCATTAGGATTTATCACATCTGGTGAAGAAGTTACCCTGGAATTTACGAAAATGTTAGAAAAAACGTTATTTTCGACACATTTTGATTTTTATCTCTGTTCAATAGACAGTCACAGGAACATTTATTGAGAACAATATGTAGGTATTAACTATTTGAAAACATCCTGTGAGTTTGGTGAAAATCGCTATAGCCGTTTGGCCAAAATGTGTGAAAAACCTCTTTTTGCTTCATGGGCCTATATCTCCGTTCACCGTATTTTCATGGAGATATGTATTGAGAAGAAAAGTTAGGTATTGATTAGTAGAAGATAATTTGGAAGTAATAATATAATCAAAATCGTTAAAGCCGTTTTTGAGAAAAATGCGATATGATAACTTTCGGTGGATTTAGCCCATACCCTTATTTTTGCGTCCCATGGTAACCTGTAGGCTAAACATCAAGTTTCAGCTGATTTGGTACGGTGGTTTTCTCTAAAAACCGCGCTAAAATCGATTTCGTCGAAAATGTTGATAATTTATTGTGCTGCTCTCGTCATTTTCCCACGAATGCGAATTTTATGGTATAATTGACATTTTAAGAGCTAACAATATAAAAAATTTAATCAAAATCGTTATAGCCGTTTTTGAGAAATAAAAAATTTGGTGTCTTGATCACTATGATAACTATAGTTAACTTTCGGTGGATTTTATTCATACCCTTATTTTGGCGTCACATGGTGACCTGCGGGCGAGATATGAAGTTTGAGTTGATTTGGTACGGTGGTTTTCTCTAAAAACCGTTCACAGACACACAGACCATTTTCCGTAATAGTGTTTTTCGGACTCAGGGGGGTCTGAAACGTAAAGATCTGAAGAAAACTCAAAAACATTTTTTCAGCCGAGTACATAACTTTTCTTTCTACTACGTAGAGCCAAGGAAAGTAAAAATAAGGAGCGCGGTGTCGGAGACAACTACACAGAAGGAAGTTAATCAAAAGACCGGAAAAATCCGCTAGACACACAACCGTCGCAAGAGGTCCCCCACTCCACTCTCCTCCCAGTGGTAACGAATGAAATCCAAGTACTTTGCAGGAAAGCGGACATGGGGTCCGCACTTGGTCGTAGCAGGTTTGGGCACGACAGCGTCTGGGTGTTGAGCTGGAGGCTGGGGAAGAGGTTCAGAGGCGCTGGGAGTGGTGGCTGGCAATGCTGGCCGAAGATGGAGTAGTGGATTCAGCAGGCTGTGCAAGCAGGTAAGCACCCGATCAGTGGAAACTGTCTGTTCACCACGAGGAGTGTCGATCTTGAACACCTTATCAGTTCTGGGAACAACACGATAAGGGCCATCATATTTTGGCCAAAAGGGACGACGAACTGCATCGTGGCGCACAAATACATGGGTTGTAGTAGCAAGGTCCTGATGAACATAAACGGCCTTGTTGGTGTTGTGCTTGAAAGGGACTGGTCGAAGAGATTGTGCATGGTCACGAAGCGACTGAACCAACATTGGGACATGAGGAGTAGCTGAAGCTGTATCTTCCATGAAGTCAATCGGCAATGCAATGGGCTCACCATAAACCCACTCAGCAGGTGTGACTTTGAACTCTGGTAAAACTGTGGGCAGCTAAGGGTACCCAATCCTCAGTTGAGCTTTCAAAGCAGCATTAACTCTATGCCATCGCTCGATAGCACCATTGGCACCTGGATGGTAAGCAGTTGTTTTTACATGGTGAATTTCCAGGAGCTTGGTCAAAATGTCGAACACCTGACATTCAAATTGTCTACCACGATCAGTTGTCAGCCAGCGAGGGATACCAAACCGCGAAATCCATGAAGTGAGCAGAGCAGAAGCGACGGATTCAGTTGTCTTCAAGAGATATTGCCTCGGGCCATGTTGAAAATCGATCTATAATTGTCATTAGGTACCTGAATCCATGAGACACAGGGAGTGGACCAACAATGTCAAGGTTAATATGACTGAAACGTCTCTCAGCAACGGGGTAAGAAATAATAGCGCTTGATGTGTGCCGCCCGGTCTTTGCACGTTGGCAACCAGTACACGTCTTAGCCCAAGTTTGCAACATCGTCGCAAGAGGTCCCCACGAGACAAATTTTGACTTTTTTGATGAGCCGCCATTATCTTAGTCAATACTTCAGAGAGAGCAGAGAACCGGGGTTTTACCAAACATTGAGGGAACTATCAGAAAATATCTGGTGCGTTGCAACACACAGCTTTCCTTAGCTCTATAACAATTCACTTTGTACATGGCTAATTCTATATAATCAATTAATTTGAACTTGGTCAAACAACGCTTTACGGCAGCAGGTAGCAGTAGCGCCTACAGTTCCAGATTTTATTGTGCTGCTCGTACTCATTCCAGGACCATTATTGAGCAATTGGTACTCAGATAATTAATGAGGCTGTAAACACAAATTTTTTGAAGAACGATATAAGTACTTTTGCAGAGTTATTGGGTAAAAGCGTTTAGAACTGGTAGTAAGCGAAACAGCGGTAGTTGAAATTCAGAAATTTCTGGAGTGACCCCCATGTATCTCATGAGCGTTTTTAAACACTCACCCTTTAGGTATTGAATTGGACTACAATACCAATTTTTTTAACATTCTACTAAAATTCCAGCGTAGTTTATAAGGAAAAAACTGCGCTAAAAACGCTTTTCGTTTGAAACTTTGATAATTTATTTTGCTGCTCTCGTCGTTTTCCCTCGAATGGGAATTTTACGGTATAATTGCCTTATTGATACCTATCAATATAAAAAATTTAATCAAAATCGCTATAGCTGTTTTTGAGAAAAAAATGTTATGTTTTGATCACTATGATAACTATAGTTAACTTTCGGTGGATATGGGCTAAACCCTTATTTTTGCGTCCCATGGTAACCTGTAGGCTAGACATCAAGTTTCAGCTGATTTGGTACGGTGATTTTCTCTAAAAACCGCGTTAAAATGGATTTCGTCGAAAGTTTTGGTAATTTATTGTGCTGCTCTCGTCATTTTCCCACGAATGGGAATTTTATAGTATAGTTGCCATATTGGGAGCTATCAATATAAAAAATGTAATCAAAACCGTTACAGCCATTTTCGAGAAAAAAAAAATTTGGTGTTTTGATCACTATGATAACTATAGTTAACTTTCGGTGGATTTTGTTGAAACCCTTATTTTGGCGTCCCATGGTAACCTGCGGGCGAGATATCAAGTTTGAGTGGATTTGGTACGACGATTCTCTCTAAAAATCGTTCGCAGACACACACACAGACGATTTTCCCAAATAGTGTTTTTCGGACTCGGGGGGGTCTGAAGCGTAAAGATCTGAAGATAACTCAAATTTTTTTTTTTTTCAGCCGATTACATAACTTTCCTTTCTACTTAATAGAGCCAAGGAAAGTAAAAATAGTAACCAACTTTCAACTCAACGGTCAACGTGTTTAGCCCTCGGCTCCTGACAGTAAGTGGTTGCGGTTTTCAAGCCTCCTGTTCTAAATACAGTACTAATAAGGGCGGTATTTGAATTTGGAGGGCAAATTATGTCGCTGCGAAGAGCGCTGTCGTGGAGGAAAAGTGAACTAAGTCTTCCTACAGGTGTAAGCTCGTATGGAGAGTTGGGTGCCCTTCGGTGCGGACGTTGCCCGTAGACTGCGGTTACTCTAGCGGCCGCCAGGTTGCGGGAGCGTCGTTTTGAGGTTTCATAACCCTCCTCGACCTCCCAACATTAGTAACCTCTTCATCCTTCCTCTTAGGAGGTTCGCTCGCGGTCGTCCTGTGTTTTTAATCCTTTTCGCTCGTTGTCGCTAACCTTTTTTTTCCCCCTCCGTTATTGATACGAAACGAAATTTTGATTTTGTGTTTTGTTCTGTGTTTTGTGTTGTTTGTGAAGTTCTGGGGAAAGAAACGCCCGCTCTTTCCGCCTCCGCGGTTTTCCTCTGCAATGCTGTGAAGACGTCTGGAGCCCTTCAACAAGTTGCTGTTATTTTTCGTCGCTGGAATGAAAAATGCGGTGAGTTTCGTCACTTTTTTTTTCTTATTGCTCCTTAATATACGTTGTTAATTTGTATTTTTGTTAACTTTCGGGACCTCAACTGTCGCGGTATTTTAAAATTAATTACCCGGTAGCTCGAGTGAGATCGTTACGATCTGTTGAATATTCCTAATTACTTCCTGATGTTGGTTTTGGACCGAATTCCTCGTCCACACCACCTCTATTCTCACTATTACTCAGAAACGTTTCACATTCAGCAGCTTTGTCATTCGAAACTGTCTCATGTAAGAACTAACATTTTCCTTAGTTCATCTTCCCGCTTGTATACAATTACATTACGCTTAACAGTTGGCTGATGTTAGTAGAAATACTAACGCTGTACAAGACAAAGCTGACAAGTATTTACTACCAATGAACGTGTTGATGGCCATAACTTGGTTAAAGTATATCTCTTAAGTAGTTATATGAATAATTAGTTAAACTGGGTAGTTTTCTGACTCTTGAAACTACTTGGGCTGTTCTCTTTTGATCTACGCCGGAACTGCCAGAAATGAAAGGCATCCAGGTCAGTGATGTGTGACTTGTGACTTCAGCAAGGGACAGTCCTGCGTTAAGGATGAGACACAGATAGCGAACTAAAGAAGCGACATTCCACTGGGATTAGGTATTTGCTAAGTCAGGGTATTTTAATCGACGACCACAATCGCCTGAGAGTCTTGTATCTGTCAGGAGATATGCACGGCGGCATGTCTTTTCATTCTCTTGATGGAATTTGGACTATCTCGACTCGGTGTTTTGTGTGCTTCCAACGCCACTTCTGAAGCTTGTGAAGGCGTTACTCCTTCACTCTGGTATTTACTAGTTTGACTTTTCTGAAAAGTGCGGTCTCAGATCAATAGGTGAGTGGTCACAACAGCAACACCTCTGGGACCTTTTAGAAGACGCAGGCCGCTCTGTCAACTCAATTGACTTGGACGTCGTTTGATTTTCGCTTCCATCGCCTTCAGCTCAGGAGAACATATCGCCACAGGATACACCAACTGTGGATCAAAGTATCTCATAATTTGGCCCCATTGTGAAACTACAAATGAGCAAGCAAATTCGTGTTCGTGTGCATCACTGCCAACTATAACTCGTTTTTTGAATTTGCTTATGCGTGATATGACGGGAGACAGTATTAATACAAAGACTTGACAACGTTTTTATTACGGGTGAACCACATGATGAGACGCACTTTAAGATACAACAAACGTAATGATAACAAAACAGTGGAGCCAACCTTGCCTCTGAATTGGCGCAATACTACACGCTTCCCCTTAAGAGAAAATTGAACCTTTCTACTATTTCCAACCATTAAGCATTGTGAACCTCTTTCTTTTTTTTCTTTTTTTTCAACTAAATGAAATGATATCGAACATAGTAAATTCAAACATTTAAACTTAATACAACATAAACAGCACCCATTTAACGTTAATATGTACAAATTTAGAATTATGAAAATGAGTTATGTTCAAGAAACATGTGTTAACTATAAGTACTTATTTAATCTCGCACAAATTCGTTACGAGAAAATCTAGTGGGAGTCGTTATTTTTCTCCCAGAAATTCTGGAGTGCCTTTCTAATGTGTAAGGAACTGGAGAAGCCACATCAGATGGGTCATCGACCGCATCCTCTGGAATAACTATGGTGGAATGTGGGGCAGATGTCACCTCGCCTCCTGTAGAACCCTCCTCCATGATTCCACGCCCCATAGTCTCTGCTCTAACAGAACCTGACTCAGCCCCCTCTTCACAAGGCATCCTGGAGTATCCATCAGGATCCTCAAAACCCTTCAGTGGAGACTCACAGGTACGACGAAGTTGACTGAGATGCACCTTGTGAACCTTACCATTCTCCAGGTGAACTATATAAATAGAGGGAGAAACCCTAACCATGACAGTAGCTGGAATCCAATGCTTGGGGCCCTTGTTTTGAGGCTGGTACACCCAGACTTTCTGATGTTCCAAAAACGACCTTCCAAGGGGTTCCGCTTGTTAATGGATTGCAAAATAGACGACAATGGATTTTGGGGTTAAAAGACAGCATCAATTTGGCCGGTGCTTCACCAGTGATGGTGGAGGGTGTCGTACGATAAGTGAGCAAACAGTCTGCTAATCGCTGCCTCAGATTCAAGTGAGGTTGTGACGTCATAGACTTTGTAAGGGACTTCTTAAATGTCTGAACAGCCCAGTCCATTAGATTTTGGATTATAAGGGGGTGAATGTAACAAGATAATGCCTCTACGCGTACAAAATTCCTCCATTGCTTCGGAAGAAAATGGCGGGCCATTATCGCGTACGATAGTACAGGGATGCGAAAAACGAGAAAAATATCTATTAAAACTCCCTGTAAATCTTAAAATGAGGTAGAACCAACCACGTAGCACTCCACCCATTTGGTGAACGAGTCCACAACAATGAGGTATTTAGACCCATTCAAGTCAAAAAAATCCATGTGAACGCGAGTCCATGGACCTTCAGATTTAGGCCAGGATTGCCGAAGTTTAGCGTCTGGAAGTTTGTTTCGAACCTCCTGACAAGCCCTGCATCCTGCAACGTGTGACGTAATGTCACTGTCCATATTTGGCCACCATACATGAGACCTAGCGAGCAACTTGCAACTTGGAGCGCTGTAAACCCGGATGGCCATGGTGCAGAATTTCGAGTATTCGAGGACGTAAGGACGCCGGAATGATTACTCGGTCACGATAAAGTATACAACCTCCTCTAGTGCTTAATGCATCTCGAACTGCAAATAACCTCTGAATGACAGGGTCGCCCTTCCTATATTCAGCCCAGTTTGATCCCAGAAAACCAAACACTCTAGCGAGCACACCATCTGATGCAGTCTCTGCTGCCACCTCCTCAGAAGGCACCAAAGGCGACAGGTCATACAAGGCAATTACAGGTAATTGCAATCTGAGGAATCATATTGGTTGTTTGCAGGTATTCTAGACATAAGATCTGCATGCGGTATAAGATACCCTTTCTTAAAAACTATCTCATAGTTGTAGGCAGATAGAGTTATAGCCCAACGAGTCAAACGAGCAGATGCCTGGCAACACATTGTTTTCACCATGACCATTCATAACTGTTCTCTTCACATTTATGCTTCTTTGAGGTCCCTCGTGGGCGTCTTTGAAAGGGGAGTCTCCTGGGTACCAGATGATATGACTACGGATGCAGCATGTTTGTTTTGCAGAACTGAAAAACACTTATGGATTTACTTGCCAACAGGGTCATTCCATTGGGCCCAGAAAGGGAGACACATAAGCAAACAGCTGCCTTAAATCCTTGTCTTTGACCCGTAACTATAATACTACAGGAATAATAGTTGATATCGAGCTGTGGATTTTTGTCCAGGTGTACAGTGGGTCGTGGGAAATCATCTTCTGAAGGGAACGGTTCAATGTACTTAATTAAGTGTCTGTTAATCACGGAGATTCAATGGTGTTAAGCCTCGTCAGTTTGCCTGGACTCTCCAATCATCTCCGAGGCTATGCTAAAGCAATGTGTGGGTTAGGGGCGTGTTATGATCCACTATTGTCGAAACACCCCCAGCTCACGCAAACATCCGTTGTAAAAGTCCATTGTTACAGTACTAGATTGGTGTCACGATTAAATTATTCACTTTGAAAGCTCTTCTACAAAAGCCCTTGTGGTGGCTCACGAGGAAGGCCTCATTTTACTCGCAACGCCACAGCCTCCGAAGCAGAGGCCCTGCAAGTGTATTTTATCTGTGGTGTGGCGCATTCAAACTTCCTGCTGAAACTCGACCTGCTTATACTCTCGAGAGTCGCCAAAAATCCTTTCTTGTTCTTATAATAACGGAAGGCAAGTTGCAAGTTCTACGGGGTCTCTGAATCACTGAATCTGACCAAAAGGCGCTCACTTAGCTCTCAGATCTATTTCACCTGGTTCGGAAATAAGCTCATCGTCGTATTCAGCTCAGCGATATGAAACCATCTCTATTCACTCGCTTTTCTAATAAGTGGAGCGGAGAGGTCGGTTTTGCGGTTGACCGCTAAGGTTTTCGGGGTGAGCGCCCCCCTAATGATAACTGTTTTCTAAGCTCCTCTCAGTTTTCAATAATCGATTGCGGCGACGGCGTCGGGCTGAAGTTGGCTATTTTCTTACTACGTATTTCAATCTTGAAATCAATCGATTGTTGCTACTGATGCCGTCATCCCATGGTGACAACCTCAACCAGCAACCATATTTCACTGTCAATCACGACCGAGTACCGTTGGAAATGATCTCATACCAGCTTAAATTTCAGGTCATTGTGCTAGACTTGCGCAATGTCCAGAAGTCCCGTGAATATTTTTGGGGTGAAATAAAGAACAGAGACCGCTTCCTCTGATAAGGCAATATATCGATATGCTCGACATCGTAGGCTACGAACAGAACTATCGAGGCGATAACAGAATGAGAAAGAACTGTCACCGTAGTTGAGGGGATTTCAAATTACTAGACACCTCGATGCTTACGAATGGATTTCTGCAAATTCATTCTATTACTACTAATTTATTGCCAGTTTACTCATTTTATTCTCAATTATTTCCCCACTTCGAAAGGTACAAAATATCTTATAATCGACGCTCAATTGAAGGATGATCAATCAGAAGTACGTCCTGAAAACTTACAAAAATCTCTACAATCAGGATATCATGAATGAGTTCTTGATGACGCCGCAATAATTTATATCTCCTAAATGCTCTGTGTTTCGCCAATCCGTTAGTTGTCTCATATTTATTTCATATACCCATTCTTAATTTCATTGAATTATCTCCTTTTCATAGTCTTTGTACATTGAAAATAATTATATAACGGGTTATTACATAATGAACATTAAATAATTGGTATAATCGTACAGCTGTCGTTATTTCTAATTTCAAACATGGCGCCAGAGCCTACGATGTCGGGCATATCGATAACCTGACCTCGGTCGTGATATATCGATATATTGCCTTATCGGAGGAAGCGGTCCCTGTTCTTTCATTTTACCCAAAAGTGTGTGGCTGTCAAACTCATTATTAGTTGCGTTATCGCTTCAATGGCTTATAAGCACTTCACCAGCTCAAGTCAGCCATTCACGTAAGTCCTAATAGAACAGAGGATCATGAACGGTTGGCCTTACGTCGTACTTGGAGGAGAGAAAGGCCCATAGTATTCTTTCCAGGCGTCTATCTATCGTATATTGTAGTTCTTTTATGTTTACTAACTGAAGTGGGCATAATCACTTGTTCATCATAGAAGTGTTATAACTTTGGCGGTTTGTACGTGACCTTGTGTATGCGCGATGAGAGGTGGTGAAGGGGGAGATCAGTCTTATAGTTGTTGTTTCGCAGTGTCTGAAAGTGCGCTTGGCCACACGATGGGGTTAGGGTTTTACACCACACAGCTCGTCACCAGCCACGGAGAATTCAGAGAGAAGCTCCGTGGGCTGGGGTTGGTGATGGACGTACTCTGGTGAGCTGGAGACAGTGGAACACCACGTGTTCCTCCAGAAATTGCCAGCAAGAAAGGGAAATGGCAAGGAATGAGGTATTGGGAATTGGGAGACAGTGGGATATGATGATGATTAGGGAACAGGGGAGTTTTGGATGGTGGAAATGGTTTGGGGACAGGGTTTTAAGGGATAGGGAAGAAGGTAGGTTATGGGGAAATGTGCGCAGGGCCTCGGGCGAAAGGTTGTAATGTGTCTGTGTTGTGTTAGTTTGGTTGTGTGTGGGGGGTGCCAGGGATTGTCGAATATCAAGTAGCCCATCTCCGGACTGTAAGTGTGCATGTATTTAAGGGTTGGAAGTATTTATTGTGTGAGTGTGTTAATGGTAGGTTTGAATGAGTGGGGTGGGTCGTGGGCGAGGGCGGACTACGCCCTCACCACGTCGAATAGGGGATCACAGTTCAGGCCGGGATTTCAGACAGCCTGACACCCTTCTCCATGGGAAGTACGGGGCAAGTGCAATCCCCTGACACCAAACTCTCATGGAGATAAAGCGTAAGTGCCAGTAGAACGCCTTTTGGCAAATCCGGCATCAGGGCCTGCCACCCATTCAGGTCCATAGGCTGCTCATGTTGCAGGCAAATAGAATGGGTAACACGTGGGCTTCTGCCCCCGGCTGGTGGGTGTGGAGCCCTTTTAGGGCGTGACGCTGCCGGCTGTGAAGCCATGGGTTTGGCTTCGTAGGGGCAGTGGTTTCGCTGGAAAGTCTTCTAGAGAGCTGTTTGGTGCTGGCAGGAGAGAGGTTGAGGCCACCAAGCTGGGTACCCTCTCCGCGGGCATATGCCCAGCACTCATTTTAATGTCTAAATGTGCTGAGTCGTCTTGGTGGGAGTTTATATGGTATGAAGTGTGTGGTCGCCTCTGTAGTAGCCGGTTTTAAATGCATTCCGTGTCGTCAGGTCGTATGATGAGTAAAATTCAAGGAATGTTCTTTGTCAGCATTTAATAATATTCAATCAAATAAGTGGTTTTTGTTGCTAGATGTAAGCATGTTTGTTGCTCTTTACATCATGAGTCCTCTCCCACCGTATCAAACTCATCCACATTCAACGCAATCCCAATACTTAATCGTCCAGTATTCAAAATCCATCATACCGCATCTTAAAACTTGTTTCACGTCGTTAGTTTTGAGAAAGAAATCGGGAAGCCCGATGACGAGCTTCTCAACGCCTCAAATTCGACGGCCGTGACTTTCACGAGACGTCCGAACGCGTTCAGTTTGTCAGTGATTGACGTCCGCTAATTATCGTGAGCTCCTCGGTTTCTCGGAAGCTCAAAAGTGTAAAAGTGGCATTCCAAAAGTTGAACTGCTCGAGGGCAGAAGTCAAGGAAAATTCGAGGTTCAACTCCTTCGCTGTCAATGAACCAGTTCCCGTCTAAAAGTCCTCAAAGCAATCGGAGCGCCAAGGGCGACTCGAATTGCCGGTCTTGTCGGTAATTTTTTAGGCAACTTGTTTTAGAGTAGTCACCCTCGACCGGTCGAGTTACTTCTACCCCGGGTTGACCGCGGGTTGTTTTTGGTAGCCTACTAACTCAAATGCTATTACATTAAATGGATCGCGGCAATAGTCTCAGAACTGACTCAAAATTCTCCTCATCACAATATCGAGCGTACGATGTGAAATTGACCGAAGTCGATTCGAATTATGAAAAAAGTAGTAACAGATCTCCACTCAATATTTTTTACCTTACTAAAGTTAACGTACCTGTTAGGTGAGTCCGTCTCCTCTGGCTTGTGAGTTCACCTTTCTCTTTGTATATAAAGACCACGACCAACTGACTGACTCCAGTACTGACTTAACGGCCAGACGATGATGTCTTTACATCGAAAGCGCTTGCCCACAGTAACTCACAAGCCAGAGGAGACGGACTCACCTAACAGGTACGTTAACTTTAGTAATTTGCCTACTGGCGGATATAACCCAATTTTTTACCTTCCCTTAAGATTTAACGAATTTTCGTAATGTTCATAACCAAATTTGGATTACTTCCGGTTGTACGGCTTTGGTTATGAACGAATCAACCCTATGGAATTAGGGCAAGTACCTTTTATGACAATTCGGAATCACCATTGGAAGTTTGTGTTGGGAGTGGGGATGTTATATTGGAGGAATGGTACAAGTTTGCAGTGTGGCGACGTGCTTATGGCCATCAGAAGACGATTTACGACTTCATTATGATCCAAGTCTGAAAACATACTACTCATATTCCATTTCTATGCGTTTTTCTCTGACATCGTGAGCGCCATAGGTAAAACTGGGTTGGGCCAGACCGTTGGACGAGCCAGTTCATGATGGAAAATGACGGCTTCAGTGCGTGTTTCTCAATAGTTTCTCTCACTCCAGACTCTCCATCCTGCTCGTCTTGCGCCTCCAGTGTGGAAGAAGCAGAAACCCACGTGCTGTTCCACTGTAGCTCCTTCAACAGTGAGAGACAGTTGTTGGAAGAGCAGGACCTCCACGTTGCGGGGAAGGTTATGCCTAAAAACGTGGTCACAGTTGATCATTCCATTTTAAACTTCCCACCCGTGTCAACAGTTCAACCAAGTGGAAAACCAGATTAAGAACTCTTCCCAGATGGTACGTATTCAACAGGCTCCAGGTGGTATCTCCTTTGGGTAACACATGGGCAACAGCTGTTCATTGGGGGACTGGCTAAATGACCACCAGCCGTACCTTCACTGGCCTGGGCACAGTCGGTGCTGAGCCAGCAGCCAAGCCATGATTTTCAACAGACTGTTAGGGAACTGTAACTTTTCATAAGGAAATATTCCTGACCTCTTGTAGTCTCCGCAATTTTGGATTAGTGTGAATTTTGAGCTCAGATCTTCCGCACTTGTCCCTAAAGGGCCTTTCTTGAACATCGAATCCATCCTTTTCTGACCAGAAGCCCTTTGTCTGTAGCTGTGGGAAAGTTTGATATGCCTCTTCTTCAGTTATTTTCTTCAGCCAGTTTTTCCCCTTTCTGGAGTTCCATTCCAGCACACGCAGCTCTTCCCAATTTACACTCATCTATCAACTCTCGTTACTCACAGCTCTACTGACTCTTTCTCTCCTCTTTAGTTCCCTTTGCAACCAGTTCACGTACTCAGAGCCCCCTTGTATCACGCTTATATACTCACATCCAATCTCCCCTCCTTCAGTCGTGTAGTCAGAGAACTATCTATCGTGTTAAGCAAGCGTAAGTGTGTCTATTTCTCTCTCTTTTTCGTGCACACAACAGTTACCCTCACCCAGGGAAACCCATCTCTGGCCCATCACTACTCGACTCACATCTACCAACGCTCCCTTTGGCCTATGATTTGTAAATAATTTATTGCAATAACGAAAAGAATGTATTCAGAAAGCAGAAAAATATAAGTCGACTCGGATGTCGACTTTCTCTTCACGTGACCCAGACAACAGAAATGCGATTTCGCCGTCTTGCGATAAATAGGCTCAGCCTTTGCCTTTCTGCTTCCAAAGTGTTGTTGTCAATTTCCACCGGACGAACGGAGATATCAGCGGGGGACGTCGTCGAAGGACGGATGGGAAAAGGCGCGTCTGGGCGGAAGGAAGGAGCCCGCTCGCTTGGTAATAATAATGAAGGCAGGAGATAAGACGTGAGAACCACCTGCCAAGTCGTTGTGTTGGCAGACAGGCGCACGGCGATTCAACTCGTCGTAGTTACAACCGATAAAACGTTCATCCGCAGTTTGAGAAATGTTTTCTATTCCCAACCGGCTTTATACAGTCAGCGTAAATGTTCTAGTGAATCGGAAATGTTGCAGACCTTGCCATTTTTACTTTCCGCTACCCAAAAGGAACGTACTGTAATCGTGTAAAAAAGAAAATTTTTTTGAAAAAAGGGTTTTTTTCAGATCTTTACGTTTTGAGGCCTACTGAGTCCAAAAAACCTAATTTCGGCGCATGGACCGTGTGTGTAGTTCGATTTGCGGAAGAACGGCCGAACCGATTGAGCTGGTTTTTTGTTTGTTTTGTTCGTTCTTTTTTTGCAGACACCAAAATAAGGTTATGGACGATTCCAGTGGAAGATCGTGGGAGGGGGGGGGGGGCAAAAATGTACCGAAAACTAGGGTTTTCGCATTTTTCTCGAAAACGGCTCTAACGATTTTGATTAAACTTTCAAATCATCTTTTACTAATCAATACCCAACTTTTCTTCTCAATACATATCTCCATGAAAATACGGTGAACGGAAATATAGGCCTATGAACCAAAAATAAGGTTTTTACGCTTTTTGGCAAAACGTCTTCAACAATTTGCACCAAACTCACAGGATGTTTTTCAATAGTTAATACTTATATATTGTTCTCAATAAATGTTTCTCTCACAGTCCATTGAGCAGAGATAAAAATCAAAATGTGTCAAAAATAACGTTTTTTCTAACATTTCCGTAAATTCCGGGGTAACTTTTTCACCAGATGTGATAAATCCTAATGGAGTGTCTTTTAGTCACCCATACCAACATTTCGTTCTGTATAATTATTTCTGTATATATATGTTGAACGGAGATATAAGCCAAGTTAACTCAGAAAAGGAGATTTGTCGAATATTAATTTATCGGTATTCCAATTTTCTCAAAAACGGCTCTAACGATTTCGATCAAACTTTCGGAGTACTCTCAGCTAACTAGTCCTTACATTTTGTTCTCTATAAATGTTTCTGTTGAAATGAGCTGAACGAAGACATAGCACCCGCATATGTAGCTGGTGTTCGAAGTTGTGCGTTGCTACGCGCTGCTTTACTTTCTTCGGCCTGTAGCTCAGGCGAAATACTGTAATCGGCCCAAAAGACAGTTGTTTTGGTCGGATCGTCAAAAACATTAGCTTTCACGCGCTTGGTCGCTTCATTAAACAATTTCGCGCGTTATTGTTTGCTCGAAGAATGGCAGCCCATGCTGAGTTGCAAATGGGGTGCTAATCGTAACATTTTCTCGTTTTTATTGTTTCCGAGGTCGAAAAATGCCATTTGAGATAGTGTTTTACGTGTATCAGACAGATCAGATTCACAGTGCTTTCCCAGTAATTCCTAAACGAAATTTTTACTTTCCTTGGCTCTACGAAGTAGAAAGGAAAGTTATGTAGTCGGCTGAAAGAAAAATTTTGAGTTTTACGTTTCAGACCCTCCTGAGTCCGAAAAACACTATTTGGGAAAATGGTCTATGTGTGTGTGTATGTGTGTCTGTGAACGATTTTTAGAGAAAACCACCGTACCAAATCAGCTCAAACTTGATATCTCGCCCACAGGTTACCATGGGACGCCAAAATAAGGGTATGAACAAAATCCACCGAAAGTTAACTATAGTTATCATAGTGATCAAAACACCAAATATTTTTTTTCTCAAAAACCGCTCTAACGATTTTGATTACCTTTTTAATATTGGTAGCTCTTAACATGATAATTATACCATAAAATTCCCATTAGTGGGAAAATGACGAGAGCAACACAATAAATTATCAAAATTTTCGACGAAATTGATTTTAGCGCGGTTTCTAGAGAAAACAACCGTACCAAATCAGTTGAAACTTGATGTCTAGCCTACAGGTTACCATGGGACGCAAAATTAAGGGTATGGGCAAAATCCACCGAAAGTTTACTATAGTTATCATAGTGATCAAAACACCAAATTTTTTTTTCTCAAAAACCGCTCTAACGATTTTGATTAAATTTCTTATATAGATAGCTCTCAATAAGGCAATGATACCCTAAAATTCCCATTTGTGGGAAAATGACGACAATTGGTAGTCCAATCCAATACCTATAGGGTGAGTGTTTAGGACCGCTCATTAGGTACATAGGGCTCACTCCAGAAATTCCTGAATTTCAACTACCGCCGTTTCGCTTAATACCAGTTCTAACAGTTATTACCCAATAACTCTGCAAAAGTGATTACTATCCTCCTTCAAAAAATCCGTGTTTACAGCCTCATTAATTTTCTGGGTACCATTTGCTTAATAATGGTCCTGGAATGAGTACGAGCAGCACAATAAATTCTTTAACTATAATCGCTGCCGCTTCATGCTGCCGTAAAGCGTTGTTTGACCAAGTTCAAAGGGACTGAGTGATAAATGAATTGATTAAATAGAAAAAGCCATGTACGAAGTGAATTGTTGTAGAGCTAAGGAAAGTTGTGTGTTGCATCGCACCAGATATTTTTAAAAACAAGTATTGACTGTTCGATAAGCTACCCACACGGAGGTTGTTCTAAGAAGGCCCTGGCATCAGTTAGACCCACGAACCCAATAAATTCAATCGAGTTTTAACTGAGTGAGCTTGGATCGATTCACGTGGGATTGAGACGAGTTATGATACGCCGCGCCTTAATTTTAAAATCGTTGTGCATAAACTACTGATGACCATTTGGATCAAACTTACGACGTATTTTCGATAATAAATACCTGTGTGGTCTCTTATATAAATATTTCTTTGACGGCGGAGATAAAAACCGAGCAGTACTAGAAACTATTTTTTGGAACGTTTCCAGTATGTTCAAAGAAGGCTTAACTAATTTATGCCCAATATTCTGCTCAACGTCAAATGTTTCAAAAATGTGTTTTCCACATTTTTTCCAAGCGGGCTTCAACGGTTTTGGTAAACTTCACTGAGCCTTTTCAACTAACGAATATCTTGATATTGACTCCCTAGGACGTGACCGAACGATGTATTTTTGAATTTGGATACGAGGCAAGTTATGATGCGTTGTAAGTTGCAACGTTCTGTGTACTTGACGAGAGCGCAGATTTATTTCTGAGGCGACAGAAGATTCCTACTCGAATCTCTTCTTCCAGAACGCCACTACCGTGAGAGTAACGCTCATAAATTCCGGAGCAGCCGTTTAATTTGTTTACGAAACTCAATATCCGCTAGTGGGTTTCAGATTGCACGTCGGTCGAAGACGGAATAAGTTACCAAAGGCGACTCCTACCCCCAGGCAGGTACAATAAGTAGCAAATGATTCAGGCTTCAGTAGTCCGGCAATTCGATCCTGGTTGTGATCTGTGTGGGAACTTCCCCTTCTCCCATTCACCTACCTCGTCCTTGTCCTCAGTCTCGAACGGATCCAACTAACTCGCAGACGTATTTTCCCCCCTCTGAACGGCTCGAAGCCTCTCAACGTGGGCACAATGAGCTCATATTCGTCACGTATTTCATAACCAACCCTTTTCGCTATTGAGCTCTCATCTTCCCCTTCAATTCAGCTCGATAAGTAATACGGGGATGGAGTTGAGGGCAACCTTCACACACAAGTGGTGTGCAATTGATTAAGAGTACGAAGCGCTCTGATTTCCCTTAGAGTGAATTGAAACTCACTGTTTACAATTGTTCGCCGAGCGTGTGTTGGAGGAGATAAATCCATCACTTTCAGCTGTTCAAGAATTTAATAGAGAAAGCTTTCGGGTTGGAACGCTGCAGGTCGTACTCCAGGCCGAGACGTCGTAAAATAAGGAAATAACACATCTAAAACAGTCCGTTCAATCGAAAAAACGTTTGGCACTTTTCATAACGCGTTGAGTCTTCATGAAAATACGTAACAAGGCACCGGAATGCACAAAAACCCATCCCAAGCGTATTCTTTGGTGCTCTGCGTCAACTCCAGGTCATGTTAGTTGTTTACGTTAGAGTTGGTAAACAAAATTTAATTTATTCATTTTGAATTCGCTCACAACTTCACCTAACTTTCAAGTAGAACGTGCGTGTAGAGAAGAGTTGCACAGTTTTTCAACGTGTTTCTGAAATAATGCTTTCCGTTACACCCCAATATTCAGTCAGCGTTAACTATCGAACAACAGGTTGCCCAAAGGTTTTCAACTGCTGCCGCAAAGCCCCGCGAACTCCGATGATAACGAGAAAATGAAGATCATCCGCTCATTAGGTCTCTTCATTATTACTCCACACGCCGCGAGATTGTATGGGGAATAAAAACCGGCTAATGACTTGCCGCAGGTCTATTAGATTTTAAACAGTCTGCGTGCACACCGCTTACTTAACTTGTCGAGCGTGAATTATAGCACGCCTTGCCGTCCTCGTCGACTGGGACGTGAAATCACGGTATTTTAATGGTAATGTTATTCGCCTGCTATCGGTAAAATGTTTAGTCGAGTACTGTTTTCAGCTGGTTTAGCGCGAGTGTGGGAAGGGGGGGGGGTATTCAACTCGACGTCGAAAAAGTATACTTGCGTTTTGCGTTTTAGGCAGCTTTGGGTTTCGTGTCAATCCGAAACTAACGAGCTGATTTTTATGAACTTAAAATAAATTATCATCGTGTGTGTCTGAACAATGTGTACGTACGTCTCTAGTTTGCGCCTCTATACTTTCCTTATACCTACGGAATAGGAAAGAAAGTTATGTAACCAGGCGAAATTGGTTGTTTGCTAGTTTTCTTGAAGTTTTCGTGTTTCAAAGGCTTCTGAGTCCGGAACACGCTTTGAGGAAATAGTCAGTGTGTCAGTAACGTTAATCTACGGTTTGTAGATTGACGTGGGTAGTCAAAACGATGGTATGAGGAAAACAAGCCGAAAATGAACTATAGTTATTATAAAGATGAAGAATCGAATCAAATCTTCCTTGAAATTTGGGTTTTCTTCAGATCTTTACGTCTTGAGGTCTATAGTTCGATTTACAGTAAAACGGCTCAACCGATTGAGCTAATTCTTTTTTTGTTCTCCTCGTTATTTTTTGTAGACCCCAATATAAAGTTATGGACGTTTTCGGTCGATTGTGGAGGGGGGTGGGGGACAAAAATGTACCCAAAACTAGGATATTTCGCATTTTTCTAGAAAACAGCTCAAACGATTTCGATTAAACTTCCAAATTATCTTCTTCTAGTCAGTACAAAACTTGTCTTCTCTATACATATCTCCATGAGAATACGGTGAACGGAAATATTGCCTATGAAGCAAAACTAAGTTTTTTACGCTTTTTGGCTAAACGACTTCAACGATTTTCACCAAACTCTCAGGATGTTTTCAAATTGTTAATACCTACATATTGTTCTCAATAAATGATCCTCTGACTGTCCATTGAACAGAGATAAAAATCAAAATGTGTCGAAAATAACGTTTTTTCGAACATTTCCGTAAATTCCAGGGTAACTGTATCACCAGATGTGATAAATCCTAATGGAGTGTCTTTTAGTCACACATACTCACATTTCGTTCTCTATAATTATTTCTGTATATATATGTTGAACGGAAATATAAGCCAAGTTAACTCAGAAAAGGAGATTTGTCGAATATTCATTTATCGGTATTCCAATTTTCTCAATAACGGCTCTAACGATTTCGATCAAACTCACGGAGTATTCTCAGCTAACTAGTCCCTACATTTTGTTCTTCGTAAATGTTTCCATGTAAATGCGTTGAATGAAGATACAGCAACCGCATATGCAGCTGGTGTTCGGCCCCCATTCTATGTGTGGGGGTGACGGAAAGTTGTGTGTTTGCTGCGCGCCGTTCGTTTTATTGTTTGGTCCGACCCAACTAGCCCCCCCTCATAGAATAAAAAATGTCGAGGAATTGTGTGAAAATACTTGGGAAATCCACACACAGTTGATGATTATGAGATTCGAATAAAGATATCGCGAGTCGTCTAAAAGTTGATAGCGAATTAGAGGTAATCCATCTGATAGAGTATTTTTAAATTGAGTAAGTGTACTGAGGTAGTTTGGAGATGCTTCTTGAAGAGCTGCTGACGCAGGAAAAAATTACGGCAATCGCGCCGGAGCTCTGATCCACAATCCTCGACTTACGTCGAGAGTTATGAACAATGTCTTAACCACTAGACCACGATCGACCAGTGCCTTTTAATAGGAGTCAGTCAGCACATAAGTGTCAAGCACATGGTACTTTCTTATTTAAAAATAGTTTTTTCGGGGAAATGTGGTCAAGACTGTCCTGTGCAAGATGTGCTATTTCAGTGTTTCGCTTTTTGGATTATTATTCTGAATGAATGTTTGCAGTCAGGAAAATTTTGTTCCAGCCCCCCCCCCCTCTCCCAATATGATACTTTACGTTTCAAGACATCGGGATTCTAAATCTAAATAAAAAGTCTGTTCTTTCGCACAAAAATCCCATTTGGTATCTAGTTGTGCCCGCCACCTCGGCAATCCGATCGTACGAAACCGGTGGTTGTTAAGTGCAAAAAAACGGTTTAAAAAATTCACAAAAACGCAATTTTGGCAGTTTAATCGCAAATACGCCGTGTTTGGTATAGTTTTCAAGGTATTTTTAGATCCTAGGTCGAATGGAATGAGTATCAGACGTGTATAACTACGTATAGTGACATTATGGAATATTTAGTTTCCGTCGGTCCGTTGAAATCAGGTCATGTCTCGCATGGTTTATTGGTATTTTTCGATGCAAAATCGAATGGGATGGATCTCAGAGGTGTGAGGTCTACTGTGCAAAAGAATAATAAACCGTTGTGTAATAATTTGCAGCGTTTCTTGTTGTAAATATTCTTCAAAAGTCTGAACATCTTTCGTTTGAGAAATGTAACGATGACTTGCTACGAGTACCATGAACCCTGTTAAATCTCCCCCCTAAATCTGTTCCCTAAATAGTTCCACGAAGACTTTCTTCCTTGTCCCCGTCACAATCAAGGCGATCGGTCGGGGAAAGGTGGTCAAGTTGTTCTAATGGAGTCGAAGACTGTGAAAGGAAAGAAAACCGTAACCAGCTGAGGTCTACCGGTTCTGCTATGGAATCTCGTGAAATGCGACTCTTAGAAAACGTCCGAGACGTTTCGCAATCGCCTCTTTAGCGGCATTCGGAGCGGGTCGCAAACGTTCCATCACAGGTCCTGGAGCTGTCGAGATCCAGCGACGGCGTGAATCGTTTGCTCTCAACGATTGATTCGTTTAAGGCGACGGCAGAGGTTTGATGAGTCCTTAAGAGGTATCAAGATTGATCTTCTCGTATTCGAATGATTAGCCAAGAGCGTCAGTCAGCGCTACCTAGAGGTACTCAAAAACCCGTAGAAGTCGACCCGAATTATGATGCAAAATATCTGTTCCGGCGAATCGCACTCTTTTACACAGCACCACTTGCATTCAGCTATCACTCTTGCAACTAATACGAGTGTGGTAGAATGTCCCTCGACGATTTCATAGAAAGTGGTGGCACTTAAGATTCCGGATTACTTATGCCACAACCGTTATTGAGAATTAAGTGCATAGATGTTTTATTTAACCGTCAATAAGATTTATCTGAGTTGGATCTTATTTACTGTATCAGTGAAAAACTGAAATGCTAATGAGTGGAATTTCATGGATTGCTCCTAATTATCTTAAACGTTATTAAACTCTCACCGTATTAGTACATTTATGTACGACCACCCAATATTTTCTTAAAACGCTAATATCGTATAAGCGGGATCTGTGAGGAAATATCTAGTGCGACGCACCATACAACGTTCCCCAACTTTACGCACATTCGGCGATTTTTATCGCTCTATCTGGTGATCCAATCGGATTCACTCAGTTTATATGATATAGCAGCGTATAAAGTTTTGAAATTTATTGTCCCTGCTTTTTTCACGACCTTCATTGACTAATCATTTCATCTATTTATTGGTCAGTAGAAACGGTTTCTTTTTTAAGAAGGTTCGTGTTTATTGTTCAGCAAATATAAGGAAAACGGGTTAGCCAATGTTCGTAACCGATCATTAACGCCGATTATTTTGGCGTTATAATCTGCTTTTCAGGTTTAATATGAAATTTTTGGAAATTTGGCAGAAAAAGAGCGGCAATCGAAGGTGGAACGAGTCTGGGAGAGCTTTTGAGAATCCACTATTAGCAATATCCAGTATCTTTTATGCGTGAAATGTCTTGACTTGCCCCGTTTCTCGCGCGGAGCTCGTATTGCAACCTTCCGACGTTGTTGTGCGATTTCAGTTCTATTTTACGTGGCGGATGTTTGGTGTTCGCTTATGCTACATTTTTGTGTGTACGAATGCACGTGTGTGTACCTTCCCGTCGAAATTGTTGACGGACGTCGCTAACAACTATTTGCAGGTATGTACCCAAAGTTGAACGATTGCTATTCGAACAACGATCTTCGAGGGTTTAGGAACAGTCATTTGTTAAGGAAAAAGCTGCTATGAGAACAACAAAATTCCAACGATTCGAACTAACGATGTTGACAGACAGAAGGACCCAATACTATGCGTGAAAAGCGTTACGATTATGCTTTAAAACGTTTACTAGACTCTTCGGGAACGCATCTTTGATTAAGATATCTCCTTAAGAGGTCTTTCTGTTTTATCTAAAAAAAGTAGATAATAAGGTGAGGGTTGGGTGAACTACCAAATAACTGGTTCTGTTTGCGGAACGTAGTTTTCTTCATAAAACTGGAGGTTCTGGGGTGGCCAAGATTCTGGACTTAGTTGTGTTACTCCTACTTATGCTTCGATCATTATTGAGGAGGTAGCGCGTAGATTTTTAAATTAAACTGTTATCGTGATTTTTCTGAGAACGCGAATATCGTTTGAGCTGGATTTGTGAGGAAATCTGGTCCGATGCAATGCACAACTGTCCTCCCCCCCCCCTCCACCACTTTGCATGCGCTCAGCAACAACAATGTACGTGATGTTCGAACTGTCTGGTAACCGCCATAGTATCGTCCCTCAAAGAAGTGTGAAACAATATCCTCCTTTCATTCCATTCGATCTAAGGAGGAGGGAGAGAATCTATCCAGAATGTTACTACAATACCCATTTCACATAGTACTGTATTCACCACAAATACCCACGTTCACGACTTTTTTTAGGTGTGTTTTTCGTTACCAATTCGTCCTCTAAACGTGTACTTAACTAGTAAAAATAAGTATAATATGCAATTTAGAAGGATCTCTGTTTCCAAGCGTCGACAGTGGATTCCTTTTACAGATTTAATTGAAAATTGTGGCCCCATCTTCATAAAGAGAAAACCCTGAAGTATTAGCTACATGCTGTCCGAGCCTCTTAACAACACCTCTGGTACTTGTGGAATGTTTTTCGAATCATTCTGTGATCGTAAAGTATTCCGAACGTAGTTTGATTTGAGACTTAGAAAGTCCCATTCTTGTACTAACATTTCAACGTTTTTCAACTAAGTGGAGTACATCAACACAAAACATTTTATTCTTATGTGATGAAAGAGTTTTGAGACGGGAGAACCATTTTGAGCACAACTATAATATA
This sequence comes from Pachypeltis micranthus, assembly GCA_020466155.1. NCBI lineage: Eukaryota > Metazoa > Arthropoda > Insecta > Hemiptera > Miridae > Pachypeltis > Pachypeltis micranthus. The sequence continues at coordinate 27,960,111 of CM035778.1, read as the reverse complement.
GAAACATCATAAATGCTCGTAATCACGCGTGAAACTGTACCTGAAAGAGTAGCGTCCGTGGATTTGTGTGAACTGGATAGGTGTAATTGGGCAGAGAGTTAAGCTGTAGAATGCGGTAATGAGAAGAAACTTATATGAAGGGCCAGGGGGAAAAACGATGAATGTCAAGAAATATTAATTTTGAGAAAAATGGAAAACAGAGTTTCCTGTCCCGAATTTCGTTTGTGCACAATCCTAACACAGTTTTTCTAGCATTATTTTACTCCAACAGGTATCAACAATCGATCAATGTAATTTTTTGGACGGATTCCAGGGGCAGATATTTCCATTAAGAGACAAATCTGGAAAAAAACGAAGAAAGGTTGACAAAAACTAGGCACTCATCACCCATCATCAAGTAGATGGTCTATGTATGAACCTTCAGTGTTTTCTTCTGTGGCAGACGTTCTTGGCAAGTTCTCGTAAAAGGTTATTGCGTGTGGGTTAATCAAAAATTGCTTCAAATGTTGCAAATCGTTGAACTTGGGTTGAGGGAGCTGATTTGTCTTTGTTTTTACCTCTTTTTGCGGGGATCCATAGTATGGCAGAGCTCATATATGGAATAAAAAAGTTGTTCTGGTAGAAGACTTTTGGTGGGGTGCTCTGCCTCAAACTTCAAGCAACCGGCCTTGTCGGAAAAGGGCATTTTGGTTGATAAATTGGCTTCAAGAAAGCGGACCAACCATTGAAAAGATCCTGTTTGCAATCAACCACAGCAAAGGGTGACGGGTTTTCTCTGCCAATGCCTTATAACATCTCTCCATTCATCAGGCAATTCAACGTAAGAATCTTGGTTGACGAAGCTCGTATTTTTGTCTCATTCCAGATATGAGTGGCCTCTGACGGGAAAGAATACTTCAACACTGTCAAATCGATTCTTGTCGGCCACTAAATGGTGGAGGTATCGGATGACGGTATAATTCTTGTTCTGCCCCGCACACGAATCGCAAAACAATACCAAATGGCGTACCGGACTTGGCCAAATATCGGCTAGAAAACTGTTGAGCATTGAACATTCATCGTTATTCCCGCTGCGCTCGGACACTCATCGTTTCCCCCCTTATAACCAATCTTTCTATGCGATTTTCGGTTGATTCTCATTGTTTTTCCCCCTTAAGGTTTGGCAGGCTATTTGTACTCCTCCAAAGCTAACAGATAGCGCTGAAATCTCCAAATGGCCGAAAAATTGACATTCATCGTTTTCCCCCCTGACCCTTCATACGGTTTGGTGGGTGTGTGGGAGGGAGGGGGGTATAGTGAGTACAGGAATGAGCGTTAAGACTTATTTTTGTGACACTTTATGGCAAACAATAACTGTCAATACCTCTATATTTAGTTAGTTAGTTTTATAGGGAGATGCGGAATGAACTTGCAAGTTTGTTAGGACTCTACAGCCTTCTTGGGCCAAGATTCGTGAACTGTCCATAGGCTACTTGTGTTTGAGTAAGTTAACTCATCATATTGGCTGAATATCTGTAAATTTTGTTTCAGGGTTTAACTATCTTTTCAAAATGGTCATACGAGGCTGGTCGCCACGCTTTCTCTATTCTCTCGGGTTATTTAGACGATAAATCTGTGTATCTCTCGCGGTTTCACGACCTGCGAAGGCCGACGAGGCCTGTGTTCTCACTCCCGCGAGAGAACTGGGTTAATTTGTCAACGTTGCTTTGCTGCCACGCCAAGTTTGTGAGGCGCACGAATCACTAGGGAGAGAGGGTTTTCCCGCTTCTGGCTAAAATGCGTGAGAACCTGGATCGTGACTACGGGGTAGCTCTGAGCTAGTAACTTGCCGAGTGGACATTTGATTTGTGCGTAAAGATCAACTGAAATGTGAGGCGCTTGTGAAGTTGAAAAAGCTTGAAGTTTCCAATAAAGTTGACAGAATGAATCGATTTTTTAGTCCGACGTTTTAATAATCTCTGCCCGACGTTCATTGAGATCTTTTCTATTCGTGAGGGAGTCCAGGTCATCTTAACTGCTGCAAGTTGAGGGGGGTCGGTGTTGGCTTGTGGGGATATTTTTCTCAAAATGGTGCCACGTTCCAAGGCTTTGTGCTTGGGAAAGAGGGCAAGGATGCAATGTAATCTATTCTGGGCATAGTCCTGGGGCACAGGATCAAGCTCTGCAGATGATGGAAGCCAAGGACTAAGCAAATGGTAAGATTGTTCTATTGTGGTCCTACGATCAAGTGCTTACATGGATCGTCAATTTTCATTCGCATCTTGTATTGCGTTGAAATGTTTTTGACTTTGACGTTGACGTTGTTTTTGACGTTGGAACTATTGAAATTGTGCATGGAAAGCGTCAGGCTTTACGTTGACCTGGTGTTACAGTTCTAGCCGTTCAGTTTATTGTGGCGAAGTCCACGGTCATTCATTTCAGGCATTCGATTCAAAGGGAAAGTCATTTGAGGTCCCGCGAGGTTGAAGGCGTTTCGAAACCTTCGACGAAGATAAATCGTAATTCTCCGGAAGATTATTCAATTTCTGACCGATAGTGACGTCATTAACGTTGGTGAGGCGCTCAGGGAAAGAGGTCGTGCCTGACCCTCCGGGCGAAGAGTCAATTCTTGAGTCCGAAAAGGTCGAATCTGATAAGAGAAGCGAAGAGTAAGGAGTTGAGTCTTCGATTCAATTGTACGCGTTCGAAAGTGTAGGAGTCAGGGAGGAGTACATTGTGGTTTCTGTGCTTGGAGGGTGCCCATTATTGAGGTCACAAAAGGCTAGGTTTTTGGGTTCCTTGGGCTTCGGTCACTTTCAGGTGAGACAACTGGCATGAGAGGTGTCTTTCTTAGTCCTTATAAAGCAGCCAGCTGTCAGATAAGTACTTGCAACCCTTTCTATCCTGTAAACCTTCAAATTATGTTATTGGTGAGTGGTGTCTCTCCAAAGACCTGCGGACCTATGGACGACTGAAAGTGATCCTACATGGGGTGTGTGTTGCCGATACACCATAATGAACTGAGTCTAAGTGAATGGGCGAGGTAAGCTCACAGTCAACCTATAGAAATTGGCGGTCCAGTCCCGTTGAACTTTTCTTCTCTGGGGCCACTGAGGCTGTTTTATCTTACAATGAAAAAATTTATTTGGGGTAATTGAAGTTGATAACACTTGAAGAGTGGCAAGGGGCAAGGGAATGCTCATGAAAGGGAGGGACGTGGCACATTCAAGCGTCTAATAAGGATAAGAGTGTAGCTGGACCATTGGATGAGTAAGTTTTCTACGATAAATTAAAGGTGCTCCACTTCTTGTTTCCCAAATAGCCGTCAGCCTCCACCTCGTGCAGTTACCTGAGGAATCGTGCTTTGCTTCATCGTAGGAGCTTCACACATCAGCTGTCGGAAATGTGCCTGATTTATAGCTTTCTCCGCTTACCATAAAAATGTTTCCTACCTTACTCGCATGGATCGAAAGGAGGTTACGATACTGGTGATGGATTTTTCTGCTGCTTTCGATCAGGTCCGTCGGGATATTCTTCTCGCCGTGCTGCAGTCGATTGGGATCGTTGGAACTGTGTTATCATGGTTCAGCTCCTACTTGTTGGCACGGCTTTTGGCAGTCAAAGGGAATGATGGTGAGTTGTCGGCCTGGGAGGGGCTCGACGTTGGGACTCCACAAGGGTTCGTGCTTTCCGCTCTCTGCTTCGTGCTCTACACCACTTCGTCACCGAAAGTCCTCTCGGTGGGTACTCGGCATATGTCGTATGCAGATGATCTCCAGCTGTTCCGGTCTTGCCGAGTTGAGAACATTGGGGAGACGGTGCAGGCCTTGAGTGCCGAACTTGGCCGCGTTAATGATTGGTGTTCCTCTTACGGGATGGATTTGAACTTGAGGAAAACTAAGGCGATGATTATCGGTTACCCAAGGATTCTGGATAAAGTTAATTTGGTTTCTGCACCTAAAATCACCTTTGAGGGAATAATGCTGGAGTATGTGCACTCAACTAAGATGCTTGGAGTCGTGGTACAGGGCACACTGGGGTGGGAACTCCAAACGACTGCGATGTGTCGGACTATTTTTGGTGCTATCTACCAGCTGCGCAGAACTGCTAGTCTTCAGCTCGTTCAGAGCCTCGTCCTGCCTCACTTAGACTACGCGGCAGCTCCGCTTTGCGACCTCAAGTGTGAGGAGCTTGATCGATTCCAGAAGGCGCAAAACGCCGCTTTACATTTCGCGCTAAGGTTGAGCCTGGACGAGCACGTCACGGCACGCTATCACCGCCTTGGTTGGCTCAAGATACGAAAGCAAAAGCGGCTGAAGGTGGCCACTTGATGTTTAAAGTATGAAGTCCCACCAGCCTGCCTACCTTTATGACAACTTCGAATTCATGACATCGAGCGACATCCGGAGTAGGAATAAACTGCTGGTCATTCCCAGGCACAGAACGACGATCGATGCTGGCACGATCCTTCCTCGTGCAGGGGTCAAAGCTATACAATGACAATGTTGACGAGTTTGACTTCACGAAAAATGTTATTGTGTTCAAAAAGAATTGTTAAAAGAATATGAATAAGTTGTCGTAGTGATGTCCCACGCTCTCGTTACACTCCTTACTTCCTCTTGATTTGAATTCATTGTTAACTTTTTTAGTAAATTTAGTTTATAGATGTTGTGTTAGTTTATGCGGTGGATCTCTCTCTCGTAATGTATATACAAATTGTTATGATTGTAAATGCAAATTTAGAGGATGATTGTGAAGCCTGTAGCTTGGGGGAACGGAAGAGAGGGCCCCATGGCCCTAATTCCCTGAGGTGGTTAAATAAAATCTCTCTCTCTCTTTCTCTCTCTCTCTCTCTCTCTCTCTCTCTCTCTCTCTCTCTCCCTCTCTCCCCCCTCATTGAGTGGGATTTGTTGTTATTGAAGATGTGTCAGCCGTTGCTGTTGGGTTGGGGAGCTGTCCTCTTTTCTGTTGTATTGAATTCCTGAAGAGTGTTTTCATGCTTCCCCAAATATGGCTTCTGAATGCAAAATCAGATCGGCTCATTGATGTGAATTGTGAACCCAAGTGGCTGTGAAGTGAACCTGTATGAACGAACAGTTCTCTAAGAGAAAGGAGGGCTTGTAATTCCTGGTTATATGTTTTTGTCTGTTTCATAACGAGCCTAATGGACCCCGCGTTTCATTTCCCGAAGTTAATTGGCGGCTCCGGCAACAGCAATAATTAGGCGCTTCGATGGAGGTTTTGGGAGTCGAAGGCGTCGACACTTGTTGATTATTAGAAGGCGTGAGCGCTTTACAAAAGGCCCAACAGAAGAAGCTCGGAACTGAAGCGTTACTTTTTAATTGAGCTTTCTGTGAGTGGAAATTAATCGTTTGTCGTTGGCTCATTTGCTCCAGCCCTGTTTCATGGGCTCTTTGTGGGATGACCCTGCCGTTTGTTGTGGGAATCGAGCGAACCTATTAACAGGTACGCAAGGTCGAAAAAAAAAGTTGGTGGCGAGCTTCACGGAATTCATACAGGCGTCCATAATTATCCTGTAATCTTCATTGAAGATGATTCGTTCTATTTAGTGAAGAAAGAATGTGTTATTGAGCACAAAAAGCAGTGATCAATAGGCTACGATGTGTATGTGATGTGGAGCTAAGAAAGCTAACGTTTGAGTTGGGGACTGGGGATTGAATTCCATCCATTCGTTGGAGCCATTTCCGATAACAGTGCATCCCTTCCCATTCTCTCACACATTTCCTTTCTATGCACGCGCCTTAACCTAATTTTCACGAGAAAAATTATGGCTGGAAGGAGGATGCACTCGCACTTCTAGGTCGCACACATTTACCTAACGCAGCTCCAAGTTGCCACTGTAATTGACGTTCGGGAGGGAGATTAACAACATTCGATCTGCTAACAAGGCAATGAATACCTCGAAGCCTTTATTTGGCTCTGTTGGGCACACGAAAGGGTGAGTGTTGAAGATCGAAATAAAAGAAACTCGGCGAGGAGGAGGACTGTATTATGTGCAATGAAGTGAGTTGAGTTTGTGTCTAAAGGGCGAAACAAGGGGTTCCTGTGTATGCGGGAAACTGTATCGGAAGGAGAAGAGTGAGCACAGGAAGACGAGTGTCTTTAGAGAGAGTTTGTAGGTGAATGATTTTGGGAGGAGCTGTCTGTTGTGGAGCGGAATCTGAAAAGGGGAGAGGGAAAAGATAGGTAAACCACTTCAGGGAAATCCGCTGTTGGAATAACCGTGGATGTGGAATTTCCACAGGTACGAAGGTCTGTGGAGGAAACAATGAATTTGCCATTAGGGCAGGTGTGGCCATTCCGAGGTTAACAAACCCAGACTGATTTGGTTTGCGTTGAACAGGTTCCTAAGAAATTACATGATCAATAGGACATCGGGTGAATGTCTTCGACTCTGTTCAAACACCCTCAGCCTCCATTTCGCCTGCAGCGGTACTTACAGCACGTGTACGAATACCTTTAAGAAATTCCAGACCAGTCACACACAGCTTCGTCCACCAAGCTGAAGACTGTGTCTGCCCTGACTCAGCCAACACTCTACTGATATTTGAATTTAGTGAGTAGGCGTAGATAATTGAAGCGGTAGGTTTGTGGCATCATGTATGCTGTAACTCCCGCTTGATACTGAAAAAGGATTTATATTAAATGTTACGTGACACGAGGTGATACGAAGTAAGTCGTGTGTGTTGAACGCATGGGAAGGAGCTCCTTTGACGTCGATTTCTCTGGTCAATACTCTCGGGGGTTACCTCATTCGATTATCTTTTAAACTGCCAGGACAACCCTTGATCATTTACGGCCACCTGGAAGGCCTAATTAAACAATCCTCCGATTCTCTCGCTGTATCCAACTCAAACTTGGTTCGTGATGTACTTCACTCTCACTGAAGCTTTTCTGCCAAATGCACACGAAAATTAGTGACAGTATTTCCTCAGTTACATGTGTGGTGCAGGTCTTGGTCTCTAATCTACAATTTCCTACGTTAGCTCCGCCCTTAGCACAATCTCAGTCCAGAACACAAAGTGAAGTAGGGCTAAACTCGTGCGATGTGAGTTATAAATATATCATTGACACATTATTCGATATTTGGAGTCTACCGTGGGATGAGCGAGCCCACATTTCAATCTATTCCACCAATAGTAAGGAAAATATGATTTTCATTAAGGAAAGAATTGTGTTCAGGAGACGTTTTGAGTTATCGTGCACCTGGGGCCTGTGAAATGCATTTATCTTTAGTCTTCTTTGTTTACATCGATTGATAAGGTTCGTGAAATATCTCGGTATCTCGAGCGGTATCTCTTGGTATCGTAATAATTCAATATTCTGAGCCTACGAATCAGAAACGTCATATTTTTGAGAAGGGTTTTTTACGTTTGGGTGAATAAAGTAAAAATATTCTGACAAATAGAAAAAGGCCGCGTATAACTCAGTTTTTATCGTCAAGTTGGACGTAAATGCCACGAAGACTTCATTAGCAACGTGGATGTTGCCAGAAATCAATTCCACCGAAGCGCGTCGTTCCTCAACTATTCTACCTTTCTATTTCTCTGGGAATCAAGCGTTGAAACCCTCGTTGATTGGCTGTTTCCAACGAGTTACCTGCAATTGACAGGTTTGCAAGTCCTTGATGAAGATAGAGAGGCACCGTGTTTCCCCTCCTCTCGTCGAAGCTTCAGTTGCCGATGTGTACAACGAGCGGGAATCATTCGAGCGTTCGACGATACTCGATAAACCCATCAGATGTCCTGTTTACCGGGCGGGCCAATCAATAGCTCCAGAACGACCTCGATGATACGGAATATCTTGGAAATCGGCCTGTCGTTTTATGTCGTTAACTGAGGGAATTGACGGTGCGTGGAGCATAAGGGGGAAACCCAATGGTCCCGCCCTAATTCAATACTGATCCTCAAGGAAATTCCGCTTAATTCTTCATTAGGATTTCACTCAGACCGCCCAGGGACATGTCGGATTTATCGTTGCTATTCGAAAATTACCGAAGGTTTCGCTATTTTGAACTTGTATTGTTTTGTTGTGTAGTTCGCTGCTAGGAGGCACTAACAACCTTCTTTACTCAAACATTGTGCGTACTCAATTCATTCCCACACTATACAATAAGTAATTGGAATTACTAGAGAGGGTAACACCCATGACGGTTACTCAATGTGGTTGCGATGAGCCGGAAGTTCACAATGTCCACAGTAAAACGTATAACTCTAAAGAACTTCTGCTAGTGTAGCAGAAATGGGAAAAAGGCGAAAGGTGGGCATAATGACCGGGTCTAAAGGAATGGAAGCGAACGATGCGCGCACCGTTGATACCACGTTGACAGGAAGGCAAATATTGTCGGTTTTCCTCGATCCGAAAAATGCTACTGATTGCCATTCGACCTGACATTCGCTAAGGGGATTCCAATGACTAATAACCAACTCTTCCGTTGGCAGCCGGGCTTCTATGCGATTGTTGCAAAGTGGATCGCCCCTCCAGAAGACTTTGAAGTGACTTAATGCGTTTTTATAAGGCAGAGTGGGTTCCTGCTATGATCAGCAGAGTAGAGTAGCGTCTTTCATTTTCAATGCTTCATGCTCGATTTATAAGGGAATTTTTATAGGATTTCAGAGTAACTAGGGTGAAGTGGGTCCTATCCCTGGTAACCTGAATGCCCTCTCGGGCCAAATTCAAATCGGAGAAGGAGCTGCTGTGGGGATGATGACAACGAATGACGAAAGGGCCTTTGTCAGCCATATTCTGTTTTCCTCCTTTCTAGCGTTATATTTGTAACGACGGAATGGTTAGGGTTGGATATCAATTAAAGAATAAAGTACTCTTCTATTCGAAAACCAACCAAATCCGAATTCCAGAACTCAAAAAAGTAAATAGTTAAGTGTTGGTAACTGACGTAAGTTCTTGTAACTGACGTAAGTTCATTGCAGCATCTGTGGGCTTACCAAGAGATAAGCGATTGATTAAGAATCCCAAGACTTTCGCGCCAGACAGAGACTACACTCCCAAATTGAATGTAATTGGTTGCTGTTCCTTCTTTTTTTTTGCTTCATGACGTAATGGACACTTAGTGCCGGGCTTTCACGCTTTAAGCTCGTCACTTCTCCTCCTGAAGATCGTCTGTCCACCCGAACCGTTTTTCTATTTCTTCCTGGTAATCCAGAACGTGCACGTTGGATGTCGGTTGTCCAGTTCGAATATTGGGAATCCCAAGCGCGTAGTTTCGTTCATCCGACGAGGATCAAAATTGCATAAAACTGAAGAAGACGCCTCAGGTCAGACTTAGAAAGCAGTGTTTAGTTGGTTGGAATTCCACGAAGAACCTTTTCTTTTACGCGTAACCTGAGTTATTTTATTTTACTCGACGATATAATCATTTCTTTTATTTCAATAAATTTAATGTATGTCGTGTGGTTCAAGGGTTTCGTTCAAAATAGAACTCTTCTTCCCCTTCACATTGACCGTTACAACCACCGCACCATCCTAAGCAGTTTAGTAATTATTTAGTGGTACTAGAAGCACCATGTTACGTTCTCAGGTTGTAGATCTACTTCAAAAACCCAATATGACAGATGTATAAATTAAGTGTAAAGATTTATTCACCTCAATTTGTGAATTGCCCGTTCTAAAGTTGTTGTTGTTTTTTCTCCACAGCTCCTGATGCCTTCCTCCAACTTCATTTTGCTGGTAAGTTTGAATTCCTTAAATTTTAGATTGCTTTCAAGTTGATTGAGGTCATCGATAAAATGGTTGTAACCTATCTAAGGTTTTGGACTGGTGAATGCTTATCAAGCCAGATTTTGCACGCAGTTTAATAAAAAAGAAAGTATTAAAATAAAGTAATCGTTGAACTCATATAAAATATAAATTGGTACTTGTACAAGATTTCGTCACACGACGATTAAAGTTCGTGCCCCCTCTTGGTGTACAATAGGCCTGCGGCTGTATAGTGGTTCAGGTATGGCTGTGGTAGATATTGTCGAAGTATGACTTCCAGGTAAGACGCTGGTAAACCTTGTCAAACTACGAATATGTTGTTTTCCAGCGACTTTTGGAATGCCGAAACCCACCGAGAATGCTGAATGCGCGGTAATTACGCTTTTCACTACAAAAAGTTAGGGAATGGTAATTAATAAAATATATCAGCCGTTCAAGGTGAGACGAAGATGGTTGGAATAGGTCATGAAATAAAATGGCGCATGGAGCTGGTGTGCTGACATCACTCACATTAAAGCGGAATGAAATAAAACACTCAATGCAACTCAGTGTGTTGGATGAAATAAGTGGTGTAGCTGCTTGAGCAGTCATTGTTCGGTAGGCTGAATTAGCTGGGTATTTTTTGGGTCTCGGAGCTTGACCCTAAGTCATGGTTTCCCTGAGCACTGACCCCCTTTTTTGTACGTGTGGGAAGTCCTGCTCCTCAGTTATTTCGAAGTGACGACGAATTTCCCCCTTTCCTGGACTTTCCAAAACTATCCTTTTCCTACCTCTATTTTGGCTTACGATTCATTCTGAATAATAACCCTATGTTTTCAGTCACGAAAATTTTTGTACAACCCCCCCCCCCTCAAAATTTGATACTTTACGTTTCAAGACATGGGGATTCCAAATTTGCAATGTCCATCCGTCGTCCCCTGTCCGGGCCGTTTTGTGCCTTTAACGCGATCTAAAAAATTCGTTCTTTCGCTCAAAAATCCCATTTAAGTCCAGTAGTAGTTAAGGCCACTTCCTCCGCAACACCCCTCCATCGGGTCATAAATGCCTACAGACGTTTACGTGCGCCTGGCGCCGGGGGAATATTTAGTTTCTATAGTTCCATTGTAGTCAGGTTATGTCTCGTATGGTTTACTAGTATTCGATGCTGAATCGAATGGGATGGGTCTCGGAGCAGTAATACTAGGTCAAGCTGTTCATGAGAATAATAAACCATTGTGTAATAATTTGCAGGGTTTTTACTTTTCTCTCCTCAACAGACAGCTCCTTCCTAGTCAATCATCTGTCAGCACTCGCGGACGACAGTCCTCTCCCAGTTCTCCCAGCAGACGCTAGTTTCACCTCTCATCGACATATAATTCAAATTTCTCCCTCCTTCCCCGTACAACCAGTTTCACACGTTCAGAACCCCCTTTGTTCACGTTTATATACTTACACTCCAACTGATTTCGCTATTCTGTCAAGTGTAATACTGTCCTCACTCATGCTCACCAAGTCCGTTAGTATCTCAGTTTCAAGCTCTCCCATTCGTGCGCCCAAAAATATTCATTCACATCATCATTTGTATTTATTTGTTACCTATAGGGAACGAGGGCACAACCAGACAGAGAAGTCCAGAGCTAAAAAGTACACAGAAAATTTTACGATTTACAACTATTGTGGTATGTACCAAAACGAACGTCGACATCGTCGATGAGTTACCGTTTTGAGAGGTGGGGTGGGGGGAAGACGTATTATCGAGTAGAGCATCAAGCAAAGAATGTACGGCTGAAAAAACTCTGTTATGAGTGTTCTGGTAAGGGACCTCCGTCAAGAGATGTGAAATGTCAATTCGGTCTAGAAAAGTCATAAAAACCAACCACGGTGACCAACAAGATCGATATCACGGCCATAGAATGACCGATGCGCACTTCGGGGCAGAAATAAACGACATCCTTGTAAAGAGTCAGTAGTAAAATATTCACGTTACTCTTAATGGCGCCAAGAGCTTGCGGAAAAACGGGAAATTTGTCTTCAAAAGTCAAGCTGTTTTCAGTTTAGGGCTGAGGGCTGGTTGAAAACTCGTGATACTCAGGTTAAGATGTTTGTGAGCAAGCCAGGTGTTACACAGCGCTTGCAAGGCATTGTAGTTGGACTTCAAGACCTCTAAATAGGAGCAGGGCATGAATGAGCACTAAAAAGATGGGCACCTACAGCTTAGTGAACCTAAGAGGCGGATAGACGAGGAAGTTCGTTGTCTAACACGTAAGGAAACCTTCAAACTATTAAATAAAATAGTGATCTCGGACGAGTTACCATAAGCAGCTGGCAGATTCGTGTTGTCTTAATCGACGAATATAAATGAGTTTGATTCGAATATTCTTTGAATTACGGTTATCCTTAAAGGGCCACGAGATGTATTTTGTTTTCCTTATTCGGGTTCGCGTTGACCTGAGGAGTAGTCGTCCTTGGTGCCGTGGAATAATGGAAATAGCGGCGGATGTGAAGGCAGGAGGCCGTTATTATTGTTGTGTGGCTGGCTGCCATAGTAAACACGAAGCCTCCGATCCACCTGGGCCCACCTGTTTCACTTCTGCTACTTCGGTTCCGAACGAGAAACCTTTTGGGTCAGTTTTAGGGGGGTTTTTGTGGACACCGTGTGGATGATATTCGTCTGACAACGAATTTATCTGTAGCCTTACCCGTTGACCTGATAAAAGTCCTGTGCGTGGAACGTGCAGTATGTTGTGGGTGGTTGAATTGAGTGACGATGCTGAGAAACACGACAGGGATGTGATCATTTTCTTGGCGCGTTCGACAGGAGGGTACCACTGCGTCAATGTAGTGTTCAACTCGCAGGTATCTTGTAGGTCTCAGAGATGGCCCTAGCCGTTATTATTATACAGAATGCTGGAGCTGAGCTCAGGAAAACTTAAACTGGCATCAAGCGTTGGTTAAGCCTACTTATGGTTACACCATGAGGGTGTGGGGACTGTTCCCAGGCTGTACTGGAAGTGACAGCAAAAACCACACTCCGTTCAACATATATGACTGTTGCTGACTGGCCCAAATGACTTTGCCGAAAGTTTTTGGGGAAACAGTGACTTTGCCGAAAGTTTTTGGGGAAACAGTGACTTTGCCGTTAAGGGCCAGGGAGTCCTGTTAGGGCAGGTGTGGCCAGGGTCCCAAGGTAAAAAAACCAAGACTGCTTTGGTTTGCGTCGAACAATGTCTGTCTTCAGTGCCAATTTGATGGGCTTTCAGAATGAATCGCTTTGTAGCGCATACGCTACTTCTCTGTTTTGCAGACATTCATGCACTGGTCTAATTAGACGTCTGTGGTTAATATTAACACTAGTTCCTATTTACTGTCTCTCTTCTAACTCCACGTAGCAGCTTTTCTTCTCGAGTGAGTCCTCTGGGTGAGCCATGTCGGGTCGGAACAGAACCTGAGGGTCATGACTGCAATTACGGGAACCTAAGATCCCTCCCAGCGAATGTTTGCCCTTTAGCCATCCGCTTAGCCTGACTTTTCAGCGGTGTAGCCACTTTCTCTATCATCAAGTGAGCCCAGAAACTCATCTTGTTGTCGTAATCACATATAGACGTTGTGTACTAGGGCACTTCGACTACCGTACTCTACTTGTAACGGTTACGACCTGGTCCTGGGCCTCCTGCGTCGTCCAGACGGAAGTGTGCACAATAGGAAGTATCCCTCTGGCATTCCTGTGAGTAGCAGTTAGTTAAAGCAACATTAAAACACCTACGTGCTGTAACTGCACATACAAGACTCCACCAACAGGATTGTCACCAGCCAATTAAGGGCTCGGTTCTCACATTGGGCCCATTACCGGCTTTCATTCACAATGTCGCCACATTTCCTTCCGAAGCGAACCCGGTGACACACTGGGCGTCTCTTGAGCATCTTTAAATAATGACTACTAAATCTCCGCTGTGCCTAATTATAAAATTTACGATAAAACGTTAGGGAAGGGGTCATTTTTTTCATCTGATCCGAATCGAAGCGCGAGTGAGAAATCGAAGAAACATCCGGTTGAAAAAAAAAGAGACCCCACGAGATAAAAACCCCCCCGATTATTAATGATCTGCTGAATGGAGATGACGTTTCCCCAATTCCCTATCTCGGGGTTGTTCTGCTCGAATAATTGAATAACGTTGCAGGGCATTCGAGTCAAACACACAGAATCACTGGCCAGCAGGGTGTGCATTTGACGCATTGACTGCGTTTTGAACGAGGATATAAGGCGTGTTCACCTGCCAGAACTACTTCCTCTCACAACTGAAGCCCACCGCAATTTTCTACTACAGCATATTTGAATGAGCTCGTGGGCATGCTTTAAATCCAGTCGAATCAACAGAAAGATGTCATTTTTACGGTCCGCGGCCCAATCGTGTGAAAAAGTTTAGTTTTCTTCAGATCTTTACGGTCTGAGACCTAAATCGAAAAAAAACAAACGATTTCATCAGTAGCAAAAACACGATTCTGTGTTTTAGCCGCATTTTTCTTACTTTTAGTCCCACACTCCTCTTACCTCGATGGACATTGTTCATAACCTTTTTTGCCCGTCTTCAAAAAATCACGAACAATAAAAGAACCTGTTCAATAGGTCAAGGCGTTCCCTCCGTTATCTATCCACAGACTTACGCGAAGCGCCATCACAAATCGTGTTTTGGTTTATTATTCATTCTCAATAATAACCCTATGTTTTCGGTCACGAAACATTTTTTCCACCCGTCCCCTCAAAATTTGATACTTTACGTTTCAAGACATGGGGATTCCAAATCTGCAATGTCTGTCCGCCGACCCCCATCCAGGCCGTTTTGTGCCTTTAACGTGGTCTAAAAAAGTCGTTCTTTCGCACAAAAATCCCATTCGGTATCTAGTTGTGCCCGCCATCTCGGCAATCCGATCGGACGAAGCCCATGGTTGTTATGGACAAAAATGGTTAAAAAAATTAACGAAACGTAGTATAATCGCAAATAAGCCGTGTTTCGTATCGTTTACATCTTGGGTCGAATGGAATGAGTATCAGACGTGTACAACTGCGTATAGAGAAATTACAGTAATTATTAGAGTCTACTAATTGAAAGAACTCGGGGGGAACCACAGCGGAAGTCAACGTTTCGTCGTTAGTACTCCCTCCCTCCTTCCCGTCTCATCAAAACCACCCGCCCGCTCGACTCGCAACGTCGTGTTAATTGCCGAGGGTTCACTGGAAGTCCCCGTCCCAATTTCCCCAACTCTTTTTGCCCGACTGGCGGAGGAAGGTGAGAGCCACTTCCTTCGCACACCCCTACATCGGATCATAAATGCCTACAGACGTTTATGGGCGCCTGGCGCCGGGGGAATATTTAGTTTCCGTAGTTCCATTGTAGTCAGGTCATGTTTCGTATAGTTCGCTAGTATTTTTCGATGCTGTATCGAATGGGATGGCTCTCGGAGCAGTAATACTAGGTCAAGTTGTTCATGAGAATAATAAACCGTTGTGCAATAATTTGCAGTGTTTTTTTCGATTCGGTAAGCCTCAAAACGTGAAAACCATAAGAAAGCCCAAGTTTTTGTTTGTTAAATTGCAGTGCTAACAAAAAGCTGAAGTAAAATATGTGGTCATAAGCCACGTGCAGACTATGCGTTATCTCATTCAACTATACGAGCGTAATCCAAGACTAAAAAATTCTATAGAACGTCAGCCAGACGACTAAGGGGTTGCTTAAGGTACCTGCCAACCAACCTGGACTACTGAGTATCCAATGAGACCAAAAGTTCGAACATTGACTTAGTGTTGATGACTTGGGGCTGAAAGAAGTTGCTCAAATTATACACAATGTCGTTAGTTGGTGGCTACGAACAGCTTATGTGGCAGTTGACACTTCAGAGTCCTTCGGCATTTCGCGCAGGTCGTGGCAGGGTTACGAAGAACCGGAATCCGTACTCGTACTCAACTCAACAGGCAGACATTTCCTTATCATTTGAATACTGGACCGCGCCCGCTAAGCGTGTGAGTGGTCGTCACAATCACCATTGTTACGTACAAATGCCCGTCAGTAGCACTTAGTGAAACGCTGCGTTGGCAGAGGAAGTAGTCGTCTTGGTTCTGCTCCTTCGTTAGCATTCAGTCATCCTCTTATCTTCGATCGACACACAGAAAAGCCGGGATTAGTGATTAGGGCTGGGTGATTAGATTCTAATGTCAAGTTGTTCAATCTCAGTCTTGTTTTGCAGTCGAAAGGCAGTTCTTTCGAATATCAGTGTGTGTGATGTTGAGAACCATTATTGGCAAGTTGATTAGCCTGTAATTCTAGAAATGTATGTTTGAGTATGGACGTCTAGAGCAGTGTGAGTGCTACTGAGTTTCCGTTATTCGCTCCAAGCTCCCAGACGCACGAACCCTTCCCGTTTTGGTTTGTCATAGATGATTTGCTTCCAACAAAAAAATCCTTAGATGCTGCTGAAACTTCTCAATCTTCCAACGAGGTTTACGTTAGAGAGGGCTTCATATGAGGGGGAAGGCAACCTTTTAAAAACGCCGGTCCCTCACCTGTAATCCGCTCGGCTGCTCGAGCTTGTAAAAACAGACCTATCGAGATGGCGCAGGTAGAAAAATTCCCGGACCCTCAAATTAACCGTCTCACAGAAAGTAGCGGGTCGAGTTAAACCTCAGTCAACAAATCGTCTCCTGGCGGCATCACGTTCCTCAACCTTAAACGCACCAGTGGAACGAACAAAAAAAAAAACCTGGGAGTTTGAAGAAGCTCGACAAATAATCCAAAAAGCGCGTTCCAGTTCCTGGTTGGTTGAGCATCTGCTCACTACCTGATGAGCTCCATACCCTTCCGAAGCAATAACCCATGGCAGTGATTAGTGTAAAGGTCATGAACTGTTTAAACTGCATGACGTAAGTTCCTATACTTCCTAAACAGCTACTTTATTCAGTCCGAGTCTTTTGATCTCGGAGTTCCTTCCTCCTGCCCAAATGACAAAGTTAGTGTCTCCTCTAACCCCCTCGTACCTGTGGAAATTCCACCTCCGTAGTTATTTCAAACAGCCGCGGATTTCCCTGAAGTGGTTTTCCCATCCTTTCCCTCTCCTCAATTTCAGATTCCTCTCCACAAGAGACAGCTTCTCTCAAAATTCATTCAGCTGTGAACTCTCGCAAAAGTCACGCTTGCCTCCCAGTGCCCACTCAGACACTTTCCTCTATCAATTGTCAGCCCAGTTACAGCTCGCTCTCTCCTTCCGATAAAGTTTCCCGCTAGTTCATGCATATTTCCGAGTTGTCCTCCTGTGTCACTCTTTTATACACTAACTCTACTTACTTCATCGCATTTAATACAGTCCTCCTCACACTCTGACCTTATTTTATTCTCAATCTTCAACTTTCGCCCTCTCTCACACGCCCAACATCCAGAATATGAGAAATTTACTCTGATATGGCTAGTCTGAAAGACGCTGGAACGACGCCACGAAAAAACCACAACTATCAATTTCAGTCGAGTATAGCTCTCTACTCTGCGTGTCTTCCGGTGCACAGTACGAACTTCAAATCGGTTTTTTTTTTTTGGCCGGAGGTTCCGTCGAATTCTTTTCAGAAATATACACGTGGGTCCAATACACTAGATAGAATCTAAGACATGCTATTGATGTATTGGAGTCGGACCTTCGTTGTAGAAAGGCGACGCATAAAGGATGTTGGGGGTTCGAAGAATCTAAAATGACAGTAAGAGAAAATTCAAATTTTGAAATGATTCACGAGGTACTTCCAGAGCCCCTGAGAGTCGTGGATTTGTGTTTGGTCTCTTTTTTGTGCCAAACGAAAATGCGTTAGTGTTGCTTTTAGGGATATTGTGAATTTAATTCTCTTTTTCTCAGGAGATTTTACTTAAATGACAATTGTAGGTGTAGATGTTGAACGCCAATTAACTAAAAATAATCCGCTACCATCAATTTGTTCATAGTGAATTGCACATTTAAAAACGTCTGTACATTCCGTTATTTATGAAATATTTGTTTGTTGCTTAAAATTCCCTTTAGCACGTTTTTTTCGGTTTTTTGCCGTATAGTACGGTTAATAAGTTAACCGAAACGTTTGGTTGAAAGGTCTTTTTTCTACATTCCTTCAAATAAGTAAGAAAACTGATGTATTCGGCTGAAAAAACGTCAAGTTTCCTTCGGGTTTTCGCGTTTCAATACGCGCTGAGTAAAAAAACTTTTTTTTAGAAAATGAACGGTTAAGAGAGCTTGTTGGGCGCACGAGGGAAGGAGTTGTAGGACGAAATGAAAAGAAACTCAGTGAGCGTTAGGTGGACTGTGTTATATGTGCAATGAATGGAGCGGAGTTCGTGTACAAAAGAGCGACGCAAGGAGACTACTCGGAATACACATGAACTGGCGTGGGAAACTGTATCATAAGGAAAGTGTGAGCTGTTACTGGGACGATAGTTGATAGTGGAATGACCGTGTGACCACTGGGAGACGAGTGTCTCTGGGAAGAGCGGTCTGTGTTGGAGAAGGAGGTAAATTGAAAGAAAGTACAAAAGGGGAAATCCGTTGTCGTTGGAAGTTAACCCGAACTTAATCCCTTTGTCGGAGGAGAAGCCGATGGCTGAATGAGCAGTTTTCGGACTTCCCCGCGGCATCACATGAAAAGGGCCGAAACTGTTGGGTTGGGGAGACCATGCATGTGCTGAACATTCTCCCCCACGCTGCCACAGCGGATTACTCAATTGGAAGGCAGTAGTTAATTTAGGCAGGGAAGGAAGAGCAGGGTAGAACAGGAGGATGTGGCAGAGCTGAGCGGATACAAGGGCTAGACGACAGAATGGTGAAAAAAGAGTAGGTGTTGCAGAGGCCAATGATCAGGTGATGAATAAGTACGACAACGGAGTACCTGAGCCCAGGTACAAAAGTGAGGGTGAATGAGTGAACACAGGGGGATATGCAGGAGGTGGTGAAAGAGAATGGAAGGACAGTAGAAGACAGCACTGGCATAAAGTGAGAAGGATTAAGGTGTGGTGATACTGTGGTGAGAAAGATAGGGTAAGGTGTACTAGGGAGGTAAGTAGGGCTGGCACACTGGCGAGGTGCAAACAGACAGGCACACAATGGTGGTGCAAACGGACAGGCACTCTTGGGTGGTGCTAGTACAGAAAGGCACACTGGGATGGTGCTAAAGAGGCAAGTGTAGTGAGCAGCGGACAGGAATTAGGACATACTAAGCGAGACCTAGTCCTGTGTAGGGTGAAATGAAAAAGTAATGTGCGGGAAGTAGAGAGGAAAGGTAGAAACTGCTAGAGTGTAGCATTAGGAAACCCTGTGGGTTGGGCGGGCGCACCAGGTAAAGGAATCAGCCTTTCAGCATGGGCTGAACAGAGCTCATTATATTCAGCCTGCTGATCCACATGGGGGCTCCAAAATAAAGAGCGTAAACAGTCCAAAATTAACTATAGTTATGGTAAATACCAATTTATTTTTTCTCAAAAAACCGGTCTAACGATTTTAGTAAAAATTTTTTTCATTTTGGTCGTTCCAAACAACTGAGTCAGTGGGAAAATAACTAAAGAAGCCCAATAAATTTCAATCAGTTACGGAAAAGTTCAACAAAAACCAATTTTAGAGCAGTTTGTTCTTTGTCCACCATTGACACAAATTTCGTTCTTACAAAAACTATATGGTTTCTGCTGCTCTGAGCTCGACAAAATCACTGTCGTCAAATGCCGCAAACACCTGAATCTCAAGCTCAACACTTCAACTCCTTTAGTTGGGGTTACCGACAGTTGATATTGCGGTTGATAAGTAGTATTCTGCCCTTAACTGCAGAAACCATATGTTTCTATGCGTTCTGTTCGTTTGAAATTTAACGACCATGTTACCCTTTCCTACAAATAAATCGAAATATTTTCAATAAAAGAACTTAAGTATGTAGTGATAGCCTGTATGGTTAATAAAATAAAACGATGCGACTTTAAAAATTAATATCTGTTTTAAGACTTTATATTCACGACGGACGCTCAAGAAATATAGATAATAATACTCTGCGATTCCCTGCACATACAGACGTGTTCGAAAGATCTAAAACAATGTATCAAATTCGATTGTAAAAATAATAAAACAGTTGCAAACTATATTTCAGGGAAGGTGGAAGAGAAGACCCCTGGGGACTTAACTTATGAAGTCGTGAATCAACCTACTCTTCCCAACTCTTTCCAATTAAATCAAAGGCATTTTCAACCTCTAAAATAAAGAATAGCACCATATAAACTAACGTAAAATAGTGTGTTGTTTTTTTTCATAGTGTTTTCTCCCTTTTACCAGAACAGCGAATGTGAATCTTTAAAAAAAAATCGCGTTGACAATCCCATGAATCTGGTTACTGAAAACAGGTGGGCAATATCTAGGGGCAACCTTATTAATTCCTGAACTTTAAGCGTCAGTTTCTGTATAGAAGGTTAAGGTTAAGGTGTACCGGAGGTCACTGCATATTTCCGCTCTTCATCTACATGAATGGCAGCCAACTTCACTTCTCCACGTTCACTCCCTTTTTTTGGTCGTGACCTTTAGCAGGTTTTGCATCTTCAATCTGCTCATTTCTAGAGCCAATATGCCAAGAGCCTCTGTGCTCAGTTATAGTGTTCACTGATCCTTCAAAACGTGGGATAATGGTGGTAATTAATGGAAATAACATTTTAGTATTTACGCTGTGTGATCCTTTGATTTACGCTGGTATTTAGGCGCGCAGAACCCCCTTGTCGATGTCTGAATTATATCAATTTCAGCTCCTCCTAAATCTGTGACAACAGGCAAAGATCTGCCCAGTACAACAAAATTCGTTGGTGCTGGAAAGTTGTAGCGTTTGTTGTGGTTTAGGGCTTCCGAGGATACCGAAATAGCGTCAGGAAGAGGCGCATTAATCTCGTAAAGGGCAGTCCTTTCATCTAAAGTTGGAGTATTGGAGCCTTGTCACCTGCTACTTAGAGCGGAAGTGTGCGATTCGACTTGTAATCTATGGCTTCCGCTGGCGGTCGTCTCTGGTTTCCCGAGTCCACTCGTCTCTCATTTCACTGCTCTCGAGAGAAATAAAACCAATAAGAAGAGAAATGTTATGTTTGTTACGTCACACGATTTTGGGTTTGAAGCTTCGAATCTTTCCCGCCTGCCCCCGAATATTTCAGTCAATACAGTTTTCTTGTGGTCGGTGCTCAGCTCATTTCGTGTAAAATGGGCGTATGGTGTCTCGCATGTCTCCTTCCACTCTGCCTCTATAGTTCACTGGATTTGCTGTGGTGATCGAACGATCTTTGGAATCAGCTTGGAGGTGCTGGAATTTGCCGTCGTTCTATCACAGGTCAGCCTTCTTATGAGACCATGCTGAAGCTGCCTCCTTGTCGTGGACTGTATCACCTCTGCACCATTAGCATTCAAAGTGAGGTCTTGTTTCCAGCTGTTAGTCGGAAGAGTTCCTGCAGCCGATTCCTTTGCATGTGATTATTGTCATGCGTTATTTATGAGTCACGTCCTCTTCCAGACACAGAACAGAAAGACCCTCTATGGAATTCACATATTTGGAACGTAGCAATGACTGTTCTAAACCCTCGTTCAGTGATGGAAGTTGCAATTTCGCTAATATGCAAGAGGCATCAGCACAGTCAGGTCATCCACATTGGCGTACGCCTCGCAGTCAGTCTCCATGAGCCCCCTGAGCGTTGCATAGTCAGTCAATCCCTGCTGAACAGCTTGACAAGACGCTTAGGGCAACCCTGGAATTATTATACTTATGAATTGCGTTTACCTGAAGCTGTACAGTTCACTACTAGAATATTACAGACCGGGGATGCGTGCAGCGCGTGGTTCTGCCGGTAAAATGCTGTATTATGTTGATATTTTACTTGTGTGCCACTTAGACGTGTCACTCAGACGGAGCCGGAAAGAAACTCACACATTTAATTGTCACGCCATTTTCTTGTGACTTACACTTGAAGGTGAGATGGAAACCTGTTTTCTTCTGGTCGTGATGAAAACTCTCATATTCTTCTATTTCTCATTCAAGATTGTGGGGGGGGGGGGATCCAGGGAGAATTATCAATTAACACGCAGCGTCCTCTTAACTACGTTTTCGTACCTGCAGTACAATTTAAGCCAGAGCCAAATCCAAGGCCAAAGCGTATTCCTAGAGTCGTTACTGAAGTCTGCAACCTCTTAAATAAGGAGATAAAGGGTGAAGGGGGGGGGGCTCTGAGCAGAACTCCGTACCCCACCGAAGATCATCCCACGTCCTAATTAGGGGAGCTCTTCAAAACGAATAGCTCTGCAGAGCGGAATGCGAGTGCGACACTCTGTAGAAACATACGACAGAAGCGTCACAATAAGGAGCCGCAGGGCTCCAAGCAACTTGGCGAGCAATTCGACTCCCACGTGAGCTGGTCCGGAAACTTGGGTTACCGCAACTTGCTCCCAACTAGTGGCCTGTCATTTCCTTCCTGGGGCGTCTTCTCTTCCCGAAAATAGTTCCGCTCAAAGGGCTTTTCTCTTGGTTTATTGCGGATCGGAAGGCCTCGCAAAATGTTCCGTTTTACGACACCTTTTCGAAACTTGAGAGGCAGTTTTAAACTAATTGACTCCTTAAAGTTCCTCGTCCCGAGCTGCTCTGATGACTTTTGAACTCGAGAGAGTATTAAGTTGGTGTCGTCCTTCGCTCCAGTTCGTGGCACGTTCTTTTGGCTTTCTGTCTACTGAACTGAAAATGGCCAGAAGAAGTGTTTTCACTTGTGCGGAAGTCAAAAAACCGTTTTTATCACGAAACTGGGAAATACCTGATGCGACGCAACTTTCCTCGAACTCATTGATTCGAGATTGATCTCATCGAAGCATGCGTTGAGTGTGCAGGCATTTCTACTAAAAAATGTGCGGAGTACAGTACTTCCATATTTTTTAATCATACGCGTCCACATTTTAATCTCTTAACACGTCCAGATTCAAGAGTGAGCTTCTGCGTTTTGATGAGAACTTCTGCTAGTACTATAAAGTACTCACGTGAGAAAATGACGAGAGCAATGCACAATGAATTATCAAACGTATCGAAGAAAAACTCTTAACAAATTTGTCCCTTAAATAAATGTCATCAAATCGCTCAAATGATACAACAAGTTTCAGAAACGAGCGGTGCGTAGCAACACACAACTTCCCCCCCCCCACCGAACGCTACCTACATATGCGGGCGCTATATCTTCGCTCAATGCATTTTTACAGAAACATTTATGGAGAACAAAATGTAGGGACTAGTTAGCTGAGAGTACTCCGTAAGTTTGATCGAAATTGTTAGAGCCGTTTTCGAGACAATTGGAATTCCGATAAATTAATATTCGACCAATCTCCTTTTCTGAGTTAACTTGGCAACTCCGTTCAACATATATATACAGAAATAATTATAGAGAACGAAATGTTGGTATGGGTGACTAAAAGACACTCCATTAGGATTTATCACATCTCGTGATAACTCCGGAATTTACGGAAATGTTCGAAAAAACGTTATTTTCGACACCTTTTGATTTTTATCTCTGTTCAGTGGACTGTCAGAGGAACATTTATTGAGAGCAATATGTAGGTATTCACTATTTGAAAACATCTTGAAAGTTTGGTGATAATCGTTGGAGCCGTTTTGCCAAAAAGCGTAAAAAACCTATTTTTGCTTCAGGGGCCCATATCTCCGTTCACCGTATTGGTTTATTATTGATTCTGAATAATAACCCTATGTTTTCGGTCACGAAAAATGTTTTACAACCCCCCCTCAAAATTTGATACTTTACGTTTCAAGACTGGAGATTCCAAATTAGCAATGTCCGTCCACCGTCCCCCGTCCGCCGTCCGGGCCGTTTTGTGCCCTTAACGTGGTCTGAAAAATTCGTTCTTTCGCCCGAAAATCTGATTTGGTATCTAGTTATGCCCGCCATCTTGGCAATCCGATCGGACGAAGCCCGTGGTTGTAATGGGCAAAAAACGGTTAAAAAAATTAACGAAACGCAGTACAACACGGGAGCTACAGCGTTTCGTCGTTTGAACTCCCTCCCCCCCCTGCCCATCTCATTAAAAAAGCAACCGCGCTCGAGGCGAGCCCAACTCCCCTTTCGCCTCGGAACGGGTGGGTTCGCTTCGAGCGCCCTCGTTCCAATTTCCCCGACGGGGCAAAATCATCAGACGTTTTGTTTCCATAGTTCCATTGTAGCCAGGACATGTTTCGTATGGTTTGCTAGTATTCGATGCTGAGGCGAATGGGATGGGGGAGCACTAATACTAGGTCAAGCTGTTCATGAGAATAATAAACCATTGTGTAATAATTTGCAGGGTTTTTCATGGAGATATGTATAGAGAAGAAAAGTTAGGTATTGATTAGTAGAAGATAATTTGAAAGTTTAATCAAAATCGTTAGAGCCATTTTCGAGAAAAATGCGTTTTTTGTTTGTTTTGTTCGTTATTTTTCGCAGACACCAAAATAAGGTTATGGGCGAGTTCAGTGGAAGGTTGTGAGGGGGGGGGGGGACAAAAATGACCAAAAACTAGGGGTTTTCGCATTTTTCTCGAAAACGGCTCTAACGATTTTGATTAAACTTTCAAATCATCTTTTACTAATCAATACCCAACTTTTCTTCTCAATAATATCTCCATGAAAATACGGTGAACGGAGATATAGGCCTATGAAGCATAAATAAGGTTTTTACGCTTTTTGGCAAAACAGCCTCAGCGATTATCTCCAAACTCACAGGGTGTTTTCAAGTAGTTTTACCTACGTATTGTTCTCAATAAATGTTCCTCTGATAGTCCATTGAACAGAGATAAAAATCAAAATGTGTCGAAAATAACGTTTTTTCGAACATTTCCGTAAATTCCGGGGTGCTCCACTAAATTTCATCAATCGTTCAGAGTGTCTTTCAGTCACCCATACCCACATTTCGTTCTACATAATTATTTCTGTATATATATGTTGAACGGAGATATAAGCCAAGTTAACTTAGAAAAGGAGATTTGACGAATATTAATTTATCAGTATTTCAATTTTCTCAAAAACGGCTTTAACGATTTCGATCAAACTTACGGAGTAGTCTCAGCTAACTGGTCCCTACATTTTTTTCTGCATAAATGTTTCTGTAGAAATGGGTTGAACGAAGATATAGTGCGCGTAAATGCAGGTGGTGTTCAAAATTACGGGTGTGGCGGAAAGTTGTGTGTTGCTGCGCACCCCTGCGACCCGCATTTAGTCGAATGGAACTAAATGTAAAGGGACACAAGTTAGTCGAGGTCCACTTCGAAATTTTGTGAGTTGCTCCTGACCTACACTAAACTCTCACCAAGTTCCTGGATTATTGAAATACCTTTTCGGTTTTTGTAAGACTGTAATTGAGTTGGACTAGGAGAAAAAAACGTCCGGTGCAAAACAATTATCGTCAATATTTCTTCAAGCCCTGCAAATACGCGAAATCTACGTTGAACGCAATTTTACTCAAACGTTGGGGAATCAGATGTAGTTACTAGCTATCTGGAAGTACCCCATTAGTTTTATCGAAATAATTACAGCTGTGTTCGAGAAAGTTTGAATAACGACGATTTAACGTTCTGCGAATCTCATTCTCTTCATCTCCGTTGAGTATCTGACGCTGCAATTCGGATCTGTCATATTAGCGCTTCATGACTTGCGTAATGTGCTCAAGGTTTCTTACATAGACATTCAGGATCACTGCAGATTGGTTAGGACTAAAGGTGACGGTGCCGGGACTCATTCGACCCAAAAGAGTTACGAAAGCATTGCCATAGTGCGACATTTCAAGGCTACTGAGTCCTCAGTTCGCAAAACAACATTTGAGAAATTGGTATGACGGTCTAAACTAAATTGCGAAGGAACCGCGTGGACAAATCCGCTCAAATTTGGCATCTAAACGCCAAAATATGAGTACTCCTATAAATTCAATAAGTATTGTTTTATTCGTCCAATAGTTCTGTTAAGCAGTAATGTCTTCATTATTTCTATGTATCTTCCCACGCCTCTCTTATTGCGAACTCCGGGTATGTTCCCGATTTTGGTTTATTGGTAGCTCTGTGAAAAACGGAAGGAAGTTTGGTGGTGCTACCACTTTCTATTGCTGGTGTTCGGCTTTTTATTTATGACATTTCTATTACCTGTACAACTGGAGTCTCAGGGTTAGCGAAGCGCATGACTTTCCACGTCTGAGTCGTGTTGAATGGCGTTCACATCGCTACAGGTATTTACTTGAGCCGGCGGAGTGTGTTCCCCGTGTTCTCAGATAACGACTTTACGAGCAGTCAACCGCGTGGGAACTTGTCGATTCGGAGAAAAATAAAATTCCCAGTTGTGACTGAACGTCGAGTTTCCATGGTGAAATTACGGCGCTCTTTTCGAGTTCTGCGGTAGATTTTATTGGTTCGTTCCCAGAGTTAGAAGGACTCACCTGAGTGGTGCCTTCAGCCCCCCATTTGCATTTTTCCCTTTGTTCCTCGGCTCGTCCTTCTGAGCTGAACATTGAACATAATTCTTAGTCTAATTGTTCTCTGTCCCGGTGAATACTCTGAATAGCCGTTTCTATTTCAACGCCGTGTGAGGCTCATCAATCTATCGTTCTAGAGCTTGCTATTTACCTAAGAATGTATTAGGAGAATTTGATTTGTGATTACTAGGTCTTTCCGCTTGAAGCTGCTACGTTCGACGTTTATTCTCAAGGAACGGGTCCATGAATGTCATCTCAAACCCGAAGAATTATGTTCAGACTTCAAGCTTCATGATTCTGGATGTCCAAGTTGATCCAAACCTGAATTCACTGAGTTAGAATGGGAGAACCCAACTATACACTTCATGTACGTCAAGGAATTTTCTATTTTCTACTGGGCATCTTATGCAGTTCTGTGTTGGAGTTACACTGCTAACGTAGCTCTCCAGGTCTGGCAGAATCAAGTGTTTTTGACATTTTATGTCTTTACTTTGCTACATAAACTCGAAAAGTGTAACGGCCAAGCATCACGAAATTTAACCTTGAGGCCGATTGGACAAGGCAACGTTTTAGCCCGAGTTGCAACCACAGCCCCTGTGGCGTAATGCATAAGGCATCGGTCTCCTAAACCGGAGGTAGTGGGTTCGAGTCCCACCAGGGTTACGATTTTTAAAGAAAGAGACATAAAATGTCCCTCGTGGTTGCGTACTTGTACGAAAGCTGTACCCACCGTTTGTGTTAGTGATTTTATTTGAGTCTTGACCGCAGCTCACGTACCTCTAATGCGTATCCTTAACCAGATGTTGCCTGGCCCTTCGTGTAAGGACAAACCTACAATTTCATTGGAAATGCGTTCTAACGGCAATTTCACGCTGTTACGCTTCAATTACGAAGTGTGAATGGTCAAAATTCGACCCGCAATCTAATGCTCATGAAGACAGGGTAATTAATGATGCACACTGTACAAAAACAAAGAAGGAACAAACAACATGCACGCAGTTAGTGATTCGAGACCAATTAATTCAAGCAGATCAAAAACGGTCACTTTTTTTTCTGCGATTGAGGAAGAGGGGGGGGGGCAACACGCTTTCTGTTTAACGCTTCACGACAAGACGCCTGCTATTGCAAGCCTCCTGTGGTAACCAACCCCTTTGAAAACCGAATTGTTTACTTGCAAGTTCCACGAATTTATCGGTTCTGAACTGAGAAACGAGGTTCAGGATTGGTTGGTGACTTGAGAAACGAGCCGAACCACGATAGCAAAGCTTTCGTTACTCGGTGGAAAAAGTAATGAGCAGTTCTTCAAATTGCGTAGTATGTTCTGGAGAAGGACTGTGTCCCGGTACCGTCACCTTTAGTCCTAACAAATCTGCAGTGATCTTGAATGTCTATGTACTCGTAGTTAATATCTTAGAAACCTTGTGCACATTACGCAAGTCATGAAGCGCTAATATAACAGAACGGATCTCCGAATTGCAGCGTTTTATTGTGGATTGTGGAAATCCATAGAGCAGGGCGGTGGCCTAAAGGGCTTCAAGTGAGGAGCAACGCTTTGAAGCAGGTGTAGTAACTGTTCCATCGGAAGTGTCTTAGCACCAGAGGTGACTGAGAATTTCATCTTATGATTAATTGTAGGATTTATCTACAGCTACGAACGTAAAGTAGAAGTTAAGACGAATGGTCGAGGGAACATATGGTTCTTCGTCGTAATAAAAGGGGATTTTCCGTTCCTTCTTAGCGCAAGGAGAAACGGGGAGCTCGTTAGTTTGTTCACAGTGAGCAGAGTATTGTTTGTGCGGAACAAAGCATCGGAGAAAATAAAAAGGGAGGTTTCTTCGGGTTATCCAGAGCTGGAGCAAGTAATAACGTGTTGGCGGCCGTTGGCGGAGGGGAGGACATTAAAAGCGCCTGCGGTGGAAGCGAAGAATACTCTTGTTTGTCGTCTACTCCTCCAGCGTACCAAGAAAAAGAGAGAATTGTTACGGGAGGGCGTTAATTACGGAAATATGCGCAGGATAAGGAAAAGCTAAGGGAAAGAGCCTGTGAAAAGGAAACGAGGTTTTGTGGGATGCCCACCTAGTTGAAGGATAAAAGGATAAGGTCGGATCAATACCTTGGATCGGAGACTAGCTTCTTCGCAAAACAACTCTAGTTTATTTACCTTTTTGCAAGATGAGAAAAAAACGTACCATCCATTTGATGCTCTGTCGGCGGCGAGAATGTGCCAACAAAGTTACTAGCATGATTATCAGGGTTTGTGCTCCTTGAGCTGAGGCAAGTTGGTACGAAGGAGGTCTTTTGCCTCAACCCAATTAGACTTCCTGAGGTCGAACTGACTGTGGGGTCACTTGATTCACAACTACTGGAACTGACCATGCCCCTCGACTTCTTTCTTCGATTGTGGAATTACCGAAGCCAAGAACGCACTTCTCCACATTCACGCTTTCACAATAGTTCGGTGAGGTTTCCTGTACCCCCCCCCTCACTCTCTCTCTCCCTATCATCTTATGGCCATTTCCCCCAGACGTCATACGGTTACTCTCAATCATCTCATCTGTGTTCACACAAGTTCGACTATCCAAGGACTTATACTTGTGTCGCATGGACGTTCTGTCTCCCAGCGTTACTTGTTACTCTAAACTCTCATGATCTAATCTACCAGCGTTTATATCGGAGTAGTACAGTCCTCCCTCGTTCCTCTCATTCATCTCTAATTTGATTTCACGTCTCTCACTCTCTCTCTCTCTCTCCCCTCCCACCCTGTGTTCTACTATTATACATAACCTAAATATCACACGGGTCAGCCCACAGCTTTGATCGTAGTCTTGGAGTGAAAATATTTTTACTTTCCTTGGCTCTACAAAGTAGAGAGGAAAGTCATGTAATCGGCTGAAAAAAAATTTTGTTTCTTCAGACCTTCAGACCCTCCTGAGTCCGAAATATCTGGTGCGTTGCAACACACAACTTTCCTTAGCTCTATGTCAATTCACTTTGTACATGGCTAACTCTATTTAATCAATTCATTTATCACTCAGTTAATTTGAACTTGGTCAAACAACGCTTAACGACAGCAGAAAGCGGTAGCGCTTACAGTTCCGGATTTTATTGTTCTGCTCGTACTCATTGCAGGATCATTATTGAGCAATCGGTTCACAGATAATTAATGAGGCTGTAAACACAAATCTTTTGAAGAAGGATAATAATCACTTTGGCAGAGTTTTAGGGTCAAAACTTTTAGAACTGGTAGTAAGCGAAATGGCGGTAGTTGAAATTCAGGAATTTCTGGAGTGAGCCCCATGTACCTCATGAGCGTTTTTAAACACTCACCCTTAAGGTATTGGATTGGACTACAATACCAATTTTTTTTAACATTCTACAAAAATTCCAGCGGCGTTTATAAGGAAAAAAAACTGCGCTAAAAACGCTTTTCGTCGAAAAATTTGTTAATTTATTGTGCTGCTCTCGTCATTTTCCCACGAATGGGAATTTTATAGAATAGTTGCCTTATTGGGAGCTATCAATATAAAAAATTTAATCAAAATCGTTAGAGCCGGTTTTGAGAAAAAAAATTAGGTGTTTTGATCACTATGATAACTATAGTTAACTTTCGGTGAATTTTGCCCATACCCTTATTTTTGCGTCCCATGGTAACCTGTAGGCTAGACATCAAGTTTCAGCTGATTTGGTGCGGTTATTTTCTCTAAAAACCGAGCTAAATTCGATTTCGTCGAAAATTTTGATAATTTATTGTGCTGCTCTCGTCATTTTCCCACAAATGGGAATTGTATGGTATAGTCGCCTTATTGAGAGCTATCAATATAAAAAATTTAATCAAAATCGTTAGAGCCGTTTTGAGAAAAAAAATATTTGGTGTTTTGATCACTATGATAACTATAGTTAACTTTCGGTGGATTTAATTCAAACCTTTATTTTGGCATCCCATGGTGACCTGTGGGCGAGATATCAAGTTTGAGCTGATTTGGTACGGTGGTTTTCTCTAAAAATCGTTCACAGATACACAGACCATTTTCCCAAATAGTGTTTTTCGGACTCAGGAGGGTCTGGAACGTGAAGATCTGAAGAAAACTCAAAATTTTTCTTTCAGCCGATTACATAACTTTCATTCCTACTTCGTGGAGCCAAGGAAAGTAAAAAGAACTGTATGGAATGGTAGGACTTGTATTAAAGTAACTGGTGGGATGCCTCTACTTATGTCACCACCTTTATTGAGTAAGCAGTAGTTTGAATTATGGTATGTCGTGGAGTGTTGCTAGTTATTTTGTACCCGTCATTAGACTTTCATCGCCTTTCTTCTGACACTTTAAGAGTAGAAGTGTTAGTTATTAACTCTGGTGTGACTTCTTGTCTTTGACTGGCTTTGACTGCCTCTGAAGAATTCACACCAGTGTAAACTATTACAGTCAATAACGACCCCGCATCGCAATTAGTTATTAACTGCTGGGAGAACGGGAGCTGTACCGTGCTGCCCACAAGAATTGCAGTTACGTTTTGAATAACGAATTTTTCGAATTCATATTCCGTTCTCTATATCGTGTTTCCCTTGTCATGCAACTCATCCGTCCGTATTAGAAAATAACGGTGCTACTGTAGATTGTTATTAACGAATCCTTGTCGATGATGCCTTACGCGCCAGCAGACCCTGCTTCCCTCATAATTGCCATTCAGTATCTTCGCCCCAAAATCTCCTTTTATGTTCTTCAGGTTCCTTTGGAGCTCATCCTGATTTCGAAATACACGTTCAAAGTTTTGTGAGGTTATCTTCGAATGGCTCGCCAGCTACCTGCAGGATAGATTCCACCGAGTGAGAGGTAGTACCAGGATATTCAATATTTCTTTTGGAGTTCCACGGGGACCCCACCCTTGATGTTGGGATATTGGGCCCTTGCTCTTTTTGCTCTTATTGATGACGTGTCTGAGGCGTTTTCTGGCAGTGCTCTTTGCTGATGATTTGAAGGTCTTCGTGGCAGTTAAGGCTAAAAGAGACACAGCTGCGTTGCAGGCTTGCCAGAGTGGTTTGGAGGACTGCTGAGAAACCAACAGGTTGGGCCTGAACCAGCCATAGCCTGCAACGGTGTCCGTCGACGGTACGCGACCTGGGCGTGATCTTCAATTAATCGTTGTCATTCCACATTTGTGGTAAGCTTCTGGAGATTTTATTAGAAGGTGTTCGTTCGGTTACACTTGCAGGTCTGGCTGACCGCTCAATACGTGTCGCTCGTCCGTCCTAGTCTTGAGTTTTCTTCAACCAGATCGAATGAGTCCAACTAAAGTTTCATAGTGGGTGTTACGTGAGATGACTTCAATGCTGGTCGGACCGTGGTGGTAACAATGGCGGATCACCGGCGACACCCAGACGCCATTTTCCTGCCACAGGCCAGACGGACTGTCCACCTGAACGACTTTCATGTTCCCAGGTGGAGCCCTTCAAAATATCTGCTTAATTTTTCTCCCGCCCAATTTCAACGCGAGTTAACGCCCAGGGAAAATCTCTTTTTACCGTGTTCTCACAAGTTCCAAGACACAGTTCATATCTGAGTTTGAAGCCCTCGTTGCGTGGAGCACAATTGTTGCTTCCGCTCTTATATTTTCTAGTTTTGTTACTTGGCATTCTCTCTCTTCGAGTACCGACTCGTGACTTGTCGTCTCCTCATTGCTCAATTCGTGTTTCGAGACAAATTATGGTCCTTCGAACTAGTAGGATTTCTCATTTTATGCTAGTGTCTCGAACACGATCCGGGGCTAAGTGAAGTGAGCTGAGTGCAGTTCGGCGTCAACGTTCGGTTAGAAGAGCGCTTCTATTTACCGAGAAGATCGCTTGTCGGATGAGGGTTTGTTGATTAAACTCTCTAATTTATGCCAGCCATAGCTTTATGCAAATAGGAGTCTCCGATTAGAGCAGTCAATCGACCGTCTCTCGGCTTTGACAAACAGGGTCGATGTCAGACCGACTATGACGTTCTCGTCTGCAGAACGGAACGAGACCGTGTTTACGGCACTAGTCGTCTCGAGGAGTTTCATGCGTGAAATTAATAACTGAACCCGGAACGCTCTACGAGGTAAAAGCCTGGGAAATTGTGCACGAATCAATACCACCTCTTCGCCACCGACGGAGAGCCGCGTAATCAGCTCTTCGCCAATTTGATATAAATTCTCGGGGTCACCAACTCCGATTAAAGCGTTCCTAACCTCTTTTATAAAAGGGACCTCATAAATTGGTTCATGGTAAGGTTATGGGCCGTTCCCATTGACGAGGGATGAATCCATGTGTAAGGGTGTTGGGTACCAGAGGAAGAGAGAGAGAGTACATTGAGTACATTCATTGGGGGATGAAACGGACGAGATAGAGGACTGTTTTGATATACTGGGGGTTTAAACGACCAGGATAGAGTAGAGTACTGATGGAAAGGTCACTGACTGAGCAGCCAGTAGAACTTGTTCATGATGGGACACGGGTCTCTACATATGTGAACTGGTGTTTGGACCAGGATAGACGTGAATGAACTCGGAGACGGGTATTTACTGAGAACAAACTTGTAATTGGTGAGCTGGTATATCACAAGATTTGAGGACTTCAATGTACAAAGAAGAGGTAACTTACACGAGAGACGAGTTGAGTATGAAATCACGAACAAAAAGGGCTCTGAAGACGTGAAAACTGGTTGTACCAGGAAGGAGGGAGGAAGCCGAACCGATGAGAGGTGAAAGAGGAATCCGTTGGGAGAATTGGAGACGGCCGTATCGCGAAAGGTGTTAGGAAACAAGTGTTGGGAGAACTGGAGACGACTCACTTCGGCGACACTTCGTAGCAGAATAATTTTTTGGGAGAAGGTATCTGTTGTGGAAAGGAATCTGAGAAGAGAGGAGAGGGAAGGATGGGAAAACCATCGTTGGAAATATCCGCCGATTTGGGATTTCCATGGGCGCAAATACCTTTGGAGGAACAATGACCTTTCTACAACACCCTTCGTTGGGCAAGGAGCGAAAATTCCGAGGTCGAAAGCCTGGAGGGATTCGGCGCTTGCGTCGAACAACTGGTATGACGAGAGTGGAGAGCTATTGAATACACCAGGAACTGATTGTGGAATGACTTGGTTTTGAGTCGTGTCACCAGTCGAACTGACGGGTGGTTGGTTGTAAGGGAAATGAGCGCTGACTGGGGAGAAAAGATAACTTTGGCCACATTGTCCTTCGAATTCCTTCAAGTAGTAGAATTCTCCTGCATTAATATTTGTGTTTATCTCTCACAATCTTTGAGTGGCACAATGAGGCTCTCCTGTCTATTTATAGGGATTTATTGAGATGTGCATGTCTGAGCCTGGTCTCGTGATGATCTCTGAAAATCCACTCATCTGAACGGCTGTCACACTTGATATTCGACCATCCGTGGCACCGCCCACACGCGACCACACACATTCAGACAAATACACTATACCCTTTCACCCGAGGCCCTGCGCACATTTTCCCACGACCTATCCCTTAACACTTTTCCCCTAACCATTTCCATCATCCAAAACTCTCCTGTTCCCTAAGCATCATATCTCACTGACCTCCAATTCCTACTACTTTATTCCTTGCCCTATCCCTCTCCTGCTGGTAGTTCTCCAGCTCACCACACTCACACAACCCGTCCATCAACAACCCAAGCCCACGTAGCTTCTCTCCGAAGTCGCCGTGGCCAGTGACGAGCTGTGTGGTGTAGAATCCAAACCGAATTCAACGCGCCTCTATCCTTTCCCTAACCTGTGGCAGCCATGCGTCCATCTTCCTTTATCACTGTTGTCCCATCTTTCCTGCCACTTGTCGATGAGGGCCTTCCTTTTCCTTTCTATAACTTCCTATCACCCCGTCCCTGTGCCCTCAGCCGGAATGTTGGCAATTCGATGGGAGTTTCCCTGCAGTTCTATGTGGAGTGTGGCAGGGGAGAGGTTAGAGGTCGCAGGGCTAGGTACTCTCCCCAACTGCCATTTAAACACTCGATTACACATGTGTGGACCTATATGAATTACCGAAGAGCTGAGAAGTGTGTGCGATTGCTTGTTTACCACGTCGTGGCGTGATTTTGGTAGCGGAGCCGGTTGCCGTTCGGTCGGTGAAGGTCGTGAGAGGAAAAGCCACAGTAGACGAGAGGCGCCTGCCCTAATGACTGGACTGGGGCCGTCGAGCGAGTGGAAAGAAGATTGTGGTGTCTTTTTACGATGCCGTTCAACTCTTTCCCCTCGTCAAGGTCGACCCTCCTCTAGTTATCTTGACCGTCTCATGACCGTCCGCTATGATTACGGTTGTTCTGTTCCCAGCGTTCCGTCTGGGTTTTAGACTCCCTTCTGACGCTCTTCTCTTTCACTTTACGATCCTCCCTCGACAATAACAAACTGAGTTTAACGAGTGTGAACGTCGAGCGTTCTCTGACGCCCTCAAATCTGATAGATGCAATTCACGCGGAATGGCTCACAAAACTCTTCTGCTCGTTAGTTATTACTTGATGACATTAGACGGTTTAGGACTTCCCTACTACCTGACCAGTGTTACGATTTTCGTTTAAGACTCACCATAACGCTTAACGGTTCCGCTTCTTGAAATGCGAATATTTGATGTGACAACTTTCCCCACCTCCACGTAGTTCAGCTATTTCAGCTGATTTGTTCTTCATTCAGTTTATTTGAACCTACTGCTGTACTCCTTAACTCTCGGGCTACCAAGAAGGGGCCACTGACATCAACACATTCCACGCGCACTGCATGCCGGCCGAACATTCAATCAACCGCGGACATACATTTGATTTTGACAGAACCAAGATTCTTGACCGGGAAAGCCATCACTTCAAACGTAAAATGAAAGATATACGTAAGCAAATCCCCGACAGCGTGCAATAAAAGGACTGACCCTGACAATCCCACACAGACACAGACCACAGACCATTTTCCCAAATAGTGTTTTTCGGACTCAGGGGGGTCTGAAACGTAAACATGTGAAGAAAACTCAAAAAAATTTTTTTCAGCCGATTACATAACTTTCCTTTCTACTTCGTAGAGCAAGGAAAGTAAAAATGACGTTAGTTTGGATTCCATAATTTATTTTGGGCGCTTTTCAAAAGCCCTCGTTGAGTACAATTACCTCGCCTAAACTTTCCCCGCGCGTTTTTTTACATTCTGCTCTCAGCCTTCGTTTTCAGAACTCTTCCTTTTTTAGCCGTAATGGATTACCAATAATTTATTTTAATTGCATCTTAATACTTCAATGATGTTCTATCGTACCTTTTTAATGTGGTGGATTGTATCTTGGTATTGTTGTTAATTGTACGTTTTTATTTGCAGGTAAGTCTCCTCAATCATTTCCGCTGGCAACTGTAAGTAAATATTTCCTGTACTTGAACTTTCAATTGTTCAAAATGAAGTTACCTCAATTCGAAACGGGAAATCTCTTATTGTAAAAGGGTATCAATTTAAAATGGAATTGTGCCAGTTGGATATACGGAACCTCCATTTGAAATTACAAATCTAAATTTCTAAGCAGAAAGTCAAGTTTGAAATGAATAAATTTTAATTTAAAAATTACAGACTCATTTGGACTATGAAATCTAAGATGGGGAAATGTCGTAATTAATTTTAAATGGTGTAGTGTCAATTAGAAATGGAAACAAGTTTCCGTTTTCTTGTAGGGTGGTTCCCATTTGAAATATTTAATCCATTGTTTGAATGTTGTTAAAAATGAGGTGGTAGCGCGGTATAGTTCGTAGATCATTCTAGTTGAGTGCATCCTCGTCAGCTAAAGGCTCTTCAAATGTGCAGCCGTCGCTCTTAAATAAGGCGGCGATAAAATTACCAACGCTTCTCTTTGGTTCTTCCCAGATATTCAAATCAGATATCAAAGTCAATGACGCCGTCCTCGACAGGTCGACGGCCGCTTCAATGCCAATTCGAATGTGAGGCTCGACTTGATTTTTTTTTGAAGAAATTATCTTATCGTGAATTCCTTTGTCGTCGACGTTCTTCGTTTTATTGAAATTCGGTTTAGTTGACATTTTCTTCTCACGAAATGACACCACACTGGAGTCCGCTGTAATAATAAATGACGCATTCCAGAGTGTATCCTGTATACGAGCATAAACCCCCGCTCGATTTTCCACAGTTGCCTGTATCGACCAATGACGACTGCTCGTTAGAGCTTTTATGATGTTACTTGAGTATAGTCTGTGTTGGGCAGGCTGAATTAGCTGGGTCTTTGACCTTTAAAATGTCCGCATTTGCCCTAATGGAAAGTCATCGTTTCCTTGAGCACCTTTGTCGACCTATGGAAAATTCACCCCCTCAGTTATTTCCAATTTACAATGGATTTCCCCCTTTTCTAACTAACCTTTTCCAGCCCTACCCATCCTTTATTTTGGTTTATTATTCATTCTGAATAATAACCCTACGTTTTCGGTCACGAAAAAGTTTTTACAACCCCCTCTCAAAATTTGATACTATACGTTTCAAGATTTGGAGATTCCAAATTTGCAATGTCCGTCCGCCGTCCGGGCTGTTTTGTGCCTTTAACGTGGTCTAAAAAATTCGTTCTTTCGCACAAAAATCCGATTTGGTATCTAGTTGCGCCCGCCATCTCGGCAATCCGATTGGACGAAGCCCGTGGTTGTAATGGGCAAAAAATGTTTAAAAAAATTAACGAAACGCAGTACAATGCGGGAACTACAGCGGAAGTCAACGTTTCGTAGTTTGAATTCCCTCCCTCCCACCCGTCTCAATAAAAAACAACTCGCCTCGCAACGCTGCCCGCCCACACTCAACTCCCCTTTCACCTCGCAACAGGTTCGCTCGAAGCGCCCCTGCTACAATTTCTCCAACCCGACAGGGCAATATCATCAGACGTTTTGTTTCCGTAGTTCCATTGTAGCCAGGACATGTTTCGTATGGTTTACTAGTATTCGATGCTGAATCGAATGGGATGGGGGAGCACTAATACTAGGTCATGCTGTTCATGAGAATAATAAACCATTGTGTAATAATTTGCAGGGTTTTTCTCTTCTCAGCAGACAGCTTCTTCCAAGTCAAGTCCTTCATCAGCACTTCCCGAACCACGGTCGTCTTCTCACTTCTCCCAACTGGTTTGTCTCCCAAGTCTCGCTTTACTCACAACTCAACTCTCTCTCCCCATTTAGTTTCCCAAGCACCAGTTCACGTGTATTTACATTCCCCTTGTTTGCGTTTATATACTCATACTCAAACTGATATCGCTATTCTGTCGAGCGTAATACAGTCCTCACTCACGCTCACCTCGTTCATTTATTTCTCAGTTTCAAGCTTCCCCATTTGTGCGCCCAATAGCGTGAGTCAATGCTCACAGGTGGGTGCGGCTATAACATTAGCGCTAACATGCCCCCCTTTGACTGGTAAGTAAGGATCCAATTCTGTGCAATACTTGCAATATATACAGTATACCCGTGTATCCTGTCTGATACCGTGATGTGAATGTGTCGATTTCTTACATCAGGATAAAAGCCACTTTGGTTGGGGCCCGAAATCTCGCAGTCTACACAGTTTACGCCCTTTCGGCCTGTTTCACAATAAGCTAGTAATATAAGTGAAATTTACAAGTTTACAAATGGTAGTATTTCTTGTAATTTCTGTTTCACAATGAGATGCCTCCAACTGGTATTACAAGAATAATTTCACCAGTAACTTATGAAAACTACTAGCTCAGCTGATGACAATCTACAAGTCAGCTGGTCAAACAAATGTGAACTCACCATTCCCGCCCGCCCGCCGCCGCTCCCGCATCTTTATCGCGTCCCTTCACTCGTCGTAACGCCCCTAAATTTTTCGCTATACCTACTTATTGAAGATGAGCAAAAGAGAGGACAAGCGGCGTTTACAACTGTGCGTTCTCGAAAAGGTGAAGCAAAGAAGATCAGTGCTTTTTGGTGCGTTCAGCGATAAGCTAACAAAAGCCGACAAGACTGCTGCTTGGAGGGAAATCCTCTTCTTTCTACCCTACTCCTCCATTAACCGAGTCCCTCATAAATAGGGATAAGCTGCAAAGTACTATCTACATTATGTTCAAATTGGCGTGATATTTATATATTTCATTCTAATTTCATAAATTAATGCATTATCAAGTAAGTAGACAATGAGTAAAAAGTTCTGAATAAAGTACAAGGTGATTTTTATATGAACCGCTTAGAAAAGGACC
This sequence comes from Pachypeltis micranthus, assembly GCA_020466155.1. NCBI lineage: Eukaryota > Metazoa > Arthropoda > Insecta > Hemiptera > Miridae > Pachypeltis > Pachypeltis micranthus. Next base: position 27,921,706 of record CM035778.1, on the reverse strand, counting down.
TTAATGACCAATGATCATCGGAGCATAGTAATGATTTGCTTCTGCCTCATTCGGGCTGCTGCTGCAGGCAGGTTGTCGTCTTGAGGGTCGTTATTTATGTCATCAAAATCAAGATCGTGAGGAACATGTAATGGTTCAACTTCTTCCCGTCACGCGATGTTGCACAACGCCGCGCAGCACTTGACAATCTCCCCTGCAAGCACTGGGTTCACTCTCAGTTTATTGAGACATGGGAATTTTTCTTTCAAGATTCCAAGTGCACACTCGATGATACGCCGAGTGTTTTTTTATGGTATCTATTGTATAAAATCTCTGATTGATTCCGAGGATCATTTCGTAGAGGTGGCATCAACCAAGTGCGAATATTATATCCGGGGTCCCCAACCAATACGAAATTGCCAAACGTTCCGTCGTCCATGATGGCTGGCGACCGACTGTTCCTCAGCACTCGATTGTCGTAAACACTTCCGGGCCAGTTCGCATTCACGAAAAAAAACTGACCTGACGCTCCGCAAACGAGGCCAAGTCACCATTCTGTTGAATAGCCGAACGTTAACTGCAGCCACAACTTTCTTCACACAGCGAGAAACGGTTGCTTTGCTGACACCATTGAAGTCTGCTACGACGTGGAACTGGGCACCACTTCCCAGCCAGTGAAGTGCCACGCACATCTGCTGGTGCACGGATAGAGAACCACTTTTTTCAGTGCGGTGCGCAATGAGTTGTCCGATTTGTTCAACTAAGAATTCGATTTTGTCGGAAGTCATACGGAATCTTTCATTGCATTCTAATTCACTCAAAAAACTAAAGTTCACTCTTGCACGGAACAATTTTCTTCGTTTCTTCGACGCAAAGGATTCTCTCTGCCTACTTGAAGATCTTCGCCGTACTCAGAATCACCAAATAACAAATCTTCGAGCATTTTGTCCCTAGGACAATTTTTTTTCTTGTAATTAATATAACATAATTGTTCACTTTATAAACATTACAATTATGAAAACAAGATAAATAGTAGGAATTGAAATTCCTAATTAACATGAAGCATGTAGCAGGAACAGCTCATTAGCAGACCTGACTTTGTGAGATTTACAACAACGCGTTAATATAAGATAGACATATTGAATATGTACAGAAGTAGAGATAATAGTTTACAAATATTTACACAGAATAATAATTTACCAAAAAAGAGAGAAAAATAAAAATAAAAGTGGCTAGTGGAGAAAGTCTGACGGTCGCTTTCGCTTTAGCCTTCGCTGATTTCGTGGATGAGGTAAATTGGTTAGCATTTCCGTCATCAGGCTATTGGGGTGGCTTTCCATTGATCTGTGGAGTTGGATGTAGTTTTGACGGAGTACCTCATGTACGAATGGTATAGAGATCCTTATGAAGCAGAGTATTCCTAACATACCATGGTGAACAATGACCTAGGACAATTGAATTCCAAAATACTGTAACACGATTGAACATTGAAGACAACTAATATATAGGTTACTTAGAGCTGGTGAAATATTTACAAGGACTTGCTTACATTATTGGTGGTTTGATTTTACAAGACAGGATTGTGAAACAGCCTGCTTGTAAAACTACTAGTATTACAAGAGAATTCACTAATATTTCCGGCACTTGTAAAATGTTATTGTGAACCAGAATTTACAAGTTACCAGCGCATTTACTCGTAATTGCCCTGGGGATGGCAATTGGACTCGATAGTGTGGATCATTATTATTTGATTATTATCAAAATTATTAGTCTCTCTTTGTGAGATGCTGTGGCTGTACATTATTATCCGAAGGAGAAGCCGTCTTCCCGTAGTTTAAAGAAGCCCTGAACCTGCAATTTTAGTTCGATTGGAGTACGAGTTGACATCTACACAACTGAGAACATCCTGCTGACGTCAAGACGCGCATCATCAACGTGGCACTGTTTGAACATGAATGCCTCGTAGGGTTTCAGAACCCTACATGCAGCTCCCTATCTGTACGTTCCTTCTCTTCGTCCCTCAAACAGAAAGTTCACGTCCGCTCGTTTTGATGACTTGGAGTCGCTTCCCCAACCACTAGGTGTGATTCTGACGGGTTATCTGTCCCGTGGGCTGCCGATACGGCCATGGGTGCTACCACCGGTACGCCTCTGGCGGTCGGTAATGTTACCTTCGAAACTATTCGAGAATAACGTTCAGCACGAAAACGTAGTCCTGCGGAACCGTTTAGAGTTAAACTTTGCGTTCAATTTTAAAGCTGTCTCTATATTTTTGAGTGGAGCGTAGTATTTTCTCATCGGAAGAGTCCGGGCGGAGACACCGTGAAGGGGAAGAGGAATAGTAATTCTCTTCGGGGAGGGTCATTACATGCTCGAGCACGCAGGCACTTGTGAAACACGCTGGTGACTAAATCCTTTCCGCGCCATTAAACCTCATGTTTCTCTACTACACATCGTCGTCGCTTTGAAAGTCCAATTTAAAGCTCTAGACGCCGAACACCTCAGACGGGCGCTGGAATGGACCGTCGCTATCGTCGGATCTGGCAATAAATTGTGAGAGTTCTTTCTTACCTTTCCTTGAAGTGCGTGGGTTTACGAAACTGGAAATTGCTGGCAAACAGAAACATTCTTGTTTTTCGGAATCTGAAATGATATGCTCAGAGGAATGACGTCAGTTTTCAGACGGGGCCTTAAGATGGTGTTGTGGTTCCTGCAGCACAATATTTGGTGGAGGAGGACTACTGAACGTTTAGAATAAAACCAAACTGCCGTCTTGTGATTTAATATCCTGTAGGTAAATGAGAACACGCCCGCCTGCATCAAAGAAGTCAATAATTAAATATTAGTTGGTAGTTTTCTCTGTATAGCTGTGGTGTCTGTCTGAACTCTGTTGAATCTGAATTCACCGGGGATATGCCGCAAAATAGGTTACTGACCGGTTCGTGTTGGTATGGTTTCATGGGAGGGAGAATATAGGCCCAGACGCAGTCACAATTGATACAACCCCGGTTAGAACGTATAAGAAAAGTGGGGTTCTTGACCTAGGTCTGAAACCAAGTCTTGTGGAGCTTCGAATATACTTGCTTATGCCGCTGAAGGCAAAACGTGTACTCCCCCTCGGTGGGTAGAAGCGTAGCTGGGGAAGTAAAGGAATCAGCTGCTAACGTGTTTCCCCTCAGAATCCGAGCATTGTGTGTTTCGAAAGGTTTGTCTGTTGGTCTGTCATTCCGTGCGAGTCGATAAGTGACACGTGTCTGACAATCAAAGACAACTGTTGTATTCGTAGAGCGGACACTGGAGTGCCCACTAACGGCAGGGTAATCAGCCCCACAATTATCTCTACTGTCAAGATAGTGGTCACCTTTCTTCCTCTAACTATATATCTAACTGTGTAGAAGCAGTGAAAGTTACAAATGGATAAAGCAACGTTGGGTTGTCCAAAGTTCTCGTACCACACCGTACATGGTACGATCATGAAAATTCGCTCATGAGGAACATCCCGTGCTCTGGAAGTTTTTTTCCGATGTTGAGTGGTTGCTTAAAAAAAATACTTATGGAGAACAATATACAGATCTTGAATGTTTGATGCATAGTCGAAAGTTTCTAACGCTCTCCTCTGAACCAGACTCACACCCCTAATTGAATTGAAAGGTTTCAAAGGAAAGGAAGAAAATTTTCCCGCGTCCTCGTAGAAATAAAACTCGTTAAATGTAACTGGCAGGAACTACAACGGAAGTCAACGTTTCGTCATTAGTACTCCCTTCCTCCCTCCCATCACATCAAAACCACCTGCCCGCTCAACTCGCAACATCGTGCCAATTGCCGAGGGTTTGCTGGAAGTTCCCGTTCCATTTTCCCCGACTCTTTTTGCCCAACGTTAGGGCCACTTCCTCCGCACACCCCTACATCGGATCATAAATGCCTACAGACGTTTACGGGCGCCCGGCGCCGGGGAATATTTAGTCTCTGTAGTTCCATTGTAGTTAGGTCATGTTTCGTATGGTTTACTAGTATTTTTCGATGCTGAATCGAATGGAATGGGTCTCGGAGCAGTAATACTAGGTCAAGCTGTTTATGAGAATAATAAACCGTTGTGTAATAATTTGTAGTGTTTTTAATATTTTGGATGGCGTCGCAGCTACCTGAAGCAATTTTCTCTCCCTAATTTTAGGTAACCAAGGCGTCGGTAATGTGGGCACATGTTTGTCAGAACACAGTCTCAAAGCGAGTTGGAGGTGCCACATTTTGAGCTTTCTGCAGAACGACTGATTTCAGAGATCTTGAGATCACATAGCACGGAGGAAGCGTAATCAAAGTGCGGCATTATTAGAGTTAGCACTAGTTGATTGCGCATGTGTGGGAAAACCCATGGCAATTCGCCGTAGTCGGTAGATGCTGAGGAAGGTATTGGAGATCGACGTGGTTTGAAGATCCCAAGATAGATTGCTGTCGATTGAGATTTCCAAGATACTTGCAGACTCGACGTATTCAATAGGGGTATCGTTGTGGATGATTTTTGGGATTCCTAAATTCTTTGCTTTATTTTTGGATATCCCAATGCCATCGCCTAGGTTTTCCGCAGGTTAATTTGCATACCATGCCATACTCACTACTCAGAAACTCGTGAGAAATTACTAATGAGTGTTCTGACTGCTCCTTCAATTTCGTCCGCATCGCACGTCCGATAGAACTGGAGGTCATCCGCATAGACTGTATATTCTGTCCCCTCTGAGAAAGTTCGCGGTAAAGTCGTTACATATAGTGTGTAGCATAGTGCAGACAAAACCGATCCTTGTACATCTTTTCAAGATGACAAGCAGCCATCATCTCCCTTGACAGCCAATTTTAGTTCTCGTAAAAACTCGTAAGCTCTCGTAAATAAGACTCGAACCACATCCGACTTCCTGTGATCCCAACTGAAGACAGTACTGCACACAAAACGTCTCTCTGGATGAGATCAAATGCAGAGGAAAAATCGACCACAACCATTGTAGCAATTTTTTTACGGTCCATTGTTTCTCTCACGCTGTCCAGAGTGCTAATGAACGCAATTTCTGTGCTAGCACCTGAACGGTAGGCTGAATGTATTGGATCAAGAAGGTTATGCTTTTCGACTTAATGAGTTTATTTAGGGCCGTAGGGTCCCCTCTCCCAACACGCTTCAATGCTGGCAGATCAAAAGTCCTGATGGACGCATACTTTGTGGTTCTAATGTGGCACTTGTTGCAACTGAACTGATCACTCCTGGAAAAAACTCAGTCGTCGGATTGAATCAGTGGATGGGAGTGAAGTAACTCTAGCAACCTGTCATTTTCCCCGCCAGGTCAATTCATTCTCATGGGTGCAGTAGGACCTAACGCAATCTACATCAGCTGCCACTCAGCTCGCAAAATTAGTCCTCGAAGTGTCCATCGGGGTTTTCGTTCTGTCAGCATAGATGACGATACGATAGAATGCCACAGGGTTGCTTCTTGCATTTACCCAGCCTGCACTTGTGCAATATGTAGTGTGACATGAAATCTGACAGAAACAGTTTTGGGGTTTGGGCTCCGAAAAACCCTTGAACCGTCCTAGCTGCTGGGAACAAAACTGTTTAGAAACGAAGGCACATAGACGGTCACAGAAGGAAGGTTAGGCCGGTTTTCTTTGTCCTGGCACATGTTCCCGTCGAAATGTCGACCTTCTTCTTCTGTTCCCTGCTCCCTTCCCGCGTGAAAAAGTTCCTGCATCGGTTCGAACGAAAAGGAAGAAACTCGTACGTCATTTCAAGTCTGTGGCTCTTGTTTCATTTTTTTCCTTTTGGCATGCCATAGGTAGGAGAGGACGCTTGATTTCTAATTCCATTTATTTTTTCTATCAGTAAATATTTTTCTTTTTCACTTTCCTTGGCTGTACGAAGTAGAAAGGAAAGTTATGTAATCGGCTGAAGAAACAATTTTGAGTTTTCTTCAGATCTTCACGTTTTAGACCCTCCTGAGTCCGAAAAACACTATTTGGGAAAATGGTCTGTGTGTCTGTGAACGATTTTTGAGAAAACCACCGTACCAAATCAGCTCAAACTTGATATCTCGCCCGCAGGCCTCGATGAGACGCCAAAATAAGGGTATGAACAAAATGCATCGAAATTTAACTATAGTTATCATAGTGATCAAAACACCAAATATTTTTTTTCTCAAAAACGGCTCTAACGATTTTGATTAAATTTTTTATGTTGATAGCTCTCAATGAGACAATTATACCATAAAATTCCAATTTGTGGGAAAATGACGAGAGCAGCACAATAAATTATCAAAATTTTCGACGAAAAGCTTTTTTGCCGTGGTTTTTTCCTTATAAACTCCGCTGGAATGTTAGTAGAATGTTTTTAAAAAATCGGTATTGTAGTCCAATCCAATACCTATAGGGTGAGTGTTTAAAAACGCTCATGAGATACATGGGGCTCACTCCAGAAATTCCTGAGTTTCAACTACCGCCGTTTCGCTTACTACCAGTTCTAAAAGTTTTTACTCAATAACTCTGCCAAAGTGATTACTATCCTTCTTTAAAAAATTTTTGTTTACAGCCTCATTGATTATCTGTGTACCGATTGCTCAATAATGGTCCTGCAATGAGTACGAGCAGCACAATAAAATCTGGAACTGTAAGCGCTACCGCTTCCTGCTGCTGTGAAGGGTTGTATGACCAAGTTCAAATTAACTGAACGGTAAATGAATTGATTAAATAGAATTAGCCATGCGCAAAGTGAATTGTTGTAGAGCTAAGGAAAGTGGTGTGTTGCAACGCACCAGATATTTAATACTTAGTTCCCGAATAAATGTGTCTCAGTTGCTTTTTTTTTGCTTTTCCTTCCCCTTAATGCATGGACACAGAATGACACCACTAGAATTTATTTTATTATTTTCCCTTTTCCTTATTTATTTTTCGTTACAATAGTTACCGTGGACCACCCAGGGTACCCTGCGCTCGTCTGTGTGATCGCAGAAGCTTGACCCCCCTTTCCCTCACAGAGCAATGAGCCGGTAGGCTGGTAATGGCATCTGGTAAGGACCCCGTAAGCAATTTTTCCGTCGTGCTTTGGAAAGTTCAAGATAAGATACAGCAGTCGAGATCCGTCGAAGTATGAGGCAGCGAGGGGTTTGCTCGCCGGTTCAGGAGCTTCCAGTCTGACGAACCTAAACGCCGGTTTATTCCTATTTCAGAAGGTGTTGGTGCTACATTTTTTTATATCACCGCTCGAAAAGCAATCTCTCTTTTCATCTCCACTTGTAACTGGCGTGTATTCATATTACGTCACCTCGTTTTAAAGCTCAAAGGCCCGTTTCGCCATTAGCAAAACTCGTTTTAAAATTTCATTTTCACGGTGGATAGCGCAGTTTTTTCGTTAATCCTAAAACATCAAATAATACGCCGTCCTTTTGAAGAGCTTTATGGCGGGAGTGGGAGAAATAGGGACGGAGGAGAGGGTGTGGGGAAGAGTAGGTTCCCGTTTTCATTTTATTTATGAAGATGAAACACGTTGGGGGGGACTCTTTGTGGAATGGCTAGCGGAATAGGGTGGTAGTGGCGTGGGGAGAGGGGGTGGAGGTATCTAAAAACCTTTCTGAGGGAGTTTCTGGAGTTAAAAACATTTACGAGGGGCGGAACGAATCTGAAACATCAAACAACAAACAAGCGGCTAATTCATAAATAAAGAGCGTTCGAATATTTATGCAGTCAATCTTGACAATCTCTCAGACTTAATTTGTGCCTCATCCATTTTGCAATGGGGCGTCGAGCGATTTTTTTCTGGAAGGACGCCAATCGAACAGCCGGTTGTCAAAATAAGAAAAGGGGACAAATTGAACGCGTGTTAACTGTCGATTTTAATGGATGCAATAAATAAATTCTGTCTTAGAAAAGTCGAAAGGATTGGTCCTTTCAAGCGCTTTAAAATTGAAAAGCAAGAGGGTTAGAATTGAGCCGATCAGCTCCATCAGTATTTCAACCTTTTATCCTTTTAGCCTCCCAAACACACAACGGCGCGATGCCGCGAGTCCATCGCATACGCACAGCACATGCTCTTCCGTCTCTAGCCCTACCTCGCAGAACCTGCATACCTGTACCTCGCACTTGCCAATATTTGTACCCGTGAACGGGCCACATATGATCCTCATATCCTTCCTCCCCAGTTCAAGCACCTCCTTGGACCTCCCTCTGGAGAGCTGGATGAAGAGTTTTGACTGTCTAAGGCTGGGCAGCCCCTGCCAATGAGCAGCCCTGCACCGGTCCTCCCATTTGCCAACCTCTCTTCGTAGATGGCTCCTGGTAGTCCCAACAAAGGGCTCAGGGCCAATAGGGGTCTGCGCCAATCCCTTCTTAGCCAACCTATCAGCCCGTTCGTTTCCCTCTATACCCTGATGCCCTGGCACCCAACACAGTGTTACACTGTTGTCTTCGGCCATGGCCTTTAGTCCAGTCAGACACTCCTAAACCTGCCGTGATGTAAGACAAAATGAGGCTAACACCTTGAGCGAGGCCTGACTGTCCACCATTATGTAGATTCTCTGCCGCTTCAGTCCCCTCTGCAGCAGCCGCTGCACACAGACCGTTACCGCAGCCACCTCTGCCTGCAACACCGTGGCCAGCGACCCCAAAGGGATCGCTGCCCTGACTCTTGGCCCAAAGATGCCTGCCCCTGCAAGGCCACCGTGCACCGCGCCATCAGTGTAGTATACCCGGGCCCCAGCTTCGAAAGCGGGAACTCCCCCTTCCCACCTGGATCGCTCATGAATGAGTATCTGAAAGGGTAGCACGAAGTTGAACCTCGCGGGCATTGAGTCTACCACATGCAGTTCAGGCCCCTCCACCTTCACCTTGTCAAGGATCAAGTGGCAGGAACTCTTCCTCCCCCGCATGATCAGACCCAACTCCAACGTACGCACAGCCTGGAGGAGTGCCATCCTTTTAACATGTATGTGGAGTGGAGCTAAATCTAGCATGGGGGGACGCGTAGGAGTGAGGATCTGCTGTTAGTTGGCCCATGAATTTACGGCTGTGTGTTGAGGTATCAACCTGGGATCATTTAGCACATTCCATCAGGTTGGCCCTTGAGCCTTTCTGTGGTACACTGTTGAGCATTAACCTAAAGTTACTGAGCTCAATCTTTCACAGTTAATTCAAGTCAAGTACAACATTGACGACGCCAGTAGTTAACCCTTAGGTACTTCTGATAGGATCTAGGTGGAACCACCCTCCTCTCTCCCCAGCCTGTGTGATGCCCCTGACCAAACCATACGAAGTGACGTAAGACCCCCGATGAGCGCCGATGGAGATACCTGTCATGGGCAATCGAGGAACCCACTGCTAGCTGCAGCCTCCAGAGAAATGTTCACACTTAATAAGGTTAAATGGGCTATTGGTTCATTTAAACCTTACAAGGCGCCAGGTGCGGATGGGATCTTCCCAGCCATGTTGCAGCATGGTAGGGAGGCTCTGGGTCCGATACTGGCGAGGCTTTTCAGGGCAAGCTATGTCCTTGGGTACATACCCACTATGTGGAGGGAGGTGAAGGTGGTTTTTATACCAAAGCCGGGTGGCTCCTCAGCCCTGGCTAAGGGCTACCGCCCCATCAGTCTCACGTCCTTCGTGTTGAAAACAATGGAGAAGATAGTGTGCCTATCAATAACTGAGTACTATCTTACTCAGAATCCCATTCGGAGTTCCCAGCATGCAAATATTGGCAAGTGCGAGGTACAGGTGTGCAGGTTCTGCGAGGTAGGGCTAGAGACGGCAGAGCACGTGCTGTGCATATGCGATGGACTCGCAGCATCGCACCGTTCTGTGTTTGGGAGGCCCTTTCTTCAGCCCGAAGAGGAGGCAAATGCAGAACACGCGGATATCCTCCGCTTTGTGCGGGGGTGGTGGGGGCGCATAGGAGACGTCACACCTAGTGAGACCAGTGCCGTGGGGCCTGGGGGTGGTGCAGGTGGGCCACAATCCGAGTATCATGGACGCCCTTACAATAGGCCCGTTTGTGGCTGCAGTGAGGGTATCGCCTGCATCCACCGTTTCACAAAAATAACCCCCCACCACCACCACCAAGGCCACGTCATAATATGACGTCATAGCGATTGAGAGAGGGGGGGGGGTGTATCCACTTGGAAGATACCACAACAATTGGGGGGTATGACGTCACATGATCCACTCAGAAGTTACAGCAATTGTGAGGGCATGACGTCACACGAGGGGGTTTGACCTAGATCCTCTCAGAAGTATCTAAGCGTTAACTACTGACATTCCATCAAGCTGTGGTCATTTCATCTTTGGATCTCTAACCCAGCAGTTACATCGAGGGTTTCCCTGCGAACCAGTTGTAGAGGTTCCTGCCCTCACAAACGAAACCTACCATCAGGTGGTTTAGAAGTATTGGATGAGTATAAAACGGTTGTGTTTTCTGTGCCCAGAGATATATTGTTCTCTGGGATGCTGGTGCCCTCTGGCTAATAGAGAAAAGTGCGGATGGTTGTGCCTACTTAATTTACCGGAACGAACTCTGGGAAACTTTGACTGGAACACACCCACTGCTGATATCAAAGAAAAATTACCCGCCAATTATTATTGTTATCGCAAACGCCGACCGCATCGTTCTCCTTTCCGTTTTTCGTTCTATTTTCCGCATATTTAAAGTTAGTTTTTCATTTTCTTCGTGTTCATCGGTACAACCAAGCTGACAGCTTGCCATGTAAAGCCCGGCAAACGTTACTTGAGAGACGCGCTACGTGTTGTCTAGATCTCACCGCTGCATCGACCACAGAGCGTCAAAAGCGTAAAAATCGAGGTAAAATTCCCTTCCCATAAAATCCTTCTGATCCTCACATCATCCGTATCCATCTCCGACAGCACCTACCTCGACAGATACGCTCCGACGGTGTATGAATAGCCCTCAAGATGAGTCCACTAGCTAGCCAATTGAAATGATACAGATCCATAGAATCGCTGGTCCTTCACATTTTACGTATATTAAACGCAAAACCAGCGGCGGTGCCTCTTTAGTGATATTTATTACGTGTGCATTGAACAGCAGCTTTCAACGTCTTGAGAAGACATCGGGAAATTTGTGAGAAGTTCATTCATAAAAAAATTATCCTCCCGACGTTTCCTCTGCAAGGGCGTGGTTCGAGAAGCTTATATCCAGCCAATTAGTCGGAGCACAAGCCCCCCACTCAGAGCTGTACTTTGCCCTTCGGAGCCCCCTCTCTTGGTGCAAGGGCAGGCTTCAATCCCGCCTTACCACCTCAAATCCTCGTCTGCCTGCTAGCCTGGTCGACTGATATAAGTCTCTTATGAGCGTTAAGGAACATTCATTTTGATAAGAAAACATCCCTGCCCGCTAGCCTGGAATGCCCGACACAGTATTGTGCCTCGCTACCCTCCCGAACCTTCATTACAGACGCCCGCACGGTGGATGTCACTGCCTTTTTATGACTGCACACTCTGCCAGATGACCTGCACCAATCTAAGTGCCTTGGATAGAACCGGTGGCTCATTAAGACACTAAGTGTTCTGCCAACTCCTGCCCGCGCATCTCTTCTTTCCTGCATCCCTTCACCTGAGTGGATCTCCTAAGAAAGTTGTCCATTGCCTCTGATGAGTGGCTGGCTCCAATATGTCAAGACTCATAAATGTTACATGCAGGTATACGTTGCACTGATGTAATCTCTTCGATTAGGCCTCTTTATCTCTCAAGATTTTATCAATCTCTTTATGAGGAGCGGACCAACATTATAATGCGAGAGAAACGACAGAAATAATTGGCAACAGCTTCAGCAAAAAAAAAGATAAAAATCTGATATTGAATGAGGAAAGGTAAACAGGATTTTTTGTTTTAGTGTCTGGTAGGCCTCATTGGTTCTTGAGCACAGCGTAGCTGGCTTTAGAGACCTCTGAATTCTTCACTAGGTCCTTGTTTGGCAGGCTGAATTAGCTGGGTCTTTGACCTTCGGAATATCCGCACTTAGCAGTACAGAAAGTCATTGTTTCCCCAAACGCATGAAAGTCCCACTCCTCAGTTATTTCCAATTGAAACCGAATTTCCCCCTGTCCTAGACTTTCCCATCTATCTTTTCCCACCCCTCTATTTTAGATTCATCTTCTCAAAAGACAGCTTCTTCCAAGACAGCCACCCAACAGCTCTCACAATACAGTCGTCTCTCAGTTCTCCCAACTCATTCGTCTCGCGCTACTCACATATCAACTCTCCCTCCCCACTAGTTTCACCAGCCACCAGTTCACGTGTATTGTTCGCATTTATACACTCATACTCAAACTGATGTCGCTTTTCTGTCAGGTGTAATACAGTCCTCACTCACACTCACCTCGTTAATTTATTTTACAGTTTCAAGCTCCCCCACTCGTGCGTTTTATATTTATATACTATGTTTTCAACTTTCAGGTGAACGCTCGTGATTTTGTGTTAGTGCTCTCAGTATTACGATCGACGAGTTTCTGTCGATTGTTCCCTCTGTTTCTGTCAAAAGACTCTCTTCGTTCAAACTTCAAAGCGACGAAATGCGTCAGAAACCGAGTTAGCGTCAGAAAAAGAGGCATCAAATTGAAGGTCGGACCTCCTCACAGTTTGTGTAAACGAGTTAAGACGAAAAACTAATTAACGAGCGCGAGACTAGGAGCTCCGCGTGGGTGTCGCACGCGTTGTTATTGATTCAACCTCGTCGTCGTGAGTCTGGCAGAGGAGGGCACGAGGACCAGGAAACCCGTGTAAGAGCAAAGAGACCTTGTTGCAACCAGCCCTAACCCTTAGAGACCTTTCCCGTATCAATATTAATATTCATGGAGAGTTAAAAAAACCAACTGTTTATTCATGGACGAGTCACAGTTACTTTTGACGAGCGAGGCTTCTCCCTGAGGGCCAAACCGTTGATACAATTTTTGCTTCGCGCCTCGCGGATGTACTTCGCAGAGGGGAGTTAGCAAAACATTTCAGGCACCACCTTGTTGATGACTTACGTCTTCTTTTAAAACAAACAGTACACTACAATTTTTTATTATTCTCCATTTATTGTTACGAAGACAAAACGTTTCGACTCGCTCAAGGCAGCATCAGGTAAAAATCAACTTTCGTAAATCAATGATGCGTCAAACATCCTAGGGCTGACGAGAGTATCATCACAGATTGAAGTTACGTAAGGACATTTCCAATCTGTTGTGATCGTTCATTGGAGCTATCCTCCTCAGGGCTTGTAGAGGCCTGGTGGAGCCTCCAACTCCACCCTGCTTGGAATCTTTGCGGTTTAGAGTCCCTTAAGCTCAAAACAGCCGTTTGAGAAAATGATGACGGCAGAGAAAACGGTTTAACCGAATCAACTCAAATGTTATATTTGTTTCGCACATTAATGTTACTCCGCAATTACGTTTTGATAGTAAACGACCTAAAGGCGAACGTGGTTGATGAGATTTTTTTGTGTAGGCAGGTCAAATAAATTATATAGTCTTCTGACTGTCCCACAAGTGAGTTATGCACCGCCGCCACATGCCCTATTGTGCCAGTCCTTACAGGTCAATGCCTAGCCTCCTGAGGAAAGCCAGGTAGTTCCTGAAAGAGTTTTCGTTGGTATCCATCCTGGGAGAAGTGGTGCCAAAGACCAAAATTCGCTCTCTGTCAAGCCTCTGGCACTGGGCCAGGACATGGTTGGGAGTCTCCTCATCCGTGCCACACCACCTGCATCGAGGGGTGGTTGGCCCATAACATACATGTGTTTGTTCATTCTGCAATGCCCAGTTATGATCCCAACAATCTGCCTTAAGTCCTTCCTCTCCATCCTCAGAAGGTTGTGTCTTATCTCACTTGATTGCTCTGAGACATAACGTTTGGAGTGTCTTACTCCTGCAGCATTCCAGACTGTCTGATGCAGTCATCCTGCATGTTCTCCCACAGTCATCTTGACTAGTGACAGAGAAATCCCACAATGTGGCGGTGGCCCAATAGGTACCGTAGACGAACTGCGTCAGGCCAGATGGTCGGCCCTCTCATTTTCAATGATCCCCTTATGCCCAGGAATCCACACATTACCTCTATTCGCACTTGCTAAGGAGTTAAGCCGCATCCTGCACTCTTGCAGCAGTTTTGACGTTGGGCAGTAGTTCATCAGCGCCTTGCACGACGCTTGACTTGGGCAATGTGCCTCCCACTCCTTCTAGAGCCACTTATCCACATCCCGGAGCCAGTTCCCACTGGAGTTTTCGATCCATCTGTAAAGATGTTGATGCCATGCCGAAACTGGCGACTCTCGCTGTTCCATGGACCTCCCAATGGCTGTTCATTATATTTCCTCTCGAACTCATGCATGAGCACATTGTCCATGTATCATGCTAAGCTCCTTCTGATTCTCCAAGTCCCTGAATATAGCCAGGTGTCTATTAGTCGCCAGTGGCACCTTAGCTATACTGAGCTTGGTGAGTCTGTAAGGTACCTTCATTGCCTCTGCCTTGAAATAGATGTCCAGGGGGAGAAGGTATAACAGTCTCTCCATGGTGATGGTGGGTGTAGTCTTCATCACCCCCGCAATAAGTAGGCACCCTAGCCTTTGTTCCTTGGCTAGGCTGCTGCCATTCACTCCAATGGCAGCTCTATGCCACCACACGATCGGCCCATATGAGATTTATGGCTTCGTAGAACCAGCAAGCCATTCTGGGCTTTACGCCCCATGTCCTCCCGCACATTCTCTGACACGTCCAAAGCCCGTTGGCCCAGGGCCGTTGTCGCCTTCTTGACCACGTATCTGATGTGATCTTTCCAGACAAGTTCCCTATCTAGAATCACCCCCAGATACTTGACTTGCTCGCTCAGAAGGGGATGTCTTATCTCACTTGATTGCTTTGAACAAAGCGTTTGGAGTGTCTTACTCCTGCAGCGTTCCAGATTGTCTGATGCAGTCTTCTGGCAAGTTCTCCCACGGTCCTCTTGACTAGTGACAGTCAATGTGCGTCCACACTTCGGAGCCTGTTCCCTCTGGAGTTTGCGACCCATCTGTATAAGGTTAATGCTATTGGGAGGCCAAAACTGACGACATTACTTTCCTTATAGGTTTCCAAGTTCCTGAATATAGCAAGGTGTCCACTAGTCACCTGTGGTACCTTAGCTATACCGAGCTTGGTGGGTCTCCTAAGCTACCTTCATCGCCTCTGCCTTGACATAAATGTCCAGCGGAAGAAGGTCGAACTTGGCGTGGGCGTGGTCTTCATCACCCCCACTACTAGTAAGCACCCCAGCTTTTGTACTTTGGCCAGGCTGCTGCCATTCGCTCCAATGGCAGCTCTATGCCACCACACAATCGACCCTATGAGATTATTGGTCTCACAGTGGCTTCGTAAAACCTGCAGGACATTCTGGGCTCTAAGCTCCATGTCCTCCCGCACATTCTTTGACACGTCCACAGGGCCGTTATCGCCTTTTTGGGTCGTGTATCTGATGTGCTCTTTCCAGACAAGTTTCCGATCCAGGATGATACTTGACTTGCTCGCTGAGCTAAATTACCTCGCCCATCACTATCTGCGGCCTCAGTCCTGACAGTTGTCTTTTTTTGTGTAGGCAGGTCATATACACACCAGTATCATCCATGCTGCGTCCGGAAAATAACTTAGGAAGGGAACCTCGTGTTCTTGGTGGACAAAGCTCTGTATGGGCTGCGACAGGCTGGACGCGCCTGGCATCGTTGTTTGGACACCGAGATGAAGGGACTGAAGGCTACGCGCTCGGAAGCAGATCCCTGCATGTATTTCCTTGGACCGGTGGAGAACAGGACATTTGTCATCATCTATGTCGACGATATTTTGATCCTTTCACGCGACGATGCCGAGATCAACAAGGTGAGAGATGCCCTAAATTCGAAATTCGAGGTCAAGGATCTGGGAGATGTGCGACACTGCTTGGGACTTGAATTCGAGAGAAGCAATGAGAAGGTCAAGATCAGCCAAACAGGTTACATCGAGGAAGTGCTGGGGCGATTTTGGATGGCTGAATGTAAGCCAGTTTCCACGCCAATTGAGCCAGGGACAAAACTGGAAAGGGTGGACGTGAAGAACGGCGAACAACCAGCCGACGTCCCTTACCGACAGTTGGTTGGCGCCCTGATGTATTTGGCAGTTGGAACGAGGGCGGACATTGCTTTCGCAGTCAGTCATCTCTCCCAGTTCAATGACTGCTATGGTCAACCGCATTGGCAGGCTGCGAAACGAGTGATTCGCTACCTGGCCAAGACACGTGGCCTGGGCCTCATCTACTCCAAATCTGCAGATCCCCCCGAGATGTTCGTTGATGCCGACTGGGCGAACTGTGTAATCGATCGCAGATCCTATACAGGCTACGCGTTCATCGTGAGTGGAGCTGCTGTGAGCTGGGAGTGCAGAAAGCAGCAAACTGTAGCCTTATCGTCAACCGAGGCTGAGTACATGGCCTTGTCGGACGCTACGAGAGAGGCCATCCAGAAGAAAAGACTCCTGAAAGAGTTCGGCATCAGCCTGGACACGGTTGTAATAAGGAACGACAACTTAGGAGCGCAGAAATTGACGACGAACGAGATGTACCACTCGCGGACCAAACACATCGACGTGAGACATCACCTGATCCGAAACCACGTCGAGAAGAATACTATCCGAGTCGAGTATGCCCCAATGGACGAGATGCCCGCTGACGTGCTCACGAAATGTTTGCCGAGAGTCAAACACGAGAAGTGCGCAAAGAACCTTGGTTTGACCTCACAGAAGCCTGTATGACTCCAAGGATTAGCTGTTGGTCGAGGGGAAGTGTTGGCTACATTGGGTCTTGCCGACGTACGCCCACCATCTTGGAACCATATGACCGACGCCATTGTTTTTCTGTTCATTTCACTTTTCGCATCGCCCTGCAGGCAATTTTCGCTTTTGTTCTCTTGTTTGATAAACGAACGTTTTTAAATTTCAATCCGAGTGTTTGCGTAATTTCATTGCCGCTTTAAAAACTCTAACAGCATTAATATTAAATTTCCATCCATTGGAAAATGACTCCGGCAGCACAATACATTTCATTCAACCCAATACAATGCAATATTTTACAGCTTTACCCCTACAAATGCAGCTTATCTCTGCGAGGGCCGTGGCAAACAATACGTAGGTAGTCCAATAGTCCAATAACTGGTCTTAACGACGGAAGTATACTGAGGGCAGTAACGCATTTATAAACCACCTTGGTAATTCATTGGTGACTTGTTTCACAGCCCTTTCAAAACACTAATGAAGTTGAACGCTGGGTATTCAATAAAACCATGAGATAAGTAGGAGCTGCTCAACGAAATTCCGAAATGTGGTCACTACCGGTCTTGTGAGCAAAATTTGTCTGTCGAAGAACTGTTTATACCAAGTTCGTATAAAATGAGCGAAAAACAGGTTGAATTGGTTGCTGGGGTGAATGTTTACTGATAAAGAGACTGTTCATGGGGCTGCGTTGTATCGAACGGTGATTACCTTGATATTCATAAATGAGACAGGAACGAGAGAGCGAGAATTGTGAATCACAGGCGACACGTATAGGTTTGCTTAGACTTGATAAAGCGAACTACAGAATGAGAAAACGGGCTGACGAGATTTTCATATTGATTGTGACTTGGGTGGGGCGTTTTGAGGCAATAAACATGTCCCCCGCCCTCCATCCCCTGGTGAAACAGTCACCAGGTGTTTTGATCTTGACGAGAGTGAGTGTCTCTCCAACATTAAAACGAACTGGAACCCCCAGACTGACGGATGTGTAAGAGAAACCCCCAGCGTTTCGTATGGACATTATACCGATATGTTAACCCTCTCCCCACTCCTACAGCTCTTTCAATTCATTCCAACTCAGACTTCGCTCGCGAGGAATCCTATCGCTCGATTTGATGCCAACTGAAACAATAGGATGGGTCACGTCCGCATTTTGAGCGATGTCTTATCATATCACACACGAACTCAATATTACGACTCCGTCTCCCGCTCTGGTGTTAACATTTTTACTTTCCTTGGCTCTACAAAGTAGAAAGGAAACTTATGTAATAGGCTGAAGAAAAAATTTTTGAGTTTACTTCAGATCTACGTTTCAGACCCTCCTGAGTCCGAAAAACACTATTTGGGAAAATGGTCTGTGTCTGTGAACGATTTTTAGAGAAAACCACCGTACCAAATAAGCTCAAACTTCATATCTCGCCCGCAGGTTACCATGGGACGCCAAAATAAGGGTATGAACAAAATCCACCGAAATTTAACTATAGTCATCATAGTGATCAAAACACCAAATATTTTTTTTCTCAAAAACGGCTCTAACGATTTTGATTTAATTTTTTATATTGATAGCTCTTAATAAGACAATAGTACTATAAAGTTCCCAATTGGGGGAAAATAACGAGAGCAGCACAATAAATTAACAAAATTTTCGACGAAAAGCGTTTTCAGCGCAGTTTTTTCCTTATAAACTCCGCTGGAATGTTCGTAGAATGTTAAAAAAAAAAATTGGTATTGTAGTCCAATCCAATACCTTAGGGTGAGTGTTTGAAAACGCTCATGAGATACATGGGGCTCACTCCAGAAATTCCTGAGTTTCAACTACCGCCGTTTCGCTTACTACCAGTTCTAACAGTTATTTTCCAATAACTCTGCAAAAGTGATTACGATCCTTTTTCACTTTCCTTGCTCTACGAAGTAGAAAGGAAAGTTATGTAATCGGCTGAAAAAAAATTTTTGAGTTCTCTTCAGATCTTTACGTTTCAGACCCCCCTGAGTCCGAAAAACACTATTTGGGAAAATGGTCTGTGTGTCTGTGAACGATTTTTAGAGAGAACCACCGTACCAAATCAGCTCAAACTTGATATCTAGCCCGGAAGTCACTATGGGGCGCCAAAATAAGGGTATGAACAAAATCCACCGAAATTTAACTATAGTTATCATAGTGATCAAAACACCAAATATTTTTTTTCTCAAAAACGGCTCTAACGATTTTGATTACATTTTTTATATTGATAGCTCCCAATATGGCGACTATACTATAAAATTCCCATTCGTGGGAAAATGACGAGAGCAGCACAATAAATTATCAAAATTTTCGAGCAAAAGCGTTTTTCACGCAGTTTTTTCCTTATAAACTCCGCTGGAATTCTTGTAGAATGTCAAAAAAATTCGGTATTGTAGTCCAATCATATACCTAAAGGGTGGGTGTTTAAAAACGCTCATGAGATACATGGGGCTCACTCCAGAAATTCCTGAATTTCAACTACTGCCGTTTCGCTTACTACCAGTTCTAACAGTTATTTTCCAGTAACTCTGCGAAAGGGATTACTATCCTTCTTTTGAAAAATCGGGTTTACAGCCTCATTAATTATCTGTGTACCAATTGCTCAATAATGGTCCTGCAATGAGTACGAGCAGCACAATAAATTCCGGAACTGTAAGCGCTACCGCTTTCTGCTGTCGTTAAGCGTTGTTTGACCAAGTTCAAATTAACTGAGAGATAAATGAATTGATTAAATAGAGTTAGCCATGTAAAAAGTGAATTGACGTAGAGCTAAGGAAAGTTGTGTATTGCAACGCACCAGATATTTTGCTCATTCTTTCATAGTTACGATTGTGCTGACGACCTGTACTTGTTAGTGTTACGTTGGAATCTCGCCTCTAAAACGCTTCTGTGCACTGTACTAATTTCACCCTCAGTCTGTGGCATTCAAAAATACACCACTGGATTATTATGCCCCCTTTGGGGTCTAATAATATCCTTAAAGCGAACAACTTGTTCGAGCCTCTGAGAGCCGCCTGTGTGAAGATAATATCTCCCTTCTGCTCCTCCACCCTCGTCTTTTTTTTCTTCTTCTGACCTTTTCCTCAACTCTGAGCTCTCGAATGCCGCGGCTGGTCGTTATTTACTTTTTCAATTTTTGTGAGAGTGGCGTAGGAGAAGAGGGGTTGATGCAGGGGCGCTGGTGGTATGGTAGAACTATTTATACCAAGAGCGTGCGTCGCGTTCCTAATTACTACACGAAAGGGTCTACAGTTGGAAAGGAAAAGGTCGCCATCTTCAAGGTTTTATTTAAGGGGGCAGCTCTTTATATTGTTCGTGTTTCGTTATAATGACGTTTCCAGTTCCCCCACTTCCCTCCTCTCATTTACCTTCACAACACCACCACCATCCTCCTCTTATACTTCCACAGTCCCCCCCCCCACCACCACACCACCAGTCATTGCTTTTCACGGTGAAAGGAGTTTTTATCTTCGGGTCGTGCTGGGGCCTGAGCGCAGTTCTTGAATGTCCCAGTTAATCTCAGGAATTAAATTAATAAAAGGGCAAAATTAGCTTCTTCCACCCCCCCCCCGAGCACGTCCTTCCCTCATCACCAGTTCCAAGGTCAATTTCTCATCGAATTTTTCCCGTACCACCAAACGACTCACGAAAATCCGTCTTCTCAAGCCGAACTCCCGAGCAATTAATTTGCTTTAAGGAATGTAAACGCGTCTTGAACATTATTTTTGTAGCGAGGAAAGTGAAAGCATCCGGTTTTCATTGAAACTTTCCACCTTCGCACGTACCGTAGGAAGAATGCGGAGTTAATTCATTGTCGTTATTACGAGATGTAATTCTGATATATCGCGTAGGCGTGAGAGAACGCCCGCATGGTCGCATGCCTCTTGGATGATGTCAGCCCAATTAAAATCCTTTCTCGTGATGTCCAAGCCTTTTGCCTTCACTAGTTCGTAGTATTTTGCTCGTGGCAACGCCAAGACTTCTGTATTAATGTTAACTCGTAAAAAGCAATCGTACAAACATTCTAACCTCGGTGAGGATGGCCAGACACTATTAAAGTACAGTAGCGATTGTTTTTGCATTTTTTTTTTTTGATAGCTCCCAATAAGGCAACTATACCATAAAATTCCCATTTATGGGAAAATGACGAGAGCAGCACAATAAATTACCAAAACTTTCGACGAAATCGATTTTAGCGCAGTTTTTAGAGAAAACCACCGTACCAAATGAGCTGAAACTTGATGTCTAGCTTACAGGTTACTATGGGACGCAATAATGAGGGTATGGGAAAAATCCACCGAAAGTTAACTATAGTCATCATAGTGATCAAAACACCAAATTTTTTTTCTCAAAAACGACTCTAACGATTTTAATTACATTTCGTTAGGAGATTGGTAACAGCGCTGAACCCCCTTTCCACTAGGTATGACGATGGAAAGGAAATTAGAAATTTCCTCGCTATATTCCATAATACGGGATAAGTAACGGGTATGTTGTTTTGCAGCCAGAATTGCTGATATCCGATTTTAAACTGAACCTTAAGTTATTCGTTTGTACTTATTTCAGTCAGTTCCTCTTGTATTATGACATTCGTTTCTTCTATGTCACCATATGGATTAATTATCCACGGTGGTATTACCATAGTCAAAATATCCTCAAACCTAGAGGGCATTTAAATGTTGAACGTAAGTTGAAACGTCGTCTTCCTGACAGTTTGTCTGTGACAAATTGGGGAACTGAGAAAATTCGCCCCGTCCAATATTTTGCTTCATTAGTTTACCTCTGGCAAGAAACGCTGATAAGATGGACTTTGTTTTAATCAAATTTAAACTGTCGCCTTGTAATTGCAAATTAACCATATTAAATTTCGTAAACAAATCAGTTAAATAGGCGATGTGTGTTTTACTCTTCATTAAATGTTCTTTTAAACTTTTGGTTTATTATTCATTCTGAATAATAACCCTATGTTTTCGGTCACGAAAAATTTTTTACAACCCCCCCTCAAAATTTGATACTTTACGTTTCAAGACATGGAGATTCCAAATTTGCAATGTCCGTCCGCCGTCCGGGCCGTTTTGTGCCTTAAACGTGGTCTAAAAAATTCGTTCTTTCGCACAAAAATCCCATTTGGTATCTAGTTGTGCCCGCCATCTCGGCAATCTGATCGGACGAAGCCCGTGGTTGTAATGGGCAAAAACGGTTAAAAAAAAATGACGAAACGCAGTACAACGCGGGAGCTACAGCGTTTCGTCGTTTGAACTCCCTCCCGCCCCGCCCGACTCATTAAAAAAGCAACCACCCTCGAGGCGAGCGAGCGCGCCTCCCGCTCTCGCTTGCCTCCCAACGACGCCGCCACTCAACTCCCCTTTCCCCGACGGGGCAAAATCATCAGAGGTTTTGTTTCCGTAGTTCGATTGTAGCCAGGACATGTTTCGTATGGTTTACTAGTATTCGATGCTGAGTCGAATGGGAGGGGGGAGCACTAATACTAGGTCAAGCTGTTCATGAGAATAATAAACCATTGTGTAATAATTTGCAGGGTTTTATCTTTATTATCCAGAAATTCTATAATAGTCTCAAAAAGTGCAAATATACATTATTGTGGACCCCAATTTTCATTTGATGGACCCCCAAATTTTTTTTCGCCCCTAGGGTTCGATATAGACCACTTTGGGAATCACGGGTCTGGACTGTTGCTTCAATGGATTCCTCGACCTCTTCAGCCACACTTCGTTCTTCGTTCTTGACATTAGTTGGCCACAATTTCAGACGCAACTTCGACAGGTACTAAGCAATGAAGAGGACGTACGAGCTCCCGCCTTTCCAACATACGCAGTTTTGCAACTCGGACGTGCCCATCAGCACCTGGAAGAATTCCGAGAACAAGTACCATTGGCCAATCAACTCGCTTCTTGTCTTCAAATTTCACTGTTTTCGACGTCGCCTGACTGAACGTGCAAAAGTTGACGTTTCCCTCGATTGTGTCAGCAGAGCAAGATATTCCTGAAATCCGTTCCTGAATCGTTCCTTCAGACCCTCTCTTAATTTGAGGAGGAACTTGAGACGATCAGTCAAGCTCTGCTTCACGATTTGGTCCAATTCTTGAACACCTTGTATGAATAGCGCTGGTCTTCTGCCGCATAAGTGCCAGAATCAACCGTTGCCTCCACGTCACAAAGAATTGTAACGTTTATGTAGTCCATTTTGAATCCCAAAGTAATCACGTAGAATCAGCGGTTCTATATATTGTTTGAGTGCTTCTCGAGCCTTCTTTCTCTCGTCAACTTCCCGTTTTTTTCAGTTGACACTCAAGTTTGTGGTGTCATGTTAACGAAAAAGCGGGGACTCCGTTCAAAACCTTATTAAATGAAGAACTTTTGCTAACATTTTCTGTTTTTGTTTCAGACGAGCGAAACATCGTTTTAACTAAATTTCTTCTTTTTATTACTTTCCGCTACCCGAAAGAAAAGGAAAGTATAGTAATCGTTAAAAAAAAAGAAGTAAGTTGGGTTTTCTTCAGATCTTTACGTTTTGAGGCCTACTGAGTCTAAAAAAAACCCAACGTCGGCGCGTGGTCCGTGTGTGTGTGCCTGTAGTTCGACTTTCGGGAGAACGGCTGATCCGATTGAGCTGGTTCTTTTTTGTTTTGTTCGTTATTTTTTGTAGACACCAAAAGAATTTCGGGCGATTTCGGTCTATGGGAAGAGAGGCGGGGGACGAAAATGTACCAAAAATTGGGGGTTTTCGCATTTATCTCGAAAACGGGTCTAACGATTTTGACTAAACTTTAATATTATCTTGTACTACTCAATACCTAATTTTTATTGTTTATACATATCTCCATGAAAATACGGTGAACGGAGATATAGGCCTTTGGCAAAACTGCCCCAGCGATTTTCACCAAACTCACAGGATGTTTTCAAATAGTTAGCACCTACATATTGTTCTGAATAAATGTTCCTCTGACAATCCATTGAACAGAGATAAAAATCAAAATGTGTCAGAAATAACGTTTTTCGAACATTTCCGTAAATTCCAGGGTAACTGCTTCACCAGATGTGATAGATCTTACAGAGTGTCTTTTAGCCACCCATACCCACCTTTCGTTCTGTATAATTATTTCTGTATATATCTGTTGAATGGAGATATAAGCCAAGTTAACTAAGAAATGGAGATATGTCGAATATTGATTTATCGGTTTTCCCATTTTCTGACAAACGGGTCGAACGATTTCGATCAAACTTACGGAGTATTCTCAGCTAACTAGTCCCTACATTTTGTTCTCCATAAACGTTTCTGTAAAAAGGCGTTGAACGAAGATATAGCGCCCGCAAGCTGGTGTTCGAACTTACCGGGGTGGCGGAAAGTTGGGTGTTGTACGCACTGCTCGTTTTCAATTAAATTTTTACGATTTACGAGTTTTGGGCTGTTCGGTCCTCGTGCTCAAAGAAGAACGTTTTACTAAAGTTTGAACCCCGTGACGCACATTTAAGGAGCTTTTAAATAGCATGTTCAGTTTTTTATTGACTTCAGTAGTACAGGAAAAACATTAATTTTACTTTATTTTCTTAAAAAAGGAACATTGGGCAGTAGGTGATGGGGAAATTGTTTTGGCATGTTGAGCACCCTGTATATACAATGTATACATATAATATGAATTTATTTGAGGTGTGAGTATGCTTTCAGTGAATATTCGGATGGTTGTAACTACTTTAAAAGTGATTGTTGTGACAAACTGGTGAATGCTTATCCAACCAGATTTTGCACACAAAATGTTTAATATAGTAAAATGTTGGAAATAAATTAATCGTTGAGCTCATAAACATAAATAGAAAATAAAGTTACTGCTCGGGAAAAGTCTACAGCGAAAGGAAAATTAATCTGGTACTTGGCACTTTTCTTCGAGCGAAGTTTAATGTTCGTGGTTCTTCTTTGCCCAATTGTCCTTCGGCTGTATGTTAGTCCAGCATGGTGCTGGTGGACGTTTCCTGAGTATGTCGTCCAGGTATGACGCTGGGAGACGTGGAGTACAGGACTTGCGGGATACTGCGACCCGAAGAGAGTGATAACTGCGCGTGAATGATGCAATTTTCACTGCAAAGTAAAAAAATGGCAATGAATAACTAATATAAGTTTTAACGTGCACGTGGCGGTTCGCAGCTAGGTAGAATTGGGAATGGTAATAGAAATGGCGTCTGGAGAGGTGATGGCTGGTGTCTTGACGCCACTCACATCGAAAAGAAATAAAATATAAAACTTCTCAATGGATACTCTGAGTAGATACCATAAGTGGTGTAGCTGCCTGAACAGTGATGTAACCTGGTTGTGGGAACTACACCAAATTAGTTGCTATATTGACTCGGACCAAGTTTAGGTGTACGTCGTGTAGTTACACAAACGCTTACAAGAAGATTGAGACTGCTCACTTACGGTAGGGATCAGTTTTGTCGTCTGAAGTTTCCCAGAAACTCCGACTTCAGCTGGGCACTCGCATATCAGCGATTGGTAATGGCTACTTCGCGTATCGTCATACAAGTGACATTTATGGAGAGGCTAAAAACATTCGCCAGTATTTCTCTGGACCAGTGGAGGTGAAGCGTGTTTATCGACTTTATTAGATAAGAGAGTTGACCGGCCGGCGTTTGCAAAGGTAAAATTGAAGTGGCACCTGTTCGTGATTAGTTTCGTGCTTCACACAATCTGAGGTTGTCGTGTTTTCCTCAGCTTGTCTCGGAAGCTCACGAAACGAACCTGAAGGCTTTTGATTCGAGCGGGAGCTTGATCCGGCAACACACACAGGTCGTCATCTTTCCAACTCCGGCGTCCAGATAATTAGCCGGTTCGGAGGACATGCACGTCACCGGTCGATTCCCTTTGGCCTCACGTGATGCTTTGAAAGGTCAGAGTAAACATTGAACCGTCAGTCGCTCTTTTTCTTTTTTTTTTTTAAATCGCCTAAATCACACGTTTTGAAGTGATTCTAAAGCGTTTGATCGTATCTCGTTCCTGAGCAATTTTGTCAAATTACCGGTGGATTCCTGGACAACACGAGAACGCATTTGGGGGCTCCTCGTGAGATTCATGTCAGTGCAGGGAGTATGGGAGAAGGTGGCCAGTTGATGGAGGGTCAGTGCTCAGAAGTTATAGTCATCTGGTCTCCCGAACGAACGCTACAATATTCTCCTCCTGTGGCGGTAGTGCCGTGGGAGAGTGACTTTTAATCGGTCCGAGCCCAACGGCCATTTATCAACTCCTCGAGGGCTTCCATTAGTCAATTTCTTCCCGTCGCTCCAGCAATCGTTTTCATTTTTGGCCGCAATCTAATCGGAACCTGTAACTCGAAACGGGTTTATCTGATTCGGAAAAAAACTACAGTTCACTGGACGTTGTCGCTTGTGACAGGCGAACACTCTGACGGGAATTTCGCCGGTGTCCTTGAAATATTCGCGGTTAGGTCCAAGCAGGTGAGCAGTCCAGTTTTGTTCACTCCACTTCCGCGGTTCCTGCTCCTACATTTGATAGCTTCCGCGTAACCACGACACTAATTAGTCTCACAACGAGAATTCCTACTACGTACGTCAATGGATGGGGCATTTAGCAATAAGTGCGTTTGAGGAGATCCTCCACAAAGGCGTCGTTAACTGGAGGAATGAGTTGACATGTAGTGGAACAGTCAGCCTAATCCTCGTCCAGATCCCTCATCGTTCAGGAGGGGCCTTTCGTAAGACGGTTTTGACGCTTCATCTAGGGATCAGTAGGATTTGTGCCCTCCTACCTACCGAGCTATGACAGCTGTTAAAATTAAACTGCATACCAACAGTCAGTGTAAAGTCTCTGGGAGATCGATTGCAATACCGCGCCATTTTGAAAAGACTCTTCAGGCGACGTAGAACCTTCTGGGCGACAATGGAACGCATTTGTCTGTATTTAACGGAATATTTTTCTTCACCAAGGCAAAGGTTTTAAGCAGCTATGTGGATGCCTAAAGCTTCAACAGTTCGGTTTCTAACACCTAACTGGTTCGTGAGTACAGGAACAATTACGCGAGCAATTTCATCCACTTGGAATTGGACTACCACACAATTTCGAAAATTTGAACTCATAATTTGTCTAATAATCGATGAAGAAGAAGAAGAAAGAAAAAAAAAAAGAAAAAATGTGTGACAGTCACACATGGTAGAAGTGAAACTTTAACGTGCAACACCGAGTCGCAACCGACAAGTGGAAGAACGAATCACAACGGACAAGTGCAAAAACGAATCGCAACGGACAAGTGGAAAAACAACGGAAAAGTGGAAAAACGCATCGCAAAAAAATTTTTACTCGAAGTTTTACGGGCAGATTGTTAATGTACTTGTCGAATTTGAAAACCTGCCCGTAAAACTTCGAGTAAACATTTTTTTGCGATGCGTTTTTCCACTTGTCCGTTGTGATACGGTTTTGCACGTTAACGTTTTTTCCACTTGTCCGTTGCGATTAGTTTTTGCACTTGTCCGTTACGACTCGGTGTTGCACGGTAAAGTTTCACTTCTACCATGTGTGACTGTCACACACTTCTTTATTCACAGGTTTACTGCAAATTATGATTTGGTTAGGGTAGGTAAATGGTAGTGAATGCATTTTTTTTATTATTTAAACATATTTTATTTTATTAAACAAGAAAACAGAATTCAATCCGGGGAAAAAAAAAATCTAGGTCCCTGATGTATGTTGGTTTTTATTTCGGCTCAATGGACAGCTACAGAAATAGTTGCGGGTAACAAAATGACGGTATATGTTACTGGAATACGGCCGGTTGATCAAATTCAGACTTACACTTGTTTTATTGTTCAAACAAAGAATAGTTCAAGAAAAAAAAAAGACACTAACGGCACGCGGTCACCCATCCAAGTACTAACCACGCGCGACGTTGCTTAACTTCAGTGATCGGACGAGAACCGGTGTGTTCAACGTCGTCTTGCCGTACCACGTGACCGGTAACACAATTTTTCGTGACTCGAAAATCCTAAGACAACGTCTATATAGAAGTTTCACTTCAAAAAGTTTATTGACAAAATAAGACAAAGTAAAAGATTCCTTCTGCATTACAAAAATAAACAATACCGACATGGTTTTTCAAACCGTCTGTCGGGGGCGTCAGCAGGTTATACTAGAAACATACGAAAAGAAAAAAGATCCTACCGCGAAAACAAAATACAATAAAATGAAAAGAAATTAAAAATTAAATTCATGTACCAACGCAGAGCGATATCTCCAGGCCATCCTACCAAAAGCCACCAGCTGAGGCCATCCACCACCATCCAACAAAGCCACAGCCTCATTCCATGAAAGGACAGGTTTATTAAAAACTGCAATCCTAAACTCTCCAAGTACTGGGCAAGTACAGAGAAAGTGGTGCAAGTCTTCCCTCTCATGCCTATTGCACAGAGCACACTCCTCGTTATGGTTAGTGTTATACGGCTTTGCATTGAGAAGTAGCAGTTCTCCCTTCATCTTAAAAATCCACCTCGCCGAGAAAATATTCATCACTGGCTCACTGACCAAGCTCGTGGCCTAGAAGCGGGTGTCAAGCTCCCTATATAGAGTGAACTTCTCCGAGTCCCTAGCCCTCTGCCAGAAACACCGCTTTTTGTGCTCCCTAAACCTCTCAAGGATGTCAGCTGCATGAAGCCGGATATATTCAAAGGACCAGGAATCCAACCCATCCATGACACCCACCCAATCCAGTGGCGAGGCGGCCAAGATGCCCAGCCCATGACACTCTGTTTATCATCACTTTCATGGCAATTATTTTAGGGAGACAAGATACCTTCCTCAAGTAGTTTAGATGGGCTTCAAGAGTAAACGATGATATGGTATCCACCCCTGTCTCCAGATGTAAAATGTAATTCGGGGAAAACCTCGGCAACTGGAACAGCTTTCGAATATACATCAGCTGCACTCCCTCCGTCTTTGCACACTCCTGAAATCCCCAGCATGGTGAAGCGTAGCACAGGATAGCCCAGATCGTAGCGTTGAACACGTTCGATTTTGCCTTTAGTGGCACAGCAGGATTGGCAAATAATCTTCCCCAAACATTATTGAGGGCAAACTTGGCAGATTGGGGGTGGTGGAAAGACGGGGGGTGAGTTCAACTCCCAAATACTGGTAGCTGCTCACGATCTCAGTTGATTCACCGCCAATGTTCCAGTGCCCAGTCGCCCTTCTTCTCCCACCATTCTGGAAAACCATCATCTTCGACTTCCCTAGATTAACGTGAAGGCCCCACTTACTGCAGTAACTCTTCAAAACATCAATATTCACCTGCAGCTCACCAGGGTCATCCGCTATCACCACCAAATCATCTACATCAGAACTTTTATCACAAGTCCGCCAACCTCTATACCATGTTGCAGCTCGTCTACCAAGTCGTTAAGAAAAACAGAGAATAAAGTGGGGGAGAGAGGACAGCCCTGCTTCACTCCACTCTTAACATCAAAGAACTCTGTTCTACCAGCCTCGGTTCACACTGCAGCTGATACTCCCGAATAAAGGTTCCTCAGAACTGATACGAACTTACTGGAAACTCCCAGAGCAAGCACATTGTAGAACAAATATCCACGGTTAATTGTATCAAATGCAGACTTCAAGTCTACAAAAATCCATAGACTTTACCACCGGGCTGCCCCAGTTTCAAGCTCACAGTGCCAGTCAGAGCGATAATTGAATCTGTTGTAGAATAACCTCGTCGAAACCCTGATTGAAATCCTGTCTATGATAATCGATGAATATCTAAAGAAATTTATGTATGGGACGTAAAACGGCGACTTTAGAGGCTTGTTTAATACTTTTAGCAAAATGTTGATACTCAACAGCCACAACCTAGTCGCAATTGTCGTATCACTACTTGATGAGATCATGAATGTAATCTTACGCTACTAATCAGGCATTTCTTGACCCTACTTCCTTAAAATATTCATTTCTCTCCAGTTTTAAAGAATTAGCGTATTCAGGGAGAACCCCCTGAACGCCTCAGCTCGTATTTTTGCTGCAAAATTGAGTTGTATCGTTAGAAAGCATCCGCTTTTTTTGTAGAGTTTGTCAATATTTTTGAGATCCTACGAGGTTGGTCTGTACCACGGATAAAAGAGAGTCCTCTCAAGCCTCTCGATTTAGTGGGTTTCACGCATGACGAGACGGCGTTCAAGAAATGGCTATAAAAACGGACAGCAGATAAAGCTGGCGAGAGAAAAGAGGTCACCTTCAGCGAAGTGAAAAAGAGGATAGAAAAAGTACATAAGCTTGCAGCGGAAGAAATGGTCGACCGATAGGGCGGGGAAGAATGACCCTAAATGTCAAATGGACCGAAGCTTAATTACCGAGCTTCTTATTTAATTAAGGGGTTAACTTTATTGAGAGAGCGTGGTCCCGTAATTGTGGGAGGGGAGAGAGAGAGCTAAATAGAGAGCGTCACCTTTTTTTTATAGGAAATTGGAAAGAAGGTCTTGGTCCTCAATGACTCTTTCAACGCTTTTTCATTTCACTAAATTACTTATATCTGTTCTTCCGCTGCTGGGAGGACGCAAGGCGATCAGACGAGCGAACGGGAGGAATTTTAACAACTTGAAATCGAGCACATTACTAGATGTAAGTTGAATATTTAAGTGTGCAACCTATTCAGCGTTACAAAACATATGGTTTATTATTCTGTTGGGCAGCTTGAGGGAGTCTTACAGCTCCGAGACCCATCCCATTCGATTTAGCATCGAAAAATACCAGTAAACCATACGAAACATGACCTGACTACGAACGAACGACAACAACTAAATATTCCAGGAGCCTGTAGGCAATTGGCACGACGTGGCGAGTCGAGTGGCCGAGGGACTGAGTACAAACGATCACTTTCGATGTAGTTATTGTCCCGCGAGTTCTTCCAATTAGTTGGCTCACTATACTTACTGCGATTTCACTATTGACGCATCGTATACCTCTAGGAATCGTTCCATTCGATCCAGCACCTAAAAATACCTTGAAAACAATTTAAAATTAAATTTGCGTTTTTGTTAGTTATTTTAAAAACCGTTTTCTACCCATTGTACTAACTAACTCCTACTGAAGACACCCGAGCGATCGTGGTCTAATGGTCAAGACATTTGTTCATAATTCTAGACGATAGTCGGGAATTGTGGATCGGAGCTCCGCGCGATTTGCCGTAATTTTTGCCTGAGTCAGCAGCTCTTCAAAAGCATCTCCAAAGTACATCAGTACAATTGGCGTCCAACGTTGGGCGCCAATGTTACTGAGGGGATTAATATTGAAAGCGATAGTCGGGAAGTAGTACTATAGAAGCCCAATGCAATTGCAACAGAGTTTTATTCTCAATTACATTCGCAGAAGCTTTACCACCACAGACAGGGAACTGAGTGGGAGCAAACGCGAGCGAGGGCGACACGGTGACGAGGGAACAGGCTCAGTTACAACTGACGGCGGCGAAGTCTCGATCGAATCGGGGCATTTGAGGTGCCCAGTTAGCACAAATGCTCCAGACGAGCCTCCGCCGAAGCGAAGGGTTTGGTTCGTCCTGTTACACTATAACAACCATGGGCTTCGTCTGATCGGATCGCACAACTAGATACCAAATGGGATTTTGTACGGAACGTATTGTTTTGACAACGTTAAAGGCACAAAACGGACTTCGGACACAAGGAACACTGAAATGAGCGACGTGTTCTGTGACCGATAGCGCCGAGTGCCACATGAGACGCCCTGGATGCCATAGGTCTCAGTCGTGAGTGTGTAGCACTGTAGGATGTTGACGTACTTACGTTGATTTTGAATCGATAATGTGTCGAGGAGGAGTTGAGGCGTGAGGCACTTATGGAAGGACGTAACGTCCGATTAAAACCCGACCACTACCGCTTGATTCCCTCAGGAGACTCGCCAGGGGAATAAAACTAATTCAACCCCGTGTCAATAAATAACCCGCATTATCATTCCGTCCCGGCTCATGAGAGCGAAAAAATGGACTTCGGAAAAATCCAGTTTCGCCTCTTATTGGGCCCAGGGGTGCAGTGCAGGTGTATTATTAAAGCGATGCATCTCTCCAGCAGCCCAGGGTCCCTCGGCGCAATTGAATATCCCATAAAGTCGGGGCGGAGACGACGGAAGCTGCCGAGTTTATGGAGATTGGACGGTGGTGGAAGAAGGAAGATGAGGGGGAGGGAAGGGGAAGAGAAGATGCCGTATAATAATCCTGGTCGCAATGAAGGAACGAAACAATTACCGCATCTGCTGCGGCAATTAACGTGCCGGAGAGGACGTGCTTAGCGGTAATGGCCTGCGCCGAAGTCGCCCACATATCACTTGCTCCGCCTTGTGCCTTGTGGCGTCCCAGGGCCAGGGAATAAGGATGAGCCACCGAAGTGCGAGATTGTTCCAGAGAGCCATGATCTTTTAGTTAGAAGCCTGTGGTTGCTGAGGCGGCAATTGTACTGGCGATGTTTTATTCCGGCAATTAAGAGAAACCGGGAAGGCCGTTCATCTTGGAAAGAAACGAAGGGTAATATTATATTCGAATATTATACTCATAAATAGACAGAGGTAATCTTATCCTTCCTAAATCGTAAAATCCTGCCGTTTAAAAGCTGCTCTTTCATTACTCGAAGTAAGAGTAATGTAGAGCGGTCGTGCAATTACAAGTACGGGCCAGTTTGCAACATTCACATTCCACCGACGCAACCCTCCCCTGTTCGCTGTATTATTGAAACGTATGACTGCAGGGCTTTGCTTTAAATTTGATTGCCCCAGAGATCTAAAGGATCAGGAAACTCAACCGCTGCAATAAGTGCTCACAGAACGCATCAGCTGAGCTAGAAACTCGAAGACGCTAGATTGTGAGTTGCTTGGCATCTTACTGAGCGGAGGACGATATTCTTCAGCCTTCTTCATTCGTGAAACGTTCACTTTTCCACGCTGCCCACATGCCTGACAGGCTGCACATACCACCTTAACATCTCGGGTCATCCCTGGCCAGTAGTAATTTCGTCTCAGACAAGCTAGAGTCTTGCGTCGTCCAAAGTGGCCTGAGTAACTGCTGACAGCAATGAAACTGAGGTGCCAGTCGTGAATTTCAGATCTTCATAGGATTACCCAGTTGCCAAATACCTCAAAGTGGCCACAATGCGTTGCTCTGCAGATATTCTTGCTCGCATAACTGTAACCTTTTTAGCGATTTTTTCTTTTACTAGATCGACAAGTAACAAGTAAGTCGAATGTTGGACCGTCCATTCTCAGGTAATTCCGAAAGTCATCCGGGTAATTTTCCCCTAGTTCTTGTATGACTGAACTCTTCCCTGCACCTCTTCACCCAAATACGCCGTTTTCTACCAAATTTCTCCCGCACATATATCTCAAAACAACAGGCAGCAGCTAAGACTGCGGCCTGACTGTTGCTCTCTACGAGAGCCATGATACCTAACCCTATCAGGTAGCAGCTAGCACTGCTGAGAGATGAGGGAGGCTTGGGCGTGCGGTGAAAAATTTCCAATTTTTCCTCATTCCACACGCCACTCAGGAGGGAGGTTAAAACTGAAAGTTCTGCGTTTACACACACACTTTTGAGTGGACGAACCCAGGTGCCGCGTTTGTGTGTCCAGAAACAACACACTCTTGCGTGTTCCACTCTTGAATGGCAGACGCCTGACGACATTTCTGAGCGCACGCAATAGCGGGAGGACAAAAAATTCGAGCGTAGAGTTTTAACCACACTCAAACTTCTACTCAAGAGTGTCCCGTTCAGTCATCGACTCTAGAGTGCACGTGTGAAGGGCCCTATTGTCTCCCTCTGGCCTGCTAGCTCGCCCAGATCGTTTTCCTCCGCCTTCCCAACATTTCAGCAGTTACATTCGAACATTCCCTCTACTCTAACATTACTTTAGATTATTAAAGTAATTGGGTTAGTTCCGTCAGTTGGTAAATAATTAAAGTTAACGTACCTGTTTGTGAGTCCATCTTCTCTGGCTGGTGAGATACTGTTGGCGAGTGCTTTCGATGTATAGACATCATCAGTAGTGACTTAACGGCCAGAAGATGATCTCTTTACTTCGAAAGCGCTCGCCCATAGTCTCTCTGGCCCCTAGCCAGAGAAGACCCACTCACTAAACAGGTACATTAACTTTTGTTATCTTAGATCAGTTTCACTTAAAGCTCGTAATTTCTATATACTCGTACTTCCTTTTTTTGTTACAAATCTTCTATTACATTTTTTTCCTCTTTCGTTTATCACTTGGGTAATTGGTTCCAAATAAATGAAAACCCTAACTCTGTGGTTTAAACACTATAGCACATTACTTTACTCGCATAACGTATTTTAATTTTTTTCCAATTTCCAGACTTGATGGATCTACCACTACTGCAGCTTTTGCCTAACTGAAAGTGCATTTCTTTGGGGTCTAAAGCCTGGAGGCAGCTGACCAGCGTCGAATTTAAAATATAAATTTTATCAAGAATTTCTAATTATTAAATCATTTTAGCAGCGTTCAATACTATATTTTATTTTAGAATATCCCTCTGAATAGAAAGGTTTTCTTTTGTTTCTCACTCATATTATCGTCATTGCCCTTTATTGGTCCCCTTGTTGCTACCAGTATCAATCGCTCTGCCTTCCATTTTGATTTTCTCAAGTTCCTCCCTACTAGATCTTCCACCACGAGGAAGATGTAACAGCGCTCAACTGTGGCTGCGTACAGATTCAGTCCTATTACCGTCGACCTCACAGCTGGCAGGAACTGCCATGCCCATCAAAATAAGTGCCACTGACTACGGGTAAACTAACTTGACACTTAACCAGCGTCAGCGGCGGCTATCTTAGGTAGAAACGAGTTGTGTAGTAATATGTGGACAAATAACTATGCAGTTATCTACTTTGGGCTTACCAGAAATTGGTCGTCTTGCGGTTCACCCTATTTTGAAAGTGTACTTCCGCTTTTGACCACTGTAGTAATTTTTGACTCGGATTGTACATGGGCGCCATTATTCGATAATTATAAAAAGTGACGGTGATACAGCGAGTTCTGTGGCCCAATATACGTTTTTATTGTGAGTTTAGTATTTTCTCGACTGTTCTTCACATACTTTCAGTTGCAAAGTGCTTCATTGTTTCAACGCCTCTTTAACCAAACCTGAATTGTGACATTTTAGCTTAGCTGTTCGTTTTTGTTTTGTTTAATAAGCCTGCCTTCATCACGACATCACTAAGACGCCTCTTTGATGGCTATGTGTTCATCAATCTATCGCTACTCATATTTCGAGCTCTCAGTCTGTCACATCATAAAACGTCGAGTTCTAATACGTCAAAACCGAAGTGGAAGATCGTTCTCTCATTGGGCTGTGGTCGCGTTCTTAATTGTTGTTCGCGGTCTCGTCAGCAGTTATCGCTCCTCTGCCCATTAGCTCTCCGCCGAGCAGAACGATTATAGTTGAAAATTATATTCTTGACGCCAACTCGTTATAATCAAGTCGTCGTTGGCAGCTCTCCTTTTTCGGATAGCGGCCCAAAAACGAGAACCAATCCCCCCCGCCCCTTCTCCTCACCCATTTACAACCTCGCGGAGCCTCTTGTGGGACGGATGTGGGTTTTGAAACTGCGTGGGGCGCCTAGAAAAACGTCAGTGGTGCTTGTAACTGTTGATTCAAATCTGTTTCGACTTCTCTTTTGTGTCTGAGGTCCACTTTTAACGCGACGTTCCTTAATTTGGAGTGGTAACTGGCGTGAAGTACGAGCTTCGGGTTTCAAGAGTCTTCTTTTCATCTATCGCTTGCTTTCAAACCTGTTTGTTGGTCGCGCTTTAACGTGACGAACAAATTCTTTCCCTAGGGGTAACGTGCGTTCAGTCAGCCCAAAATGTGTTATCGACGGTAATCTCATACTCTCACAATTAATTAAAAGGGTTTCTTAAGAGACATGTTCGTATATTCTTGAACAAAATTTGCGTGAAGCATTCAGAAAGGTCTCGTGGTTCTAGCTCTGAGTCGTACCAACGATGGTGATACTCTATGGCGGTCGTGTCCGTGTCACTCTTGTGTCCAAAGTAAGAACTGCTTGCACAGGGTCAAAGGGGCACAAAGCACAGCACATAGGTGAGAGATTCGTGTAAGAAATATCTGGTGCGTTGCAACACACAACTTTCCTTAGCCCTACAACAATTCACTTTGCACATGGCTAATTCTATTTAATCGATTCATTCATCACTCAGTTAATTTGAACTTGGTCAAGCAACGCTTTACGGCAGCAGGCAGCGGTAGCGCTTACAGTTCCAGAATTTATTGTGCTGCTTGTACTCCTTGCAGGACCATTATTGAGCGATTGGTACACAGATAATCAATGAGGCTGTAAACACAAATTTTTTGAAGAAGGATAGTAATTACTTTTGCAGAGTTATAGGGTAATAACTGTTAGAACAGGTAGTAAGCGAAACGGCGGTAGCTGAAATTCAGGAATTTCTGGAGTGAGCCCCATGTTTCTCTCGAGCGTTTTTAAATACTCACCCTATAGATATTGGATTGGACTACAATACCAATTTTTTAAAAACATTCTACTAACATTCCAGCGGAGTTTATAAGGAAAAAACTGCGCTAAAAACGCTTTTCGTCGAAAATTTTGATAATTTATTGTGCTGCTCTCGTCATTTTCCCACAAATGGGAATTTTATAGTATAATTATCTTATTAAGAGCTACCAATATAAAAAATTTAATCAAAATCGTTAGAGCCGTTTTTGAGGAAAAAAATATTTGGTGTTTGGATCACTATGATAACTGTAGTTAACTTTCGGTGGATTTTGCCCATACCCTTATTTTTGCGTCCCATGGTAACCTGTAGGCTGGACATCAAGTTTCAGTTGATTTGGTACGGTTGTTTTCTCTAAAAACCGCGCTAAAATCGATTTCGTCGAAAATTTTGATAATTTATTGTGCTGCTCTCGTCATTTTCCCACAAATGGAAATTTTATGGTATAATTGTCTCATTGAGATCTATCAATATAAAAAATTTAATCAAAATAATTAGACCCGTTTTCGAGAAAAAAATATTTGGTGTTTTGATCACTATGATAACTATAGTTAACTTTCGATGGATTTTGTCCAAACCCTTATTTTGGCGTCCCATGGAGGCCTGCGGGCGAGATATGAAGTTTGAGCTGATTTGGTTCGGTGGTTTTCTCTAAAAATCGTTCACAGACACACATATACAGATACAGACCATTTTCCCAAATAGTGTTTTTCGGAGTGTCTGAAACGTATAGATCTGAAGAAAACTCAAATTTTTTTTTCAGCCGATTACATAACTTTCCTTTCTACTTCGTAGAGCCAAGGAAAGTAAAAAGTCATGTCCAAAGTCCCATGAATTTAATACGCATACTTACTTGATAAATGTCTTGACGTAAGTGTCGAGTTTAAGGAGGAGGACATCCCGTGAGTCAGCCTCTGTTGTATTGTATTTACGAGGTCGACAGCTCTTCATCAGCTGACGTTCCGGATAATCGACGTCGAACTGGTTACATCAATTGTGCGTTACTCCAGGCCTGAAAAACGTCAATCGCAGCGTGCGGCGCAAGAAGAGGCTGGTTAGGTTTTTCACCGCCCCCATCCATCGAAAACAAAAGAGGACGTCCGCACTGGACAGCGGAGAGGCCCGTTACGTGCGAGGCTGCGGAATTTCATAAACAGGTGCTGAAAGGTTAATCAATTAGCGGTTAGGGGGGAATGCAAGTGGCAGGTCGTCTAAATCATAGCTAGGGGGCGTGCAACGACCAGCTGTCATCTCTAAACCTTCACGCACTACCGCTGCGGCTCCCCCAGTTTTTGTTTTGCGCGCTCCTCTTGTGACATTTATTCAAACAGGAGGTATTGAAGGGAAAGTATCTAAACGATGAAGAGGACGGTCCTTTCAGTTATCTGAGGAGTTTTCTTGGTGCGTTACTGTTGAGGAAGTGACAGCAACAGATCGGTTGAGTAATTGATGATTCCTCGAATGCCTTCAGCGTAGTTCTGGCGATAGTTCTCGCGTCGAACATAAATAATTCACATGTGAATGTTCAGGAGGATCGCATAGTATCATCCCTTGTCCTTCTTGAACATCTTTAAGGTTTCTGAAACGAAATGAGGCGTTTCCCCGAAGTCCCTCTTCTCTCCTTTTGCTCTGGCTATGACCTCTCATCATTAACTGTACAGAACTGCTTTAAACTGCGCCTTCGTGAGTTACAGAGCTGCCAGTCGCCTCTCTTATTCGTTCTTCACGTTTGATTCAGTGTATGGGGTACCGTGAACCTTTTCTTTACTGTAACTTTTAGTCGAGTCGCCATCAATCTTGTAAGAATAACAATAATTCAACAAAACCATAAGCAAAACTCAACATGGCAACACTTACTTTTCCAAAAGTAAGGTGGCCTTAAATTACTCTCCCTCGTCATTACACTTCCTCAAGCCTCGCTCCAGCTTTTGACAAGCTATCCCAGGGAGCTTGACGCATGGGACATCTCCCTCTGACATTTCGGACTGACCCAGACCAAGTCTCCTTCCTTAAACGTTTTTACTTTCCTTGGCTCTACAAAGTAGAAAGGAAAGTTATGTAAGTTGCCGAGATGGCGGGCACAACTAGATACCAAATGGGATTTTTGTGCGAAAGAACGAATTTTTTAAACCACGTTAAAGGCACAAAAGACGGGGGACGGCGGATGGTGGACGGAAATTGCAAATTTGGAATCTCCAAGTCTTGAAACGTAAAGTATCAAATTTGGAGGAGGGGTTGTAAAAAAATTTTCGTGACCGAAAACATAGGGTTATTATTCAGAATGAATAATAAACCAAAAGGGGGGTTTTAGCATGTAAACATCTCAGAGAGTAAAAAAAGTTCTTCTTCTTCTGCTTTACGATACGAAGTGATGTCTCGGTGGTTAACAGAGTGATAATACAAGAAACGAACTGCCCCTTTCTGAATGGAGACTGGCCGGAGTTCCGAAGATTGTGAACAAGTTATACAGGTGGTTTTTCACAGTTGCCAAAGTCATATCGCTGCAAGGGTATGCAAAGGGGGATCTGGAATATGTAGTGGTACTTGAGGGGACTGGCCGTTTAAAATCCACGTTCAACCTTTCGAAAGGGAGCGTAGCTTCTATCGGACTTCTGATTGACTGGCTTATGGAAGCAGGGCTTCAGTCCTGCACAGACCCGACAGGCGGTGGTCATTCGTTTGAAATCATCAAGGGAGAATGGCATATTCTTGGACTTGATCCAATGGTATATCCTAGTGATCCCGGTATATCCTACAAGGTTATTGTTACTTGTAGCTTCACAAACTCGTGATAAAGTGTCTGCCACTTTGTTCCAGGTAGGTAGGGACTGTTCGCGGTTATCTACACAGATTTCTTCGTCAATCACACTGCTCCTGAACTTAGCGTCTGCTAGTCTCCAGTTGCTAGTGGAAAAGGTAGTTGAAAAATACATTACGAGTTTCGTATTCGTCCATTTAACGCTGCTTTGAACAATTCACTTACTATGCAGCTCGAAATGACGTTTGAGCTGGCATCGCTTAACGTGTTAGTTAATTATTTCTGATAGCCACTCGGTACACGTGGACGACCCGGATTCGAGCTCCCATTTAGCAATGAGACAATTGTTTTCTGGGTCTCAAATTACTCTTCTCCTCGTTACTCGCTAATTTCGAACAATAGCCCTCTTCTCGTCGATGCTGCATATGAATGCTGTGGCTCTCGAAAACTGTCGCGAACCTATGTTGTCCCTGGAAAAAGCCTTCCGGGTCGATCACAATGGCGGTTAATGAGATTATAAACTCCGGCCGGCGCTTAGTGTTTGTTCTCGCTCGCAGCTGACGGAGAACTTGCATCACCTTCTCGTATGGCGTGTTTACCGACAACAAAACTTTGGTAGTAGGGGAACGGCAAGAGCTTGGAGCACGTTTCAACACATTGCCCTGGCCCTTTTACCGATGGGGGGATTTAAGTGCGAAAGAAAAAGTGTACGTATATAATTGTATAAATATCTGGTGTGACGCGT
This sequence comes from Pachypeltis micranthus, assembly GCA_020466155.1. Lineage (NCBI taxonomy): Eukaryota > Metazoa > Arthropoda > Insecta > Hemiptera > Miridae > Pachypeltis > Pachypeltis micranthus. The sequence goes on along the minus strand of CM035778.1, from coordinate 27,881,894 downwards.
CACACCCGGCTCCATGCGTTTCATAATCATTTAACGATGTTGCACAGATATTTATGCAGAGAACAAAATGTAAGTATTGGTTGTGACTTTCACTTTTGGTTTATTATTCATTCTGAATAATAACCCCATGTTTTCGGTCACACAAAATTTTTTACAACCCCCCGTCAAAATTTGATACTTTACGTTTCAAGACATGGAGATTCCATATCTGCAATGTCCGTCCGCCGTCAGGGAGGTTTTGTGCCTTTAACGGGGTCTAAAAAATCCGTTCTTTCGCACAACAATCCCATTTGGTATCTAGTTGTGCCCGCCGTCTCGGCAATCCGATCGGACGAAGCCCTTGGTTGTTATGGACAAAAAATGGTTTAAAAAATAACGAAACGCAGTATAATCGCAAATAAGCCGTGTTTCGTATCGTTTTCAAGGTATTTTTACATCCTTGGTCGAATGGAATGAGTATCAGACGTGTACAGCTGCGTATAGGGAAATTACAGTAATTGTTGGAGTCAACTAATTGAAAGAACTCGCGGGAACTACAGCGGAAGTCAACGTTTCGTCGTTTGTACTCCCTCCCTCCCGTCTCATAAAAAGTTCCATTGTAGTCAGGTCATGTTTCGTATGGTTTACTAGTATTTTTCGATGCTGAATCGAATGGAATGGGTCTCGGAGCAGTAATACTAGGTCAAGCTGAGAATGAGATGAGAATAATAAACCATTGTGTAATAATTTGCTGGGTTTTTCAGAAAGTTTCAAGATTCGTTTTCTTCTTTTTTAACAGATACTAATGCAATTTGACAAGAGACGCTACAACCAGCCTCAAAGAAAAGTATGCTGCGTGTGTTATAGCTTCGGCGTGCTTATGTTGTTGCCATAAAAGTACCTCTTTAACATAAAGCTACAAAGTTGATAAGATAATGAACGAGGGTTTGACAGCTTACAATGGAACGCATGGGAAGCTAAGGAGAAGGCGTACTTAGCAATGGCCTAGTAATAACTCATAATACGACCCCCCACTCCCCCCACCACCTCCCATATTCCGGAACATATTGTTGAAGATAACTTGGAGGCTGTTTAGTCCTGTGGGATCTTCTGACCTCTGGTCTACCCGGCCCTGATGCTGGCAATACTTTTGAAGGTTCTGGTAGTTGAAGGAGAAGGAGATGTTGAATCTTGCCTGGGAGTTGCCGATCGAGTCCTGTGGAAACTTCTGACCTCCATTCTGCTCGGCCCCGATGCTGGCAGGATTTTTGAAGGGTCATAGGTTCTGGTAGTTGAAGGAGAAGGAGATGTTGAATCTTGCCTGGGAGTCGCCGATCGAGTCTTGTGGGATCTTCTGATCTCGGGTTTGCCCAGCCCCGATCCTAGGTCATAGGTTCTGGTAGTTGAAGGCCGTCTTTGACATAGCCTTTCAAAACTGACGTCAGTGATGTGGAGATCATAGAAACGGTACCACTTTCAGGGAAGACGACAAGCTTGTTGTGACGCACAAAGGAGTCAACGATGAAACTCCCGGAGCTACCAGTATCTACTAGGCATTGGACATTCTTACCATCAATTTTGGCCATAACAGTTGCTTGGGCAGAGGTGCCAACCATACTTGCCACAACTGTTTTTGAAGTGTCAGACACAGCTGCTCAAGTTTTGACTCTACTCCATTTCGATAAGCAGACTTTCGGGAAGTGACCCGCCTTATTACAGATTGAGCACGTGCAGAACAAGATGTACGGCGACTCAACGACGGGCTACCACAAAAGAAGCACGACTTTTTTTTGCTCCGAGGTGTCAGGCGTTGGTTTGTTTTGAGCTTATGACTCATCGTTTTTTGCAGCTATTTCGATAGAACGAGCTTGTTCTTCAGCCTCGGCTGGTTGTAAAGTTATATTTTCCAAAAGCCTCTGACGAATGTGATCCCTGATGTGAGCGTTTTTGTTTTGTTCCGTAGAAATGGCCTTGAAATCACACTCCTTAGTGATTCAAGGGCCGTGATGTATTGAGTAATAGTTTCTGAGGGAAGTTGTTTTCTAGTACAGAGTAAATGACGAGGATATATAATGTTTTTCGGTTTGATGTAAAGAGAAGCAAGGGTCAATGCTGTTTCGTACGTTGTGCAATCATTTATGTATTCGAATCCATTCGAAGATAGAAAAGTAGATAATAATACCGGAGAACAGTCGAGGTCCGTGTGGAATTTGTCTGGCTGATGGAGTTTATCCATTTTATTTGATTAAATTGTCATAAATAATACCTCTTGAACATAAGGCTTTAATCAAATAAAACCTAGCTACAAAGATGAGGAGATAATAAACGAGAGTAGCATACAATAGAACACATGGGAAGCTGAGGAGAGTGTACTTAGCAACGGGCTAGTAATAACTCATAATATGACAGTCGTTGTGCTAAGTGCTGTATTGAATTATCTAATTCCATCCGAATTCGTCCTAATCCAAAGAAACCTGAAAGATTTTAACATTATTAATGTCAATAACGGGAGAACTTGTTAATGGCAGTTCTCAAACATTCATACTGAATAAATCAAGTTCATTACTATAACTTTGACCAAGGACTTCGTTGGGCACTTGAATGTGGGAGATTGAAGCTGAGAAATAAATGGACATGGCGAGCGTGAGTGAGGAATGTATTACACTTGACATAATAGCGATATCAGTTTGAGTGTGAGTATAAAAACGTGAATAAGGGGGTTCTCAAGACACGTGAACTGGTTGTGGTATACTAAGTGGATGGAGAGAGAGTGAGAGAGAAGTGTGAGTAGTGTAACATGAGGGACTGACTGATATAACCCTCGTCGAGGGTTTAGGTACAGTCATCAAATAAGGAAACAGACCTGTAACATGAGGGACGAAGCTTGGGAGAACTGGGAAACGACTGTTGTTTGGGAGTGCTGAAGGATGACTGACCTGGGAGGAATTTAAAATTCAGAGGCAGGAAAAGATAGTTGGGAAAGTTCAGGAAAGGGGGAAATCTGTTGTCACTTTGGAAATAACTGAGGAGCGGTACAAACAAAAGGGTTCAGGTAGAAAGGGGTTTGGGGAAACAACGACTTTCCATCAGGGCTAGTGCGGACATTTTCGAGGTCGAAGACCCCTAATTCAGCCTGCCAAACAGATATGAACTAAATCATTCGCGACAACATTGTGGAAACCAATTTCATTTATAAACAGAATAAACGATAAATTGTCTATATTTCCACAGAAATAATGAGCATGTAGTTTAATGTCTGTATGGATCAGAATTATTTCTTGTTTGAGGGTAAATATTATACTCAGCCAGGGGTTGCGATGGGTTCTCCACTGTCTCCTTTGCTGGCAGACATTTATATGGATTATATGGAAAAACAAATTTTTGGAAAATGTAAATCAAACAGCCTCTTGTATTGGCATAGATATCTGGATGATATCATAATCTTATGGACAGGGACCGAAAGACAATTAAATTCCTTTCATGAAAAAATTAATAAACTAGGTCCGTTCATTCAATTCACCCTTGAATTGGGTGAAGATAAGTTGAATTTTCACTAATTAACAAAAAACATGATTTCTCAATTTATAGAAAAGATACGTATAGTGACATCACTAATCATAATACCTCAAATCATCCTCTGGTTCATAAACATGCGGCTTTCCATAGTATGATCAATAGTGTAATGATTCTGCGTTTGCAAGTCATCTGAGTGAATCTAATCATGACTTTAGTTTTGATCTAATAGATAAGCAGTGTTTAATATTGAGGAATAAATATAACAAAACTTCCGGAACTCGAGAATATAAAGTGGACTGTATTTATTTACAAGGGGATTAACGTTGTGGCACTGACGTACTGGGATGTCCACGGTACATATAGTTCCAGATACTACGAATGCTCGTAATCTCGTGAACGGGTCGCGGATTCCGCCGACCGAACGCGAACTCCGATACGCGATTGACACAAACCACGACGGTAAATTACGAACTAAACGGTTGAGACGTTTCAAACAAACGAAAAACAATGTTAGTGAGTAAAAAAAACGGAATATGGCCGCGCACAGCGCGAGCAGGTGATAGTAATAAATGCTGGAGTCGCCTCTTGATGTCGAGATCCCGAACATTCTAGATCCGCGGAAAAATGGGCGAATTCCGCAGGCGGTAAATAAAGTTGCGGTCAACAGTAAAGAAAGAAAAACAACAACAAACTCCACGAACCGCAAATTTCAAACACATTTCGAACACACTCCCCCCATTTGCGGCTTTTGGATAGTGGGCTCGACGTGTAGGTTCTCCAAGGTCAGTTGCACCATCTTCACAACTGGTCTCTTGTAATGACCTGTCACCGTCTTCACCGTTACCAGTTGCACAACAGTGTCAGGACCTGGATGGACTTCCTGGAGTCTTCCCAAGGCCCACTGGGCAGGGGGCGTCTGGTCGTCTCTCAGCAGCACCATGTCATCAGTCTTCAGGTTGGGAGCCTTCACGTCCCACTTGTTATGCTGTTGCAGGGTGTTAAGGTATTCCTAATACCACCGATGCCGAAAAAACTGTACCCGTTCTTGGATCAACTGCCAGCGGGTCAGGCGCCCCACCAGAATGTCCCCAATGTTAGGCTCAGTTAGCATGTTGATGGGCTGGCCGATGAGAAAATGTCCAGGGGTTAATGGGTCCCTGTCGTTGGGGCTGCTGGATATGGCTTGAATCGGCCGGGAATTGGGGATACCCTCGATCTTCGTAAAGGCCGTCATAAGTTCCAATAGGGTAAAATGATGGTTGCCAAAGGTCGTATGAAGGCGACCCCTTAACCATCCGGATAGCTACCTCCCATCCTCCGCCGAAGTGCAATGATGAAGGAGGGTTGAAATTCCTCTTTAAGTTGAAGGGAGTAGTGTTGTCTACCAGTCGGGAGTGAGTATCTCTCTGGCGGAAAAACTCACGCATCTCCTGGAGATACCTATCTACGCCTCGAAAGTTAGTTCCAACATCAGAGAGCATCTCAGCGGGAAGCCCTCGTCTTGAAATGAACCCGTCGAAGACATCAAGGAATCCCTCTGTAGACAGAGACGTAGCAACTTCCGGATGGAATGCACGGGAGAACATACAAATAAATAGGCATAGATACAATTTCTCCAGCTGCAGGAATGAGGAGAGGTTGGAGTTCCACTTTCCCAACTCAAATCCTGCCTCACCCAGTAAGTTCACGAGTTGGGCCCCTAGATGTGTAAGATGTTCTGGGCTATCACTCCCACCCACTAGATCATCAACGTAAGGATTCGTTAAGATGATGGCTGCAGCTTCTGGGCACTGATCCCTAAAATTTCGAACAAGCAGTATATAGAATTTCTTCACTTTTTCCCAAAAGGAGGTATGTTGGATGTGCTGGAAAAATTCGAAATTGTTACAAATGATAGGCGTGGGAAGTCTCTAAATGAGGTGATCCCCCAAAATATTTCACCATTAATAGGTTCATTTTTACAATAACTTGGGTTTTCCCTCTTCCATTGTCTGAGTTAATCGACATCGGTTTTGCCCCCCTGCCCCGCTCCCATTCACTTCTCTGAGCTATTAGGATTCAATATCTCCGTTCACCTGAGTATATAAGATGTCCTTTCAGTGAGGTACCTTCAGTTCATGTTTGTTACTGGTGACCTAACCGTTGAAATCGATTTAACAATTCTGCTCATTATTTCTGTGGAAATATAGACAATTTATCGTTTATTTTGTTTTTTTAACTGCCGAACAGACCTCATTTTGGAATCCACTGTAGTGTTCCAAGAAACCTGGGGTGTCGACTTTTCAACCAAGTTAAACTTTGGGACCTTCATATCAACGAGATGATACTGAACCTCTTACTAAATGTGAAGACAGAAGATGCATATGGGCACTAGTTTACTCACAGGTTTCTGTAATTTGTGGCGTCTCGTCATATTGTCCTCCTGAGGCCGCATTTATTCTTATGTTATCAATCTCGATCAAGTCTGCCAACCCATGATCCCCCCCTTTCCATCTAACCCCCTATTGTGTTAGAAATCGCTCCTCTTTGGCTACTGTAGCTTTTATGGAGCAGTGTCCGTGCGTTGTCCTGTCACATCATACCATCAGTCTAACTTGGCCCAAGTAGAAGGCCTGAAAAATCTTTATTTGACAGTTCCAGCATTTGAGCCAGGGACCCCGTGCCTTACATCGATGCCCCAAAACCATCACGCCATTCAGATGAGAATGTGAATTTTTTTCTCTGCGTCGAAGGGGGAGAGTCAGATGCACCTTATTTTCATTGGATACCACAGGGCTACCTGAGAAGCAAGAGATTAGACACTGATGTCCTCCCGCTGGTCTGGATATAACCGCGACCTACAAATTGAGAATACGATCTGAGACACATTACATCACATTACGCCACCAAAATTACTTGTAAACTTTCATGAAAGGTTGATGGTTTCTTCGCTCCTTTTTGCTTTTCACGTGGTCACACGTCCTGTAACTATAAAATAATGTTAGTTCCGATGCGTTTGGCGAACGCTCGGGCAAAAGACGTGTTTCAATGTTTCTTCTCTAAGTGAGTAGGACGTTCTTTACGATTTGGACAGGGATTCCTCCAACTGAACCGCCGATCATAAATATCGCGTAAAGGTAGTTTTCAGATTAAATTCGCAGGTACCAGGACTTTTTTTGGAGTCTATGAATCATTTTGATTATACTCTATGAAGCATCGCCGCATTTATATCTCTTATAGTTTCTTCACTACAGTTCGTCTCTCAGCTCGTACCGTTTCGTTCAGAAAATAACGTCAGGAGCGGTTTCGTGGAACGTATTCATTTATTCGGTCGCATGGTCGCTTTGATGTGATTTATGTTCGTCCGCATTCGTTCTGCCCCCACTCACATTTCATCGCTTCTAGTTTTATCTCGGCATTTGCCTGCGGCATTTCCAGCGCAGAATAGACAATTGAATGAAAGTCTTCGTTCACGAGCGACAGAGATTTCGCATATATTTCCGAACGAAGTTCTTAATTTATACGTTCGTTTCAGATGAGTTAGGCTCTTCTTTAAATTTTTTTCTGTCTAAGAAGTAAGGAAAACGTGTCAGTCGGTCGAGAAAAAGTTGAGTTTTGTGGCCTTCTGACTCGACACAGTCTTACGAACAGCAAGGGTAGTACATTCAATGCTTTGCCTTTAAGAAACATGACTTAGGCTGTTCAAAATCATGACTTATCACTGACTCGAAATAACTGGTCATGAACATACAAGCAGGACTGCACTTCGCTCTTCATGAACAATACAAAAACCGAAACTGAATCCCCTGGGGCTACTCTTTGGTCTGCTTCGTCTCGAGATGCGTGACAGTCTGAACGTGGTGGGATATGCGGGTGTTGTAGGAGCTCATGGGCTGTCGCTCGTCCTGCTGAATACAGAGAAGAATGCCGTTTCTCCTTCCCATTCGTGTGGACAGAGCCGTAAACGAGGGCGGAAGATCGATATTTGGGCGTGATAGTGGACACCAAGTTGTTGTTTGGTTTTTACATCTGGCAAGCAGCAGATAAAGGTGCCGCAGCAACAACGGCTCTTTCCCACTTGATGGCCAACACCAGATGGCAGCAGGCAAGCACGAGGCTGGTGCTGATGAGAGTCGTATACTCCATGGATACGGAGAGGAGGTGAGGGCTAATACCCTGAGCATTGCCTATCTCAGAAGGGGGATGGCAGCAGTGCGGAGGTGGTGCACCGTCTGCATTGCTTGCTTGTACTGCACGGCTTCTCAGGAGGCAGTAACGGTGGTGACGAGTGTTACCGATATCCACCTTCAGGCAGTTGAGAAGGAGTTTCCATCAAGATGTCAACCAGAGTACGACCAGAAGAGAGGACGCGGGGGGGGGGGAGGTGGCAAGACGTATGGAACCGAGGACCAGGCAGCTGATACCAGCCCTTGGTCGATGGCTCACTTCCAGCCCCTAACAGGACAATGTTATGTGTGCTGTAGGCATTGCCCGTGGCGTTGGAGAGGGTACCTAGCTTTACAGCCTTTACCCCTCTCCAGCCAGCACCACTCATCACTCCAGGGGGGGATTTCCAGCGAAACCACGGTCCCCACGAGGCCAAACCCATGGCTTCACAGGACATGTATCATTCAGGGCACTGTAGGGCAATGGTGGACGATGCTTCCCTTGCCGTGTCCTCAAAGACACAGTTGGCCAGATCCCGCCAGAGGCATCCGTCTGATCCATTTGCATTCCTAGGAAAACTGGAGGTACTTGGCTCAATAACCCATTTTTATTTCTACGAAATGCTTACGGTATCTTTCCATCCCACTGTTCGCCAACGGAAATCGCTTAGCAAGTGACATATCCTGTTCGTTATATCCTTTGCCTTTGTTGCTGCTACGAGGTGCATTTCCGCAAGAGTTTTCTGGGCACTGAACTGTTCTTACGGTATTTCAATTGCGTCGTTTCTTTCTACTCGATGCTTCTGCCAGACATTGACATTATTCGCGCGATTATTTTGAGGGCGAGGAGCCCAACGAACTATAAGATTCTCCTTTTCGTTCTCCAGACGTCAGTCCTTCAGAGGGAAGCACTCGTATCCACCTCTCAAGAAGAGAGTGAACAAACACCATCAGCTTGATAGTCTATAGGAACCCTCCAGCGTGTTGAATAGGCAAACACTGGCACACAGAACCTTCGCTGGTACTTGATTTCCGGACTCACAGAACCTCAAAGTGTAAAACCTGACAAAAACTTTACTTTTTGCAGTTCTTCACAATCGTTGGGGCAATTGCGTGAGTTGTTAAGGTGCAGTGTGTTTCGGCCGCTGAACTCTGGACTTCTCCTACTCATCAAACGCATGACCCACGCCTTGTCGTCCAGAACTGCAAGACTCCTGCTCTTCAGGCTAGTCCTATCTGATCTGCTCCTCCTCTCCTCTCCAACTCACCAAAGGTGTCCATCTTCCCCATTGCTTTTTCCCCAGTTCCGTTTTAAACGTAGCACTGTACAGCTGTTAACCTTTTTCTCGTCCAAGACGCTTTTTTTCCTCCACGAGGAAGTCCGCATTGTGTTCTCTAAAGTGCGACTAAAGGAGTTCTACATACATCCCGAACTTCTCAACACCGCTTCATCTCCTCTACCACCGTCATCCGCAATTCATCCGAACAGTCCAGGTCCGAACAGTCAATTGTTATAGGATGGATCTCGGGTAGTCACTCAATAATAAGGACTTCCTCCCAATACCTCCAAGAATCGTATATTCAGTTCCGTTCCAGTTAATAGCCCACAGGTACTGGTAGTAAAGAGGAGCGAAGTGGTGCCGCCGGAGCCCGGAAGAGGAATAGGTCGAGTGCCTCGTTGCGCCCCGCGGTCCCGATTTTCCTAACCTTCCGATCGCGGCAATGCGGTCCCCGCTCTTCCTGTTCATCAGCAGCTATCTTCCTCTTCAGATTTAATCGGAGCTGCTTCAAGTGGCTCTGCCCGATAAAAAGAAGCTCCGGAGTTCCGAGTCACAGCTCATTCCGATCGTGCCCGTAACACAATAATATAATTATAACGTCCGTCAACTTCCTTTTCGTTGGTCCCAACTAACTTAATACCGGCTTCTTTATTGAGGGAAGAATTTGGAGCGTTCTACGAACTCCACGCTTTCCCCAAAAACAATCCTTCCTTTACCTTCGGCCAGTGGGGCGTCATAAAATGTTGACAGTAACGCAAATCGTTCATGGTAATTGATATTGTAACAAGATATTACTGTCTGAATGCTTTTATTGAAAATTCTCCCGTTAACCGCATTTCTAGTCTAAACTACAATTTTTACTTTCCTTGACTCTACAAAGTAGAAAGGAAAGTTATGTAATCGGCTGAAAAAAAAATTTTGAGTTTTCTCCAGATCTTTACGTTTCAGACCCTCCGGAGCCCGAAAAACACTATTTGGGAAAATGGTCTGTGTGTGTGTGTGTGAACGATTTTTAGAGAAAACGACCGAACCGAATCAGCTCAAACTTCATATCTCGCCCGCAGGCCATCATGGGACACCAAAATAAGGGTACGAACAAAATTCACCGAACTTTAACTACAGTTATCATAGTGATCAAATACCAAATATTTTTTTTCTCAAAAACGGCTTTAACGATTTTGATTAAATTTTTTATAATGATAGCTCCCAATATGGCAACTATACCATAAAATTTCCATTCGTGGGAAAATGACGAGAGCAGCACAATAAATTATCAAAATTTTCGACGAAAAGCGTTTTTAGCGCAGTTTTTTCCTTATAAACTCCGCTGGTATGTTAGTAGAAAGTTGAAGAAAATTGGTATTGTAGTCCAATCCAATACCTAAAGTATGAGTGTTTAAAAACGCTCATGAGGTACATGAGGATCACTTCAAAAATTCCTGAATTTCAACTACCGCCGTATCGCTTACTGCCAGTTCTAACAGTTATTACCCATTAACTCTGCAAAAGTGATTATTATCCCTCTTCAAAAAATTCGTGTCTAGCCTCATTAATTTTCTGTGTACCAATTGCTCAATAATGGTCCTGCAATGAGTATGAGCTGCACAATAAATTCCGGAACTGTAAGTGCTACCGCTTCCTGCTGCTGTGAAGGGTTGTATGACTAAGTTCAAATTAATGAGTGATAAATGAATTGATTAAACGGAATTAGCCATGTGCAAAGTGAATTGATGTAGAGCTAAGGAAAGTTGTGTGTTGCAACGCACCAGATATTTCTAGAGATTTTTACCTAGCTCCAAATTTACGATGTAAGAAGCTGAGGGCTTACTTATGATTTTGAAGGGGGTTGAAGGTCTGTTTTCGTTAATGCTGCCCAACTAAGAGTTGTATTCTAATCACTCGCAACAACGCGAAGAGTGAAAACGTATTGTGCCGGCGACTAAGATCTTGGCTTGACGTACAGCCATCGTTCGCCGTCCGTTGGCCTGTGCCGCTGAAGAGGCGAATGCCCTGAAATGCGTTTTGAAACGCTCTGCACCTCCGCCTTCAGAAGAGTTAACTTATGAGAAATAGAAGCAGGATCCTCCGGTCCGGTTGCTCAACTGATTGTTGCCAAACTTCTACTGGTGGACGCAATCCAATCGCGTAAATTCATGGTCCCCTTATGGCCGTGCCACACCCACTTGGCAGCTGTTTTCGTTCGATGGCGCGCTTTCTTTAGAATACGACGAGCGGTTCTGAGTCTTCCCTCATGAATGCTGCGTAGTATCTCGTTACTTTAACAGGCAATCGGTTTTGACGTTAATATGATCGTTTCATCGAAGTTAAATGTACCAGTCGTCTAATGATCTGATGAAACCGCAATGAATTCAAACGTTCCAGTCGCTCGAGTTCAATCGTTCGTCTCTGATTATATTCCAATTTATCACAACTCTCCTCCGATTCAACTGACACTAATTGCTTCATTTGAAATAGAGAACGTAGAGAACGACTGTGCGACATACTTAGGTCTTCTTCCCAGAGAAGGGGGTCGTTACCAACTTCCTTTCGAACCTCGGAAGAAAAAATGTCGGCCTTTCGATTTCGTCATTCGATGACGGTTTTTATTCTGAAGCCAAGCCGCTTATTAACTTAGCGGATAATTAGATTTGACTTGTTCGGCGCCTTGTCGAGTGGTGCAGGTTGTTATAATTCAGTGTAACGCGAGATGCGTGCAAAGGTCGAACCACAAACCACCCCACAACATTCTGCCGTGTTTGCATAATTAACCGAACAGGTTGATGTTTTTTTATTTGTTGGTCGAACGCTATCGCTGGCGGCTTCGTATTTAATTACGTCGACCTCGCGGTTCTCGTTTAGCAGTAACTGGCGGTTCATTGTACATCAGGATGGGATAGACCCGACAGGGTTCATTAGTGCCCAAACTACTGTTCAAACGATGCTATGAACCATATGTGTCCTAGTATTAGACAAGCATCAAGCACGAAGCATTTGGGGTGTGAGTAGACCATTTTGTTCGGCGCAAAACGCCGAATAAGTGGGTTTTTTACTTTCCTTGGCTGTACAAAGTAGAAAGGAAAGTTATGTAATCGGCTGAACAGTTTTTTTTTAGTTTTCTTCATATCTTTACGTTTCAGACCCCCCTGAGTCCGAAAAACACTATTTAGGAAAATGGTCTGTGTGTCTGTGAATGATTTTTAGAGAAAACCACCGTACCAAATCAGCTCAAACTTGATATCTCGCCCGCAGGTTACCATGAGACGCCAAAATAAGGGTATGAGCAAAATACACCGAAAGTGAACTATAGTTATCATAGTGATCAAAACACCAAATAATTTATTCTCAAAAACGGCTCTAACGATTTTGATTAAATTTTTTATATTGATAGCTCCCAACGTGGCAACTATACCATTAGATTCCCATTCATGGGAAAATGACGAGAGCAGCACAATAAATTAACAAATTTTTCGACGCAATCGATTTTAGGGTGGGTTTTAAAGAAAACAACCGAACCACATCACCTGAAACTTGATATCTCGCCCGCAGGAGCATGGGACGCGAAAATAAGGGTATGAGCAAAATCCATCTAAAGTTAACTATAGTGATCATAGTGATCAAAACACCAATTTTTTCTCGAACACAGCTCTGACGATTTTGATGAAATTGTTTACATTAATAGCTCTAGATAAGGCAATAATACGATAAAATTCCCATTCGAGGGAAAATGACGAGAGCAGCACAATAAATTATCAAACTTTTCGACGAAAATCGGTTTTAGCGCGGTTTATTCCTTATACACTCCGCTGAAATGTTAGTGGAATGTTGACAAAAAATAGGTGTAGTGGTCCAATCCAATGAGTGTTTAAATAACCCCATAAGATATACGGGGGTCACTCCAGAAATTCCTGAATTCCAAATAACGCCGTTTCGCTTATTACCATTTCTAAAACTTTTTACCCTATAACTCTGCTAAAGTAATTACTATCCTTGTTCAAAAAATCGTGTTTACAGCATCATTAATTTTCTGTGTAGCAATTGCTCAGTTATGGTATGGGAACGAGTACGAGCAGCACAATAAATTCCGGAAATGTAAGCGCTACCGCTTTCTGCTGCTGTGAAGTGTTGTTTGACCAAGTTCATATGAACTGAGTGAGAAATGAATTGAGTAAGTTGAAAACAAGGAAAGTAAAAAGCCATGTACCTGAGTGAATTGACGTAGAGCTAAGGAAAGTTGTGTGTTGCTACGCACCAGATATTTTGACCCCTGCCTTAATGACAATGCCATTGTTTCCCCAATCCATTCCATCTCAACCCTTTTGTTTGTACCGCTCATGAGTTATTTCCAAGTGACAACGGATTTCCCCCTTTCCTGGACTTTCCTAACTATCTTTTCCTATCCCTCATATTTAGATTTGGTGTACGTCTACTACTTTCGTACTGGCTATGCACCATGTTGGAGTCAACGGGAATGAAGTTAGCTAGAGATGGTACAATATCTGGAACAGCCTATACAATCGAGATCCATGAGCAACTGTACAAACGTTGGCGGGTAATATGACTCGTATCTATCACACCTCTGTCTCTGTTTCGTTCACACCTTCGCGAACTCTTTGCTGGATTGTAAGAATTGTGACGTTCTGGTGACGAACAATTCGGAAATAATAGACTGAAGCCATCGACAAAAAGGACTGCTCGTGATACCGATCTTGATTAACTTATATAAAACGAACAAAAACTATTAGCGAGGGAAAACTTTAAAGGATTAACGTGGTTTTGAGGGCGTCGAGACGACAGGCATATTCTTGAGAAGTACCTTGCTCCGATTTTCTCCTCTTTCTCCTTTGTTTAGTTTTGAGTTCATACAGAATCACAAACTATCAATTTATGCACGCCGCAGAAGCGCGCTGAAGAAAGACAAACGTTAGGTAAACGTTTTCTCCTCGATACTTGTGTTAACGTGAATTTAAGTTATGTTGGTGTAATAAGAGGGAGATTTAATGATAAAAGGGGCTGAATCAGCAGAAACCCCTTCTCCCGACTTCCATCAAACTCCAGGAGAGAAGCTCAGTGCAGTCGTCTACCATCTTCAGCTTTCGCTGGTTGTCATCAGCAACTCCCACACTTTCACCCCTGCATAAGCTCAGTCCATGCTTGGTATATCTCTGTGTGTCACCCCGCACATCTTTCTGTACTATACGAACCTTAAATTGTTCATCAGACATTAAATAAAGTGTTTAAAAACTTAATCCCCGGAATAAAGAACATATCTTATATATAGTGAGGGGATAAGGATATAAAAACGTTAAAACACGAGGTTCATCGGCAAATACTGTACGAAACTTCATTTCTTGCTGAAATTTACAGAAATTAGTACACGAGCCACGTGCAACGATGGTATTGAACCGCCTCGAAAAAATTTTTAATACCAGGAGAATTCGTGCACAAGCTCTTTAAGTACAGGACTGGCACATTACGGCCAATATGTCTGCTTTTCCCTCAATATACAAAACCCTCCTACGTTCGACGTCAGACCCTCCGTCGGTATGAAATTCTTGAAAATCAGGACAAACTAAGAGAAAGGGCTCGGGGAAATCGGTCCGCTTCGGGCACCTAAAACGTCCTACTCAGCAGTGACGGATGTCATCTCCAGGAAAACGAGTTCTCGCTGGTCTGGCGCGATAAGGGCACCGGACGAGAAATCTCAACTCAACTTATTTGCGGGGAAACGGCGAAGAAAGTTGTTATGAGAAAAAGGAAACGAAACGCTCGAAAAGGTTTTCTCGTTCAGAACTGCGGTAGAAGTCGAGTGAAACATAACCGAAGGATCGAGGGACAATTCGAAAGACGCCAAAGCAGGAGGTGTGAGTGCCAATTGTGAGCATTGGTGAACATCTCGTTGATTATTATTAATTCAAAATTAATGAAAGATACCGGTTCAACACACCCAATTGGCAGCTCCTGCGAATTGTGGTTGATCAGTGCAAGAGTACGAGCGAGGAAATGTAGGCGCGCATGTTAAACACTTGTTAATTTAACGTTCGCTGTGAATCCACGAAGAAAGTTCAGAGCGTACGTTGAGATAATGAGATCTGCTGCGAACTCACAGGTTTTGCCTCAGACAGAACATTCAGAGTGGTGGGAAGAGGAAGGAATTTGAAAACCCTCTAACAGTCATATTACGCGACCCTGGGAAGCGCTTGGGTTTCGGAAAATACCATTGTCGTTGTGCTCAGTCGGTACTTGAAATATTGGGAGAACCTGGGAGTCTTATCCTCGTCAAACAGCTTGACACTTTGGTTCGATACGAGGCGCAGCAGGAAACACAATAGGCTTCAGCACGTGGGGCACCGCAACTTCAAGCTTCATTGCGTTCCCAGTACAAAATACCCCCTTGCAAGCTCGTCGTTTGCCCTGCCATGTGGCAATAGCTACAATTCAGAGAAATGTGCGGCGTCACGGGTGGATCTGAAGCCCCAGGAAGCTAATGTTTTTATAGTCTTCTGACTGTCCGCATTGGGATGTGCACCACGGCCAGATGACCTATTGTGCCAGTCCTAATGTCTTACAGTTCAATGCCTAGCCTCCTGAGGAAAGCCAGGTAGTTCCTGAAAGAGTTTTCGTTGGCATCCAGTCTCTCCGGACTTGGTAGGGAGTCTCCTCATCCGTGCCACACCACCTGCATCGAGGGGTGTCGACTATACCCATAACAAACATGTGTTTGTTCATTCTGAAGTGCCCAGTTATGATCTCTACAATCTGCCTCAAGTCCTTCCTCTCCATCCTCAGAAGGTTGTGTCTTATCTCACTCGATTGCTCTGAGACAAAACGTTTGGTCTTAGTCCTGCAGCATTCCAGGTTGTCTGACGCAGTCTTCTGGCATGTTCTCCGACTGTCCTCTTTGTAACGACAAAACCTAAGCTAAAACTTTCGGCCGCACAATAATTGAAATTTAGGAATTCCTCGACCAACTCGTGGAGGAGGGATGGGCCTCAAAGAAGGAAGTAAAAACCCCTGCAAATTATTACACAATGGTTTATTATTCTCATGAACAGCTTGACCAAGTATTACTGCTCCCCCATCCCATTTGATTCAGCATCGAATACTAGTAAACCATACGAAACATGTCCTGGCTACAATGGAACTACGAAAACAAAACGTCTGATGATTTGGCCCCGTCGTTGGGGAAATTGGAACGGGGCGCTCGAAGCCAACCCGGGGGGAGTTGAGTGGCAGGAGGGAAGCGAGCGTGGTTGCTTTTTTAATGAGACGGGCGGGAGGGAGTTCAAAAGACGAAACGCTGTAGCTCCCGCGTTGTACTGCGTTTCGTTAATTTTTTTAACCGTTTTTTGCCCATTAAAACCACGGGCTTCGTCCGATCGGATTGCCGAGATGGCGGGCACAACTAGATACCAAATGGGACTTTTGTGCGAAAGAACGAATTTTTTGGACCACGTTAAAGGCACAAAACGGCCCGGACGGCGGACGGAGGACGGGGGACAGGGGACGGCGGACGGACATTGCAAATTTGGAATCTCCAAGTCTTGAAACGTAAAGTATCAAATTTTGAGGGGGGGTTGTAAAAATTTTTTTCGTGATCGAAAACATAGGGTTATTATTCAGAATGAATAATAAACCAAAAAGCGAAAGTAATAGATTTCTACTTCTAAAAAAAAAAAAAAAAATTTATGACGAATAAAAATAAAATAAGGTCTCCGGCGATTCCAACGACGTAGAGGTGGTTGATCTTCTTCGAAATTTTATATATTTATTTAAAGTCATCTATCCCACCTGATGAGTAGAACGTAAGTCCGAGGTTGCAGTCTATCCCTGGACGAGGTGCCTCCTGCTACAATTCGTGACGACGGCGGGAGGCTGGGGGAAAAAATTCATTTTTATTTTTCTGACTAAGATCCCAATATTGAATTTTTCTTTTTTTTTTTCTTTGGAAGGAGTGACACTTACCTCGGAGTCGAAACGGGGATTTATTATATATTAAAAATATTTTCTTCGGCCGCTTGAGGAAGGACAAACGATCCGCACGAGGCGAAGGCCAAGACTGCCGCCGCCTCCTTCGCTCACCTGAGTCGCGGCGAGAGAGGAGGCTGCTCGGGGCAGCGATAAGGGGCGTCCTCTCGCGACCATGGGCGTTTGTTCGCATCTGTCTCACGCAGTCTTCTGGCATGTTCTCCCACAGTCCCCTTGACTACTGACAGAGAAATCCCACAATGGGGCGGTGACCCAATAGGTACCGTAGACGAACTACGTCTGGCCAGATGGTCAACCGTCTCATTTCCAATGATTATGCCCAGGACTCCACACATCTATTCGTACTTAACCTGAGGAGTTAAGGCACATCCTGCATTCTCGCACCAGATTTGACGTTGTGCAGTAGTTCATCAGCGCCTTGCACGACGCTTGACTAATGGTGAGCTAATGTTTTCTGAAATTACTGAAGAATTCCACGCAGGAATTGAACTAATTCCACAATGTTTTGCTCCTTCCTGCTTGATATATCTCAAATCTTCATTTACTCCAACGTAAAGCCGTACAGGAGTAAGGCCGATGAAAGAACAATGAGCAGAACAGTTTTCTTCGTTATTATGAATGACAGTTTTTCTAAACACATTGCCATATGACGAAGAAGTCGATACTTGCGCACCGTTGAGGACTCTGAGACTCCCCCCTGAGACCGATGAACTCCAAGAAGGTTTTGGGGAGGAACCCCAAAAAACTTGATCTGCCAAAGACTGAGAATGTGAAATGCCAACTGCTCGATAATAATGATTGGGTTGGCCCATCAATCTGATCGCGAGTCGCGGCTGTAAGGGGAGCAAGAAATGAGAGGACATTCAGATCAAACGCGGACATCAAATTTGGTGAAAAACTTCACTAATAAGACTGGAACGGGGAAGGGATCCGGAGCGGGGACAAGGACTCGGTTTCGAAGTGGATTGAGTGACAACCTGACTGTCAACCGACAAACTGAAGCGGGTGATACTTGTATTCATAAAGTTGACAACGTTCTTCCTACAATAAATTGCTTAATTAGCAAGTTAGTTAGTCGCCATTCACGAATGTCAACTTCTCCCTCTCACTCGACGACGCTCTCCGACTGTGAAGACCAAGAGGGCGTGAAACCTCGTTTCATTAGCGTCAGGGTGATTTCCCAGGGGGCTGGTTTTAATCACATGCTGACACGCAGTTGGGTATAGGATGAGTAGTGGGGGGTGAGAGGGGAGGAAGGTGCAGAAGAGTGCCATCTCAGTGGAAGAGCGCCTTCAGTGTCGCTAATCACTTCGCTCTGAGGACAACTTCCAGAGTCCTCAACGATGCTCAAGTGTTTGTTGAAGAGCTTCAATGGGGGCTTACGAGGCAAATCCTTGTCACGAATGACTTGCCGGTTGATAATCAGCCAATAAATGACGAGGCAACTTCAACTATTGCCGCTATGCCGCGGGGAATCGACAGTTCGTCAACGCGAAATCCTCGACATTACTGGCACCACGCACATCTTCGAGAAACATGCGTAAGGCGCATCTACCTTTCCAAACTGCAATGCTCTAAGGTATTTAGTGAACCAGGATTCCAGGGAGGAGTCGAGAAACACACCAAACACTGGGTACGATTAGAATTTTTACATAAAATTATCTTTTAGGACCCCAAAGTCCCCAACCATTACCCCAAAACACATTGCTTTTGTCGCACTCTTGTCCTCATATACGAAAACGAAGTTGAATAGGTGCCACGGACACGGCTGCCAAAACATTTGCTTGATTGATAAGGAGTAGCAAGAGAACAGGACTCCTACGCATCAGACTTTGAAAAACTTTATGAAAGTCAGAGACATTGAGGCCTCTTATCAAAGCAATTTAGCTTTGAATGCAGGCACTCCAACCTGGAAGCTGTCGAAAAAGTGTCCAGTGCACAGAAGCGGGTGGAATCGGACAACTACTTGCAATGAGGAACACAGATGTCTGCAAAAGCTTGATGTAAAGTTTTTCCGTGTGGAGAATGGGCTAGACCCCCCCCCCCAACCTTTGCTAGTTCCTGCTCTTCTTCATCTGAGCTCATTATAACCACTCCAGCAATTGGGGTTTGCTGTGACAACAACATTCAGTGTTTCTGAGGAAAAAACCCAGCTTTTTCTTGAGAGGAAATTTGAATGGCCAACCTGCAATACGCTTTGGCAGCTACAGGCACCTTTTTGAAAAGCAGGTCAAGTATTTAGGAGTGAATATAGGTGAGAGGTGAGGTTTCAACCAACACCTCCAGTCCCTTAAAGGCCATGCCATTGTTTGTTTGTCTCTCTGAGTGCAATTACTAAGGCCTCTTGGGGTGTGTGCTGCCATGGCACTATCCTCATGTATAAGGCCATATATCTAGGCGTGATTGGCTACTGCCCAGTGGTCTGGGGGAGCAAACTAATAGTCAATCAAAAGAGAGTATTGGTCCAATCCCAGAGGCCACCAAGGCCTATAAGACTGCATCAACAGAAGCACTCCAGGTGATCATTGGTCAGTTACCAGTTAGCTTGGCCGTTGAGTGCATGGTTGACAAGTGGAGAGTGAAATGGGAGCTTCCTTTGCTTTGGGCTGAACTCCGTGCGGATCTCACCACAGAACGAATCTTGCCGCTATGTACGAATGGGCGTTAGAGTAATGGCAAGCGAGATGGGAATCCTCGTCAAAGGGTCGTGACACGTATGAGTTCTTCCCCAATACCCGTGAACGTCTTTCAAGAAAATGGGTTGAGCCAGACCACTGGACGAGCCAGTTCCTCACGGGACATGGTGACTTCAATGCGGGGCTCCACTTCTTTTCTCTGAAAGACTCTCCATTATGCTCGTCTTGTGCCTCCAGTGCGGAGGAAACAAGAAACCACCTGCTGCTCCACCGTAGTTTCTACAACAATGGAAGGTATGCTTTGGGCATATACCCGTTGCGTTGGAGAGGGTACCTAGCTTCGCAGCCTACACCCCTCTCCTGCCAGCACCAATCATCTCTCTGGGGGGGATTCCTAGCGAAACCACAGCCCCCACGAGGCCAACCCCATGGCTTCACAACTGACAGCGCCACGCCCTAGAGGCTCCATGCTGCCGGCCGTGGACTGAAGGCCCCGTGGTACCCATTCTATGTGGCTGCACCATGAGCAGCCTAAGGACCTGACTGGGTATACTTTATCTCCATGAGGGTACGGGATTGGGCTTGCCCCCGTACCTGCCATGGAGAAGGGTGCTAGGCCGACTTATCCCGGCCTGAACTGTGATCCCCGATTCAACGAGCCGAGGGCGGACTAATTGATATTCGGCCGCCCTCGCCTGCGACCCACCCGTCTCACTCTAACCTACATACACACTCATACTATAAATCCTTTCAACCCTTAAATACATTCACACACTTTCCCGAAGGTCCAGGGGGACTACTCGCTATTCATCCCCCCTGTATCCTTCGGTACACTACCTCACCTACAGAGCACTAACACACATACACAACACATACATTCACTCATATACACATTCAGCCCTTTAATACATGCACACCGGCTGTCCAGGGATGGGCTACTTCATATTCGACTATTCCTGGCTCTCAAGACCGCACACACACACAAACACCTAACCTAGACAACTACTCCTGAGGCACTGCGCATTTCCCTGCAACAGTGAGCGACAGTTGTTGGGAGAGCAAACGAACTTAGCAAAATTGACTGCTACAAAACAGGCCTTTAACCATTTTGCAGAATACGCGAAGAAGGTGATGGCTGAGAGACGTGGTCACAGTTGATCTGTCTTTTTGAAACTTGCCACTCAATTAAATAGTTAGATCAGGTGGGAAACCAATATCAAGAACTCCTCCCAGACGGTACGGGATTCCTCAGGTGGTCACCTTCACGCGGTAACACACGGGCAACAGCTCTCTACCAAGAGACTTGATAACGACCAAATACCTGCCGTACCTCCGCAGGTCTGAGTTCGGTGGATGCTGCAGAGGCCGACCTGTTGCATATTAGCGAAACCGCAACTTCCACTAGTGCTATAACCCTCGTCGAGGGTTCAAGAACAGTTATCAAATAAGGAAACATACCTGTTTGGCTAGTGAATGCTGGTTCTGTTGTCGGCGTGCAGTCTCCCCCTACTTAATTTCACGATACGAACTATGGAGTTAAGAAAGATAACGACGGGCGCCTCACCCATCAAAGCTGTGCCTCAACATCTGATACGGTAGTCAACACAAAACTGGGAAATTACCTGAAATCTCAACCAAAGGTTCGCGAATGAGGATGCTGACGCCTAGTACTTTAATAAACGATGTTACACTTTTCAACCGGACGATTTGAGAAAATAGCAGGCGCGAGAAGGGCCCTTATACTTAGTGAGCGTGCATGTGCGTGCATTGAGGGAAAAATGTCCCCTTTATGCATTCCCACTCCGCCGATCAAGAGTCGTTCGGAATCGAACGCTCTTCTTTTACAACGTTTTATGCAGGGGGAGGAGGGCGCGACGAAAATCAAACAGAATCGATGGATGGGGCTCCTAAGATAATGCTTCGCCGAATGCAATATTGTTACCCACGCCATTCTGAAAGGTGAACCCTCACCATAACGCGTAGCGGCGGAAAAGGGGGTTTTCAACTTTTATCCCTTCCAAAGCTCACGGAGGTCTTTAGAATTCGATTATGATCGTTCGTGAGAAGAAAGGTGTTGCAGTTGGATCACGACCTCTAACGACGTTAAGAAACCGCGTGGGGATGAAATCGACTTAAAGGGGGAAGGGTGGGGGGTAGGGGGGCAGAAAATTGTCGGCCCTGAATCTGTACACGCACTTGGAATTTCCTTGCATTGTTTCCAAAATATCAAGTTCCAAATCATCACTCCCTCTGCCCTACGTAGATTCAGATATTTTTATTGTTGTACCAACGAAGCCAATACACTTTCCACTCACTTTACTAGAACCTGGTAGAACTATGAAGACACTGGAAGTGCTGGACGTCCCCGAATTCACTGGGTTGCCTCTACATATGTCACGATTTACATTGAATAACCTCATATTGCGACTATCAGCACAATTTTAAGCAAGTTTCGTATTTACTTCTTAAATGAAACACAATTACCAGCGATTTGTGTAGCTCCACTGATTAATCCTATGGGGGTTTCACGCGGTTCGTATGAATTCGTTTCGGAATGAATAATACGAGGAGAGCTAGCCTTTAGCTGTTTGGAGATAAAGGGAAATTACCCTAGTGGCTATTCCTTTAATTGGTAAACGAAAATATTCATCTAGTACAGCTTTTCAAATCAAATATTTGAAATTCTGGGAGATTATACTCAGTTTCAGGCCATTTTCAAAATCCCTAGATGTAAGGCAAACCCCGGGAAATTATTACACAACGGTTTATTATTAGATAGATACTTGCATGAACTACCACCTGAATTTTTCCGAAGATTCTGATAACATTTGAGCGGAGTTTAGGACTCTCTTCTACTGCTGTCTACAAAGTGTTGTTGCAATGCCATAGCAGCGATATTTCCCCAACGCTTGTAGTGACGTGAGTTTAGTAGTGTTGCTGTTTCGGAACAGAGTGTGGCCGACGAACTTGAAAGTGACCTTGTGAATGTTTTCGACTTTGCAAAAAAATGTGTACACTTAGTTAAATTATCAACTTTTTAACATAGTTACTTCTTTTGTTTCAGGTAATTCTAGAAGAACACTTAAACCAATTCTCCTCGCGTCTGTGAGCAGGTTTGACTTGACACTAATTGTGACCATGCGCTTAACATTTTGGAAATTAGATTTTCATAATTTTCTGTTATATCTATCGATCATAAGTGGTTTTATATTGTAAATCCCAGATGAACATGTGTTGTTCTTAGCAACGATAAATTGTGTTACGTAAAAATACAAGATCAGTTTCGGCGTGAGTGGAATTCGTAAACGTTGTTGACTTGTTATCTTTTCAAGTTGAAGTTATCGAATTATTACAATTGGGGGCTCGTCCGTGACCGAAGTAAATCGTGCAACTCGGTCTTCCGCCAGGCGAGTAGAACCCACTGGTGTCAATCCACTTGAGCCAGACACTATTCAGCGAGTTCGACCTCCAACCTTGACGCAGAGGGTTTCTTCTATGGATCTCACTTCACATTAAAAACACTGCAAATTATTACGCAACGGTTTATTATTCTCATGAACAGCTTGACTTAGTATCACACCTACGAGACCCATCACATTCGATTCAGCATCGAAAAATACCAGTAAACCATACGAAACATGACCTGACTACAACGGAACGACGAAAATGAAATATTCCAGGCGCCTGTAGGCACTTGGAGTCAGGCTGGGGGTTGGTTTTGATGAGACGGGAGGGAGGGAGTACGAACGATGAAACAATTACTTTCGCTGCAATTTCCCGCGAGTTCTTTCATTTCATAGAATGGCTCACTGTAATCACTGCGATTTATTCTGTGAGCGTATTTATCGTGTGGTGTGGATGTGGTAGTGATTAGGTTAGGTCAGAATAGGTGTATGGCCAGGGGCGAATATCAAGTAGCCCGCCCCTGGACCATCGGCAATGAGTGCCGTGTGAATGTGGTGTAAGGAGAGTGGCTGTGGTCGGAGTGAGGAGGCGAAAGGGGATTGCAGTTCCAGTTATGATCATGGATAGTGCCCTGACACCATTCTCCTTGGAGAGAACGGGGGCAAGTCCAATTCCCGAAATCTCCACGGAGATAAAGCGCAGGTGCTGGTAGAACGCCTCTTGACAATTCCGGCATCAGGGCCTGCCACCCAATCAGTTCCTTAGGCTGCTCAAGTCGTAGCCAAATTGAATAGGTACCATGTGGGAGGGGGGAGGAGCCGTTTAGGCGTGGCGCTGCCGGTCGTGAAGCCAAGGGTTTGGCTTCGTGGGCGCCGGGTTCCTCTGGAAACTCCCCGGAAATCTACGTGGAGTGTGGCTGGGAAGAGGTAGAGGCCGCAGGGCTAGGTACTCTCCCCAACCGTCATTTAAACGCTCAACTACACTTGTAATAACCGCGATTTCCCTATTTTCGGTCTAGACGCAGTCGTGCACCTCTGAGAGTTGTTTCATTCGACCCAACATCTAATAACTACCTAGAAAACGATACCTAAGGCGGCGTATTGGCGATAAAACTGCCACAATCGCCCATAACAACCACGGGCTTCGTCCGATCGATTGCCGAGCAGGCGGGCACAACTAGATACCAAACGGCCTGGAACAGACAATGCAAATTTGGTTTGGTTTTAATTAATTTTATTGCCTATATGTTAAATTCTAGGGACCGTCCAGACCCCCGGGCATTAAGAACACCCTGAGGAACGGGCCCCGGGGTGTCCACTTATGCGTGGGTGGGCTCGAGGCCAGCTGGGGGTTTTTGCCCCCCCTCAGCCTGCAGGTATGAATGAGGAATGTATGGTTAGTGTAAGAATGTAACTTATTGAGTGAATGATCCTATGTTAGAGAATGAGTGAGGATGGATGGATGTGATTTATATGGGTGATAGGTGGGTGAATGAAAGGTTGGTGGTGGCGGGGGCTAGGAGGGAATTCAACCCCCCCCCCCAGGGGACGAAAAACTGGCATTACGGGGCCTGTTCCCCCCTTCCAGCGGCTGGTCGCGTAACAGGGTCCTGGGGTCCTTCGGCAAGGAGGGGCAAGTCCAAACCCCTCCAAGGCGGAGGTTACCGATGCCGTAAGTCTGGATTCAAGTCTGGGCAGGCTAGCAACCACTCTAGCCTTAAGGGACATTTTAAAAATCGTTAGAGCTGTTTTTGAGAAAAAAAAAATTTGGTGTTTTGATCACTATGATAACTATAGTTAAATTTCGGTGGATTTTGCCCATACACTTATTTTTGCGTCCCATGGTAACCTGTAGGCTAGACATCAAGTTTCAGCTGATTTGGTACGGTTGTTTTATCGAAAACCCGCGCTAAAGTCGATTTCGTCGAATGTTTTGGTAATTCATTGTGCTGCTCTCGTCATTTTTCCACGAATGGGAATTTTATAGAATTGTTGCCTTATTGAGAGTTATCAATATAAAAAATTTACTCAAAATCGTTGGAGCCATTTTTGAGAAAAAAAAATGTGGTGTTTTGATCACTATGATAACTATAGTTAACTTTCGGTGGATTTTGTTCATACTCTTATTTTGGCGTCCCATGGTAACCTGCGGGCGAGATATGAAGTTTGAGCTGATTTGATACGGTGGTTTTGTCTAAAAATCGTTCACACACAGACCATTTTCCCAAATACTGTTTTTCGGACTCTGAAGAAAACTCAAAATTTTTTTTTTCAGCTGATAACATAACTTTCCTTTCTACTTTGTAGAGCCAAGGAAAGTAAAAATAACGTAATCCTGGTAGAATGGAAATGATAAAAATCGTATAAAATGAAGACAAGGAATATAATTGTAAGGTGTGCCAATACTGACCTCCTTTCTTCCTGACGTGGAAGCTATGGCCGAATTCGACTGACAGACACTCTTTTTCAAGAGGGTGTCCTGGTAAATATCTGAAAGATGATTTACTGAGTACACGGTCTCCTTATTATTATGACAATGATGAGATTCCTGAACTTTCGGGAAGAGTTATGTCAGTCATAAGAGGCGGTTGCGGTGCATTTGCCAGATTGTCAGATACGCGTAGTAACCAACTGGTTGATACGACTCACTGTGCTAATTCGTTCCTCGAACGAGTCGTTGATCCCGCGAAACATCCCTAAATTTGGGATTGTTGGTAAAATGAAAACACTTGACCAGAACAAGTGGACTGCGGTGCTGGGGCTTACGCTCATAAATCCTACTTTCCCTACCTGCACACCATCCGCGAACGTGATCACTCTAGAGCTAAGTTACTACAAACGAGTTATTGCCTTGCCAACACGAAGGGTCCTGTTTTACCAAATTGTTGATTCTGGATGTCGACGGTTTGATCGTGCGCTGTTCTAGTCGCCACAGTGTTCACGTGCTCATTAGATCGTCTTGGCCGTAGACTATGCAGTTTCGGTATTACTTCCACTATGTCTGGTCAATCATTTTCGTTTTAACGGCAATTCCAAATTCGGCGTTTGTTCGTGGGTTCCAACGACCAAAAGTGATGAAACGACTCGTTTGGGGATCGGAGTTGACAGATCGTGAGTCGTATCAACCAGTCGGTTACTTCGCCTATCTCGCGAATGGCTACCACTGCAACCGCCTCTTGCTGGCTATCAAAACCATTTTTGGAATGTACGAAGTCTGCCAGCCTGAGCCGAGCGATCTAAGGTGCGGGGGAGCTATGATAATGCCCAACATCGTGCAAACTGCGTGCCACTGTATTTCTACTTTTCAAAGAGTCAACGCCAGTTACACTCGCCCGATACCTTCGAACGGTTTTGAAACGTGGCTCTCGGTATTCTCGTATTCGCGTGGCGGATATGGTAGAAGAAGGCGTGTGGTCGAAAAAATTGTGGATCCACCAAAAGTGCGCCATAATATCAAATCGCGGGGTCACGCACGACTACGCTTTGATTCTTTTGAACCAACCGGTGCGCATGAAACGGCCTTTCTTGAGAATGGCTCCAGTCTACTCATTAGCTCATCTTTCTACGATCTTCTACGACGGCCTCCTGACGCAAAGCGTTTGCCTCTTTATCGGATTCGGTCGTTACTTCTATGCAAAGCCGGGAGTTGAGGGGCACAGTTCTCCGGTATTGATGCACGGATGGAGAATCATTAGGAGCTACTGGTGGTGTTACTGGGAGTGTTGGATTATGTTTCGTGGCGGGATCGTTGAAGAATATCGCTCTTCGTACGCCGAAAGGGCGACCTGGGTGTGCACTACTTTTTTTGGCAAGATGCGAGCCCATGTGATGCATGGCGATTCGGGTAGCCCGGTCTCTTGTAACAATCGATACTACGGCTTAATATCGTTTGGCTTTCCTCTTCACGTATCAACAAACCACAGTTTGGAAGTTTTGGCCCCCCTCGTGTTTGCACCGTTCGAGAACAGCGTCGAATATCGTGTCTCGTTGACTAAACGACTGATGGAGCTGGAGGAGACCGAAGAACTCGCCGCTCCTTCTTTCCGTGCCAATTTGAGTCAATTATACGAAAAAAAGTTCGATGAGTTGGAAGAAGACGTCCCGCCTGATTATAAGATGTTTTCCCTCGTTTCCAGCTCTTCGACAAACCTTGGCGCAACGTGTTGGGTTTTTAATTTGGTACAAGTTTTTATGTTCTACACCAAATAAATGTTTTGTACGGAGAGTTAGTCACGTGTTGGATGAGAGTGCGTTCGCGCGACATTACCGTCTCGCGGGCTTACGTCATCCTGAAGGTGGACTTAGCATGTTCATTGTTAACAGTGTCGCTACCATCCAGTTATTATTATTCACTCGACCAGAGTCATGCGAGATGTTTGGAAGAAATAAAACAGTTTAGTTCCTTTCTGTTTGACCGAGTTGATTTATTCGTGGTAAAGTAAGTAGAATAAGTGTTGGGTCGTCACCCGCGTTATGTTAACGTTAGTCAATTAAGACGCCGCTAGATAGCTCTGATAGATTAGGAGAGATCAACCTGCCCTGTGCAATCAGTTGTTTTCCTCCCGGCTTTATGATATCAACTATTAAATAATAAATTCATTAAAAGAAGTGCGTTTGTTTAAATAATATAAATCCTTAGAGTGATTTAGATGACGTATCAAACAATAAGTAGGGTAAAAGAACCAATTGTTGACCCAATTAGGAAGAAAAATCATTCAATTCTGCGTTATACAAAAGTACGAGTATTCAAGAAAATAAAACTTTCAAGTAGTTATTACGAATTGTGAGTTCCTTGTTAATAGTTTGCACGTATTGGACTTACCAAAACATTTTTTTATACTATCACAAACGACTTTTTTCAAACACGGTTTTTTACCCCCAATGTTGACACATTTGTCCTCGAAAATTCCATTTGTTGACATCTGCAGTTCGTGATGTTGACGCCTACTTAAATATTGTCCCATCGCTTTCTAGAAGTTATTGCTCAAGGTAAAAGCGAACAAAAGATATTCAAAATAGGTTAAAGTATTATTTTAGTTAGTAGAATAACTTTTAGTTTAGTAAAATATAAGTTACTTAATTACCTTGGGACAGGGAACACAAATTTATTAAGATTGGCTCCGTAAGATTTGGGCTTGGGTAGTTTGTACATGACGCTGATGACCTTTAGCAGATGATTCCCGTTCTCTTCAGATCTTTACGTTTCAGACCCTCCTGAGTCCGAAAAACACTATTTGGGAAAATGGTCTGAGTGTCCGTGTGTGTGTGTGTGTATGTGTGTCTGTGAACGATTTTTAGAGAAAACAACCGTACCAAATCAGCTGAAACTCGATGTCTAGCCTACAGGTTGCCATGGGACGCCAAAATAAGGGTATGAACAAGATCCACCGAACGTTAACTATAGTTATCATAGTGATCAAAACACCAAACATTTTTTTCTCAAAAACGGCTTTAACAATGTTGATTAAATTTTTTACATTGATAGCTTCCAATATGACAACTATACCATACAATTCCACTTTGTGACAAAATGACGAAAGTAGCACAAGAAATTATCGAAACTTTCGACGAAATCGATTTTAGCGCGGTTTTTAGAGAAAACAACCGTACTAAATCAGCTGAAACTTGATGTCCAGCCTACAGGTTACCATGGGACACAAAAATAAGGACATGGGCGAAATCCACCGAAATTTAACTATAGTTATCATAGTGATCAAAACACCAAATATTTTTTTCTCAAAAACGGCTCTAACGATTTTGATTAAATTTTTTATATTGATAGCACGTAATAGGAGAATTATACGATAAAATTCCCATTCGTAGGAAAATGACGAGAGCAGCGCAATAAATTATCAAGATTTTCGACGAAAAGCGTTTTTAGCGCGGTTTTTTCCTTATAAACTCCGCTGGTTTTTTTCTACCGACAGCCGTAGTCATACCTGTAACAGATGTTGTGGTCCATGAAGACCCAAAATATATCTGTTTTATGTGACAACAAAAATGCTGTTCTTGGTGAAGCGACGGGCTCTTGTTAATTACTCTTCTTACTTACAGGCCAAACTATAAAATTACAACTTCTTTCTGCTACGTCCAGATAGCTGCTAACTCTACTGCTGAGATCTCGAGAGTGTTATAGATCGTGGGGCTTATCCGCTGACACAACGAATGCAGCGGCTCAGAAAAAAAAATTGAAAAAAATTTGCATACTCTAAATAACACACTCCTGGAGTAAAAGAACGAAGGGGAAATAGGAACGTACTCTCCATTTCCATGCTCCCGGCTGGTGCTCAGACCCCTCCAGCAGCTTCACTGTTTTTTGCACTGCACTTTTTTTTTTTTTTCGTCGGAGACGACCGCCTAAAAGGGTTGGACTCTCCCGCTCCACTCCGGGGCTTTTATTTAACATTTACAACGACAGCATCAAAATGCGCATGGATAAACAAGTTGCAGGTCCCGGAAAAATTAAACCGTCGCCAGCGGAGATTGGAGTTTTTCTCATCAGAGCTTTTCGACGCTCCGCGTCCTGCCGTTCAGTTGAGAAGTGGACGCAGATGTTATCGTATTACTCCTATTTTCGTTACTTATAGCTATAGGACCAAAACGCTACGGCAACTCAGAGAACTGCGCGTATGACTTGATTTTATTAATAAATTGCACATTTTTCTATAAACCTATACAAAACCACACGCAAACTTTGGATATGATGCTCGAACAACCTTTAATGACTTTAATGCTAGTGAATTATCGAATATACCGGCGTTGGTTTCGTGGCTGTGCTATGATCTCCCTTCTATTCCGTACATATCTCAGTTTTGGAGGGACCAGAAGAATTTTTGGAGGTTCATGGCCTCCAAGATCGGTATTCCGTTGCCTGATGCGGACTATCAACCCGTCTATCGCCTGTGTGGGCTTAGTTTCGTGAGGCTGGTGTTTCCTTCTTTCATAACTAGATTCATTGCCAGCTTTAACTGCCCCTCAATACTAACTAGTCTTAAGTAATATCTAAAGAAGATCTCTCGCCCAATTATCTATACGAACGACCTTTTTCCAGATTACTTCGTGAAGCAAACCGATTGTTGTTGAATCAGCCCGAATTAGATTTATTCCGTACACTAGTTGTCGTACGTGGTAACTTTCATTCTCTAATTCTTCTTTCAAGACGTTGCAAATAAATAGTGAACTTCTGTGCACCATAAATGCAGTAAAAAATAATAAAATATGCCCTGAAATCCAGGAGATGACCTTTAATACTGTAATAAACCGCTGTATTGATCCACTTAGACGTAATTGTATGTACTCAAATTTAGTTTTTACTGAATACTCGATTTGCAGGGCAATAAATACGCACGAGCCGTAGTTTTTACAGATTTTTCTTCTAAAGCCCCATGAAATAAGGAAAGTTATGCGATCGGCCGAATAATTTGACGCGGTTGCGAGGAAAAGACAACTAAATTGGCTGAGATTTGACATTTACCCTGCAAATCGTTATACGACGCCAAAACAAAACCCTGCAAATTATTGCACAACGGCTTATTATTCTCATGAACAGCTTGACCTAGTATTACTGCTTCGAGACCCATTCCGTTCGATTCAGCATCGAAAAATACTAGTAAACCATACGAAACATGACCTGACTACAATGGAACAACGACAACTAGATATTCCAGAAGCCTGCAGGCAATTGGCTCTACGTTGCGAGTCGAGTGGGCGGGTGGTTTTGATGAAACGGAGGGAGGGAGTACAAACGACGAAACAATTACTTCCACTGTAGTTATTGTCCCGCGAGTTATTTCAATTAGTAGACTTTGGCTCGCTATAATTACTGTAATTTCCTTATACGCAGTTGTACACGTCTGATACTCATTCCATTCGACCCAGGATGTAAAAATACCTTGAAAATGATACGAAACACGGCGTATTTGCGATTATTCTGCGTTTCGTTAATTTTTTTGACCATTTTTGTCCATAACACCACGTGCTTCGTCCGATCGGATTGCCGAGATGGCGGCACAACTAGGCCCGGACAGCGGATGGGGGACGGCAAACGGACATTGCAAATTTGGAATCTCCATGTCTTGAAACGTAAAGTATCAAATTTTGAGGGGGGGTTGTAATAAATTTTTCGTGACCGAAAACATAGGGTTATTATTGAGAATGACCACGTGAAAAGCAAAAACGCTGCAAATTATTACACAACGGTTTATTATTCGGATAATCAGCTTGACCTAGTATTACTTCCACGAGACCCATCCTGTTCGATTCAGCATCGAAAAATATCATAATGAAACCCAAAAAAGGTCGAAAAGAACTGAATCGTAATATTAAAATAAACAAAAAAAAACGAAAGTATCTAGAAAAAACTGAATTTTAATATGAAAACATGCACGCTAAATACTAATATCAAAATTTAACCAAAAATCTATGAAAAAAAACCATTTTTTTACAACCCCCACTCAAAATTTGATACTTTACGTTTCAAGAATTGGAGATTCCAAATCTGCAACGTTCGTCCGCCATCCCCCGTCCGACGTCCCAAAAAATCCCATTTGGTATCTAGTTGTGCCCGCCATCTTGCCAATCCGATTGGACGAAGCCCGTGGTTGTAATGGGCAAAAAACGGTTACAAAAATTAACAAAACGCAGTAGAACATGGGAGCTACAGCGTTTCGTCGTTTGAACTCCCTCCCGCCCCGCCCGTCTCATTAAAAAAGCAACCGCGCTCGAGGCTCGCTTGCCTCCCAACGACTCCGCCTCTCGCTCGCCGCTCAACTCCCTTTCGCCTTTCGCTTTGAGCGCCCCCGTTCCAATTTCCCTGACATTTTTGTTTTAATACAATTCAATTTTTTTACATTCTTTCGTTTCATTCTCATTTTGGTTTTTTTCATAGATTTTTGGTTAAATTTTGATATTAGTATTTAGCGTGCATGTTTTCATATTAAAATTCAGTTTTTTCCAGATACTTTCGTTTTTTTTTTTTTTTTGTTTATTTTAATATTACGATTCCGTTCTTTTCGACCTTTTTTGGGTTTCATTATGATATTTTTTGATGCTGAATCGAACAGGATGGGTCTCGGAGCATTAATGCTAGGTCAAGCTGATTATCCGAATGATAAACCGTTGTGTAATAATTTGCAGGGTTTTAGACTCATGAGGGCGCAAAACGTAAAGATCTGAAGAAAACACAAGTTTTGTTTTTTTTGGCACGATTAACTATACTTTCCTTCCTTTTGAGTGGCGGAAAGTAATAAGGGAGTCACTCCAGAAATTCCGGAATTTCCACTACCGCGGTTACGCTTACTACCAGTTTTAAAATCTTTTACACAATAACTTTGCAAAAGTGATTACTATCCTCTTCAAAAAATCGTGTTTACAGCCTCTGTGTACTAAATTGCTCAAAAATGGTCCTGCAATGAGTACATTTTGTTTACATTGATAGCTCCCACTATAGTCATTATACCATAAAATTCCCATTCGTGGGAAAATGATTGGAGCAGCACAGTGAATTACCAAAATTTTCGACGAGAAATGGATTTTAGCGCGATTTTTTTCCTTATAAACCCCGCTGAAATGTTGCCAGAATGTTAAAACAAATTGGTGTAGTAGTCCGATGCTATACCTATAGGGTGAGAGTTTAAATGCCCTCATAAGATCTATGCGAGTCCCTGAAGTATTTCCGGAACTTTACCACCACCATTTCGCTTATTACCAGTTCTAAACGTTTTCACCCAATAACTCTGCAAAAGTGATCATTAACCCCTTCAAAAAAAAATCGTGTGTACAGCCTCATTAATTTTCTGTGTACCAATTGCTCAATAATGGTTCAGGAGTGAGTGCGAGCAGCACAATAAATTTCGGAACTTTAAGCACTACCGCTTCCTGCTGCTGTGAAGTGTTGTTTGACTGAATGAATTGATTAAGTAGAAAAAGCCATGTACACGAGTGAATTGACGTAGAGCTAAGGAAAGTTGTGTGTTGCAACGCACCAGATATATCTATTTTAGTTTTACCAATAATTTCAGAACTGTGCCTAGATTCTCCTCTGCTTCAAACGTCTTCCTGACCGTGCAAGTCGGGCTGGCGGGGGTGTGGCGTGATGGAGAAGAGGGGCGAGGACCGTGGTTTCATGGGCGGGTGGTGGATCGGTGGGAGGGTGGTAGGTAGCGGCGAGTCGGCGGGCGGAAGCGAACGCTTGTCGCAACTTGTCGCGGTTCTCTCCTCAGTCGACAACACTTGCCCCCCCTCCCACCACTCGTCTCATTTCGTGTCGATTACCAAGGTTTACGTAATTCAACGTGTGTCATACTCCCAACAATCAACGTGTGTTTCAGCCAGGATTCAAAAATGTTTAGCGTAGACGCGAAAAAATAAGAGCATGGGCCAAGCTGCAGTTTCCATAGTCCTCAAAACACCCAAAAGTGTTTTTGGCTGTACAAAATCAGCGTATCTATCCTGCAGGTTGCTATGACGCTCCAGAATAAGGCTATGGGCATAATCCCCCAAAACTAACTATAGTCACCATGAGGATCAAAACACTAAATATTTGTATCTCGATAACGGCTGTAACGATTTTGATTGAATTTTGGTTTATTATTCATTGTGAATAATAACCTTATGTTTTCGGTCAGGAAAAAGTTTTTACACCTCCCCCCCCCCTCAAATTTAGATGCTTTACGTTTCAAGACGTCCCGTATCCGGGCCGTTTTATGCCTGTAACGTGGTTTAAAAAATCCGTTCTTTCGCACAAAATCCCATTTGGTATCTAGTTGTGCCCGCCATCTCGGCAATCCAATTGGACGAAGCCCGTGGTTGTTATGGGCAAAAAAATTCACAAAAAAAAATTAGCAAAACGCAGTTTAATCGCAAATACGCCGTGTTTGGTATCGTTTCAAGGTATTTTTACATCCTGGGTCGAATGGAATGAGTATCAGACGTGTACAGCTGCGTATAGGGAAATTACAGTAATTATAGTGAGCCAAAGTCTTCTAATTGAAATAACTCGCGGGACAATAACTACAGCGGAAGTAATTGTTTCGTCGTTTGTACTCCCTCCCTTCGTTTCATCACATTGCCAATTGCCTGCAGGCGTCTGGAATATTTAGTTTCCGTAGTTCCATTGTAGCCAGGTCATGTTTCGTATCGTTTACTGGTATTTTTCGATGCCGAATCGAATGGGATGGGTCTCGAAACTGTGAGATTACGTCAAGCTGTACAAGAAAATAATTAACGGTTGTGTAATAATTTGCAGCGTTTTGACACTCGTTTGACAGGTTTAACGTGTTAAAAGCTAAAATGTTGAAAAATTAGTTCATTCCAGAGGAACTTGATGTGCTTTGGTTGTAATTGAAACTAGAACTG
The DNA here is from genome assembly GCA_020466155.1 of Pachypeltis micranthus. NCBI lineage: Eukaryota > Metazoa > Arthropoda > Insecta > Hemiptera > Miridae > Pachypeltis > Pachypeltis micranthus. The sequence continues at coordinate 27,847,593 of CM035778.1, read as the reverse complement.
AACGTTATTCCCTCATCAGAGATTTTCTCCAGACCAACTGTCCAATTACTTCGATTATTCATTGGATTCTTATTTTCCGTTGGCCGCTGGTCTGTTGATAAGATGTGACAAGCAGTCGAAAGTCAATTTAAAGTCAAGTTCACAAATCGTCTTTACGATTGGAGAAACGTGAAGGTGTTGAGCCATGAAAGTCTTAACTTCCGAATATCGAACTACTTCCAAGATGAAAATGAAATTCGATCGGAACGCTTCGAGGTTTTTCCGTTTTTAGTGCCAGTCTGGTACCGGATGTTTCCTCTGGGGAACTCACCAGCGGCCAATCCTCTTAAGTGATTCCTTCAACGCTCAACTCGGACGGCTCTGCTTCTGAACAACTTTTCATCACCTTCATCCAAAATCTTTCCCATCTTCTTCCACTTTCTCACCCCCCCCCTACCCCACCCCACCGCCTTCTATATTCTCCATCTTCCCAAACGTAAAATACAAATCCAATTTTCGCGGGTTACGCCTTCGGTTTTATCCGTTTCCTCCTCGTAAAGTTGGACTAACTTGTTCCCATACCATCCGCCAACCCCTCGCCCGACTGCCACAAAAGCCCTCTCCTCTTCAGGTTGTGTTGCTCAATGCCTTATTTTACGAGCCCCTTCAATTCGGCTTTTGCTCTATTTCATACCGGCGAGCGTTTTTTATTCCGAGACTTAAGTCAATTGATTGATTTTGCCATCGCCTGCTGCTCGCTCCGGTCGTAAAACGTCCAATAATAAACCGTTCGGTGGAACGGTAATGATAAAATCGTGCGTTTTTCGAGGTTCCCGCGCGTGTGGCGTTTGATACGCATCGGAACCGGTAAAACGTTCGTAGCGAAGTACCTGATTGCTCACATTTATGAACGTAACGCTAAGTGAGGGACATTAATGGACGATGGGTATTTCTAAAAGGTTCATTTTCGCTCGTTGGAAGGACGGTAAAGTGAGTGGTTACGTCTGCCAGTGGAAGAGTGGTACCTTCTTGCTCGGCGAGCACTTTTGATGTAATAGTATCGTCATACCCTGAAATCCCTCGTTCACAGCAGTAGTTATAACTGCACAGGAAGACGGCCTCAACTCACCAACGTTTTGCCCGCTATTGAAGCGCACTCACCCGAATCAAATTTTGTCGACCAACTAAACATGAACGCGACTTGAAAAATTTGTTTCTTACGGTTGAACTGAAATCGAAACTGATTTGAGGTGTTTGCAATGGCTTTTGAAGGTCGCTACTTTCATTAGGTAGCCATACACGAGCAGATATCTGCGATAGATATCGCGTTTTTAAACGATATCTGTGGGAGAGATCTGCGCGTTAGTGGGCGTTAAAAAATGATGAAAGATGTGAAAATCGACCAGAGATATCTGCGAGAGTTGAAATCTGGCAGATGGTAGTCGGGCGTCCCCCTTAACCTCCAGACTTCTTGGAAGCGATGTCTGTGGTTCAAAGAACTGTTCGATTGGATCGGGCAGAGTCCCTTAACGTGAAGATGTTCAGTTCTCATCTACAGTTCTGGAATTTATTGTGCTGCTCATACGCATTGCAGGACCATTATTGAGCAATTGGTACACAGAAAATTAATGAGGCTGTAAACACGGATTTTTTGAAGGAGGATAGTAATCACTTTTGCAGAGTTATTGGGTAATATCTGTTAGAACTGGTAGTAAACGGAACGGCGATAGTTGAAATTTTTAGTTGGAATTTCTGGAGTGAGCCCTATGTACCTAATGAGCGTTCCTAAGCACTCACCCTATAGGTATTGGATTGGACTACAATACCAATTTTTGTCAACTTTCTACTAACATTCCAGCAGAGTTTATAAGGAAAATACCGCGCTAAAAACGCTTTTCGTCTGAAATTTTGATTATTTATTGTTTTGCTCTCGTTATTTTCGCACGAATGGGAATTTTATGGTGTGATTGCCTTATTGATAGCTATCAATATAAAAAATGTAATCAAAATCGTTACAGCCGTTTTTGAGGAAAAAAATATTTGGTGTTTTGATCACTATGATAACTATAGTTAACTTGCGGTGGATTTTGCTCATACCCTTATTCTGGCGTTCCATGGTAATCTGCGGGCTAGATATCAAGTTTGAGAGGATTTGGTTCGGTCGTTTCCTCTAAAAACCACTCTTAAATCGATTACGTCAAAATTTTTGTAATTTCTTGTGCTGCTCTCGTTCATTTTGTCTCAAAGTGGAATTGTATGTTATAGTTGCCATATTGGGAGCTATCAATGTAAAAAATTTAATCAAAATCGTTAGAGCCGTTTTTGAGAAAAAAAATATTTGGTGTTTTGATCACAATGATAACTACAGTTAACTTTCGGTGGATTTTGTTCATACCCTTATTTTGGCGTCCCATGGTAACCTGCGAGCGAGATATCAAGTTTGCGCTGATTTGATACGGTGATTTTCTCTAAAAATCGTTCACGGACACACAGTCCATTTTCTCAAATAGTGTTTTTCGGACTCAGGATGGTCTGGAACGCTAAGATCTGAAGAAAACTCATAATTTTTTTTCTCAGCCGATTACATAACTTTCCTTTCTACTTTCTAGAAGAGTCCATATTTGATGCAGATGACTGTGTACAGATCATCAAAAGAACATTAATTATACTTTGTAGTGATAACATAGCAATCTATGTGACGATTCAATAAGTTTATATACTTAGCTTAGTGACAGGCTTCTATGTTCGCTCAGATCTCCTCACCCCAGTTACAGTTTCTGAGATTACTCTCTCAGTGACTCGAGTTTCACGTACACTGGCTCTTGGTGAGTTTTTCTTCTGCAAGGTTTCTTTGGTGGGGGGGGGGGGGCGGTTGTTGTTTGTTGTAGAGTCCTTGATAGGGGTAGATTTCCGTGGTTCAGTCTCATTCAAGGAAGGACGTGGGTCGTACGGTGGTAGGTCTTGGTTGAATTGTTGTTAAACTGGCAATTCAGCAGCTACATTTTGAGGCGACAATTTCTCGAGTGGTGGGGCCTTGTTTGAACCCTTATAATCTTCTGACTGTAGTCCCAGTGATGGGATGTGCACCGCGACCAGATGGCCTATCGTGCCAGTCCTAGTGTCTTACAGGTCGATGCCTAGCTTTCTGAGGAAAACCAGGTAGTTCCTGAAGGAGTCCTCGTTGGTATCCATCCCGGTAGAAGTGGTGCCAAAGACCAAAAGTCGCTCCCTCTCAAGTCTCCGGCACTGGGCCAGGACATGGTAGGGAGTTTCTTCATCCGTGCCACAAACTTATGGAGAGCATTTATTAAACTTGTGGAGAGCAGCTATTGCATTCAGTTTCTCCGTCGAACCAGTTTCAGAGTTTCTAGCTGCTCCACAACACTGGGTTGAAAATAGCGAAGAGAATCAAGTTGGGCACCCTCTAAAGCTCTAGCTTGGTCGGTCGCTTGAATGAGCGTGAGTGTCAAGTTCTCAAGAAGGCGTCGGATCATACTAGATGACAGGCCTGCTATGAATGCATCCACGGATGTACTCATTTCTATATTGCTCAGCAGTAACGTTCTGGAACGAGCGTTCCTGCCCAAGGACGTGAAAAGCCTGCAAATACTGATCAACAGACTCGCCAGGGTTTTGTTTCTGAGTCGCGACGCAGTGTCGAGCATCAATCTCGTTTTTGGGCTTAATGTAAATCCCGTCTAATGCTCCGAGAGTCGTATGAAAATCTGGCTTGTCCTTGACTAATTCATAAAGGGAAGAAGTCAGGAAGTTAGTAAGCACTTTCAACTTTACCTTTTCTGCTATACGGATTATCTGTAGCGTTCATCCAGGAAGAAGACGAATGTTTGCTTCCAGTGCAGTTAATCTTCGTGGGCGCAACTTGAGGATGGGTCGGTTGAGAGCCGCTCGGGACGAAGGTCCATTGTAGCTTTGACTTTAAGTGGAATAGATTGTAATAAGAAAGCCGTAGAAGTATAGACTAGGAAACAGAAACGGCCAAGTGGAGCGTTACAACGGAGTAATTTGGAAGACGATTCAGCTCGCTCTCCGTGCTAAGCATGCTGACATCAGATTTTGGGAAACTGTACTTAGCAACTTTGTTGACAATTTCCTCGACTCTCGGAAGCGGAAAAGCGTCTAAAAAGGTATACTTAAGAAGCGAGGATCGAGGGAGGTATACTTGAGTTTCTGGGAATAATCTATGCATAATCGCTTCTTCCGATTACCTCCAGAGACAATGACTAGTTGGGTCCTCCATGGAGAAGTGCTTTCTTCTATAATACCATTTTTAAGGAGTTGGCTGATTTCTTCTTCAATGAAATTCCTGTTCTCTTTAGAAAAACGACGCTATTTTATAGCTATGGGCTTGATGGAGTCCAGTAGATTTGTAAATAACTCTGCTTCTGGAACTTTGGCCATAGCAACACTACAAATATCAAGAGGTGGTCGGAAGCCTTTGAAATTAATAGTGACAGCTTTGTACTCTTGAAGAAGATCTAGGCCTATGATGACGTCAGCACATGAGCGAGGAAGCACTGAAAGTTTTAATTGTTTGAAAACTTGACCATTTAGCGTAATACTAGCACGACAACTGTATTGAATTGGACAAGATAGGGACTTGGAGGCCATTGAAATTGAACTTTCGCGCTCTCTTTGTAAAGGAAGACCCATGCGTTGAGCAAAGGCTTCATCAATGAATGTTGATGAGCTGCCACTGTCAATAAGTGCATTGGCTTTAGTTTCATCGATAAGAACGTCAACAACTGATTTCGAAAGGCACTTGGGAGCAGCACAAACAATAGCAGTAGTCTTCAATGGTGGATGTTACCTGTTTCTTTGAACGGCATACTGATGGATAGTGTCGTACCTTTTTGCAGTGCGAACATGTGTTTTCCTTTGCAGGACACGAACTACGAGGGTGTTTTACCTTACCGCAGAAGTAGCATTTCTTCCTATCATTCGAGGCTGCCGAAGGTGTGTGAACAGATGATAAATTTACGTCAGATACCGAGGGTGAAAAGACTGTAGGTAGAGGGCTATTTGAAACGGAGTTCACAATAGGATAGGCGCTAGTATACGTGGTAGAATGAAGCTGAGCCGTTTCCAAAGCTAGTGCTTGCGTATAGGCTTGATCAAGCGTGAGAGTTTTATTCTCTAGCAAACGGCGGCGGATTTCGACCGATGATAGCCCTCTTATAAACGAATCCCGAACATACTCATCCTGGTTTTCGGCTGCTGTTCTTGCCTGGAATTGACATCTAGACAAAGCTGATGTAATACCCTATAATATTGGTCAATGGATTCATGGGCGCCTTGTGATCTAGTAGCTAACTGGTGGCGGGCAAAGATTTCGTTGACTGGTTTAACAAAAGTAGCTTTGAATAGCAATAGCCGCCTCATAACTGTTTGCATCACAAATCATTGCGAATATAGGGGGAGCTACATGGTTCATAAGTAAATCAAGTTTACCTTCTTCGGAAAGTGATCCAGGGATGTTGCGTAAGAAGCTTTCAAAAGTGCGGAACCAATGCTTCCACTCAAGTGCCGCTGTAGCTGTGTTTGGATCCAGTTCGAGACGATTCGGGCGTAGGAGCCTAACCTATCCATTTTGAATTTAGTTCAATAAATTGTAATAAAGCCGACCTCGATAATTAAGGCTTTATTGAACTAAATTTTGACATGCAATGGAATGAATAAAATATAATTGAGAACTAATGATGTAGCGTCCATAGCGACTTATAATGTTCACGAGTTTATCACAAAACACGATATAACATTTGATTGGAAACATGTGATTATAACGCGTTTTACCTGTTTCAACGGAATTCGAGAGCTTGGGATAAATCTGATCAGCCTGGGTTATCATATTCAAACGCATAACAGGGCTCCACGATACGATATTTACCCAATCGGCCAGCGAGCTTTGCCTTAAAGTACCTAAATTCGGTGACTACAGTAAAGTTAATTTCTGTCATTCCGTTGTCAACGGTATAATCCTGTGATCAACAATTGTTGGTGGTTGGTCGTTCCGTGAGAGTATTTGAAGTTGACGGAATTGTTTTATTGTTGAGTCATTACTGGGGCATTCCTGGGGGAACTATGTCGCGTTGGTTTCAAACGAAGTTGCCTGCGTCAGGCGTTCTCATCTTAACAATAGTTTTGAGTTTTGGTTTCGCGTACGGGCTCAAAGCGTCTAAAGTGAGGAAACGGATGGTTTGGGGAACGCAATTACCTGACTCGGGGTCTTATCCGTTAGTTGGTCATTACGTTTACTTGTCGCACGGCTTCCAATGCAACCGGATCTTGCTTGATTTCAAAACCCTGTTTGGAATGTACAGTATTTGCAACCCAGCCCCGGAGGATCTCAGGTGCGGGGGCGCGATGATAATGCCCAACATCGTACAAACTGCCTGCCACTGCCTTAGCGTTTTTCAGAAGGTTAACGACACGTACGCCCGCACAATCACGTTGAACGGATTCGAAACTTGGCTTTCAGTATTCCACGGCTACACTCGAGTCGCGGACATGGTCGAAGAAGGCGTCTGGTCGAAGAAATTTTTCATTCACCAAAAGTGCGCCAAAATAATGAATTTCGGCGTGTCGTACGACTACGGTTTGATTTTGCTCAATCAACCGGTACTATTGAGGCGCCCGTTCCTAACAATGGCTCCGGTCTTCACTTATCATCATCTATCTGAACTTTATCACGACATGCTTATGAAGCAAAGCGTTTGTTTAATCCTCGGATTCGGTCATTATTTCTACGTACAGCCAGGAGTTGAGGGGCTCAGTTCTCCGGTATTGATGCACGGATGGAGAATCGTTAGGAGCTACTGGTGGTGCTATTGGGAGTCTGTGATTGGGTTAAACGGGCATCGTCTGGAAGAGCATGGCTATTCCTACTACGAAAGAGCGACGTGGGTTTGTACTACGTTTTTTGGAAAGCAGCGGGCTCATGTGCTGCGCGGAGACTCGGGCAGCCCCGTGGCGTGCAGCAACTACTATTCGGGCTTGCTCTCATTTGTCTTCAAACTGTACATAACGACGAACCACAGTTTGAACGCTTTCGGCCCTATAGCTTACACGCCGTTTGAAAATAGCGTCGAGTATCGCGTATCGTTCACCAAACGAATTGTGGAGTTGGGGGAACTTGATGAACTTACTGCTCCGCCGTTCCGTCCAAATTTAAGTCGTTTTTACGAGGAGTCGTTGAGTGACTTGCTTGCCAGGCAGCCAGCGAATTTCGTGTTTTCAATTGATTCCAAATCTTCTTCGAGCATTGTTTCAATTTGGTGTGTAACAACGTTATTTTTTGCAGTTTTAGGTACGTTGTTAAAGTAATAAAGATCTGTTTTCAATGTGCGTTCTGCTTCGCGAATTGTATCCACAAACGTTCGAGCTGTTTGCTAATGTTGGTTTTTTATTTTCCGAATATATTTACTGATTATCCTCTTCAACTGGTTTCGCGTCTCCACAATTCTGGCTCTTATCCCCTCTCGTCCTTTGCACAGTTCAAGGGGCAGTATTTAAGAACAGTATACAGCGGCACTGTGTTCTGTGGTTGAAATCACTTTAGGATCCCTAGGTAAGACTCGCTAGAGAAGACAGCGTCGCGGATATTAAGCCGAACACTACGGGACTTTGGATTCAGGGCACGGTTGAAAAGAGCTCCTAATCCGGTTGAGAGGAATCTGTCGCCCCTTCGAACGTCGCGATCCGCATTTCCATGATAAAGGTATATGAATAAACCGTCGACCATTACGGAAGGAACGGTTGAGAGGGGTGACGCGAATGAACCTCTTTGCCTGATTGGACTTCCACGGCCGTACAATTCAGAGGCGTACTTGAGTTCTCTCGATTTGTTTTAACGTTATGAAGTGGTCCTCGTCGTTATATTTTATTGTTACGCGACGAAACCCTCAGTTATCGCACTTTGAGACAGTAATGTCACATCAACTGCGGAACTGTTGATGATTTGGAACGCGAACCCCTCTATTTATACTCCCTTTGCCAGTCTTTTAGTATTGAGATGCTGAGGAGCCCTCAATTCTCAGGTTCACGAAACCATTTCATTTTCGCGACAGCTTCGCTTTTGAAACGGGTTTTGGTTAGACTTATTGCTACGACTTTAGCTACCTCACAGCTAGTGTCACCTTGCCTAGGAGGGTGCGTATGAGCAGGACGTTTGAACTCACTTCTAGCATGTTCCCCAGGGCAATGGCAGGATTGAACAGGAGTAGGGCACGCCACGCGTCACTTGGCACCTCTTTTTCGCAAGCTGTTACGGTTTTGCGGCGGACTGCCGATGATGGCAACACTGTTGCCGCCACCTGTGCAGTTCGCCGCTGTTTATATTAGCGGAGGAGCCGCGTTTTAGCATGAGAACGGCTACCGACTTCGCAGACGAATCGTCCCCTTTTTCTAAGCCAGTGAATCAGTTCGTAAACGTTTTCATTTTCCTCTCTTTCATTGGCAGTCCGCCGCAAAACCGTTACACAGCTGAGCTGACATTCTCACCACAGTGAACTTACAGTGGATCTGTTAAGGCCTACGAGGGTTGGCTCATGGAAGCACAAAGGTTGCATTGTTAGAGCCAACATTGGTAAAATGCAATGAGTCCATTTATATCCCTTTCAATGCGATTAGGTCTAGCCCACAAACTAAATTACATCCCCTGACACTACTCACTCATCTCGAAGCTGTAATGGTTTGCAGTGGACTGCCAATGGTGGCGACACTGTTGCCGCCACCAATGCAGTTCGCCGCTGTTTATATTAGCGCAGGAGCACCCTCCTGATTAAATTCAAGTGGGTCCTGTTTGGTTTATAATTTCATTTCCCAGTACTTTCCTGAGAGGCATTATTTATTTATTTTCATCAAGTGAGTATAATTGAGTGTATTTAATTTGTTCTTTTCTTTTGGGCCCGGACACAACTTTCACTCGTGTTCTGTACGCGGGTAATTTGTAAAAGAATTCCCCAAGTACGTCACAAATTGGTAGCAGAGCCTTTCCGATTCACCCCTCTCGAAAATACGTCGCGCTTGTCACGCGTATTTTCTGCATTTTCGCACGTACGAAAATCGTGCACGTGTTCACGTTCCTGCTTCGTCCTGTTCGTGTTCATTGCAACCCCCCGTCCCTCCCTGTTTCTGTCACGATCATTACATCAGTAGGTAAGAAATGGGGGAGCAAAACCGGAAGTGACAGTTCTGGCCCAATTGGAGTGGGGGGAGATAACCACGCCTCGTACAATAGTACGAGGTTTTTGGCCACGCCTCCTGACCAATCACGTTGTAGTATGTCATTACTACTACATACTAAAACGACGAATGAATCGGTTGAGCTTATATAGAGTTGGGGCCCTGATCACGTGAACACGTCATGCTATCGCATCATATTTTGACACCTATTAAACATTTCCGAGAATACTACGCAGTAGCCTGAAGCAGCTGCTATTACGTCATGCTGATGAGTCATACCCTTGAACGATCGTGTGACCACTCTAGCGTCCCACAAGGAGGATGTCACGTCTGTCCCTCTTATACCACAAGTTTACCTTATTTGTTAGGTATACCCTCGTAGCTCAGTTGGTATAGCGGTCAACTATGGAGCGTGAGGTGCTGCGTTCGATCCCAGGGAAGGAACTTTTTTAAAAAAAGTGACATCATCCAAACGCTCTGCAATTTTAATAGGAGTGGTGGGAGGGGGGAGGGTACTCATACTATAGTACAATTACCAGGAGGCTCGTGGGAGAAGGCTAGGGGGGGTGTAAAAATGACATGTTATAAGGTAATTGGTACAAAAAGTGATGTCATTCGAACAATAGGATTTTTCTGTTGGGAGGGAGGGGGGAGTACCTCTACTATAGTAAATTCGTTAGTGGGACGAGACTGTAAGGAGGGGGGGGGTTAAAAAAGGTCGTACTATAATGTGACTGGTTAGTGGGAGGGGCAAACTGAAGTTGAGCGGGTCAACTTGCGGAAATTCGGGAAAGAGGTGGGGGTAAAAAAGGTTGTACTACAGTACGATTGGTTAATAATTATGGTAGAGGCGGTGAGGGACGGGGTGGAGGATAAAAAATGACGTACTACAACGTGATTGGTCGGGGGGCGTGGCCAAAATCCTCGTAATATAGTACAAGGCGTGGTTTTCTTCCCCCACTCCAATTGGGCCAGAACTGTCACCCCCATTTCTTACCTACTTACATCATCGACCACCTTGTTCACTCCTATTCGTTTTTGCTCAGATTGTTTAACACTGCCCCATCATGAGTCGATCATCGCCTCCTGCACCTCCAAAACCCCTTGACGACACCCCCTTTTGTGACAAATGCAAATTTGCGCTTCCCCCAACACAACACACCTCCCCGATTAACTGTGCCGAGTGTTTCGCCCTTTTGTGCGTCGCGTGCGCCGGCGTTCAATTTTCGGCGTGGCTAAAACGCAGTCACGAAGCACGCCAGAAATATAAATGCCGCTTTTGCCGTACTCCGGCGCCGTCCCTTCCTCCCCCATCCGCTGACTGTGAGCCAACGGAGGTCCCCAGCAGTCGGGCGAGTCCTCAGGATTTGCCACGATATTTAGAGGAACCACTCTCAAATTTTTGTTGAAATTTTTCAAGATTTGTACGACGCTTAGCGCTGCTCCCCAAATTTTCATATCTGCGTACTATCATAACCTCCCTCTCTCCCGCGTCTAATTTTTGTCGCATATGCTCTGACGTGAAGTGGCTCACGAACTTCTGTTCTACTTCAAATAGGTTCCTGCGTTCAATATTCCCCAGTTCCTCAGAGACGTTCAGTTGGAAATTGGACAAAAGCCGTCAACTCATTTCAACGACGGGCGTTTGACTGGTTTCATTCCACTTTCTCAGTGTGGTCACACGACTAATGCCTTTATTATGACGGCTCCATCTTCTTTCTTTTGGTGCTTCATGGTAATCACGTTGATGAGAGGGGTGTTCTCCTAGGTGGTGTGATACTTGCACCAGTGTTCATTTTTCTCCAGGTTTGGCCCTAGTTGAGTGTCCGTTACTTGATCCAATCCCAGCGGTGTGGAAAACGTGCTCGTCGGTGGACTGCATATTGGTGTGACGTTGAAGGGGCGTGGGAGAGAGGAAAGGGAGAGTTAGAGTCCCCACTTGGGATCTACGTCCATCAACATCCCGCGGTGATTTCAAAATAACAAGAATGTTTTCCCAACTCAGCTCTTTCCTCCGGGAAAATGGCGCATAAGCAAACGCTGCGTACAATTGCGACCCTCTGAGAAAATTACAGGGACCAGCGGTTTTTCCTTTTTCAACCCTTTTTCCTCGGTTTTCGACGCCGAACGATATTTATACTTGGCTCACCGGCCGAAGTAATAGGCTTTTGCTCCCCCTTCGTCGTCCTCGCAGGCCTCTCATTGCCGTCGATAGCGGCGCTTAGGTAAATGGGAGTTTTCCAAAGCCTCCTTTCGGTGGCCTCGAACCCCTCGTGGACCTGAGCCAACTGGCCGACCCCGCTCCAGGCGCAACCTTCTCTCCCGATAAGAAAACCAGATTGGAATTTCAGGCTTTCCGCACGATTCCCGATGTTTACGACTCAACTCTCTGCAAAAAAAAAGAAAAAAGTACGACTGAACCAGCGATTTATTGGGAAAATCCTCGGAGACCTGGAAACTGCTCCAGGATTTATCGCTCAACGTGAAACCAGGGCAATTAGCAAATGGTTCCGAACAGATGGAGACAATATGTTGAGCTGGTTTCGTCAACGAGGAGCTCATGATGCTTTTGTGCCAATTGAACGCTTGAGAGGGTTCATTTGCTAAATTCGGATGATTTAAAATTGACTCTTGACACGTGGAACAGCAGCATAAGAGTTAGCTAACAGTTCAGCTCCAGATTCACCTCATACTGGAGCTTAGCAAAGTGAGTATTGGGCGCACGAGTGGGGGAAACTCGGTGAGCGTGAGGAGGACTGTGTTATGTGTGCTTTTATATTTACAGGGAGGAGTGGTGTGGAATGATAGGGAAGTGGTAGGAAGAAAATGGGAGACCCTCATCGACAAGCTGTTAGTCGATGAGTGGCAGGAAAGGTAGATGGACGTACGCATGGCTGTCACAGGTTAGGGAAAGGATAGAGGCCTGCTAGATGGGATTTGGTTTCTACACCACACAGCTCGTCACCAGCCACGGAGACTTCAGAGAGAAGCTCCTTGGGCATAGTGTGTTTTGTGTTAGTGTGTGGTGGTGTATGAGCGGTGCCAGGGATCGTCAAATATCAAGTAGCCCATTCCTGGACCGCTGGTGTGAATGTATTTAAGGGTTGAATGTATATACGAGTGAATATGTTGTGAATGTATATGTGTGCTAATGTTTGTGTGCGTTGGTAGGAATAGGTAGTGTAGGGAAGGCTCCAGGAGGGGGCGACACAAGGGTACGCCTCGGATACGCGTTAACTGGCTCAGGAAACTGTATCGGAAGGAAAAAGCGAGCTGTGACTGGGCCAAGAGGTGGTAGAGGAATGTGTCTGTGTGAGCACTGGGTGACAAGTGTATCTGGGAAGAGTGTGTTGGAGAAGGAGGTAAATTGAGGGAGGAAAGTACTAAAGGGGAAATCTGTTGCCTTTGGAAGACAATCTGAACTCAATCCCTTTGTCTGAAGGAGAAGTCGAGCAGTTCTCCCACTTCCCTGCGTCATAACATGATTTCCTGAACGCACCTTGGAAAGGCCTAAGCCTTCCAGCATGTGCTGAACAGTGAACTCGAGAAAAAACACTATTACTCCTGAATCTTTGTCAAAGTCCACTTTTGCTTCAAAATGAACTCACTTTTAACCCCAGCTGCATGTGATATCAAGTAACTAACAATTTTCGCTCCATGTGGTGGTGATTCCTAACAGTTGTATCCAGGTTGTCTTTGGATTCTAGCGTTTCCTGCTTTACCGTGCTTTAAGTGCTGCAGCTTAGCAAATTGAGTGTTGGGCGCACGAGAAGAGGAGTTGAAGAACGAAATAAAAAGGAACTCGGTGAGCGTGAGGAGGACTGTATTATATGTGCACTGGCGACACAAGGGTACGCCTCGGATACGCGTGAACTGGCTCAGGAAACTGTATCGGAAGGAGAGTGCGAGCTGTGACTGGGCCAAGAGAGGATAAAGGAGTGTGTCTGTGTGAGCACTGGTGTTAACCCCGGAGGTAGCTGTTTGTATCTAATAATAATAATGTAGAACGAAGCAGTGCTGTGGACTTCTGAACGATGACCAAAACGCGTCTGGATTGAACGCGCCTTCCTTCTTCAAATTGTTCCAACGCTCAACTACCCTCTCCTTCATACTAACGTTGTTCGCCTTTTCGTTCACCCGCACGCGTGCTTCTCATTTTTTGTCCAACTTCTTGAAATAGCTAGGTCATTAGTGTCCCACTATTATTGGGTCATCAGCATCCATTCTCTATTGCAATTTGGGAATCAACAATCTGCTGCACCCCATACGCTGCTACACCTTCATCTGACCTGCTAGCCCGCCTGTATCGCTTTCCATCGCCTTCCCAACGTCTCAGCAACAACAGTCAGACGAAACTTTCTTTCTATTCGAACATTTCTTCTTGTCAAATTATACCTTAGATTAGTTTCGCTTAAATTTATTCTTAGCATAGTAGGAGCTCCTAATTTCATTTCCTTGTATACACTTGTTACAAATCTTTTATCATAAACTTTTTCCTTTTTTCGTTTACCACTTGAGTAGTTAGGTTCATGCCACTTCTGGGATGAGTGACGTAATCCCCCCTCCCCCCACCACCAGCTGATGTATGACGTCACCCCCCCCCCCCAAATCAACACTACAGCTGATCTGACGCCCCCTGCCCCCCATTCCCCACTACAGAAGATATGATGTCACCCCCTCCTCCCATACTACAGCAGATACAGCGTTCCCCCACTATGAATCCCCCATGTGATGTCATGCCCTCCCACAATTGGGACAACTTCTGAGTGGATCCCCCCCCCACAACGTAAATTTAACTACGGTCTATAATTACAAACCCGTTCTAGCTTCGGAATAATGAACAACGTAACTTATTAAAAACTTTATTCTATCTATCGCCCTGATCGACGACTATGTTTTATCTATCTTCCTACGTCTTTTTTAAATTTAAACGGGTACCTTCAAAAAAAGGTAAAAAAGGTGCGTTTCGCATCCTAAATCTTTTTTTGTAACACGCGTAAATTTGATTCCTCGATGATGACCATACGGGTATTTTTTTATTATCTATCTCGTAATTCGCGTAATGTTTGCTAGGAGCTTAGGGTGACCATTTTTGGCGCAATTACGTCTCAGTACAAAAAACGTAGCGGCTCCACGTGTGCTCGGGATTTATTTAGCGTGGACACGTGTGGGAGGGAAATTGGGGGTATGAGGTAATTAGGCGTTAGCGCGATAATTAGTAGGGGTATGACGTAGGTACACTCAGAAGTTGCGCCAATTGTGGGGGCATGACGTCACATGGGAGGATTCATATTGGTGGGGGGATCCACTCAGAAGTTGCGCCAATTGGGGAGGGCATGACGTCACATGGGGGATTCATAGTGGTGGGGGAACGCTGTATCTGCTGTAGTATGGTGGGAGCGGGTGACGTCAGATCAGCTGTAGTGTAAAGGGGGGGGGGTGACGTCAGCTCAGTTGTAGTGTAGACGGGGGTTGCCGTCATACATCAGCTGTAGTGGGGAGGGGGATGACGTCAGATCAGCTGTAATGTTGATGTGAGGGGGGTGACGTCAGATCAGCTGTAATGTTGATGTGAGGGAGGTGACGTCAGATCAGCTGTAATGTTGATGTGGGGGGGGGGGGGTCATACGTCAGCTGGAGGGGGGAGGGGTGATTACGTCATCCCAGAAGTGGCATGAACCTAACTACTCACTTGGGTAATTGGTTGCCAAATTAATGAAAACCTATCCTCTGTGGTTCAAACAGAGTGTATCTGGGAAGAGCGGTGTGTCTTGGTGTCTTGGAGAAGGAGGTAATTCGAGGGAGGAAAGGACATTCTGGAAAGTACAGAAGGGGTAATCAGTTGTCTTTTGAAGTCAACCTGAACTTAATCCCTTTGTCTAGAGGAGGAGCCGACTGAACAGGCAGTTCTCAGACTTCCCGGCGGCATAACATGAAAAGGGCCGTACGCACCTGGGAAAAGAGCTTAACTACTTCAGCATGTGCTGAACAGGCACAATCAACAATCAATCAAATAAACACCTTCAGCTGCTCACCTGTTGATTAGTAATGCGAAACAGGAGACTCGCTATAGCAGTAGAATCGATGGAACAATAGAAATTCGGAAGGCATGGCCACTAAATGTTGCGCAGAAACTCCTGTAGGTGTTTATATGTTGTTTTGGTTTGGCATTCATTCTGAACACTACACCTACGTTATAGATCAGTCAATTAATTAACATTTCCCACGCCTCATCACCTTACTGGGAGCATTTTGCGCTCCTTCCGCCATTCGCTGTTCCAAAGTGGGGAGCACCAAAGTCTCCGATGTTCCTAGTCCAGGTCCCGAATTTCCAAAAAGAAAACCATTGCCGTTCACCATTTCTCCTGAATCTTTGTCGAAGTCCATTTTTGCTTCAAAATGAACTCACTTTAAACCCGAGCGTGATATCAAGCAACTGACAATTTTCCCTCCAAGTGGTGCTTATTCTCGCTTCCAATTGGACAAATATCAAAAGCTTCTCCTCTGCAACTCCCACACGTGCGACTTTTCTTTCCTCTTCTCGTTTCAACAACCGCTCTTGATAAGCTCTGCTTCGCTTGACCCTTCACTGTGGCTTATTGCTTGGCACAACTACTGAACAATTCTCCCTACCTTGATTGCATTGCCGCTTTTCTTTATCTTGATTGCCTCGGAAATAAGCACTTCCCCTTCAGCCCAGTCCCATGTTTACTAACTTCTCTCTTTTTTTTTTGTCTTGCCTCCGTCTTTTTCTAAATACTTTTTCTTCGGCTTCAACGCCTAGGGATTTTATCTTCTTTCGTCCAAACTCTCATTTCTTTCTTCTTCCTTTTCTCCTTTTTTTCTAATTTCATTTAACCCTTATTTATTTGGGGCAGCTGTTGATAAGTCGTAGAGTTGAGCGCCGCCGTTCCTAATCCGGTGCCTCTTAATTGACTCTCTCAACAAAGAGGGCTTAAACAATTCTAATGAGACTCCTGACTCAATCCGGATTATAAGGGAATGTAAACAGGAGAGCTATTCAGTCGAGCTCCGGTGCAGTTCGTTATGCGCTCGTATTTTGTTTCTGGAAAATTAATCCCGCGAAGCGCGTAATTATGCAGCGCCCTTTTTCGCGTGATATAATTCATGCTGCGCTTGTTCATAATGGAACTGGAGAGTCGGAAAATTGCTTGCAACTGGGGTTTTTTGCTGAAATCTGGGGGTTGTAGTGCAATATCCTCTGATTTATTTGCTAATGTCGGTTGTAGAGACGACAGCGTGGTGGTGCTGAGCTGGTTTCGGTGCTTCGTTGGAAACAACGACAAAATTAGTTGTTTTGTGAGCGAAACTTCTTAAGAGGGCTAACGTATCACGGCATTGGGTGCCAAAACGTTGTGTGCTCCACGCGACTCACGTGTGAAATATGTGACATACTGGGTTCGTATAGTTCGAGTCGATTGGCGCCCCTGGGCCTCGCTCATGAGAATTATATTTTCCTTCGTAAGATTTTCTCGTTTCAGAATCCAAGTGGCTTAGAGCGAGATGCAATTTGACAAAGTCCAAAAGGTCAAGGTTATCCAGCTTTGCTAATGTACTCGTATTTCATTTGTTGCCACGAACACTCAGAAATTTTCGCCAATCTGCGTACGTTAGACCCTCAAGGGGTTTGAATTCCAGAATGTGGTTTAGGCTAATAGTTTAGGCGCCGTTTCTGATAGCGATTAACTAATGCTGCTAGAGCTAGCGGGTTGTCCATATGTTTTGGAGTCTAGCAGCCCAATCATCACTGAGACTAGAAGATGGTTTCTCTCCTACAGTATCTGCGTGTCTATTAATATGCTCCTATCGCAGAATATAATTTTTACTTTCCTTGGCTCTACGAAGTAGAAAGGAAAGTTATGTAATCGGCTGAAAAAAAAATTTCGAGTTCTCTTTAGATCTTTACGTCAGACCCTCCTGAGTCCGAAAATGGTCTGTGTGTGTGTATGTGTGTTTGTGAACGATTTTTAGAGAAAACCACCGCACCAAATCAGCTCAAACTTGGAATCTCGCCCGCAGGTCACCATGGGACGCCAAAATAAGGGTTTGAACAAAATCCATCGAAAGTTAACTATAGTTATCATAGTGATCAGAACACCAAATATTTTTTTTCTCAAAAACGGCTCAAACGATTTTGATTAAATTTTTTATATTGATAGCTCTCAATATGGCAGCTATATCATAAAATTCTCATTCGTGGGAAAATGACTAGAGCAGCACAATAAATTATCAAAATTTTCGACGAAAAGCGTTTTTAGCGCACTTTTTTCCTTATAAACTCCGCTGGAATTTTTGTAGAATGTAAAAAAAAAAATTAGTATTGTAGTCCAATCCAATACCTAAAGGGTGAGTGTTTAAAAACGCTCATGAGATACATGGGGGTCGCTCCAGAAATTCCTGAATTTCAACTACCGCATTTGCGCTTACTATCAGTTTTAAACGTTTTTACCCAATAACTGTGCAAAAGTAATTACTATCCTTCTTCAACAAATTTGTGTTTACAGGTTCATTAATTATCTGTGTACCAATTGCTCAATAATGGTCCTGAAATGAGTACGAGCAGCACAATAAAATCTCGAACTGTAATCGCTGCCGCTTCCTGTTGCCGTAAAGCGTTGTTTGACCAAGTTCAAATTAACTGTGTGATAAATGAATTGATTAAATAGAATTAGCCACATAGAAAGTGAATTGACGTAGAGCTAAGGAAAGTTGTTTGTTGCAACGCACCAGATATTTTTTTTTAAATTTGCTAAGTGGCACCGGAAGAGCCCCCACTGTGGCCACAAGTGGGCCCTTCATTCTCGCACAAAACGCAAGGTAACCTTGAGGTCCGTCCCCGCAACCTCCTCCGGCCGAGGCTGATGAACCCCAAGCACTCTGAGGCTTGTTCCTCACACGTACACAGTACATGTTCCGCTGTCTCCAGCTCCACCTCGCAGAATCTTCAATTCTGTACCTCTGACTTGCAAATCTTGGCCAGGTGGTATCTTAGTGTACAGTCAAACAGCCTGCACACCATTCGTGTACTATCTCTCCCCTGGCTGAGGATATCTCTCTCTTTCGCTCCCTGGAGAGTCTGACAAACAACCTTGACTGCCTTCGGCCCGGCACATCCCGCCAATAGGCAGCCCTGCACTTCTCCTCCCACTTACCAACCTCCTTGATCAAGTTGGTGTTCCCTACGAAGGGCTCAGGTTCTACTAGATCACTTTCTCGCCAGTTTATAGGCCTCCTCGTTCCCTTCTATTCCTTCATCACCTGGCACCCAACATAGTGCTAATGTGTTTTCTTTTGCCAAGGTCTTCAGGCTAGTCAGGCATTCCCAAAGCAGCCCCGACGTGATGGCGTAGGAAGGCATGGCCCCAAGTGCAGCCTGACTGTCCAACATAATGTATATTCTTTTCCCCTTCAGGGCCCTACGCAGGAGGTGATGCACGCACAGCAAAGAGTTCTGCTTGGAAAACTGTCATCAGCGCACCCAGTGGTATCGCTGTCCAGATCCCTGGCCCATAGACGCCTGGACCTGCTTGGCCACCCCTCACTGATCCGTCTGTCTAATATATCACAAAACATAATTAAATAACTGAAATGCCCAGGTCTTAAGAAGGAGAGTAAGGATTGAAACTAGATGATGAATATTGAAGTAAATGATGAAGGAAGGATTTGCGTTGCCCTCGTCATTTTAGAGCTGCTCTAATCGGCTTAAGTCAGCATTGTCTCTCGTGTGAGGTTGTGCAGAAGCAACATTGTTCGTCAGCTTGTTGCTCATATTTGAAGCGAGAGACGGGTTTTTTTCCTTTCACAAACGAACGATAACCGTATTATCTTTTCCTTCTGCTTCGACAGAAACGAATAAAAGGCTTCTGGTTCCGCAGCACCGCATTTCACCTATTCGCGGCATTTTTCACGTTTGGCTTCGCGCGTTCAAAACCTCCTTCTGGATCCCACTCACGCTGTCGACGAAGAATTGGGAACTGTATTTCCCGTTGACCTAGAAATGCGATTGATTCCCCGGGAAATGGTTTTTATTGGACGAACGTTTGAATGTCGCTTCGGAGGTCCGGGATTTTTGCTGACCAGCTCTAGTTAGTTTCTTTCTGCCCTTCCGGTGTTACGCTGTTTTTCCTGGAATTGGAACCTTGACAACGGAGGATTATTTTCCGCGGCAGTAGCAATAATTCGGTGGCAGCGAGAACCATCCCCTTCGACGAACAGTAATGGCATTGTAGTTTGTGGGGTTGAGGTAATTCAATTCTCCAGTTGATAGTGGTTTAACTTCGTCAAAAGCGGAAACCGACAATCACAGTTCATTAGGGCGGCTTCGATGTCGCCTACTGCCCTAAATGCGAAGTGTGGGGTTTTAATGCAGCTCGTGTCGAGTCATTCAGGGTCGAATTGAGGTGTAGAGAGTTTGCAATGCACAGTAAAAACAGCCAAAACACACGCTGTACATTGTGGCAAGGACGCGTTACGTTCGATTGCTTGTCCAAAGAAAGGTTGTGTTTGCAGGGAATAAAGCGTTTGGACTTAGTGCGTCGCGGTGCCTGGTGAAAAATATCTGGTGCGTTGCAACACACAACTTTCCTTAGCTCTACAACGATTCACTTTGTACATGGCTAATTCTACTTACTCAATTCATTTATCACTCAGTTCCTTTGAACTTGGTCATACAACACGTCACAGCAGCAGGAAGCGGTAGCGCTTACAGTTCCGGAATTTATTTTGCTGCTCATACTCATTATAGGACCATTATTGAGCAATTGGTACACAGAAAATTAATGAGGCTGTACACGAATTTTTTGAAGAGGGATAATAATCACTTTTGCAGAGTTAATGGGTAATAACTGTTAGAACTGGTAGTAAGCGAAACGGCGGTAGTTGAAATTCAGGAATTTCTGAAGTGAGCCCCATCTACCTCATGAGCGTTTTTAAACACTCACACTTTAGGTATTGGGTTGGACTACAATACCAATTTTCTATAACTTTCTACTAACATCCCAGCGGAGTTTATAAGGAAAAAACTGCGCTAAAAACGCTTTTACTCGAAATTTTTGATTATTTATTGTGCTGCCCTCGTCATCTTCCCACGAATGGGAATTTTATTGTGTGATTGCCATATTGAGAGCTATCAATATAAAAAATATAATCAAAATCGTTAGAGCTGTTTTTGAGAAAAAAATTTTGTGTTTTGATCACTATGATGACTATAGTTAACTTTCGGTGGATTTTGCTCATACCCTTATTTTGGCGTCCCATGGTAACCTGCGGGCTAGATATCAAGTTTGAGGGGATTTGGTACGGTCGTTTTCTCTAAAAACCACTCTAAAATCGTTTACGTCGAAAGTTTTGGCAATTTATTGTGCTGCTCTCGTCATTTTCCCACAAATGGTAATTTTATGGTATAGTTGCCATATTTGGAGCTACCAATATAAAAAATGTAATCAAAATCGTTACAGCCGTTTTTGAGAAAAAAAATATTTGGTGTTTTGATCACTATGATAACTATAGTTAAATTTCGGTGGACTTTGTCCATACCCTTATTTTGGCGTCCTAAGAAAACCTGCGGGCGAGATATGAAGTTTGAGCTGATTTGGTACGGTGGTTTTCTCAAAAAATCGTTCACAGACACACAGACCATTTTCCCAAATAGTGTTTTTCGGACTCAGGAGGGTCTGAGACGTAAAGATCTGAAGAGAACTCAAAAAAAATTTTTCAGCCGATTACAAAACTTTCCTTTCTACTTTGTAGAGCCAAGGAAAGTAAAAAGTCAGTGCGACGTTGGGGGTTTTCATATGGGCAACTCATGTGGTAATGAGCTTCTTCCACTCACGCTCCATCGGTATGGAGTCTGCTTCAAACAGCCTACTGAACGACTTCTCTTTTGAGTCCTACGCATGGATTAAGCGCAGGCACCATGACAACTTGGCTGAGGCCGAATGGTGCAGATAGTGCTTCAGATATAGGAAGTGGGGCGTTACCCACTATCCGCTTGCTTTCAATAATGATGTAATGTACCCGTCATACTCGAATGATAGTTCTGTGGAACACTCCGACCATTCATGCCCCCTGTGCGATACATAGCAACGACACCTCTCCATTAGTTTCTACGATTAATGGGGGAGGGGGGGGGATGGAAAAATGAAAAGGGTGAAACAAAGAATATGGACCGACCGCTTGATAACGCTACGACTGCATGTATCGATGTCAATCCGTTAGTTATCTCATATTTATTTCATATACCCATTCTTAATTTCATTGAATTAACTCCTTTTCATAGTCTTTGTACATTTAAAATAATTATATAACGGGGTATTTACATAATGAACATTAATTAATTGGCATAATCGTACAGCTGTCGTTATTTCTAACTTCAAACATGGCGCCAGAGCCTACGCTGTCGGAGATATCGATAACCTGACCTCGGTCTCGATATATCGATATATTGCCTTATCAGAGGGAGCGGTCCCTATTCTTTGCTTTTACCAATGAAAACCTTCCTTCCGTGATTTCCAGCACTAACACACCTTTAACTACCATGCTTCTGTGTTGAGACATTTCTTATATTTTCTTTGTTGTTACAGGTCGCCAATCACTGTCTGACGGGGAAGGTGAGTTTACTCAGTTGCAGTCTGTTACTCAACTTTCATGTACAACTACACATTAGTAGTTAGTTCTATGCCACTTCTGGGTTGATAACGTAAACCCTCCTCCCCCCTCTCCCCCTCCAGCTGACATGACGGCAACCCCCCCCCCCCCCGTCAGCTCTAGTAGATAACGTCATGTTGCTGGGGGGGGGGGGTTGACGTCATGTCAGCTGGAGGAGAGGGGGGTGACGTCATGCCAGCTGGATGGGGTGAGGGGGGGTTGACGTCATCAACCCAGAAGTGGCATAGACCTAACTACTCACATTTATCCTATAGATGAAATGATTCTAAAAAGACTCATCAACTAGGAACCCTAATAAAAAACGAATACTATAACAGATGATGCGACAATAACCCGCGCACTGTGTAATTTCAATCGTTCCCCATCGTATGAGGTGAACAGTAATACATTGTGTACATCATTGCTACATTGTTATGTGAACCAACAGGGACGATCAGGGAAGCGTTAATATGTTGTATTTATTAGCACTACAGCTAAATGGCGTTATGCGGATTAGAGTGATTGTTAGGTTTTCCACTGTTTGAGCAGTACAGTAGGGAAGCGGGTAGACAATGTGGAAGAAGTGTTTATAGCCTGTATACCAGGAATGGGGGAGCTTGAAACTGAGAAATAAATTAACAACGTTGAGCGTGAGAGAGGGCGGTGTTACACTTGACAGGATAGCGATATCCGGTTGAGTATGAGTATATAAACATGCACTTGGGACTCCTAAGGGAATTGTTCCGACCAGGAAAGATTTGAATAATTCTCGGAGACGGGTTTTAGTTGAGCAAGAACTTGTAATTGATGAGTTGGTGTATCACAAGATTTGAAGGCTTGGATGTACAGAGAAGAGGTGACTCACACAGGATGTGAGTTGAGTGCATAAGCGTAAACGAGTAGGGCTCTGAAGGCGTGAAACTGGTTGCACTGGGAAGGAAGGAGAAATCCAAATTAGAAGTGGATGAGAGGAGAAGAGGTATTCGTTGGAAGAATTGGAGACGATTGTATCACGAAAGGTGTTAGAAGAAGAGGGTGTTGAGGAACGCGAGAGGACCGACTTTGGCAACACTTCGATTTGGGCTTTCCATAAGTGCAAAGACCTTTGGAGGAACAATGACCTTGCCACAGGGGTCGTATTCCGAGGTCAAAAACCTGGACAGTTCGGCGCTTGCGTCGAACAGGAATACTAAGTGGAGGGAGAGGGACAGAGTGAGAAAGAGATAGAGTTGAGTTGTGAGTAGCGCGAGGTGAGAGACAAATCATTGGGAGAACTGGGAGACGACTGTATCGCGAGAGCTGAACAATGACTGACTTGTAAGGAGCTGACTGTTGGGAAGATGAATCTAAAATTGAGGGGTGGGGAAAGATAGATGGGAAAGTCCAGGACAGGTGGAAGTCTGTTTCCGATTGGAAATAACTGAAGAGGTGGACTTTCCACAGGTAACAAAAGGGCGTGTTTGGGCAACAATAACTTTCTGACAGGGCTAGTGCGGACATTTTGGAGGTCAAAGACCCAGCCAGTTCAGCCTGCCAAACACCAGGGCTTCTAGTAAAGCAGCGTCCTCTTGCAAGTCTGAAACCACTAGTGTGTAGCATCGAGGAAGGATTTGAAAGTGAACGTTCTAACCTTTTCAGACACAGTAATACAGGACTTAATGGAAGTTAGGGATTGGTCTTTGATGCGTGACACCATGCGCAAGCGCCTTTCCCCATTCCCTTTCCGGTTGACCCCGACGGATCTGGAAGGGCCTTCGCGATTTCCGGTTTCGCAAAAAGTGGGGGAAAAAAAAGGTTCGAGGAATGGAGGGTAAGAGAAAGCCGAGACGCAGTTGTCTCCAAGGAAACTATCCTCAGTTAAAGCCCAATATCCTGATTGAATAAATCATTGGTCGCTTTTGCCCTTTTCCCAACTCTTCGGCACCGCGGGTGATAAAGGGGTAGCAGGAGCGGGAAATTGGAACTCACTTAGATAGGAAGGCCACTTACCCACACGGCCCCCCCAAACTAAATCACCTCCTTTTTCCACGGCGGCTATTGGACGGTGCGAAGAGTCACCACAAGTTCATTGCGTGTGATCGTAACTTCATTCCCAGCGACCTGAAGACTTGGTTCGGAAATGAAAAGTCGTTTACAGGGCCTGGGATATGGTCAAACTACACGTTGCATTATGAAGGGCGTCCATGTAGGTCGTGGAATGGTGAGATATGCGAGTCTTTTTAGGTGGGAGGGTAATTTAGAGGACGCTCGAAGAAGATGTTTGAGCTGCTTCTGTCGGGACGAAGGTTTTTCAGAAGATTCGAAATATGTGTGTCCCATATCAATTTCCTGACGTTAACTTGAGAGATAGGTACTCCGTGTGAAGAAACAATATGACGGGTAATTTTGACCATACCAAAGAAGATTTTGTAGGATTGACTTTTACCCTCCATTTATCACGCCATTCATCCACTGCATCGCACTGTTCGTGGTGTCAGGGCCTTTGAGAAGGGCTGCAAAGCATTTCACCAGGTGGATTTGGGTAATCAGAGGTGTAGTATGCATAGAGGAAAGCACTCCACACGCCTCCTGTTGGGATTCCCGCGCTAACTGTTTCGATGGTAGATCTTCTCCGGTTCAGGTATGATTGTGCTAGCCACTGCGTGTTCACTTCATTCGTTCCAACTCAAATAAATAGTGTTACACTGTGCACGTGCGCGTCGCTGGACGAAACGACTCCGACAGAAATTGCACGCCCCTTTTGAAATTATGAATCGTAGGTGCAATATATTTCTCGGGAGCCGGAGCCCGGTCGCAGGTGGAAGAACCCTGACGTGGATATTTTGTACAGCTACCTTTTTTTTTGCGCGCGGGAATGAAATTAATGTCGTAGGAGATAAGTTATCTGAAACGCGTTGGAAAGCACGCGACGGTGCCCAGAGGAAAAGTAAATCAAACGTTCTCCTGACAAAAAAAAAAAGAGCTCCGCCCCAAAGTCGATTAAGTGAAGAGGGCCCTGCGCGGATTATCATAACGGAAGTCAGGTTATAAAGGAATTCCGGATGTCAGGGATAAAAAGAGGGACATAACGAGGAAAGAGAAAAGAAAAAAAAATATTCGGAGCAGAAACGTTTCGACAGGAACGCGGTCGTCGGTTCCAGAAAGAAATAGGAAGGGACCGGGAAGCAAGGGTTGAGAATAAAATGACGGGGGAAGAGGGGAAAGCCTCTTTATGGGACGCCTGGTGCGGGTTTTGAGAGGTCTCTCGCATCCCTGGCCTGATGTATACGAGCATTACGACAGTCGCCTTCTACAACTCCTTGGGATTCAAATTAATTCCGCTTAAATCCGCCAGAAGAGAAACGTGGGCCTATTAAGGAGGTGAACATCGTAATATAGACAGCTCGGCCAATTTTATTGTGAACTACTTCCACTCCTGTGTTAGCTGTTGTTCCGACATAATGACCATTGGCAAACGGCGCTTCGTCATCCTATTCAAAGTTGCAGGTACAAGATTTTATGGAATAATGGCAGAAACCTCGTCCCTTTACATACTTCTGGCCCTACAACACTGTTGGCGTGATGAAGGCAAGCTTATTGGGACAAACACAATAGCAATTGCCTTCCACTGTGTGCTAGTTCAACCGGATGCAAGGTTCGTTCCTACTCGGACTATCGGCCTCTAGTGCCAATTCAAGAATGTTGTCGGAATTATATTTGACAGAGCGATCCCTGGCGTCTGTGATGTCGACGATGCAGCGGCAGGACTCTGTTGACCGCTGTTGCACCTTCTTCAGTTAGTGGCAACGTTATAGAGAAGACGCAGACCCGAGTACGACTTAGAAAAGCAGTGAGAAGGTCAGAAAGAATCACTGTATTACGGGCTGAGTGAAAGCAACGTTCGTAAAAGAATTAAGGTAATGTCCGCTAAAAGAACAACAAAAAAAACACTGCAAATTATTGCATAACGGCTTATTATTCTCATGAACAGCTTGACCTAGTGTTACTGCTCCGAGAGCCATTCCATTCGATTCAGCATCGAAAAATACTAGTTACCCATACGAAACATAACCTGGCTACAATGGAACTACGGAAACTAAATATTCCCCCGGCGCCAGGCGCCCGTAAACGTCTGTAGGCATTTATGATCCGATGTAGGGGTGTGCAAAGGAAGTGGCTCTAACCTTCCTCCGCCCTGTCGGGCAAAAAGAGTCGGGAAATTGGGACAGAGACTTCCAGCGAGCCCTCAGCAATTGGCACGACATTGCGAGTCGAGCGGGCGGGTGGTTTCGATGAGACGGGAGGGAGGAAGGGAGTGCTAACGACGAAACGTTGACTTCCGCTGTAGTTCCCGCGAGTTCTTTCAATTAGTTGACTCTAATAATTACTGTAATTTCCCTATACACAGCTGTACACGTCTGATACTCATTCCATTCGTCCCAGGATGTAAAAATACCTTGAAAACGATACGAAACACGGCTTATTTGCGATTATACTGCGTTTCGTTAATTTTTTTAACCATTTTTTGTCCATAACAACCATGGGCTTCGTCCGATCGGATTGCCAAGATGGCGGGCACAACTAGATACCATATGGGATTTTTGTGCGAAAGACCAACAATTTTTAGACCACGTTAAAGGCACAAAACGACCCAGACGGCGGATGGGGGATGGACATTGCAGATTTGGAATCCCCATGTCTTGAAACGTAAAGTATCAAATTTTGAGGGGGGGTTGTAAAAACATTTTCGTAACCGAAAACATTGGGTTATTATTGAGAATGAATAATAAACCAAAAGAACCTTCTTGCAATCTCATTGAGGAGGGATGTCTTGACAGAGGAGGCTGGTTAAGTTGGCAGTCCTCCTGCTGTAAACACTCCTATCAATTCACTCTGCTAATAATCTGATAACGTATATGTTTGGAGCATGGTTGGCTTGTAGGTATCAACGTCCCCTGGCAGGTTTGGTCCTGGAAATGCTCCGTGAGGAATGAGTGCAGGATCGCCCCTGGCCAAAGAATGGTTAATTGGCCAGTGGCAGGCGAGGTGGGACTCAGGTACCACTGCTCGACACCTGCACGAGCTTGTGCCTCTGTGCAGGACCGCCTGCAGATGAAGTGAAGGCGCCCCTCATTTGCAGTTACGCAACTGCAGTCGCGGCACCATGGGGCATTCATCAATGCGCGACTCTTTTTCTTTAGACGGCGTGCGTTCAATGAGTGTCCCTGTGGCGTGGGGGTGGGAGATGGCTGTACGCGGATGCGAGGGCCCACGCCGAAATACCCCAGCAAAACTTGGTGCGGGGCTTCCTCACCAGTCAGACTGCGGCCCGCCAGTTCACCTGCTTTGTGGAGGCTTGGGCGAACTGAAGGAAGGACCTGGAGTCGTGGGAGTCGGCAGTGGCTCCAGGCCCAACGTCCCCCCCCCCCCCAGCAGTTTACTCAATCACTGGACCAATGTGCGAACGCCATTCCACCCATTGGGTTGGCTTGTAAGGGTTGAAGAACAGGAAATGAATGGAGTTGGTTGGTTGGTTGGTTGGTTGGTTGGTGTGACTATGCGCCATGATGCGAATTTCACCTTTGTATTGAGTAAGTTTGTTATCAAAAAAACAAACACTGTATCGCAAAACAAAGACTCTTTAGTTCTTTAGTTGATAGGGACTTTGCAAGACAGAGAGGTGGAGTTTAAGAACGAAATAAAAAGAAACTCAGTGAGCTTAAGTGAAGACTGTATTGTACGTTAAATGAATAATAATTTGAGCATATAAGGGCGACACAAGGGGACGACTCTGAATACCCGTGAACTGGCTGGGGAAACTAGCTGAGCAGAGCTATGTGTGTTTGAGAAGGAGGTAATTCGAGGGAGGGTAGGACATTCTGGAAAGTACTAAAGGGGAAATCCGTTGTCGTTGGAAGTTAAGCTGAACTTAATCCCTTTGTCTGGAGGAGAAGTCGACTGAGCGGGCAGTTCTCAGACTTCCCGACGGCATAACATGAAAAGGGCCAAACGCACCTGGGAAAAGGCCTAAGCTTAACTGCTTCAGCATGTGCTGAACAGACACAATCAACAATCAGTCAAATAAACACCTTCAGCTGCTCACCTGTTGATTGGTAATGCGAAACAGGAGACTCGCTATAGCAGCGGATTCGATGGGACAATAGAAACTCGGATGGCATGGCCACTAAATGTTGTACAGAAACTCCTGTGGGTGTTTATATGTTGTTTTGGTTTGGCATTCATTCTGAATAATACACCTACGTTTTGGGTCAGTCAATTAGACTTTCCCAGCCTCATCACTTACTGGGAGCATTTTCGCTCCTTCCGCCATTCGGTGTTCCAAAGTGGGGAGCACCAAAGTCTCCGATGTTCCTAGTCCAGGTTCCGAATTTCCAAAAAGAAAACCATTGCCGTTCCCCCTTGTGCGGTGCTCCGCCACCATAACCGTCTTCGGTGCTGAACGCTTCAGGCTCCGCACTGTCTTTACATTTGATCTCGCTGTCGCATTCATGCCCCACCTTCTCACATCGGTCAGCTCGTGTATTTCCAGGATGTGTTGTATCCCCCTCTACAATTCCTTCATCTTCCTCAATTTCCGAGTCAGTTCAATTCAAATTTCCCTTATCCGCTCAATTGTAAGACAATAAGTTGACCGAAATGCCAAAATCGGTAATGTACCTGCCAACCCCACCCTAGAATGACCAGGTCCAGATGCTACTCCAGAGTTTTTTTCAGAACTTGCAGTCTGGCTAATGTGCGCTTGAGAATTCCATTCTAATTTCCCAAGTCAAAGAAAAGAAAAACGGACTAAGCAGAAGGTAGTGGTAGCTACTAGTTCTGAAGGTTCTGGCGACTGTTTCTGTCTTGAATGTGTCCCTTAGCCGAACAAGCCTTCTTTTAGAATAGTTCAGGACGGCCCTAGAGTCAGTATAGTCAGTATATTAGTGGTTTGATACAAACTCATAAACCAACGTCGCACTGGCGTCTATACTTCATCTAGCGTAATTAATCAAAGTGTCTGTCGAGTTGTAAGACGACATTAGACATGACTGATGGCCGATTAGTTTGACTTTGCCCGGTTTCAGACATCTCTTGATGATCGCCTCGAGTTTTCCTTCGCGGAACTTCCTCGCACGACCTAATTCGTTGATGGATTGCAGCTCTCAAGCTCTCGAGCGTCTATTGCGGCGCGCTTCATCATCAATTGTCCCAACGAACCAGAAAATGAGGTTTCTTTTTGTTTCTCTCGAGAGGCTGTTCTTAATTTGGGCGGGTGCACTTGTATTTCGTGAAGTTTCGACATGAACTTGCTGTTGACTCCGATTCTTTTAATGGGAGAATGGTTTGTGTTTATGAACCATCACCACGTACAACCAAAGAAATCGATTAAACCGTAAAGTTGAACGTTAGTGTTGACATGAGACGCGACTGTAAGGTTTTGAGCTAACCCTAACCTAGTTACTTTCCATAGCTCTAAAAATGGTAGTAGTTTTATGTTTTCAAATCCCTTGACACGGAATAATGGAGTTTTGCGGAATTTTCAGCGTGTGTGGGGAAATTCATCCCTCGGAGTTCAAAGGGGAACGCGCAAGGTGTAAACTGTGTCGTCGGCTTCCTTACGTAATACAGCGGTCTTGCATGTAGCAACGACTGTAACTGCACATTTGACAGAAGCATCATGTTACAAAGAGATGAAGAAATAGTCGTCAACAGGGCTTCTTTGTGCGCCGTATTGGAGGCGATGAGGGAGCGGACTTAAACGAACGTGTTGTTGAGGGCTATCCCTCTCATTCTGTAGCCGCCAGAAAAGGCCTTGATGTTCTTGACAAATTGCGGCTGGCCAGGAAGAGCCACCGGTAACTTATGACTAAAAGGCTACGGCTAGTTAAAGGTTACGAGAAGACATCAAGTGTGTCAAGGAGTCTTGGCGTTACGTTCCTGAGGATGAGTAGATTTATGCCTACTGTCCAGGAGGTTGTCGAATGTTTGGAGCCTCTGATTTCTGTTCTCTAAGTACCCGTGCCCCCTCCTCCCCCTCCCCCACAATTGGGAGACTATTTCCTCCAGAGTGACTCAAGCATCAGCTGTCTAATTGCGCCCTCCGCTATTCTGCTGCACTGTAGGTAGCTCGGGAGTAGGTGGATTTTAAGGGGCCATGTAGCCCTCCCGCGGTGGCAGTGGGTGACGTCACGAATGATTCTGTAGGGTCGTAGCTAGTTTCAATCTTCGAACCGTGGGTATACGAATCGAGACTGCTAACCACCATACCAAGGTGGGCCATCGTCGAGGTGGTACAAAAAATGGTGTTGATAGGTTGCTCGCCGTTGTCATCATCCCCCCTCCACCAATCCCCTCCCCTATTCCTAAGTAGGTACCAGTGAGCAACGATGGTGGAGGCAATGGCCCTGCTACCCCTTATCATGCCCCTCGTTATTATTTTTGAGAATGTGGTCTCTCTCTCTTTCTCAGTTCATTTTGTACACCTAACTGTGTTAAGTAGATAATTACGACACTATCTCTGCGTTTTGGTCATGATAATAAGTTTTTCGTCTCGATGTTGCAATTATTGTTCTATCAAATCGTACAATTTATTTAATAGGTTCATTTTCCGAACATTTTATATTAAGCTTATCCACAATATTGATGTTATTACGAGGGACGTCCCAAAAGTAAGTTCCGAAGTGCTGGGAAAAATCGAAAACTCAACCAATTTGAAAAAAAAAAAATTATTCTTAAAGGTACGGATCTACATTATTTTTCGACGTAGTCGCCATTACGATCGATGCATTTTTGGTACCGTGGTGCCAGTTTATGTAACCCCTTGTCGTACCATTCTGCGTCATTTTGTTTGAAGAATTCCGAGACCGCGGCTTCGAGTTCGACGTTCGTACGGAACTTTCTTCCGCCCAGGTGGACTTTGAGGAGGGGGAAAATGAAAAAGTCACTCGGTGCAAGGTCTGGAGAGTATGGGGGGTGAGGAAAACATCCCAATCAAATGTTCCAAGCAAATGTTGGGTGATTTTTGGTCAAGAGGCGAGGCACCCACCTTGCACACACTTTCCAGAACTTGAGATCTTCCCTAATGATTCGGTGTACTGAAGAACGAGTCAATTGATGTTTGTTGTGCACTTTTTCGACAATATCACTTAGAGTAAAGCGCGCATCTTCCTCCAAAAGCATGCGAACTGCAGAAACGGCGCCCTCTCCACGAGAAGTGGAAGGGCGCCCACTTCGCTGTTCATCGTGCACACTTTCCCGCCCTTCCAGGAAACTTCTCTTCCACTTACGGACCATTTCGATGCTCACGACCCCTGCTCCATACGCTGAAGAGAGTCTGCGGTGAATTTCGGGCACAGAAACATTCTCAAAAACTAAAAAACGGATCACCGAACGGATTTCACAATTTGACGGGTTTTTCAATGTAACAGCCATGTTTACACTGGCGCTGATAAGCAGCAACAAGTGATAGCAACATAAGAAAAATTCAGTGTTGCCACCAGATGTAACACGAAGTATCCCCGTTGGAATTTTTTCCCAACGGCATTTTCCCTGGGATTTATAAATGATCGGAACTTACTTTTGGGACGTCCCTCGTAGTAACGTCCGGAGGGCGTTCCCACCATTCATTTTACATATATCCAGGCTCCTTGAAATCCACCTACTCTCGAGCTTGCAACTTGACAATTTGGTGTCAGTGCTCCATAATCAAAGCGAGTGGCCTCGCAACGACATCCCCCCTGCCACTACACCCCACCTACTACCCCGCGGCTGTTATGAGGGAAGAGCTGCATAGGGCAATTGCACATCCATTGCCACCAGCCCCCCGAGCTCAAGGGGAAACTGGGGTTGAGCCAGACCACTGCACGAGCCAGTTCCTTGTGGGACATGGTGACTTCAATGCGCGGCTCCACTTCTTTACACTCAAGACTCTCGTCGATGCACGTCTCGCGCCTCCAGTGCAGCATTGACTGGTACAAAGTGAGCATATAACCATTTTGCAGAGTTCCGAAGAAGGTGATGGCTGATAAACGTGGTCACAGTGATCTGTCCTTTTGCAACTTGCCACTCAAGTACATAGTTAGATCAGGTGGGAAACCAGATTAAGAACTCCTCCCAGACGGTCCGGGATTCCTCAGGTGGTCACCTATATGTGACCACACACGGGCAACAGTTCTCTACCGGGAGACTGGCTATCGACCAAATACCTGCCATACCTCCACAGATCTGAGGTCGGTGGATGCTGCATGGGCTAGCCTCTTGCACATTAGCGAAACTGCAACTTCCATGACTGATATAATCCCCGTCGAGGGTTTAGAAAGTCATCAAATGAGGAAACGCACCTGTCAGTGCTCGATAAGTGCTCCACGCCCTATGAAAAATTTGGTGAGACAGCCATTAAGCATGTGTTGCAATTTGCTGTCTGGTTCGCTCATTTTATGCTGTGTCTCAACCCTTCTACCGACTCCCGAGAGATACATCTCTGTTCCTTTTCTTGTTAGGCTAACGTCCACGATGTCAGTCCTCAGTCTTGCTCCATTTACATCTGTAGTGGTGGTTTGGTGAAGAATTGGTAAACTCAGTAGAACTTCGTTTATTCTCCTATGGCTTGATCAAGACTGCTTCACAAATCAGACAATTTTCCCCTGGGTTTTCCATCCCCTCCCCAACTCATGACCTCCTTTGTGTTCCGTTCAACAACCTCGATCATTTTCTGTCCGCGTATCAGCCTTCCAGCCTTCCCCGATATGATTGTACCCTCCTCCTGTTGTTACACTTCTTCTTCTTCGTCCTTGGTGTTGTTGATCAGCACACATCCTCGTATAGCCTCTCGCTCTCTACATCCCACCCTTTGGGTGACAGTTTCGAATAGTTAATACCTACATATTGTTCCCAATAAATGTTCCTCTGACAGTCCATTGAACAAAGATAAAAATGAAAATGTGTCGAAAATAACGTAAATTCGGAGGTAACTGCTTCACCAGATTTGATCAATCTTCTAGTCACCCATAGCCACATTTCGATCTGTGTAGTTATTTCTGTATATATATGTTGAACGGAGATATAAGCCAAGTTAACTCAGAAAAGGAGATTTACACTTTTTTACTTACAGGGGTGGCGGAAAGTTGGGTGCTGCTACGCATCAGATTTTTGAACGCTTATTGCATCCTTACACGACCGTTATTCTATCCGTTTCCCTGTTATTCTATACACAGTTGGACATTTTGAAACAAACAAGATTGCTTATTGTAGAGGACTGTATAATTGTGAATGTAATTTTTCTTTATCAATTGAAAACTAACGTGTAATGGAAGACGAAAACTTTTGTTGTGGTTTCGGTCACGGACAATTTTTTACAACCCCTCCTCAAAATTTGATACTTCACGTTTCAAGACTTGGAGATTCCAAATTTCCAATGTCCGTCCGCCGTTCCCCGTCCCCCGACTGGGCCGTTTTGTGCCTTTAACGTGGTCCAAAAAATTCGTTCTTTCGCACAAAAATCCAATTTGGTATCTAGTTGTGCCCGCCATCTCGGCAATCCGATCGTACGAAGCCCATGATTGTTATGGGCAAAAAACGGTTAAAAAAAAAAAAACGAAACGCAGTACAACGGGGGAACTACAGCGGAAGTCAATGTTTCGTCTGTTCTGGCAACGCCGCCCCTTTTGTCTCGCAACGTTTAAGGGCGCCGGTTTTTTGTTTTTTTTGCTTCCTCTAGGAAGCGCTCGTGTTTAGTATATAACCTTTGGCACTTCGATTTGTCGCTTTATCGTCCGATTGCCTTGTTCTCGTCTTCACAAATGACTGTTTCGCTCCGTCTCAACTATTTCCGTTAGCAAAATATCTGTTACCTTCGATTGAACTTTTCATTATTCGCTTATTTTTCTAGATACTTTCGTGTTTTGTTTTTTTTTGTTTATTTTAATATTACGATTCAGTTCTTTTCAACCTTTTTTTGGGTTTCATTTTGATATTTATCGATGCTGTATCGAACGGGATGGGTCTCCGAGCATTAATGCTAGGTCAAGCTATTTATCCGAATAATAAACCGTTGTGTAATAATTTGCAGGGTTTTTTGACTTTGAGGGAAAACAGTAAGTTTTCCTCGGCAAGTGTTCCATTTTTTGTTGACCTCTCGAAGTGTATGCGATCCACGACTTTTTTTGTAACATTACAAAATAACGTTTGTTCTTATAATTTTCGTTTATAAATTCGTGTTATCTTCCACTTAGAAAAAACATTGTTTTTCCTATGCGTTACTTAATTTTTGACTTATTATGTATTTACTTTGCTACATAAATTCGAAAATGTAACGCGGGAGATGTTACGCAGAATATGTAACGGAGAAGCGTCACGAAATTTGTATTGGGTTAAGTGGTAACGTCTGTTACAAAATCTAACGCTTGGTAAAATCACACTTTTTAATAACCTCAGTGACTAAGTGATAATGTCAATTGCAATTGACGCGGCCATTATATCGAAACCATCAACGAGCACAATCAAACGTAGTTATCATTGCATAAAAAAATAAAAAATAAAAATAAAAGAGATAAAATGTCCCTAGTGGTTGCGTACTTGTACGAAAGCTGTACCCACCGTTTGTGTTCCTGATTTATGTCTTTACTTTTCTACATAAACTCGAATTTTCTCTCTTCTTTTACAAACGTTGCCTCACACTAAATACCTATGCCTCATCGTAGTTTCTCAAAAACTTCTCCAAAGGACTTTTATTGAACGTTTCGTTTTTGTCAGCGCCAAACGGCACGACATTAACATTAAATTATTAAACGTGTTTTAATGTTAGTTTGTGACAAGTTCCAACCAACGTTGTTTGGTTTTGTGTTTTCGTTCTTTTTCGGTCTCTCTTTCTTATAATAAACAAACACGATCACACAACACATGTGCGCGCAGTTTGTACTCACGTCAAAATCGAGATGATTAAAATATTAGAAGCTTTTCTTTCTGCTGTCTCCTCTACAACAAACAAAAATAATTGGCACCTGTACTTAGCTTCTTGTCTCCCGATTGATGTGAATACATGTATGTCTTGTTTCGTCGACGACGAAAATCGTATTAGTTTCCTCCATTCTGCTTCTTTGAAGGCTTCAAATCCCATTCGAAACTATGTGACCATCGTTTCATTCAGTATAGTTCCCCCCTTCTCGTCCTCTTTTCGTTCGCCCCCCGTTGTCACAATTTATCATCCTTCGCTTGAATAAGTATGTTTATTGTTTTTTGAAACGGTGGATGCAGGCAATACCCTCACTGCAGCCACAAACGGGTCTATTGTAAGGGCGTCCATGATCCTCGGATCATGGCCCACCTGCACCACTCCCAGGCCCCACGGCACTAGTCTCATTTGGTGTGACGTCGCCTAGGCGCCCCCACCACCACCGCACAAAGCGGAGGATATCCGCAAGTTCTGCATTTGCCACCTCTTCGGGCTGAAGAAAGGGCCTCTCAAATAAAGAACGGCGCGATGCCGCGAGTCCATCACATATGCACAGCACATGCTCTGTCGTCTCTGGCTCTACCTCGCAGAACCTGCATACCTGTACCTCGCACTTGCCAATATTTGCAAGGTGGTACCTCAGCGGACCGTGTCTTGTGAACAGGCCACATATGATCCTTATATCCTTCCTCCCCAGTTCAAGCACCTCCTTGGACCTCTCTCTGGAGAACCGGATGAAGAGTTTTGACTGGCTAAGGCCGGGCAGCCCCTGCCAATCAGCAGCCCTGTTCCTGTCCTCCCATTTGCCAACCTCTCTTCGTAGATGGCCCCTGGTAGTCCCAACAAAGTGCTCCGGGCCAATGGGGATCTGCTCTGATCCCTTCTTAGCCAACCTATCAGCCCGTTCATTGCCCTTATGCCCTGGCACCCAACACAGTGTTACACTGTTGTCCTCTGCCAGGGCCTTCAGTCCAGTCAGACACTCCTACACCTGCTGTGATGTGAGACAGTATGAGGCTAAGGCCTTGAGAGTGGCCTGATTGTCCACCATGTAGATTCTCTGCCGCTTCAGTCTCCTCTGCAGCAGCCGCTGCACACAGACTGTCACCGCAGCCACAAGATTCGTCTTAGATCCTATGACAGAAGAAAAATAAAAAATTAAAAAATAATTATTTGTGTCAATAATAAAATAAAAGGTAACATTACTTTTCTAAATACTCAAAAACAAATTTAAAACAAACAAAAAATCTAGGAAGGGAATTTTAAAGAAATTATGAAACTAGAAATTAGGGAAAATGTAATTATGAAGAAAAGTTGAGTTTGGTTGGGGGGGACAAAATCAATTATCTTCTCAGGGTATAATGGCACAAACAATAATTATAATAAATATAAAAATAAACTGAATCCAAATAAACAAATAAATCGGAAAGGGAAAACTTAATGTTCCGGCGAGTGGCGGCGATGTCGATATGGTATGGAGATCGATGAAGAGAGCAGTCGATGGAGAAGTACGGGAGATTTGAGGAAGAATCCTTCGAAAAATGGAGGAAAATACGGTACTTCGAAAATGTACGGTTGTCCGAAATCGGGAACCAAAACGCAGATAACCTTCCATGAACGTTCCTTCGTCTCAGGTTATCTTGGTTTGGCGGGAAACGAGACTCTGGAACATGGACGACTGATGAGGTGGAGCTGCATGCGGCAGCGTTTGAAAGATAGCTCCTCATACGAGACCGCGTAAAAACGTCTACATTACACATCAAGTAAACAAAGAACATGAATCCTAGCAACCAACATCTTGGCAACACAACGAGGATAGGGGGCAACACGGTGGTTGGGGGCGTGGGGATGAAGTAAAAGATATTGAGTGGGCCAAGGGGAAGTTTAGACGTCAGCAAAGCCGGAATATTTGTTTGCTGCTATCGACTCTGAGGGAAACGGGAGGTCACGAACCATTTTATATCCCGATGAGTAATGAAGTCGTTTGAACGGCAGAAAAGGCGAAGTGTATGAGCTTTTTTTTCCTGATAGAGCGGCGGAGGTTGAAGCCCCGGCGAAACCTTTTTTTTTTGTTCCTTTTTCTCATAACAAACCTCTTTACATTTGTCAATTCAATCTCATTCTCTCCAACTTGGTTCCCTTCAAACTGCTTCCACCTCGTTTCAAACTGCTACCAACCCACGTCCTGTTTCGTTATCTTCCCATTTGAAAGGTTTCCGCTTCTTCTTTCCTTCGTTTTCACATCTGCTGCACGTCAAAACCTGCTCATTCGCTTTTCCCTCGGAGGGGGTTTCCTTGATTCTTGCCGATAAATGAAGCCGACTCCGAATTTTTCTTCTGTTGTCGAATCCTTGTTACTTCCCTTGCCCCCACGAAGTGGAAAGCAAAAATTATGTAATCGGCTGGAAAGAAAATCCGGTTTGACACGTGACAAGACTGCCGTCAGACGTTTTCATCGCGCCACGTTGCCGTTTTCTAAATCTTCTAACCAATCCAATTAGTTTTTTACTCAGTTTGTATGAATCTTTATTAGAAATTAATGTTTATTCAGAAATTGGTAAGTCTGGTCACCACCTTTCGAAAGAGTTGGCATTGACATAGTTGGCCCATTACCAGTGACAAGAAATGGCGATCGGTATATTTTGACGCTGCGGGGCGATTTAACCAAATGGCCAGAGATCATCGCCATTCTGGATACCACTACGGAGACTGGCAAAAGCGTTGGTTGACCATTTCATCAGTGGATTTGGGGTTCCCTTGGAACTTCAGTCTGATCAAGGGCGAACATTTGAGGCCACTGTTTTCCAGGAAGTTGGTAAGCTTTTGGGAACTCACAAGACCCGAGCGATGCACCTGTTAGTTGGGCTTTCAAGGGAGAGGTCTTTGGAAACGTTCATGACAAGTAGCACTCCACCTGCGCCAGTTCCGAATATCCTCAAGAATTATCCTTATTCCTGACCTGGACAGGTTTTAGAGAGGTCTCAACGCCTGGTCAGTCACAACATGCCACAGTCCAGCACCGAAAAACAACGACTTTGTTGGTACTCCCCTCACCATTGGCCTACCTATTGAAGTCATTAGTCATTCGTGTTGTGTGCTCGTGATGGCTTCATCTAGCGGAGAACGTTCCACATTCTCAATATTTTGGAATGACGGGGTCAGTAGTTTAAATGTGAGCGATTCCATTGTATACTGACTGACTCCTATTAGAGGCACTGAGCGATCGTAGTCTAGTGGTTAAAGACGATGGTTCATAATGACGAAAGTTGGGCGATGGATCAGAGCTCCTCGCAACCGCTGTAATTCTTGCTTGAGTCAGCGGATCCCTGAACATCTCCAAACCCCCTTCGTAACAATTGATGAAGAACGTAGGACCGACGTACTGTTGTCCTAACGACTGCGCCAATTGTTACGAGGGGGTTTGGAAATGTTTTCGA
This sequence comes from Pachypeltis micranthus, assembly GCA_020466155.1. Lineage (NCBI taxonomy): Eukaryota > Metazoa > Arthropoda > Insecta > Hemiptera > Miridae > Pachypeltis > Pachypeltis micranthus. Next base: position 27,809,382 of record CM035778.1, on the reverse strand, counting down.
AGCCGCTGACTTAGGCAAAAATTACAGTGATCGCGAGGTCCTCCATCCGATCCATTGCCCAACTTTCTCCTGGACCATGAACCATCGTCTTTAACTGCTAGACTACGATCGCGAGGGTGCCTTTAATAGGAGTCAGTCAGAACAATTGTGCTCCTTTCTATGGTTGCTTTTAGCGTTAGGTATTAAGGTAATTGGGTTTGTTACGAGGGGGATTTTGATACATTTGGGGATCCGCTGACTCAGGCAAAAATTACAGTGATCGCGAGGTCCTCCATCCGATCCATTGCCCAACTTTCTCCTGGACCATGAACCATCGTCTTTAACTGCTAGACTACGATCGCGAGGGTGCCTTTAATAGGAGTCAGTCAGAACAATTGTGCTCCTTTCTATGGTTGCTTTTAGCGTTAGGTATTAAGGTAATTGGGTTTGTTACGAGGGGGATTTTGAGACATTCGGGGATCCGCTGACTCAGGCAAAAATTACGGCAATCTCGTCGAAGCTCAGATCTATAATCCCCGACTTGCGCCGAGAATTTTGAACCAATGTCTTAACCACTAGACCATGATCGCCCGGTGCCTTTAATGGGAGTCAGGCGGTAGAGGTTAGTTCTGCCAATAGGTAAATTACTGAAGTGAATGTACCTGATTGGTGACTCTGTCTCCCTTTGGCTGGTGGGATACTGAGGGCGAGCCTACTAAAGTGTGCGTACTAAAGTCAGTTAGTTGGTCGTGGTCTTTATATAGGAAGAGAAATGTTAACCGGATTGTATAGCGTCGGTGAAGAGAGGCAGAAGGAGGTCATGCACCTCGGGGAAATCCGTTGGAAGTGAAGGGAGTAGAATAGTCTGTTGATTGTCGATGCTAAGTCTTTTTTGTATAGGGTGGTCTGTAAATCCTTCAGTTGGCTGTGTTCATTTTTGTAGTGTCTTGAGTGGTTTCGCATTTTGTGTAATTGATTTTGTTTGTCTGACGTAACAGCCAGACGATGATGTCTTTACATCGAAAGCGCTCGCCCGCAGTATCTCACCAGCCAGAGAAGACTCGCCAAACAGGTTAACGTTAGCGTTTTAGCGTTAGTCTAGTTTCTACTTCATTCCAAAGTTGATGGGACAATCGACAAGGTTCCGCAACAGCAGATCTGTAATAGAGTTGGAGAGGAGTTTGCGATGAGTCGACACAGTGAATAGGTGAAAAGACAATGCCAGACAACGAAACAAAGGGAATCCTGACAACTGACAACCAGGTTTTTTTTCCTCTCTCTCCGCACCAAAAGATACAGGCGATGAAGTTGAAGCCGAAGCTGCCGAAATATCAGGCATTTTGAGCGCAAAAGGAAACCCCTCGCATAACTCTCAACTCTGGAAATTGAGTTCCTCCTCTGCTACCTGGTTTTTTTTCGTACCTTCACGCCCTCTCCACTTCTTGCCACTCTCACTCCCTACTCCAATTTCCACGGCTCTCGCCCGCCTCACAAAAACCGAAGGGAGTCGACAAATGGCGGAGATATCGCGGAAATTGGCTGGGGAGGCCTCGAAACAACACCCCGCCGTTTGTCAACTCTCACAACGAACTTGCGACCTGATTTTTTGTTATACCGCGGCAGTCATTGGATATTCCACCTTTTGCCGTGACTAACTTGTTCGGGAGTGGAGTAAACTGGATGCGATTCGGTGGTTAATGGACATCAAGAGGGCTATACCTCGTTCTTTCTTCATTGCATCAAGAATCGATCTCATCATATGCCTAACACTACTGGAATTGCTTGTTTTTCCACCTGACCGGTTTATCCCTTTCCTCCTGTTACTCATCTTTCGTCCAGCCAGCACCGTACAATAACCACAAGGGAAACGGCTATAAAGTGAGTGGTTGTGCGTACTTTGTTGGTGGGAGAAACAGCTTCAATGCCACACAGGACAGAAAACTGCTGGATTGGAGCATGTGAGGTGGCGAGGACTTCTTTTTTACTTTCCGCTAACCCACAGGGAAAGGAAGCCTTGAAAATCCCAGCCTTAAAAATCTAATTTTGGCGCGTGGTCTGTATGTGTGTAGTTCGATTTCTTCGATTTCCTTTTCTAGTTTTGTTCGTTATTTTTTGTAGACACCAAAATAAGGTTATGAGCGATTTCTGCGTGCATTGTTCTCTATTCAGAAGAGGAATTGTGATGTTCTGTATTTGCACCACAAGAGCACAGCTGTGAATGTCGAGTAAGGAGATCTAGTCCCAAAATCCCCTCGTCTCCCCTGTGCACATTCCCCCCTAACTTGTAATTTTTCTTCCCCTGCAGTCAGTAGTGTCTTCCAAGGAGCTGGCGATACTGCGAGGTTAAATTTGTGGCAACATCCGCACGGATTATTGACGTTGCCCCCGGGTCCAACAGAAGTGCAGTGCCCACCATAGTCCCTTGACGTTAATCTCAACAAAAAGCGAATAAGTTCCAGCGTGTTTGGTTCGAATTATCGGACCACAGTGGTTATAGCCTTCTTTAGTTTTTCCGAATGCTGAGTATTTGGACATCTCGCTCTGGTGTGATCTGTGCCGTTACACTTCCAGCAGCGTCTCTGTTGATTTAGAGCATCTGGGAGAGTTTTAGGGAGACACATTGTCAATGAAAGAGCAAGGTTTCTGTCCCTAATGGCTTTCGAAATGCCCTCACGGCATGTCGATCCCTATACTCCTTAGACTCGTCAGGAAAAGCCCCCCCCCCCTCAACAAATGTTCAATGTCCGACGCTAGTTTGTTGGAGCTTTGACCAACCCCTTGGTCAACAGTAATTCTTGCAATCTTGATGCGTGGTTGTGTGATCCAAATCTACTGGTCTTGCGTTTTTCAAGCAACGATTGTTGAGACGCTCAGATGGAGTGAGATCAGGTAATATTTATAACGCCGGACCTTTTAACACACTAGCCTAGTCTGTCGTCATCCCATCCATTTGCTTAGTCCGTCGCTTGAGCGTGGATTTCAAACTCTTCCCAAGGTAATGTACCATCGTACAGCATCAAACTTATCTCGTGCGCAACGACTGCAGCATCGTGTATCAGATCAGTGCGATCTGTTTCTTTGTCGATTGGTAGTGCAAGTCGTCTTGTACATTGCGTAACAGACGCCAAAGCAGTGAGTAGCTCGCGAATCATCTCAAGAGTAGACTCCACTTCAGTGGTTCGTTGTTCCTATTGTTTGCTATTGGAGGAAGAAGGGCCATTCAGGTCCTCTGAGGAGCTCAGTACATTGAGTGTTGATTGACTCACTGACGTGTCAAATGGTCTCATAGTTCGTACTGAATCTGTGTGGCATAGTTCTTCTGTGATAAGACTGTAGATGATTCCAGGGCGGCCCCAAATTGTAAGAATAACGGTCAACTTAACACAAATTTAACATGTATTTTCATGATAACAATCCTCAACTCAGTAAAGGAGATTTATCTTATATTAATTTATCAGTATTCCAATTTCCTCAAAAACGGCTCTAACGATTTCGATCAAACCTACGAAGAACTCTCAACTAACTGGTCCCTACATTTTGTTCTCTATAAATGTTCCTGTAAAAATGCGTTGAACGAAGATATAGCGCCTGCATATGTAGCTGGTGTTCGAACTTAAAGGGGTGGCGGAAAGTAGTGTGTTGCTACGCACCAGATATTACAGGTAAAACCGATCAGTCACATTTGGCGGCTGAGCCCACACACAAATAATCCCAACGTTTTAGTTTTTAAGGATAGTGGACCGGTTCATTTTTAAACTGAAGGGAATCATCATCAGTTACTGAAGTTGAAGTACCTGTAAAGTGAGTCTGTCTCCTCTGGCTGGTGAGTTACTGTGGGCAAGCGCTTTCAGTGTAAAGACATCATCGTCTGGCCATTAAGTCAGTACTGGAGTCAGTCAGTTGGTCGTGGTCTTTATATACGAAGAGAAAGGTAAACGGGATGGTGGAGCGTCAGGGAAGGGGGTGAGGTAGGAAGGAGGAAATGCACCTCTGGGGAAACCCACTAGAGGTGAAAGGAACGTCTTGAATAGAATGCCAGTTGTCGATTCTAAGTCTTTTTTTGTTTTGCGTGTATCGACGGCGGACCTAACCCAATCCCTTTAATGCCATCAGCAGGTAATTTGGGTCTGACATCCTGGCGGCTTCGCATTGAAAATGGACTGTTGTGCTGCCTCAGTGCTACTGACATTCTGTTGTTTGATTGCTGCGTGTTTTTACCCTCACGTATTTAGGGTTGGTCACGAATCGGAAGAGAAAGGGAGAAAGAGTTTATCCGAAAATCGTACAATCTTAAAAACTGGTGGTTAATGAATTATCCACTTGCACGGCTTGAGGTAACGGATAAGTTCGCTTTGGGATTGTTACTTTCCTTGGCTCTACAAAGCAGAAAGTTAAGTGATCGGCTGAAAAAAAAAGTTTTCTCAAGATCTTAACGTTTCAGACCCTACTGAGTCCGAAAAACGTTATTTGAGAAAATGGTCTGTGTGTGTATGTGTGTCTGTGAACGATTTTTAGAGAAAATGACTGTACCAAATCAGCTCAAACTTGATATCTAGCCCGTAGGTTACCATGGGACGCCAAAATAAGGGGTTTTTTTTGACCCGAGGGCGTGTGGGACAAGTCCCTTTGTCACTGCAGCCGCTTATGGGCCTATTGTGACGCTGGCCCTTTCTTAGTAGAAGGCGTCGTACATACCCGCCCCCTTATGAAGCTGAGTATGTCCTTCACCGCAGAGTCCGCTACAGTTTGGGGTTCAGTGGTCGCCTGACCGAAGTATTTAAAGCGGTTTGCTGCCAAGGCAGGGCATTCACATAGGATATGCTCTGCCGTCTCATCCTCCTCGCCACACAGTCTGCACTCCACTGCCTCTGAGATGCCCATTTTGCTGAGGTGGTATCTGAGTGGGCAGTGCCCGGTGAGGAAGCTTATCAGTACTCTCAGATCTTGTCTAGAGAGTGTCAGCATCGCCTTCGCCCTTTGACAGGAAGGCGTGACAAGCCTTTTCGCCTGTCTTAGTTGTGGGTGGCGATGCCAATGGGCGCCATTTTCCTGTATCTCCCATCGAGCAACCAGACGGTTCAGGTGACTTTTCGTCATACCTACGTGTGGTTCAGACTCGATGGGTAAGGATTCTGTACCCCTTTTCGCAAGGCGGTCAGCCATTTCATTGCCCTCATGCCCCCTGTGAGCCGGCACCCAAATGACCTAAAAAAAATTAGTGTGGTAGTGCAATCCAATACCTATAGGGATATAAGGGGGCCACTCCTGAAATTCCGGTCTTTCAACTACCGCCGTTTGAACTACTAACAGTTCTAAAAGTGTTTACCCAATAACTCTGCAAAAGTGATTACTATCCTCTTCGAAAAAATCGTGTTTACAGCCTCGTTAATTCTCTGTGTACCAATTGTTCAATAATGGTACGGGGATGAGTACGAGCAGCACAATAAATTCCGGAACTGTATGGGCTACCGCTTTCTGCCGCCGTGAAGTGATGTTTGACAACTGAACGGTAAATGAATTGAGTACGTAGAAAAAGCCATGTACATATGTGAGTTGACGTGGAGCTAAGGAAAGTTGTGTGCATTTGAGATAAGGGATAAGTTCGTTTTGGGATTGTTCACATAATACAGTAGCTGGTAACGGGTTGAGTGAAAATGGCCGTTTGATTACTGTGGAAGAAAAGGATTACGAGTATACCCTTTACGAAAAGCTATCGACACGGCAAACAGCCATCGTTTAGTTTTTATTAAAACTATTCGAATTGGACACTCGTCTCGTTTGTTATTCCAACACCTTACTCATCACCATTGGCAAAGCATTTATTTATGCCAGCTGGATCTTCAATTCGTCTCCAGAAATATCGGTAAAATGATGTCGTGTCGTTTATCTCGTTCTTAAATGTTTTTCCTTTTTGCATTCTGTTTTAAATACAAATTTATTACTTTAAAACAGTGATCAAATTTCAATAAAAACTAAGAATCGCGTATCTTGTTTTTTCTCAGTTCTTGTAAAGCTCTCCGGCCCGTTGTACACCCCTCACCAAAAGCCGTGCTCAGTTTGCACGTGTGTTTAGTAATCAATCCATTTCACTCTTAGTGTCCCATACTTGCAGTTCGTATTGCTGACATTGTTGATTCATTCGTCAGGGGTTTCCTGCGTGTTGTGGACGATTTTTATGGGGTAACGTTGTCTTCCCTTGGAAACCCCGTTCGACAGAATGTTACGCGTATCCATATTTAAAAGTAAATCCTCTTATTGCGCGCTCGCGTTGCTCCTTGATGGCCCCTGTGGCGAGACTTCGAAGTTCAAAGGGAATGTCGAAAGGAGAAAATAAAGAGCGACTGGAGGCGATGAGAGGAGTTGGCTCTGAGAGGCTTCGAAAGGATCTCACGTAATCAACATGTTCGATTAAGCTGTTCAGTATTCAGCGCGAATCCCCAGGCCGTTTCCGACCTCGAGAAGGTTGGGGAGCCCTTGTTTCCGCTGCGACTTGGAACTTGGGGCAGCTTCTCCATTCAACGCGTTCGTCTGCAAAGCTCTTCAAGTCCTGAGGCGGACGTTTTGAGAGGGCTGCGCCAATTTCTGCAGTAAATAGATCTCGAGGAACTTTCAACGCTTCGAGAGCCTCACGTTAGACGTTGACGTGGTTTGTCTTCGTCCGCTAAACAATTCACCCTCACGAATCAACATTTCGCTATGGTACAGTAAGTTCTGGCACTTGACCTCGTTTAAATAACCAAACAGGGGGAAACAATTCCAAAACACCCCTCCCCTAATAAAAAATATTGCAATTCAACGTATAAAACTCGTGCAAATAAGGAGTACCGTATCGTAGTTCCTCTGGCCTCAGCGCAATGGTCTTCGTGATAATAAGAGTTAATTCCCCCCCCCCTCCCTCCATCCCTCTGCTGAAACTTCTTGAAGCAATTATTCATTAGGTCTTCGATATGCATATCAAGTATTATTAGACGTTAACCGCGTCACATGCGTTGTAAATAATATAAACATATAAAACTGTAGTATTGTATTTTCACTTCGCGTCCGCGAAATATTAATTGACAAAAAATGTGACTGGCACCGCTCGCGTAAGTCGTTGCTCGAAAAAAGCTGAGGGTGAAAGGATAAGAGGGTACACGTTACACCACGAGTAAATAACAGTTAATTCCAGACAGTTCCGATCGAATAACAGTAAACGCGTTAAGCCGCTGTTCAAACGTCGTTTTACGATGTTTTTCCCCCCCTGTTTCTTCAGCGTCAGGTAGAGAAACTGCTCGGTAAATATTTATAAGGAGAAAACCCGAGCTCGATAACGTCCGAATGTTCTCTTCGGTCATAACTCCGCGTTATTTCCAGACGATCTCAAGATTTTCCTCTTCTGCGAGATCCTTGCGGTCCCGTTCTCGTAAAACGCTTTCTAATTCACCGTTGACGGCTCAACGCATGATGAATGTTGAATCAACGCATCGCTTCGACGGTGAATTAGACTGTCGATAGATCAACTCGCAACTTGAACGCCTAAAAGTTGTGAAACTGATTAAATGTACACCTTGCCACTACCTCAGTACAGTTGGCTCCAAGAAAACGAGTAAAAATGTCAGGGTACCTAATAAATCTTCGAAGAAGTACATCCTAAAACGGTGGAAAATCAAGGATAAAGTGTGGTTAAGTGTTTTTGGGGAGTAGAATAAAATTGCTCTGGAATTCTGTAAATTATTGGAAATTTGCATCACGGCTACATTGAGTAAAAGTTAAAAATTGAGTGCAAACAGCAATTGGGTGAAAACTCGTCAAGATAGAAAAAATTGATTAGAAACGGTTTAGAAATTAATAGTAGCTTCATGGAGAATGTAATAAATGCTTATTTGGCAGACCGAATTAGCTGGGTCTTTGACCTTCGCAATATTCGCACTTGCACTTAAAGGTACTCGCAGGCCCTAAAGAAATTGATTGTTTCTCTAAACATCTTGCTATCTCAACCCTTTAGTTTGTACTTGTGTAAGCCCCACTCCTCAGTTATTTCAAATTAAAAACGGATTTCCCCCTGTCCTGGACTTTCCCAAATATGTCTTCCAAATCAGTTATCCTTCAGCTCTCGCAAACAACAGTCGTTTCCCAGTTCTCACAAATCATTCGTCTCTCTCTCTCTCTCTCTCTTTTCTGGTGTTGGTGGATTTCTCTGCGGCCTTCGACATGTTGAGGAGAGATATACTCGTTGCAATCCTGAGGTCTCTAGGTGTGTCCTCTGAAGTGGTAAGGTGGTTCCAGTCATATTTATCAGGCAGAAAACAATGCGTTAAGGGTATCAACAACACGATGTCATCTTGGAAGGAGGCAGAACTTGGCACTCCACAGGGTTCCGTGCTCTCGGCCGTCTTTTTCACGCTGTATCTGAGGTCTTTACCTGGCAGATTCCAACCAGGGACGGGCTATACGCTATACGCTGATGATCTACAAATATACCGATCATGTATGGTTGAAGATATCCCAGATGCAATAGCGGTTTTGAATAGAGACCTCGAGGAACTCAGCAGGTGGTCGCAGTCCCATGGCATGCGAGTGAATAATGCTAAAACGAAGGTGATGGTACTGGGATATTCGAAAGAGTTGGCAAAGGTTGACCTGCGTACAATGCCGAAGCTGGTGCTGGGGGGAGTGGATCTTGAGGTTGTAGCTGTGGCCAAAAACCTGGGAGTGCTAGTGCAGAGTATGCTTTCCTGGGATGCTCACATTACGCATGTGTGCAACTCTGTTTTCAGGTCCATTTACCAGCTCAGACGTATGGCTGGAGACTTCCCCGTGCAGGTGCGCCAAAGGCTTGTGCAGGCTCTCATTTTCCCGTTTTTTGATTACGCCACAGTAGCCTACTGTGACCTAAAAGGCGGGGAAATTAACAAGTTGCAGAAGGCGCAGAACGGGGCGCTGCGTTTCGTGATGAGACTTCGCTGGGATGAGCACGTAACGCCGGCCTATAAGAAGTTGGGATGGCTGAAGATTGCCGAGAGGAAGAAGTTAGCCATTGCGGTTCTCACGTTTAAGATTTTGAAGTTCCGTAAACCAGACTATTTGTTCAGGCAATTTGTGTACATGTCAGCGGTGCAGGACAGAAGCACACGCAATACAGGAAGAGTGTTGAAGGTACCTACCCATCGCACAATAGCATACGAAAGATCATTCGTCTGGCAGGCAATCAAGGTCCACAATGAAAATGTGAACCTGTTTGATTTTTCTCTGAAGACCGAACATTTTAGAAATATTTTCAGAGACAAGTTGTTGGCGGGATACGATTAGTGAATGTTCATTATTGTTTTAATTTGTTGTGTAATTATTGTGTATAGACTCTTCTTCGCTTATTCTAAAATAGATTTTTGTTGAAAACCAGATTGTTAACTTAAGTAAAGTGAACACTATCAATAATTATATGATATTGATTGATTGTGACATTGTTCGGTATATTTCCAATGAATGTAATGGCAAATTTCTCGATCCCCAGTGTATAAGGTGTTGATGTAAGATGATTTGTTCATTGTGTTTGTGTATGTTAGTTAAGGTAGTTAGTGCGCTGCTGAGAGGAGGAGGAATATCCAAGTACTCGCTCCTCTCGAATAGCAGCAGTTGTGTGTTTATGTGTTGGTATGAGTGTAATTTATTTTGGTATGAGTGTAATTTATTTTGGCATGAATGAGGTTTGTTGTTGTGTATATTAGTTTTAGTTTGTGTGCTGCTGAGAGGGGGAGGAATATAAAAGTACTCACCCCTCTCAAATAGGTATGTGTTTATGTGTCATTAGGTATGATTGAGCTTTTTTGGGAAGAGAAATTTGTCGCTTTAGCGGAAAATTATATAAAACAGTGGGGCAATGTAATTTTGTAGCACAAGAGGATGATGTATATAGATTCCAGGGGGAATGGTAGAGAGGGCCTGATGGCCCTAATTTCCCCTGGTGGATAAATAAAGAAATCAATCAATCAATCAATCAATCTCTCTCTCTCTCTCTCTCTCTCTCTCTCTCTCACTCTCTCTCTCTCCCCCCCCTCTTCTTGTGCTCGTGAGCTACCAGTTCATGTCTATTGATAGTCCCCTTGTTCACGTTTATACCTTCACACTCAAACTGATATTGCTGTTCCATCAAGTGCAATACAGTCCTCTCACACGGTCCATTTATTTCTCAGTTTCAAGCTCGCCCATTCGTTCGCCCAACATTATGTTCCACAAATACGTCCTGAAATGTGTGATTACGACGAGGAATCGTAATAGCTAAGGGCTGACTTTCTCAATAATTCATATAAGTTATTTTGTGCTTTCCAGTAAAAAAAGGTGATTGGTAATGAATACAGATAAAGGAGTGTAGTATTTGCCTTTGGCGTGTAGAGCATAATTCAATACCCTCCCAACGAAATATTAGAGCCGTATATTTCCGTTGGCTGTATTCAAACTTTCCCGTGTCTCTGAAAATCTGACCTTCTCGTAACTCAGCTTATAATTTTCCCGCGGGTTACACTCCCGTTTTTCGCCGACCTTCATTTGCCCGGGGAGGACTGGGAGCTCGACTGTTGCCCAGCAACCTCGACCCTCTCTAATGGAGAATTATTATCGGACTAACCTCCTCCTCTAATTAGAGCACCTTTGATCATCAGCCCTCTTATTCGCTCATAACCTCATCTCTACCGCCACCCGACCCCGATTCCATCGAGAGGAATCCCGAACGGCTCCTGGTTGCTTGGAGAAATTACTGTGCTCCAAACTAACGGGCAACGTCGTTGATATTTCGCGTTGTTCGACGTCAAGAGTCGCTCGTAATGCGTTTGATAATTTACGTTGGAAGGGAAGCGCAACTACATAAGACACGGAGGATTTCAATTCCTTAACTGGTACTCGTCGGCAATGTCAAAGAAAGGCTTTCAGCGACTGTGTTAGTTAACGAAAATCGCGTCAAAGGACTGAAATTAGTTCATTCCTCGTTGCTAACTTACTACCAAGGTGGTATATTGGGTGATTTGTGAAAGGCGTAACAGAAACTGTGATTAATTCGGCGAGGATATAAATCCCTGTCGATGGGGCGTTCTCAAAGGCTGTCACCAAGCGCTTTGTTTCCCGTCCCTTAAAGAGACCGAGACCGGAGACAGAGACAAGAGACCGCCGAGCGTCACACTCGTTGCCAATTCGCGAGAGCGACCGAGACCGAAGACAGTAAAACGGTCTCTGCCCCAAGCAAGTGGTGTCTCGTGTCGCGCTCGATGCGCACCTGAATTTACCAGAATGGTGGCTGCGTTTAGTGACGGTGCGAAAATATTTACTGTCTTCTTTAAATATGAGCTCGAAGGCATCAACGGACCAAGTGAATGGCCCTATACAAGTTCGTACAATTTTTCTTTCAACGTTATTCTTCTTATCGTTAGCATTGTCTTAACCAGTAAATTCAACACATGACCAAACTGTGTTTTAGAGCAGAAAATACGTCCCGAACGTATCGTCATCATGCAATAACACATCTCTTCATGTCTTCACACGTAACACTTCTTCACTAATAGCGAAAATAATCCTTCTAGCCTCTGGTCGAATATAATTCGCTAATAGACAATCTTTTCTTCGATTTGTAATAATAATACAACAGTAAATCGTCTTCTTCCTTCGACAGTAACTCTATGAGTCTTTCCATGTTTGTTTTCTGGGGAGAATGGAAGAGAGGGCCTAATGGACCTAATTCTCCAGGGTTGTTCAATAAATCAATCATTCATTCATTCAAAGTTAGTGACGAACTAAACACAACACGCAACTCGGAGTGAATCGCAGTTTTGGTTGCAGTCTCGGTCTCGACTCGCAGTTGATGCCGAAGAGACTGAGGCACTTGTCACGTTCTCCTGTCTCTGTCACAGCGCGAACCAATCGTTATTACACAGCGTTTAAAAACAGTAAAAACCGCCTATTCCCACGAAGAAATGTTTATTTTTAGACCGATTTTGACAGTTTCAGAATCAGTCAACCATGATTCTGAACCATTACAATTTATATTCGTACAAGCGCACCTTAAAAGAGCTCACACCAGTTCTACAAACGTAATTGCGATTCCATGCTCATTGTGTGAGAGGCTACCTCTGTTGGGCGCACGATAGAGGGAGTTGAAGGTCGAAATAAAAGAATTGGGTGAGCGTGAGAAGGAGTGTATTATACGTGCGATGAATTGAGTAGAGTTTGTACAAAAGGGCGATGCAAGGGGACAACTCAGAACACGCGAGAAACTGTGTCGGAAGGAGAGAGCGAACTGTATAGGCGGAGAGTAGATGGAAGAATGCGTCTATGTGACCACCGGGGGACGAGTGACTTTCGCGAGAATTCGTAGGAGAATGAGTTTGGGAGGAGCTGTATGTTTTGGAGAGGAATCTGACAGGAGTGGGAAAAAGATGGGAAAACCACTTCAGGGAAATACGTTGCTGTTAGAAATAATCGTGGAGGTGGAATATCTGCAAGTAACCAGGAGGGTTCAGAGAAACAATGACTTTGCCCTTAGGGCAGGTGCGGGCATACCGAGGTCAAAAAGGCATGCGTCAAACCACAGTAGGTAGAAGAGAGCGGTAGGGGTCATTAGCTCGGCGCTCGGGAAAAACCCAGCTCCAGTGACGTAACTGGTGAAGACCCTTTCCAATTCACCTTGCCTACACTGGTCATTACTCAGTCTTATCGTTCTCTCGCGTATGTGAACATCGTTATTGTTGCTTTTGCTAGGGTACTTACTGCTCGGATATGGTGTGTTGTGCAATTGCTGGTTGTCACAATTACAATGTACCTAAAAAAAGTCTGAATTTCATTTTCACCGTTTTCCGAAGGACAAAATAGTGCGGTCAATGTGGGTGAATGTTTGCAAGCGGGCTGACGCATTTTCGGCGGATCATTCGCGCGTCTGTTCTGTTCATTTTGATAACACGGACTACATTCGAGACTTGAGAAATGAACTGCTCAATACCACCCCTAAATTTGAGCTAAAACCGTATGCGGTTTCGCATTTGTTCCTGCCGAAAAATTGTTCTTTGGGCGACTCAAATACACCTTCTTCTCTGGCTCGGAAGGTAAGAGTAAACAAAAGGAATTCGCGCAGTAATTGCACAGTCGAGACCAGCGGAAGTTTGAGTGCTAATATTCTTTCGCCCATCTATGAAGAATCAGTAGCCCCTTTGGAAAACAACGAACATTTTCCACCTGCTGACGCGATAATTGGGGACGAAAGCAACAGCAAGGAAAACGAAGATGAGTACATCACTACAATCGACGAAATTTTAAACCAGCTTGATCTAAATGAAGAAGAAACCACTGATTTGACGGAAACGAATGAGAAGTTGGAGCTTCTGGAAACCATGGCGGGATATATTGCCTACAGAGTTCGAAAAAAGTTCCCAGGAAAAGCATCGTTGTATGGCCGGTATACTAGAGAGTCAGCATCAAGTGATAATAAATGGCTCCACACTTTGTCTCGGGGTTCTCTGATGGAGCCTACCGAAGGGTGTATGGACATGATAACAAAAATGGAAAATGAGTTCATCAGGTTTCATGGAAAATATATTAATCGCGAACCTTATGCTTTCAAAACACTCACACAACAAATAAAAAACAAATATCCACAGTTTGAAGATTTTGTCATTTCATGTTATGTTAGAACTCGGACCTTCATCAGAATGAAGAGACTTAATAAGAGTGCGTCAGAACTGAAGCAGCAGAAGCCAGGAAAACGTAAAAACTCAAATGAACGAAAAATTTCGTAAAATAGTTAAATAGTGTAAAATATGTACCTAATTGTACAACTGAATACAATTTTGACTGAATGTTCACACAACATGTGTAAGGATATATAAATATATGTGTATACTTTATTTCATGATATTATTTAAATAAACTTAACATAAGCATGGGAATTTTGACATGTTTTTAATTATTTCAACCCTGTTTACACTCGTCAGTTTGGCTCTTTTGCTTTTAATTTTTTATTATAGGTATTCCTTCCTCCTTAGTCAAGATTGGAGAGGGAATAAACAATTAGCAGAACAAGTTCTAAATGAGGATATAGGTTGAACCACTTTGCGCTTTCTCGAAAAACGTTCAGTTGAATGCAAGAGAAACGGAACGCTGGTCTGGACTATTCACCAATGACGTCACACGGCGACGACCGCTTCTTAACGACCCTTACCGCTCTCTTCTACCTACCGTGCGTCAAACAACCTCATCATCTGCAAGTAGGGCCTTTCAAACACTGAAAGACCTCCTTCACACGGGCATAGCAACTCCCCTATTCCACTTCCGCCAAGCAGAAATTTTCAGAACCGCGCTTCACATTTGGCAATTTCAGTAATGCTGGCGAGATCGTAATTAGTTCACATGCAATCCTCACACGCCCTTCCACTAGACCATCTTTATCCATTTTCCCAATGATCGTTACACAATTTATGCGCTTTGAAATGATATATCGATTTTCCAGCCGCTTTAGCAGAAATCGATTTCTCACCATTTTTAATTCGATTTTCACAGGTTCACGATAAATGAAGGATGTATACTTGGCATTCGATAATTCGACACTCCCACAGTACATGAGTCATTTACTAACGTTTTCCGACAAATTCACTCTTCAAGTTTTTGAATTCTTTTCGCAGTATTTCGCGTAGTGAGTGAAAAATAGGTTGGATTAGAAGTAGAAGGAGTAGCTTATAGGATTAGTTGCAGTAGCCCAATATGTGGTTAATCTTGTGGTTGCTGCTCACGTATTCTATTGGTGTGCAGGTGCTTTACTGAACTCCTCATGGTACTCTTCTGCAATCGTAAACTGTGGTGGTTTCTAAGTCATCGACACCCATTGTTGGGGATACGAGTGGGGTAGCTTAAAACTGAGAAATAAATGAACGTGACTGAGGACTGTATTACACTTGACAGAATAGCGATATGAGTTTGAGCATTTAAACGCGAACAAGGGGGACTCTGAATACATGTGAACTGGTTGTGTGGGAAACTATGTGAAGAGAGAGAAAGAGAGTTGAGTTGTGAGAGAGCTGTGTGTTGTGGAGAGGAATGTAAAATTGAGGGGTGGGAAAAGGATATTTTGGAAAGTCCAGAAAAGGGAGAAATGCGCGTCACGCAGAAATAACTGAAGAGCTGGTGTTGGCGCCAATTGCGCCACGGAGCGTCAATTGTGGAGGCTGTTTGTAAACGCCGACAGGAGCTTATCGTCGTCTCCAACTCGCTGACTGCCGACCTTTTTGCCACACGACAACGCTCCGACTCGATCCGACGTGACTTCGACGCGACGGGGCCTTTGTCAGTCTGCTTCTGAGCCCAACGCCGGTTGCCTGTCTAAAATCCTCCTTCATTTTCGACGCCACTCGATCTATTCTACTACGACGAACTGGTCAGAAGTTTCCTTTTATTTTTTCACTATTTAATTTCGAACGGTCCTCCACTTACTTTACTGCTCTAGTTTATTGTTCTGGATCATTATTGTTTATTATAACCTTTCGTGCCAGCCTATGCGTTATATATATTTACGTCCACTACACCAATTACTCGTATCCCGCTACACAGTCGATTCGATTTGAGATTCGAGAGGGGATCGTGGTCATTCCATTCCCCAACAGCTGGACTTTCCGCAGGTACAAACAAAAGGGTTGAACAGAAAGGTGTTTGGGGAAACAATGACTTTCTATAGAGCCAGTGAGTACCGTTCAGTGCGAGTGCGCATATTCCAGACTTCAAATTAATGCTTTTTTTCAACTCTTTTCGCAGTGTTTCTCGTAGTGAGTGAAAAACAGGTTGGTATAGAAAGAGTAGCTTATAGGATTAGTTGCAGTAGCCCGATATGTGGTTATCCTTGTGGTTGCTGCTCATGAATTCTATTGGTGTGTAGGTGCTTTACTGAACTCCTCATGGTACTCCCATGGCAGTCGTAAACTGTGGCAGTTTCTAAGTCGTTGACACCCGTTATTAGGTGCACGCATGGGGGAGCTTGAGTTGAGAAATAAATTAATGATGTGAGCGTGAGTGATGACTGTGCATTACAGTGGACAGAAGAGCGATATCAGTTTGAGTGTGAGAATTTAAACACGAGCAAGGGGACTCTGAATACATGTAAACTGGTTGTGCGGGAATCTAAGTGAAGAGGGAGTAAGGAAGAGAATTCAATTGTGAGAGAGCTGTGTTGCGGAGAGGAATGTAAAATTGAGGGGTGGGAAAAGAATATTTTGGAAAGTTCAGAAAAGGGAGAAATGCGTGTCACGCAGGAATAACTGAAGAGCTGGGCTTTCCACAGGTACATACAAAAGGGTTGAACAGAAAGGTGTTTGGGGAAACAATAACTTTCCGTTAAGTGCGAGTGCGGATATTCCAGACTTCAAATTAATGCTTTTATTTCAACTCTTTTCGCAGCATTTCTCATAGTGAGTGAAAAATAGGTTGGATTAGGAGTAGAAGGAGTAGCTTATAGGATTAGTTGCAGTAGCTCGATATGTGGTTATCCTTGTGGTTGCTGCTCACTTATTCTATTGGTGTGTAGGTGGTCTGCTGAACTCATGGTACTCTTCTGCATTTGTAAACTGTGGTGGTTTCTAAGTCGTCGAAACCCATTGTTGGGGATACGAACGGGGAAGCTTGAGTTAAGAAATAAATGAATGATGTGAGCGTGAGTGATGACTGAATTACAGTGGACAGAACAGCGATATCAGTTTGAGTGTGAGGATTTAAACGCGAATAAGGGGAATCTGAATACGTGTAAACTGGTTGTGTGGGGAAACTCAGTGAAAAGAGACAAAGAGAATTGAGTTGTGAGAGAGCTGTGTGTTGTGGAGAGGAATGTAAAATTGAGGGGTGGGAAAAGGATATTTTGAAAAGATCAGAAAAGTGAGAAATGCGCGTCACGCCGAAATAACTGAAGAGCTGGGCTTTCCGCAGATACAAACAAAAGGGTTGAACAGAAAGGTGTTTGGGGAAACAATGACTTTGTATGGGGCCAGTGCAGATATTCCAGAGGTCAAAGACCCAACTAATTCAGCCTGCCAAACACTGGAAAGAAATAGTAGTCTATTTTCACAGAAAAATGTCGTTAATTTATTTGTAAATGGGCTTTCAAACCATCGTCAGTAAAAAGATGCGAACCAATCCATGAAATCTCAGCCATGGACACTACATGGACGCTCTGCACTTCTCTTTTAAAAGACTCCCCCAGTTTGCACATCTGCACCTTCAAACTTGCCAGCGCAAAATGCTTCCAAGGTTCGATCGGCAATTTATTGAACATTGCCGTTTAATAACTGAATGTGTAGTTTAATAACTAACGTTGATTGGAACAATTAGTGCTTTAGGAGTGCTGAATTGGGTAGATAGTGAATAAATACACTCGATCCTCTCCCGTTTATGTGTTTTGCCAATCAAACAACCCTCTTGTGCCGAGGACTCAGTGGTTTAACCATCAATTGTTATAAATATCTCGAATTTTCGTGTCGAATCGAATTCATTTGCGTCGACGGCTTTGCTGAGCTGAGCCCAAAGTTGATTTGGGATTTCGGAGGGCTGTAAATACATCTCGTTCGTTTCGTTAGGATCAGGTGAAATGCCAGTCGGGACGAGCGGTTCGTTTGGCTTCATTGCGATGGCAAACATGGTGGGGACAGAGTTGAATTGCTCTCGACGTTGCTCGAGGTTTCCATTCATTCAAAAGTCCGCATGAAGTCTTTTCTATTTGATTTCAACTGAAATTCAATACAATTAGGGCTCGTGTGGTGAGAGGAGGTGATGGTGGGGATGGGTGGGGGTCAAATTTCGCTCGTCGAACCGAATTGTTTCGTTTGGGCATTTTCGAAAGAGCTTTTGATCGCCGTTGGGTTTGTTTTTCCGCACAATTCACATTGCGAATTGAAAGGGCGGTTTGTTTATTAACAGGGGAATTCGTTAGAATAATTCCATTCGTATTCATCTGCGCTGCGGGTGACTCCAATCTAAATGCCGGGCTTTGGCTCTCAAAGGCTGTCTGTCGTTCGTGTTGCAGGCTACGGAACTCCCTCCGCCATTTGCTTCAACTCGGTTTTGTCCAATTCATTTGTCACGATGATTTCTGAGATCAGCTTTTAATAACCTCGCGGACCCAACTAGTCCCATCTTTGTGTTTGGTTTGTGAGAACGTAACCATAATAGGCCAGAGTATTGGAAGTAAATGCTTTACCGTGCTGCCAATCCCCAGCCCTAGGCAAGGTTGGTTAGCGGTCACTTGGAAACCAAGTAGTGAAAGTGGAACAAGGCCTTGCTAGTTATTACTGCCGTACTGTTTTTGTCGTGACCTTCGGCACCAGCAAAGATTCATTCTAATTTAATCCTAATAGCGTCTGGTTTCGATAAAACGCTGCAAATTATTACTCAATGGATTATTGTTCTCTTGCCCAGCATGTTTGCCCACTGAGACCCATTGGTTCGGCAGGCTGAATTGGCTGGCCTCCAAAATGTCCGTAGTAGCCCTAACAGAAAGTCATTGTTTCCCCAAACACCTTCGTCCTCAAGCCCCTTTGTTACCTGCACACCCCTTCAGTTATTTCCAATTGACAATGGATTTCCCCCTATCCTAGACTTTCCTATATATCTTTTCCCACTTTTTTTTTTTTTTTTACCCGAGGGCGTGTGGGACAAGTCCCTTTGTCACTGCGGCCGCATATGGGCCTATTGTGATGCTGGCCCTTCCTTAGTAGAAGGCGTCGTACATACCCGCCCCCCTTAGGAAGCTGAGTATGTCCTTCACCACAGAGTCCGCTACGGTTTGGGGTTCAGTGGTCCCCTGACCGAAGTATTCAAAGCGTTTTGCTGCCAAGGCAGGGCATTCACATAGGATATGCTCCGCTGTCTCGTCCTCCTCATCGCAGTCTGCATTCCACCGCCTCTGACATGCCCATCTTGTTGAGGTGATATCTGAGTGGGCAGTGCCCGGCGAGGAAGCTTATCAGTCTCTCAAATCTTGTCTAGAGAGTGTCAGCATCGCCTTAGCCCTTTGGCAGGAAGGCGTGACAAGCCTTTTCGCCTGTCTTAGTCGTGGCTGGCGA
Source organism: Pachypeltis micranthus (assembly GCA_020466155.1). NCBI lineage: Eukaryota > Metazoa > Arthropoda > Insecta > Hemiptera > Miridae > Pachypeltis > Pachypeltis micranthus. Next base: position 27,790,354 of record CM035778.1, on the reverse strand, counting down.
TGCCAATGGGCGCCATTTTCTGTATCTCCCATCGAGCAACCAGACAGTTCAGGTGACTTTTCGTCAGACCCACGTGTGGTTCAGGCCCGATGGGTAGGGATTCTGTACCCCTTTTCGCGAGGCGTCAGCCTTTTCATTGCCCTCATGCCCCCTGTGCGCCGGCACCCAAATGAGGGAGAGCCTGTTACGAGCGCCGAGCTGCTTGAGCACATGGAGGCATTCCCATGCCAGCTTAGACCTAAAACTATAGGCTGCGATGGCCTATAGTCTGAGAAAATGTAGATCCGCTTGCCCTTGAGCCCTTTGTTCAGGATCTCTTCTGCAATCTCTTGGGTTTTGCACATTGTTCGCGGCTGCTTATTCAGTCAGCATGCTGACCTTATTCACAGCTGGCCGTAGACATGCCCCTGGGGACAATGCCATGGCCGTTCCACTACCCACAACCCATGGTCGCGCCTGGTAGGCGCCTGGGCATGCTTCTGGGAAGATAACCCAGAACCAGGTTTTCTCACCCCTTAATTGTATTTCTCTTCTAAACAGACAGCTCCTCCAGTCATCCTTCAGCTCTCTTGATACAGTCATCTCCCAGCTCACTCAACGATTCGCCTCGCAGCTCTCACTACTCGTACTCAACTCTATCTCTCTCTCTGCCCCTTTCCTTCCACTTAGTATCTCACAACCAGTTCCACATGCGTTGAGAGTCCCTTGTGCGTGGTTATATACTCATATTCAACCGGATATCACTATTCTGTCAAGTGTAATACAGTCCTCACCCAAGCTCACCACCTTCATCTATTTCTCAGTCCAACACCTGGTATACAGGCATGAAACGCTTCGCAGAGAAAAGGTTCCGTAGAGAAAAATGAAGCTGTACACTGCGTCTTCTTCCACATTGTCTGCTAGTATCTTATCCTGTACTGCTCGAACAGTGGAACACCAAACAATCACTCTAATCCGCATAACTCCATTTAGCTGTAGTGCTAATAAATACAACACATTAACGCTTCCTTGAGCGTCCCTATTGGTTCACATAACAATGTAGTAATGATGTACACAATGTATTACTGTTCACCTCATGCGATGTGGAACGATTGAAATTACATAGTACGTGGGTTATCGTCGCATCATCAGATATAGTATTCGTCGTCCCCCCCCCTCCCAACATTCAATTATTTTGATACTCTAAATACATGGATAGACATGTGAATGCTACTCCCCCATGTGAGGAAACCTCGTGCTTAAGGGAGGAGTTTAATTTCATAATACTATTAGGTAAACCACGGAATTACATATAAAATATGGAAAATACGTACCACATACAGAGAAAATTGTGGAGAAAAGAAAAAAAGAGAATTTTCCCTGTCCTGGACTTTCTCATCTATCATTCCCACTCCTCAATTTTAGATTCCTCTTCTCAACAATGGTAAGTCGTGCCTTGAGCATTGCCCGTGGTGTTGGAGAGGGTGCCTAGCCTCACGGCCTTTCCCCCTCTACAGCCAGCACCAATCATCTCTCTAGGGGGGATTTCCAGCGAAACCACGGTCCCCACGAGGCCAATCCTATGGCTTCATGGCCGACAGCGCCACACTTTAAAGGCTCCACGCTGCCGGCCACGGGCTGAAGCCCCAGTGGTACCCATTCTCCACAGACCACCTTCCTTCTCAGCTCAACAGACAGCTGCTTACTAGTCAGTCATTCTTCTGCTCTCGCGATACAGCCGTCTCCCAGTTCTCTCAATGATTCGTCTCTCAGCTTGCGCTACTCACAACTCTCTCTCTCTCTCTCTCTCTCTCTCTCTCTCTCTCTCTCTCTCTCTCTCACTCTCTCTCTCTCTCTCTCTCTCTCTCTCTCTCTCTCTCTCTCTCTCTCTCTCTTCACTTAGTATCTCACAACCAGTTCCAAATGTGTTGAGAGTCCCTTGTGCGCGTTTTTATTCTGTCAAGTGTAATACAGTCCTCACACACGCTCACGACGTTCATTTATTTCGCAGATTCAAACTCCCCCATTCGTGCGCACGACACAATCCATTCGATTCACGGAACAACAACGATTGACATTTTGTCGTGATAACTTGCAATATTGTCCCGCAAGTTCCTTCAAGTAGTGGGATTCGCCTCTCTACATTTACTGCGATTTCACCTTTTTACTTTCCTTGGCTCTACAAAGTAGAAAGGAAAGTTATGTAATCGGCTGAAAAAAAAATTTTGAGATTTCTTCAGATCTTTACGTTTCAGACCCTCCTGAGTCCGAAAAACACTATTTGGGAAAATGGTCTGTGTGTGTGTGAACGATTTTTTGAGAAAACCACCGTACCAAATCAGCTCAAACTTGATATCTCGCCCGCAGGTCATCATGGGACGCCAAAATAAGGGTATGAACAAAATCCACCGAAATGTAACTATAGTTATCATAGTGATCAAAACAACAAATTTTTTTTTCTCAAAAACCGCTCTAACGATTTTGATTACATTTTGAATATTGGTAGCTCTTAACATGATAATTGTACCATAAAATTCCCATTCGTGGGAAAATGACGAGAGCAGCACAATAAATATCAAAATTTTCGACGAAAAGCGTTTTTGCCGTGGTTTTTTTCCTTTTAAACTCCGCTGGAATGTTAGTAGAATGTTAAAGAAAATTTGTACTGTAGTCCAATCCAATACCTAAAGGGTGAGTGTTTAAAAACGCTCATGAGATACATGGGGCTCACTCCAGAAATTCCTGATTTTCAACTACCGCCGTTTTGCTTAATACCAGTTCTAACAATTATTACCCAATAACTCTGCAAAAGTGATTACTATCCTCCTTCAAAAAATTTTTGTTTACAGCCTCATTAATTTTCTGTGTACCATTTGCTCAATAATGGTCCTGGAATGAGTACGAGCAGCACAATAAATTCTTTAACTGTAATCGCTGCCGCTTCATGCTGCCGTAAAGCGTTGTTTGACCAAGTTCAAAGGGACTGAGTGATAAATGAATTGATTAAATAGAATTAGCCACGTGCAAAGTGAATCGTTGTAGAGCTAAGGAAAGTTGTGTGTTGCAACGCACCAGATATTTCATCTGGACACAGCCCCATACCTCTGAGACCCGTCCTATTGGGAGAGAGATTCTATCCCAATATCTGTTCTGTACAACAGCAGGCCCTCAATGGCCCTCAGGAGAAACCTTCTTCCACGTAGATGGCGGTTGGTTGCCATTAACCGTTTGCGAAGGCTACCCGGAATTTTAATTTGTGATGGAAGTCCTTGTTTTGAATTGCTCTAGCTAAATCTCATTGTACGACTAGTCAATACAGCAGCCACATCAACGTATCGTATGTGGTAGGCATTCCACTGGTCAACAAGGGAACTTCTTCATCACCATTGGTCGCCTACCTCCTGCCACAATTCGTTCCAACTAGGTCTTGATGTTAACGAGCCCTTCTCTTCTGGTCACTGCCACGGGCAAACAGACACATCGTACGTTGACGACCATGCTGTGGTTGCGCCTAGGCTATTAGAGCGTCGTTAATGCGGGCTTGACAAACGCCTTATTTCTAGTCGCGTCAGCCAATGAACCCCTGAGAATCAAAACAAACAGCTCGCGGCCGCTCGACAAATGTTAAGAACCTCCCGCGACACAAATAAACGTATGACGAGCCGAGACGGCGCATCCTTTATCTTCTCTTCCAGAAGGTATTTATTTTTAAGCTCCACGCTCCTCCGCATCCGTCTCTCAGGAGCCTCCTATGTATTTATAGTCGGCGCTCAGAATGAGGATTTCGCCCATTCAGTTGCATCTCTGCTTTGTGGGGGCGCGTTTCGAACGTGGGCTCGTTTTCGTTTCTAGGCTTTCACGAGAGATAACTTCCAGACTCCACGCTCACTAAATAGGTACATTTCCTCACAGGTGGAGAACTTCAGTGCTCACACAGTAAATAGTAGATTTGAAATCAAGGTTTCTATTATGTAGTTCTGTCTGTAGTTAAATGACGATGGCCTGGAAGCTCGTTGAGGGTTCTATTCTACTAGATCCTTCAGCTTAAATCCCCAGTGCTTTAATTACTAGCATGCATACGTGGGATGTTAGGTAGCGCATGAGAATATTATTTAAAAACGCTTTATTCGGCAAACTTTAAATCATCTTACTCAAAGACCTTTTACCAACGAAGAAAAACAAGAGGTGCAATTCTTCGGCGTCTGACTGTTACCTTGAGCGTTCAATGCCTGTCAGATCACTGCGTATGAACGTAGCCTGCTCATCCTGACTAGTGAGGGCCGAGGCCCATCATAGCCACGCTGCACTGCGCTAGACTGAACCCTGCTTTGCTTATCTTTCTCATCACCTGTCAACACTCCTTCGTCCGACCTGGGATCTGCAAGATCTCCTGCCTGGAATTTTTCATACTCCTTCTACTTATGTCTGGGCTGAACCTCGTAGCTGAGGTGGGTTATTTTTTCTTTTTGTTCTATTTAGAGCAGGAGGCAACAGCTCGTTCGGGTAGTCTGCGCCTTCTACTTATGGATTGAAGTATTCCCGTTATTGGCTAGTCTTGGCACGCTCAACCAGGAAGAAAGTAACAGCGGTAATTCTCCCAAGTAGTAACTGATCGTAAAAGCCGTGTTCCGTGTCTATGTAATGGCCCTCCAACGAAAACCCTGCAAATTATTATACAATGGTTTATTATTCTCATGAACTGATTGACCTAGTATTACTGCTCCGAGACCCATTCCATTCGATTCTGCATCGAATACTAGTAAACCATACGAAACATTACCTGACTACAATGGAACTACGGAAATTTAAAAAATATTCCCTCGGCGCCAGGCGCCCGTAAACGTCTGATCCGATGGAGGGGTGGGACGAGGGCTTCCAGCGAACCCTCGCACGGCAATTGGCAAGGCGTTGCGAGTCCAAAGCTCGCTGCGAGTCGAGCGGGTCTTGAAAATGATACAAACCACGGCTTATTTACGATTATACTGCGTTTCGTTAATTTTTTAAACCATTTTTTGCCCATAAAAACCATGGGCTTCGTCCGATTGGATTGCCGAGATGACAGGCACAACTAGATACCAAATGGGATATTTGTGCGAAAGAACGAATTTTTTAGACCACGTTAAAGGCACAAAACGGCCCGGACGGGGGACGGTGGACAGTGGACGGGAGACGGGGGACGGCCATTGCAGATTTGGAATCCCCATGTCTTGAAACGTAAAGTATCAAATTTTGAGGGGGGGTTGTAAAAATTTTTCGTGACCGAAAACATAGGGTTGTTATTCATTCTGAATAATAAACCAAAAGCACACAATCTGGATAGCAATACGTCTATTCAGTGCCTTCCTTAATAGTAATTAAACTAGCGTTCAATGTCTACTAGCACTCTATCCACAATAAACGAACCAGTACTCTCTTTGAAAATAAAAAGGCAGCATTCGAGGGTTGTGTCGAAATTCACTAGACCATTTGGGCCACTGACTGCCTTCCTCAAATCTGATTAGTAACAAAACTGACGCAGTTCCTCCTTGTATTTCTGATAATACTGCGACATGTTTCCTGCTAAGTGCTAAAGGAATGCTCTCCAGAAAATATCCCTACCAGGACCATGGCATGCCTCCAAGGAATAACTAGAGAGTTCAAGTTGGAAGAGGCTGCAGTCCTTGCTATTGACGTTGTGCCCGAGCGAACGAACTTTCGGTTGCCATTCGGTGTTAGCGTCTACTCACGGGAACGATGGGGCCGCCCTGCAGTGGTATACTGATGGTTCGGTAATGGGAGGCAGAGCTGGACCGGGCATTGTTGGGCCCAACTAGTCTTGCTAGGGCGGCTTAAAGAAACAAATCCCAGCTGTAAAGATCTACGCAGAATTGATCCTGACAGAAGGATTTAAGGGCATGCAGGACATATTCTTGGACAGCCAGGGGCCTTAAAGGCTATTTCAGCCCATTCAGGTGCAGGCAGGAATGGGAGTGTCTTCAAGCGCTCAAGCGGCTCACTGCCCATAATATGCTCTCCTTTATCTGGGTGGTGGCTCATAGGGGGCATGAGGGCAACGTAAAGGCTGACTGCCTTGCGAAAAGGGATACGGAATTCCTACTCATCGGGCCTGAACCCTACGTAGGTATGACGAAAAGTCACCTGAATCGTCTGGTGGCTCGATGGGAGAGGCAGGAAAGCAGCGCCCATTGGCATCGCCAGCCATGACTAAGAAGGGCGAAAAGACTTGTTACACCTTCCTCTCTAAGGGAGAAGACGGTGCTGACACTCTCCAGACAGGATCTTAGCTACCCCTGCCCACCTCAACAAGATGATTCTCAGTGGCGGTGGAATGCAGACTTCGCAGAGAGGAGGACGAGACGGCTGAGCACATCCTATGTGAATGCAATCCTATGTACGACGCCTTCTATTAAGAAAGGGCTAGTGTCACAATAGGCCCATACGTGGCCTGAGTGGCAAAGGGACATAGTCCCGTATGCCCTCGGAAAAGAAGAAAAAATATCTGGTGCGTTGCAACACACAACTTTCCTTAGCTCTACAACACTTCACTTTGTACATCGCTAATTCTATTTAATCAATTCATTTATCACTCAGTTAATTTGAATCTTGGTCAAACACCGCTTTACGGCAGCAGCAAGCGGTAGCGCTTACAGTTCTAGATTTTATTGTGCTGCTCACACTCATTTCAGGACCATTATTGAGCAATTAGTACACAGAGAATTAATGGGGCTGTAAACAAGAATTTTTTGAAGAAGGATAGTAATTACTTTTGCAGAGTTATTGGGTAAAAACGTTTAGAACTGGTAGTAAGCGAAACGGCAGTAGTTGAAATTCAGGAATTTCTGGAGTGAGCCCCATGTATCTCATGAGCGTTTTTAAACACTCACCCTTTAGATATTAAATTGGACTACAGTACCACTTTTTTTAACATTCTACAAAAATTCCAGCGGAGTTTATAAGGAAAAAACTGTGCTAAAAATGCTTTTCGTCGAAAATGTTGATAATTTATTGTGCTGCTCTCGTCATTTTCCCACGAATGGACATTTTATTGTATAATTGTCTTATTGAGAGCTATCGTTATAAAAAATTTAATCAAAATCGTTAGAGCCGCTTTTGGGAAAAAAAATTTGGTGTTTTGATCACTATGATAACTATAGTTAAATTTCGGTGGATTTTGCTCATACCCTTATTTTGGCGTTTCATGGTAACCTGTAGGCTAGACATCATGTTTCAGCTGATTTGGTACGGCTGTTTTCTCTAAAAACCGCGCTAAAATCGATTTCGTCGAAAATTTTGATAATTTATTGTGCTGCTCTCGTCATTTTCCCACTAATGGGAATTTTATGGTATAATTGTCTTGTTGAGAGCTACCAATATAAAAAATTTAACCAAAATCGTTAGAGCCGTTTTTGAGAAAAAAAATATTTGGTGTTTTGATCACTATGATAACTATGGTTAACTTTCGGTGGATTTTGTCCAAACCCTTATTTTGGCGTCCCATGGAGATCTTCGGGCGAGATATGAAGGTTGAGCTGATTTGGTACGGTGGTTTTCTCTAAAAATCGTTCACAGACACACAGACCATTTTCCCAAATAGTGTTTTTCGGACTCAGGGGGGTCACGTGAAACGTGAAGATCTGAAGAGAACTCAAAATTTTTTTTCAGCCGATTACATAACTTTCCTGTCTACTTCGTAGAGCCAAGGAAAGTAAAAATGTATGTCATACGCTGTCACTCATTATGGATTTGTGCGAATGGATCATTGCTTCCTGGTCCGGTGTGCAGCGGTTTTTGGATAGCTGTTCAATGGCAAAATGAAATCATTCTGGTGTCTGTTAGTGATCTACGAACGCAACAGCTTTCCAGTGTTGCATAGCCCGTGCAGTTGGATCCTGCTTAATCGCCACTAACATCCTCATGCCAGCAGCAGGCACTTGAGTTTTTTCTGCGTGCAAGTCCGTGAACTTATCACTTTACCCTTCTCTTCGTGTAGTTTGATAGTCTGACAAACCGTAAACAATAACTTCAACTCTTGGTCAGTCGGATGTGAATGTAAATCCAAACTTCCCGTTCTCACCCTCACTGTGAAATTCAGGTCAGCCGCGTCGTTTATGAATATTCACTGTGGGCGGGAACAGTCAGCAATCGACCGGTGAAATAGTGAATGAGTAGGCGATATAGAATCGAACCTGAAATGGGTCGCAGTTTGTCAATTTTGGGTGTGCGTCCAGAAGAACGGGGTAACTTGTAGACTTTCTTTCAGCCCCAGTGCAAAATTTAAGGCTCGTTCGATGTTAATGCTCAGGAGTGGAGTCAGTTTCGAAAAGCAACCCCCGGGATTCCACTTAAGAAAACAAATTCGATTTAGTGGGGGGAAAACGACATCTTTTAACGCTCTTCTACAAAAGAGAGACGAAATTCCTTTCAACAAAAGAAGACAACTTAAAAGAAAAGATAAAGAATAACATCGTTAAGGGAAGATGTAATTTACGATAGAGGGGGAAAGCAAATCATCCTTTTCTGGGCGCAGGGCTGTGGAGGCTGTCTGCCGCGCTCATCACTATTGAGCTCTGAAATATACGACGCATTAGAAGTGAATATTGTATCACAGCACGGAATCGTTTTCGCATTCCGGAGAACATTTAACATCGTTACATCTCTCCTTTGTGACGACATATTCCCCTGAACAGGTGTTACGGAAAAGAAGCCCCTCGCCGGTTCTTAATATTGGAAATGTTCTTTCCCAGCGGAACATTACGTGCCTGGATGACGACGTTTACTCATCGTCTTCTCTAAAGCGAAGTGTCTGGTGGAAGATTGGTTTTCTTTGAGGGAAGAGGGATGGTAATGACAACGTTCATCCGTTATCTCTTGTGCTCAGCTTCTATATCAGGCGGCCACAGCATCTCAGTGGTTTATTTAAGAATTATCCAAACGTTGAACGCAACTCATTTGATAAGAAGTAAGGGAACGAATCCGATTTGATAAGAAATCGATAACAGCGCAATAAATGTGTGTCCGAACATTAAATGATCACCAATTTCCTTCGAAGCCGCATTAAGGGAGAGTCCTGATTGGTTTTTCTCTCTATTTTCCTTTAGAAATGAGAAAATTCCAAGCAATAGCTGTCGTTCGTCCTTTCTACTTTGCGGCGATATGGTGACGCGGACCAGCTCTCTGCAACGCTTTCTTCAAAGGTTTTCTCAGGTGGCTGACTGCGAGCGGTACGCCTACGGGGACGACATGACAGTGCTGATCTGTGAACAGACAGTCGACCAGTCAAAAACACGTCAAGTGCTCCGAACCATCATCCATTGGTGCGACAATGGCCAACAGCCAGCGGCTGAGGCAAAATCGTCTGTAAAGGTGGCAGTGTTTGGGGAACCCTGGGAGTGGGGATAGTGCCCAGCCTTACCGCCACTACCTCTCCCACACCAAGCTCTATTTCACTTCAGGAACTCCTAGCAAGACCAAACCCTTAGCTTCATGGCTGGCAGCGTCAAGCCCTAAAGGCTCCATGCCACCAGCCGTGGACAGAAGCCCTGTGGTACCCATTCTATTCGGTTGGGCTCGAGCAGCCTCCAAACCTGAATAGGTAGCAGGCTTTGGTGACTGAATAGCCATGAGGCGTTCCACCGCCTGCACATCTGCGAAGTATAAGGCAGTGTTTGGGAAACCCTGGCAGTGGGTAGAGTGCCCAGTATTGTGGCCTCTACCACCCCCTCGCCACAACCTAGATTACTTAGGGAACTCCTAACAATCTACATTACTTTGAGAATTCCCTGGTGAGACCACAGCCGCCACAAAACCAAACCGTTGGCTTCACTGCTGGCATCTCGCCCTAAAGGCTCCATGCTACTGGCTGCGGGTAGAAGCCCCCGTGGCTTTATGGCTGGCAGCGTCACGCCCTAGAGGTTCCAACGCCACTGGCAGCAGGCACAAGCCCCGTGGTACCCATTCTATTTGGGCGTGGCTTGATCAGCTCTGCACCTGAATAGGTAGCATGCCTTGGTGCCAGAATACCCAAGAGGCGTTCCACTGCCTGCAAATCTGCCAAGTATAAGCAAGTGTTTGGGAAACTGTGGCAGTGGGGGCAGTACCCAGCCTTGTGGCCTCATCCTCTCCCCGTCACACCCTACTTCACTTTGGGAACTCCTACCAACCACAGCCCCCATGAAACCAAACCCTTTGCTTGATGGCTGGCATCTCGCCCTAAAGGCTCCATGCCACTGGATGCAGGTAGAAGCCCCATGGTACCCATTCTATTTGGTTGGGCTCGAGCAGCCTCCAAACCTGAATAGGGTGCAGGCTTTGGTGACTGAATAGCCATGAGGCGTTTCACCGCCTGCACATCTGCGAAGTATAAGGCAGTGTTTGGGAAACCCTGGCAGTGGGGAGAGTGCCCAGCATTGTGGCCTCTACCTCCTCCTCGCCACAACCTAGATTACTTTGGGAACTCCTAACAACCTACATTACTTTGAGAATTCCTGGAAAGACCACAGCCGCCACAAAACCAAACCCTTGGCTTCATGGCTGGCAGCGTTATGCCCTAGAGATTCCACGCCACTGGCAACGGGCAGAAGCCCCACGGTACCCATTCTATTTGGTCATGGCTTGAGCTGTCTCTGCACCTGAATAGGTAGCCTGCCTCAGTTCCCGAATACCCAAGAGGCGTTCCATCGCCTGCAAATGTACCAAGTATAAGCGAGTGTTTGGGAAACTGTGGCAGTGGGGGCAGTACCCCGCCTTGTGGCCTCAACCTCCCCGTCACACCCTACTTCACTTTGGGAACTCCTACCAACCACAGCCCCCACAAATCCAAACCTTTGGCTCCACGGCTGGTGGCATCACGCCCTGAAGGTTCCACACCACTGGCTGTGGGCAGGAGCCCCGTGGTACCCATTCTATTTGGTCACAGTTTCATCAGCTCCGCAGCTGAATAGGTAGCAGTGCCAGAATAGCCAAGAGGCTTCCGCCAGCAAAGGTGGCAGCAGTATTTCCTTATCCCGCAGTACGTAACTGGTGTATAGCGAATACTGGAGTGGCCCGAGTATGATCCCTTGTGCCGATTGTTTCAGGTTCGGAAGAGGCGTCTTTTAGGCCTTCATGCCAAACTTTGTTCATCGCCTGAGTGACCTTTAGGAAGAGTTGGTTATGCGCACTTGTTTGGAGTGTTTTGTTTAAATAAAAGTTACCTGTGTTTACTACAGAGAACTCACCAATTACTCCTTAGAAAGACCCTTTTCTGCTGTTTCGTTAGTCTAGTGAGGTTTTCCCCACGTCCCGGACAGCTCTTGATGCCAAAATTAACCAGCGAATGTGAGAATTCTTGAAACTTAACAAAACAAGGGTTGTGGAGGTGCTATCCCTCGTGACTTTCAGCTCCACTGTGCTCTTTTGTGTTCAGGACTCCACGCATTAAACTTGGAAGGTTCATACCATTTTGTTTGGTCGCTGTGCGTTGAGATTGTTGTTCACGTCCTTCTCGCTTCTACTCACCTTTTGTATGGAACGGGATTTTTCTGGGCAAAAAAATGCGGTAGAAATGAAATTGGAGAGAATTGAAGCGTTTGTTTCCATCTTTTTGTTCACTCCGTTTAATAATAACGTTCTATTCCATTTTAATATGAATTCCGGTGCCCCGCCCGACGAGCAAAGCTCTTCCTTTTGTTGTCCGTTCACTGATGCGAACTTCCCATTCAACCAGAAGGATTCATTCGAGCGCATGTGAATACGTTGTACCTTCTACGGACTCGAAGGGATTTCAATATCGTTTCGCTGCCGTGGATTCGATAAACCGTATGTTTCTGAGCGTTTCGGGGCGGAATTTATGTCTTAACGGAAAACTGGCCCGTAAATCCGACCTGCAAAACAGTCGATAGTTTGGCCGCGTTTGCGAAATACTTCGTCAGGGCCCCGCGCGAGCCCCACAATCTTCATTTCTGGAAGTTGAGTTCGGTACACATTTTTTGGAGTTTGGACAGTTTTAGGGGAGATTGGAAGGAGGTAAAGTTAACGTACGTATTAGGTGAGTCCGTCTCTTCTGGCTGGTGAGACCATACTCAAGCGCTGAAAGCTACAGAAACAGTAAAAACTAAATGGTCGTGGGTATAGTACGTGACTTTGGAGGCAGTTGTTGGATGTTCACATGCCACGCAGGTAGTTCGATTTGACGCTACCGCTTACGCTCAATTAGTAAGGCTGTTCATGGACTTGTTATCGTTTCCAATGAAGGAATGGAACGAGGTGTAACTCATCGGAGTCGTACCTGCCGCTTCCGGAAGAAGAGTGAAGACGCAGTCGGCTGAGAAAGAAGTGGGGGAAAACTTGGACCTAACGGCCGGTGGACCGGTGGAGTAGGGTAGGCATCCAGATTCATGTATTAAAGTAATTGGAACTTCACGGCCAGACGATGATGTCTTTATATCGAAAGCGCTCACCCACAGCGTTTTGGTTTATTATTCATTCTGAATAATAACCCTATGTTTTCGGTCACGAACAATTTTTTACAACCCCCCCTCAAAATTTGATACTTTACGTTTTTCAAGACATGGGGATTCCAAATTTCCAATGTCCGTCCGCCGTCTGGGCCGTTTTGAGCCTTTAACGTTGTCTAAAAAATCCGTTCTTTCGCACAAAAATCCCAGTTGTGCATGCCATTTCGGCAATCCGATCGGACGAAGCCCATGGTTGATATGGACAAAAAATGGTTAAAAAATTACAAAACGCAGTATAGTCGCAAATACGCTGTGTTTCGTATCGTTTTCAAGGTATTTTTACATCCTGGGTCGATTGGGAATGAGTATCAGACGTGTACAACTGCGTATAGGGAAATTATAGTAGCCAACTAATTGAATGAACTCGCGGGAATTACAGCGGAAGTCAACGTTTCGTCATTTGTACTCCCTCCCTCCCTTCTGTCTCATCAAAAACCACCCGCCTGCTCGCCTCGCAACGTCGTGCCAATTACAGAGGGTTCACTGGAAGTCCCCGTCCCAATTTCTCTGACTCTTTTTGCCCGACGGGGCGGAGGAAGGTTAGGGCCACTTCCTTCGCACACCCCTACATCGGATATTAAATGCCTACAGACGTTTACGGGCGCCTGGCGCCGGGGGAATATTTAGTTTCCGTAGTTCCATTGTAGTCAGGTCATGTTTCGTATGGTTTACTAGTATTTTTCGATGCTGAATCGAATGGAATGGGTTTCGGAGCAGTAATACTAGTTGTTAATAATAAACCGTTGTGTAATAATTTGCAGGGTTTTTGGAAGTTGAGTTCGGTACCAATTTTTGGAGTTTGGACAGTTTGAGGGGAGGTTGAATTGGGGCTGGCATCACCTGAGAAAGTGTTTCAGGAGTCGAATCAGCTTCCACTTGCTCCTGGATGTGCGTATTATTGCATTCTCTTCACAGTTACCCCCTTTTGACAATTAGCTCCATTCGAGGAGAATCTCAAGTAGCGTTTGCTGGCAAAATATGACGTGGGGTGAAGTTTTACGCGGCGCAAAGTACTATTTATGTGGTTATTATCATTATTGATTGTTATTGAAGAGGATTTGTTGTTTCAAGGGAGATGGAAGCCCCATGGCCCTGTCTCCTCCTGGTCGTTTCATAAAAAAGTCTTTCTTTCTCACTCCCTCCCTATTTCCTCTTCATAATTAACGTAGAACTGAGGGAAAGCTGGTGACTCGTAGAAGTGCTGTAAATGTACTCCATTACTCTTAACGGCAGCGCTGAATCAGCTTGTGCGTGTTACTTTGATGCGTTCTGAACTGGAAAGTGGCGCGATTGCTCGTACAAGTTGATTTCTGGATGAAATTATTAACAGAAGTTCTTCGGAGTGTAGCTATATTGCGCGATAATACCGTAATGAGTGATACTCTTTGATGGCGAGCGAGAACTCGAGAAAACTGACCGTTTGAGGGAATGACAGGCAACAACGAACGGAACTAACGGCCCTTTCCTACAACCCAACTTTGGGAACAAGCTACCGATACGACCAGGTAACCTGTTATAATAGAGAAAACGCTCTCTGAGAGCCGTTTGAGTCGGGAACACTCGCTCTCAAGTTCTCCGGTAGGTGATCAGAGGGCATAACAGAAACGAGGAACTCCCGGAAGAAGATAACCGAACTCCCGAAACTCCCCACGTGGAGACCTGGCAAAACCCGTTTCCATCCCAGTTTTCCCGAGGCAATGGAAGAGATGGAGGGGTAGAAAGCTGAGATCCCTCGGGGCTATCGCGGTTACAACTTACCTAATAACCATACCCTCCCTCTTCAACCCTCCATAAAACTTTCCTCTTAAATATCATAACGTCCCCTTAAGCTCCACTCCTCTAATCTCCTCCCCACCCCCTCCCTGAGTAATAAATTAATTAAATTAAATAAAGCTCTTGAAATGTTGAAAAGCATCATCACCTATTACTTAAAAAGGGGGAGAGAATAAGAAGAGAGTAAAAATTAGTTGCAAATTTACGATAACAAGATTTATCTTAATTAGATTTGCAAGATTCATTTCCCACTGCTCTGTCTGCAATGCGGCGAAGGAACTAAATGTCCATTGTCACTACGGAGTTGAAATACCTTTATCAAGTGAGTGCAGCTTTCAACTTCCATACGCTCCAGCCCGCTCTCCAATATCCTGCTGACGATTGTGTGTTAACCTAGAACCAGCATATGCTCAGTTTTATGGATGTAGTTTCGTAGGTTCCTCTCGCTTTGCTCTCTCAGGGAACCTGGGAGGTAGGATCGGTGACCTGGCAACCTGGCCAAGGCTGGAGACTTTGAAGATGTTCATTAGCTGTAGAGTTCACCCCTCGGTCCATGTCTCACACTGCTCTGAGACCTTGTAGTAGAAGCAAGCCTCCTGCAAGGCCTCTACGCTTAGGACTGCGGCCATCCACAGGCAGTACTGCTGCACACAGGAGCGTCAGCCCACACTTCTGCTTTGTACAGCAGCTCCCAGCTCCCAGCTCACTGACCCTCGACCGGCTTTCTTTTTACTTTCCTTGGCTCTACGAAGTAGAAAGGAAAGTTATGTAATCGGCTGAAAGAAAAATTTTGAGTTTTCTTCAGATCTTTACGTTTCAGACCCCCCTGAGTCCGAAAAACACTATTTGGGAAAATGGTCTGTGTGTGTGTGTCTGTGAACGATTTTTAGTGAAAACCACCGTACCAAATCAGCTCAAACTTCATATCTCGCCCGCAGGTCATCATGGGACGCCAAAATAAGGGTTTGAACAAAATCCACCGAAAGTTAACTATAGTTATCATAGTGATCGAAACACCAACTATTTTTTTTCTTAAAAACGGCTCTAACGATATGGATTAAATTTTTTGCGTTGGTAGCTCTCAATATGGCAACTATACCATAAAATTCTCATTTGTGGGAAAATGACGAGAGCAGCACAATAAATTATCAAAATTTTCGACGAAATCGATTTTAGCGCGGTTTTTAGAGAAAACAGCCGTACCAAATCAGCTGAAACATGATGTCTAGCCTACAGGTTACCATGGGGCGCAAAAATAAAGGTATGGGCAAAATCCACCGAAAGTTAACTATAGTTATCCTAGTGATCAAAACACCAAATCTTGTTTCTCAAAAACGGCTCTAAAGATTTTGATTACATTTTTTATATTGATAGCTCTAAATAGGGCAATTATACCATAAAATTCCCATTCTTGGGAAAATGACTAGAGCAGCACAATAAATTAACAAAATTTTCGACGAAAAGCGTTTTTAGCGCGGTTTTTTCCTTACAAACTCCGCTGGAATGTTAGTAGAATGTTTAAAAAAATGGCATTGTAGTCCAATCTAATACCTAAAGGGTGAGTCTTTAAAAACGCTGATGAGATACATGGGGCTCACTCCAGAAATTCCTGGACTTCAACTACCGCCGTTTCGCTTACTACCAGTTCTAGCGGTTTTACTCGATAACTCTGCAAAAATGATTACTATCCTCTTCAAAACAATCGTGTTCCCAGGCTCATTAATCCTCTGTGCACCAATTGCTCAATAATGGTCCTGCAATGAGTACAATCAGCACAATAAAATCTGGAACTGTAATCGCTACCGCTTCCCGCTGCCGTTAAGCGTTGTTGACCAAGTTCAAATTAACTGAGTGATAAATTAATTGATTAAATAGAATTAGCGACGTACAAAGTGAATTGACGTAGAGCTAAGTTGTGGTTCGCTCCGTTCTAGAAACGTCTTCAAAGACGACGTCCATCGTCTCCCTGACTATTTTGTGCCCACGTAGTGACGGGTGTCGTTTGTTGCCTGTGGCTGGTCTGACTGGTCTGCTTTGGACATTCCGTTAGCATCTTCTTCTCGCGTTATCGTTTATAATTACTGCATTACCTGATATTCTCGTGCTTGTTTCGTACAATAACTAAGTAATTAGCTTCGACTAATACAAGTGGAGTTCTGACATGGCGATCATAACAAGCGACAAGCCTCTCAAATGGTTGGTTACAGTGACTGAGTTGGCGCTATGCAGTCTTCCATCATCGACGTTTGACGGAAATTGACCGAGTTATCTCTTCAGCTTCTGCTTCAATCGTAGTTAATGGTATGACGATGACGCAGCGTATCAGAAACGGTATAATCAGTCAAACTCTCGCGGCTTTATTACTTCATCGTGTTCATTCCATTACCCCGCTCGCGTCCGACGACTGATCAAGCATCCCCCCTTCTCTCCACTGCTCCCGTGTATGTCAGCCGGATTACAGTTCATCTTCCATCGCGTTTATACGATTCGCTGGATCACTTTTCCGATAAAATGAACTCAGCGTTATCCTGTTTGTTTAACCGACGTTTGCGCTATGTTCCGCCTCCCTTTCAGTCGCCAAACATTCAGAACCAGCTTCTTCGTCAACAAACCGACCGACTGAGTCAGAAAGCCTCCGGGGGCTGTTCAGATTGAAATAAAGAGAACGGGAATTTTCGTAGCAAATTTGTCGAGCTTCGATCAAAACTGTGGATCTTCCATTCAGCGTTTGCGTTAAAGAAGGAACTTACCAAATTCGGTCGATGTTCCACTCCGATGTGTGCGAAATAGCAAATTAGAGAAAGCAGCCGTTTTCAAATCAGGTTCTGAGACTGATTTGTGATTTGATGAATGATCACATTTTTGTCGGGGATTTTATTCTCAAGTGAAGTCCTCACTTTTCTTAAATATTCCTCCCCCACCCTCAGGGATCTCCGCATAAAAAAAAAAGTTTCAATCCTCCGGGCCTCGCTACCCGCTATCAACATATCGAAATTTTATCCGGTTGCGTTTAACGAGAATCTCGGGGCCAGACCGGAAAAGTTGGTCGGGCGAGTGGAAAATATTCTAATTATCCCCCCGAGTTGGGAGAGAAATCAAAGGGAAGAGGCGAAGAGTTTGAAGATCGAGCGATAGCGAGCGCAAGGTTCCAGAAGCGGCAAAAGAGATACCAGCCCTCCGTTGGTAAACTAGGTAATTTAAGTTTTAATTATCTGAAGAGGACCTGACAGGAATTTAAATCTCCTTCAACGGGTAAACTCGAGCGGACCGAAGTTTTCGCGATGCCAGTGGAGCGAGTGAAGCAAATAGCTACGTTTTCCTCCTCCTCTGTGAGAGAAAGTCGGAAATTAAAGTTATTGATTTTACATTTTCTTGATGGCTCCGTTAAAATTTCGGATCAGCTTCGGCATTTGTTATAGAACAGTAGCTCTTGTTGGAGTGTTTTCCACAAAGACAACGCGCCCTGTCAGACCGCGCTCCTCATTCGCGAATTTTTCGCCAAAAACTCCATGAAACCCCTTCCCTAGCACTCCTACTCTCCTGACCTGGCCCCCTGTGACTTCCGGCTGTTCCCTAAACTCAAATACCCCATGCTAGAGCTGGGATTTCAGACGACAGAGAAGATCAAGCAAAAAACGCATGAGCAGCCTATATAGCATCACAGGAGATGAGTATTCCCGGTGTATGGACCAATGGAAACACTACTGGGAGAAGTGTTTGCGTAGCCAAGGGGGTTACTTTGAAGGGAATAATTTTAAAGATAATTTAATAAAGTGTCTTTGAGAAAGTCCTGGAACTTTGTGATCAGACCTCGTATAACCGTTTCGCAGGGTTTGCGAAGAAGGTTATGACAAAAAAACCGTGCCCACTGTTGATCTTTCCATTTGAAACTTACCACCCAGGTCATATCTCCGCGTGATAACACACGGGCAACAGCTCTCCACCGGGAGACTGGTCAAATGACCAAATGACAACCTCGGGTCTGGGTTCAGTGGATGCCGAGCGAGTGCGTGGAGTATTCCAATCACATCATGCCCTATGGCTCTGCACTGGGGGTCTTGTTAGATTAAGCTCCACTCCACATACATGTTAAAAGGATGGCATTCCTCCAGGCTGTGCGTACGTTGGAGTTGGGTCTGATCATGCGGGGGAGGAAGAGTTCCTGCCACTTGATCCCTGACAAGGGGAAGGTGGAGGGGCCCGAACTGCATGTGGTAGACTCAATGCCTGCGAGGTTCAACTTCGTGTTACCCTTTCGGATACTCATTCATGAGCGATCCAGGTGGGAAGGGTTAGTTCCCGCTTTTTAAGCTGGAGCCCTGGTATACTACGCTTATGGCTCGGTGCATGGTGGCCTCGCAGGGGCAGTCATCTTTGGGCCTAGAATCAGAGCGGCGATCGCATTGGGGTCTCTGGCCATGGTGTTCCAGGCAGAGATGGCTGCCGTGACGGTCTGTGTGCAGGGGCTGCTGCAGAGGGGAGTGAAGCAGCAGAGAATCTACATCATGGTGGACAGTCAGGCCACTCTCAAGGCGTTAGCCTCATACTGTCTTACACCGTGGCAGGTGTGGGAGTGTCTGACTGGACTGAAGGCCCTGGCTGAGGACAACAGTGTAACACTGTGTTGGGTGCCAGGGCATCAGGGTATAGAGGGAAACAAACGGGCTGATGGGTTGGCTAAGAAGGGATTGGCGCAGATCCCTTTGGCCCTGAGCCCTTTGTTGGGACTACCTACGTAGAGAGGTTGGCGTATCGGAGGATAGGTTCAGGGCTGCGCATTGGCAGGGCAGGTGAGACCAGTGCCGTGGGGCCTGGGGGTGGTGCAAGGGGGCCATCTGAGACAACAGGCCCATTTGTGGCTGCAGTGAGGGTATCACCTGCATCCACCATTTCAAAGAAATAAAAATAAAATTCCAATCACGCATTAGTGATCTGACAGTCATTTGATCTTGAAAAAAGCGGTATTTACTATGTACGTGTAGTGGGATGCGTTTCGAATATGCGCATAGACGAATTGTTCAACAGTTTAGCGAGGTTAGTATAGTAAATCATTTTCCCCGCGTGGAAATTGTGACTTGCACCGGTTTTTGTACCAGAGGCGTCCATGTTCTTTCCCTTCAAATTTGGCTTTTCGATTGATACGACGAAGATCCGCCTTTAGGTCGAACTTTCCAAATCACTGTGCGTACGAAATGACGAAAAACAAGGTAAAAAGCCAATGCTGATCCGAACAAAAGCTGGTAGGAAATTTTCTCTTTCAAGTTGTGCTTACTTGGCTGGTTTTCCCTTCAACGAGAAACTCTGGAAAAGGGCGCGATCCGAAGTAAGCGAACTTTCAGCTGACTAAACTGTGGCGGAGTTTGAAAAGCGCCAAGTTTTTTTTCCCCTCTCAGTCGGCTCTGAAATCGAAGAACGATCTCGTTGACGTCAGCCGTTGAAGAAAATAGCGTGTTTTCCCGATGTCCTCTTTTTCTGAAGGGTTTCCCGAGATCTCCGACAAAGTGATAAATTGCGCCTCAGCGAGAAAGAGGGAGCGAGAGTAAAAAGCATCAATCGGCTCGTATTCCAGAATAACATCTTCAACTAAACTTCTCAAAACACAAGTTGGGCATCAACGAGCTGCCCTCACATTGACGGGGTGTGGCGTCTTCGCCTGACCCTCGGTTGCCCCATGATTGAGTGTTAGTTCAGCTAAGGGCATAACTGCGTTGATGCCGTTTAGACTCGATTAACAGTACCTAACCGCTTCCAGCCGCAAAACCGGGTTTCACCAGATCCGGTTAAGCTCTAGCACTGATCAAGCGTTAACCCAAAAAAATTGGTCTGTTAGGTCTGGTTAGCTCTTATCTTTCTTTATCATATCTTGATATTTGCTCTCCATTATCATGCTCCGTCGAGTAATCGAGTCGTTCTCTTCTATTTACATATGTTTTGTAATAATAACGAACGGTCGTGACCCCTGGAACGACGGCCAAATATCTGGGCACCATCTTCTCCCCAACAGGCCGCCCAACCGAACGCCTGCCCAGGTCAGGTACTTGTGTGGCCCTATGTGGGGGGGCCCCTGGGGGCCTGCTGCCTTTATTACCGGGTCATTTTCCTGCCGATTGTGCTATATGCTGCAGCGGTTGGGTGAGTTGCCCCCTTCTGGCGCTGTAGGTAAATGTGGGTACCCATTGGCTGGATCTTACCCTGGACCTGGCTGTTCTGCAGTCCGGCGCGGAGCGCTTATGGACTAACTTGTGTCACGCTAGGGCTAAGTGGAAGCGTATATCTCGCGTGACGACAGGAAGTTTTGGAGAAAGAAAAACTAGGCAATAATAAATCAAAATTATATTAACATAAAGGGAAAAAGAAAGAGAATCCTCGGACAAAATCAAGTGGCGGAAAGAAATTAAAACAGGGGACTTACGGAACCGATTTGCAAAGGCGGAAACGGAAGGTTTCTGACGTCGGCGGTATCGATGGAGACAATGCCAAAAACCCCAGCCGCTCGCGCGCGTAGCCCCTTTGAGAGAGGGGACTTGCCCCTTCTCAATGCCTGTGGCCCCCCCAGCGCCTCTGTCGCGTCATGTGACTCGTCACACTTGGAAGCCTCAGCCAAGCGTCAACTTGAGCTCGCACATGATGCCATCCTGGATGCTTGGCAGGCCCAGTGGGATCAGGGCCCCACAACCTGACAGCTCCATGGCACCATCCCCTCCATTCGGGACTGGCTGGGAATGGAGGGTTGGAACCCCTCCTTCCCCATGCTCCAAAAGCTGTCCATCTCTTTTAAACAGCGCCTCTTCTTTTTCAAGCGCCGTACATTTGACCTCTGCCAATGTGGGGGGGGGGGGGGGAGTGACGATGCAGTGCCCCCCCCCCCCCCCCTCAAACTAAGGCTCTCCATCCTAACCCAGAATTTGGAGATGTGCCTGCAGAACTGGAAGTTGTCTTGAAAGACTTCTCTACCCCCCCCCCCTCCTTTGCTCCAACGAGCTAGCAGGCCAAAACTGGCTCCCACTCGTTACCCCATCAGGAATAATAATAATAAATAAAGATGCTGTTTACAAATGCGCAGTTATTGTAGTTGCTTTTCCACTAATATGTTAAATAATCGTCATCTCACCCTGCGCCTCTGATGGATATGAGAGCATTCTGACGACTTCAAGGTGTATGAATTTAAATTCTGTTGCGAACAAAAGTATTACGATCGTCGAAAACAAGTTGTTGGGATCGCCCTGTTAAGAAACCCAAGCGCAAATGGCGTTTACCTGGGCGGATTTAAAAGCCGTTAGGTAGGTAATGTTAAATAATAACAGACGTTAGTGTAATTGCTTGTAAAAGTTGTAACCTCACAATTTCGGTTTTTCATATTTCTCGCTCACCTCTCATTTTCTTGTACCGCTGTTCTATCCTGTTCACACAAAGCGTTCTCCCGGACTAAATTGGCTTATCCCTGCAGCTCTTGCCGTTGGAGTGCGCGTATTGGCACGATGATTGCGCAGCACGTGGGCTTCCTCCAGATCAACCTGCACACGGCCAAAGCAAGAGCTGCGGAGATGTGACTACGGATCTTCAAGTCCAAAACCGCCGAAATCGAAACGAATTCGCGAGATAATAGTGGGAATAACTAAATCGTGTAGCAAGTCGTAGAAAGGAGGTGCCGAAAGCTGTTCCTTTCTGGTCGACAATGCGTCGCGAACTGACTTGGTGACGAAGCAATCGGACTCAGGCGCGACGCGATTTTACGTTTCATCATGGCCGATATTTGCAGGTGAGGGGGTCGACACGTCCTTGGACTCTTCATTGTTGCGCGTGAAATAAGGACCAAATGATCCTCTTGTGAGCTGATGGCGCGGTGGAAGGCCTTCTTCTCTTGGATGAAGGCAGTTCGATGTGTGGCTCGGGCATCAGGGTCACGAGTCGTAGGGTCGTGTGTTGGTACATCTTTCTGGCTCTATTTACACTTTGCTTGAGGGGATTTAGTTCGTCAGTCCGCCATGGGACTTTGATCACCCTATGCTTCTGTTGCTAAAGTACAGAGAACCCAGCAGAGTGCAGTGCTGTGGTAAACATGTCCACTTTGCGGTCCACCTCTTCAGGTGTGGATGCTTGCGCTATTAGGTCGGTGTCTGCGGCACGCAGTTCACCTTCCAGTACCCGACAGAATTGTGGCCAGCAGCGCGGAATCGCTTTTCACGCGTGTCTTTGCAGAGGATGTTGTCATCTGTGATGACCTTTGGTGGCCAGCGCTCCTGAATCCCGCTGAGGAATCCCTTGCAACCTGTACTCGCTCGTCAGAAGTTACCTGACAGACAGAACTGCTACTGTCAAATGCAGGCATGTCTCCGTCCAGAGAAAAATTGAGAAGGGGTGCCCACAGGGCTTGGTCCTTGGACCAGCACTCTGGAATGCCTTCTTCGAAAGTCTTCTCAGGAGACTCATGAAGACTGACTACGAGCCGTACGCCTATGTGGATGACTTGACAGTCCTGATCTTTGCAGAGTCCGTCCGCCCAGTCGAAGAAAAAACCCATCACGTGCTCCGCACCGTCACCCAATGGTGCAAGCATGTCAAGATACAGGTGGCTGAGGAAAAAACCCAGCTAATTTTCTTGAAAGGCAAAGTGAGTAATCCACACCCTCAATACGCTTTGGCGGCAACAGGCTCCTTCTTGAATAGCACGTCAAGTATTTAGGAGTGAATACAGGTGAGAGGGGGGGTTTCAACCAACACCTCCAATCCCTTACCACCATTGCAAGGTTTGTCTCACTGCGCACGATTACAAAGGCCACTTGGGGTGTGTGTTACCATGACACTATCTTCATGTATAAGGCCATATATCTAGGCGTGATTGGCTACTGCCCTGTTGTCTTGGGTAGCAAACTTACAGTCAATCAAAAGAGAGTATTGGCCCAGTCCCAGAGAGATGCGCTCCACCAGTTTCAGCTTCGGCACAGGTTAACGCGGTCACTTGGCTTCTGTCAATTACTAGAAACAATAATTTGGTCAAATCGGGATTGTTGAGGGTTGGACACTTGTTCACGGGACGGGACGTTGAACCAGCGCCCAACTTTCTTACTTTAATGTCACCTCATTAGTCCATTGGCTTCTCGATAGCGTAATCACGGCTATCCTAACCGCATCCCACAGTGATCTCGGTCAGCGTGGTGTGAACTAAACAGGTTAGCCTTTGTTTACTTATCCAGCGGTGATCAGTTGGAACACAATCAGTACTGTTTTGGTGGAAACGGCCCTAAGGCTCCGTAACTCAGTCTCGGGTTAGCAAGAAGGTAACGTCAAAAAGCGGCGTTTTAAAAAATAATTTATTTTGTTTGAGACAAAATGTTATTTATTTATTTATACAAAAACACACAAAACAACAAAAACGAGCACAAAATTTTTGTTTACAAAATGTTACTTTACAATATTCCTCACTGGCGGTGAGAACCTTTAATTAACGAGAAAGTTCGGGTGTGCTAGGTTCCTCTCGATGAAATTGGTAGTGAATTTAGTGAGAAATGAAAATCGCACCCAATCGCGGTGTATCGATGTCGACATCTCGATAAATGGCTTCGTTCCTGACGAAGGGCGGAGATTTGATTATGCGCCGTTGGAGAGTCGCATTCTGTTGTTGGGAGACTCTTTATATTGCGATTTGGAGCACGTTCCCCGTACAGGGAGAGAGTACGTCCAGATGGGGCGGATCAGCGTCTTGTGGATTAAAATTTTGTTCGAGTATGACAAACTTGTGCTGTGAGAGCTTTTGTCAGAGACCTCAGCCTTTTTAAGAGCTCGGTAATGTGTTCGTGAAAAGGCCTCTGTCTAATATCACTCCCAAGTGTTTATGTGGTGGAGCTTTTGGGACACGATGGACGAGATACTTGTGAATTAGTGTAGGAGTAGGCCACTGCCACATATATAGAAGCGTTCACCATTATTCTCCACTTCGTACGGTGTTCCTAGGTGAATTTGATGTCGTCTGAAAGGCTGGCCAAAATCCTCTCGCCGCAGCTCATAGGACACTAGGTAGTCGCGGTGACCACACCAACCCTTACCCGTTCCGCCGCATTTTTGTAGCTTGATCTACTCTGCTGACGAGTGGTTTTCTGCTCCTTCTTGAGGCGCTGCCTTCCTCTTTCGATCCCCCCTCTTCTGGCTTTGTGGAGTCGACCCAGTCGAGGGCGTGGGCCTCTCTGCCAGATTCCGCTCAGCTCTCTTTGACCGTGATGGGGGAGGCCTTTAGAGCCTCTTCCGGTGCTAGCCCTCGCCTGAGGAAGTGGTTGTACCTCTTCTTCCTTGCACCTCCCATCTTTGTGCCATCAGGTCCCGCCCCAGAGGTCTCTCCTTCAACCTCATTTCTTCCCTCCCTACCAGCCCCTGCATGGTGGTCCACCTCGCACGCCCCAGAGGCCACTCAGACGTGCTGAGCCGGAAGTGAGGGAGTACCCTCTCCCCAGACATGAGAACTCCTTTCCCCCATCGGGGGGGAGGGATCTTGGGTCCCCAAATAGACCCTCTAGGCTTAATGGGGACAATGCCCTGTTTGCATTGAGGCAATAGCCTCTCCTGACACAGCAGAAGCTCCTCTTCGATTCTTGAGGCGATTCGATTTCTTCCTTTTGATTTTGTTTGTAATTGTTTTTGGTATCCATGTAGGTCCCACGAGCAGCTAGGGAAATAGACGGTCGCCTCATGAAGACTACTTGAAACTGGGGGTCGTCCGGTGCCCAGAGTTTGCATACTAGCGACCAAACTCCCTTTGGCCATGCATCCTTGGTGTATGCTGTTCTGCTGTGGATTGGGTTTTGCCCTTGTTTGCGGCTGCTTATTCAGTCAGCAAGCCACACTTTATTCACAGCTGGCCACAAGCACGTCCCTAGGGGCAGTGCTGTGGTCAATCCACTATCCGCAGCCCGTGGTCGCGCCTGGTAGCATGGGCATGCTCCTGGGAAGATAACCCACAACCTGGTCCGTAGCATGCATTGCTTACTGCATGAAGCAGATCGTCGGCATATAATGCAGAAAAGTCAGGAGACTGAGCAAAACATGAAATATAAATACGGCGTTACACAGTCGAAGGTTACCTCCCTCTCACTGGATTATTGCTAACCGTCTGACATTCGCTAGTTTTGGTAGAGACACTTTTAATTGGCCGAATAACTGAAGAAAGGGCTTCCCCTCATTATACACAATGCATTGTAGTAGTCCACAATTTTATTTTAAAAACTTGGGTTTTGTCACATTCTGGTTGGACTCCAGACATCTTCGTTGAATGGACTGTATGATGAACAATTGATTGAGCTCGTTCTTTTAGTTATTTTTGTAGAGGCGCGATGATTCAGAATTTTACAGTCAGTATGTCGATAAACATTCACGTGAGTATGCGAAAATACGGTTATTGGAGATTAAGGAAATTGATGTTGAATAGGGATTATGGTCTGCTGCCGTACCCGCCAGGTCTGACGCTCTCCACCTCGGAATGGTTCTGTCGATATTCCCAGTCATTGTTCTGGGCCCATGAACACGAGCCCGAACTGTGTCTGCTTTGCCAATGCCTTCGCCCTTACAGCAGCCCCTCATCTCATCTGCTGTGCATCTCATCGAGCCCATTTAGGCACGCAAATGATTCCCCCGGATTTCTATCATATGACGACGAGGTTCGCGTGTATTTAGTTGATGGGCGGGTTCCGTGAAATTCCGTTATTTTGTTGGCAAGGTCTCGTTTTGTTTCTGATTTGGTTTATTCAGAACGATACTTCAGAAGACCACGAAGAGAATGCGAAGCTGCATTTCAGATTGATAGGAAGAGGCAAATGCGGACGACGCCTTTTGTGTAAAACTCCACCCACTCGTTGCTGTTCTCTGGGCGAGACCTTTTGCTTAACACGTGTATATTGTTATTCTAATGCTCGTCTCGGATCTCGTTAGCTTCAAAATCGCCATTGTGCATTGTCTCCGAGCCGAGCGAGTCTCTTTCACTTTGCCTTCCCCTCGACGCCTTTATGTAACTAATTCACGCCCTTCTCTACGCAACTTTCTTGTTAGGAAGCGAACGATTGAGCGTCTTGTGGGTTTTTTTGTGGAGAAGGTGTTCTTCTTTTCGTGATAATTTGTAAAGCCGCTAACCGCATCGGAAAGTGTCAGTGGGAACTCAGACGTCAGTATTTGACGTACACATTATCATAAAATATCTTGAACCACGCAGCCTACACGGGATCTAGAATTGCTCCGACTTCTGCTGCAGCCAATGTAGAAACGACGTCTTGTTGCTGAATTATTAAAACTGCTCTTGAAACTTTGATGGTTCGTGCTTTTGTTCACGTTGAGTCATGCTCGTCATAGATAAATGGCAATCGAGATGGGAATCCTCGAATTTATTTCCGAACACCCGTGAATGTCTTAGAGAAAGTGAGAGACCGCTGGACGAGATGGCTACTTCATCATTTCTATTTCATTCCATCATGCACATGTTGCACCTTCAGGGCGGAGGAAAAGAAAAACCACTTGCTGCTCCATTGTTGTCCCAGTTTTGACTGCTACTAACCCAGCTTATAACCGTTTCACACTGTTTGCGAAGAAGGTTATGACAAAACTAGCTGGGAACAGTCCCTTTGAAACTTGGCACCCAAGAAAATAGGTCAGGTAAGAAACCAGATTATTAACTCCCGGATGTTAACGGATTCCTCAGGGTCGTACCTCCGTGTGTGTTATTGATCGGAAGAGATGTTTCAAAACCTCTCCGTGTTTGTTGGACCACACATTTTTATTAAAAGTCTCCGATATAATACGTATCAAACGAGCGGTGCGTAGCAACACACAACTTTCCTCCACTCCCGTAAGTTCCAACACCAGCTGCATATGCGGGCGCTATATCTTCATTCAACGCATTTCTACACAAACATTTATAGAGAACAAAATGTTGGGACTAGTTAGCTGAAATTACTCCGTAAGTTTGATCGAATTCGTTAGAGCCGTTTCTGAGAAGAGTGGAATACCGATAAATTAATATTCGACAAATCTCCTTTTCTGAGTTAACTTGGCTTATATCTCCGTTCAACATATATATACACAAATAATTATGGAGAACGACATGTGGGTATGGGTGACTAAAATATCTGGTGCGTTGCAACACACAACTTTCCTTAGCTCTACGTCAATTGACTTTGTACAGGGTCAATTCTATTTAATCAATTCATTTATCACTCTAGCGGTAGCGCTTATTTATTGTGCTGATTGTACTCATTGCAGGACCATTATTGAGCAATTGGTACACAGATAATTAATGAGGCTGTAAACACAAATTATTTGAAGAAAGATAGTAATCACTTTTGCAGAGTTATTGGGTAAAAAGTTTAGAACTGGTAGTAAGCGAAACGGCAAAAGTTGAAATTCAGAAATTTCTGGAGTGAGCCCCATGTATCTCATGAGCGTTTTTAAACACTCAATCTTTAGGTATTGGATCGGACTACAATACTAATTTATTTTAACATTCTACAGAAATTCCAGCGGAGTTTATAAGAAAAAAAAACTGCGCTAAAAACGTTTTTCGTCGAAAATTTTGATAGAGAGCAGCACATCTCGTAATTTTTCCGTATATGGGAATTTTATGGTATATTTGACATATTAGGAGCTATCAATATAAAAAATATAATCAAAATCGTTAGAGCCGTTCTTGAGAAAAAAAAAATTTGGTGTTTTGATCACTATGATAACTATAGTTAAATTTCGATGGATTTTGTTCATACACTTATTTTGGCGTCCCATGGTAACCTGCAGGCGAGATATGAAGTTTGAGCTGATTTGGTACGGTGGTTTTCTCTAAAAATCGTATACACACAGACACACACACAGACCATTTTCCCAAATAGTGTTTTTCGGACTCAGGGGGGTCTGAAACGTAAAGATCTGAAGAAAACTCAAAATTTTTCTTTCAGCCGATTACATAACTTTCCTTTTGTACTTCGTAGAGCCAAGGAAAGTAAAAACACTCCATAAGATTTATCACATCTGGTAAAGCAGTTACCCTGGAATTTACGGAAAT
Organism: Pachypeltis micranthus; assembly: GCA_020466155.1. Classification (NCBI taxonomy): domain Eukaryota; kingdom Metazoa; phylum Arthropoda; class Insecta; order Hemiptera; family Miridae; genus Pachypeltis; species Pachypeltis micranthus. The sequence continues at coordinate 27,762,079 of CM035778.1, read as the reverse complement.
GTTCGAAAAAACGTTATTTTCGACACATTTTGATTTTTATCTCTGTTCAATGGACGGCCTTAGAAACATTTATTGAGAACAATATGTAGGTAATAACTATTTACACTAAACATCGTGAGAGTTTGGTGGAAATCGGTGAAGCCGTTTTGCCAAAAAGCGTAAAAAACCTATTTTTGCTTCATAGGCCTATATCTCCGTTCATCGTATTTTCATGGAGATATGTATAGAGAAGAAAAGTTAGGTATTGATTAGAGGACGATAATTTGAAATCAAATCAAATTTAATCAAATCGATCGAGCCGTTTTTGAGAAAAATGCGAAAACCCCTAGTTTTTGGTACATTTTTGTCACCTACCCCCTTCCCATCGACCGAAATCGCATAATAAAATTATTCGGCGCAAACGTATAGAAAGCCCAACAAGAAAAAGAAAATTAAAGAATGTCTGACTGTGTCACAATATCCCAACTGACGCAAAGATGATGACGAGAACTGCGGTTGTACCATTCTTACTTGAAGGCACGAAACGAACCAACTGATGACCCAATAAATGTCGAGAACAGTTAAATGTCGTCGGGATTTTGATGACCCGTATTCGATCTAGTAGAGTAAGAAGAATGGGCCAAAAAGAATCGGTACCTCGAGGTTGCAGCACATCCGAAACAAGTTGTCACAAAGTCTTCACTTCTTCCCCGTTTGGGGTTATCGGCTCCGGTGCGTGACGCGCGTTTGATCAAAGGTACCCGCGATACGCTCCCGATTGAAAATAAAACAAACAAAAATAGAAGATGAAAATCGTATTGAAAATAATTCGGACCACGTGGCGATGACGAGGTGCTACCAGTGTCAGAGGTATGGCCACATCGCTGCCAGTCGCTAGGACAAGGAGGTATGCGGCTAGTGTGCCCATCGCGGCCACTCCTATAGGGCGTGCACGAATGAGGATAGTAAGCCACAGTGTATCAACTGCAGACTGAATCGCGGGGCAGCGGATCATGATGCGGGCAGTGCAAGTTGCCCATGTATGAGAAGGACAATGGAACAACAGATACGAGCAACGGATTATGGCCACGCCAAGCATCAGGTTCGCTCAGCACAACATGAACAGGCAGAGCCTCGTGGTGGGTCAACTCAAGCAGTGGGTTTCAGAAAAGAAAATAATGGTAGCCGCAGTGCAAGAGCCACCCACAGCACAGAATAAGGCGAGGGGCTTTGCGGCACCATAGGAATCCGAGGGTGAAGCCATGGGCGGCAATCGTGATTTTTGACAGGCGGGTTGCGGCGGCTAGCCAAGTTCAATGGAAGAATGAAAATATGGCAGTAGCGCATCTAACAATGAATGGGAAGTGTGTAGTTCTGGTTAGTGTTTATCTGCCTAGCCACGGAGCGGTCGAGCACATACTCGCAAACATAACAGTGTGGGTTACATATGTACCGCCTGACCCCTTTTAAAGGCACCGGGCGATCGTGGTCTAGTGGTTAAGACATTGGTTCATAATTCTCGACGAAAGTCGAAAAATATGGATCAGAGCTCCGCGCGATTGCCGTAATTTTTGCCTGAGTCAGAGGATCCCCAAACGTCTCCAAACCCCGCTCGTAACACATATGACCGAAGGCTTTTACCGGGGGGCAGACGAAATGACAACCTGACTTACCACGACTGGTCTGGGTGCTGAGCGAGTGCCCATGCCTCTCGCCTGCTAGCGAAACTAGTTCATTACTTTCCACTAATAAACTGTGTAATGAGGGTTGAGGAAGAGTGCTGTAGCTCCCTCTGTCTATACCGTTTTTATAAAGTATTACTTAAAGTATATTATGTCACCGGGGTAAGTTGCAGTTCCAAGCTTTTATGTATATAAAAGGTAACCCTAATGTCTTATTCGTTGATTTTTATTAATACTGAGTACTAATCATTTGTTGGAAACAGCAATTTGAGAAGGCAGAAGGATGCAGTAATAACTAAAGTTGAAGTAGTACTGTGTGGCGACGTATTGCACGTTATGGTTGGATGAACTAAGATGTTAGTTGGATAATGGTGTTTGAAGATCGATAATAAAAGAATTCGGTGAGCGTGAGTAGGACTGTATTATGTGCAATGAAGTGAGTAGTGTTTGTGTACAAAAGGGTGAAACATAAAGACGACTCGGAAATACGCGTACTGGAGGGAAACTATTGGAACGAGAGACGAGTGACTTCCGCGACAGTTCGTAGCTGAATGTGAATTTTGGAAGGAGTCGTCTCTTGTGGAGAGGAATTCAAATTGAGGAGAGGGAAAATAGAATAAAGGAAGAACACACTTGAGGGGAATCCACGGCCGTTAGAAAGCCGCTGCCGGATTCGCCACGGTGGAATTCCTGCAGGTACGTGGGGCTGACATCGGAAGGGGACAGTGACTGGGGCGGGGGCTTCACATGTTGTTGTAGCCATTTCTAAATGTCTCACGCGGGTTAGTGCACTGTGGATTTGCTTCCATTCTGATTGCGTCAAGCGATTGTCATGGATTATTGACAACTCATCCGTGCCTGGTGTTGAGTCACGGTTTTGGTCCCAGTGAATGAGGAAAGGGTATCTTCTATTTTATGTGAGGATGAGGAACGTTTTCCTGCTGAGTGATAAAAGAGGGTGAAGAGTGTCGTGGCGCAGATCAGTCGGAAATGTTTTGTGTCGATAGGACGAGGAATTGAGGCCTGGCGCGAGATAAGTCTCCTCGTATAACCTGAAGCTGCCGGTGCATCATCTTCATCTCAGCGACTTTTCGTCGATTCGTTGATTCTCCCTATTTCTGCTGCCTCGCCGGCTCAATGATCTTCCATGCTCCGCCATACCGTATCACGGCTTCGTACCGACGCACACAAACACACCCTTCGCACTTCGCCAACTCTTCTTTTCAGTTACGGGCCTAACAACCTTCCTTTTTCACGTTACCCCGTCAGTTTATAACGTAAAAGGTTGAATCTCAGGTTACTGGCTGTAAGGAGTTGCCGAGGAGCGTGGAAAGGAGGGAGAACGACTTCTCGCAGACTCTCTAAACCTTCCTATTGCTCCGTTGAATATTTTCTTCCGCTACTTTAGTCCCTCTACCCTCTCCCCCTCCCACAACTTCACCATTTCCACCTGTAAAACGATACCTGTCACTTATTCACGCGAGTGAAAGAGAATTTCTCGAATTACTCGCAAACTACGTGTTCTCTCTTGAAAATGGCAATAAAAGTGCCAAAATAAGAACGAGTTGAGGCTCGACCTTCCGCGCACCCCTTCACCTTCTGAAGCTCCTCCGCACGAACGGCCTAAAGTGCCATAACGATCAATTCCCCCTAACGGGGTGTCAATTGGCTTCGTAATGCGCGCGTTCCTTCCAACTTCTCGTTTTCTCCCTATAAATTGCGTTTTTTCTTCGAACCTGGAGAGCTTCTTTTTTTTTTCATGTGGAAGCATAAGGCACGAGCGTGTGGGTCGTCAATTCCACAACTTAGTCAAAACTCTGCGTCTAACATGAGGCACTTGAGAGCAGACGAGGATGGGGTAAATGTTAAGGAGCTGGGATAACGTGAGAACTAACGTGATAGGATAACCATGCACTTCTTTTCTCGTATTCTCGTTAACGTTCTTACTATCACACGACGTCCTGAACGACTTTCCACTCACACCAGATTTTTCTGCTACTCCTAGTAACTATACTTGGTACAATGGCGCGTGTGTGTGTGTATGATCGAGTAAGCTTTCCTTCACGATTTTTGTTTCCCTCTGGAGTGGGGTGCAGCAATAAACGACGCAGCGTTCTCCACCTCTTCCACGTTACGCGTGGACGTTGTATTTTGTTTGGTCCGTTCGATCAAGTTTGGACATTACCACTTTTAACTTAATAAGTAAATGTAATTTTAACGTTTCTCGTAGTGTTACTGAGTTAAGCTTTTGTAATTCCTTGGCACTGTGCTAGCAAAGGTGCGAGGAAAAGGAACGATACGCTCCTTTACATAAAATTGCCTAACAAGTCAGTTACCGAAGAACTTTAGACACTTGAGAGGTGTTTTTCTCATTTGCTCTTTTCAATGAAACTAAAAACTAGGGCCAACTCAAATTTACAAAATGAGCATATGACAGACTAAGTAGCTCTCACGAGAGGAAAGACTGCAGTAGCACGGAACTGTTGAGTCACTGTTTTCTCATCATTTTCTCTCAGTGGCCTCATTTGCTTCAGAATCGAAATTTCAAAAATTTTCATTTCTTAAGATGTGCAGGGAACAATAAATAAATAAAATTAAAAAAAAAAAAGAACCCTAACCTTATAACCTAAGCTCAGACTTGATGTATTAAATAGTTCAATTTGGATAACGAGAGCAGACGATAAACATTCAACTCAGATAAGGACTATAATACATTCAGGGCATTTTATAATATGGAGAAAAACTCGTTTTGCACCACTGACTAAATAGATAATAATATTTCGGTTAGCGAAAATTGAGGCCATCTCCTTCAAACTTTTCACTCAGAATGGGTGTCAAATTGACATTGATCCGTTCGACCACGTCATCTAAACTGTGTGGGTACCTGCAGGTGAACAGTACCTTGGGGGGTGGGGCAGAGGTACGGTGGAGTTGCTTGGAACTGCTAATGAACGGTTCATACATTCTCATTCAGATTTTCCGGTCTCCCCATACTCTTTCTCTTTGACTAGCAGTGACTGGTCTGCCCGAGGACAGCATGCCCCCCTGCCCTCCTGCCTTCGGTCAAGTCCAGGCTGAACCTCGTGGCAGAACCAGGTTTTTGTTTGAGGCCTACACAGTAGTTAGGTCTATGGCACAGCTGGGATGAGTGACGTAATCCCCCCTCCCCACCCACCTACTGATGTATGGCGTCACCCCCCCCCCCTCACCACCACAGCAGAACTGACGTCCCCCTGACCTGACGAAACCCCCATACGCATCACGTCACGTCCCCTACCACTATAAATCCCCCTGTTTGACGTCACGCCCCCCCCACCCCCACTGCTGTTGGTACAACTTCTGAGTGGATCTACGTCGTACCCCAAACCAATTATTGCGCTAACGCCTATGTACCTCCTACCCCATTTCCCCTGCCCCCACAGCACCTGTGTTAACGCTAAATAAATCCCGAACACACGTGGAGCCCCGTTGTTACGTATTTTTTACTGAGACGTAATTGCTCAAAAAAATGGTCGCCCAACGTCCTAGCAAACATTACGCAAATTACGACATTGATAATAAAAATATCGCGTATCTTTATTATCGCGAAATAAATATATTAAATAATTTATTTAGATCAGTTTAGACGTAGGGCGTCGTTAAATTTACGCGTTTTTTATATATGTTTCGAAAAAAAGATTTAGGACGATAAAACGTGATCGTTAAAGGTGGCCGGGGGGGGGGGGTCTTAAGTCAGATCAGCTGTGGTGGCGAGGGGTGGTGACGTCATACATCAGCTGGTGGGTGGGGAGGAGGGGATTACGTCACTCATCCCAGCTGTGCCATATACCTAAGTACTCTAGTCTGCTCGGATCGTGGAGCTAGGTTCTCTGCTCCCTCTTCTTGTATCATGGAGTTTTCCCATCACTGCCTGATCCTGGCAGGTTGTCGGGGTTTATTGCCCCCTCTCGCCCATCCCCATGCCACCTGGCGTATTCCTACACATAACACACTAACACCTTCATTCGTTATTCCTTGTAGTTTACAAGCCATCGACCTGTCGGTGGTGTTTCGCTGCCTGGGAAATCCCAACGACTGAAACCTTTCACAGCTCAAGCGTAGTTGTTGTTGCGTAGCCTCATTCGTAGTCCCCCTGAGGAGCGCATTACGTGCCAATAGCCAACATTAACGTCGAAACGTTAAAAAGAATATAGGAAATTTGGGATGGTAAATGTGAACAGTATCGTGTGAAGGTGCGCTTATGAATGTATTACTTGTTCTGAACCTCACTTTCGAAGGGAATAAGGTTCTTCTCGCAATAACCTTTGTTTTTTCCTTTAATGAATTATCACAACGTTCCCGCGATTATAGTTACTGCATTTTATTATTAAAATTACAAACACTCAGCGTGAGTGAAGTAAAACGTACAACGACCCTAGGATAACGGGGCGTATAATACGAAATTATCAATCATAAAAGTCATGTTGTGGATCCCTAACTCGCTAATCTCATAATTAAGCACGCCTCAGGCGCTAACTGTTTAATGTGCGCTTGGAGTATTGTAAATAAGAGCCGAGCCTTGGAGAATGGGCTCTCTTCAGTTTTCTTCTAACTCTGTTACGTGCCGTTGTGAATAATGTTCAGTTCGTTTTAATAACTATCACTAAACATAAAACGAATTTCGCTTAGAGCAGTTGTCTTGCCAAGAAGTTTGCTCACATCACTCACGAAATAATATACGAGAAATCATTCGAAGTTAAATTTACTCTGACGTCCAGTCGTCCATGCAATACTCTTTTCTTGACGTCCAACTGGCGCTTCCTTTAGGCTTCCTCCTCCCTAGGCCCGTTAAAAGCGTTAGTTCAATTTTTAGAAATTGTTACAGGTGAGCGGTGGCATTCGAACAGCTGCGGTCTAAAGGAAGGTTTATGTGGGGGACAAGGGAAATTATGGGTGGGCGGACAAACTGTTGGTGGATGAGTGGCAGAGGCGGGAGGGAAGTAGTAAGGGAAGATATGGGTGTTTGCCGGGTATTAGGGATAGGATGGAAGCTGAGTGGATGGGATTCAATTATTACTCCGCCCAGCTAATAACAGGACATGAGAATTTTAACGAAAAGCGTTGGGGGTTCGGGTTGGTTGGGGATGGGGTGTGCGAATGTGGGGGGTGGACACCGCTGAACACATGGCGTTCGAGTGCCCGTTGCTTGAGGTTAAGAGAGCAGCAGCGAGGGATGGGGTTGTCAGGGATAGCGGGGAATGGGATTGGTCGATGTTTAGGAATGAGGGGGGTTTTGGAGACGTTTTGGGGAGGGGGTGCTGAAGAGTAGGGAGGGTGTTAGGTCCCTATATAGGGTGTTTGTATGTGTGTTGGTGTTTTGTGTATATATGTCAGGGGGTTAGTATAGGTTAGTTTAGGTGGGTTAGCGATGGTTCCAGGGGGGGATGAATGTCGAGTAGTCCGCCCCTGGACCATCGGGGATGAATGTTGTGTGAATGTATTTATCGTATGAGGGGAGAGTGGCTGTGGTGAAAGGCAGTTGAGGTCGGGATCATGGATCATTGCCTGACACCCTTCTCCGTGGAGAGGACAGGGGCAAGTCCAATCCCCGATGTCCCTGCGGAGATAAAGCGTAGGTGCTGGTAGAACGCCTTTTGGCAATTTCAGCACCGGGGCCTGCCACCCATTCAGGCTCTTAGGCTGCTTAAGTTGTAGCCAAATTGAATGGGTACCACGGGGGCTTCCGTACCAAAACCAATGGTTTGGCTTCGTGGGTGCCGGGTTTCGCTGGAAACTCCCTGGAAATCTATTTGGAGTATGGCAGGAGAGAGGTAGAGGCCATAGGGCTAAGTGCAACACTGCAGTCACATGAAGTCGCAACCCTCGCCAGTGAGTCCGCTTGGGCAAAAAGCTCGAATGAAAAGCGATTTACATAAGTGGTGGAGGATTAACGAGTCATTATGGGCTGAGACAAAGGCCGTCATTGACGAATGGAAAACGATATGGAATTTCTTGTCAAACTGACATGACGGATACAAATTTATGCCGGGGTTTGTGTCTGGACCACTGGATGAGTCGATTCCGTCGTGGACAAGGCAACCTTAATGCGCTGGTTCACTTATTTTCTCTTATAGATTCCTCAGGCTGCATGTGGTATTTCTTGAGACTGGAGGAAGAAGAAATAACGTTCTACTCGATAGTGGCACGGGAGTTATCGGCAGCTCTTGCACAACTACAGCCTTCCCTATGAATAGTCTGGGGTTTGACCGACGGGCCATTGAGTCATCATCATATCACAATATAACTTGAATATAGCTTGTTCGACACAAGCCAAATCAGTCTGGGTTTTTTGCCCTTGGAGTGCCTTAACAGGTCTCCCTGGCCCTTAGCGGCAAAGTAATTATTTCCCCAAAGATCTTCGTACCTGCGGAAATCCCACCTCTGTAACAGTAGTGGATTTCCTGAAGTGGGGTTTCCCTCTCCTCAATTTCAGATTCCTCTCCACAACAGACAGCTTCTCCCAAAATCATTCACCTATGAACTCTCGCGAAAGCCACTTGTCTCCTTCCACTATTCTCCGCTCATCGAGTTGTCCCCTTGTGTCGCCCTTTTTCACACAAACTCTACTAACTTCATTGAACATAATACAATCCTCCGCACGCTCACCGAGTTTCTTCGTCCGTTTCTCCTCATCGCGTGAGGCACTTTAATTTGTCTACTGTACCGGCAGCAGCTGCAAGTGGGATAATTGTGCTTATGAGCATTTTCTGAAGGGTTACCTGATCATTTCCACCTGAGAACTTCCTGTTACTTAAGGGTTTGCACAGTTATCCTCCGGTTCTGTGGCTTCTAGTTAATTTACTAGACCTCCAGTCCTGCAATCGAGAGTTCAGTTCGGCGAAGGGATGAAAAAAAGCTAGGAAGTTACGTAACTTCATCGTTCTCTGACCTTCTGCTCGTATTGACTCGAGGGGCCTGAGAACTAGAAATCCGCTCCCAAATCGGGAAACGATTTTCGTAACGTTTCGAGCTGCCGTTCTGACGCTCGTTTCCAGCTTCTCCGAACCAAGAGATGCCGAAGTGATGAAAAATCCTTCGCTCCCTCTCTTGTGTTGCGACAACACCAAACCCTCGTCCTCCGTCTGGAAAGCAAAATAAAGGGAATGGAAAAACCTTTCTGCGACACTTACCTCAGAGCGAATTCCCAGAGCATTTCGGATTCTTCGAACCTGGTTCCCGGGAGAATTCCAGCGCCGTCTGACCCTTTCGGAGCGGCAATGAACTCCGGTTTTATGTTTTATTAGCTTCTTCCACTTTCAAAGAGACTTCATTCTTCTGTTATGTTCGAGAAGAAGGTTAAAAGGGGTTCGGGAATAACTTGGGAAATAATCTGAGAGATTCCTTTCAGTCGTCGCCCTCGTATTCGGCTTAATGAAAATTCAATTGCTGAATTGGAGCTGAGTCAATGTTTCTGCGAATCACGTTTCTTCCGTCATTTGAATAACAATTTTTCGTAATGTTTCATGTTGCACTGACTAATTCCTCGCGATCCCTCGCCCCCGCCACCCGAAAGCAAGTTGTATTCAGGCTGCAAATCTACACATTAGGCCCTGAATAAGGTTTTGAGCAAAATTAACTGCATTTGTCCTAGGGATTTAAACGCTTATCTTTCACAAAGCTTCTGATCACATTTTTGGGGTGTGGACTATTACATAACATTTTCACGAGACATGTACAAACAACAACGCGTATCGAACATTTCGAAATCCTGCAAAGTATTACACAGCAGTTTATTATTCTCTCGAACATCTCACAGCTCCGATATCCATCCCATTCGATTCAGCATCGAAAAAAATTAATAAACCGTACGAAACATGACCTGTCTACGTTGGAACGACGAACACTAAATACTACAGGCGCCTGTGGATTTAATGAGACTGGAGGGAGTACAAATGAAGGAACGATTACTTTGGCTGTATTGGCCCGAGTGCTTTCAATGAAGAGAATTTAGCATACGTACTGTGTAAGTATTGTTTCATTCGACCCAGCATCTAAAAATACGTAGAAAACGAAAACGAACGTGGCGGATTTGCGGTAAAACTGCCAAAAGAGCGTTTTTGGACGAAATCCGTTCTTCCGCACAAAAATGCCATTTGGTATCTAGTTGTGCCCGTCATCTTGGCAGTCCGATCGGACGAAGCCCGTGGTTGTTATGGACAAAAAATGGTTAAAAAAAATAACAAAACGCAGTATAATCGCACATAAGCCGTGTATCGTATCGTTTTCAAGGTATTTTTACATCCTGGGTCGAATGGAATGAGTATCAGACGTGTACAACTGCGTATAGTGAAATTAGAGTAATTAGAGTGAGCCAAAGTCTTCTAATTGAAAGAACTCACGGGAACTACAGGGGAAGTAAACGTTTCGTCGTTAGTACTCCCTCCCTCTTGTCTCATCAAAACCACCCGCCCCCTCGACTCGCAACATCGTGCCAATTGCCTACAGGCGCTTACGGGCGCCGGGGGAATATTTAGTTACTGTAGTTCCATATTGGTCAGGTGTGGTGTTTCGTGTGGTTTACTGGTATTTTTCGATGCTGAATCGAATGGGATGGGCCTCGGAGCAGTAATACTAGGTCAAGCTGTTCATGAGAATAATAAACCGTTGTGTAATAATTTGCAGAGTTTTATTTACACGATGATAATTTAATATTGTCTATAAAATAATTAGGAACTCTGGTGTGGATTCTTGAGAGCCAGTCAGGATGAACGAGAAGCTTTCTCTAGGCCGACGTTTCGCTTAATTTATTAAGCATCATCAGGTCTGTAGGATATCCAGCTACCTTCAGCCATAATTTCTAATACAACGAGCTTCGTCAGTCGTCGCTTCAGCTGCTTCACAGTTGTTGACTCAAAGCGTAGTGGCGGTTGTAGATACCGTCCATAAATACAGGTAACTTCTAAACCTGTATTAAAGTAGACCAGTGGAGTTGAGAACGTATTACTTCGCTCTTCGCATACCTAGTTCCTGAGTAGCCAAAATAATCTAGTGCTTCCTACTACCTGGCGTTGGGTTTGTGGATTCCCCACCTTTTTCTCCATCCTTTATTCAGGAAGTACCTCTGTGAGGATCATACTGTTTACAACATATCGCAAAACTTGTCGTTTGCTTTGATAATCTTGGCTGAGTGTCTTGCAATAACCGATACCGACACATTGCGCCGTACAACTATTTGCGTTACCATCGGAAAATTAGAGTTCCCGAACGATAAATGATGGTTTCTCCGATTTGTTCGAAAACGGCTCTCCGGCTCCACGCTAGTCCAATCTGTTGTTTACTCTTATTTTTCTCCAAATGTCATTATTTTAAGAAATTAATAGCAATTTCCTGAGGTATGTTTTTCAACAATAATTCAGTTCAATGTGTCTCTATGAGTTTATTATAATTTATTGTAACTCAATTGCTTGCTGTGATATCCTATAGTCCTGATGATGCTTAATAAATTAAGCGAAATGTCGGCCCAGAGGAAGCTTTTCGTTCATCCTGACTAGCTATCAAGAATCCACACCAGAGTTAACTTCTACAGTCAAGAACGACCCCATATCGCAATAATTAGGAACGGTTTACGAAACTCCATACTTGAAACTGCTGCAGTTGTCTTGAGCACCTGTTTTCCCTTGAATATCTGTACGACAAAATCATGTTGACAGTCCTCTTAAATACCTATTCGCAGGTTCCTCACTGAAAGTCGTACTATAAGTGATGTATTACGGATATAATAGCGGGATTTTTATTCGCAAGCGCACTCGGGGAAGTTTTACCACCACTGCGGGTAAGGGCGACAGGGCGACGAGAGAACCGCTCAGTTACGACTGGCGACAGCCAAGTTTAGAGCGAACCAGGGCATTTGAGGCGCCCAGTCAGACGAGCCTCCACTGAATGAACGAGTTTGGTTCGTCCGGTACAGATGTATTGGTATGGTCCTGGGTCAACAGTAATTATTAGGCTCTTCCTAATAATAGCGATGTACTATACATGAAGGTCCACTTCGTTCGATAGCCTACCAGCACAGGCCATTGTCGAGTTCCTCCCCTCCCCTTCTTTGCGGAGTCTATTAATTGGAGCCTGCCGTCTCGTTCCATTCCATTGTCACACCACGTTCTAATCGTGTCATTCTTTCCCAAATCTTTCTTTGCAATTTTATAACAGCCAAGCTCGAATAGGTTGAATTAGTTGATAGAAATAACGAGCAATTAACTTCCAGTTGCGTCTCGTAGACGCGCAAAAAATAGTAAACACGGGTTAATCGAACTATGCAGGGCCCTTTGAAACGAACTCGCTCGCCACCGTCTGGAAAGCTCTGGCCCCGTGTCGAGTATCAGATATTCAATGAAGCACTTACATAAACGTGGCCTCAGCGTTGTAGAATGCGAAGAAAAAACCCTTTTCTCTAAAAGCAAAAAGCCTTTCGTGTTTTCCGCAAGATATCGCCGGGATATGAACGCATTAGGTAAGTGTTCAGAGCTTTTACGACCTACTGCCGGGCTCTCCGCCAGGGGACGCCAAGTTTACTGGGGCTCCGTAAAATTTCCGACGAACCTTTTTAGCGTCACTTAGCAACTCGGAATATTAGGTTTTACTGTGGGCGAATTTTAGCGAGTGACTCTTTACTGTCGCGTCATACTATGCGTGCAGTGGATGTTCAAAACTCCCAATGTCCAATTTTGTACGACAAGGCAGGTTTGCGCGCATCGAAGGTCGACGTGGTGTCATACGTTTTGGCGGCCACAGGCTCCTCCTTGAGAAGCAAGTCAGGTACTTAGGCCTGACAATGCTGGAAAATGCTCTTGCTCTGCGGATATTGTGGTGTTAGTGGAGTCGCTGGAAGGTAGTCGTCCCATCCCTTCCTTCGTGAGGGAGTTAGGGGCCACCTGGTCGGAACTCCCACAGACATCCTCGAATGCAGAACTGTAACTGTCTCTCAAAGTCATTTGGCGGCGCTTGTCGGTGGTTTCGCTGGAAATCCCCTAGAGAATTGGTTTGGTGCTGGCAGGAGAGGGGTTAAGGCTACTAAGCTAGGAACCCTCTCCAAGGCCTCATATGCCCAGAACTCTTACCAATGTCTCTTAAAGTTGCTACCCTCGCAAGGTTTGCCGTGTTACGAGCAGTTAGCATGGCCACTGTGGGGTGCCATGACACGATCCTCATGTGGATCACCAAGCCCTACCAGACATCATCCGCTGAAGCACTGCAAATGATCACTGGCCAGTTGCCCGTGGACAAGTGGAGAGTGAAAAGGGATGCGTCGAACTCCGTATAGACACCCTCCACTGAATGAAAACTGGTCACGCTAGGTGAATGGGCACTTGATAAATGGCAAGCGAGATGGGAATCCTCGTCAAAGGGCGAACATCCGTGAACGCATTAGGAGAATGTGGGTTGAGCCAGACACATGGCCGAGCTATTACCTCACGGAGCTTGGCGACCTCAGTGTGTGGCTCCACTATTCTCTATCCCGCGCATCTTGTGCATCCTGTGCAGTGCAGACAAGAATCCACTAGCTGCTCCACTGTAGTTCCTACAACACACCGAGTTGTTGGAAGAGCTGCCTAACCTTCGAGCTTTGACTGCTACTGAGCAAAGGTTGGGATCAAGGTTATGACTAGAATTGTGGCCACAATTGATCTCTCCCTTCGTAACTTACCACCCAAGTAAATAGCTAGATCAGGTGGGATCCAGATTATGAACTCTTCCCATTTGGCACGGGTTTCCTCAGGGTCAATCAACTACCTATCGTACCTCCATAGGTGTGGGTTTGATGGACGCCCGTGCTCTTCTGTGATAGCGAAATTGCAACCACCGTGGCTTTCGACTGCTAAAATCCCTGTTTGGCGCAAGCCGGATCACTCTGGTATTTTTGACGGAATGCCTGCACCTGCTCTATTGGCCATGTTATTGTTTCCCTGAACTCCCCTTGTTACCTGCAGAAATTCCACCTCTGCGATTATTTCCAACTACAACAGATTTCCCTGAACTAGGTTTTCCCCATCTTTTCTCTTTCCTCATTTTCATATTCCTCTTCACAACAGATAGCTCTTTCCAAACTCATTCACTTATGAATTCTCGCGAAAGTCACTCAGCCCCCGGTGCTCACACAGACACATATTTCTCCATCACCTCTCTGCTCAGTCACAGCTTGCACTCTCCTTCCGATATAGTTTCCCGTGCCAGTTCACGCGTGTTCAGAGTCGTACCCTTGTGTCGCCCTTTTACACTCACGCTCACCGAGTTTCTTTTTATTCCGTTCCTCAACTCCCCCTCTCTTGAGCCCAACCATCCTAGTGTAAGCAAGTCTTTTTAATAAGGTAAGTCTTACTCAACTCAGAATCAATCCTCAAATAGAATCATGTCATCCCTTTGCGGCTGTACTCATCCTGTACAAAATCAAACTTGGTGCTGTGTTTACCTACACGTTATGCGAGCCCTAAATTCCGGATGTGTGAAAGGTGATACCCTTAAGAAGTCGTACAAAATACCTTGTCATCGCGTTTTTACCGAATCTTAATAGAAATATTGCAATCGAGTGAAATAAGATTGAGTGGAATTTTTCGAATCTTTTTACTACAAAGTCCGTTTTATTGCTGTTGGGTGCACGAGAGGGCGAGCTTGAGGATCGAAAAATGAAACTTGGTGAGCGTGAGGAGGACTGTAATGTACGTGCGGAAATGAGTTGAGATAAAATTGAGATGAGATGGAGTACAACTGGGCGACACAAGGGCAGTAGTCGGAACGCATAAACTGGCGTGGGCAACCGTGTGAGAGAGTGAGAAGTTACTGGGGCGGTAGTTGGAAGCAGAAAGATTTTGGAAGAGCTCTGTCGTGGATAGGAAAATGAAATTGGGAGAAAGAAATAAAGAAAGGGGAAAACCTAGAAGAGGGGGCTGGGGGGCCCGCAGGTGAGGGGCAGGTATTGAAATAGTTGGAGACAATTAGGCGGTCGGAGACAATGACGTGGGGAAGTCCGAGGTCAAAGACTCTGACAACTTCGACGCTTTGCGTCGAACAATTGCATTCGATAATCAATCTAGAGTTCAACTTTTGGATCGTTGTGCAAAGGGTATGTAGAAAGTCTCTTATGGAAGAGGGAAGCTCGAAATGGATGGCCTTGAGGTTGCCAGCCGTCACGGAGAGCTGTTAGACGTGCTCGATTCTCCGTTACTTCAGGTCGACGTGTTTCATGTTAGAAACATTAACGTGAGCAATAAATGACATTAACGAAATGCTGCGGAGATATTCTATTAACTTCGGGTAAGAAACAAACGGCTTTAATACTTCAAATCCCCGTTTTCTCCCCTAAATCTTCCTCTTCTCCAACCCTTAATTCCTCTCGCTCGGCTCAATCCTTCCTTGCTGTCCGGAGGAAAAAGAGAGACGAGGATCGTGCGGCTGAGGGGATTTCGGAGGAATCATTATAACTTACTCGCCAGTAATCCCCTAAGTGCTCCGCTTCTCTATTGAACTGTCTTAATATAATACTTCGCTCCCCACTCCTCCCATCCTCCCCCTTCCACAAGCCGTCAGTGCCTGGTTCCGCCCGAGGGGGTCGTTATTCGATTACAAAACCTCTTCTTCGCGGCCAAAAAGTTGCGTTATAGTAAT
Source organism: Pachypeltis micranthus (assembly GCA_020466155.1). Classification (NCBI taxonomy): domain Eukaryota; kingdom Metazoa; phylum Arthropoda; class Insecta; order Hemiptera; family Miridae; genus Pachypeltis; species Pachypeltis micranthus. The sequence goes on along the minus strand of CM035778.1, from coordinate 27,746,780 downwards.
TAGATGTTTCAAGATTCGCCCGGACACTTAATTAATAATACGCCGTCCGGCCAGTTGTTATATTCAGTGGCTCAGTGGTGCACGCTCGTTGAAAATGGGGGAATCATGGATGTTGCTCTCGAGCCGAGCAGGTTGTGGTTTCCCCCAGATTGATTCGTACGGTGTACTCTTTAAATTGTTGTAGTCTCACTCTTCTTTTTATATCACTTAAGGTAGGTTGTTGGTTGGTAGAAAGACGTTTTGTTTTCAAGATACGCCAATTTTGTTGAGTTGACTTGTCTCATAATCAGGCCTGTTTATTTATCAGAATGACTGCACCTTAACGCCATAACCTTAACCTCATAAGTGAGTTATATCAGTCTCAAGTCATGGAGCACCCCGACCTGTCGAGGCGCGGCAGATTGTCATTTAGCCAGTCTCCCGGGATGAGATCTGTTGCCCATATGTTACCGCATAAGGTCGACCCTGGGAGTTCATACCATCCGGTTTGGTTCCCCACCTGACATACCTATGTGCATGGGGTCAAAGGGACGGATTTACTGCGGCCACGTTTTTATATCGCAATCAGTCGTTCTCTTTACAATTCACTCTGCTCTGGTGTTTTGGTGCGCGAGAACCTCGGAATCAACGCGTACGCTCGTCATTCGAGACAGAGGATACGGTTATAGCGCCTGCATCGTCGCGTACCACAAACGATTAATGTTAATCCGTTCTGGTTACGCGAAATTGAGAAGCTAGTACAAAACTAGTGCAAACTGTGTATGTATGCAAATTTTAAACATCTGATGCGTAGCAACACCCAACTTTTCCCCACCCCCGTTAGTTCGAACACCAGCTAAGTATGCGGGCGCTATATCTTCGTTCAACGCATTTCTACAGGAACATTTATTATTATCCAAATGTTGGGACTAGTTAGTTAAAACTCCTACGTAAGTTTGATCGAAATCATTCATGCAGTTTTTCCGAAAATTGGAAAACCGATAAATTAATATTCGACAAATCTCCTTTTCTGAGTTAACTTGGCTTATATCTCCGTTTACAAGATATATACAGATATAATTACGTAGAACGAAATGTGGGTATGGGTGGCTAGAAGACGCTCTGTAAGATTGATCAAATCTGGTGAAGCGGTTACCTCAGAATTTACGGAAGTGTTCAAAAAAACGTTATTTTCGACACATTTTCATTTTTATCTTTGTTCAGTGAACTGTCAGAGGAACATTTATTGAGAACAATATGTAGATATTGCCTATTCGAAAACACCCTGTGAGTTGGGTGGATATCTGTGAAGCCGTTTTGCCAAAAAGCGTATAAAACCTATTTTTGCTTCATAATCCTATATCTCCGTTCACCGTATTTTCATAGAAATATGTATGAAGGAGTAAAGTTTTGTATCAGCTAGTAGAAGACCATTTGAAAGTTTAATCACATTCGTTATAGCCGTTTTCGAGAAAAATGCGAAAAACCCTAGTTTTTCGTACATTTTCGTTCCCCGCCCCCTCTTCCATCGACCATAATCGCTCATGACCTTATTTTGGTATCTACAAAAAATAACGAACAAAAAAAAAAAAAGAACCAGCTCAATTGGTTCTGCCAATCTCCCACAAATCGAACTAGAGGCAGACAAACACGGACCGCGCGCCGAAATGAGGTTTTTTAGACCTAACCTAACCTCAAAACGTAAAGATCTGAAGAAAACCCGACTTTTTGACACGATTACTACCTTTCCCTTTGCGTAGCGGAAAGTACAAAACCCTGCAAATTATTACACAACGGTTTATTATTCTGATGAACAGCCTAGTACCTAGTAGTAGTAACTAGTAGTAGTGTTACAGCTCCGAGACCCATTCCATTCGATTCAGCATCGAAAAATACCAGTAAACCATACGAAACATGACCTGACTACAATGGAACTACGGAAACTAAATATTCCCCTGGCGCCAAGCGCTCGTAAACGTCTGTAGGCATTTATGATCCGATGAAGGGGTGTGCGGAGGAAGTGGCCTTAACCTTCTGCCCCTCTCGGGCAAAGAGCCGGGGAAAGTGGTACGGGGAATTCCAGCGAACACTCGGCAAATAGCACGATGTTGCGAGGCGAGCATGCGGGTGGTTTTGATGGGGCGGGAAGGAGGGAGGGAGTACTAACGAAAACGTTGACTTCTGCTGTAGTTCCCGCGAGTTCTTTCAATTAGTTGACTCTAATAATTACTGTAATTTCCCTATACGCAGTTGTACACTGTCTGATGCTCATTCCATTCGACCCAGGATGTAAAAATACCTTGAAAACGATACGAAACACGGCTTATTTGCGATTGTACTGCGTTTCGTTATTTTTTTAACCATTTTTCGTCCATAACAACCACGGGCTTCGTCCGATCGATTGCCGAGATAGCGGGCACAACTAGACACCAAATGGGATTTTTGTGCGAAAGAACGGATTTTTTAGACCACGCTAAAGGCACAAAACGGCTGGACGGGCATTGTAGATTTGGAATCCCCATGTCTTGAAACGTAAAGTATCAAATTTTGAGGGGGGGGGAGGGGTGTAAAAAAATTTTCGTGACCTAATAATAATTCAGAATGAATAATAAACCAAAAACGGCTAACTCCCTACTCGTACGCAGAGCGGTGAGCGTTGAATTAAGATATAACGAAGGAAATGAAGGGAATGGCGGGAGAAAAGAACAACAGAGTTGAGTTCAATATCAACGCGAATGCGACAAGGAACACGGTTTCAAATTCACGAAATGGGGGGCATTGGCGAGGGCCAGAATGGGGGGCAGGGAAAGAGAGGGTTGCAGCATGAGCGCGTTAGATCCTACGAGAGCTTGCTAAGGACATCTCCTGGAAGTCTCTACTCGCTAGGTGCCAGGCGCGAACAAATTCTGAATCTGCATTCTGCAGTGCATGGTCCAACAGGAGTTTGTACCAAACTTGAACTAAAGCCCAAGGAGGTGCTGCAGGGCTCTGTTGGGCTTGACATCGGCTAAACAAGACGTGGAGTGGAATACAAACCCCTGGGTAAATACGTCGCTTTCAGTAGAGTCGTTGTAAATGGCGACTGAATGGAGCAGAAAGCTCGTCTTTCAAAATCCTCGAAATGGCAAACGGGTCGTTCTGTTGTGTCCATCTGACAATGAAAGTAATTTCCATGTTAATTCAACAAAATAATGAGGTCTCCGTTTCACAAAATGGGAATCCTCCGGCTCCAATTTCCTTGGGCGTTCCGTTAGGGCGAGACAATCGCTTGAGGGAATGGAAAGAAAATAGCGATCCTTCACGAGTTAGTTATTGTGATCCGTTCGCTCGTTACTCCGCTCTGCTCTTACTCTTTCTCTTCCATCCGCCTCCGCTTGGGTCTCCAGGGAGGAGTTGAGTGTAAACATAGCGAAAAAGGGAAATTAGTCGCTGCCTTGGGAGGTGGGACGCCTGAGGAATGTGACTGGCTCCCTGCCAACTGAAACTCCTCCTCGTAAGGACCTTTCGTATATACCGATTCGTACGGCTTTTGTGTTTGTGTTGAGACTTGATGGAAATGCATTGTAGATTCCGACGAACTTCATTTCAACCTATGTGTAGTCCAACTTTGAAGTCTTTGAAGTTCTGCCAATTTGTTCCATTGGGAATTCGAGATGTGAACGCTGTCGTTTGGATTTGCGTGCCGAGTTGATAATGTTTGCTCTGCTGATGGAGAAAGTTCCTTGTGCATGCTCACATCCTTCCGATTAATTAATTTTCATAATAAATGAAGTGAGAGCGAGAGAGAGGGAACCTAGTTACTCTCTCGTGTGAGCGTGTGAGATGCGAGGAGTTTACCGGCCTGAAGGAGCCTTGAAACAATGTCCGTGCCAGTGTACGAGAGGGGGGTTTTGAAAAGTTCCGGGAACCGCTGACTCAGACAAAAATTACAACGATCGCGAGCTCTGATCCATTGCCCAACTTTCGTCGGGACTATGAACCATCGTCTTACCACTAGACTGCGATCGCGAGGGTGCCTTCAATAGGAGTCAGTCAGTACACCACCACACTAGAAAGGCTCCAAACAACCAAAACAGAGTCTAGTTCTCTGGGGAATCAGGAGGAGGCACTCGTGTCCACGTTTCTATTGATCTCATCATAAACCTTAACGTGTTGTCAGACTCTTTTCTCTTCACTATTGTTGGGTGCACGAATGGGGCACCTTGGAACTGCGAAATAAATGAACGTGGTGAGCGTGAGTGAAGACTGAAGGATATCTGTCTTGCAAGGAGCTGTCTCTTGAGAAGAGGAAGCTAAAATTGAGAGGTGGGAAAAGGTAGATGGGAAAGTCCAGGATAGGGGAAATCTGTAGGGGTGGACGTTCCATAGGTAATGACAATGCTTGAGGACAAAGGTGTTTGGGGAAACAATGCCTCTCCATTAGGGCTAGTGCACACATTCTGGAGGTTTAAGACCCAACTAATTCGGCCTACCAAACAACTATGCTGTGTTCCCGATTGTGCCCACTCGTTTGTACTACACCCCTCCCCTCACGGATTAATTAATATTTCTAGTGTTGCCGTGGTATCCTAGAACTCTTGTGAAGGCTTATGAGGCAATGCTCCTAGTGGCGATGATAGGATCTCACTCTCCACATTTCTTTTCAATGCCAAGTAAACTGATAACAATCAGCAGTTGCATGTAATGCCCTGAACTCTTAAAAACCCAAAGAACTTTGGCGTGATGAAAGTTTTGCAAACATATACCTGAGGTCTGAAGCCAAAAAACAGGATTCTTGTGTTGTGAACCAGACCCATCAAACCTTTGTAGCCAGCAGCCTTGTAAAGAGAGTTAAGAATGGTGATCCGCTTAATCTAACCAAGGGTTAGGGATCCTATCCGTGCTAATGATTGCCCAAAGACAGCATTGTGATGCCGGTATCTCTGAGCAAGCAGCTGAAGAAGTTGTCATGATATAACGTTGCTTCTTTTTCTGTTTTCAGGTGATCCTGGTCGAGTTGAATACGCGATGACAGGTAAAGCCAAAGCGAGCAAATACAAAGCCTCCCTGTGATGGACGACTGTTGCTCGGACGGCTCGTCGGGGCTTGGTGATCCACTCGCCCGACTCTCCGATCTTGGCTCTTGCTCTTCCTGGTCGTATTCAAACAGCACACCAGGCTCTCCAACTCCTGAAGACGACGATTCCGAAGTTGATTGGCACCAGCGCTACCTCAACTTGCAGCTCGAACTTCAGAAATACAAACATCAGTCGTCCAAAGGTCGCGATGCTCTCAAAGATAAGGTAAGTAGAGAATACAACCTTTTTTGTTTGTCACCGTCGAATTGATCAATTTTTAATCTGGTTTTATTACCAATGTATGAAAGATTTAGTACCTTTTCTTTATCGTTTCACTTCACTTCTAGCGGTTTGTAACTAGGTCCAGGGGCTTGCTCCACCTTGCCCTCGTCTGCTTTTATTCCAATACTAAGACATTTGTGCGTTTGTGTTGTCGATTCTCGTGATTCATAACTGATAACCTGATCCATCGTTTCAACTTCTGGGTCACAGTGGAGATCATTTGTTAATTATGCTCCTAAGTGGCTTGTTCACGCTGTTTTTTTCACGTACCTCTTTTGGTTCAATCTCGTAGCGCTCTGTCGTAGGCCCATAATAGCTCGATTACGTGCTCATAGAGCACTGTGTGGACACCAAGCTGGAAATATCATCCGCTGTCTTCACCTTCCGGTATAGTTCTTATTCGTATGGTATGACCTGGGCTTTTAGTACCGGGATAGGACTTACTTCCCGATACGTTGTGTTCGAACACAATTAACTGAACCCTGTTTTCCAGCTGAGGCACAACAGACATTCCCGGTGCCAAAAGGCCACGAGTAAGTTGTTGAGACGGCTCAAGTTGGTTCATGAAGATTTACCTAGGAACCAAAACTGGACCAAATACTCACGTTCTGTTTCTCCTCTTCTTAACTCGAAATAGTCATCTTCATATTGAACACTGCTAAGCGGGATTCGAGCGATAAATAATACTGAGTGGCGAGCATTTGCTTGGAGGCCGTCAAAAGGTTGGGAGATGTCAAGGAAATGTGCCGAGATTTTCTTTTATTGCAGACATGCTTCTAATCTCACGAACTTCAATTGTTGACTGTTGTTATCTGACCCTAAACTCGAGGTCAGGAATTACATCTATCCCAGGCGCTTCAGTATAAGTTTATCAAATAGATTCAAAATTGTTAGTAAGAGGTTGACTGGTTGATTGTTGACTGCTTTGTCGGATTTTGCAATATCTCGAAGACTTTAGCATCTTGCCGCCGTCGAGGGGCGTACTTCTGCTGGAACGATGCTATAATCACGTGCAATGATTTCTGAAAAACCTTTCTCTGGGAGTTCTTTCAAGGCCTGGCTGATGGGTGGCAAATAAGGGATCGGCGGAGATCCCTATTGATCCTGAGCCCTTATTTGGGATTACCAGGAGCCACCTACATAGAGAGGTTGGCATATGGGAGGATAGGTGCAGGGCTGCCCGGCCTTAGACAGTCAAAACTCTTCATCGGACTCTCCAAAAGGAGGGCCAATGAAGTGCTTGCATTGGGGAGGAAGGACATGAGGATCATATGTATCCTGTTCGCTGTCCGCTGAGGTACCACCTTGCAAATATTGTCAAGTGCGAGGTACAGGTATGCAGGTTCTGTTAGGTGGGGCGAGAGACGGCAGAGCATGTGCTGTGCGTATGCGATGGACTCGTGGCATCGCGCCATCGTGTGTTTGGGAGGGGCCGTCTGAGGAACATGAACGCCCTTACAACAAGCCCGTTTGTGGTTGCAGTGAGAGTAATCGCCTGCATCCATCGTTTCAAAAAAAAAAGAAAAGAAAAAAGAAGACCTTTCCTGTTATTAAATCTTAACTAGGGCCTCTCTCGGGGTCCTTTGTCCGCAGAGCAGAATATACGAGCATTTCCAGGGAAACGATGTACTGCCATTTCTATATTCGCGGGTATGTTGGCTCTTTAGGGTGGGAGGGGGAGGCGGTATCGGTTGAGCACATCAGGACGTCATTCTGAAGGGCTTCCCAGCGGCAGAAAGTGGTATTGAGGGCGGAACTAACGGTTACCAAAGGAATGGTGGGTGAGAATTCAAGCGAGTGGTTGTGGACATGTTCACTGTTTGACTAGTAGCTTGTTCAGCAATAAGGCATTAGTACGTATTCCCCCAACGTTCAAGAGGGTCTCATCAGAAATGGTAGCGTAATACCATTGAATCATTCAGAGTACTTTACAGGCCATAGTGCCGTAACGCGTTCCACTTTTTGTTTCTTAAAACCCTCCAGTCAGTTCTGCAAGGGAAGTGGTGGTATACAACGTTTACACTCATTAAAAAGGGCGGGAAACACAAAGGAGGGGCGATGTTCTTTAATCCTGGAGACGACTGGCAAATGAATGGTTGCAGGGGTCCTCTACCAGGACATACGCCAGCGAGTCCGGCTCCCCTTGGCTGGTGATGCCCCACTGCTCTTCGGCAGCAGGGCAGCATTGAAAGGACTCACTACTTTTGCGCAGGCGTGGGCAAACCGCAGACGCAGTCTAGAGATGTGGCGACCACCCCCACCACCCACTGATCAGAAGAGACTGTCCCACAGCCCCTCCCACTAACACCGGAGCAGCCTTGATGCCCCCTCCTTGAAGGGGACATATTGCTACGCTCGTTAGAGAGCACAATGTGCCGGTAGGCGAACACTCGTCTGGCGCATTTCACCCATTGGGTTGCAGGGGTTGGCGCCCCAACACATGCCTGGTAATTGTATTACCGGGCAGTGTTCCTTCTACATTGTGGCCTCATGGTGGGTGGCCCCCACGCAGTGAGATTGACAGCTTGCCCTCACCATGCAGCACAACCTCCTCCTGGCCATCTTACCGGCGTACCGTACCACATTGCATCTCGTCCTCCAGGTACTTGCGGGCACCCTCCCCTGGACCTTGAATTGGACCAAGCGGTACTTGTACTTGTGTCCTTCATCAAAAGGGGCAGCATGGACGACTACCTCGAGCCACTTGAGTCGCTACCCACCCTTAGGGGTTGAGTGACCTGTGACTCAGAGTCGCACAGGAGGCAACACTGGAAAGGTGGCAGGCACGGCACCTCCACGGCATACTCCCTTCCGTAGAGGTCGAATGAAATGGTGGCAGTCGACCTTCGTGGAAGTGCTGCTGCTCTTGGGCCACTGAGCCTTTAATGAGCGGTTCCACTTCTTCAGGCGCCGTACCTTCGATGGCTGCGCCTGTGGGGAGGCAGTGGAGGGTGCTTCTCATGTCCTCTTCGCCTGCGGGCTTTATGAGGACGTCAGAACTCGCGCCCAACTTCCTCCAGTTGAAAATGCGCCCGAGCTCCTCTCCGGTAGGGCAGCCATCCTCCGGTTTTGCAAGTTTGCTCAGGCGTGGGCGAACCGGCGGAAAGGTCTAGAGATGTGGAGTCCCGATGCGGTGGAGACTGCAAGCGATGTCGCATAATTAACATGATGCTGCCACTTCGTCCCAATCGCGGGGGGTCGAAGAACCATCCCCCGATGAAGAGCCGCGAGCCGCATGCCCGCTCTTATCCTCGATACACAACGAGCCGGCAGGTCTGATTATAAAGCCTGGCTTGTTTCCCCATTAGGTTGCTGTGAAAACGAACGCGAACTAATAAATAGTTAAGCCCATGCGAGACTCAGCCAGCCTTGCAGAGCAAAACGGTGGGCAATTACACAGAGCACTACCTCGTCGGGGTACTGCAGTAGGTTCGTGATGGATGAAGTGTCATTGGGTTGATAGTAAAGGTTTTGTAGCCACCTCCGTCGACGTAACCCGAAGGGTACACGCATTTTTCCTGAAGTAGCGGAATATTAGTGTTGATAAGGTGGTTGAAGACATGTGAGCAGCTCTCATTCAACGATCAAAGTGATGGAGAGTAAAGACGAAGGGGAGGACGCATTAACGAGAGTGCTTCAAAGAGATAGTCTTCCCGCCCTCGTCCACTAACCGACACTAAATCGCACTTTGTCTGAGGGAGGGGCGAAATCTTGCGATGGAAGGAGCTAAATCATAAGATACGTCGCGCTTTACTACTAAACCAACACATTAGCCACAGATGGGGGCTTCGCAAGTTATTATTTCAACAAGGCGAAGGCCTCTTCTCGACAAGCGGCAGCACCAGCGAGACGCCAACAAGCGTTTTCCCTCTTCGCCGTTTCCCCACTTTTATGAGACGCACATAACGGGATATTGTGGTCGTGTTGACAGGCGTAACCTTCATACTTCCCTCCTCTTCCTCAATCACCACCGCCGCTCCACCGATAACTTTATCGATACGACCTCTGCGTTTCGCTCTCTAAATTTAATCCTGTCCAGGGCCATTCCGCCTGCCAGTAGATGTCGAAGCGGCTGTCGGTGAGTCCTGGAAGTAATCACTCTCAGGCTTTTCCGACAAACGTTAGCTCAAGAGGAGCAACATTTCATAGGAAACTTCCCCTCGATGCCCCGCCAGGCAAAAACAATTGGTCCTCCCGATAGGCGAACATTGGAAAGGAGGGGATGCAAACGGGGCACAATACACGCGGCTTCTTTATATCACGTCTGTCTAAACCCGTCCCTGAAGCCGCGTGTAGAAGATACCCTCAGTTATGCTGCAGAAGGCAACACCCGCACAGCTTACCAACTTCCAAACTAGGATGTGATGGGTCTAAGAAATTGTGAACTGTGATTTGAATAACCGGATACAAAAAAGGGCCACAGGGGAGTTTAACGAATATATTTTCAATTGTAGTTGGTTGTTGGCTCAAATGGGAGAGTGTAAATGGAAATAAATAGCGTGGTACTTGTTACCCAATGTCCAGGACCAAGTGCTGGGAAATCCATCTCGGAATCACGAGTGGTGAACGTTGAGAGAGTGCGCAAGATACATCGAACCCGATGGTGCGAGCAGATGGAGGAAAGAGGAAGATTGAGAAGGGGCCCCACAGGGCTTGGTCCTTGGACCAGCACTCTGGAATGCCTTCTTCGAAGGTATTCTCAGGAGACTGACGGAGACTGACTGCGAGCCGTACGCCTATGTGAATGACTAGACAGTGCTGATCTTTGCAGAGTCAGTCCGCCAAATTGAAGAAAAAACCCACCACGTGCTCCACACCGTCACCCAATGGTGCGAGCATGTCATGATGCAGGTGGCAGAGGAAAAAACCCAGCTAATCCTCTTGACAGGAAAAGTGAATAATCCACGCTCAATACGCTTTGGCGGCCACAGGCTTCTTGAAAAGCACGTCAAGTATTTAGGGGTGAATATAGGTGAGAGGTGGGGCTTCAACCAACACCACCAGTCCCTTAAAGGCACTACCATTCCAAGGTTTGCCTCGCTGCGTGCACTTACTAAGGCCACTTGGGGTGTGTGTTACCATGACACTATTTGCATGTATAAGGGCCTCTATCTTGGCGTGATTGGCTACTGCCCCGTTGTCTGGGGGAGCAAACTAACAGTCAATCAAAAGAGAGAATTGGCCCAATCCCAGAGGGCTGCGCTCCTGTGGATTACTAAGGCCTACAAAACTGTATCAACAGAATCACTCCAGGTGATCACTGGTCAGTTACCAGTTGACTTGGCCGTTGAATGCATGGTTGACGAGTGGAGATTGAAACGGGAGCTTCCCCCGCTTTGGGCTGAACTCTGTGCGGATCTCGCCACAGAACAGAATTTTGCCGCTATCGACGAATGGGCGTTAGAGAAATGGCAAGCGAGATGGGAATCCTAGCCAAGGGGATGTTACACAAGAGAGTTCTTCCCCAACATCCGTGAACGTCTTTCAAGAAAATGGGTCGAGCCAGTTCCTCACGGGACATGGTGATTTCAATGCGCGGCTCCACTTCTTTTCTCTGAAAGACTCTCCATTATGCACGTCTTGTGCCTCCAGTGCGGAGGAAATAAGAAACCATGTGCTGCTCCACTGTAGTTTCTACAACAGTGAGCGAGGGTTGTTGGGAGGGCAAATGAACAAAGCAAGCCTATAACCATTTTGCAGAGTTCGCAAAGAAGGTGATGACTAAGAAACGTGGTCATAGTTGACAGACAGGACAGGACAGATCTTTTTGGAACTTGCCACCCAAGTAAATAGTTATATCAGGTGGGAAACCAGCAGCACAAACGGGCCTAACCACCCCCAGGCCCCACGGCACTGGTCTCATTTGGTGTGAGGTCACCTAGGCGCTCCCACCACCCCCACACAAAGCAGAGGACATTCGCATGGGTTCTGCATTTGCCACCTCTTCTGGCAGAAGAAAGGGCCTCCCAAACACACAACGGCGCGATCCCGCGAGTCCATCTCATACATACAGCACATGCTCTGCCGTCTCTAGCCCCACCTCGAAGAACCTGTATACCTGTACCCCACACTTGCCAATATTTGCAAGGTGGTACCTCAGCGGACAGTAATCTGTGAACAGGCCACATATGATCCTCATATCCTTCCTCCCCAGTGCAATCACCTCGTTGGAGAGCCGGATGAAGAGATTTGACTGTCTAAGGCCGGGCAGCCCCTTCCAATGGGCAGCCCTGCACCTATCCTCCCATTTGCCAACCTCTCTTCGTAGATGGCTCCTGGTAGTCCCAACAAAGGGCTCAGGGCCAATAGGGATCTGCGCCGCTCCCTCCTTAGCCAACCTATCAGCCCATTCGTTTCTCTCTATACCGTGATGCCCTGGCAACCAACACAGTGTTACACTGTTGTCCTCGGGCAGGGCCTTTAGTCCAGTCAGACATTGTCGAGGGTTTAGGAACAGTAATCAAATAAGGAAACAGACCTGTCCTGTGGTGATTGTCACTATTCATCCTCTCCATCGTCGGAAGGCTACGTCCTTTTGTAGTTACTGAGTCCTGGGATAAAGCGTTTGGAGTGCAGCGTTCCAACAGTCCGATGGATACTCCGAGCTTATTCTCTAACTGTTCTCTTGACTAGTAATGGACACACCTTGGAAGGGATAGATACAACCTAACTATAATGTGTTCATTTATGGAAAAATGGACAGCATCATAAATGATCAAGCGATGTCAGTGCATTTTTATCATCGTAAAAATCAGAGTGGTAGTTCAATAAGCTAGTCCGTTCGATGGAAGTCACAGGTAGGTTAACAGGTCACAGGTTAATAATTGGCATTAGATAATCAAGCTCAATCTCTGCAATTTCGGAATTGAAACCAAATTCGTTTTGTTGATGTACTTTAGAAGTGTTCCAACGTTGACAATACCGTGAGTTACCTACATGTTGGTTCAGCAGCCTAGCAGCAGCATGGACAGCCTCATCGAGTATACTGATCTTTCTGGAACTGGGAGTGACGGTTTTGAGAAGGCTGCACCAGCGTCGTGGAATGACCAGAACAAAAATACCCCTCAGTCGTTCAAGACTAACGAAATGAAGGAACGAGCGCGGCGAATCAACGGAGCTCTTGAGACTACTACGACTCATTGTCACACCACAAGGAAAATACCGAATATAGCAGGGATCCACAGTAAAAGACTGGAAAAGGGAGTTCTCTGGACCACGTGAATGTGAAGGAGACCCAATGACATTCAACATTGATTCGTCGTTGACGGTGAGCTAGAAGACTGTGAGGTTCATTCTCCTGACTCGTCAGTCCAGGTCGGAAAATCAAACCCCAATTGATTCAGGAGTTGCGTCAGAGCAGTCCAAAACACGAAGCAGCACAAAAAATTGTTGTGGGGGATAAACCAAACAACCCCTGTGACAATTCAGCGAAGATCCTCGCGTTAGGCCCCTTTGAACTTTATTCAACTGAAGTAAAAGTATTCGGGCCGTGCGGGGTCGAGTATTAAGTTCCAAAAAACGTAGAAAGATACGTTCTCCTCGTTGGTGTGTGTTATGCAACAAAAATTCAATTAAAGTTTTCCCTTTCAGAGTCGTCTCTCGGTTTAGCGATTTCGCGTGCTTCAAAGAGCCGTTTGAAATTAGCTCCCGCGGAGTTCTCCGCGTTCGTTCTTATTGCTCGTCGGCTGGCTCTGGATCTGGGATGGATGGAACGGGGGTGTGGGGGTGAAGACGCGGACTCGGAACCTCGTGATTAGCCAACCTGTCCCGCGCAGGGAGTCCCGCTCTAATTGCGCCCTCCTGAAACTGGCGAGTGTTATTCTTTGTTTTCCCAGGAAACCTCTCGACACTTGACAAAGGCTCCAATATAAATCCGCCTTTATTTTCCTCTAAACGCGAGCAATTTATCTTTTCGGTGGCTCCGGTTAACTCGGGTTAGAGGGAGATCGTCCTCTTCCAACTTGCCGTTTTAAATAGAACCGGCTCTTTTTCCAGGGAAATGCCGAGTTCTGGATTCTCGTTAACTCCCTACCCAGCAAACGCTAGCATCCGCATTTCCGAAAGGCTCTGCCCGCAGCTACCAGGCAGTTACCCTAGTTTTTATGGTTATTTACAACATCCTCTCATCGACGCCCTATTATCGATTTCTTAGCATCAGGAATTTTTATGAAACCGTTTGGAGTATACAGAAACAACAAATTCGAGTCATCCGCTTTGTAAACAAAGTGTGGGCTGTAACGAGAAATAAATAAGGAAAAGGGTTAATAATAAAATAAATTCCAGTGGGGATGAACCCATGCATTTAGGGGAAGGAAAGGCAAAAAAAGCAACTAAGACACATTTATACGGGAACTATGCATTGAAAAGAAATGGAATTAGAAATTAAGCGTCCTCTCTTACCAATGGGTAAGCGAAAACGAGCGGTGCGTAGCAACACACAACTTTCCGCCACCCCTTTGAGTTCGAAGACCACCTACGTATGCGGCGCTATATCTTCGTTCAACGCATTCCTACAGGAACATTTATGGAGAACAAAATGTAGGGACTAGTTAGCTGAGAGTCATTTGTAACTTTGATCAGAATCGTTAGAGCCGTTTTTGACAAAATTGGAATACCGATAAATTAATATTCGACAACTCTCCTTTTCTGGGTTAACTTGGCTTATATCTTCGTTCAACAGATGGATACAGAGATAGTTGCGCAGAACAAAATTTGGGTTTAGAATGCTAGAAGACATTCCATAAGATTTATCACATCTGGTGAAGAAGTTACCCTGGAATTTACGGAAATGTTCGAAAAAACGTTATTTTCAACACATTTTGATTACTATCTCTGCTCAATGGACTGTCACAAGAACATTTATTGATAATAATATGTAGGTTTTAACTATTCGAATACATCTTGAAAGTTCGGTGATAATCGTTGAATGAAGCCATTTTGCCAAAAAGCGTAAAAAACCTATTTTTGCTTCATAGGTTATATCCGTTCACCGTATTTTTATGGAGATATATATGGGGAATGAAAGTTAGGTATTGATTGGTAGAAGATAATTTGAAAGTTTAATCAAAATCGTTAGAGCCGTTTTTGAGAAAAATGCGAAAAACACTAGTTTTTGGTACATTTTCATCCCCCCCCCCCCCGCTTCCAATCGACCGAAATCGCCCATAACTTTATTTTGGTGTCTACAAAAAATAACGACCAGAACAAAATAAGAACCAGCTCAATCGGATCAGCCGTTCTCCCGCAAATCGAACTACAGACACACACACACACACACGGACCACGCGCCGAAATTAGGTTTTCACTTTCCTTGGCTCTACGAAGTAGAAAGCAAAGTTATGTAATCGGCTGAAAAAATAATTTTGATTTCTCTTCAGATCTTTACGTTTTAGACCCCCCTGAGTCCGAAAAACACTATTTGGGAAAATGGTCTGTGTGTGTGTGAACGATTTTTAAAGAAAACCACCGTACCAAAACAGCTCAAATTTCATATCTCGCTGGCAGGTTACCATGGGACGCCAAAATAATGGTATGAACAAAATCCATCGAAATTTAACTATAGTTATCATAGTGCTAAATAAGGCAATTATACCGTAAAATTCCCATTCGTGGGAAAATGACGGGAGCAGCACAATAAATTATCAACATTCTCGACGAAAAGCGTTTTTAGCGCAGTTTTTTCCTCATAAACTCCGCTGGAATTTTTGTTGAATGTTAAAAAAAATTGGTATTGTTGTCCAATCCAATACCTAAAGGGTGAGTGTTTAAAAACGCTCAAGAGATACATGGAGCTCACTCCAGAAATTCATGAATTTCAACTACTGCCGTTTCGCTTACTACCAGTTCTAAACGTTTTTACCCAATAACTCTGCAAAAGTAATTACTATCCTTTTTCAAAAAATGTGTGTTTACAGCCTCAAAATTATCTGTGTACCAATCGCTCAATAATGGTCCTGCAATGAGTACGAGTTTAGTTCAGTTTAGATATAAGACGCCCTAAACGACGCAAAAAACGGGTATATCGAGTTCGGTGAACGAAACAGGCACACACGATGTCGCAATGAAGATGATGATAGAATAATAATAATAATGGAAAAGGTTCCTTCCCTTCTGTAGAGGGCAGCAGCTGCTGCTGTGAACGTCGCCGTTGGTTAACAAACAGAGCAGAAAACAATGAACGATATAAATCAAACAATAATACATTAATGGAACATGTGGTGGAGTTTGTGTTGGGCTATTGGCATCACTGTCGATAATTGATAATCGTGGGGAGTAAATATTATGTTGTTATGCAGCATTATCGTGTTGAATTAAGTAGCAGTATCGAGAAAGTACGAGGTGGTGGATGTGGAACGGGAACACTCAGATACAACAAGCAAAGGACTTGCTGGTGCCCAAATAGTTCTCCTCTTCCCTTATAGTGGAGTTATGGAATCTATTACTCGTGAAACACAACATGCTCGAATCGCTTTCTGGACAGTTGAGTGGCACAAAGCGTCTCTCACTTTAGGCGGTTCATAGGTTATGCAAGTATTGTGAGTCGTGAAACCTAGAACCGCTGTTTATGTCCATTACTTGTTGTACCTTAACCCCCCCACAATAGTCCCATATTGTAACGATAGAGCTCGAAGGCCTCGCGCTGTCGGGAAAACGTGATGAGCCCCTTCATATTTCAGTTCGTGGGGCTTAATAGGCCTTCGATTCCAGTTGTTTCTCATTCTGGAGCGCATTGTTTTCACCTCACACGACGCGAATGGATTTGTCATTATATCTCACGCCGGCTCAGGGTTTTGAACCATGCGTCTTCCCAATGACAGCGGCGTTGGCATCCCCAGAGGGGCACCGGCTTTGCCTCGCCAGGGGAACGAGTCCTGAGCCCCCGCGGCCTGTTTTACGAGGACTCCCCGATAATTCATTCCCGCTGGTTTTAAACGATCGCCGCGACGAGCCGCCTCCGACAGCACGCCGTATATCACCACTGTTTCCCGAATTCGTTGAATGAACCCGATGATTCATTAGGAATGTTCACTGTGCTCAACCATTTATCATTCCGGGGACAGATCGTGATGAATTGTGTCTTCCACCATTCACTATCGCGAGTTCTAGAGAGAAAGAACCCGAAAGTTTTGTATCACTTCAACGCAACCCCTCATTCATGACGAAATAACCTCCAGTGGATGTTGTAACGGGAGAAATACCAAATGCTGCATTCCCGTCGCTTTGTGAAAAGTTCGCTCCGAGCATTATTTAAGATATTTTAGAAAAATAGACTTAGATAATTGATTTTGCACGTGACTTCGACAGAGTGAACCATGCGCTGCTTGTGCATGTAGCATTTCCACGTCAATTTGGAGGTTTTCCATTTCAAATTGGAGGTTGACGGAAATGGTTCGTTTCACATTAGTTTTAAAGGCCGCAACGCCAGCCCTCGTTGAAGGCGGAAACACCCGGTGATTCTGAAAATACCTACTCCGTGCAATACACAACATGACGAAGACATTCCGTCCCTTCCAAATGCCAGTCTTGCGAAGTTGCCTGTTGGTTCGCCTCATTCTTTAGTATCTTACTGCTGCCGTTAGTCACGACTTGCTTTATTTCTACTTTCCGCTACCCGAAGGGAAGGAAAGTATAGTAATCGGGTCAAAAAAAAAAATTGGGTTTTCTTCAGATCTTTACGTTTTTAGGCCTACTGAGTCTAAAATATCTGGTGCGTTGCAACACACAACTTTCCTCAGCTCTACGTCAATTCACTTTGTACATGGCTTTTTCTATTTATCAATTCATTTATCACTCACAGCAGCAGGAACCGCTAACGCCTACAGTTATGGAATTTATTGCGCTGCTCGTACTCATTTCTGGACCACTATTGAGCAATTGTTACACAGATAATTAATGAGGCTGTAGACACGATTTTTTTGAAGATAAACACTGAAGGTAACCACTTTTAGAACTGGTAGTAAGCGAAACAGCGGTAGTTGAAAATCAGGAATTTCTGGAGTGATCCCCATCTAACCCATGAGCGGTTTTAAACACCTCCCCCTCTGGGTATTGTATTGGACTACAATACCAATTTTCTTTAACATTCTACCAACATTCCAGCGGAGTTTATAAGAAAAAAACCGCGCTAAAAACGCTTTTCGTCGAACATTTTGATAATTTATTGTGCTGCTCTCTTCATTTTCCCACGAATGGGAATTTTATGGTATAATTTCCTTATTGAGAGTTATCAATACAAAAAATTTAATCAAAATCGTTATAGCCGTTTTGAGAAAAAAATTTGGTGTTTTGATCACTATGATAACTATAGTTAAATTTCGGTGGATTTTGTTCATACCCTTATTTTGGCGTCCCATGGTAACCTGCGGGCGAGATATGAAGTTTGGGCTGATTTGGTCCGGTGGTTTTCTCTAAAAATCATTCACAGACACACATACACACACACAGACATACACACAGACCATTTTCCCAAATAATTCAGGAGGGTCTGAAACGTAAAGATCTGTAGAAAACTCAAAAAAAAATTTTCAGCCGATTACATAACTTTCCTTTCTACTTTGTAGAGCCGAAGAAAGTAAAAAGTTAACAATGAATTCAAGTCAAGAGGAAGTAAGGAGTGCAACGAGAGAGGGGGAGAAGGAGTGGGGGAGGGGATAGAGAGAGAGAGAAGTTGTGAGTAGTGTGAGCAGAGAGACGAATCGTAGGTAGAACTGGGAGACGACTCACTTTCGCGAGAACTCGTAGGTGACTGCATTTGGGAGGAGCTGTCTGTTGTGGAGAGGAAAGGAAATTTGGGAAAGTCTAGAAGAAGGGGTAAATCCGTTGTCAATCGAAAATAACCGAAGAGGTGGACTTTCCATAGGTAAACAAAAAGGGCTTGAAGACAAAGGTGTTCTGGAAAACAATGACTCAACACTAGGCTAAAGCATTTTGGAGTTCTAAAACCCAGCTAATTTGGCCTCCCGAACAGAGTCCATGTCCTGTATCGAAGCCAATAATCTAACAGCGTACCCTTTACCTGATACAAATCTTTGCGCTTCTCTTCAATTAACCTCAACCGTCGGGGAAAAAAGCTCAATTTTACTAAATGGGGTGTAAAGTGCTTTCCTCACCGATGGGTTTTCTAATTTTTCCACGCATTGCTTTCCCTTCATCAAAAGAGGTTCCGCTCACTGCGCAGAACTCCTCATGATTAATAACCCGCCCCTCGCCAAACCCCTTTCGTCGCATTGTTTCCATCCTCCCTCACCAATTGTCCCGCTTTAATTAATCAAAACGTGATTCCATTTTTGTTAGTCTCCCGATGGACCTTCGTCAACGTCAAGTTCTGCTCAGCTAAGACAAATAATGCGCTAAGTTTCAGCTCGACGCGAGGAGGAAAGTTGCGGGGTACCTGTTTTGCTAGAAGTTGACGTCATTAATCAATGCGAGTGATGTTATGAGATCCCTTGACGCGCAATGTTCATTACCGACCGAGGAAGCAATTAGGTAGCGGGGAGAGTATTTGTGTAGGGGGGGAGTCTTTGTTCGAACTGTGAGAGCTTGATTCAGAACTCACCTTCCCCTTTCAAGGGCTATTCCACATAATCCTTTCGTAATTATCTCTTCTGCGAGCTCCGGAAGAAATGGGTAATTAGCTCCTGCGGCTGAAACTATTTGTTGATGAAACCAAACGACTGTCTGATACTGACACCTGATATTAACCACGTGAAGGCCTGTGTTGACTCCAGACGTAAAGACCGATAGGACTTTAATCTCTCCATGGGAGCCACTTGCTTTCTAGACGCTGCTGGGAACATCCCATGAACATCCGTCGGCCTTCACTTAGCAATTTGGTTTCAAAAGACATCACAACACGTCGTCTTGGTATTTTCTTCACTATCGCCTGTGATTACGGTAACCTGTGTGGGTTTTGTTAACACGCACCCGGGATTTCGCGCGTGTCATGGATTTCAGCTGGAGGACAGCAATTTTATTCGAATGCTTCCTCACAATGTCGGTAAAACTTCTCTTCGTTTCTCCTGGAACTATGATTGGCTTTTTTTTTTCTTTTTTTTTTGTTTTTGACCCGAGGGCGTGTGGGACAAGTCCCTTTGTCACTGCGGCCGCATATGGGCCTATTGTGACGCTAGCCCTTTCTTAGTAGAAGGCGTCGTACATACCCGCTCCCCTTAGGAAGTCGAGTATGTCCTTCACCGCAGAGTCCGCTACGGTTTGGGGTTCAGTGGTCCCCTGATCGAAGTATTCAAAGCGTCTTGCTGCCAAGGCAGGGCATTCACATAGGATATGCTCCGCTGTCTCGTCCTCCTCACCGCAGAGTCTGCATTCCACCGCCTCTGAGATGCCCATCTTGTTGAGGTGATATCTGAGTGGGCAGTGCCCGGTGAGGAAGCTTATCAGTACTCTCAGATCTTGTCTAGAGAGTGTCAGCATCGCCTTCGCCCTTTGACAGGAAGGCGTGAAAGGCCTTTTCGCCTGTCGTAGTCGTGGCTGGCGATGCCAATGGGCGCCATTTTCCTGTATCTCCCATCGAGCAACCAGATGGTTCAGGTGACTTTTCGTCATACCTACGTGTGGTTCAGGCCCGATGGGTAGGGATTCTGTACCCCTTTTCGCGAGGCGGTCAGCCTTTTCATTGCCCTCATGCCCCCTGTGAGCCTATTGTGGGCGCTGAGCTACTTGAGCGCATAAAGGCATTCCCATGCCAGCTTAGACCTAAAACTATAGGCTGCGATGACCTTTAAGGCGGGTGTCTGAGAAAATGTAGATCCGCTTGCCCTTGAGTCCTTTGTTCAGGATCTCTTCAGCGTTCTCTTGGGTTTTGCCCATTGTTCGCGGCTGCTTATTCAGTCAGCATGCTGACCTCATTCACAGCTGGCCGCAGACATGCCCCTGGGGACAATGCCGTGGCCGTTCCACTATCCACAACCCGTGGTCATGCCTGGTAGCATGGGCATGCTCCTGGGAAGATAACCCAGAACCAAGTTGGCCGCGTGTTACAAGCTGACTAACTGTTTCACCCAAAGGGTGTCGTGTCTGCGGTACTGTATATATAACATTCTGACTGTCACACCGGTTTGGATATGCACCGCGGACAACGACCCGGTTGGATTGTGCCAGTCCAAATGTCTCACAGGTCGATGCCTAACCTCATAAAGAATGCCAAGTGTTCCCTGCAAGAGTCTTCTTTGACCCCGTCCTGCCTTCATTGAGTCCAGACCGGGAGAATTCGTACCAAAGACCAGAAATCGCTCCCTCTCAAGTCTCTAGCACTGGGCCAGGCCATGGTAGGGAGTCTCCTCATCCGTGCCACACCAATTACATCGAGGGGTGTCGACTACGCCCATAACATATATGTGTTTGTTCAGTCTACAGTGCTCAGTTATGATCCCAACAATCTGCCTTAAGTTCTTCCTCTCCATCCTCAGAAGGTTCTGTCATATCTCACGCGTTTCCTCTGAGATAAGGCGTTAGGAGTGCCTTAGTCTGATGCATTCTTCTGGCTTTATTTCACAGAGTTCTCTTGACTATTGACAGAGAAATCCCACAGTAGGGAGGAAGCCCGATAGGTACAGTAGACGAACCACGTCTGGCCAGAAATCTTTGGTATCCATCCTGGGAGAAGTGGTACCAAAGACCAAAAGTCGCTCCCTCTCCGGCACTGGGCCAGGGTATGGTAGGGCGCCTCCTCATCCGTGCCACACCACCTGCATCGAGGGGTGTCAACTATACCCGTAACATAGATGTGTTTGTTCAGTCTGCAGTGCCCGGTTGTGATCCTAACAATCTGCCTTAAGTCCTTCCTCTCCATCCTCAGAAGGTTGTGTCTTATCTCACTTGATAGCTCTGAGACAAAGCGTTTGAAGTGTCTTACTCCAGCAGCATTCCAGTCTGTCTGATGCAGTTTTCTGGCGTGTTCTCCCACAGTCCTGTTCACTAGTGACAGAGAAATCTCACTATGGGACGGTTGCCCAATAGGTAGCACAGACGAACTGCGTCTGCCCAGATGGTCGGCCCTCTTATTTCCAATGATCCTCTTATGCCCAGGAATCCAATACACATTAACTCAAACGCGCTTGCTAAGGAGGTAAGCCACATCCTGTACTGTCGCACCAGTTTTGACGTTGTGCAGTAGTTCATCAGCGCCTTGCACGACGCTTGATAATATGTTGATAGTTCTGTTGCTATAGCCTTCCTCATGCATTATTACTGCCCCGGCGATGAGAGCATAGATCTCTGCTTGAAAAACCGTTGGAGTGGGGCTTAGGGCAATGTGCGCCTATTTGGTCGTGTATCTGATGTGCTCTTTCCAGACTAGTTTCAATCAAAGAATGATACCCCGATACTTGACGTGCTCACTGAGCTGAATTACTTTGCCTGTAACTTCCTGGGGCTTCAGTCCCGACAGTTGCCTTTGTCTTGTGAATAGCAACATGACCGATTTAACTAGGTTTGTGGGCAGCCCTATCTACCCGCACCGCACGCACACCACCCGCAAGGCTGCATCCATCAGGTCAGCCCTGCGATAATGTAAAATTTCGTTTGAAAGTGCCGAGGAGAGCCCAATAAATTGTCGAACGTACTAAAGAAAATCGATTTCCGCGCAGTTTGTTCCTCATAAATCCTGCTCGTATGACTCTAGCGCTGTCAGATAAATTAGGGTCTTAGTCCAATAAAACACCTATACGATGAAAGCTTAGTAAAGCTCATAAGATAATTTGGAGCAACTCCAGAAATTCCGGAATTCGAATAACCGTCTTTTCACTAACTGCCATTTCTCACAGTTTTTACCCGATAATTCCAAAACGGTAAACACAATACTTCTTCGAAAAATCGGGTTGTCAGTCTGACGAACCTCCTGTGAACTGGTTACGTGATAACGGTCGTGGCACGAGTAGGAGCAACTCAATAAATTCCGACGCCTTTAGCGCTACTGGTTTAAAACTGATTTTATTAGTTTACGAATGCTCTTAGAGCCGAAGAAAGTGGTTTTGAGGTGCGCGGAACCTTTTCTTTCGAGCTCGAGCCGAATGATTGATCATTTTACTTACAAGGCGCCCTTCACGGCCAAAGGCCCAAACAAAATTGAGCTGCGAAGGTTTTGATGCCAAATTTCGGCGCTATTCGGTTGTGCGCTTCACTTCGTTGCTTTGTATGGCAAATAATAATGCTCTTGAGATCGACTGCTTCCAGCGAAAATCACAAGTTCAATATTACTGTGAGAGAAGAGAAGGTGAGGGATGAAAAGCGTGGAAGACAAGAGGAGGCCGGAGCCTTTAGGTGGCAATATGTGTAATGGAAACCCTCTCTCTCACTCTAGAGCCCGTCCGCGTGTGCTGAGTGAGCTTTTCCCTTTTATAGCTCTGCCGTAAACAGAGAACTAGGCGAAAAGGGCCTTCCCCTCTCTGCAAGGCCCCGCAAGGCTAATGATGTATTTACTTCAGAAACAAGGGAATGGAGAAGAGGAGAGAAGAGCTATACATACTAACAGCTTTCTTGCTAACGTCGAGTCCCACGTCTCGGGGTCTCTTAGTTACGATTGCCCTGCTTTTCCGCAGAAGGGGCTCATCCGAAACGGCGGGCCGTTTGGGCGTTAAAAGGATCCGGTCGAATTAGGTCTTTTACTCGGGCGAAGAGGGGCGGTAATTATTCGACATTTACATGTTAAGGGTCGTTGTTTTGAGAGCGGATGCTGCGGCGCATACCGGACTCCCTTATTGCAACTAGACGGGAGTTGGGTGTGTTTAACGTTGCTGGTCGGTACTTCAGTGACTGCTATTCGATTATATTTTCCCCTTCAGCGCAGCCATCGGATGCTGGCACGAACCATCTCGCTCATTCAGCCTATCTTCCGCCTTACTTCAAAAATTTGAATTGCGGATCGGACTGCGTGTGACTGTGAGTATGGTTGGGAGCAACAAAACGAATTCGCTGTATATCCGAAGTCACAATAACATTTTAAACTTGATAGTAACTAATTTGTGGAAAGCCATTTCAATGATGAAACGGAATCAGGGCGATTATCTATTTCCACTGAATTCGAGTTAAGAATGGTATATTGATTCCGACGTTTAGGTCTATCAGTAACTCAAAAGGACACACAGAAAGAGACACAATATTTTGCAGGGCACAAAGGTTGCCCCGAGCTCTCACCAATGACAAGAGAGCGTGACGGGGTTTGTTACAATAAGTAAAACCAAGTTATCACAGAAATGAAACTATCGATAGAACATTGAAGAATCGCCTCATTTAAACATTTACGGTACAGTTTGATAGGAAATACAACGTGCAACCAGTGGGAGTCCTATGGAACAGCTAAAGTCACTTTCGGCCTCCTAATGGTATCAACATCTATACAGATGGATCGAAAACTCAGTGTGGCACAGGCTCAAGGGTGCGGATAAGTGGCTCTGGAAGGAGTGAGATGCACATTGCCCTGGGCCCCATTCCAACGGACTTTCAAGCAGAGAATGTTATCATCGTCGGGGCAAACATAATACATGAGAAAGGCTGTAGCAACAGAACTATCAATATATTGACTGAAAGTCAAGCGTGTTGTAAGGCGCTGAAGAGCTACAGAACCTCAACACTGGTGCGAGCGTACAGGATGCGGCTTACCTCCTTAGCAAACGCGAATAGAGTTAATGTGTATTGGATTCCTGGGCATGAGGGGATCATTGGAAATGAGAGAGCGGACTATCCGGTGTGAAATTAAAATGAACGGGAAGTGAGAAAATAAATTATTTGTGGTGATGAACCCATAAATCGGGATAAAAACAAAATAAGCTGAGACAAAACTGATCTAAAATAAAGTATATTTGTAGAAAAGAACTAAAATTTAAAATAATGTCTTCTCCTACCTAACCTAAGGCATGCCGAAAATAAATAAACAAATCCACCGACTTGAAAACTTTGAAGTTCTAAGGGAGGTTTTCTAAGGGAACCGGTATTATGGCGGAACGGAAAAACGGGAACGTGCCCGAAAAAGATCAGCCAGGGAATGAATAACCTTTTCGTCTCAGAAAACCTTGATTCTCCTCCAACAAGCGCTGTTCCATGCGGCTCGATTGGTGCTTGGGCTAACTCGGGAAGAGACACCCAGCTGCGTCAGTATCCTTCCTCTTTCGTGTTACACTGGCCAGACGCGCTTCGTCTACTGTCAATACTCAAGAGGACTGTGAGAGAATATGACAGTCAGGAATGCTGCGGGAGTAAGGCATTCCAAACCCTTTATCTCGGAGGAAACGCGTGAGATAGGACAGAACCTTCTGAGCATGGAGAGGAAAAACTTCAGGGCAGATTATTGGGATCATACACCGGGCAGTACAGAATGAACGAACACTCATATGTTACGGGTATAGTCGATACAATCGATGTAGGTGGTGTGGCACGGATGAGTAGACTCCCTTCCATACCCTGGCGGAGTGCCGGGTACTTGAGAGGGAGCGACTTCTGGTGTTTGGTACTACTTCTCCCAGGGTGGACATCAAAGAAGACTCTTGCAAGAAATAACTGGCATTCCTTAGGAGGCTAGGCATCGACCTGTGAGACATTAGGACTGACACAATAGGTCGTTTGGCCACGGTCATATCCCACCTGAGGGACAGGCAGAATGCTGTGTAAACATTTATCTGAATATTACTTTCAATTTTCAAATTTTCCAAGTGCATCCAACATACGTGCTTTATAGTAATTTCTCTAAATTCCTGGCCCGTTTGGCAACAATACCTACAGTAACATTTCAATTGACACGCTCTGCATTCATCCTGAGTTTGTTAATGAAGATTTGAGACGACTTTCGTTTTTAAAATCACATATCAGTTCATTAAATACGTCCAATAAATTTACAGCGTGGAAATGAACCCGTTTTATGGTTCATTGTTCACTCTGAATAACACGCGCGGTTTTCTGCCGATGGAAAATTATGGAATGGAAAAACCCGCATTAAATATAGTGCGGCAAATTGTGGGTTTTATCAAATATTTATGGAAATTCCCGCACTGCCTCCCGTCTTACTCCAACTACCAGTCAGTTCGACTCGTCACGTTCTGCCCAATTGCCTAGCATAGCCTACCATTGGGTCAAGGCGCGCAAGGGAATTATAAACCGTAATAATTTACACCGTTTTATTATTGAAATGGGCACCTTCAATTTCTTCGCTAGTGATAGTCATGTCTCTTATGTTTAGCACAAGCCTTATTATAGATGGGTTTTTGACCTTAGAACGTCCGCACTTAATGGTACTCACTGGCCCTACGGAAAGTCATTGTTTCCCCAAACACCTTTCTAACTCAACCCTTTTGTTTGTACGTTTGGAAAGCCCAGCTCCAAAGTTATTTCCAATTGACAACGGATTTTCCCATCCCTTAATTTTAGATTCCTCCACTCAACAGACAGCTCCTTTCAAGTCAGTCACTCTTCAGCTCTCGGGATATACAGTTGCCTCTCAGATTTCCCAACTCATTTGTCTCTCAAGTCTCGCGCTACACCCAACTCCACTCTATCTCTCGCACTCTCTGTCCCTCTCCCTCCATTGAGTGTTTCACAACTAGTTCTACTTGTATTTGTACCTATGGAAAGCCCAGCTCCCAGCAATTTCAGATTCCTCTTCTCCACAGACAGCTCCCTCCAAGTCAGTCAACCATCAGCACTCGCGAACAACAGTCGTCTCCCAGATCTCCCAACAATTCGTCCCTCCGTATCTCCCTCTCTCTATCTCCCTCCACTTAGTGTGTCTGAACCAGTTCACATATATTCAGAGTCCCTTGTGCGCGTTCATGTACGCAAACTCAACCAGATATCGCTATTCTTTCAAGTGTAATAATTTATTTATCAGTTTCAAGCTCCCCCACTCGTACGTCTAACAAACTACGTTTTAAACTACATTGTGAGCTCGAGCATGGAGTGACTCTTGAATGATTCTCAGTTTATTCACATTCACACACAATCCATTTGGCTCAACTGCGTCTTTTGGGGTTTAGAATGCCAACTATATTTTCTTTGCCAAGTAAAAATGTCACACGCGTACGAGTGAAGTACTAGAATTGATCTTGCTGGGTAAGTGTGCTTCAATCGTTAATACCGTTCCTCCAATTACGAGTACTTCAATAACCGTATGTGAATTGGGTATGTGCCATAACGTATAAGAGGTACAGTGGATCTCGCTAAAAGTAAATAGAGCTCCAAGCCAGAGTTCACTGGAGTAATTTGTATGTACCGCCTGACTCCCTTTATAGGCACTGGGCGATCGTGGTCTAGTGGTTAAGACATTGGTTCATAATTCACGACGATAGTCGAGAATTGTGGATCGGAACTCCTCGCGATTTGCCGTAATTTTTGCTTGAGTCAGCGGATCCCCAAACGTCACCAAACCCCCCTCGTAACATTTTAGAGGGAATTTTCCACTGGGGTAAGGAGGCCATGTGTCTCGTGGCACACTAAGCTCTCGGCTGGTGTACCGCCTATATTAATAGCACGGGTATGTCATTGTTCAAGTGGCTCCACTCAATGGTTCGACATAAAATTGCGGGACGTGGAATATGTTAACCAAGGGATTGAAAAAGAGACTGGCATTGGTTGGTTATGTGCCATCAAGTCACGACAACTCAATTTTAGGGAATCATTTCAAAAGTCGTTCCAACAAGCGTTCTACCAAAACTCCGGGGCAACTGGCATTAGGAAGATGAGCCGATTCTTCGAGCCGTTTCCTCGATAATCGCTTCAATCGTAGAACGAAGGCCGTTTACGAGAATCGCGCCAGTTTCAAGCCTATTAAGATTAATCCTAACGAGGAGCTCAAACTTCGTCTTCTCACCGCTCAACGAGGGCTCGATAAGTGAAGTAATTAGGGCAGTTATCCAGTTCCCTTCGACGGTATTTCATATCTGGGACGAACAGGCGCTTGAACAAACTTGATATCAGCGAGAAGGGAGTTAGGAGTCGGTCGGGATTCAAACGAGCTATCGATCACTCGCAGGCGATTGCGAAGTTTGTGGATTGTTGACTCATTTCGCAGGTGAGTTTTGGGATCTCGACTTGTAATTTGCTCTATCACTGTCAGTGTCTATCACTGAATATTTTGGAAGTTGTTTCGTAACATTTGTGGCTTATGAAACTATAGGAGCAGTCCAAGCGCTCACTAGGAGCTCACAGGTCCGAATCCAGGCAGATTCACCACGTAGCTGTACGACAATTGTCCCGATGTGACAAGCTAACACCACCTTTTGCTCAAAAGTCCTGTACGTATTTCGAGTTTGTAGCCGCCCTGCATCTTACGAGCGACAGGGAAGTGTCCCGATGTTCTCAAGCGTCATTCTCGCCGCTGCTGCCGAATTAAATGAAATCACAGTGGATGAACCGAGGCCAATATCCCACAGAGATGAAGAATTTAGACATGGAGGAAAGACCGCTCCTGAATCTCCCAAAATGCTGGGCAGCGTGGGAGGATGTAAGGGAATGGCGGTTCGCTGCTAGGTTCCCGACACACACTCTCCCTCCCTACGCCCCACTTATAACTATTCGACTCCTGCCACTAATGCCAAATCTCCCATTTATTCCATTTCAAGAACTAACAATAGATCATTTCGTTGTTTATTCGCTTTCATACGAACGTATAAAAGTATATAAGTTTCTGAGGGTCCTTCTAGGGAAATTCAAAACGGACACTAGCTTCGATTGCTTTATTTCACAAAAGAAATCGAAAATAAATGTTCCGAATCCGGGATCAACGATAAATACACATGCAAACAAGAAAAAACGCGAATAAACTTTGGCGAGAGTCTCTAGCCAACCTCGACGACACCGTGGCTATCGCCCAACTGAACACTATTACACCCGTCGGTGTACCTCGCATCTTGATCCCACCTTTCGATTATCCCTTCATCCAACTCATCACAGTCCAGCAGGTTGATATTATTGGATGAGGTTTAAAGATGAGTGCACATCTTTACAAGTATATGCGCAGAGTACACAAGTGCGTACCCAAACCTACCCGCTGACGCATCAGCATCAACCTTCAACTGCCATCAGCCCTTACTTAGTCTTGCTATTGCCTCCTCCAGCCATGTGTGCATCCGTGCCCCATATTTGATCTTATAGTTCACCTCCACCGTGCAGATCAGTGAAATATCTTTCTAGTTCTGAAATAAATTCATTTGGCAAAACCCTGCAAATTATTACACAACGGTTTATTATTCTCATGAACAGCTTGACCTAGTATTTCTGCTCCGAGACCCATTCCATTCGATTCAGCATCGAAAAATACTAGTAAACCATACGAAACATGACCTGACTACAATGGAACTACGGAAACTAAATATTCCCCCGGCGCCAGGCGCCCGTAAACGTCTGTAGGCATTTATGATCCGATGTAGGGGTGTGCGGAGGAAGTGCCAGCCTCATCGGCCCTAACCTTCCCCTGCCCCATTGTCCAAAAAGAGTCGGGGAAATTGGGACGGGGACTTCCAGGAAACCCTTGGCGATTGGCACGACTGTTGCGAGGCGAGCGGGCGGGTGGTTTTTGATGAGACAGGAGGAAGGGAGTACTAACGATGAAACAAATCACTTTCGCTGTAGTTCCCGTGAGTTCTTTCAATTAGTAGACTCAGATAATTACTGTAATTTCCCTATACGCAGGTTTACACGGCTGATACTCATTCCATTCGACCTAGGATGTAAAAATATCTTGAAAACGATACGAAACACGGCTTATTTGCGATTATACTGCGTTTCGTTAATTTTTTAAACCATTTGTTGTCCATAACAACCAAGAGCTTCGTCCGATCGCATTGCGGAGATGACGGGCACAACTAGATACTAAATGGGATTTTTGTGCGAAAGAACGAACTAGTCATTCCGGATTTTCTTATGTTTCGCCGATTACATAACTTTCTTAACTTCCTCCACCAAACGAGGGAAAATGAACAAGTTATGAGGTTAACCCTTTGCAGCAATACATTGTTCAGCGCATGCTGAAAGGCTGATTCCTTTACCTGGTGCGTCCGCCCAACCCAACGGTTTCAGCCCTTTTCATGTGATGCCACGGGGAAGTCCGAGAACTGCCCCTTCAATCATTGGCTTCTCCACCGACAAAGGGATTAAGTTTGGGTTAACTTCCAACGACAACGCATTTCTCCTTTTGTACTTTCACTCAATTCACCTCCTTCTCCAAGACACAACGCTCTTCCCAGAGACACTCGGCTCCCAGTAGTCACACAGTCACTCCCCTATCAACTCTCGTCCCTGTACAGTCCTCCTCACAGTCACCGAGTTTCACTTTTATTTCGATCCTCAAGATCCTCCTCTGGTACGTCCAACAACATAGTAACTGGTGAACAACTCGTGATGCTTGAAAAGTAATGCGTATTGTTCTGGAACACGAGCTCCAAAAATGTATTCAATTGGGCTCAGCAATTTCCTTTCATTCCCAACAACATGCTCAAATTGTCAGATTCAGAAGAACTTGAGACGATCTGAAGAAACCCCCAAAAACATTTTTCATCGACTTCTTTATGCTCCATATGGCTAAGGAAAGTCAACGCAGAACTCAGGAAATACTCAAGTTATCTACTGACTGATGCTTGTGGTGGACTGACAAATTGCTTGTTGTTGACTCGCAATGTAATCGCACAATGCAATGAATTTTTGATCCTCATGGTCACAGATGTGGATGGCCAGGGAGTCATATACGTTCTGATGAACATCCTTTTGCACGTGAACAACAATTGATAGAACTTCGGGCTTGGAGAATGAAAGTACTAGGCTGGGAGCTGATGCCCTTGGAACTTGACAATAGTGTCATCACTAGGGTGAGAATAACTCCAGATGACAGAAGATACTTTTGAATTAGTTTTTGTTAGCGAAGAGGAAGGAGGTCTTCAGGTTCAGGTTGATGCTTGCTCAAACTACCGTAAGGCTGTGAGGGTTTTAGACAATGAAGCCAACAATAATGGAAACCAAAAAGAAGCCGTGCAAATCAAGTTTCAATGATGGTGATGTACTACAAGTAACCAACCTGGCATTGAGGTCGTCAACGCGAGCTAAAAGAGCGGGCGAAATATTGACACTGCTAGAGCGGAAGGTTGCAACGTGGTCGTTCATATCTTCAATGCTTCTTGTCAGAGGCCCCAGCCTTTCTCCGAATTTCTGCAAAAACAAAATGCGCATCGCTTATTGATTAATGCTATTGAGAAAGATACAAGAAAAAAATACGTTCTTCTCGCCCTCCTGGCAATTACGTATTATGTACAAATACTGGTAGGAAGCAAGAAAAATAATAAAAGCTTAAAAATGTAATTCAATCAACCTGGCGGAGTGTCTTCAGAAACTCAATGAAAATCATTGGTAAAGTATTTAAAGGACGAAATTTTTTTAGAAACACAAACGGTGGGTACAGCTTTCGTACAAGTACGCAACCACTAGGGACATTTTAGGTCTTTTATGTTTGTTTTTATTCAATGATAACTACGTTTGATTGTGCTCGTTGATGGTTTCGATATAATGTCCGCGTCAATTGCAATTTACATCATCACTTAGTCACTGAGGTTATTAAAACGTGTGATGTTACCAAGCGTTACATTTTGTAACAGAAGTTACCAAGCGTTACACTTCAACCATTCGATTTTTCGGGACGCTTCTCCGTTACATATACCACGTTACATTTTTGGAGTTTATGCACCTGACCCCACACAATATATTTCGTGACGCTTCTCCGTTACATCTCCCGCGTTACATTTTCGAGTTTATGTAGCAAAGTAAAGACATAAAATGTCAAAAAAAAGATTTCAAAAACCGCTATAACTCACCATTAGTTGGCTCAATAAATGTTTTTGTGTGACGAGAATTTTGAGTTCGTGGAAAGTAAGTGTGTTTGGGTTTGCAAGGAGGAAGGGAAAGAAGAAAAGGGATGGTGTTGAGTTGGAGTGCGGTATAAATCATCTGAGCGCGAGAATGGTGGGAACGTATTGTAGATGCCGCATCACAGAGCACCAGCTTCACAGGACCTCATGCTCGCCCAGTTGTGCCACCAAGGAGAATTAAAAAAAGCTGCTTCCAATTCCAACTGCTAGTGCGTTGCTCGACTTTCAACTCCAGGGGTCCTACCTTGTAAGTGTGTCTAGGGGACTGCAGTCAATCCCGTCTCTCAACCTCAGTATAAGTGTTACTAAACGTCCCCAGGAGCCCTTCACTCATTACACTCCGCCCCTTGGCATTTCTGGTGCGATCAGGTTGAGTAGCAACAACTCTCATCTTCAACTCTCGCGTGTATCATAGGAATAAAGCTAAACCCATTTTCTCGGCCTCAATCAAACTTTAGCGAATTGTTTGCCCTGTAAATTGTTTACGATCTTTTAGGCCGCTTTTTTTTTTGTCGATAAACGCGCGTTTATCACGACGCGAGTCTTCAACTCGGATTTTTCTCTCCTGTAAAAGGCAGAATAGACGATATAAAGGAGCTGGAAAAGCTTCTTCTTTTATTATCGTCCCCCCTCCACCCCACACCTTCGTTGAGCATCGTCCGTAGAATCTGAGTCTGCGCCGTTGGGGCCGCTGGGCCGCTGAGCTGCTGAGCTTGTCCCTCGTGATCATCGTCTATAAAACACCATCATAAAGTGTTACCACTCTTAAAGCTTCGTAGTAAAACCTCTCCGGTCTGTTCGTAGCGTCTATTTCAGGCGAAGGGGAAAAAAGGGGAGTGGGAAGAAGAAGAAGCTTGCGCCTCAACAATGGTTTATAGTGGAGGAGTGGAAAACTGGTTTTAGGGGCGGGAAAACGAATTTTCCGACTAGAGCTGACGCTGCAGTTTCTTGCTGTTGAGCAACTTCCGCCTCTTTATTTCCTTTTTGTACTCTCTCGCTATCCAAGCAAAAAGCGAACGTTTCACCGTCAGTTCTGTAAGTCTTCTCAACTGTACAATACAGCGGAGAATCCTTTCAACAGTTACAGTGTCTGTTATTCAGTACCAGGTGGTTCCGTGAAGCTATTCAACACGTACAAAACGGTACACAGATTTATAAGATTTCTGAACGTCAATAATACGACTCAATTTTGGTCAGACTAATCCAAAGGTCCGAATTCAATTGAAAAACTAAATCTCGGTCGAAACATTAATTACGCACGCCATCAATCGTGGTTACGATGAAGTTTCAAATCTGCCGCACTGTAACCGTCCAAAATCATCTTCTCGAATGCGTATCCTAACGCTACTGTTTCCACACTCAACCATTACCTTTCTCAAAACCCTGCAAATTGCTTGACCTAGTCTTACAGCTTCGAGACCCATCCAATTCGATTCAGCATCGAAAAATATCAGTAAACCACACGAAACATGACCTGACTACAATGGAACGACGACAACTAAATATTCCAGTCGCTCACAGTCAATTGGCACGGTGTGGTGAGACAAGCGGGCGGGTGGTTTTGATGTGACAGGAGGGAGTACAAACGATGAAACGATTACTTTCACTGTAGTTCTTTTAATTAGTAGATGTTGTGCGCACGAGAGGGCGAGAGTTGAAGAACGAAATAAAAGAAAATCGGTGAGCGTGCGGAGGACTGTATTATGTGCAATGAAGTGAGTAGAGTTTGTGTACAAAAGGGTGACACATGGGGACAATTCGTAATATGCTTGAACTGGCGCAGGAAACTGTAGCGCAAGGAGATAGTGAACTGTATGGGGGGAGAATAAATATAGGAATGTATCTGAGTGAGCACAGGGAGACGAGTCTTTCGTGAGAGTTCTTAGGTGAATGAATTTGAGAGCTGTCTATTGTGAAGAGGAATGTGAAAATGAGGGGAGGAAATGATATTTCGGAATGAGTTGGGAATAACCCCAGAGGTGGAATTCCCGCAGGAACAAAGATCTTTGGGGAAACGATGACATTGCTGTTAAGAGCTAGGGAGTCCCATTAGGGCAGGTGAGGGAACTCGGAGGGAAAAAAAACTGATACTGATTCAGCGTTTTGCGTCGGACAGTAGGCTTTGGCTCACTATAATTACTGTAATGTACACGTCTGATACTCATTCCATTCGACCCTCATGAGTGAGAGAAAGTGACGAGAGTAGCACAATAAATGATCGAAAACGTCGACGATTGATTTTAGCACAGTTTTTCGCTGTACATTGGGTTGAAAAAATCAGGATGATTGGCCTATAACCTGATAACTCGATTAAGTAGGAGCCATCGCCACATAACTTGCTGCCATCTCTTACAGCAGCTTGCTATTCCCAGGCGCGTCACTGCTAAGGGCAAGCGTCCTTGCAGTCAAAGAGAAAGAATGTGGAGTGAACGGAAAATCTTAATGAGAAGTAAGAACAACATGAATGTAGGAAAAACGCCATCGAGGTGTCGATGGGTTGTTATGGGCCCCACCTGTCAGGAACAGCAAGCTGCAGGAGACATTGGATGGTTCTGAATGTGATGGAGTCAGAATGGAAGCCCATCATGCGAAAAGAACTGAATGTTTGACCTGGATGTGGAGGTAAATGAAACCTCGTGTTGATACCATTGCGTTTGTACAAGGGTTGGGAAGTTCTAGTGTTGGCGATTCTACGTTAAATCCACTAAAGCGCAGACACAATTCCTTCGTACATCGTGCACCCCATTCGTCACTCGTTCTTGTAGTCTTTCGGCAAATCATTGAAACCCTTCTAGTTTCACTTTCCAAGATTGATTCTCTCAGTTTTTACTGCCCATCGTTCGTTCCATTCCTCCAGCAGCTCCAGTGTGGTCTGTTTTCTTCGCCTGATTTCTTTCTCCTCGATACGTTCTTGAACTGCTGTCTACTCACTCACTCATCAGGGAGGCAGCTGAGGCCATACGACTCCGCCAGAGCTGCAGGACCAATGGCATTGGGCCCATGTCCTAGCTCCCCAGCGAGCCTGTTGGAGGGCCCGCTTAGTGTCCGAGCCACCGCCGGTACCCATTGCCTCACCCCCGTTGGTTTGGTGGAGGGGGGTGCCTGGTCGGGGATCAAACCAGAGCGCCCCAACGCGCTTGGCCAACGCGCCCCCCTAACTGCTGTATATTCTTCATTTCCTTCTGTTTTTGTTGTTGTTGTTTCTACGCAGCCATCGCTTCTCTCTACATCAGCAGACATCGAATTCTTTTGTCCGTTACTCACTCCAACGTGTAGCTCCTACCATCTCTCATTCATTCGTCTGCCATTGAAGTGCTTGTATGTGATACCATTAAAGCCAGCCCCACCATAATTTGTACCTCACCATCGCTGAGACGTATATGAAGTATTTCTTATTGGCTACTGGACGGTTGAGTACAGCAATATAAAGTTGTGCGTCTTATTACTTGAACAATGCCCGCTTTGGGTCAACAAAGTTGCCGGATTTGAGATTTTGGAAGGTGCCGGTTTTAATTTCATTTTATGCCCTCATTTTGGACAGGAGTTGTTTCTCGTAAACACGTCATTTTAACAGGTGGCCGAGTGACCGATTCCGTCACCTGTAGCGCGATGGCGTGACGATCTGGTGGATGTTTTCCCATCTCTTCCAGAAACATATGGCAGGCCGTCCCTTCGATCCCATCTTGGGTGAACCTCGTGACTCCGGGCGCACGCCACCGGCGCGCGTGCTGCTCCTCAACTTAAATTGCGGGCCTTTCCTATCGATGGAACTGCTGCAGAGAGTCCGAGGCTCCGATGGGAATTACCTCGATAATTACCATATTTATACTCCGGCGAGCGGAAGAAAGAGAACTCGACGAGAAGATACGACTTTGGGAGGACGATGCCAAGGAAAGGAAGACGGCTGGGATGCCGTGGAATATCAATGAGAGCTGCTGATTCATTGCTTCTCCCCCCTCCCTTCCTCCGCACAATCTTTTCCCCTTCTCAACGGTCAATTAAAGGGAGATTCACGCTCGATGGCAGGTTGATAAACTGCGTTTCGGCTGGATAACTAATTTTGCCAGTTACCTTCGCCCCGTTCAGAGATTTACTCTTGATAATCAACCGTAATAATCTCCACTTGGGGCCTCAGGTTCTTATTGCGGCTTTTTATTCTGCTCGTACATGAAATTGTAAATGCGGCGCAGGTTCACAATAATTTGCTGTGGCGTCAGAAGAATATTGGTACATCTATGGTTCAACAGGCATGGTTCATCTATTGGCAGTAGTGAGGTCGTTACTGTAAACTGCTAACCTAACGAGCTCAACTCCTATGGACTCAGCGCGGAGAGACCGGAGAGCCCGTCCAGCATAAATACGACTCCTTCGGGGTTCAACACTCATTGAGAAAAATCCCCAATGACAGGTTGACCAAAAACTGTACTATAATCAACAGGGAGCTGGGTATTTCTGTCTAAATAAATGCGCAGTATAGCGCACCCACAAGCTGCTCAGATCGTCTTTCATGGATGTTGCAGAACGTCATCTCTTTCTTGGACGGTAGGCTGTGAAGTTCATT
This sequence comes from Pachypeltis micranthus, assembly GCA_020466155.1. Classification (NCBI taxonomy): domain Eukaryota; kingdom Metazoa; phylum Arthropoda; class Insecta; order Hemiptera; family Miridae; genus Pachypeltis; species Pachypeltis micranthus. Next base: position 27,711,048 of record CM035778.1, on the reverse strand, counting down.
TGGAAATGCCCCCGCCACATTGTTCCTTATGGTCCTATCAATTAGTCCTCTGGTTTTGATGATGCGGCTTGTAAGTAGCGCTTGGTGATTTAATTGGGAAACTTATATGAAGCAAGTATTAAAGAAATTGGGTTATATCCGCCAGTAGGCAAATTACTAAAGTTAACGTACCTGTTAGGTGAGTCCGTCTCCTCTGGCTTGTGAGTTACTGTGGGCAAGCGCTTTCGATGTAAAGACATCATCGTCTGGCCGTTAAGTCTTAAGTTACTGTTACCGAGAGGAGGTCATGTACCTCAGGGGGAAACCCCCTAGAGATAAATGGAACGTGTTGGATGGTCTGTCAATTGTGGAATTTACGTCTTTTTTGTGTAGGGTGGTCTGTAAATCCGTCAGTTGGTTGTTTTCGTTTGTGTAGTGTTTTGAGTGGTGTGAAGATTGTGTCGCATTTTGTGTTGATTTGTTCATTTATGATCTGTCCATTGAAGTTTTTTTGTTTATAAATTTCCATGTTTTCTAATATGTTCAGTTTTCGTCCTTTTTATTGTTTGTGTAGTAAGATGGTGCAGTCCTGTATTTTGGTAGGTTCATGTCCAGTTGTTTTGAGGTGGTTGGCAAAGTTTGAGTCGTCTTTGTTCCTACTAAGAGATTTAATGTGTTCTGAGTATCTGGTCCGCATTTTTCGTCCTGTCTGTCCTATGTATGCGTTTTTACAAGTGCAAGTTATTTTATACACCCCACTTTGGTCGAGTGGGTCTGTCTTTTCAGTCTTTGCAGTTAGTTTGGTTCTAAGTGTGTTGTCCGTACGTAATGCAATTTGTATACCTTCCTTTCGGAGGATATTAGTTATTCCGTATATTTTTGGTCCTGTGTACGTGAATGTGCAGCGTCTTGTTAAAGTCTGTATTTTGTGTTTTTGAGTCGTTTGTTTTGGATTCGTATTGTCTTAATAATTTGTTTACTGTTTTTTTTTGGAGTAACCGTTATTTTCTGCGATAGTATTGATGGTATCAAGTTCTTTTTTGTAATTTTGTGCGGGTAGTGGGATAGTTTTTAGTCTCCGTATCATGTGTCTAAATGCACTTAGTTTATGTTGTTGTTGGTGGTTTGATGTAAAATGTATGGTCGTGTCGGTGGCGGTAGGTTTTCTAAAAATGTCGTATTGTAGTTCGTTGTCCAACCGTGTGATTTTCAGGTCCAAGTAGTTAAGAGTTTTATTTTGTTCTTTGTCCATGTTATGGTGGATATTGTTTAAGTCCTTTAGTATGTCGTCAGTGTTATCGCGGCCTAATATGCAGATGATATCATCTACATATCTGGCGTAGTGTTTGATATCGTGTTTTATCATTAAGGTCTGGATGTGAGTTTCTTCGCAATGTTGTAGAAATATTTCAGTTAGTATGGACGAGGTAGGGTTTCCCATACCTAATCCATCTTTTGCCTTGTATGTGCTATTGTTAAATTGAAAGTAGTTTTGTCCGAGTGTCAGTTTGGTGAGGTTGGTGACGTTTCTAGTGGTTGTCGTGTCTATTTGTCTTAGTTTGGTTTGTAGTATGTCAATGGTTGGTTATTGGTATAGAGGGATATAAGTTTTTTATATCAAATGATGACCTTAATGACAAAACACGATATCAAACACTACGCCAGATATGTCCATATAGAGTGTATTTGGTGTAGTGTTCACGAGACTCACGCGAAGTACTCAGTGGCGTATCGCTCGAATGAAGTAGTGTTCAGTCTTTTGACTATGATTTCCTGGAAATTCTGTCAACAAGCTGAAGATTCGACGTGAGGTTGTCTAAAACCCCTCGCAATACTCGAGCAGTCACTAAGTTAACCAGTTGACTGAAACTAATATTATATATCACGAAGACGAAGGCTCTTGCGAGTAATCTGATATGTTCTTCACTGACTTTACATGAATCTGTGCTTAACGCAGCGGAATTTATTGCGCTTTTCTTATTTCTTATGTTTTCATCTCGCTCTCTATTGAGTAACCAGAGTATAGGTAATTTATGAGCGCTTCGTGGAGCGAGCCACGTGGCTAATCATGGGGTGGTGCCAGGAGATGCGTCTGGAGCTTTCTGCCGCCCCAGTTCCGGCCGTCACAACAGCACCCGGCACCGCAATACCCCTGACGACTGTGGCCTTGTGTCCTACGGAGCACCCAGATCTGTTTCTTTATTTCATGACTGTACCTAAACCCTCGACGAGGGTTATATCAGTCATAGAAGTTGCGGTTTCGCTAATATGCAAGAGGCCGGCCCCTGCAGCATCCACCGAACTCAGACCTGTGGAGGTACGGCAGGTATGTGGTCGTTAGCCAGTCTCACCGTAGAGAGCTGTTGCCCGTGTGTTACCGCGCGGAGGTGACCACCTGAGGAATCCCGTACCATCTGGGAGTAGTTCTTAATCTGGTTCCCTACCTGATCTTACTGTTTACTTGGGTGGCAAGTTTCAAAAGGACTGATCAACTATAACCACGTTTCTTAGCCATTACCTTCTTTGCGAACTTTGCAAAATGGTTATAGGCTTCCTTTGTAGCAGTCAAAGCTGCTAAGTTCGTTTGCCCTCTCAACAACCGTCGCTCACTGTTGTAGAAACTACAGTGGAGCAGCACATGGTTTCTTGTTTCCTCCGCACTGGAGGCACAAGACGTGCATAATGGAGAGTCTTTCAGAGAAAAGAAGTGGAGCCGCGCATTGAAGTCACCATGTCCCGTGAGGAACTGGCTCGTCCAGTGGTCTGGCTCAACCCATTTTCTAGAAAGACGTTCACGGATGTTGGGGGAAGAACTCATACGTATCACGTCCCTTTGACGAGGATTCCCATCTCGCTTGCCATTTCTCTAGAGCCCATTCATCGATGGCGGCAAGTTTCTGTTCTGTGGTGAGATCCGCACGGAGTTCAGCCCAAAGCGGGGGAAGCTCTCGTTTCACTCTCCACTTGTCAATCATGCACTCAACAGCCAAATCAACTGGTAACTGACCAGTGATCACCTGGAGTGCTTCCGTTGATACAGTCTTGTAGGCCTTGGTGATCCACAGGAGCGCGGCTCTCTGGGATTGGGCCAATACTCTCTTTTGATTGACTGTTGGTTTGCTACCCCAGACAACAGGGCAGTAGCCAATCACACCTAAATAGATGGCCTTATACATGAGGATGGTGTCGTGGTAACACACACCCCAAGTGGCCTTAGTAATGGCATGATGAGGCAAACCTTGCAATGGTAGTGCCTTTAAGGGACTGGAGGTGTTGGTTGAAACCCCACCTCTCACCTATATTCACTCCTAAATACTTGACGTATTGTGGGTGGATTATTCACTTTCCCCTTCAAGAGGATTAGCTGGGTTTTTTCCTCAGCCACCTGCATCTTGACGTGCTCGCACCATTGGTTGACAGTGCGGAGCACGTGGTGGGTTTTTTCTTCAATTTGGCGGACTGACTCTGCAAAGATCAGCACAGTCAAGTCATCCACATAGGCGTACGCCTCGCAGTCAGTCTCCATGAGTTTCCTGAGAAGACCTTCGAAGAAGGCATTCCAGAGTGCTGGTCCTAGGACCGAGCCCTGTGGGCACCCCTTCTCAATCTTTCTCCGGACGGAGACATGCCTACTTTCGATCGTAGCAGTTCTGTCTGTCAGGTAACTTCTGACGAGCGAGTACAGGATGCGGGGGATGCCCCGACCTTTGAGTTCATTGGCGCTGTGCCACCAAAGGTTGTCAAACGCTCCTCTGATGTCAATCAGAACTGCTACGACGTACTTAGCCGGTGCCAGCAGGGAACACGCCGAATCTCGACAATGACATCCTGCGTGGACCTTCCTTTGGTACACCCGTATTGCCTGCCTGTGAGGTTGCGGCCAAAGACTCCTCGAGGGACTGCAACATCAAGATTTCTAGTGTTTTGCCTAATATGGAAAGAAGGCTGAGTGGTCTCCATGATCGCGGGTCCGACTGATTGCGGTCGCCTCCCTTTTGAAGAGTGACAACGCGCGCAGACTTCCACTGAGTGGGGAACTGTCCGACCTGCAGACAGTCATTAAATAAATTAAGGAGACCGCTGGAGATTGTCCGCTCAGCCTTCCTTAGCATATTGCTTTCTATTTTATCTGGCCCAGGAGATTTGTTGGGCTTTAAGGTCGCAAGAGCCCTGCCGAGGTCGCCTGTTGTCCACAATGGGATGTCGGGCTCGTTCGGAGGGTCCATGATCAGCTCCTTGCTGCCCTCTGGGCTTCAGTGTCTCGAGCTAGTTGGTCATCTGGGAACGCCTTCAAGGAGGGTTTCCAGTGAACGTTCGATACTGCAGGCTCAGCCTGACTCATTTTGCATCGCAGCTAAGACCTGCTCTACATTTGCTTTTCCTATGGAGGACTTGTAGTGTCTGCCCCAGGGGTTCTCTGAGCTCCGCTTCCACAAAATTTCGCCAGCCTTGCCGTTTGGCTCGTTTGATGGCGCGGTGGAAGCCTTCTTCTCTTGGATGAAGGCAGTTCGGAGTGTTGCTCTGGCATCAGGGTCACGAGAGTGTTTTGGTACATCATTCTGGCTCTATTTGCACTTTGCTTGAGGGATTAAGTTCCTCAGTCCACCATGGGACTTTGATCGCCCTGTGCTTCTTTGGCCAAGTACAGAGAGCCCAGCAGAGTGCAGTGCTGTGGTAAATGTGTCCACTTTGCTGTCCACCTCTTCAGGTGTGGATGCTTGCACTATTAGGTCGGTGTCTGCGGACACGCAGTTCACCTTCCAGTACCCTAAAGAATTGCGGCCAGTCAGCATTTTTTGTGCGGAATCGCTTTTCACGCGTGTCTTTGCAGAGGATGTTATCATCCGTAATGGCAAAAGTCAATAACCATGTGATCGCTCTGCGTTGCACCTGGTACGACTCGCCAACCCTTCAATTTGAGTAGCAGGGTGTGGGACACGGCTGTGACGTCTATACACGACCTTCCTCCCGGGCCATCATAGGTCGCCTCAGTCATGGGGTCGTTGGCAACAACCAAGTTGTACCTGGTGAGCAGCTCTATATACGCCTCGCCCGCCCCATCCAGGGTTGGGGATCCCCACAATGGTGATCTGGCGTTTGCATCAGCACAGACTACGCAGGGTCGTCCTGATAGGCCTGCTAGAGCCCGCTCGAGTGGTTCAAGGCTGTTGGCAACTGGTGCGCCAAATTGCCTGTAAAATGATATTACAACCAGCTCAAAGCAACCGGCTCGGATGAGCACAGCGGCCAAGTGCTGGCTGTTCAGGTGAGTGAGTGCGAGCATGTCAATGGACGGGTCGATGCAGGCTACTGCTGCCTTGGCTCCCGTTCTTGCTCCAGCCACCACTCGTGCCTGCGATCCGAGACCAAGAGTTTTGGATCCTGTGTACGGTTCCTGTATGGCGAGGACACTGCAGCGTTTCTTGAGTGCATTTTGCAGCAACTCAGCCATAACTGGGCAACTCTTATTTGTGTAGTGCTGAAGGATTCGAACTGTTTTTGACCTATTCATAATCCACTCGTGACTCCTGGAGGGCAATCGCTCGCTGACGAATGGTACAGCGTGCGTCTCGTGTAGAGTGTGCGACCTGTTGGATTTTGCGATCGACGCAATGGTGGCACACTTGAGGAGCATCACGCTTGCATTCCTTTACTCAGATGTGGCAAAGGCACCAGGCGCACACAACAGGTCTTGTACAGGCCACTGCCAGGTGGCCATAGCGCTGGCATTTGTAGCACTGAGTGGGGCTTGGTACTTTGCATGGCGCACCGCTGCCAGGCTATTGGAGGTGCCTTGCCCCTCTAGGTTTTTGTACAGGCTGGGTGATACCTCAATCACCCAATCCTTCTGTCTGCCACGCTTTTTGGTGAAGAGAGGCCTGACATCCTGCGGCTGCAAGCCTAACGCAGGGTTGTGCTCAACAACTTGTTGGGCCAAGTCCTCTTTTGAAGGTCGGTCCGCACGTCGCACAGCAGCAGGCGTGGGAAACGACCCAGGGGGCTGACGCTGAGCTTCAACTCCTTTTGTGGAAATGTGGCTCGTGAGCGCCTTGGCCATTTCTGGCGTTTCCGTCACAATGACGGCGCCACCTCCTACTGCGGTGCGGATGTCTAGCACCAGGACACTCAGAGCTTGGAGGTCCGTAGCAGGGACACCCCGCATAAGCGCTTCCATTGCGTCAGGGTTGGAGGACCAGCCTCCTCCTTCCTCACATGTCCGCCTAACCACTACCACGTTTTGTCGTGGGTTTTAGGGGAGTTTGGCAAGCGGTGGAGGCTTTTATTTTGGTTTTTATTTTTATTTTTGCCCTTGTTTTTGGCGGAGGCATGGCGGGGCGCTGCCCTCGGCCTGCACTTCCTGCTTAGTTGGGGCCTGTTTCTGCTTCCTCTGCGCTTCCTGGCCCTGGCAGGTCGCCATTCCGCCTCAGCTCCATGAGGGGGAGGAAGGCGCAGTAGCGGCTACTGCCGCATATGAGGGGCCTGGGGTACTACCCTGGCTCGTTGTTGCTCCTCGAGTTTGGGGGCTGGTGGCACTGGCTGCTGGGCAATTGCCCTCACGCAGCTCTTCCTCACGACAGCCGCCACAGTTTCCGTGGGGGAGTGGCAGGGGGCGATGACGTTGGGGGGGCATTAGATTATATAGCCAGCTTCGAGATTTCGAAGAGGCAACCAGCAACGAGGTCCCGTGAGGTCCTGTCGCGTTGGCCCTCATCCGTGCCAGCTGGCCGTGGATGATTTGGACGTGTATGCGCAAATTTGCACCAAGACCGAGAGTTTAGGGTCCACGCTGTGACGAGTGCTTGTAGTAGCCGGGTTGCCCGGGCTACTAGGGGGAGAAGGGGGAGATGAACGCGGTTTGCCCGGTTCTTTCCGCCCTTGTTTGTTTGGACGACGAGTAGGTTGCTCATCGTCCGAAGAGGAGGGGTCGAGCTTGGCGAGCCCGAGGAAAGAAGGCGCAGGTGGCGTTTTTATTACCTGCTGAAGTTTTAGTTGACTTTGTCATGTTTTTACTTATTTGGGGGTGATTAAAGAAGCGGACTGGTGTAGTGTATCCTTGTGAGTTCATTTGTTGTGTGTGTTCGTGGTATGAGCGAGAGGTGCTCGAGGCAGTGTCCTGGAAGCTCCCCTCTCAGGCATATTGTGATTCTAGCCCCTTTCGGCTGGTCCGTTGAGGGTCAAAGGAGGCCCCACATGCGCCGCAGCTGCCAGTCCGACCACCCACCGGGACTAAGACGCATGAGGATTTTTCGGCTGCTGCTCAGAGTCAGCCCTCGGCCACTAGTGATGTGGTGAGCGGGACACACGCTATCAGCCGCCCCAGGAACGCTCAAACCTGGTTTTTCCCTCCTCATTCCGAAGGCGCACCTATATGGGGATCGCTCAAAGGTGTTAGTGAGCTACTTCCAGGACTGTCTTTCGCTCATTATGAGTGTTTCAAGGCGAGTGTGTTCTGCCACGCAAGCCGTTGCAGTGTATTTAGTATCTGGAATATGTTGTGTATGTCAGTGTCGTGAGCTTTAAGCCCCTTTAAGGCCGGTTTTAACGACCACGCAGAGGATACGGCTGGAAATTCTGTACCCCTTCCCTGCGGGGGTGTGTTCTGCGATCCCAGCTAAAGGTAGGGGTTCCCAGTGTGTCATGTATGTGAATTAAGTGTAAGTTGTGTCCCTTTTAGTCCGGCTTATACGAACACGCGGGAGCGGCAGTGGAATTCTGGACCCCCTACTGCAGGGTGAGCACAGTGTGGCGACAGAGTACACTGTGACGCCCAGCCACAGTTAAGCCTCGTTGGATGTAATCCTGCGGGGACCTCATAGAGGTGAGGTTGTCTTTCAAGCTGGGCCCACCCGGCTGTCCCTTTTAGTCGGCTCATACGACACGCAGGGAATACGTCAGCGGAATTCTGGACCCCCGACTGCAGGGTGACCTACGGAGCACCCCTGGCTCTGCTGTGTGCAAATACATCGTCCCTAACCACCCTCGCAGCGCCCACATGGGGCGCTCCACAAACGAGATACCTCTATTACCAGATGGTGTTCCTGCCCATAGTGCGATACGCTGCAGCATCCTGGTGGATTGCACAGTCTGAACTGGACTGGAAGTGCGCCAATACGCTGCGGAGGGACACGCTTTTAGCGGTCCTTCCGGCATATCGCACCACATCACACCTCACACTGCAGATCCTCGTAGGCACTCTTCTGTTGGACTGCTATGCCATGTGCCACCACATTAGGACCAATGGTCTGGCGTCGTACTGAGGTCCACTGGAAGGTTTGGTCCCCGAGATGCTCCCTGAGGACCCAATTGATTGCAGAATCACACTGGCCAAAGAATGGTTACTTGGCCAGCGACATGCGCACTTGTTACGAGGGGGGGTTCCGAGACGTTTTGGGGATCCGCTGACTCAGGCAAAAATTACGGCAATCGCGCCAGAGCTCGATCCACAATCCTCGACCCATGTCGAGAATTATGAATCAACTGTCTTAACCACTAGACCACGATCAACCGCTTGCCTTTAAAGGGAGTCAGGAGGTACATCTCCCCCCTCACCGTTAGACGCTGCTCCTGGTTTGACGACTTGTAATGAACGGATTTTTGAGAGTTGAGCGAATCCCCGGAAAATCCGATCAAAGATTCGGGAACGAGGTGGCGACAAGGAAAAGGCGCTTATTTTTTCATTAACATTGTAATAGTCACCATTTTTCTCTCCGCTGGAACTTTCACAGCGTCAGCGAAGCTCTGACCGAAGAAGTCTCATTATTTTCTCTCTTAATTTTTTAATTTTTTTCTCTCAGGCCCTCTTCTTTTTCTTGGAATGCAGGAGGTGGGCTTGTTCGCATATCACTGCCACCAATGTTACGAGGGGGGTTTGGAGACGTTTTTGGGGATCCGCTGACTCAGGCAAAAATTACGGCAATCGCGCCGGACTGTCTTATCCACTAGACCAAGATCAACCGGTTGCCTTTAAAGGGAGTCAGGCGGTACACACTAGCTCATGCCCTCTGTATAGGGTCGATGCGGATGAAGTGGTGGGGCCCCACATTTGCCACTACACAACTTCTGTCGGTGCACATCAGGCAATAAACACGCAACTTCTTCAGAAGGCGTGCGTTTAATGAATGCCTCTGTGACGTGGGAGTGGCTGAAGATGCGTCCCACGCCCTCTTTTACTGCAGTTTGTACAGATAGGTCAGCGAAACTTGGTGCATGCTTCCTGTCCAGGCAGACCCGCTAGTTTGCCTGCTTTGCTCACGCTTGGGCGAACCAGAGGAAGGACCTGGAAGCGTGGAATTTCCAAATCCAATAGGGAACCAGATAATAGGAAATTGGTTAGTTTTCCCTTTTATGGAAATATAACCCAGAAAGTAGGCCGTTTATTAGAAAATAGGGGCTTCAGAGTTGGTTTTTATTCACAAAATTCCACAAAGAAAATATTAGGGAGTGAAAAAGATAAGATTCCTTTAGAGGACAAAGGGGGTGTATATATATTAAAATGTGACTGCGGAATCCAGTATGTAGGACAAACCGGTAGGAAATTTAAAACTAGAATGAAGGAACACAGTGATGATCTTAGGTTAGGAAGGGGTAGGGAAGCTTTTGAAAAGCATTTGTCAGAAGAAGACCATGGAATCAGTTATGAGATAGGTAGTAATAATCCAGCCATTGGGATAGCTCATGTTTGCCAAAAAGGTCCAAAATTGGATGCTTTAGAATCTTTGGAAATTCAAAAAATTCATAATTTAGGAATATCAGTCAACGACCTGGATGTAATTAGGCGCTCCACTCTAATTGATATTTTCTTGTGAATTCCCTTCTCCTTTCACCTTTTGCCTTTCACATTCATGCCACCTTTCTAATGCCAGGCCCATCAGAAGGCACCTTTCACTTTTGTACAAAAGAAACTTCTCACAACTTCCTCACTCTGTATTGTACTGATGATGGTCTAGTAAACCGAAACGCGTCTACAAGTTATCATTGTCTTGATTTTACCCGTGGAAATAGACTACTTCGTCTTAACTCGTCTTTTAGTGGCAAGCACGTTGAGATGCATATGCAACAGGCAGACATACACATCAATTATTCACTGAGAGGAGGAGGAGGGCCAGGTATTCACACAGTTGCAATCCAATCCAATTGTATACCGGGTATGGTTGGACGTCCATTCAGTTTAGGCAATGAATGGAAAACTCCGAGCTATTAGAAGAGGGAGCAGAGTACTTAGCCCGACAAACTGTGTGCCTTACCTCTGCAGCGGCAAACAAAAATGAACCTTGTAAGCAGAAACTCTGTCTCAGCCAACCAAAACCTGACTCCGCCACGAGGTCTAGCCTGGACTTGCCAAGAGGCATGACTGATGCCAGGAGGGCAGGGGGCTGCTGTTCCCAGGCACGCTGGAAGGTGTGTCACTGCTAAGGCGAAAGCGTCCTTGCAGTTAAAGAGAGGAAAAGGGAAATAAATGGTAAAGCTGTCGTAGTCCTGATGGGTTGACATAGGCCACAGAAGAAGCCTAAGTGTAACCGTCTCTCCACCGGTCTGGAACAGCAGGCTGTCCTTCCAAACCTCGATGAGAGCGAAATTGTTAATCGGATGACAAGCAAAGGCCTCGTGCTGATGTTCTGAAATATACAATTCCCCAGTCCCCACACGCACGTATTTCCCCGTAAAGTTTGTAAATTGAAACATCGAAAAGTTTCCGATATATTTCCAGCTTAACTCGACTTCCTTTCGAAGATAAAATAAAAAGTTCCCTTTGGGCGTTTTAGAGAATCAATCTTCCGGCCGGGATATCGCTAAACGAGCGACTCTCAGGGCGGTTAGGTTTCCCGTTAATCAAGATCAAAACAAAGGAGGGCTTAAAAGGGAACGGGGAGCGAAGGGCGCGGAGAGGAAAGCGGTAAATTACTGCGGCAATCTGTCCTCGGGCCTCTCTTTTGCTCGTCTTCTCATTCCGTGCGGCTTTTGATTAAAAATGCTGACTAGGAGAGTTTCGCGCTGAAGGTTGTGAAAGGGGACTGAGAGGATTGCAAGCTGGTGGTTGGTTCTGGTGGAAGAGACTCGGAGTCAGTTATAAATCGGAGCTCCGGCGTCTGAATCCAATTTACTGTCGAGCCGCGCTGAATAACATTTGTCTTAATCGGCGACTATTATTGAGAGAAAGGAGTGGTGGTGGATGGTGGGGGGGGGCACAGTTGAAAGTATTGACGTCTCCAAGTGGTTGTTGGACCGGACGTCCGATCCGTTTCTATCAATCTTCCTTTGGGGCGTCGCTCCCTTTCAAAAGGGGAAGTTTTTTTGCTGAGTCCTGTCGTACCTCCTCTCGGTAATCATTTTCAACCTGAGCCAAACTTTCGGGGGAACGCCGAGTGGAAATACTGGAAAGGAGATAGAAACGTCAAACCCAGTCGAGTGGATTTTAAGGGAATTACGTCGAAAAGCGAGTGCGTTGTAAGCAGAATACAACAACAACGCATGAACACCGAAGTTTTATTTGTATCCTCTTTGAAAAAGATGAAGCTGAAGTTGCCAATATTTCTTATGTAAATGGGAATTATCTGTTGCCTCGTCAGACGTGGTCCTGTAAATACTCGCCTGGACTTGTCGACCCTGTGACGGACATTCAGCTTCCAGGTCACCTCCGTATTACCATTACCCTCGCTCAATGGTTAGGAGTTGGGTTGCTCTGTTCTACCTACCTTGCCCTGCGGAGGCACACACCTGACGTGGCCCTAACCCATAATTCACTGGCGCAAGGCTGCGGGATGTGCATTCCTGCACCGCCTCGACTGCAGCCCTGCAGGTGGTCGCCAACTGTCCACCGTTAGACCTGTAGTAAGTATTTTATTTGCTGATTTGAGGCAACTATGGCCTATTACAACAAAGTGGTTTGCTGACCCAATATACACAATTCACAAAAATATCAAAGCAACACCTTCCTAACAAATAAATTTTTTTATAACTTTATTGTATATAATACATTTTGGTTGGGAATAATTTAACACGAATTATGAACAGCAACTTGGAACTTGGGTGAGGGTGCTACTCACTAGTAGTCCTCAATGTCTTCTAGGAAGTCGGTAGGCCGTTTCCTCTTCAGCCGGCGATTGGGTCGACTTTGGGGAAGGTTCTGGGACAGTTGAATGAGGAGAGGGTTGGTGTGGGATGTTAACCTATCGTGTAGCCTGATGAACTTCTTCTGTAGGTCCTCCTGGACGGGAAGAATGTTCAAGTCGTTGTGGAGGGCTGAGTTGCGAACGAACCAGGGGGCTCCGGTTATAATTCGAAGCACTCTGTTCTGGAAGCTCTGAATTCTTTTTAACTGTGACTTACTGGCCGCACCCCAGAATTCGCCTCCGTGTAGCCACATTGGTCTCAATATAGTGAGGTAGACAAGCCGTTTTAGGTGAAGAGGTAGACGAGAGGACCCTTGGATGAGGAACTTCACCTGCTTCAGACAGTACCTCAATCGCTGCAACAGATTTGAGATATGTGTGTTCCATACCAGCTTCCAGTCAAGGTTGAGGCCCAGGTATTTTACCGAGGATTCCTCCGGTACCGGTACACCCTGAATCGAGACTATGTGGCGCCCTGTCTTGAGCTTGTAAGTGAAACACACTAAGGAGGATTTGGTTGGGTTTACCTTCACTCGCCATTTGTCACACCAGTCATCCACTGAGTCAGCATAAGATTGAAGGGTGATGCTGGTTGTATCATCGGGACCTTTCACGAGGGCCGTCACGTCGTCGGCGAAATGCGCTTGTTTGACCGTTGCTGGGGCAGGGTAGTCAGAGGTGTAATAAGCGTAAAGAAACGCACTCCACACTCCTCCCCAATGTATTTGGTGAATAACATTATGGTAAACAGATGTTAGACATAATACTCATTACAAGTCAAAATGGGGATTCAATAATCACATTAGTCCGACAGACCAGCCTCATTTACAAGCTCCTCGACAAACGTTCACTTCATATAGCACATAGTAAAATTAAATAGCATGTAAACACTTTCTTTACAGACCGCCCCGAATAACAAATTGTTTACAAAGTCCATAGTGACCCTAGACGAGGCAAAATGTTTCGCTCTTGTGTTAGCCAGCTGAGGGCAGCTACAGTGTATATGCTCAATGGTTTCAGGCTTCTTATCATTACACAAAAAACATGTTTTACTATGGTCGATGGAGTACAAGGAGCCTTTATAAATGATACGGAGTAGCTTACCATTCCTCAACGTTAACTGAGCTATTACTCTTTTGATATCAAATGGAATAGCCCACGTGAGGTAGCCTTCCAGGGAAGAGTAGCTCTGAATATACTCTTGGTAGACAGTGTTATAGGTTGATCATATTACTCGCTCATAGTCATCGTAAGCACATTTCGTCGTAAAGCTATTTAGTACACACTGCTTGAATTTTTTCACCTCGTCAGCATTTTGCTTCTTCCAAAGATCTCTACAGCCCAACTCCCACAGGATAGTCTTAAGTTGCGATGCCCAGTTGTATTTTTCCATATCTACCCCTCTCTCAATAGTGGTTAGGAGCTGCTCGTAACAAACCCGCGGGTATCTATTTTTTGGCATAGGCAGGACAGCTTCCCACCAACCCAAGGCCCTATCTAGAATCATGACTCCCAGTTTGGCCCTACCTGTCTCTGCTCGGTGCATGTAACGAGGCGTACTGAAAGGCAATGTTAAGAGACTTTCAATTATTTTTGACTGTACCATTTCTATGTCTTCAAGGTACCGCAGACCCCATATCTCTCAGCCATAAAACAACACCGAGCTAACCATCGAATCAATAAGTCGGCAAGTAGCCTCCCAACTTACACATTTGCCTTTCACCGAAATTTCCCGGACACTGCCCCAGGCTCGTAAGCTTTTAGCCTTAAACTGATCTTTGGCTTTGCAATACACTCCTGAACAGGAAAAATTTACTCCCAGGTAAGTGTATTCCTTGACAAAATCAATTTGCCCGCTTGATAAATGAACGAAATTTTCCCGTTAGACCTGTACCTGGAAGCGCAGGTGACCTGTATCTCTGTCACACAGCCGAACAGAGTGACGGTCCCCATCCAAGACCAAGACCAAGCCAAGCAAGAGTTAGCAAAAAAATGGATGATGGACGAGTGGCAGGCACGCTGCGGTACAGAAACGACAGGCTGACACACGTTCGCTGATGTTAGGAGGAGGGCTAGATGTCCGCAGTCTGAATTCAAGAAGAGAAACTCCCCAGGGTGCCCATGTGAAACTGCCGATCACATCCTGTGGGATTGTAGCCTATTTGCAAATGAAAGAGTGGTGCTCGGGGGTGTGGGTGGGGGGGTCTGCTCAGTTTTTGGGGGCACACAGGCTAATAGATCAGCAAAACGGCTGTTGCAAGGTAGAGAGGTTTGCAGAGAGATGACACAAAAGGCCCTGAGATAGTAAGGTAGGAATTGCAACGGCTGGGAAGGGGTAAGCGTAGTCTGTGTTGTTGTGATTAGGATTAGGGTACCCCGTGACATTAGGTTAGGGAGGTCTGGCGGAGGGGGGAGGAATATTAAGTACTTGCCTCCTCCCCATGGCATCATTAGTTGGTAGGTTTAACCGGGGGGGAGGAATATCCAAGTTACCAAGGGGCCTGCTGTTCCCAGGCACGCCAGAAGATGTGTCACCGCTAACACTCCTACACATGTCTGTCACGGGGTTGACAACGCACCATGGTCCAAGTATGGATGTAGTTTATTAAGAATGTATGTAAGTTAATTGAGTGAAAGTTAAGTGTCATATATGTGTAACGTGCTTTGTGTCTATTCAAGTGTCAGCTTCTGCTTTGGAATGTAGTATTAGGGAGGGCCAGTACACCGAGCGTATGTTTTGCAAACCCGCATGGACCAGATGGCGTAGGTAGTTCGCCAATCAAGAGGAGGAGCAGACCACCTGGTTGGACGTCCGAATAGTTCAGGCAAAAATGGGAAAACTCCGAGTTACAAGAAGAGGGAGCAGAGTACCTAGCCCGACGAACTGTGTGCCTAACCTCTACCCCTGCCCTATTAGAGGAAAAAAAAGAGAATAATTCAGGCAGAAACTCCGTCTCAGCTAACCAAATCCTCGCTCTGCCACGAGGTCCAGCCTGAACATGCCAAGAGATGCAAGGAGGGCAGGGGGGCCTGCTGTTCCCAGGCACGCCGGAAGGTCACTGCTAAGGCGAAAGCGTCCTTGCAGTCAGAGAGAAGGAAATAGGGGTGACCGGAATAACTAAATGAGAACAGAAAGAGCAGAAACAAATGGTACGGCCATCGTAGTGCTGTCGGGTTGATAGGGGCCACAGAAGAGGCCTAGGCACAACCGCCTCCCCACCAGTCAGGAACACCGGGTACCACGTTTGGGTCAAACAACCCTTAAGACCAGAACGGCCCCATCTTTCGATGGCACTTGTGTCTTCTCCTCTTCCAAGGACAAGGTAGTTAGGATTTACTGCCCCTCCCTGAGGTTCTGCCCACTACTCTGGGACTCATCTGCCGCGCATCTGGATTTCTGTCCCTTTTCTGGGTTGACAAGACGTTCCTCGCCATCTCGCTCCTAAAAGCCATCCGAAGCTTTATTAGTACAGAAGTTTTTGAATAGACTCAATTCTTCTTTTACCTACAGAAACGCCTCAAAATGATGGTTTAGTTGAGAGACTTTTCCAATGAATTTATTGATGCAAACGATCTAAAAGTGATCCAAGAGTTCATTAGTTAATGTACGGAATGAAGACTCACACTGAAGATGGAGGACGAGGATTTATTCACACTTTTAAGTTCATTTCTTCGTTAAACAACTGCAATGGCAATAAGAGTTCGTAGACAACTGAAACATCCACCTGCGAAGAACGTAAATTCATTAGTGTAATACAGTGTCAACCACTCGAAGTTTCCAACGCTCGACAGCGCGAATTTCCCCATTAGACTCCGGCAGCCCCTCGGGGCTAATCATATCAAAGCAGGATGGTTATCAATTAGGAGGGGAGAAGCGGTTCCAAGGCTGAAGGAGGTAAATGCTGCTGAGAAGAGAACAGCTTGCTGGGGCGTAATGAACTGACGTATGGCACCCTAAGGGCTAGGCGGGGGGTGGGGGGTAGAACTGAAGGTTCTCCACGAACGTGTGTCGTGCTTCGGATGAGGCCATTAACTCCACCTAGAACTCTATTATACCCCTCGTATAACGACGCATTTTAAATGGCGGGCGAGTTTGTTGTAGGGAATATGATGAGGCTCTAGTTTCTACATTTTCCACAAGAAGCTCACGTATGAAGTATCTGCAAAACTGCCAGAGCGGAGGATATCCTTTTGAGCGACGGTAAAATTGTATTACTCCTGGAGCTCAGCTTCTGCAACTACCTCGTGCTCTCAAAAACCCAACGGGCGTGCGAGGTTTCAATCGTTATTTGCTGCTTGGTCGTTTGGCCATTCTCTGCTACGTCTTCTCCTAACTACATGATTTTCCAAAACCCCAGAAAGAAAGTAGCTCAGTCAAGTGGACACAAATCGTGAAATTACCAATTATTTATTTCATCGTCGACACTAACGAATTTTATTTAGTAACAGACGAGCATCTATGATATGTTATATAGCTGTGCGTTCACTGCAACTAAATATCCTGTTCCGACGAGGAACTGAAATCGTTCATCGCAGACCAAAAAAATACCGTGTAAAGAAACCTGTGGCGAAGTACAGGCAATACAATTCAATATTTACAATCCGCGACCAACCAAGGTTAATTCGCCAGAGACAAACCAATAGGAAGGCTCTTTTTATGGTTCTTTTGGCGTCCAACGTGAAGGCCTTCTAAATCTGAGGCTATTCGATTGTGTTACAGTTTTTTATTCAGTTGGTGGGATTTGCCAGAGGACCTCTTGCCAACCCTGCAACAGAAGCAGAGAGATTCAACGTTTTCTTTACATTGGCGTAATGGCGTAATCACGTTGTGATCATGGTTTATATTATCTTCCCACGATAATCATATTGACAATCATTGGAATTGTCGGCTCAAGTGTGGCTTGGCGGCTACAGTATAAGTTTCCCCATCTTTTGACGAGGTTCCCTGAAATGTCACCTTCTGAACGGACGGCACGTTTTGAATGAAACATGTGGGAACCGTGATTGCTAATAACTTGGAATTCCTGTTGAGGGCTTCGGCAAAGTTAGATACTGACGCACGGAACCTTCCCAAGGGCGAAAGTGTGGAGCAGGTGCAGCCTGGAGGGTCTAAAAACCCGGATCCGGGGGAGAAATTGCTAATGCTGGGTATTAACCAACCAGACTAGTGCTCTGCGTTGTGTGGAGCTGCTAGGGGCAGGTGATTAAGAGAAAGTAAGGGACTTGAAACGGAAGGTTCTCCTGTGCGAGGTCCTCCCATGCAAAAACCTTCCCCTAAATGTTACGGAGATTTACCGGTTTTAGAGGCAAAACGGAATCTCTCGACTTCGGAGACCCGACTTTTCTTTCGCTCTGACGACCTTCACTGCCTGCAGTAGCGAATTCATTACTGTAAAATATCTGGCGCGAACCATCACACAGCTTTCTCCAGCCCCACGAGCGTTCGGCGTTTTTCCGGCACTAACCCAGTGCGTTGGCTAATCCTAATGTTCCATATCAACTAAGACAACGTTCAAGAATTTATTGTGTTGCTCTTACTCATGTCACGATGTTAATAGAGTGACCAGCATATATGCAATTTATTGTGCAGTAATTAGGTTAGTTCCGACAGTAGGTAAATGACTATAGTTAACGTACCTATTTGGTGAGTCTGTCTCCTCTGGTCTGTAAATCCGTCAGTTGGATGTTTTCGTTTATGTAGTGTTTTGAGTAATGTAAATATGGTGTGACATTTCGTGTCGATTTTGGTAACCCTTTGTTTTCAGTCACGAAAAATTTTTTAGAACCACCCCCTCAAAATTTGATACTTTACGTTTCAAGACATTGGGATTCCAAATTTGCAATGTCCGTCCGCCGTCCCCCATGAGGGCTGTTTTGTGCCTATAACGTGGTCTAAAAAATCCGTTCGTTCGCACGAAAATCCCATTTGGTATCTAATTGTGCCCGCCATCTCGGCAATCTGATCGAACAAAGCCCATGGTTGTTATGGACAAAAAATGGTTTAAGCAATTAACGAAACACAGTATAATCTCAAATAAGCCGTGTTTCGTATCGTCTTCAAGGTATTTTTACATCCTGGGTTGAATGGAATGAGTATCAGACGTGTACAACTGCGTATAGGGAAATTACAGTAATTATTAGAGTCAACCAATTGAAAGAACTCGCAGGAACTACAGTAGAAGTCAACGTTTCGTTGTTTGAACTTCCTCCTTCCCTCCCGTCTCATCAAAACCACCCGCCCGCTCGACTCGCAACGTCGTGCCAATTGCCGAGGGTTCACTGGAAGTCCCCGTCTCAATTTCCCCGACTCTTCTTGCTCGACGGGGCTGAGGAAGGTTAGGGTCACTTCCTCCGCACACCCCTACATCGGATCATAAATGCCTACTGACGTTCACGGGCGCCTTGCGCCGGGGGAGTATCTACTTTCCGTAGTTCCATCGGAGTCAGGTCATGTTTTGTATGGTTTACTAGTATTTTTCGATGCTGAATCGAATGGAATGGATCTCGGAGCAGTAATACTATGACAAGCTGTTCATGGGAATAATAAACCGTTGTGTAATAATTTGCAGTGTTTTTTCATTTATGATCTGTTCATTGAAGTTTTTTTTTGTTGTTTTGCTAAAATAGGCAGGCTGTGCAGTCCCGTGGTACCGAATGGGTGTAACGGCGTAGGCCGCTTGAGCTCGCTTGTTCCTGCCTTCTTTGGACAGGGGAGGGGCAGAGGGCGTCCATTGGACAGCCTCCTGTTGCCGTGGTAATGGCAGGGGGGGAATCAGGAATTATGATCAGTCAGAGGGGGAGCGGGGGACTGCCAGTGGTTTTTTTTTTTTGCGCTGGGCGGGTGCATCGCTGCCTGCTGTCGGTAGGTCGGGGGTTTTGGCAGGTGTTCTGGGCGCAGGAGGGGTGCAACACATTCCGCTGCAGGTAGGTCGGGGTTTTTTGTATTCTGGGCGCTGAATGGGTGCACCGCATTCTGCTGCCAGTAGGTCGGGGATTTAAGCAGGTGTTCTGGGCGCAGGACAGGTGCAACGCATTCTGCTGCCGGTAGATCGGGGGTTTGTGGTTTCTGGGTGCTGGGGGGGTGCACCGTATTCTGCTGTCGGTGTTTTAGGTGTCTTGAGCGTAGGGCTAGTTTGGCTGTGTGTTTTGTTTTTTTTTCCTCTTCTCTTCTTTTTCCCTCTTAAGGTAAGTGAGTAGTAAGTAGTGATGGCGGGGGGCAGGCTCCTATTCAGGCATTAGGGGAGGGGGAGGAGGAGCCCGGCTCCCACGTCTCCAGGTGTTTCCTCCTGTTCGCCCAGGCCTGAGCGAAGCGGGCGAACCAGCGTGCTGCTGCCTTTGAGGCCAGGATGCCTTGCGCCGCACCCCTTTGTGGGATGGCAGCGCTGGCCCTTACGTCCCCGTACAAGTCCCGTGGTACCATGTTTAGGCCAAACAATCTAAAGGCCAGAATGGTCGCTGGCCCGCCCCATCTGCGATGGCACTTACACCTTTCCTTCATCCCTAGACGAGGCAGTTTGGACTTGCTGGCCTCCCTGGGGTTTGGAAGGTTCCCTGTAAGCTGCGGTAGAGGTCCCCCAAGCCTCCACTTTGGGGCTCATCTCCCAATCCTTGCGAGTGACAACCACGAAACAATAATTCTGCTCCCTACATTCATTATTTCCACCGAAACTGACACTACAGGAAGCCCGTCGACGGTACAACGCATGGTCGCATGGTTTGAGCTTTGCTTTGCTATTAATTGAGGAAAGTGAATAACCCACCCACAATACGCTTTGGCGGCCACAGGCTCCTTCTTGAAAAGCACGTCAAGTATTTAGGAGTGAATATAGGTGAGAGGTGGGGTTTCAACCAACACCTCCAGTCCCTTAAAGGCACTACCATTGCAAGGTTTGCCTCACTGCGTGCCATTACTAAGGCCACTTGGGGTGTGTGTTACCACGACACCATCCTCATGTATAAGGCCATCTATTTAGGTGTGATTGGCTACTGCCCCGTTGTCTGGGGTAGCAAACTAACAGTCAATCAAAAGAGAGTATTGGCCCAATCCCAGAGAGCTGCGCTCCTGTGGATCACCAAGGCCTACAAGACTGTATCAACGGAAGCACTCCAGGTGATCACTGGTCAGTTACCAGTTGATTTGGCTGTTGAGTGCATGATTGACAAGTGGAGAGTGAAACGGAGCTTCCCCGCTTTGGGCTGAACTCCGTGCGGATCTCACCACAGAACAGAAACTTGCCGCCATCGATGAATGGGCTCTAGAGAAATGGCAAGCGAGATGGGAATCCTCGTCAAAGGGACGTGATACGTATGAGTTCTTCCCCAACATCCGTGAACGTCTTTCTAGAAAATGGGTTGAGCCAGACCACTGGACGAGCCAGTTCCTCACGGGACATGGTGACTTCAATGCGCGGCTCCACTTCTTTTCTCTGAAAGACTCTCCATTATGCACGTCTTGTGCCGCCAGTGCGGAGGAAACAAGAAACCATGTGCTGCTCCACTGTAGTTTCTACAACAGTGAGCGACGGTTGTTGGGAGGGCAAATGAACTTAGCAGCATTGACTGCTACAAAGGAAGCCTATAACCATTTTGCAAAGTTCGCAAAGAAGGTAATGGCTAAGAAACGTGGTTATAGTTGATCAGTCCTTTTGAAACTTGCCACCCAAGTAAACAGTAAGATCAGGTAGGGAACCAGATTATGAACTACTCCCAGATGGTACGGGATTCCTCAGGTGGTCACCTCCGCGCGGTAACACACGGGCAACAGCTCTCTACGGTGAGACTGGCTAACGACCACATACCTGCCGTACCTCCACAGGTCTGAGTTCGGTGGATGCTGCAGGGGCCGGCCTCTTGCATATTAGCGAAACCGCAACTTCTATGACTGATATAATCCTCGTCGAGGGTTTAGGTACAGTCATCAAATAAAGAAACAGACCTGATTTAATCCCAAAATATCATTCCGGATAGCCAACCTGTAATCTAACCTGGAGGAGGATATTTCATTAAAAACGAAAAAGAAGGACTCGGTAAAGCGTTAGATTTGGGATTGGGGAGCCATTGCCACAAAAAGTGGTAGCGCTCTGCTTACAATTATCAGCCGTCTAACTCAGAGAGATGGTTTCCTGGAACACTTTTCTGAGGTTTCAACCCTGCATTAATAACCAACTAAGTACAGCCAATTTTCCTGCACACGACCGCCTTGTACCCCTCCTTTTCAATGAATAAAAGTGAGCCACGTACCCTAAATTCGATCCGTAAACTCAGCTTTCAGGTCGTTCGGACGATGAAGTGTCAACAGTCCAGGCAAACTTGAAAATAGCGTAATGTTGGTCAGTCGTCAATGAAATCTTCAAGTTTTTGTGCGTGTTAAGAATAATGTTTACTCATTTGTCTAAAACATAGGCGGATGCTGTATTGCGCGGTTTGATCACCAGATGGTGATTCACTGTGTTGTAGGGAACGTTGTATCTCTTGGTAGCACTGGAGGATTTACATTTAACCTCCTGAGACTTCAGAGCCGCTTGTCGTTCTGATTACTATTCCCGCTCCAGTTGCTAATTCCGCAGTTTCTGTGGGGGGGGGGGGGGGAGGTAAAAGTTGTGGCTTCTGAAGGATTTATGAGCGTCGAATGCCCTTCGTCGCCTCCAAACGCCCACCGAAGGGCGTCAGGAGGTTTTGGAGTAAAATCGTAAATACCACTTGGAAACCCATTAGCGGTCGTTGGTCATATTCCCCATCGCTCCCTCCGCGGCGTGGCGAATCAGTAGGTGCCCCGAATTAGCCGGATTGCCGAGGGACGAGCTTTGGACCTGAAAATCGTATTTGGCCCCTGCGATGATTACTCGTAACCAACTCCGGGACGGCAGTAAATACGGAGGTTTATGGGCCGAGTAACAACTGTTGCAAACCCAACGCGGCGGGGGGAATGCCGAGGGCGGTTGTTCTCAGCTCCAGCAATTGGGCCCAGCCACCCGATTATGTGGGGCAATTTGCCAACGTCAAGACTCTTCTATTTGTCTTCGTTTTACAAACGAGAATTGCACTTTGGCCGAATCATCAGAACGGCTCTGTGCAGTCAACCGCATCGGACCTCAGCGCACTTTCCCCCACGTTGACATTGGTAAAGAACCCTTTATAGTCCGGGAGCCGAAGGCTGAAAACGTTGACCATTAAGTTGAAAGTTGGTTACTATTTTTTCTGATAGTTCCCTCAATGTTTGGTAACATCCCGCAAGTCTGCTCTCTCTGGAGTATTGACTAAGAAAATGGCAGCTCATCAAAAAAGTCAAAATTTGTCAAAATGTGACTTATTAGTTGATAGTTACAATATTTACCACAGTTGAGGGATTGGCTTGTACTTTCCCAATTCACACCTCTGCTACCTCCTATGCTTGGCCATTAAGTTGCAGAGCCAATCAAAATTCGTCGAATTTTGACTTATTAGTTGACATTGGAATTTTGTATGGTGGATTCGCATCAAGTAACTGAGTCGAAAAACCCGAGTCTGCCACAATAGTTTCGTGGACTTCGACTTGCAGACGAGGTCAAAATTTGACGAAATTTTGGTCAAAAAATAACCTACGGAGTGTAAACTTGAAATTTATGTTACGAGTAGGTGAAGTGAAGTACTTTAAGAATTACCTAGTCTGCTTTCCTCATTTTGAGGACTCTTTCGAGCAGACGACATCAAAATTTGATGAATTTGAAGGCTCAAAAATTGACTTATTAGTAGATAGTTGCAAATTACGTGAATGAGTCCCACATCCATCAGCTTTACTATAAAATGTTATCTGCCACCTCAAAAACGTGGCATTTTCAAAGCAGAGTCGCTGAAATAGAATTGTCCAGTATTTAAATAAAAAAAAATAAAAAAATTGAATAGTTGACAGCTAAAATCGACGTGAATCGGATCTACAGCAACTCAGTAAACAGTAAATAGTATCTGCTCCCTTCAAAATGTTGTGTTCATACAGCAGACTACTTCTGGGCCAAAATTTCTAATTATATATTTGAAGTATATTCTGTCTCCATGGCTCATAAAAAGAATATTAACTAATCGCCTCGGTATTCCTGTATGCCTTTAGTGGATGGGAAATAAAACCCATTAGTACGCATATAATATCCATTATAACATTTTATTCCTGATTTTAACAAAACACGTTCATAAAATAACTGGTGCGTGGTAACACACAACTTTACGCGGCCCCGTAAATACGACGACCTGCTACATATACGGGCGTTTTATCTTCGTTTAACGCGGTTTTACGGGAACATTTATGAAGAACAAAATGTAGGTACTACTTAGTTGAGGGTACTTGGTAAGTTTGATTTTAGTCGTCATAGCCGTTTTCGATATAATTGGAAACCCAATAAATTATTATTCGAGAAACCTCGTTTTTCGAGCTATTGCGGCTTATATCTCCGTTCAACAGATAGCTACTGACATTATCCCGGAGAACAAAATATGGGTATAGGTTGCTAAAAAAAATTTCATAAGATTGATTAAATCCAGTGACTCAATTACTCGGGAAAGTACACAACAGTTCAAAAAACCATTATTTTCGACATATTTTCATTTCCATTTCTGTTCATTGAATTGTCAGATGAACATTTACCCTTAACAATGTGTAATTTCGACCAAATCAGCTCAAACTTCATATCTCGCCCGCGGGCCTCCATGGGATGCCAAAATAAGGGTTTGGACAAAATTCATCGAAAGTTAACTATAGTTATCATAGTGATCAAAACACCAAATATTTTTTTTTCACAAAAACGGCTATAATGATTTTGATTAAATTTTTTATATACATAGCTCTTAATAAGATAATTATAGCATAAAATTCCCATTTGTGGGAAAATGACGAGAGCAGCACAATAAATTATAAACATTTTCGACGAAATCGATTTTAGCGCGGTTTTTAGAGAAAACAACCGTACCAAATCAGCGGAAACTTGATGTTTAGCCTACGGGTTACCATGGGACGCAAAAATAAGGGTATGGGTAAAATCCACCGAAAGTTAACTATAGTTATCATAGTGATCAAAACACCACATTTTTTTTTCTCAAAAACGGCTCTAACGATTTTGATAAAATTTTTTATATAGATAGCTCTTAATAAGATAATTATACCATAAAATTTCCATTCGTGGAAAAATGACGAGAGCAGCACAATAAATTATCAAAATTTCCGACGAAAAGCGTTTTTGCCGCGGTTTTTTCCTTTTAAACTCCGCTGGAATGTTAGTACAATGTTAAAGAAAATTGGTACTGTAGTCCAATCCAATACCTATAGGGTGAGTGTTTAAAAACGCTCATGAGATACATGGGGCTCACTCCAGAAATTCCTGAATTTCAACTACCGCCGTTCCGCTTAATACCAGTTCTAAACGTTTTTATCCAATAACTCTGCAAAAGTAATTACTGTCGTTCTTCAAAAAATTTGTGTTCACAGCCTCATTAATTATCTGTGTACCAATTGCTCAATAATGGTCCTGCAATGAGTACGAGCAGCACAATAAATTCCGGATTTGTAAGCGCTACCGCTTTCTGCTGCCGTAAAGCGTTGTTTGACCAAGTTCAAATGAACTGACTGATAAATGAATTGATTAAATAGAATTAGCCATGTACAAAGTAAATTGACGTAGAGCTGAGGAAAGTTGTGTGTTGCAACGCACCAGATATTTTTTCTTTGGTTCGGAAAAACCCCATGTGTGGTTCGGATAACTTCGTTTTCTCTTCTGGAAATTCATTAACGGTTTCCCACGAATTCGAATTTCCGCGTCGACCTATCACCACGGAAGAAAAGGAAGCAGTGGCGGGGAAAGAATTCTCCGACACCCTTTTCTCCACGCATCTCTTCAGTAGTACCGGTACTACGTCTCTCCAAGCATACCTCCGAGTACGAGAGCAGACATCAAGCTTCAAGCATAGCTGCCTTGAATGCCAGTTTCCTTCTCGACCGTACTGTCCTATCGCCCGATCGAAAATATCGATAAGTACCTAGCTAAGTTGTTCAATCCACGGTTGGTACAATTTTTACCATACTTAACAAAGTTAAATATTAAAAATCGACTAAGTGTTGCTACCTTTCTTCTTTTTTTTGTGTGTGTCGCCAAGTGACTGCCCTGAGAAGTGCCTTATACAATTAATTTTTTTTATTAAAGAATTTACAATTTCTTTAAATGTAATTTCGTCTGACTTTCATATTTCCTGGCCTTGGTCCAATTAAAAAATTTTTTTTTCAGAAGTTAAATAGTGGGTTCTTCCCCACACGCCGAATTTTCTTTCCTTATATTTGTTCATCAGTCACAGCAGCACAAGTTCAACAGCTAAAGCCCTCCTTATTTGACTATCTAATGACATACGTTCGCCTTTCCTACACAGTAAACTTCTTTGTACTGCTATCCACTGTCACCTTTTGTCTAGGAAAGAAGAAAAAGGCCTGCAATCACTCAAGTGCCTACCATTCTTTTCCCCTCCAGTTGATGAAGCGTTCGTTGATTCTCCACCTGAAAGCTATTTCAATCTCTGGCAAAAGCTTTCCTGTCAGAATGTCGTAAATCGTCCATGAGACGCCCACTGGTTTTGGGCGGCTCTTGAGCTCGTATTTAGACTGTTCTTAACAAAAAACTCGGAAAGTGAACATTGTCGATGCAATTAATTTATTATAATATTAATTTATGAGGGAGGTATCTCAGTTGGCGCCTGATAGAATAAAACCTGTGGTTATTTTATAAGTACGAGAAACACAATTTCTTTCTCACAAAATTGAACGTACATTCTTCTTGGGATAAATGCTGCAATCGGGCGCAGTTCTGGAAACGTCTATTTTGTCGGTTCGCTCGGACTTCTTCCCGATGATCTTCATTAAGGAGTCATCAGAGAGGTCTGCGACCTAACAAGGCGACCTGGAGAGTAAAGGACAAAAAGTCTCGAAGATGGAACGGCGCCTTCCATCGCCCTGCCCCAGCGACGGCCTCTAATAGCAAGATTAAAGAGGTTCCATTATTCCTAATTACTGCGAAAGCTCCTTAGAGGACAAAACTAATTAATTCATTGCCGGGAATGATGAAGTGTAAGGAGGAGCCACCGCCACTCCCTTCATTTCACTATCGCGATCCCGCAGTTAGTTAACACCTCGGCTAATTCCTTTCATCAGAGCTTCGCGATTCATCAGAGACGCTGAGATGATCCTACATTTACCGCGACCTTTCTCCTCTGGGTTCAACGCGCCGTACGAATAATGAACATTTGGAATCTCGCGGAGGGGAATTTCAGACGAGTCGAAGTTCGGTCATTGTTGCTAATGGTTTCTGCTGGCAAGAGTCGCTTACCCATCGCGTCACTAGCTAGTTCTAATCCAAATAGTGTGCTCTCGCTCCTTGATCTTACTAACCACGCATCCCGTTGTGAACGTCATTCGCTAGCTGAAAAAACCTAGTAGTTACTCGTAATTGATGGGCAAGTACCCAGTACGCTCTCGGTTAACCATTTCCGCACCGTCATGCAAATAACGACCCAAAAAAACGAAAGCCTCCAGCTTTTCAAGGAGAATTGCATGGAAGACCCTGTCGAAGGCATTAGCTAAGTCCGTGTAAATACTGCCTACCTGGACACCATCAGCAAACGCTTCCATGACAGTATGTTGAAATGTCAACAGATTTGTTGCACAAGACCTGCCAGACATAAATCCATGTTGGTGCAGCGATGGGGACGCAGCAAAGGTGCAATCTGTTTCACCATAATCTTTTCCAAAACTTTAGGTAGTGTTTACAGAGAACAAATTGGACGATAGTGGTCTATTCTCGATCTGTTCTCATTCTTTGGAACAGTAGTCACATACGAGCGCGTAAACTGAGAGGAAATTGGTTCAGCTGGCGTATCAGCGCATTCCCTTAGAAGAGAGGGATGGATCCAGCGAACGAAGTTCAGCCCTAACAATATCCGTGGCGATGCCGACAGAACTCAAAGAAAACGAAGATTGGGATAGGGACGGCACCCCACCACAGACAGGTCGCACTATAGCAGAGGTCGTTGAATAAGTTGGCAATATCCTGAGTCGTCGCGGTCCCCAGGTGAAGTACGGACGGCATTGAAGAGGTGCCCTTCGCGTAATTAACATAATTCCAGAAGTTCTCAATGTTATCTTTGAGGGATAACTGAACCTCCTCGATATGTTTGGAGTAAGCCGATCTAGAGAGAGCTTTACTCTTCATCCTGAGCTCCGAGAAAGTCATATAATCAGAATCGAGCCGAGTATACTTACAGCGTGCATGAGCGTAATTTTTCCTCTTCACCAGCGCCCTCAATTCGGGTGATGACCGAGTGGGGTCTATGAGGTGTCAGGGTTGCACTTAGATCGTTATCTCAAGATGTACTTGTGTTATTGTAGATTTTCGCACGGTTGAGAGATTGTTTGTGTGCAGGTCAGTTTATTTCGCGTTGGGACAATTTATATTTCAGCATGGGATTGTAGTGTACTGACTGACTCCTGGCACCGGGCGATCGTGGTCTAGCGGATAAGACATTGGTTCATAATTCTCGACGTTAGTCGAGGATTGTGGATCGGAGCTCCGGCGTGCTCTTCAAGAAGCATCTCCAAACTACCTCAGTACAGTAGGTTGGCGGTCTTTACCAAAACGACTACTTCGCCGCTAATGCGAACACAGAAAACCATCATTCGTGTTTGAACATGTAGTGCAGAACTCATGCAGACCCTTCATTTAGATGGACAACTACTTTATTTTCGTTTGTTCGCGATCACTTATGTTTCTTTTCAAGTTTTCTACTAGGCGTTGTTCTCAGTGGAAATTTGTTCTTTGGAATACAATGACCATCACCTGCGTCATCTCTCGCATCTATATTCGATATGCTCTGACCTAACTACTGATCTCTTACGAGGGGGTTTGGGAATGTTTGGGGAGCTGACTCAGGCAAAAATTACAGCGATCGCGAGCTCCAATCCTATAAAGCAACTTTCATCGTATTATGAGACCTTCGTCTTACCACAAGACTGCAATCGCCCAGTGCCTATAATGGGAGTCAGACCGTACACTTCTTCAATATACATGAGGGTACCAACACGTGAACTCTAGTTTGGTTCGGAAACTCGTCTTTCTGTGCACGATTTTCACTTTTCTGAAAGGGAGAGAGAGATTTCAGATGTATCGACATATGCCTCTACTCATCGAGGACATCAGTTATAGAATTTGCCTATGTACGTCTTGTTACTTGCATACTACATGGTAACCTTCGTCATCTTATGAAAACAGATGCGTAAATATCGATATATTAATGTGTTGTTGTTTTGTTTCAGGTATGAGCTCATTCGGCATAGTGACGTTACCTCACTCAGGTATCTTTTCACTTACTACCATGTGCATGTAATATTACGTACTCCCCATATCATTTGAAGAGGACCCATGTCCTTGAAGGTATTTTACCACAGCGAGAATATGTTCGTATGTTCAATCCCTCTACAAATGCATTTTCTTTGTTATATCCATAACCTCTCTGATCGCAGTCATGTCTAGAGAAATGGCAAGCGAGATGGGAATCCTCGTCAAAGGGACCTGGTACGTATGAGTTCTTCCCCAACATCCGTGAACGTCTTTCAAGAAAATGCGTTGAGCCAGACCACTGGACGAGCCAGTTCCTCACGGGACATGGTGACTTCAATGCGCGGCTCCACTTCTTTTTTCTGAAAGGCTCTCCATTATGCACGTCCTGTGCCTCCAGTGCGGAGGAAACAAGAAACCATGTGCTGCTCCACTGTAGTTTCTACAATAGTGAGCGACGGTTGTTGGGAGGGCAAACGAACTTAGCAGCATTGACTGCTACAAAGCAAGCCTATAGCCATTTTGCAGAGTTCGCGAAGAAGGTGATGGCTAAGAAACATGGTCAGAGTTGATCTGTCTTTTTGAAACTTGCCACCCAAGTAAATAGTTAGATTAGGTAGGAAACCAGATTATGAACTCCTCCCAGATGGTACGGGATTCCTCAGGTGGTCACCTCCGCGCGGTAAGACACGGGCAACAGCTCTCTACCGGGAGACTGGCTAACGACCAAATACCTGCCGTACCTCCACAGGTCTGAGTTCGGTGGATGCTGCAGGGGCCGGCCTCTTCCATATTAGCGAAACCGCAACTTCCATGACTGATATAACCCTCGTCGAGGGTTTACATACAGTCATCAAATAAGGAAACATACCTAATCGCGGCCATGCAGCTCCCCCTCCCCCTGTTCTTAAGCCAACTTCGTCGTCTTCTAGCTTCTTGTCAGGAAGGTACTGCCCCGAAAGGAATGGCTCCTTATTCCTGGTCGCTGCTTAATCCAATCGTGCCCATAACATCTGATTTTACTGAGCTATTTTCCAGTTCCATGATAACCAAGTAAAAATTGTTGTGTATGTTATAAGTACTACTTTGATATGCGTGTGAAGTTATGCTGAGTGTTTTATTTTAATGGGACTTAGGATGGACGATCTGCTCTGGTTGCCCTCATGAGTTTACTCTTCCGTATTGAGAAATAACCCAGAACAGTTTAGCACGTTGGCTTCTTCGTTCTTGTCCTGCTCGCCCTCACCAGAATCTTGCAGTGCCTGCATTCCTATACATCCTCTCATACTGCCCATCATTTTCAGGAGCAATGTTTCTTCCATGTTTTCATTCTTCATCCCTGGCACTGGATCAGCAAGCTCCTTCCTCTTTTATCTGCTGCTTGCCTGGTGTGGAAAACAGTTGAAAACTAGGTATCCACCATCACGCCCAAATATCGAACTGATTCTTCGATTTGCAGCTGAACACTCCTTCAGGACCAGTACAGTCCTGCCGTCCACCTCCCATGAGCTCCCTTCCACTCTCTCGCCCGGAGCATTACGCGTTCCATCTTTATCAGAACTGCGTCCTGCACGTGGCCTATTATTACTGCCGCCGTGTCATCCGCGTTCTCCACCAGGGTAGCATCGTCAGGCATGTTGAGACGCAGGGAGAGGCAGGCCGCACTCCACGTAGTCTGCTCAAAGGATCCGTTCAGTGGTGGACTGCTCGCCTGCCAGGCGGTGTACCTTGGGTTTTGGGAGTGAATCGTAGGTACCCTGTAGCAATAGGTACTCCACGCAGAAATGTTAACTTGCAGTTCATGCGTGTAGGTTGAAAGTTGTAGACATTTTCGTGCATCTTCGGATAGTTGGAGAATCTGACTTGAAGAGAGCTGTTTTCTTTTGAATATACTAATGTATTTTCTAGAAAAAACAATGAAGGTTTGTCCTTCGCTGTGTGCGCTGTGAATTCCATTTTACTTACTTTAAATATTATTTCTTGCTTGGATTCTTCATCGCCTTCTGGCCATCGTGGAGTATCGATTGTAATTATTGTAACACTTTGCGGTCTGGAAATTAGTAGAGGTTGAAACCTGATACGTTTCGGCAGGGCGATAGGGGTCCGCCGCAGGTGCGCGCTCTCTGCATTAATCCAACGTGAATCAATCCGCCGGGCTTGGATGGGGAAACTCGCGTATCAAAAGGACTTCACCTGAAGCTCATCAATTAACGCGGTAATCAGAAGTTAATATCCTGCAAACTGATTAGGTTACGTCGCTTCCGCTAATCAGAAACCCAGCGAACGGAAGAGGGCGCCCCTCAATTGGCCGAAGGCGAT
Source organism: Pachypeltis micranthus (assembly GCA_020466155.1). Lineage (NCBI taxonomy): Eukaryota > Metazoa > Arthropoda > Insecta > Hemiptera > Miridae > Pachypeltis > Pachypeltis micranthus. The sequence continues at coordinate 27,680,303 of CM035778.1, read as the reverse complement.
CAGATGGAACCCCGGGGAGGTCGTAATATCGAACGAGGGCTTGTCCCAATAAAGTAGAATTTCTTCGAGAGGGAACTAGAAGATAAGAGCGGGCCGCATTAACGCTTTGCTGTGGCGCTAGCGGCAAGGGGTGAGTCGGGAGAGAGGAAAGTCCCGTTACTAGCAGATCAATTGGTAATTTAAGACGCCTTTCCAGTGAAAACGAGGAAAAAGAAATTAGACGTTGTTTGGGCGTTGACTCGTGATAACTGCGAAGAATTCGCCATTCAGTTTTCGCCATACGATCGTCTGCGAAGAATGTTCTTAATGATGTCGTTTTATCTTCCTTATCCTTAACGCGCTTGGGAAAGAGTATTAAGGTCGTGGCAAAAATGCCGAATCCACTGCTAGGACGTGAATCTGTTTAGAATAGGAGGGAGTGATGGTTTCTCCGAGTGAAAGCGCATTGCAACGACTCTTGTGAACCAGATGCTTCAATTGTGCTTTTCTCAGTACCTTGTCGAAGGTGGCTTGAGTTGGCCATCTTGTGCCATCTTCTTAACCCACTCAATGACTTCCCTTGCCATGAAAGAATCCACACGGCGTAGGCCAAGTGTAATTGAGCGTTGAAAATGTTGGTGGTCAGGGAGAGACAGCCTAGACAGCCCTATGGCCTCTACCTCCCCTGCTACGCTCTACAAAAAGCTCGGGGAAGCTCCCATTGCAACCTGGCCTCCACAAAGCCAACCCCCTGGATCAAGGCTGGCAGCGTCACGCCTGAAAGGGCAAAAGCCCCCGTGGTACCCATTTTATTTGGCTGACTGGAATGTGTAGCAGGCCTCAGTGCTGGAATAGCCAGGAGGCGTTCTTCTGGCACCTACGCTTCATTTCTGGGGGCATTTCGGGGATTCACCTGACACACTCTCCATTCACACAATAAATACATTCACTCCAGCAAGGGCGGAGTACTTGATATTTGTCCAACCTGGAACCACCGCTATCCCACCTATGCTAACCCCCCCCCCCTTCAGAATTATTGCACACAAGAAACCACATGGACACAAACCATAATAGGGCCCCCCCACTCCACCAAACCTAACACCCTCCCTACGCTTCAACATCCCCTTCCCAAAGCTCTTCCACCACCCAAAACCCCCTCCTCTCGTACCACCGACCGATCCCATTCCCGACTTCCCTAGCAACCCCATCCTTTGCCATTGTCCTTTCCACTTCGAACACTGGGCTCTTGAACAGCAGGCGTTTGGCAGTGTCCACTCCCCCACCCACGAATATCCCATCACTCTCTGCCAACCGGAAACCCCGAAGTTTGTCCTTGAAATCCCCCTTGCCCGATACATATACCTCCCTTTAGTACTTCCCTCCCACCTTTCCTGCCATACCCGCTGTCCACCCTTATCCCCCCCCCCTCCACCGCAATACCATGGAAGTCCGCCCATCTCTTCTTCAACTCGAGGTCTGTGGGCGGTTACCCAGCAACCATTTCAGCATGAGCCTCAGCCCACTGGCCAGCTTCCTTCTCGTAAGTGCTGTCAGCCTGTGTTGTTCAGTTACATTGTTGACTGTTCAGAGATCTATGTTTAACAGTCAAAACGCTGTAAGTGAGGTTAAGACTTGTACACCTACACAACACTCCACGCCACCTTATTTATCGTTTGCAATTTAGTACTTACAGACCAAGTGAAATAGTTCGGAATTCCACTCACCCCTGACCCCACATGCCCCGAACCCCATATGATCTGTTCTTGAAACTTTCATACGTTCTTCCCACAGTAAGAGAGGGAAGGCGAGCAACGAAGAACATTTAAGCAGCTCACTGTCGGCGTACGAAGAGAAATGAGATACGACAGCACGTAATGACAGAGCTTTGTGCATCAAGGAACATATTTACGTGTAAGACACCTCAAGACACCTCTTGTTGATAACGAGAATGACACTACGGAAACCAAAGTGACAAAGCAGACAGTGTACCACGAATCCTGAGCAGGACCTGAATCTTATTGGATTTCCATAGGGTTTAGATATCTCTCTAACGTAGAAGAACATCAGGGGTCTCATAGCTTAACTCCCTCTTACATCTAGACCTCTCATAGCCCCAAAGTATTGTTCTTATAAAACATTGTACATCTACTCGATGGCTCGCAAAGGTTCAGAGGTTTTCAGGCATTCAGACGTTCACTCATAATCGTGGTCCAACAATGGACATTTTAGAGATAAAGCGCGTTGCTGTAGAATGTAACCGATCCCACGTGGCTGATACGCTTGCAAAGTTTCAAGTCGCATTCAAGCAAATGTCGAGCTCAGGCTGTTATCCCTAGACCTCCCAGCAGACGACGTTTTCTGATTCTGTTTGCGCAATAACGATTTCAGAAACCCGAGTCGTAAATAAATAGGAGTAAGAAGGAGGCCTACAGAGGCGGCGATGGCCGTTGAGAAGAGAAGCTCGCCTGGGGAATATCAAACAGGACTCTCGGGCACTTCCCATCCCACCGCCACGAGGATTCTCGGAGAATCGAAGCGGACGCGATCTTTTTTATTAGCGAATCGCAATCGAGCTGCAACTTCCAAGCTTTTCCTCCGGCCCCTTCAAAAAAAAACTCCTTTTCATCGCGCCAAGTTGAGCCGCTCAACTCAAATTCGCTCGTTGATATGAAAAGAACTCGACACTTGAGCAGTTTTGAAGGGAGAGCTGGGAATTGGATTCAAATTAGATGCGCTGCAGAGTAACCAACTGCCGGCGGCAATCAAACAGACTATTTGAAAGGAAAAGCTGGAGGGTGAATACTCAATTCTCTCGAGCGGACGAACTCGCGCTTAAAACTTAGAGTAGCGCGGGAAAACCACAGCTTTCTCTATAGAAATTTCGAGGTCTTCAATTGCCACCTGAAGGTCCTGGTCCTGAACTGAACCGAATTTCACGTCCTGGGCATTTCTCAACAGGACGCATAATTAGAAGCGGATGAGTTGCGCATCAGAATGACGCTATGCGACGTATATCATGCTGGAAGCACAAACTGGGATCGAGTCTTTGGACCTTCGAAGGGACCTAAATACTCTCAAACTTACCGAAAAGATCAGCCGCCTCCCTGTTAAACACTGGACTGAGTACCGCCAAGCAAGCACGCGCCTTAAAACCCAGCCCACTTTGCTTACCTCGGCAGCGGCTATCCGCGGAAAGTACGCTCTCAACTGGCCGAATCCCGAGCCTCTCTCTGGCAACTCATTGGCTGACCTCCAGTTGCCTGCTCCAAAGTACAACTTGTCAATAGGACTGCCTGCTAATAAGGGAAATTTAACCGTTCCAGAGCTGCTTGCTCACTCTCTCAAAACAGTTAGGGAACTCTATCCCGCCGAGTTTTGGATACATATCTACACGGACGGTTCATCTGACAGGGCAGCAGGAAAGTCTGGCGCAGGATACTGCTCTCCAGGCCACTTCGAGGGTTCATTAGCATTGGCCAGGCTAGCGTCTAATTACGATGCTGAATTGAGAGCTATTCATGAGGCGGTGGGGTGCCTGGCAACCCTCGAAACAGCAGAAAGAAGAGCAGTGTTTTTCGTGGACTCCCAGGCCGCAATAATAGCTCTCTGCTCAAGCGACCCAGCACCGGACGCTTTCATGCGCACCACAAGGAGAGCTATTGGAGCGCTTATCGCTGCTGGTGCACATTGTGGGGTCCCTGGCAACGAGAGAGCAGACAGATTGGCAAAGCAGGGCAGCAACCAACCTGCTACCTTATCGGAACCCGTTACCCTAAGCCAAGCCATGAATGATGCGCGTCATAAAGTTAAGGATAAGTGGCTACAGAGGACACGGGACCAAGCAGCTGGGAAAAAGTGGGCTCGACTCGTGAAAGAGCCAATACCACCAGGATTACCACGAAAGGATTTCGTTGCGAATTTTCGCATGGCTACAGGCCACGACTTTCTCCAGAGCCACTTACACCGTATTGGAGTTGCCGACTCGCCTGTGTGTCCCCTTTGTGATATGCAGGTGGAAATGGACGCTGGGCGCTTAGAATCGTGCCCAAAGCTTACACAATTACGACCAATAAATGACGATTCCCCAAGATGGAAGAAAGAAAGTTATATGTATTGGGCTGCACGGAGGGAGATGGCACTTTTGCCACCAACCGACGAACGATAAAAAAAAAAAAAATGCTGACAATCAGTAGGAATAGTACATTTTGTGGAGAGGAGCCACGGTAGCTACAGTCATCATGTTTTGACCAATATATTGGGATTGGACACTCGTCTTGCTTGTTATTCCACCACCTTACTCATCACCATTGGCAACGCATTTATTTATGCCAGCTGGATCTTCAATTCCAAAAAAAAACTAGGTAAAATGGTGTCGTGTTGGTTTATCTCGTTCTTAAATGTCTTCTTTTTTGCATTCTGTTTTAAATACAAATTTATTACTTTAAAACAGTGATCAAATTTCAATAGGCCCCAGACCACAATTCAACAATTGTGAATCTGTAAGTATTAGTATTAGTGCCATGAATTCTTACAGAATTGAACCATTGAAGCGGAACAATTTTGATACGTGGAAGTTGCAAGCACAAGAGCTTCTCATACGTTTTGGCTTATGGGACTACGTTTCAGGGACTAAACAAAGACCGGAAAACGAAAGTGGGGATGGCATAAATACTGCAGACTGGGACAAAAATGACTTGAACGCTCGATCGGAATTAATTCTGATAATTTCACCATCAGAATTAAAACGAATAAATATCTGGTGCGTAGCAACACAACTTTCGTATGCGGGCGCTATATCTTCGTTCAACGCATTTCTACGGAAACATTTATGAAGAACAAAATGTAGGGACTAGTTAGCTGAGAGTACTCCGTAAGTTTGATCGAAATCGTTAGAGCCGTTTTTGAGAAAATTGGAAAACCAATAAATTAATATTCGAAAAATCTCCTTTTCTGAGTTAACTTGGCTTATATATCCGTTCAACATGTATATACAGAAATAATTATAGAGAACGAAATGTTAGTATGGGTGACTAAAAGACACTCCATTAGAATTTATCACATCTGGTGAAGAAGTTACCCTGGAATTTACGGAAATGTTCGAAAAAACGTTATTTTCGACACATTTTGATTTTTATCTTTGTTCAATGGACTGTCAGAGGAACATTTATTGAAAAAATATGTAGGCATTAACTATTCTAAAACATCCTGTGAGTTTGGTGGAAATCGCTGAAGCCGTTTTGCCAAAAAGCGTAAAAAACCTATTTTTGCTTCAGGGGCCCATATCTCCGTTCACCGTATTTTCATGGAGGTATGTGTGGAGAAGAAAAGTTAGGTATTGATTAGAAGAAGATAATTTGAAAGTTTAATAAAAATCGTTAGAGCAGTTTTCGAGAAAAATGCGAAAAACCCTAGTTTTTGGTACATTTTCGTCCCCCACCCCCCCTTCCCATCGGCCGAAATCGTCCATAACCTTATTTTGGTGTCTACAAAAAATAACGAACAAAACAAAAAAAGAACCAGCTCAATCGGATCAGCCGTTCTCCCGCAAATCGAACTACAGACACACACACATACACACAGACCACGCGCCGAAATTAGGTTTTTTAGACTCAGTAGGGTCTGAAACGTAAAGATCTGAAGAAAACCCCGATTTATTTTTGACCCGATTAGTATACTTTCCTTCCCTTCGGGTAGCGGAAAGTAAAAAACTGCCTAACATCGAAGCGAGTTTGGGATACCCTGACGAACATCTATCAAAGTAAGGGACCCGCCCGGAAGGCTACTTTATTGAAATTCCTCATCCTTCACAAAATGAATGAACAGGAAGATATTGGCGACCATTTGAATAAATTTTGTGACACCGTCGACAAACTTGCAGAAATGGACATCAACATTAGTAATGATTTGTTGAGCATAATGATGTTGTACTCTCTTCCAGCATCATTTGAGAACATCAGGATTGCTATCGAATCGCGTGATGAACTCCCATCAACAGAAAATTTGAGAATAAAAATAATGGAGGAATATGAAGCGCAAAACGAGAACAATTCGATAGCTGAGGGAGCATTTTTGGGAAAACGATTCAACAATCAACGACGTAAAAACAACAGCCACAAAAATCAGTCGCCTGAATTAAAACCAAAGTGCGATACTTGCTCAAAATGTGGGCATATGACAAAGGACTGTTGGTATAAGAAAACGGGGAAGAAAAATGAAACGACATTCAAGGTGGAACAGTGTTTATTATCTAATACACAAACTAAGGATAATTCATGGTGCGTTGACAGTAGGGGAGAAATGGGGGAGCGAAACCGGAAGTGAGAGTTCTGGCTCAATTGGAGTGGGGGAAGAAAACCACGCCTCGTACTATAGTACGATGTTTTTGGCCACGCCCCCTGACCAATCACGTTGTAGTACGTCCTTTTTTATCCTCTCCACCCCGCCCATTTTCCCCCTCCACCACAATTTTCAACCAATCGTACTGTAGTACGACCTTTTTTACCCCCACCTCCTGCTCGAATTTCCGGAAGTGGACCACCTCCTCTCCTTCAGTTTGCCCCTCCCGCTAACCAGTCACGTTATAGTACGACCTTTTACCCGTTTTATAAACCGTTGAGACGATCCGCTGATATGCCTTCAACGTCAACTCGTTCTACCGACTGCGCCAATCATGTTTGCCCGAAGGGAAACTGAGTTTTCAAAAAGTCGGAATTACTTGGTTTACAAAGGGTGCAATCGTTGGATACGGCTAACACAAAAGTGAAGTTTCTCAAGTGCTGTATGTCTAAGGACGCCTCTTAGGGAGGTGGATACTGCTGAGCTAGTCTTTTAATCCCGAGAGTCTTCGGGTTAAAAGTTACCTACTACGCAAATATCTTCTCGTAACTTGCATATTTCGTGTGGTCTTACTCACTTAGACTTGTTTTCCATTGAGCCTAATGTTTGAATGAAATGAGCTACTATTGGTCTGCAGTTCTCCTTGATCGCTTCGCAGTGTATGAACAAGATCAATTTAGCATGATACGATAAGAAGTGTGATAGACCCGTCCGTCATCTCTGCCTGTTAGTGTACTGTGCCCGAGCAGGACCTTCGGGCCTTCAGTCTGTACGTAATCCTGGAAGCCGTCGAATTACTTCCTCTTCAATGGTTACTCTTCAAAATTGTTCTCTGCCGATAATTAACTGAGCGGGTCGTCCACCTTCTATTCCAGGCCCTGAATAATAGACTCGAGCTCGTTTAATATCCGGCTGAGTTGCCTCCCGGATTTTTCTTTCGAGGCTTTTGCAAATTTTAGAGCGTGCAAGGCGTCTGGTCGACCGGCAGTTAGACACTCATAAAACTCGGGTGCATAATTGATGGGACTTTCGTATTAACCGGGGCCCGGGAGGGCGATGAGCTGCCGGATGAGATTCGTCTGAAAAAAGCGGATAAGACAAGAGCGAAATTAAAAGAAAAAAAATACGGCCTTCATATGAGGAGGCTTTAATCAAACTTTGGAACGGGACGACGTGAGTTGAGATTCCCTCGGCGGCCAGGATTCGCCTGTAATGCGGGGTTTGCTCTTAAAACGGTCTTTATAGTCTGTTAAGAGTAGTTTTAACTTTGCCAGGAGGAAAATTCGCCTTAGTGGAAAACTTTGGTGGGAGAAGCGGCGGCGAGTTAAAAACACACGTAGTACGAGGGATAACTGGCCTTCGTACTTAATAGGGACAATATATTCTCCCCTCTTCCCGCCCTTCTTACCTTCCCTTACTACCGGTTTAACTTTGCTGAACGGTTCCACCCTGTGAAATCTTTTAATAAGTAATCGGGTCTCCAGCGGCAACATGCAGTGCGGCGGTTCCGTGTGAGGAGCTCGACGAGTCTGCACTGCGATGTTTCCGTTACCTTCTAACCTTTGAATGAGGGATCGCTCTCGCTGTTCATTATTAGTTCACCCTCCTATGGCAGAGAGGTGTCACAATGCTCATCTGACAGGGAACATGATACGACCCGAAAGACACTAATCTAACCGCCTCCCTTCACCTCACGAGGAAGGACAATTTTCTAGAATCCTTCCTTTTGGTCGATCTTCACGGCCATTGTGAGGAAATGAATGCCGGTCGTTGAGGAATCCTGTAAAGAAGTTGGTGAATTGTCGAGAAGTTTCTTTCCCTCATTTTCTAGGCCTTAAGATTCGTGTGTGTAGATATTAATACCATTCCAATCCGAAACTGACGGCTTTCGTTGTTCCATAAGCGTCCTGGCAGCACTTTGTGTTCCATGTCGAACTCGTACAGGTGGTGATCTTGTCGAGCTTTGTACAGGTTCCCAAGTTCCAGCCAGGCGCCCATTACTTGCCACTGGCACCTTAACTATTTCAAGCTTAGTTAGTCTGTATGCCACTGAAATAGTCTAATAGTTATTATAACATGTATGCGCACATCCTTCAAATGAGGTGAGAGAGTACTTAAAACTAGTTCACAAATCAATAAAAACCGCTTAATGTGCGTGGGCTGAGGAAAGTTGTGAGATACGTTGCACCTGATATTCTAATTCTAATCTCCCCTCTGCTGGACGCCTTTTGGGGCGTCGTGATGCCAAACGTGATGCCAAGTGGAGGTGTATTTCTAATTAAAAGCAAATCAGGTTTCGTAGATTTGCGGGAAAAATTGAGAAAAAATATCTGGCGCGTTGCAACACACAACTTTCCTTAGCTCTACAACAATTCACTTTCTATATGCCTTTGTCTACTTAATCAATTCATTTACCACTCAGTTCATTTGAACTTGTTCAAACAACGCTACACAGCAGCAGGAAGCGGTAGCACTTACAGTTCCGGGATCTATTGTGCTGCTCGTCCTCATTACAGGACCTTTATTGAGCAATTGGTACACAGGTAATTAATGAGGCTGTAAACACGAATTTTTTGATGAAGGATAGTAATCACTTTTGCAGAGTTATTGGGTAATAACTGTTACAACTGGTAGTAAGCGAAACGGCAGTAGTTGAAATTCAGGAATTTCTCGAGTGACCCCCATGTATCTCATGAGCGTTTTTAAACGTTCAACCTATAGGTATTGGATTGGACTACTACACGATTTTTTTTTAACATTCTACTAACATCCCAGCGGAGTTTATAAGGAAAAAACTGCGCTAAAAACTCTTTTCGTCGAAAATTGTGATAATTAATTGTGGTGCTCTCGTCATTTTCTCACGAATGGGAATTCTATGGTATGATTGCCTTATTTAGAGCTGTCAACGTAAAAAATTTAATCAAAATCGTTAATGCCGTTCTTGAGAAAAAAAAATTAGGTTTTTTGAACACTATGATAACTATAGTTAACTTACGGTGGATTTTCCCATACCCTTATTTTTGCGTCCCATGGTAACATGTAGGCTGGACATCATGTTTCAGCTGATTTGGTGAGGTTGTTTTCTCTAAAAACCACTCTAAAATTGAATTCGTCGAAAGTTTTGATAATTTATTGTGCTGCTCTCGTCATTTCCCCATAAATGGGAATTTTATGGTATAGTTTCCATATTGGGAGCTATCAATATAAAAAATTTAATCAAATTCGTTAGAGCCGTTTTTGAGAAAAAAAAATTTGGTGTTTTGATCACTGTGATAACTATAGGTAAATTTCGGTGGATTTTGTTCATACCCTTATTTTGGCGTCCCATGATGACCTAAGGGCGAGATATGAAATTTGAGCTGATTTGGTGGTGGTTTTCTCTAAAAATCGTTCACATACACACAGACCATTTTCCCAAATAGTGTTTTTCGGACTCAGGAGTGTCTGAAACGTAAAGATCTGAAGAAAACTCAAAATTTTTTTTTCAGCCAATTACATAACTTTCCTTTCTACTTCGTAGAGCCAAGGAAAGGAAAAATGTTAGAACGGAAAATGTCGAGAAATAAAATGAAGGGAAGAAGCTGTATGTAGGGCGCATGAATGGGGGAGTGTATTACACTTGACAGAATAATGATATCTCGTTGAAACTGGTTGTGAGATACTAACTAGAGGGAGAGGGTTTGAGCGAGAGGGAAGAATCATTGGGTGAACTGGGAGAGGATTGTATCACGAGAGCTTGGAAGGAGCTGTCTGTCGAGACGAGGAATATAAAATTGAGGGGTGGGAAAAGATAAATGGGAAGGTCCAGAGGGCAGGAAAAATCCGTAGTCGATTGAAATGTCTGAGGAGCCGGGCTTTCCACAGGTACAAACAAAAGGGTTGAGACTACCGTTAGGCGTGCGTGCAGATATTCCGGTGGTCAAAGACTCAGCTAAACTCGGCCTACCATACACCCTCCTCTCCCCTTAAGTGTCCACTGAATAATTAATCCTTGTGAAAACTGAATGGTTTTAGAAAGTCGTTCTGCTGTTTACCATGGATGAGAAATTGCCATCACTCGGAAAACCACAGTAGGCAGCTTTGATAAGGTATCAGCCCTAAGTAAGTTCCCGAAGAGGAAAATTGTTGTGATAAAGCACCGCGAGGTGTCGGGCACGTCAGAAAATGAAAAACTCGAGACTGATTGCCTCTCTCCCGCTCTCCCCGCGCCACCACCCCTTACCCCTCCGCCACCTCATCTTCTTTTACAACATGCAAATAATAATAAAGCAGACCAATCTAGTTTCTTATTACTCTCACTTTATTGCTCGTTTTGAGGAGACCTTCGCTCACGGCGTCGCTTTTTCCGCGTTATCTTCCTTTTTCCCACCTTCGTAATGAGAATTTCCCTCTACGTTCACGGCGAAGTATTTTCCTCTCGCTCTGGAGAGAAAGCCGCCACTGGGCGAAAGAACTTCCATGGAAATCGATAAGTATCGATAAATGCTAAATTGACGAACGAAAAGCAGGAAAGGTTTCCAGTTGAAAACTCGGAGATTACTGCCCCGCAAGTGTGTCGCTAAGGGAGTTTATTGAGAGGTTCACGACGAGCATGAGGGGACCCGCTACAACGAAGTGGTGATTTGTTTTGACTGACCCGTGGATGGTACTCATTCGAGCAAGCAGATGCCGATGGGAAACACGTGGCTGTTGTGGGTTAACATTCCTGCTGATTTAGTGGCAGTAGTCATCAAGCTCACAACTACTTGGCTCCCCCAACTTGGAGTAGTATCTGTTTTGCCGAACTTCTCTGGAGCAAAGAGTATGAAAGTCCCAACCAAAAACTAAGATGGAATGTATTTTATAGCAGGGTGTTAGGGATACCTTGTAGTGACCTGATTTTATAGAGTATTGAAGTATGGCTCTACAGATGATTTTTTCATGTTCCGTCATATCTGCTTGTGTATATCCTGGTTCTTTCAGTCTAAGGAAAGTGCTTACCCCTGATCCCACACATTTCTTCCTAACGGGATCATGAGTGGACGTGAGAAATGCGCTCCTTTAATATTTTACTCTCGGAAGTATGCTCCTCAGTACTGCAGTGTTGCTGTGGCAGTGCACTGCTGTTTTAGTCGTCTTGAGAGATGCCTGCTCATATGAATATTGCCTCAGTGTTCCGTAATAACGAGATCCAGTCCATGAGACTGGGTTTACCTCAGTGTACTGACTGACTCCAATAAAAGCACCGGGTGATCGTGGTGTAGTGGTTAAGACAGTTATTCATAATTCTCGGCGAAAGTCGAGGCTTGTGGATCGGAGCTTCGGTGCGATTGCCTTTTGCCTGAGTCAGCAGGTCTTCAAAAGCATCTCCAAACTACCTCAGTATATCAGTAAGATAGGACTGTGTAGCACCAAGGATCCCTCAGACATCGCCCTTTGTACGTATTGCTCCACGCCATGTGCCAAAGAGGTGGTGCTAGTTCCGAACCCTGTGAGCTCCAGCATCGAGCTTCTTGCTGTGCCATTCCTTGTCTTTCGCACGACTCGATGTCATCTATGAATGCGATGTGTCTCCAGTAGTATACAAGGAATGTTAAGGGCAGTTGAAGCTCGGCGAGAGGGTTTACGTTGATTCCTGGCAAAGGAGCATTCAGCTTGAATACTCCTATTCTTCTCTTATCGCTAATACTTTAGATGATCTTAGGGCTTCAGGATTGTTGCAACTACCGACGACCTGTTGAATTTGTCTTCAGCTACCGAGTAATTCCGTTTGAATCCCACGAAACGGTTGGTCGGCTAATTCGGCAAACTCTCCAACTGAAAGGGAACTATTACCGAGAGCTAGTTCAAAAGGGATCTAGAGCTGCAACCCAATTAGCTGAGGGGCTTAAGCGGCTCAGAGCTGAAGCCCTGGAACCCTGCGAGGTGAGCCATCGGAGTGGTCTCGGGGATTCGATACCATCGCTCTCGTTTCCTTTCCTTCCCCTCTCGATCCTCGGCAATCTTCAACCCTTCAACGTCACTGGTTTCCTTCGCCCTAAAGCGAATGTCCTCGTGCAAAACCCTCCCTCTGTTCCTATTAGACTCAGCTCCGGCCCCTCGGGTCAGGGGATTCCTCGACTTGACCCCTCACGACACTCTCCGCTCTTTATTAAATACCGTCGGCCATTTTGTGCTCCGCCGGCTCTTCCGAGTAAATCCTTATAAATGTTCGACATGGCCCCCCGGATTTCCGTTTATGAATATTTAAGGAGGGAGAAAAGGGTTCATTACGTGGACCTGAGCGACATGGGCGGCATAAGAATAGGAATTCTTTCGTTATGGAACACGCTCTAGTTCTGCGCGGAAATGACGTATTGACGACACGGCGTGTGTATTCACACGCAGGCAGTGCTTAGCGTTCCAGAACTTATTAGGACGCTCCTATTTATGATCCGTTTCTTGAGTAAACAGCGCATTGGTAAATAGTAGAACTGCATGGCGTGACTTGTTGTAGTTGTTTTGAGTCTTCTTGAGAGGACACAATCCTCAGAAAGTCAGCCGTGGTCCTCGTCAGACAATTGGTTGATTAGCGTAGGTTTCGCGTATTTCAAAGGGGTATTTAAGTAATTGGGTTAATTCCACCAGTAGGTAAATTACTAAAGGAGGTGAGTTCGTCTTCTCTGGCTTGTGAGATACTGTGGGCGAGCGCTTTCTATGTAGAGGAGGAAGTTATACACCTCCTGGGGAATCCGTTGTAAGAATATCTGGTGCGTTGCAACACACAACTTTCCTTAGCTCTACGTCAATTCACTTTCTATATAGCTACAGTACTTAGTCTACAGACAATTATACCATAAAATTCCCATTCGTGGAAAAATGACGAGAGCAGCACAATAAATTATCAAAATTGTCGACGAAAGGCGTTTTTCGCCCGTTTTTTCCTTATAAACTCTGCTGGAATGTTACTAGAATGTTTTAAAAAAAATTGTTTTGTAACCCAATCCAATACCTATAGGGTGAGGGTTTTAAAACGCTCATGAGATACATGGGGGTCACTCCAGAAATTCCGGAATTTCAACTACCGCCGTTTCGCATACTACCAGTTCTAAACGTTTTTACCCAATAACTCTGCCAAAGTGATTACTATCCTTCTTCAAAAAATTTGTTCATTACAGCCTCATTAATTATCTGTGTACCAATCGCTCAGTAATAGTTCTGGAATGAGTACGAGCAGCACAATAAATTCCGGAACTGTAAGCGCTACCGCTTCCTGCTGCCGTAACGCGTTGTTTGACCAAGTTCAAATTAATTGAGTGATAAATGAATTGATTAAATAGTGTTGGAGATGTTTTTACTCACGGACATTATTATTCTCGAGTCCTTGAAACAAATGTTTTCGTAGTCGATCAGATGTGGTCTCGTTTTTCCGTTCGTTTTTTTTTGTCGTCGAAAGTCTTATTCCAACAGCGCGGAGCCTGCTTGAGACCGTACAGGCTGCGTTTCAGGTGGCACACACGATCAGTGCCATCAGAGAAGCCTTCGGGTTGCTTCATAAAAATCACTTCCTCAACCTTTCCGAATAGAAATGCAGTTGAGACGTCAAACTGCCGAAGCGTCATCTTCTTCACAGCTGCAATGGACAATAGTGATCGAATCACTTCCAAGCGAGCAACTGGGCAACTGGGGGTTTCGGCGTAGTCTATACCGGGTCGTTGAGCACATCCCTTGATGACCAGTCTGGCGTGGTACTTGTCAACACTACCGCCAGGATTTCGCTTGATACGATAGAACCATTTGTTGTTAATCGCCTTCTTTCCCGGAGGGAGATCCGTTAACTCCCATGCGTTGTTCTTGTGCATAGAGTTGATTTCCTTCTCCATGGCTGAATTCCAATCTTCTCTCTCTTCACCTCTCATCGCTTCCTCGAAGGATTGTGGTTCGTTTTCTGACAGAAAAACTTCCGCATACTTGGATGTGACATAGTCGTTCATCCAACCAGGACACTTTCTTTCCCTGGAGGATTTCCTAGGTCTCTCGAGTCATCAGGCTCTGTTCATTCATGGCTGCCAACGGAATCCTCGTTAGAAGTTTGAATTTTAGGTTCAAACCCTATATTGGTACCCTTTACCAAAATATCTGGTGCGTTGCAACACACAACTTTCCTTAGCTCTACAACAATTCACTTTGTACATGGCTAATTCTATTTGTAGAGATTTTTCTAGTTTCGTAGCGAACAAAATCTGAGACGAACACAATACTTTTAATGAACCCCGATTCATACAATGGAAGACATGGAACTAAAACTTTTACGACGACTTCATGATTGGCCTAGGATTCCTTCAGAGTCGTGAAGATCCTTGCGTTTACGTCTGTAACACGCCAACTGGTAAGATCATCGTTGTGCTTTACGTTGATGATGGTCTAGTAGCAGCCACAAGTCAAACACATCAGTACTGAAGACCAGCTTGCAGACATCTGTACGAAGCCTTTGCCTAGACCCCGGCTTCGAGCTCTACGTGAAAATTTGGGACTACTCGAATAAGGGAAAGTGTTGGAGATGTTTTTACTCACGGACATTATTATTCTCGAGTCCTTGAAACATATGTTTTCGTATTCGATCAGTTGTGGTCTCGTTTTTCCGTTCGTTTTTGTTTGTCGTCGTAAAAGTTTTAGTTCCATGTCTTCCATTGTATGAATCAGGGTTCATTAAAAGTATTGTGTTCGTCTCCGATTTTGTTCGCTACGAAACTAGAAAAATCTCTACAAATAGAATTAGCCATGTACAAAGTGAATTGTTGTAGAGCTAAGGAAAGTTGTGTGTTGCAACGCACCAGATATTTTGGTAAAGGGTAGTCTGTAAATTCGTCAGTTGGTTGTTTTCGTTCGTGTGGTGTCTTGAGTCGTATCGCATTTTGTGTGGATTTGTTCATTTATGATCTCCCCGTTGAAGTTTCTTTCTATTCTTTATGTAGTAAGGTGGTGCTTCCATGTACTTTGGTAGGTTCGTGTCCAGTTGTCTTGTGGTGGTTGGCAAAGTCTGAGTCGTCTTTGTTTCTATTAACAGATTTAATCCGTTCTGAACATCTGATCCTTATTTTTCGGTCTTTTTAAATCGTTAAATCGTCGTAAATGACTTCTTGGATGTGAAATCAATCTTCTTCTACTCAACCCCTGGGTTGAGGGTGTATCTGTAAGCCTTTAAATCAGCCATTTAGATGCTAATGAATCATACGTTGCCAATTCTGGACGGAAAACTCCAGTTGAACGTGGTAGATTGTGTCGTATTGATCTAATGAAACGGCAAACGGTATTTGACTTCACTCCAACATGGCGATTCCTCAGTTTACCCAAAATATATCTCGCTGTCCCGCTGAGAGGGAGGCACGAATATAGAAACTATGCCTGTAATTGTGAGGATGCCACGCGGTGTTGGGTCGGCTGCGTGGCCATTAGAATCAGTGGAACGCGTGGAATGACTGGTCAATCGGCTCGGGAGAGCAGTGGGTTTCGAGACAATGTTGCGCATTAGTGCTGAGGGTGCGCGTGCATTCGGGGGTTAGACCAAAAGGGAGAGAGAGAGAGAGCAAACGCACGTTGGCGAGGTTGATAAAGAAAGGGGGATACGCTTCGAGGACAACGGGCAAATATTTGCTTACCAGTCAGCAACCGCTCAAAGAAGGGCGTTTCCCTTTAAGTTGAACAGATTGGAGAAATAAGGTGTGAATCATTGAAGGTCTTCTTCCAATCCCTACGAACCCTCCCTCACTTTGCTTTGTGGTTTCGGGATTGGGGAATCCCGACATTGTTACACCAACTTGAACCCTAACACACCTTACAACACATAAACACACAGTTCTTAGCACAAAGCGCTCCCTTCCAAAGCGCGGTGTTGCTCGTTTCTAGTAAACCGTGGGTTCTGACTTGGGTTCTTGCCCCTGACCAAACAACCAAATCAAAATCTTTGTCCTAACTTTCGTAGTGAGGCGATGGGAATGACGTGTGGGTTTTGTAATGAGAACTGAACTCTTCAGTTATTGTCAAATGCAGTTGAACATGCTCTCATTATACAAAAATGGAGTTGTCACAGCGCGACATACTGTTCACCAACATAGTTGAGAAAAACGCTAATAAATAAGTATATGCTGAGAAGACGGAAAAACGGAGTTGAGGTTTAAAGTTCAAGTTGATGGTTAGAACGATCAACTTATGAAAAACTATGTTGACTGGATGTGAATGTGAGCAAGAGCTCGTGATATGAAGGACTGTACACCCTCGAACGTCGAGTAGCAAAGAGTTCCATAGCTCCCCACTTGAATGATCGAAAGGAAGACCGAAACGGACCAAATTTGGCGAATAAAATTACCGACGAAACCTAACTGACTCTAGAAAAGCACATGAAAAAAACCTACATAAACAATAACATAGCCCAGAAGTGGAAGCCCGGTTTCAATCTAGACATAGCAAGTCCAATACGTTTAGAAGATGCATCGAGAGAAATAATGAAAGGGCCTCATCTTGAGATTGCAGAGGGAGAAACAGCGTTTGTGTCTGTTGGGCCACAGGGAGCTTGAAACTGAGAAATAAATGGACATGGTGAGGGTGAGCGAGGACTATTACACTTGACAGAATAGCGATATACGGTTAAGTATATAAACGCGAACAAGGGGACTCTCAATACACGTGAACTGGATGTGGAACGGCGGAGGGGGAGAGAGAGAGTTGTGAGTAGCGTGAGACTTGACATACAAATGAGTTGAGAGAATGGAGAAGCGACTGTCGTTCGCAAGTGTCGCAGGATGACTGATTGTTGGGAGCAGTGCGTTGTGGAGAGGAATCGAACATTGAGGGGTGGGAAAAGATAGTTGGGAAAGTCCAGGAAAAAGAGAAAATCCGTTGTCACTTGGAAAGAACTGAGGAGCGGGACTTCTACAGGTACAAACGAAAGGGTTGAGATAGAAAGGTGTTGAAACAATGACTTCCACCAAGCGCCAGATTGAACTTGCGTTCAAGGTGATCCTCGGTGCATGGCAAGTGTGTTGGGATGAGGGTCCCGCCGCGTAAAGCATCTGCACTCCATCCCTGCAAAGCACTCTTCCCCAGCCATCTAATTGCTCTAACTGTCCAGAACAGCTAACGCAAACCTTCCCCAGAATGCTGGCGCTTGCCACCTCCCCTTGGACCTCGTCCTGGACCTGGCTGTTCTGCAGTGAGAATCTGACGCAGCGGGTTGAATAGCTACAGGGCGCCGACACTTCAGCTGGAGACTTCCACCAAGCGCCAGCTTGAGTTTGCGTTCAAGGTGATCCTCGGTGCATGGAAAGTGCGTTGGGATGAGGGCCACACTGCGGAAAGCATCTACACGCCACCATCCCTCATTTCCCAGCCGTCGAATTGCTCTTTGAACACGGTGCTTTCAATTAGCGCCTCTCTTTTAAGCGGCGTACTTCCGACCTCTGCCCCCTCTACCAGGACGATCAGGCTGCAGCACGCATCCCCTCCCAGTGAGTCCCCCAGTGCAAGGCTGGTGGGTTAGCTGGAGTCACAGATCCCCCCTACTGTGGCGGAATCACAACCGCCAACACCTTGAGGGCACCATGCACTCCACTTAGCACAGAGTTTTCAGGGGTGCGCCCACCAAGTGAGGGCTGGTCTTAATGTCCCCCACCCCAGAGCCACTCATCGCACCAGGAGCCGGTTGGCCAGGACTGGCCTGGCTCGTTACCCCATTATGTTGCTTCATAAAAGTAACAGTAACCCATTAAATTATTAACATTGAGGACAGTATGTTATCATATTAAACGAGTAAAAAACAGACTGGAACACTCAGTGAAGCGTTAAAAATCGACGAACGCACACGAGGCAGATAAAAATTAGGTATTTCATAGTTATTTCAAGGTTGACATTTAGTGATCGTTGAGACTTCATCAATTAATTCTTCATTAATTCATAATCAATTTCTTCAGCCTCAGATGCTCACTGCAGGACAGCCAGGTCCAAGACGAGATCCAAGCGGGGGGGGGGGGCTGCAAGCACCTGCATTCTGGGGAAGGTTCGCGTTAGCTGTTCCGGACAAACCACCATTATTCGTAGAGAGTGGCAGTTAGATTGCCATTGTATTCGGAATAATTTATGGTGTTGCTGTAGTCATTCTCCGACGATCGCCTAATCTCAGCTTTTGGCACAATAGGTCGTTTGGCCGCAGTGCATATCCCTGTGGGATAGTCAGAATGCTATATCTCGGCTTTCCACGTTCATCTGGTGATATGGTTTCTACACGCACACGATGTCATTGAAGCTTAACGACCTGAAGGGAAGTTAATTGTTTCTTCAGCCGATCGCGTAATTTTCCTTCGTCAAACGTCGATAATCCGAGAGAATATTTCGCCAAGTTTCGTTTATCGAAGCCCATCCTTACTGCACGTCGACGGTCGAAGGAGTTCCCTGGAGGAGATTGTAGACAGCTGTTGTGCCATTCCTTTGTAATGAAGGACTCACCCCTAGAGTTGGAAGGAACGTCGTTGGAAGTTCTCATTCTGTCCGCTTTTCTTCTCCCTCTCCCAAAAGACGCAGTATTTTAGTTTCGAGTTCCCTCCCCTACTGCTGCCCTTTGTTCTCGAGCTGAGGCACCGGTGAGACATCTCGAAAGCTTCCCTCACATAACCTTCGCTCCGAGTGGATTCTCCTCCTCATTCAACGTCAGCCCCAATCCGCACGATAAGACGACTCAAAGTTTACACTTAATCCTCCGCAATCCACCAGTGCAGCGACTCCATTCCTTCCTGTTTCTGTTGTACCGCACCCCCGTCCCCCTTCTTTCCGAACAACTTCTCGTTACTTCCCGTTGACGACGAGCTTTGTTCTTCTCATCGATTACGAGGAAAACAAAATCGCCCTTCGACGGAAAGGAAATACTCCGCTTCCGAGCTTTTAACTCTTTCTGTTGTCCTTCTCTCCCTCCACGTCTTGTGTTTCCATTTGTTTCCTCTTCAGCGTCTGAGCAACGAGACACTACGATAAGAAAACGTGCCAACTCGAGTGTAGGAACGCTAAAACGTTAAAAGTCGAAGAGATCTATAAAACGGCAATTCAACGGCCGCAGAAAGCAGCGACAGGTTCAGAGCTGGCAATGACGACCAGATCGGCGAAATTAGGTGCCTAATCTAGAAACATGAAGATTAATTCGAGCCACTTCATGTTTATACTCCTTAGCTTCAGAGGTAAAATTGTGTAATCTACTGAGTGTTTTGGTTTCTGCTGTCCAATCGGACGAACCAAACCCTTCGATTCAGCGGCATTTGTACTGACTGGGTTCGACAAGTGATCGAGACTTCGCTGCCGTCAGTTGTAACTGAGCCAGTTCCCTCGTCGCTGTGTCGCCTGGGCTTGCGTTCGCTCCCACCCAGTTTGTGGTGGTAAAACATCTCCGAATGTAATTCATGAATAAAACTCCTTGTTCGAATTGCATTCGGCTTCTATCGTACTACTTCCCGACTCACCTAGTGCGATACCGCTTACTATATTAATCCCCCCCGTAACATTGGCGCTCAACTAGTGGCCGAACTTCCCCTGCATTAGTTCGAGATGCCGGCCACGCAGAATAGCTTGAAGATTCTTCTAATGCGATGAGGATTTTTGACCCTCCGCCTTTATATTTTGTGTCCTTCTGCTGTGACCTACTCTCTCGACCGTCATCATGTTCTAACGTTTTCAGTTCTTCATGAACAGATGAACACAGCTTTGTGTTCAATCGACGACGGCTGCTTCGAGGAAAGCAGGACAGATGTAAAGGAGCTTCTGATCTACCAGCATCTCGTGCACATCTACATATAAAGGTCAATGCTTATTTAGCCTCGCAGCAGCATGAACCTACTAGTCAGTGGAAGGTTCAACTCACAACGAATCCCATCATGCATCAAGATCGACATCTTCTCGCTTGTCTGTCCCCAAACGACCTCTCACGCGTTTTCAAAATGGCCTGGTGAAGACGAAACTCCACTGCCAAAGCCACATCTCTGCCCTATCTGCGGCAAACATCATGGGGTAAAAAAAAAAGCCCACGTTTCCTCAACTCCAGCCAGGAGGCTTGAAGAACCTACGTGGAAATGCACAATCTGTGTACGAATTGTCTGGCAGCCTCACACATGCTCAAGAGCCGCCACTCCACGTACGCGTGTGAATGCTGTCAACTGCTCTTGTTCCCTAAAGTGCAACTAACCACTGCACGGTAGACGCAGCATCTTCGCTCTGCACTACCCCTTCTGGAACACCAGAGGGCAGGTGTCCTCTGAGGAGGAGGGAAACTCCGACTCCCCTCACCGAGAGAATCGTCTTTCGCCGGTTCCCTCGTCGCCGTGTCGCCCGTGCTTGTGTAACTCCCACCCAGTTCCCTGTTTGTGGTGGTAAAACATCTCTGAATGTAATTCACGGATAAAACTCCTCGTTCGAATTGCATTCGGCTTCTATCGTACTACTTCCCAACTCACCTAGTGCAATGCTGCTTATTCTATTAATCCCCCCGTTACACTTGTTATGCGCAAGAAATGAAGTCGTAGATCGAATACAGTAAAATCACAGTAAATATAGTCGGCCATGGTCTACTACTTTAATAGTTTCTCCCCAGCCCGCACCCATTTCCCGTGGTACCTCTCATCTAGCTCCAACCAGCTCTGATCGGGCACCTAGAAAGTGTCAATTTTCGTCGTTCCGTTGTAGTCAGGTCGTGTTTTGTATTGTTTACTAGTATTTTTTGGCGAATCGAATGGAAAAGGGGTCACGGTACAACAGAAACAGGAAGGAATGGAGTCACTGCACTGGTGGATTGCGGAGGATTAAGTGTACACTTTGAGTCTTATCGAGCGGTTTGGGGCTGACGTTGAATGAGAAGAATCCAGTCGGACCGAAGGTTATGTGACCCTAGGTCCAAAACCTACTGGTATTGAGAGATTTAACCAAAACGTGCACAAGAGGCGTGAAATCAAGAAAGAAAAAACCAACCAGCGAACTCGCCAATTGCCACTCAACAAACATTGAAATCGCGCTAGTCAACAGTGAGTGCTCGAACTGATTCAGACAGGCAATTAGGATAATTAACGTTCCGTGAATGGCTCTCAGCATCCACTCAGCTTCCAGCGGTACTAATGAAGAGGGGTCACTCGAACGCCTGAATGGAAACGTCACACCTCGATTCCGATTCAAATTGCGCACTCAATTTATATCGTATGTACTCAAGGTACGTCATACGTCATATATACTCCAACCAAGACGTGTTTCCTAGACCCTATTTCTCTTTCCCGGATCTGGGGGAGATTCCATCATCTCCCACTCAGTTATTTATAGCGGTCTTTTGCTTCACTGGAGTCCCTCCACGTCCTAATCGATTAGCCTGCGGACCGTGAAAAAAAAAAACCATGATCCACCTGTCCCCCTCCTCAATTTTCCTTCAGATCTCGGTCCAGTAGGTTTTTCTTTCGGAATTGAGAGGCCAACGAACGCAAAAATTACCTGAAAACGTCGAATGACTTGCACTAATCGCTCAAAACGGCAATTAGCCTGCTGCGCGCAACACAATCACTTGAGGAATCGATTCTTCGCGTTCAACACCAGAATGAACTTCTACCGAAACGACATTTTGTTGTGAGATCCTCAAATGGTTTATGAGGCCTTGGGAAGTTCACTGGTCTAAGATGTAGTCATTCGCAGGGACGAAATCGATTGATTTGAGCACCTTGAGGCGCGTGTTTTATTTATATGAGGTATCAGTTCTCATCAGATTCGCCATAGACTGCTGGAGTTCAACGCACTCACTCTCGGTGAGGCAGTTGAGATGGCCCGTGCATTGGAGTCGGCAAAAAATCAGTCAACAATCTTAATGCACTTCCTTCTGTCCCACAAGACCAGGTAACCAATATGCCTCAAATCTTTCCTGCTTAAGACGATGGAGAAGATCCTTGACAAGTACTTGAGAGACGGATGTTTGAGACTGACACACCTGGTGGATGCACTAGTTTGGAAACTGGAAGAGTCAATGGGAAATAAGGAGATATCCTTGGGGGCCTTTCTAGACATAGCCCCCCTTTGACAATACCTCCATATGCAACATCGAAGTGCATTGATCAAATTTAATGTCAATAGCAATGCAAAAAAGTGGATTATCGCCGTATTGGACAGCAGAGAGATCCAATCTTCGCTAGAAACTGTTTATCGGGGCGAGGACTGTGAGGGGTTGCTCTCAAGGCGGGGTCCTATCTCCGCTCCTTTGGAACCTAGTGATTGACTACCTACTGGGGAGACTCAATGCGGCGGGGTTTGCGCCCAAGGATACGCTGATGATGTGGTTGTGCTCATTCGGGGCAGGGTGCAAAGCTTGCTGTCGGATGCGGCCTTGCGGATGGTGTATCTGTGGTGTGGGGAGATGGGTTTATCCGTCAACCCATCCAAAACGGTCATCACCACACAAGGATCGCACAATGGGCCAAACGTTGGCGAATAACGATGAACACCAGCAAGTCATGTACCGCCACTCACACTCAAGAAGAATTATCAAATAAACCCAATAACCATGAATAATATTCAAGTACCCGAGTCTGAAGTAGTCCGATACTTAGGAATTCACTTGCAGCAGCGCCTCACCTACGACTCCCATATCGACGAACTGGTTAAAAGACTTCGCACAAGAATCAATCTTCTAAAACCACTGCTTGCTCCCACTTCGCCTTTAACATTGGGCAATAAACGCCTACAGTACATAACCATTATCCGCCCCATATGGCAGTATGGTTGCTCAGTATGGGGTCTGGCCAGCAGATCACAAATTAAACGGATCCAAACCCAGCAAAACCGTGTGCTACGTATAATCACCGATGCCCCTTGGTTCGTTAGGAACGACGTACTCCACCGTGACCTAGAGGTGCCCGAAGTTGAAGATGTGATCAAATCTACTATGACTCGCATGCACAATACCATCACATCGCACCACTCGTCAGCGTTCCAAGAATTACTATCATCGTGGAACAGGACACAGCTCCCCAGACGTCTCAAAAGAAAACGCACTGTTGATCTAGTGGAAATCGTCTAGTCAAACTAATATGTGTCATATAATCCTAAAATTACGTGTTAATTTATTTATTGAAAACTAAAACTATATTTTTATACATACACATTTTAAACCAAAATGCTAGGAGGGACTGCCACTGGACACCGACCCTCACTCATGTTCCACTGTACTTGAGTACGTATACAATAATTTATTCTTAAGATCGCTACACTATAGTATTGTAATATGCAAAAAGTTTTAAAAATATATAGAAAAATAAAAATAAAACCACACAAGGCTCACAAGGCTAAGGCACCTGTCAGGACTGAGGCTTCAGTCAGCGATGGGCAAAGAGATTCAGCTCAGCGAGCAAGTCAAGTATCTGGGTGTGATTCTAGATCGGAAACTAGTCTGGAAAGAGCACATCAAATACGTGACCAGGAAAACGACAACGGCCCTGTGGGCGTGCCAAAGAATGTCCGGGAGGACATGGGGCCTAAAGCCCAGAATGGTGAGACCAATAATCTCATATGGGTTGATTGGTGGCATAGAGCTGCCATTGGAGTGATTGGAAGCAGCCTAGCCAAGGTACAAAGGCTGGGGTGTCTACTCATTGCGGGGGTGATGAAGACTACACCCACCATCACCATGGAGAGACTGTTCGACCTTCTTCCCCTGGACATTTATGTCAAGGCAATGAAGGTAGCTTACAGACTCACCCAGCTCGGTATAGCTAAGGTGCCACAGGCAACTAATGGACACCTGGCTATATTCAGGGACTTGGAGACTTATAAGGAGCTCAGCATGCTCACAGACGCAATTGTGCCCATGTATGAGTTCGAGAGGAAATATAATGTTCAGCCATTGGGAGATCTATGGAACAGCGAGAGTCACCAGTTTCTGCATCAACATCTTTACAGATGGATCGAAAACTCTTGAGGGAACAGGCTCCCAGGTGTGGATAAGTGGCTCTGGAAGGAGTGGGACGTACATTGCCCTAGGCCCCACTCCAACGGGGTTTCAAGCAGAGATTCCTGAATCCTAATGCATGAGAAAGGATGTAGCAACAGAACTATCAACGTATTGACCGATAGTCAAGCCTCGTGCAAGGCGCTAATGAACTACTGCACAACGTCGAAACTGGTGGGAGAGTGCAGAATGTGGCTTAACTCCTTAGCAAGTGCGAATAGAGTTAATGTGTGGATTCCTGGGAGTAAGGGGATCATTGGAAATGAGAGGGCGGACCATCTGGCCAGACGCGGTTCGTCTACGGTACCTACTGGGCCCCCGCTCCATTGTGGGATTTCTCTGTCACTAGTAAAATGGACTGTGGGAGAGCACGCCAGAAGACTGCATCAGACAATCTGGAACGCTGCAGGAGTACAGGAGTAAGACACTCCAAACGCTTTATCTCAGAGCAATCAAGTGACACAACCTTCTGAGGATGGAGAGGAAGGACTTAATGCAGATTGTTGGGATCATCACCTGGCACTGCAGAATGAACAAACACACGTATGTTATGGGCATAGTCGACACCCCTCGATGTAGATGGTGTGGCGCGGATGTGGAGACTCCCTTCCACGTCCTGGCCCAGTGCCGGAGACTTGAGAGGGAGCGATTTCTGGTCTTTGGTACTACCTCTCCCAGGGTGTACGTATATCAAAGAATACTCTTGCAGGCATTAATTAGGAGGCTAGGCATCGACCTGTGAGACATTAGGACTGGCACAATAGGACGTCTGGCCGCTGTGCACATCCCACCAGTGGAACAGTCAGAAGACTATATATAACCCCTTCCACTGGATCTTCGCAGAGCTTAGCCGAATTATTAGTGTTTCTTTTGTGGTCGCTCTCGGCATGAAAATCGTCAACAGTGCCCTGCAATTGATGCTAAGTGCGAAAAATGCTCAAAAATTGGTCAATGGGTTTCAGTCTGTAGATTTTCGCGGACTAAATCTCCTCGACAAGTTCTGCGAATGGGCTGATTCGCAATATGAGCAAACGTACGGAGTTAACGTTGCATTTGGTTGGATGGTGAAAGAGAAGATTAATGAAACTCCCAGAATTACCACCGCGCTGAGCACAAACATCACTTCAGCCCCCTGGCGAGAGCTCCTGCTTCTGAATTATTCCGCATTCCCTCCGTCAAATGAAATGCTCCAAAACCCCTCGGGTTTCGATCTATTCGAATGAACTCGCCTTCAGTGACGAATGAAGGCCTCGAATGATCCTCGGGTCGGCTTTCAAAGGAAAAAAATTGCTGGCACCCTCTTTTATAGGGCTAGAGCCTGAGAATGTGAGAAATGCGCGGTAATATAGTGCGAAGGAAGGGAAGCGAAAAACTCACGAGCCGTCGTGCAGATCCCTTCGATCGCACTCTAAACAGCGATATAAGTCCTGGAGGTACGAGTTACACCACAACTGGACCCTTGGACGCTTCGAGCGGCTCAAGACCGTCATTGTTTTGTGGAAGGTTGCCTAAACGGCAATATAAGTCAGTGTAAACCATACGCGAAGGCTCTGAGCTCAAAAAACGTAATTCTTCGAGCGCCAGGTGAACGTATTATGGTAACTCAAATCTTTTTTTGGTAGATCCAAGATCATGCCGAGTTGCTCCAAAGTTCATTGCGCTTAAACCTAAGTGGCCTTCCCAACCGATCAGGCTCTCTGACCTGTCGCCGAGCTCGAGCTCAGGCCTGCTGAGGTGCTGGAGAATCCCAACTACCTCTGCTAAAGCTTCAATTTTCTGACTTGAACTGACAACGCATTTTCCCGCTTACGGTCTCCTCAGTTGGAGTTTTCCTCACCCCTCGTGGCATCATTCGGCACCTCTCTATGCTAGCAGCATTGAAAACGTGCCCAATGGCTCTGATTTTGAAATTGTGGTTCTTTTGGTTTATTATTCATTCTGAATAATAACACTATGTTTTCGGTCACGAAAATTTTTTTACAACCCCCCCTCTAAATTTGATACTGTACGATTCAAGACATCGGGATTCCAAATCTGCAATGTCCGTCCGCCGTCCGGGCCGTTTTGTGCCTTTAACGTGGTATAAAAAAATCGTTCTTTTGCAAAAAAATCCCATTTGGTATCTAGTTGTGCCCGCCATCTCGGCAATCCGATCGGACGAAGCCCATGGTTGTTATGGACGAAAAATGGTTAAAAAAATTAACAAAACGCAGTATAATCGAAAATAAGCCGTGTTTCATATCATTTTCAAGGTATTCTTACATCCTGGGTCGAATGGAAAGAGGATTGTAGCATTGCAGATAGGAACGGGTATCCTAAACAAACAACTAAACTATCGACACGACACAATCCGAAATAAGATGTTACCAAATCGCAAAACGCCCAGGTGCCAACTATGCCATGCACATTCCTTATAATACATGCAACAACTAGAATTCATAGAACTGAAGTTGTTCGGCGCAGGCCGAATTAGTTGGGATTTCAGCTCAGGCCTTTCACAAGTGCGTTTTGGACCCTTTTTTTCATGTTTGCCGCAGGAAAGTCCGACACTGCCTGTGCAGTCGGCTTCTACTCCAGACAAAGGGATCCACTTCAGATCAACTTCCGAATCACGTACTTTCCTAAATATCCTTACCTGCTTTTCCAACGCACACAGCTCTTCCCAGGGGTCACTACAGATATTGCTCAATCAACTCTCGGGCCAGTCACTGCTCTACTCACTCACACTCTCTCACAACCAGTCCACGCGTACTCCGAGTCCCCTTGTGTCGCCCTTACATACTCATACTCAAACCACTGTTCATTCCATGTGAAATGTTGTTCCCGCTCCCCGAGTTCCCTTTTATTTATCAACTCCATTCTTGAGCCCAACAGAAAGTATTTGTTGGCAGAGACTGCAGACTCCGTAGGCTGTCAAGGCTCTTTCTGACGTAGTTTTTCGAATTGTCATGCAAAAAAAAATATCTGGTGCGTTGCAACACACAACTTTCCTTAGCTCTACAACAATTCACTTTGTACATGGCTAATTCTATTTAATCAATTCATTTATCACTCAGTCCCTTTGAACTTGGTCAAACAACGCTTCACGGCAGCATGAAGCGGCAGCGATTACAGTTAAAGAATTTATTGTGCTGCTCGTACTCATTCCAGGACCATTACTGAGCAAATGGTACCCAGAAAATTAATGAGGCTGTAAACACGGATTTTTTGAAGGAGGATAGTAATCACTTTTGCTGAGTTATTGAGTAATAATTGTTAGAACTGGTAGTAAGCAAAACGGCGGTAGTTGAAATTCATGAATTTCTGGAGTGAGCCCCATATATCTCATGAGCGTTTTTAAATACTCACCCTATAGGTATTGGATTGGACTATAGTACCAATTTTCTTTAACATTCTACTAACATTCCAGCGGAGTTTAAAAGGAAAAAACCACGGCAAAAACGCTTTTCGTCGAAAATTTTGATAATTTATTGTGCTGCTCTCGTCATTTTCCCACAAATGGGAATTTTATGGTATAATTATCTTATTAAGAGCTATCTATATAAAAAATGTAATCAAAATCGTTGGAGCCGTTTTTGAGAAAAAAGATTTGGTGTTTTGATCACTATGACAACTACAGTTAACTTTCGGTGGATGTTGCCCATACGCTTATTTTTGCGTCCCATGGTAAACTGTTGGCTAGACATCAAGTTTCAACTGATTTGGTACAGTTGTTTTCTCTAGAAACCGCGCTAAAATCAATTTCGTCGAAAATTTTGATAATTTATTGTGCTGCTCTCGTCATTTTCCCACAAATGGGTATTTTATGGTATAGTTGCCATATTGGGAGCTACCAATATAAAAAATTTAATCAAAATCGTTACAGCCGTTTCTGAGAAAAAAAATATTTGGTGTTTTGATCACTATGATAACTATAGTTAACTTTCGGTGGATTTTGTTCATACCCTTATTTTGGCGTCCCATGGTAACCTGCGGGCGAGATATCAAGTTTGAGTTGATTTGGTACGGTGGTTTTCTCTAAAAATCGTTCATAGACACACATACACACAGACCATTTTCCCAAATAGTGTTTATCGGACTCAGGAGGGTCTGAAACGTAAAGATCTGAAGAAAACTCAATTTTTTTTTCAGCCGATTACATAACTTTCCTTTCTACTTCGTAGAGCCAAGGAAAGTAAAAAGCGTTGCCCATGCAGACTCATTGGCAATGTTCCAGCAACCAGCCCTCCAAGAAAAAGGAAACCAATAGCGCTGAGGAGGGGGAGGGGGATGACAGTGTTAGGAACGTCATCAAGAGTGACGTGCCAACATAGCAACGCGTCTAGTTGTAAAGGAAACGAATAATACTGTTCAGTTGTGTCGTGATCATTTACGAGATTCGTTAACATTTTATTCTTTCAAGCTTTGCATATATACTACTAATATGAAGGACTTGCCACGCCATTTTCTCGGTCCAATGGTGGACAGACTGGAAAAACGCGGCGGAAGGGTCAAAGGAAGTCATCCGCACCATGCTGAATCTCGAAAAACCTGCTTCCTAATACAGTGCCAAGCAGAAAGTTGAGTGGAGCAAGAACCACTTATTTATAAAAATGACCGTCAGACCAGGGATAACTATAAGCGTGCTCAAGGAATAAATCGAGTTTCAGTTTGTGTTAGTTTCAGGGAGAAACTCAACATAGAAACCCAACAGGTCTAACGGGCGAGGAATTTTCAACCGTTTACCTCAAGCATCGCAGGAGAGACGTGAATTATGGGGGAACTCGTGGAAGCAAGAGATCGTCGAGAGGCTTAATACCTTTACAATGCCAGATAAGTCGGCGTAATAAGGAAACAGGAGCGATACGGCGAGGATCTTTGCCGAACAGCTCAACTTGGGTAATACCCTCTAAGCTCACGTTTGTCAGGAGGCCCACCGCCGAGAAACTTTTGACCTACATCTTGGAGTCAGGCTCTTAATGCACGGCTCCGGTTTCCACGAGAACCATCGTGTTTTGTTGGAATACGGCTCGAACGGTTAGAGGTGGGCACACTTCCAAATTTAGGGCTCCAGGTGAGATATACTCATCGGGGCAGGAGGCTATTGCGTTCAATACCTCTTCAACGTTGAAGCGTTTTCGCACAATGCCATAAGATGATGCATATAAAATGAGTAGTTATAGTATTAGGGATGTTTTCTAGATTACAAGAGCTGTACACTAGTAAGTCGTTAACACAAAACACACTTAGTGGATGGAGAGGTCATTACTGCATGTAGTGAACGTAGATTTAGCGTGGAAAACTAGGCTGGAAGTACTGATCCCTGCGAAGTCCCTAAGGTTGCCATTTCTAATCAATCTTTCAACAGAGTGCCTACTCGAACCGTCCACCGAACCATTTCAACTGAGACTCCTGAGAGTCGCTGGATTATTAGTCTTCAATGATGAGGAAAGTCACTTCTCTTTCGCCCATTGCTCCTCTCACTGACTCTAGATTTATTAATGCTGAACCCGTTCCAAAACCTGTTCCATACACACGTCTGTCGATCAATGTGATGCCCTGCACACAACTTCCTTAATCAATTCTTAAGAAAACGTACGCAAAGCAGGCAGGAAGGGTGAGAGAACTTTCCCTCACCCCTGAGGCCAAGGGCGGAGCGAAGGGCTCACAAACCCCCGTTCTCTCCTTGGGGTCAAAATGAACATGAACCGCCTCAGTGAAAAGAATTTCATTCCTTCATTCTGAGTCCTTGTTAAGCTAGGAAACTCAATCAAGCCTTTCATGTGCCATAATCCCATGATGATCGCGGTTGCCCTTCTGCGTGTGAACCATATTGTCACCATAGGCAGGACAGCGCGCAGTAGAAATAGTTGCCTTTCCAAGGGCCTGCTCTGAGGGGTAACATCTCGTGATGCGGGTATTTAGTTACGCCTCTAAGACCGTTCATAGAGTGTGAAGCCCGCCGTAATTCTACCAGTACCTACGACGTTTACCTTATGTTGACGGAACCAAGTGCAGAATAGGTGCACCGCACCAGGTGGGGACACCCAGCCGACCTTTGGGATATTGTTTTTGCACACGCAAGGCTTGAGGAGGTGGAAGATAAACATCCGTATGGAGTCAGAAAAATCATCATCAAGACATTTGCCAATTTTGCCTAGCACTTTTCGCGCTGCGCAGAAAATTGAGATGCCTTTGAAGCCATGCCCCTTCGTGGGAAAACTGGTAACTATATAGATTTCGATGCTCTGTTTCCGAATTTCAACTTAGCCACCTCGTGTCTTTGCCCCTAGCTCCGCCATATTGGAAAAATTGCGCCTTTAACTGATTTTGGTTTATTATTCATTCTGAATAATAACCCTATGTTTTCGGTCACGAAAAATTTTTTACAACCCCCCCCAAAATTTGATACTTTACGTTTCATGACTTGGAGATTCCAAATTTGCAATGTCCGTACGCCGTCCCCCGTCCCCCGCGCGGGCCGTTTTGTGCCTCCAACGTGGTCTAAAAAATTCGTTCTTTCGCCCAAAAATCCGATTTGGTATCTAGTTGTGCCTGCCATCTCGGCAATCCGATCGGACAAAGCCCGTGGTTGTAATGGCCAAAAAACGGTTAAAAAAATTAACGAAACGCAGTACAACGCGGGAGCTACAGCGTTTCGTCGTTTGAATTCCCTCCCGCCCTGCCCGTCACATTAAAAAAGCAACCGCTCTCGAGGCTCGCTTCCCTCCCAACGACGCTGCCTCTCCCCTTTCGCCTTTCGCTTCGAGCGCCCCCGTTCCAACGTTTTGGTTTCAATACGATTCAATTTTTACTTTCCTTGGCTCTACGAAGTAGAAAGGAAAGTTATGTAATCGGCTGAAAAACACTATTTGGCCAAATGGTCTGTGTGTGTGTGTGTGTGTGTGTGTGTGTCACTAAAGTGTGTCTGTGAACGATTTTTAGAGAAAACCACTGTATCAAATCAGCTTAAACATCATATCTCGCCCGTTGGTCACCATGGGACGCCAAAATAAGGGTATGAACAAAACCCACCGAAAGTTAACTATAGTCATCATAGTGATCGAAAACACAAAATTTTTTTCTCAAAAACGGCTGTAACGATTTTGATTACATTTTTTATATTGATAGCTCTTAATAAGACAGTAATATCATAAAATTCCCATTTGTGGGAGAATGACGAGAGCAGCACAATAAATTACCAAAATTTTCGACGTAATCGTTTTTAGAGCGGTTTTTAGAGAAAACGACCGAGCCAAAACACCTCAAATTTGTTCTCCAGCGTACATGTTACCATGGGACGCCAAAATAAGGGTATGGGCAAAATCCACCGAAAGTTAACTATAGTTAGCATAGTGATTAAAACGCCAAATTTTTTTCTCCAAAACGGCTCTAACGATTTTGGTTAAATTTTGTATATTGATATCTTTTGATAAGGTAATCATATCATAAAATTCCCATTCGTAGGAAAATGACGAGAGCAGCACAATAAATTATCAAAATTTTCGACGAAAAACGTTTTTAGCGCAGTTTTTTCCTTATAAACTCCGCTGGAATTTTCGTAGAAAGTTAAAGAAAATAGGTATTGTAGTCCAATTCAATACCTATAGGGTGAGTGTTTAAAAACGCTCATGAGACACATGGAGCTCACTCCAGAAATTCCTGAATTTCAACTACTGCCGTTTCGCTAACTACTAGTTCTAACAGTTATTACCCAATAACTCTGCAAAAGTGAATATTATCCTTCTTAAAAAAATTCGTGTTTACAGCCTCATTAATTTTCTGTGTACCGATTGCTCAATAATGGTCCTATAATGAGTATGAGTAGCACAATAAATTCCGGAACTGTAAGCGCTACCGCTTCCTGCTGCTGTCACGTGTTGTTTGACCAAGTTCAAAGGAACTGAGTGATAAATGAATTGAGTAAGTAGAATTAGCCATGTACAAAGTGAATCGTTGTAGAGCTAAGGAAAGTTGTGTGTTGCAACGCACCAGATATTTTTAGATTCTTTCGTTTCATTCGCATTTTGGTTTTTTTCATAGATTTTTGGTTAAATTTTGATATTAGTATTTAGCGTGCGTGTTTCCATATTAAAATTAAGTTTTTTCTAGATACTTTCGTTTTTTGTTTATTTTAATATTACGATTCAGTTCTTTTCGACCTTTTTTTGGGTTACATTATGATATTTTTCGATGCTGAATCGAACAGGACGGGTCTCGGATCATTAATGCTAGGTCAAGCTGATTTTCCGAATAATAAACCGTTGTGTAATAATTTTCAGGGCTTTTGACAATATCCCCAGCCTGCCTCATTTTAGGGTGAGCACTAATACATGCAAAATTAAACTAGAGATAATTTCCAATGCATTATATACTACACATTTTTCATTAGCGCCACAACACGCGTTTAGGCCAAAAAGGGGGTTTGGAAATGTTTGGAGAGCCGCTGACTACAAAATTTGCAAAAATCGACAAAAATTACAGCGATTGCAACATTGATTGCCCAACTTCCGACGGATTATGAACCTTCGTCTTTCCATTAGACTACAATCGCTCGGGTGCCTACAATGGGAGTCAGGCGGTACACAGCTTTTTGTAGAGCTAAAGGCAACATTGGCTTCGAATAGTTGAGTTGTAGAGAGAAGATGAAGGTGAGCAGTTACTTGACTTGCACGGAGCAATTATCTCACCTTCGGCAACGAGTACATTAGTTCTAAAATCCTCTAAACGACCACACCGTCAACAAGCGTTGTGCCGAGGGGCAAACAGGTGGTTAGGAACGGTACATCACTGGTCCCATAGCGGTGCGTAGTTTAGGGTATTCAGCATTCTACAAATGAAGTGGTTGAGGAAACGCGATCCTTTCCAGAACAGAGCTCCGCGAGGCCCCGCTTTTCCGTTTGTTCTTGACAGGGCGGCTCCGAGTTGAGTTGCTCGTCAGCGGCACGTATTCCCTGCTCACTGCCTCTCTGAAGGAGCCAACAATATGGCGAGGCCAGAGGAAAGTTGGAGAAAGGTGGTAATGAGTTAGGAAACGCCCGCAGTAATTACTCGGTCATTCTCGAGAATGATATCCCATTTTCCTCGCTTTTCGCGACTCATGCGGCTTCCGCGGTTTTCCCGTCGGCCGCTGAAATCCCTCCACCGCGGCCTGTGGGGCCTCTCCAGACCCTCAGAGCTCTCGCTAACCGGTGATGTATTACTCGGCAGGTCCAAACCCAAATAAAGACCTCGCTGCGACGAGAGAGGGAAATGCCGTTGATACGTTCGAAATGGAGGAGGGAGGAGGAAAGGGGTATAATTAACTAAATTTCCAGTCTGATAGCTCTTAATAACGTTATTGATCAGAACGAGAGAGCCGGAGGTTGGAAAATCGGGGAAAGGAAAACGTGAGGGTTGGAAATTGAGGGGTGAGAGCCTTTCGGGTGACTGAACTTACGGGCCCAACTGACCGCATTTTCGTGAGGCAAATGGCTCTTCATTAAATTAATGATCGTTGTCCGGGCAAAGCCGCTCACGTCAAGTACCGCGATGTTGGATTTATTTACCATGAAGCACGACCTACTAAACGACGAAGGTCAAGTGTCTCATTGCTGAACTAACGGCCTAAGATCTCAGGTTCACTGAGCTGGGTAAGAGTCACTCTACCAAATAATTAATGTGGGGGAGGGAAGAGGAAATGAGCAAAAGGAGTATCGTGGTTCAATATTGGCGCGAAGGTGAAAACACCCCTGCAAATTATTACAAAACGGTTTATTATTCTCATGAACAGCTTGACCTAGTATTACTGCTCCAAGACCCATCCCATTCGATTCAGCATCGAAGAACACTAGTAAACCATACGAAACAAACCTTCCCGTCGGGCAAAAAGGTTCGGGGAAATTGGGACGGAGATTTCCAGAGAACGCTCGGCAATTGACAGCAGATTATTTGAGGTAGTGAACGTCTAATTAACTAGCCTTTCTTTTCTAGTGTACCGTCTGACTCCTTTTAAAGGCACCGGGCGATCGTGGTCTAGAGGATATGACATTGTTCATAATTCTCGACGTAAAGTCGAGGATTGTGGATCGGAGCTCCGGCGCGATTGCCGTAATTTTTGCCTGAGTCAGCGGATCCCCAAACGTCTCGAAACCCCCCTCGTTACACTAGCACTTCCTCATTTTATACCACCCCTTCTCTCCCTCCAAACTCTTTCTGTTCCTATAAAAATATTGTGCCAGACTGACTCAATTCAGTACTCACTTGGGGTTTGAATATTTGACATCGTTATCCCGGAGGATACCTGTAATAGTGTAGTTGTCCGAAGGACCCTCATTTGGCCAACAGGAATTCCAGCAACTGATCAGCCGCCTGTGGCTAAGTATCCTTGCTACATATCCTTGCGGACGGCTTTCAATGCTGCTGAAAATGTGCTGCCCTGATAGTGTACCAATTGTTGAAGAACTCTCATGGCAAGCAATGGCGCACAAGTCAGGCCATAGGTGAGTGTGCTCATTGCAAACGACCTCAATGGATTGCATGGAGAGTCACTCCAAAAAATGTGCTGTAATCTATCTGAGGAGGGAATCTCGAGTAACTGACGCTAAAACACTTGTTCTTGACTTGTACGTCGGCTTTTTTACAACCCCCCCCCCCCAAATTTGATACTTTACATTTCAAGACATGGGGGTTCCAAATCTGCAATGTCCGTCCGCGTCCATCGTCCCCCGTCCACTGTCCCCCGTCCCCTGTCCACCGTACCCCGTCCGGGCCGTTTTAACGTAGTGTAAAAAAATTTGTTTCTTTCGCACAAAAATCCCATTTGGTATCTAGTTGTGCCCGCCATCTCGGCAATCCGATCGGACGAAGCCCATGGTTGTTATGGACAAAAAACGGTTAAAAAAATCAACGAAACGCAGTATAATCGCAAATAAGCCGTGTTTCGTATAATTTTCAAGGTATTTTTACATTCTGGGTCGAATGGAATGAGTATCAGACGTTTACAACTGCGTATAGGGAAATTACAGTAATTATTAGAGTCAACTAATTGCAAGAACTTGCGGGAACTACAACGGCCATCAACGTTTCGTCGATTGTACTCCCTCCGTCACGTCTCATTAAAACCACCCGCTCGCTCGCCTCGCCACACTCGCTTGACTCGCAACGTCGTGTCAAATGCCGAGGGTTCACTGGAAGTCCCCGCTCGCTCGACTTGCACGTCGTGTCAATTGCCGAGGGTTCGCTGGAAGTGCTCGTCCCAATTTCCCCGACTCTTTTTGCCCGACGGGGCGGAGGAAGGTTAGGGCCACTTCCTTCGCACACCTCTACATCGGATCATAAATGCCTACAGACGTTTACGGGCGCCTGGCGCCAGGGGAATATTTAGTTTCCGTAGTTCCATTGTAGTCAGGTCATGTTTCGTATGGTTTACTAGTATTTTTCTATGCTGAATCGAATGGAATGGGTCTCGTGGCAGTAATACTAGGTCAAGCTGTTCATGAGAATAATAAACCATTGTGTAATAATTTGCAGTGTTTTAAGTCCATTCGTTTCCCTCTCGCACTGAGTCTTCTCGTCACCTCAGCAGCTGCCCTATCCACAGGGTTAAACTGAAACAATACCGCGGGCTCTAATAATAACGCTCATACTTCATTATATTAATTGACGAAATGCTGTCAAAGGCAGACGCGGTGAATGATTTTCACTGCGCTTGTCCGTTCTGTGCAGGTGGGCGCTTGATGATTTACCTACGCAATGAAACCACCGAAGTTCCATTTTATAATTAGCGCCCGGGGCTTTTCATTATTTTTAAAACCACTTTCCGGTTCCCAGAAGATTTTAACGCCACTCTCTTCTCGCCTCGCACCTACAACATATTTTATTAACGGAAACTTCCTTCTTTTCCATAGTCTCCTCTTCCTGCTTCATTTCGAAACTGCTCAACTCTCGCAAATGAATGCAGTTGGTACTGAAAAAAAACTTGAAGTAGTTGCTTGCCGGCTCGAAAAAACGCGGGAAAGTTGTTTTTCTTTTTTCCATTCTTTTTCTTCCTCTTTTCCCCTTCTTCAACCGCTAAAGTTTCGAAGTCGTAAATAAAAATTAATATCAGTTAAAAGTCCGGAAGTTAGAGGAAGAGAAACGGGATAATTTTCCCTGGAGAAATTATCGCGGGGCTTTTGGCGGTGGGGGGAGGAAAAGGGTAAGAGATGCGATTCTCTGGCTCTGCCCTTCACATCTCTCCTGTGGTGTGGAAATCTCCCTATTTTTACTACTGAACATCCGCAACGCTTTCGAATTCAATTCTTCCTTCACCCTTCCCCCTCTATCCCGCCCAATCCTATTTCAAAACGCGGTGTAATCGAATTTGCGCGATATTTCGCTTCAAGTTGAGGTTTTCCCCTCGTCATTCCCCACATCTCGAAAAAAGGTACAAAAGCGGCGCAACCGCCCCCTTTTGTGATTATAAAACGGAAGGGAGAATTGGAATTGAAAACAATAAACAGTTCACATTAAATTAGAGGTTTTGCGGTTTCCGGTATTTTAATCAACTGGGATCGTAAATACCTCGACGTTTTTCCCCCCATCCGCCTCAACCCTCGTGCACACGGGCATCGTATGTATAACTTCCGTTAAAAGTTTCCTTCTCGAAGTTTTCGCCCTCGTAGGGGGGAATTTGCCTTTCGGTTTGGTTTTTAGGCGATTAATACAAAAGTTGTACGTTTCGTAAGAGAACCCCGTTCCACTACCGTCTAACCCGAACAAGGTGCGTTTTGTTAAAGCAGTTTTATCCTTCGCATTCACCTGTGCGTCTCACGTAACAGTTTTGCTTACCTCGTTTTAACTTTCTTCGGCGAAGTAGTAAAGAAAGTCGTTTAATTGGCTGAAAAATAGATTACCTTCAAATCCGAATGTTTTCCGAGTCTACGAAAACACGTTGGGGGAATTGTGTGAGGACGATTGAAAGAATACGACCGAAACAAATTCAATTTCTGATCCCCCGATTGCGTTTTCCTCCTCTCAAAGGTTAATGAATGGAGAAACCTAGTAAGGAGTTGAACAGACGTCGTGGGCATCTTATTTCCTGCCCTTTTGTCGGCTAATCGTTCGGTCTCGATCGCCCCTTATCGTCAGCGATCGCAAAAGATAAAAGAACCCTACAAATTATTACACAACGGTTTATTATTCGGATAAACAGCTTGACCTAGCATTAATGCTCCGAGACCCATCCTGTTCAATTCAGCATCGAAAAATATCATAATGAAACCCAAAAAAAGGTCGAAAAGAACTGAATCGTAATTAAAATAAACAAAAAAAAAGAAGGTATCTAGAAAAAACTGAATTTTAATATGAAAACATGCACGCTAAATACTAATATCAAAATTTAACCAAAAATCTATGAAAAAAACCAAAATGAGAATGAAACTTAAGAATCTAAAAAAATTGAATCGTATTAAAACCAAAACGTCGGGGAAATTGGAACGGGGGCGCTGGAAGCGAAAGGCGAAAGGGGAGTAGAGTGGCGGCGTCGTTGGGAGGCAAGCGAGAGCGGGAGGTGCGCTCGCTCGCCTGGAGCGTGGTTGCATTTTTAATGAGACGGGCGGGAGGGAGGGAGTTCAAACGACAAACGCTGTAGCTCCCGCGTTGTACTGCGCTTCGTTAATTTTTTTAGCCGTTTTTTGCCCATTACAACCACGGGCTTCGTCCGATCGGATTGCCGAGATGGCGGGCACAACTAGATACCAAATCGGATTTTTGGGCGAAAGAACGAATTTTTTAGAGCACGTTAAAGGCACAAAACGGCCCGGACGGGGGACGGCGGACGGACATTGCAAATTTGGAATCTCCAAGTCATGAAACGTAAAGTATCAAATTTTGAGGGGGGTTTGTAAAAAATTGTTCGTGACCGAAAACATTGGGTTATTATTCAGAATGAGTAATAAACCAACAAGTTCTCGGAGACTCGAATTGCTCACCTACTTTTTTCTCAGTTCGCTAGACGCTCAGTACCCTTTTTCGTTCGCATTCTGCTAATTATTTGCTCGACCATTTGGCATTTTCGCTGCTCCTGCTTGGTGTAATAGGACTACCTCTGTTCGTTGCACTGAAGAAGGGTTCCCTCCAGGGACGCTGGTAAGCCCTTTTGCCTTTTTCAAGTCCGAACCAAGTCTGGTGCTGGCCAATAATTTGCCAACTGGTTGCGTATATTGGAACCACATATGCGAGTCTCCCAATGGCCCATCACCTCGTAAGGGCCGGATAGGTCCTCAGTCTCGATGTGGATCTGGAAAACAGTTTTAATTGAACTAAACCTTCAACTAACAAATATTAACTATATGTGATTAGTTAGCATCAACTACTTCACCAACTAGGTTAGTTTTGTCGGGACTTTCTAACCCCACAGTCACACCAGCTGATACAGCTGTTGGAAGTTAGAAGTGACGTGTATTTTTACTTTCCTTGGTTCTACAAAGTAGAAAGGAAAATTATGTAAACGACTGAAAAAACAATTTTGAGAAAACGACCGTATCAAATCCGCTGAAAGTTCATATCTAGCCCGCTGGTTACCATGAGACGCCAAAATAAGGGTATGAGCAAAATCCACCGAACGTTAACTATAGTTATCATAGTGATCGAAATACTAAACATTTTTTTCTTAAAAACGGCCCGGACGATTGTGATTAAATTTTTAATATTGGTAGCTCGTAATAAGACAATTGTACCATAAAATTCCCATTTGTGGGAAAATGACGAGAGCAGCACAATAAATTATCAACATTCTTCACGAAAATCGGTTTTAGCGCGGTTTTGCGCTTGTAAACTCCGCTGAAATGTTACTACAATGTTTAAAAAAATTGGTGTAGTAGTCCCATCCAGTACCTAAAAGGTGAGTGTTTAAAAAGGCTCATGAGATACATGGGGGTCACTCCAGAAATTCCTGAATTTCAACTACTGCCGTAGTAGTAGTTTCGCCTACTACCACTTCTAAACGTTTTTACCCAATAACTCTGCAAAAGTAATTACTATCCTTCTTCAAAAAATTCTTGTTTACAGCCCCATTAATTGTCTGTGTACCGAATGCTCAATAATGCTCCTGCAATGAGTACGGGCAGCACAATAAAATCTGGAACTGTAAGCGCTACCGCTTCCTGCAGCCGTAAAGCGTTGTTTGACCAAGTTCAAATTAATTGAGTGATAAATGAATTGATTAAATAGAATTACAAACAATACAAAGTGAATTGTAGAGCTAAGGATAGTTGTGTGTTGCAACGCACCAGATATTTTAGATTCAGTAGGCCTTCAACCCTTTTGGTCAGGATTACGATGGTTTCCTTTCCCTTTGGGTAGCGGAAAGTTAAATAATTTGGCCTGTTATACAACATTCCTTTTATGTCTGTAGGGACAAGGAAACTAAGGGCGTAGTTAAAATAAAGGCAGTGGTTACGTTTGATCCCAACGAGAAGTACTGGGTTTGGCAAAGATTGATGCTTATGATACGGATTCCACAAAACGTCTTTCTCGAGTGCTGCTCCAAAATGTCGTTCGCGTTGGAGACTTTCCTTTCACAAGCGGACAGATCGACTAATGAAACGTGCGTGTCCGCAGGTTCGTTTCAAATTTAGTGTAAACTGAAATGGACTGCCTGCGGTTGGCCGCGTGTTCAGGTCTCGTGGCTTTTTAAGGAGTTGAGAAATACGTAACCGGCACGACTGAGACGTCGAGCGGCTCCCGACGTTTCTGGGCTCTGTTCAATTCGTGATGAAGAGTTCACTTCAAAATAGTCGAGAGGTTCCGCGTCATTCGACACCTTCAGCTCCCTTCAGTCCTGCTCCCTGTAATTCTTTCAATTTAATGAGCCATAAATCCTGACTTCCCCCGAGGGATTAGCGTTCGTGCTGGGAATTCCTGCTTCTCTCGAGGCCGCCTCCGATCTCTGCCGGTAAATTACAATTCAAAGTGGCGGCCTGTCCGGCTTTAGCGGTTGTCGGTTGAAGGGAGACGATCCAACGTGACGTCTGAATAGGAGCATCTCGTGAATATTCCTTCAAATCGCCTGACTATTGCCGAAGTAAATAATAACTATTAACGCGTACGGGATATCCCTTTAGCTACTGTCTGGGTCGGTACATAATGTTTTAAAACCCCTACCTGACGAATGATTGTGCGTGTGACAAGGAAGAAATTAAGAGCGTCACTTAGCGGTTCCTCCTGAATTTCGCTACACTGGATTCCCCAAACACTATTTTTATTGAATTCAGCTTTGTCAGACCTTCATGTAAACCACTTAGTCTCACACTCCATTATCAATGCGGCACATAACTCAACTTTCTTCAGCGCCCATCGCTGTCTGAATCTCGACTCAAAATTCCATATACAAACTGGTAATGTTCAACTGAATCTATTGTCTTACTGATGAACCCTCATCGGGTTCGCAACACAACCTTTATTGAGTACTGACATCTGGTTACCACGTGTTAATTTTCCTTAGAAGGTTCGCGTTGACAGTTATCGGAATATAAGGAAGAAGCCTTCGAATATCTGGTGCGTTCCAACACACAACTTTCCTCAGCTCTACTTCAATTCATTTGTGTACATGGCTCGTTCTACTTACTCAATTCATTTGTCACTCTGTTCATATGAACTCGGTCGAACAACACTTCACGGCGGCGAAAAACGGTAGCGCTTACAGTTCTGGAATTTATTGTGCTGTTCGTACTCCTTCCCGGACCATTATTGAGCAATTAGTACACAGAGAATTAATGAGGTTGTAAGCACGATTTTCTTGAAGAGCATAGTAATCACTTTTGCGAAGTTATTGGGTAAAGACGTTTAGAACTGGCAGTAAGCTTAACGGCGATAGTAGAAATTCCGGAATTGCTGGAGTAACCCCCATGTATCGCATGAGCGTATAGTTATTCGATTAGACTGGCACTTTAATTTTTACTTTCCTTGGCTCTACTAAGTAGAAAGGAAAGTTATGTTATGGGCTGAAATTTTTTTTGTAGTTTTCTTCAGATCTTTACGTTTCAGACCCTGCTGTCAGAAAAACACTATTTGGGAAAATGGTCTGTGTGTCTGTGAACGATTTTTAAATAAAATGAGCGTACCAAATCAGCTCAAACTTGATATCTCGCCCACAGGTTACCATGCGACGCCAAAATAAGGGTATGAACACAATCCACCGAAATTTAACTATAGTTATCATAGTGATCAAAACACCAAATATTTTTTTTCTCAAAAACGGCTTTAAAGATTTTGATTAAATTTTTTTTATTGATAACTCTCAATAAGCCAACAATTCCATAAAATTCCCATTGGTGAAAAAATGACGAGAGCAGCACAATAAATTACCAAAACTTTCGAAAAATCGAATTTAGCGCGGTTTTTAGAGAAAACGACCCAACTCAATGTCTAGCCTACACGTTACCACGGGGCACAAAAATAAGGGTATGGGCAAAATCCACCTAATGTTAACTATAGTTATCATAGTGATCAAAACACCAGTTTTTTCTCAAGAACAGCTCTAACGATTTTGAATAAATTTTTTATATTGATAGCTCTCAATGAGGCAATTATACCATTAAATTCCCATTCGTGCAAAAATGACGAGAGCAGCACAATACATTATCAAAATTTTCGACGAAAAGCGTTTTTAGCGCAGTTTTTTTCTTATATACTTCTTCTTCTTATTTCCGCTGGAATTTTCGTAGAAAGTTAAAAAAAATTGGTATTGTAGTCCAATTCAATACCTAAAGGGTGAGTGTTTAAAAACGCTCATGAGACACATGGAGCTCACTCCAGAAATTCCTGAATTTCAACTACTGCCGTTTCGCTTACTACCAGTTCTAAACGTTTTTACTCAATAACTCTGCAAAAGTACTTACTATCCTTCTTCAAAAAATTCTTGTTTACAGCCTCATTGATCATCTGTGTACCGATTGCTCAATAATGGTCTTGCAATGAGTACGAGCAGCACAATAAAATCAGGAACTGTAAGCGCTACCCCTTTTGCTGCCGTAAAGCGTTGCTTGACCAAGTTCAAATTAACTGAGTGATAAATGAATTGATTAAATAGAATTAGCCATGTACAAAGTTGTAGAGCTAAGTTTTTGGTAACATTTGAGCGAACAAATCGATTTTCGTTGCAATATTGGTAATTTATTGTGCTGCTCAAATCATTTTCGAGTGACCGGGAACTTAATGGCATCAGGGTCGTTCGGACGCCGAAATCAAAAATGGCAAAAACGGTATGTGCAAACTCAGTCCAGAACTAATTATAGTTAACATAATGATCAAAATATTAAACACTCTTTTTCTAAAAAAACGGCTCTTCAGATTTTTATTCAATTCTTCATCGACAGTTCCAAATGGCCCAACAATACCGTTAAATGTCATGTGTTTGGCAAGAAGAGAGCAGCACAATAAATGGCCACACTATTTTCAAATGTTACTACTGTTACGGGACGAACCAAACCCTTCGATTCAGTGGAGGCTCTTCCGGGGCATTTGTGCTGAATGGGCACCTCAAATGTCCTGATTCGCTGGAGACTTCGCTGCCGTCAGTTGAAACCGAGCCGGTTCCCTCTTCGCTGTGTCGTCCGCGCTCGTGTTTGCTCCCACTCAGTTGTCTGTGGTAAAACCCGGTTCCCGGTGGTAAAACTTCCCCGAAAGTAATTGAGAATAAAACTCCAATTGCATTCGGTTGATATCGTACTAACTCCCC
Source organism: Pachypeltis micranthus (assembly GCA_020466155.1). Taxonomy (NCBI): domain Eukaryota; kingdom Metazoa; phylum Arthropoda; class Insecta; order Hemiptera; family Miridae; genus Pachypeltis; species Pachypeltis micranthus. The sequence continues at coordinate 27,637,347 of CM035778.1, read as the reverse complement.
CAACTCACTTAGTGCAATATCGCTTTCAATAATAATAAATAGTAACCCCCCCCCCTCCCCGTAAAAATAGCAACCTTCCGGTGGATTTAGCTCATTCCCTCATTTCGGCGTCCTATGGTAACCTGCGGGCTAGATATGATGTTTGACCTGATTTGGTATGCCCATTTTTTTTTTTAAATCGTTCACAGACACAGACACACAGACCATTTTCCCAAATAGTGTTTTTCTGACTCAGTAGGGTCTGGAAAGTAAAGATCTGAAGATAACTACAAAAAAACAATTTTAGCCGATTACATAACTTTCCTTTTTACTTTCTAGAGCCAAGGCGTGTAAAGAATATTCGAAAAAGATTAACATTCGGTTTTAAACTTTGTTCAGCACCCGCCAAATTAGCTGCGTCTACAATATGTCCTCACTTGCCCTAACAGGACTGACTGGCCTTATCAGCAAAGTCATTGTTTCCTCCAACTCCTGTCCTTAGGCCCTTTCTGTTTACCTATGGAAAGTCTACCTCTTCAGTTATTGCCGATTGACATCGAATTTCCCCTCCTTCTGGACTTCTCAAATATCCTTTTCCTCTCCCCTCAATTTATATCCTCTCTACAACGGACAGCGCATCCCAATACGCGTCCATCTCGTGGAATACAGCCGTCTTCCAGTTCTCCCAACAGACACTCGTGTCACCTCTCATCGACATCTAATTCGGATTTCTCCTTCCTTCCCCTTACAATCAATTTCACCCCTTCAGAGCTTCTCTCGTTCACGCTTATATACTCAAATCATGCCCTGTTTTAGTCATTCCTTCTTCGTGCATCCAAGTGTTCAAATTTTGAAGTGATTACCTAACTCTTCAAGTGACAAGTTTCGTCCTGCAATAAACCCCGTCTCCATGATTCTTTCTTGTCTACCCCGGTCAAAAGCAACTTAATATTTCGTGTTATCGAGTGTAGGTGGTACATAAAGTCCTGGGTGGTACGCGGTTATTTTTCGTTCGTTTGCTACCAACAATACTTGCAATAATAAGTGAGAGAGGTAAATTCTTCGCGGGCCACCCAATGAGTTGGTTGCATAACAACTACTCAACAAATTGTATTTAATTCGCTGCTAGTGTTCAAAGTTCCACGACTGAATTTCTCAACGAGCCTGACGGTTGGAAGCTTGAAAAATACCCTTAGCCCGAGTCTGCTTTCTAATCCAGCTCAGCCCAAAGAGGGAAATGCTCTCCAATCAGAAGGGATTCGACCGATTGTGCGGAAAAAAAGTGGTGAAAAAAGGAGAGGCCCAATATAAATGCAAATAGAAGCTAACGGCTAGAGTTTGCGATTAGAGAGCAGACATACTCGATAAACCAATTATCCCCCTGTCATTGTAGACAATCCCGTCGGGAGCAGTTCGCTCGTTTACCTCTACTTTTTCTCACCACCCCCCCCTCCCCCTCTTCACAATACAGATGAAAATGAAAAAGATTGGCGAAATAAGAAATAACTCAGTTGTGGAGGGAGCTCCAGTGCACAACCTAATCGTTCACTTCTCAAACAGCCCTGGGATAAACCAGAAGGTTTAGTTTTTTTTGTTTTTGTTTTGTAAATTTTATTTTGGCATTAGATTTCTCCATACAGCCATATTTACAGATATGTTACTACAACATTACTTCATTTAGTATTATACAATATTACAGCAACTTAACTATTTTCTTTTAACATAATTATCGATTTCATTATAAGTTATGTCCAACGTCACTAAAAAAGTTTCGTTATTTTTTACTTTCCGCCCGAAGGGAAGGAAAGTATAGTAATCGGCCCAAAAAAAAATTGGATTTCCTTCAGGTGTTTACGTTTTCGAACATTTCCGTAAATTCCAGGGTAACTTCTTCACCTGATGTGATAAATTTCAATGGAGTGTCTTTTAGTCACACATACCAACATTTCGTTCTCCATAATTATTTCTGTATATACATGTTGAACGGAGATGTAGGCCTAGTTAAATCAGAAAAGGAGATTTTTCGAATATTAATTTATCGGTATTTCAATTGTCTCAAAAACGGCTCAGACGATTTCGATCAAACTTACGGAATACTTTCAGCTAACTAGTCCCTACATTTTGTTTCCCATAAATGTTTCCGTAGAAATGCGTTGAACGAAGATATAGCGCCCGCCTATGTAGGTGGTGTTCGAACTTAAAGGGGTGGCGGAAAGTTGTGTGTTGCTACGCACCAGATAAATTCGATAACTCTGCAGTTTTAAATAACACAACGCTTCATGAAAACCTTTAGGTTATACTATGCGGAGTGTTCAATTTGTTGACAGTCGCGGGACAGTGGCCAGTTCTACTGCTAATTTCTTATCGAATTCGCCCTTTGAAACTTGTTTTTGTTCCTCTTCAAATCTGTATAATCTTAGATGGTGTACATACGACCCATGATTATTCCGTATTTTTGAATTTATCGCGACCACAACGGCTAGAATTCCATCAATTAACGAGAAAATTCAGATTTGGTCTTGAAGATCGTAAACTTTTATATCCCCCTCTTGGGAAACCACATTTTACTTTCCTTGGCTCTACAAAGTAGGAAGGAAAGTTATGTAATCGGCTGAAAAAAAAATTTTGAGTTTTCTACAGATCTTCAAGTTTCAGACCCCCCTGAGTCTGAAAAACGCTATTTGGGAAAATGGTCTGTGTGTCTGTGAACGATTTTCAGAGAAAACCACCATACCAAATCAGCTCAAACTTGATATCTCGCCCGCAGGTTACCATGGGACGCCAAAATAAGGCTATGAACAAAATCCACCGAAAGTTAACTATAGTTATCATAGTGATCAAAACACCAAATATTTTTTTTCCCAAAAATGGCTGTAACGATTTTGATTAAATTGTTTATATTGATAACTCTCAATAAGGCAATTATACCATAAAGTTCCCATTCGTGAGAAAATATACTTAGATTTGTAATGTGTGCGATGAACTACCTTCTTCATGGCTTGTCAGTAAAATAAATCGTTCGGTCAATCTGCGGATGGATGACAGCGGAGAAGATGGATGTGTGCCTATGAATCAGTTAAGTTATGGCGATGTTCGAAAATGCGCATCGAATTCCATGGAAGTACAAATCGATTTAGTTCACACTGTACATGAACAAGGTTTTTCCTTCTGAGGGAAGAGAGTAAAAGCAATCGCGTCTACGATGTAACAAACGGAACTGAACTTCCGAGGCAGTTCCACGGTAAAAGGTTTGGTTAGTGGAAGGAGCGAAGAGGGAAGAAAGAAGAATCACGCTTGAAGTAAGAAAAACGTATTTTTTCAAGGGGAAGACCGGGTTGTTATTAAAATGTCAACTGCACGTATGATCCGTTTGAAGACATGCCAGGAAAATAGGGAGCAATGAGGGCTGATGGGTGAACGTCCAGCTCACGTTGCTCCATTCATTTCGTCACTAGAGATGCTGCACGGTGTTCAAAAAAACGGTTTATCATTCTCTGGTGCAGCTTGACGTAGCCTCACATTTCTGAGGCCCATAACGCTCGATGCAGCATTGAAGTATTCTAGTAAACGATACGAAAAATGACCTGATTACATCGGAGCAACGAAATTTGACATTCCAATTGGCAAAGTCACCTAGGAAATAACTCATCGTGCTGTACGATAGAATTATAAACAGTTGTCTAAGAACTCGCTACATTTTCACCAAGGAGATAAGAAATTTCACGCTCTTTCCGTGGTATTATATCGGTTGCTGGCCTGTGACAATTAACGAATTTAAAACCCTGTATGTTTAGGAGCTAGTAAGATCGCTGCGTCCGTATATAAATTGCAAGCTTCCTTTTCTACGTGTCTGTATCATCAAGGAAGTGTCTATTTCTTGCGAGGAGGTGCGAAACCCATCTCGTTTGTTGCAGTGGCCAAGCGCGTTAAGACGTGAGGCTTTCCGAGACTGGCAGGGATAGAACTAGCGGGCTCTGGTTCTATCCCCGACCAGGCGCCCCCCTCCATCAAACCAGTGGTGGAGGGAAGCAATGGGTACCAGCGGCGGCTGGAGCACCAAGCCCCCCCCCACCCCCCCAGGCACGTAGAGGAGTTGGGACATGGGCCCATTTGTGGCCACGGCGAAATGCCGTAGGTCCCAGCAGCTACAGTGGGTCCTTTGGTCCTCAGCTCCCTCCCATATGTCTTCTTCTCTTCTTCCCATCTCGTCCTTTTGTGTATCTCACCCTCTGAGTAGGTACGAGGGTGCCCACCAACTTTCTGTACGTTGTACGTGAGGATTCATACACCTTTTATTTCCCTATTAGAATTTACTGGATACATTCTTTACATTCGCATTTGATTGAGAGGCAGAAAAAAAGAGAATTAGCCAATGGGTATGTTGGAAGTGTTTTGGAGTGGCTGACTCAGGCAAAAATTACATCGATCCCGAGTTCCGATCCATTAGCCCAACTTTCGTCGCATTATGAACCTTCGTCTTACCATTAGACCACTATCTCTCGGGTGCCCACAAAGGGAGTCAGGCGGTACACTAATACGTTTGAAGTATCGAGGAAGAGTCAAATAGTTACAGTCAGCGCTTACTGTATCCATGTATTTAAGGAAAGAACGTTATTAACAATTGTAAGGATGCGATCTGTTATGGCACATGTGCCCGTTCGACGGAGTCGCGTTATTGTTCACTGGCGCGTTGAATTGAGTTATTCAAAATTGAATCGTTTCGTCAAAGTCGATAACATGATTCCAACGTTCCGCCCACAACTCAACATCCCGCTCAACTGAGTGAATAATTCAGTTTGTCCGCGCGGGGCATCAATTGTGGGTTTAGAAAATGACCCTTTTAACGGGCGAGTGATGAAGTGGAATCGTTCGGACGGCAGTAAGCGGGAGAAAAACGATTGGAGGAAGGTGCTGGTCAAGCAGAGTGATTGAGTTGAGGGAGGCCCTTGGGAGGTGTTATAGGGGTTTTAGCCTCACACATGAGTCCAACATGACCATGCTAATGGCTCCCCACCACGTCCAGCCCCCTTCTTCCATAACAGGACTTCCAGGATTCGCCTGCAATATCGACCCTGTGACTTGCCGTTTATCGCTAAATCGGTGGTGGATACGAGGGGGGGGGGTGGTTGAGGCTTTGGGATAAATAAACCATGTATCACCCAATTACAACCTCGTAGCCGCAGATTCTCCCCCATTTTCTCTATTTCTTGGGGCCACCCTCCGCTTTCCACTGGGAATTCGATGGAACGCCGTTACAGTAATTAATTCCCTTCATTTTTAATCATTTTATATTATTCATCTGTAGAACGGTGGTCGCTTGCAAAACTTTCCTACGGCTGGAACTCCACGCATTTCCGGAGCGTGACATTTTATAACGCAATGGGCTTATGTATCCGTTCAACGTGAATAGTTGCGGCAAGAAAAAGGCGGGTTTGGGTTTAGGTTGTGCGGCAGATGAGCCCCTGAGTACTGGGTGGAAGCTTGGGGACCTCTGCCGCGGCTTACTGGGGTCCTGCTGAACCTCAGGGAGGGCAGTAAGTCTAAACTGCCTTGACCGGCGAGGAGGAGACGCCTGAAGTGCCAGCGACCATTGTGTCCTTAAGGATTGTTTGCCCCAACATGCTACCACGAAAATGCACAGCCCCCGGCCTTGCGCCAGTGCATTAAGGGCTAAGGCTACGACAGGTATCTGCCTCCGCAGAGCATGGTAGGTAGAACAGAGCTATCCAACTCCTACCCCGGGCAAGGCCTGAAAATGCTGGAATATGTTTTTGCTCTGCGGACATCGTAGTGATCGTGGAGTCGCTGGAGGGTAGTTTTCCCATCCCAAATTTCTTTTTTAAATCACGGGGTCCGAGAGAAGTGGGGGCAACACCCCCAGACATCCCCAAATGCAGAATTTAAACTGTTCAGGCTGGTTAATACTCATCACAATGGCTGTTTCTTTCGCTATAGTTCAGAGTCCCCTTCCAGAGGAACCTAGACCTCTTAAGTACGGCAGGTCCTTTAGTTACTCTCACAGTGCAGAGCTGTTGTCCATGTTTATCATGCTGAGGTGACCAAGAGAAGGAGTTTGTTAATTTAGTTTCCCACTTGATCTATTACTTGGGAGGCAAGTTTCAAAGGGAGAGATCAACTGTGAGCTCTTTTGTCTTTGCACTGGCGAAACGTTGATAAGCTTGCTCAGTAGCTGTCAAAATTTGAAAGTTTGTTTGCTCTTCCAAAAAACGTCGCTCACTTTAGTAGGAACTGCTGAGTAGCAGCACGTGGTTATTTGTTTCCTTCGCACTTGAGGCGCAACATGTGCAGGACCGAGCGAGGATGGAAAAGAAGTGGAGTGATGAGTTTGCTACTCCATACACATGTGAGCATTTTGGTATAGCACGAACTTGTAGTTTGAAGAGTTGGTGTATCATAAGATTTGAAGACTTATATGTACAAAGAAGAGGTGACTAGAACAGGATATGATTTAAGTATATAAGCGCGAACAAGGGGGGCTCTAAAGGTGTGAAACTGGTTGTATGGGAAAGGAAGGAGAAATCCGAGTTAGATGTCGATAAGAGGTGAAACAAGTGTCGGTTGGGAGAACTGAAGACCAACTTTCGCGAGACTTCAAAAGAGACTTTGGGAGTAGCGTTCTGAGAGTTCTGGATAGGAATCTGAAGTTGAGGAGTGGGAAAAGAAAGACGGGAAAGCCAGGTCAGAGGAAATCCGTCTTCACTTCGAAAAAACTGACGAAGTGGAATTTCCACAGGAAAACAAAAAGGACTTGAGAACAGAAGATGTTCAGGGAAACAATGACTTTGCCTGCCAGGGAGTTCCGTTAGGGCAGGTGTGAGCATTCTTAGGTCAAAAACCCCGAAGAACGTGGCAGTAGCTAATCACGCCACAGTAACTGCCTGGCAAGTGAGAAGTAACACTCAGTAACACATATCCTAAGTGGCAGTGTTAATTGCTCGTAATGAGGCGAACCTTGCCAGGGTAGTGGCTTTGATGGACTGGAGGTGTTGGTTGAAACGCCACCTCGCACCTACGAGTATATGGACTGGCTGTTAGAAGGCTGTCGTTCGTCAAAACCAGTGAAGCATTTACTGTACAAACTTTTTGTATATATTTTGGTTGTTATCTCTGTTCAGCAGGCTGTCAGAGGAACATTTGCGGAGAATGACACACAGGTGCTGGTGGAAGTCAGTGTTAATACAGTGGCTCGTATCTCCGCTCTTCGCATTGACATTGCTATTCGGTTTGAGCGTGATGTAATGATTTTTGGTACGACTTGGCGTTTGGCCTCTCCTTCGTTAAAAAAATGAGCATACCGCATATTCGCGTTCCCTTAAAAATAGCTAGCGCAGTTCAGTCCAATCAGGCCCAAAATTAGACATGGTCCTACCCAAGGTGACTGAAGTTTTGGGGACACTCAGACGCGGGGTTTGGGCCACTAATACCACACTAAGTCGGCTGTTGCCAAGGGGACTGAAGCGGCAGAGGATCTAAATTATGGTGGACAGTCAGGCCACTCTCATGGCCTTAGCTTCGTATTGTCTTACGTCGCGGCAGGCGTGGGAGTGTATGACTGGACTGAAGGCCCTGGCCGAGGACAACAGTGTGACACTGTGTTGGGTGCCAGGGCGTCAGGGTATTGAGGGAAACGAACGGGTTGATGGGTTGGCACCGAAGAGATAGGAGAAGATCCCTGTTGGGACTACCAGGAGCCACCTACGTAGAGAGGCAAATGGAACGATAGGTGCCAGGGTTGCCTGGTCTTAGACAGTCAAAACTCTTCATCCGACTCTCCAGAGGAAGGTCCAAGGAGGTGCTTGCAGTGGGAAGGAAGGATATGAGGGTTGTCCAGTGAGGTACCACCTTGCTAATATTGGCAAGTGTGAAGTACAGGTATGCAGGTTCTGCGAGGCGGGGCTAGAGACGGCAGAGCATGTGTTGTGAGTATGCGATGGACTCGCAGCAGCCATTGTCCAGTTTAGGAGATCCATTCTTCATCCGGAAGAGGTGGCGGATGCAGAACTTGTGGATGTCCCCTGCTTTGTGCGGGGGTGGTGGGGGCGTATAGTTGACGTCGCGCCAAGTGAGCCCAGTGCCTCGGTGACTAAGAGGTGGTGCTGGGGGACGATGAGCGAGGCGCATGAACGCTCTTACAATAGGCCTGTTTGTGGCCGCTGTGAGGTTATCCTCTTCATCTACCCTTTGAAAAAAAAAAAAAATCGCCGACTGGGTACCTTGGGACCTCAGTGGACGTTTCATAGCGGCGTTTGGTTTCGATTGCTGCCTTTTCCACGCCAGCGCATGAACCTTCTCTCAGTTTGAGGCAGTGGCCCAAGAATGTCGATCCCAATGCGCTCGAGCGGAACTCAGAAGATTGGAGAGGGGCTGATCGTCGACGAAGTATGCTCCCACGTCGCCCACATACCAAACAGCTTGGGCAATGCTGCTTCACCTCTTGGTGGATCCCAGGTCAGTTATAGTTGAAATGTTCTTCGCCTTCCAAAGTATCCTAAGCTATGTACCGTTTCTAATATATCTCGTAGGCGCAAACGTGGTACTATCAACTGGCATCTTGTTAGGGTCTCGTTCAGTTCTTACCAAAGCCTGAATAACACGCCACCCTCCACTTTTAGACAGCCAAACATAGCCCAAAGACAATAACCGTTGAACTGAGTGCCGTTACCTCACTCCAAGAAGGTCTGAATTGTCCTGAAGAACCCCAATCATGCGTCTTCTTTCTTCGCAAGCCCCCGGTCGTCATAATTGATCGTCTCCAAACGGACCCGTCCGGCATGTTCATGAGCTTCTTCCACTTTCTTTTCTTGTCAAATACGACTCTGTGCACATGGGTGATGTTGAATCCCGAAATTGTAACAGTAAAGTATCTGTAACCATCGGGCAAGTCGGCCATGTGGGTGCTGGGGCAGCTCTGCGTGGTCAGTGCGTATGGTGAATTCTTTCCCGTTGTCAAGACCATGCGAGTGGAAGTGAGGGATGGTTTTAACCGCAGCCAGTAGTTCCTTTCTAGCCAACGCTGCCGCCAAATGTTGGAAAATAAGGCACTCCTGGTATGTTCGCAACCAAATGAGAACAGAACTTTTTAGTTTGACAACCAATCATCGAGTCCGTAACTATGGGAAACACAACAACTGGGGTGTGCTTAACACCGAAAATATCGTAGCACTGAAGTCTATTGTGGAGGTTCTACAACAATATCCTTGTGTAATGACTGATTAGTGTTTGTGTCTCTACGAAATAAACAATAACTGCAGAGGTAGGCAGGATCATTGTTACGTTGAATTGTCACCCTGCAGTCGGGGGTCCAGAATTCCGCTGACGTATTCCCTGCGTGTCGTATGAGCCGACTAAAAGGGACAGCCGGGTGGGCCCAGCTTGAAAGACAACCTCACCTCTATGAGGTCCCCGCAAGATTACATCCAACGAGGCTTAACTGTGGCTGGGCGTCACAGTGTACTCTGTCGCCACACTGTGCTCACCCTGCAGTAGGGGGTCCCAGAATTCCACTGCCCGTACTCCCTGCGTGTTCGTATAAGCCCGGACTAAAGGGACACAACTTACACTTCATTCACATACATGACACACTGGGAACCCCCTACCTTTAGCTGGGATCGCAGAACACACCCCCGCAGGGAAGGGGTACAGAATTCTCTGCCGTATCCTTCGCGTGGTCGTTAAAACCGGCCTTAAAGGGGGCTTAAAGCTCACGACACTGACATACACAACATATTCCAGATACTAAATACACTGCAGCGGCTTGCGTGGCAGAACACACTCACTTGAAACACTCATAATGAGCGAAAGACAGTCCTGGAAGTAGCTCACTTAACACCTTGAGCGATCCCTATAGGTGCGGCCTTGGGAATGAGGAGGGGGAAACCAGGTTTGAGCGTTCCTGGGGCGGCTGATAGCGTGTGTCCCGCTCACCACATCACTAGTGGCCGAGGGCTGACTCTGAGCAGCAGCCGAAAAATCCTCATGCGTCTTAGTCCCGGTGGGTGGCGGACTGGCAGCTGCGGCGCATGTGGGGCCTCCCCTTTGACCCTCAACGGACCAGCGAAAGGGGCTAGAATCAATATGCCTGAGGGGAGCTTCCAGGACACTGCTTGAGCACCTCTCGCTCATACCACCAACACACACAACAAATGAACTCACAAGGATACACTACACCAGTCCGCTTCTTTAATCACCCCAAATAAGTAAAAACATGACAAAGTCAACTAAAACTTCAGCAGGTAATAAAAACGCCACCTGCGCCTCTTCCTCGGCTGCCAAGCTCGACCCCTCCTCTCTTCGGACGATGAGCAACCTACTCTCGTCGTCCAAACAAACAGAAGCGGAAAGAACCAGACAAACCGCGTTCATCTCCCCCTTCTCCCCTAGTAGCCTGGCAACCACGGCCTACTACAAGCACTACGACAGCGTGGACCCTAAACTGTCGGACATGGAGCAAATTTGCGCGATACGTCCAAATCATCCGCGACCAGCTGGCACGGATGAGGGCCAACGCGACAGGACCTGGGACCTCGTAACTGAGTTGCCTCTTCGAAATTTCGAAGCTGGCTATAAAAGCTAATGCCCCCAGCGACATCGCCCTGCCACTCCCCCTGCGGGAAACTGTGGCGGCTGTCGTGAGGAAGAGCTGCGTGGGCAATTGCCCAGCAGCCAGTGCCACCAGCCCCCAAACTGGGAGGAGCAACAGCAGCCGGGGTAGTACCTAGGCCCCTCATGTCGGCGTGGCCGCTACTGCGCCTTCCTCCCCCTCATGGAGCTGAGGCGGAATGGCAGCCTGCCAGGGCCAGGAAGCGCAGGAAGCAGAAACAGGCCCCAGCTAAGCAGGAAGTGCAGGCCGAGGGCAGCGCCCGCCTATGCCTCCGCCCAAAAACAAGGGCAAAAATAAAAATAAACCGAAAATAAAAAGCCTCCACCGCTTGCCAAACTCCCCCTAAAACCCACGACAAAACGTGGTAGTGGTTAGCGGACATGTGAGGAAGGAGAGGCTGGTCCTCCAACCCTGGCGCAATGGAAGCGCTTATGCGGGGTGTCCCTGCTACGGACCTCCAAGCTCTGGTGTCCGAGTGCTAGACATCCGCGACCGCGGTAGAGGTGGCGCCGTCCATTGTGACGGAAACGCCAGAAATGGCCAAGGCGCTCACGAGCCACATTTCCACAAAAAGGAGTTGAAGCTCAGCGTCAGCCCCCTGGGTCGTTTCCACGCCTGCTGCTGTCGCGACGTGCGGACCGACCTTCAAAGAGGACTTGGCCCAACAAGTTGTTGAGCACAACCCCCTGCGTTGAGCTTGCAGCCGCAGGATGTCAGGCCTCTCTTCACCAAAAGCGTGGCAGACAGAAGGATTGGGTGATTGAGGTGTCACCCAGCCTGTACAAAAACTAGAGGCAAGGCACCTCCAAATAGCCTGGCAGCGGTGCGCCATACGAAAGTACCAAGCCCCCACTCAGTGCTACAAATGCCAGCGCTATGGCCACCTGGCAGTGGCCTGTACAAGACCTGTTGTGCGCCTGGTGCGCCTTACCCACATCTGAGTAAGGGAATGCAAGCGTGATGCTCCCCTCAGTGTGCCAATTGCGCCGAACGCAAAATCCAACAGGTCGCACACTCTACTACGAGACGACGCTGTACCATTCGTGTCAGCGGCGATTGCCCTCCAGGAGTCACGAGTGGATTATGAATAGGTCAAAAACAGTTTCAGATCCTTCAGCACAACACAAATAAGAGTTGCCCAGTTATGGCTGAGTTGCTGCAAAATGCACTCAAGAAACGCTGCAGTGTCCTCGCCATACAGGAACCGTGCTGGGATCCAAAACTCTTGGTCTCGGATCGCAGGCTCGAGTGGTGGCTGGAGCAAGAACGGGAGCCAAGGCAGCAGTAGCCTGCATCGACCGATCCATTGACATGCTGCACTCACTCACCTGAACAGCCAGCACGGCGCTGTGCTCATCCGAGCCGGTGGCTTTGAGCTGGTTGTAATATCATTTACAGGCAATTTGGCGCACCAGTTGCCAAAAAGCCTTGAACCACTCGGCGGGCTCTAGCAGGCCTATCAGGACGACCCTCGTAGTCTGTGCTGATGCAAACGCCAGAATCACCATTGTGGGGATCCCCAACCCTGGATGGGGCGGGCGAGGCGTATATAGAGCTGCTCACCAGCTCTTGGTACCTGTGGTAACTTGGTTGTTGCCAACGACCCCATGACTGAGGCGACCTATGATGGCCCGGGAGGAAGGTCGTGTATAGACGTCACAGCCGTGTCCCACACCCTGCTACTCAAATTGAAGGGTTGGCGAGTCATACCAGGTGCAACGCAGAGCGATCACATGGTGATTGACTTTGCCACGGATGATAACATCCTCTGCAAAGACACGTGAAAAGCGATTCCGCACAAAAATGCTGACTGGCCGCAATTCTTTAGGGTACTGGAAGGTGAACTGCGTGCGCAGACCCCGACCTAATAGTGCAAGCATCCACACCTGAAGAGGTGGACAGCAAAGTGGACACATTTACCACAGCACTGCACTCTGCTGGGCTCTCTGTACTTGGCCAACAGAAGCACAGGGCGATCAAAGTCCCATGGTGGACTGGAGGAACTTAATCCTCAAGCAAAGTGCAAATGAGCCAGAAAGATGTACCAAAACACTCGTGACCCTGATGCCAGAGCAACACTCCGAACTGCCTTCATCCAAGAAGAAGGCCTTCCACGCGCCATCAAACGAGCCAAACGGCAAGGCTGGCGAAATTTTGTGAAGCGGAGGCTCTGAGAACCCCTGGGGCAGACACTACAAGTCCTCCATAGGAAAAGCAAATGTAGAGCAGGTCTTAGCTGCGATGCAAAATGAGTCAGGCTGGGCCTGCAGTATCGAACGTTCACTGGAAACCCTCCTTGAGAAGGCGTTCCCAGATGACCAACTAGCTCGAGACACTGAAGCCCAGAGGGCAGCGAGGAGCTGATCATGGACCCTCCGAACGAGCCCGACATCCCATTGTGGACAACAGGCGACCTCGGCAGGGCTCTTGCGACCTTAAAGCCCAACAAATCTCCTGGGCCAGATAAAATAGAAAGCAATATGCTAAGGAAGGCTGAGCGGACAATCTCCAGCGGTCTCCTTAATTTATTTAATGACTGTCTGCAGGTCGGACAGTTCCCCACTCAGTGGAAGTCTGCGCGTTGTCACTCTTCAAAAGGGAGGCGACCGCAATCAGTCGGACCAGCGATCATGGAGACCACTCAGCCTTCTTTTTCCATATTAGGCAAAACACTAGAAATCTTGATGTTGCAGTCCCTCGAAGAGTCTTTGGCGCAACCTCACAGGCAGGCAATACGGGTGTACCAAAGGAAGGTCCACGCGGGATGTCATTGTCGAGATTCGGCGTGTTTCCCTGCTGGCACCGGCTAAGTACGTCGTAGCAGTTCTGATTGACATCAGAGGAGCGTTTGACAACCTTTGGTGGCCAGCGCTCCTTAATGAACTCAAAGGTAGGGAATCCCTCGCAACCTGTACTCGCTCATCAGAAGTTACCTGACAGACAGAACTGCTACGATCGAAAGTAGGCATGTCTCCGTCCGGAGAAGATTGAGAAGGGGTGCCCACAGGAGGCTCGGTCCCTAGGACCAGCACTCTGGAATGCCTTCTTCAAGGTCTTCTCAGGAAACTCATGGGAGACTGACTGCGAGCCGTACGCCTATGTGGATGACTTGACTGTGCTGATCTTGCAGAGTCAGTCCGCCAAATTGAAGAAAAAACCCACCACGTGCTCCTTGCTGTCAACCAATGGTGCGAGCACGTCAAGATGCAGGTGGCTGAGGAAAAAACCCAGCTAATCCTCTTGAAGGGGAAAGTGAATAATCCACCACAATACGCTTTGGCGGCCACAGGCTCCTTCTTGAAAAGCACGTCAAGTATTTAGGGAGTGAATATAGGTGAGAGGTGGGGTTTCAACCAACACCTCCAGTCCCTTAAAGGCACTACCATTGCAAGGTTTGCCTCACTGCGTGCCATTACTAAGGCCACTTGGGGTGTGTGTTACCACGACACCATCCTCATGTATAAGGCCATCTATTTAGGTGTGATTGGCTACTGCCCTGTTGTCTGGGGTATGCACTAACAGTCAATCAAAAGAGAGTATTGGCCCAATCCCAGAGAGCCGCGCTCCTGTGGATCACCAAGGCCTACAAGACTGTATCAACAGGAAGCACTCCAGGTGATCACTGGTCAGTTACCAGTTGATTTGGCTGTTGAGTGCATGATTGACAAGTGGAGAGTGAAACAGGAGCTTCCCGCTTTGGGCTGAACTCCGTGCGGATCTCACCACAGAACAGAAACTTGCCGCCATCGATGAATGGGCTCTAGAGAAATGGCAAGCGAGATGGGAATCCTCGTCAAAGGGACGTGATACGTATGAGTTCTTCCCCAACATCCGTGAACGTCTTTCTAGAAAAATGGGTTGAGCCAGACCACTGGACGAGCCAGTTCCTCACGGGACATGGTGACTTCAATGCAAGACTCTCCATTATGCACGTCTTGTGCCTCCAGTGCGGAGGAAACAAGAAACCATGTGCTGCTCCACTGTAGTTTCTACAACAGTGAGCGACAGTTGTTGAGAGGGCAAACGAACTTAGCAGCTTTGACTGCTACAAAGCGAAACCTATAACCATTTTGCAAAGTTCGCAAAGAAGGTAATGGCTAAGAAACGTGGTTATAGTTGATCAGTCCTTTTGAAACTTGCCACCCAAGTAAACAGTAAGATCAGGTAGGGAACCAGATTAAGAACTACTCCAGATGGTACAGGATTCCTCAGGTGGTCACCTCCGCGCCCGGTAACACACGGGCAACAGCTCTCTACGGTGAGACTGGCTAACGACCACATACCTGCCGTACCTCCACAGGTCTGAGTTCGGTGGATGCTGCAGGGGCCGGCCTCTTGCATATTAGCGAAACCGCAACTTCTATGACTGATATAACCCTCGTCGAGGGTTTAGGTACAGTCATGAAATAAAGAAACAGATCTGTTACGTTGAATTGTTTTCTCGCATTACCGTCTACGCTGTTCCTTCCAACCAGAACGTGATGGGGAGTCAACTCCTTTAGCTCTCCCTATTATTCATCTCTTCCCTGTAAATAGTGAAGCGTGCGCTCGTCATTCCGCCCTCTTGAACGAATACTTTTGAAATTGCTCGGGGAGGAAGGAACGGCTCCCTCGGCCCTTCTTTGTTTTAATAATCTATGTACTATGTGATTACGAGGTTTCGCTAAGGGCTGCCAATGATGGAACGGGTGTTTCCTTGAAATGATGGTGGAAACGCGGCCTCGTTCAAGATGTATGACTCCCTCACCGTGAGGCCCGAGCCACTTGTTTCAATTGTAAATCCCTTCCGCAACCTTTCCCTCTTCATTCCCTCTGAAGGTCGGCAGGGATCGTCCAGATTTCTCCAGAACTCTCCCCTCACTCAAGGGCGTAAGAATGTTGCGTTTTTAGCGAATTTCCTTAAAAAATGAAACTACTACGAGCAAATGGCTGATTTTTTACATTCCGCCTCCTGAAGGGAAGGGAAAGTATTGTAATCGTGTCAAGATCTTTACGTTTGAATCTCAAAAACCTAATTATGGCGCGTGGATCGTGTTCGTGTAGTTCTTTTTGCGAGAGAATGACGCACCCGATTGAGCTGTTTCTTTTTTTGTTTTTTCCGTTATCTTACGGACGATAATGGGCGATTTCGGTCGGTGGGAAGGAGTGATGGGAGACGAAAATGTACCCAAAACTGAAGTTTTTCGCATTTTTCTCGAAAACGGCTCCAACGATTTTGATTAAACTTACTAAATATTTTCTACTAGTTAGTACAGAACTTTTCGTCTATACACACATCTCCATGACAATACAGTGAACGGAGATATAGGCCTATGAAGCAAAAATCGGTTTTTCACGCTTTTTGGAGAACGGCTTCAACGATTTTCACCAAACTCACAGAATGTTTTCGAATAGTTAATACCTATATATTGTACCCACTAAATGTTTCTCTGACAGTCCATTGAAAAGAGATAAAAATCAAAATGTGTCGAAAATAACGTTTTTTCGAACGTTTCCGTAAATTTTGGGGTAACCGCTTGACCAGATTTGATCAATCTTACAGAGTGTCTTCTAGTCACCCCATACCCACATTTCGTTCTGTGTAATTATTTCTGCATATACATGTTGAACAGAAATATAAGCCAAGTTAACTCTGAAAAGGAGATTTGTCGAATATTAATTTATCGGTATTCCAATTTTCTCAAAAACGGCTCCAACCATTTTGATGAAACTTACGTAGGACTTTCAACTAACCAGTACCTACATTTTGTTCTCCATAAATATTCCTGTAGAAATGCGTTGAACGAAGATATAGCGAGCGCATATGGCGCTAGTTATTTGTATTATTATATTGTTCGAGTCCAGTCAATAATACCTCTGTGTCAGTGGCATGGCCGTATTCATGGCCAACTGGCGTGACCGATTCCTACTTTCACGCCGACATATCCATAGTGACTCGCTGTAAACAGCATTTCAAGAATCGTTCAACGCGTACACGATTTCGGTTGAGAACGGACTCTCCCAGCTCTGAGGAATAACCAAATTTGAGCGATCTGAGGGTGTGAGAAATTTATATTCTCACTTTGTTCCCTAAAACAATGTCTGTGGCCGTCCGTCGAATGTAGCTATAAACCGAGACTCGTTCGAAAATATGATTATCCGAACGTTTTTCCTACTTTCTTAGAAATGTATCGTTTTAACGAGGCCAAATAGTTTCTTTATTCGTTCTCCCACCGCGTCTTCGTTGAGTTGTAGTCGAGAGAACGTGTGGGAAGCTCCCTGCCCGATATCTAAGAGGCTTTTAGCACTTTGAGAGCGGTCTCATCTTGTACCGGTTGGTTACAAATGTAATCCACCGTTGACTGTGACCTCTGTAAGCGATATCACATTCGCAGTTCACCTATGAGCGATTGAATGACGAAACTGCGCAATTCAGAATGTTCATAATTTTTTTTTCTTTGAGATCCCAGTTTCACGCTCAGCACAACTAACTTGGCATAACTAAATACAATTTTGGAAGGTTCAACCGCACTAATGTTGGTGAGTATGTCAGTAATAACTGTGCGAGTTTCCCTGTTATACATTTCTGTTTTCATATTCGTTATCGCTACTGATGGGGGAGCTTGAAACTGAGAAATAAATGAACGTGTTGAGCGTGAATGAGGGCTGTATTAGTCTTGACAGAATAGCGATATCCGGTTGAGTATGAGTATATAAACGCGAACAAGGGACTCTGAATATATGTGAACTGGTTGTGACACACTAAGTGGAGGGAAACTGCGAGAGAATGAATGACGGCTTTTTTAATACATCTGGCGAGACCACTTTACACCTAACCAGAAATTTTAAAATTTAACATGATAAATACAAATGCGTAACAGTTTTCATTTCTTCTTCTTATTAGCTAGTTTTCTACAACATCTTCGTTTCATTATTTGATTGTTTTTTTGTTTTTTTTTTAATATTTTCTTCTCGAACAAAATTCAGATATACTATAATGCACATAATTTAAATAGCCTGCTGTGTCATGATTTTAGAGAGTTTAGAGGAATTTAGTAAAGGGATAGCAAAGATTTTCTCACACGTTCCTTGAAAGTTGCATGACTTCTTAGTTTTAGTTTTGATGAGAGTCCATCGTAATATGATATGCTTTGTGAGATGAATGATGATCAATAGGCAGTGGTACGGCATTGTGGTAAACGGTAATTTAAGAACTTGTTTCTGGTTTATAAATTATGAATTTGTGAAAATTTCAAATATTGTCGCGCGAGATATGGTGGTTGTTTAGTTGTAGTAATTTTGAACATGATTGCTAGCATAGAGTATTAATTCACTCATTTTGAGAATTTGTTGTTTTTTAAATTTATCACGAATTTTATCTTCATATTTCAGATTTAAAATATATCTGATGGAACTATTTAAGGCTTTCTGCACCTTGACACGACAGGTTGTGTTGAGATCACACATAACCGATACACTGTACATAAAATAAGGCATAATTAAGGTTCTAATCAATAAGTTTTACACATTGATGGATTTACACATCAGCAGATTTCTGAATGCTGTTTGCGGTGGACTGCCTAAGGCGGCAACACTGTCGCCGCCACCCGTGCAGTTCGCCACTGTTTATATTAGCGTTGGAGCCACGTTTTAAGATGAATGGCTACCGACTTCGCAGACGAATCGTCCCCTTTTCCTAAGCCAGTGAATCAGTATTTATAACGTCCCTTTTATATAGTGTGAAGTAAGGTAAGCGATCAGAGCTTGGTGTTTCATTTTCTCCATTGTCCCTTTATTGTCATTAATACAATCCGTGCATACGTTATTTGTTCATTCTAAAAGGAGTTCATTTCATTTCATTTCTATTTTCCCTGATTAAATTCAAGTGAATCTTATTCGGTTTATAATTTAATTTCCCATTACTTTCTTGAGAGGCATTATTTTGTTTATTTCATCAAGTGAGTATTTCATTGAGTGTATTTAATTTGTTCTTTTCCTTTGGGCCTGGACACAACTCACTCGTGTTCCGTACGTGGGTGATTAGTAAAATAATTCCCCAAAGTACGTCACAATGCATAAAGCGGTGAGTGCACGTTCCCTTCTATAATGTCTGTTTGTGAAGTCCACGATAGATCATATTTTAGCACGATTCCTAAACCTTTAGTTTGTGTAACATATTCTATTTTGTTGTCGTTTATCGTCAAATTTGGGAAATCGCTCAGAGGAAGTTTTGCGCATGCGCGCGCGCGCGAGAGAGAGAGAGAGAGAGAGAGAGAGAGAGAGAGAGAGATGAGAGACGAATCGTTGGGAGATGACTGTTGTTCGCGAGTTTTGAAGGATGACTGACTCGGAAGGATCTGTGTGTTGTGGGTGGAAAGTAAAAAGAGGGGTGGGAAAAGGATATTGGAAAGTCCAGGATAGGGGAAAACCCGTAGTCAATGGAAGTAACCAAAGAGGTGGTGTTTCCATAGGTGACAGAAGGGCTTGAGAACGAAAGTGTTCAGGGAAACAATGACTTTCGCTTAGGGCTAGCGCGGACATTTTGGAGGTCGAAGACCCAACTAATTTGGCCTGACGAACAACAACAAAATAGGAAACAAAATTACGTGAAAAAGAGAGCCCGAAAGCTCATCAAGAGAAACCCAAGCAATTCCAGAATTCAAACCTCTGGAGTTTCACGTACTACCATTTCTCACAGGTTTTACCCGACAACGCGAGCATCCACAAACCTAAAAACATCGTGTCAACAGTAAAAATAAATAAGCCCCCTGTGTACTGGTTTCTTAGTAGTCTTGGCATGTGTTGGAGCATCTCAATGAATTCCGGAGCATTGGGCTTTACCACGTTTTACGTAAAGTTGTGGAAGTTTGTCGGAAGTCGAAAAGTCACTAACTTGGTGACGTTGGACTTGATTGGTTGGTAACGAGCAGGAGATCATAATCCGCTGGTGGAACAGAGCTCACTCGTATCTTTTAACTTCTGCTTGGGATTGTGTGTTTCCTCTAGTTGTCTCAACCCACTACATTTCAGGCCTCTTCACTCGTACCGCTCCACACAAGGCGCATTTTTCAGTCGCAACAAGCTCCACTGGCGGCAGTTGAGTTGTACAGTTCGCGAATCTTCGCGTTTGTAATAGAAGCCCGTCGAATATTTCAGAGGTGTTCTATTTCACGACGTCGCTCCGTTGAATAGAAAAATATGTCGCACGTTCGTCCGACGTCTGCAGGTCCTTTGTATTCAACTGCGGGGGAGAGGAAGCTGGGCTTTACTTCCGCTCGCTTAACTGCCCCTCACAACGCAATTCAAGCATACGTTAATTGCCTGAGCCTTTGGTTTATACGTTCCCGCTCTTACGGTGACAGTTCTCAATTGCCCGCGTCGAGAGATTTAACGCCCTTTTACTTCCCTGAGTTACGACTTTATTCTACTAGCGACCGGCTTCTATCGGCTCTAGGGCCCTTTCCTCCCCCTTCAACCAGCCGCTCGGCAGAACTGTCGACGAGCAGAAGTGATAGCTTTTGACACTTGATGTCAAACCACGACGTTAGCAATTCAACAGCCTCAATTCCGCGTTGAAAGGTTTAAGTGAAATCGTTTACTCTTTCAACTTTGAAATGAACGAATGACAAATTAATACAAAACTACGAGCATATACACGGGGAGACTGTGAAAACCACCTCGCTACTTTCCCAGCCCTGCGAAGAGAAAGGAATTTTATCACTTATTTTTTGAGTGATGAGTGAAGAGCGGCTGGATCGAATCAGCTCAAGTCTGATATTGAGATTAAGGCAACATTGGCCAACAACTGACTGTAATTGTATTATTGTGGTTGTTGGGCGCACGAAAGGAGGAGCTTGAAGCTGAGAAATAAATGAGAGTGGTGAGTGTGAGTGAGGCTGTATTGCACTTGACAGAATAGCGATATTTGGTTGAGTAAACGCGCACAAGGGACTCTCAATGCATGTGAACTGGTTGTCAAGTACTAAGTGGAAGGAGAGAGAGATAGAGCTGAGAGACGAATCGTTGAGAGAACTGGGAGAGCTGAACAATGACTGACTTGGAAGGAGTTGTCCGTTGAGAAGAGCAATCTATAATCAAGGGGTGGGAAATGATAGATGAGAAAGTCCAGGAAAGGGGGAAATCTGTTGTCAATCGGAAATAACTGAAGAGGCTTTCTTTACATAACAAAACGGCTTGAGGACATAGGTGTTCGAGATAGAGTTAGGGCTAGTGCGAACATTTTGGAGGTCAAAGACCAAACTAATTCAGCCTTCCAAATAGTGATCGAAACACCAACTTGATTAAATTGCGTGTGTGCTTAGTTTCAAATAAACTGACGACAATTATCATCCATGGGGAAAAACTAAAAGTAGCGAAATAAATTATCTTGAAGAAAATTCACTTTCCTAAATACGTAGCGGCAGTACAATAAGTTAACTACCCAATTAGGGCTTATTAACGTCAATTAGGGGTACCAAACGAAAGTCGGGAAGTCAAACTGCTAACCGCATAATTCCTATATAACACTAATTACTAACTATAACTTGTTACGAACTATCAACATGAACGTTAAAAAGAAACGTGCCGACAGCAGTCGTTAGTTAAGTGTGCGTGACGTGAGTAGGGACAGCTTGATAAATTCCGAAACCGAAAGTATCTGCATAGAACGTTGAGCTGACCAAGGTGAACTGAATGAAAGTTGCTCGAGTTTGGGCCAGAGAAAAGTTGTGATGCGCTTTCATTCTAAATAATTCGTGTATGTTTTTGGTCAGGAACAATCTCTTATAACTCCCCTCAAAATTGGACACTGTACGCTTCAATTCGGAGAAACTACGAATCTGCAAAAAAAAGGTTATGCCAAGTGGAAGTGTATTTTTAATTAAAATCAAATCAGGTTTCGTAGATTTGCAGGTGGAATTGAGAAAAAAAATGCTAAACGAAAAATGTCGAGAAATAAAATGGAGGGAAGAAGCATGAATGGGGGAGCTTGAAACTGAGAAATAAATGGACGTGGTGAGCATAGCGATATCCGGTTGAGTATGAGTATATAAACTCTGAATATATGTGAACTGGTTGTGACACACTAAGTGGAGGGTGAGAGGGGGGAGGGAGGGAGATACCGCTGAGAAATGAATCGTTGAGAGATCTGGGAGACTACTGTTGTTCGTGAGTGCCGTTGGATGACTGACTTGGAAGGAGCTGTCTGTTGAGAGGAGGAATCTAAAATTGGGGGGTGGGAAAAGATAGATGGGAAAGTCCAGGGCTGGGAGAAATCCGTTATCAATTGTAAATAACTGAGGAGCTGGGACTTCCGCAGGTAGAAACTAAACTTGTTGAAATAGAAAGGTGTTTGGGGCCGGTGAGTACTGTTAAGTGCGTTGGGATTTTGGAGGTCAAAGACCCAGCTAATTCAGCCTGTCGAGCACAGTGATTGAAAGTGCACACAGAGGACTGCTGCCAGATTCCCACCCATTGTGGTGACGACTGAGCTACTAATCGCTAACGAACATTTCGACCTCGGTATAGGCAGGATGCAGGAGTTTTAATCCCGCGACTGTACTTGATTTCCTTTTAGAGCTAATCAGGTTTGATTTCAAGTCGTCATTCCGACCAGTGAAACTGAATTATTCTACGCCCGCTCGCAAATGCGGCCTACTCTCGACAATTTGAAAACGTCTAGCCGGCTTTGCAGTATCCTGCGAGAGTCGTTCCATCCATCACCTGTTTGGCCGATCCATCACCTCCGTCCAAACCGGACCAAAACCGAGGTCCGAGTCCTCGAAGGGATTTCGAACGCAATTTAATCAACTCTGCCTCTAGCTCTTAATTATTTCCCTGGTATCGTTTTCCATTTCCTAATTGAAGCCCGTTTGACACTGAGGATCATTATTCACTGTTCGGAGGGAAAACTATTCCCTCGTTGTTTTGGAAGTTGTTGGGAGGAGCGGGGGGATAGGGAATGTAAATCGACTGGCTATTGCAGTATGAATTGGCTACCGATATGTCCTCGGCTAGAAATCGAATTCGACAAACATGGAAATTGATGGAAGTTAATGTGACGGTGACGCCAAGGGGAGGGTTGACGCAAGAATTGAGTGTCATTTGAAAGTCTAGGATTCGTCAACTCGAGGTCTTGTTGACGTTGGCTCGCAATGTGTGCCCTCACCTGAGATAAGTCCACTTTTCTTTGAGAGGATGCGCTCAGAGACTCACAACTATGCGTGTGCGGTGCTGTTAAAGACCTATTCATGATTCTGGCGAGGGCACACAGCCACAAACATCAGGCAGCTGGTACATGAATATAAACCGAGCAAATGATGCCACGCATTATACCACTTTCTTCAGCCCCACGTGTATCGAGTGAGTTGTAGTACTCTAGCAACTAATCAAATCTGTGTAACTAGTAGGGGGGAAATGGGCGAGCGAAACCGGAAATGGGGCTTCTGGCTCAATTGGAGTGGGTGAAGAAAACCACGCCTCGTACGCAGTTTTCGGCCACGCCCCCGACCAATAACGTTGTAGTACGTCCTTTTTTATCCCCTCCAACCCTCTCCCTTACCCCCTCCACCATATTTATTAACCAATCGTACTGTAGTACAACCTTTCTTACCCCCACCTCCGGGCCGAATTTCCGGAAGTTGACCACCTCTCTATCGGTTTGCCCCTCCCACTAACCAGTCACGTTATAGTACGACCTTTTTTACTTCCCCCTCCTTACGGTCTCATCCCACTTACGAATTTACTATAGTAGGGGTCCCCCCCCCCCAACAATAAAAACCGTGTGTTTGGATGACATCACTTTTGTACCAATTACGTTATAACACGTCATTTTTTCACCACCACCACCCCTCCTCCCCCCATCCAGCCTTCTCCCATGAGCCTCCTGTACTATAGTAGGAGTATCCCCCCCCCCACTAAGGAGTCATGTCCTTGAACGATCATGTGACCACTCTAGCGTCCCACAAGGATGATGTCACGTCTGTCGCTCTTATACCACATGTTTACGTTATTCTACTACGTTTGCTTTGTGAATCAGTTGATATAGAGCTCAACTATAGAACGTGAGGTGCTGCGTTCGATCCCAGGGAAAGACTTTTTTAAAAAATGACGTCATCCAAACACTCTGAAATTTTATTAGAGGGGGTGGGAGGTACTCCTACTATAATACACTCACC
This sequence comes from Pachypeltis micranthus, assembly GCA_020466155.1. Classification (NCBI taxonomy): domain Eukaryota; kingdom Metazoa; phylum Arthropoda; class Insecta; order Hemiptera; family Miridae; genus Pachypeltis; species Pachypeltis micranthus. The sequence goes on along the minus strand of CM035778.1, from coordinate 27,613,593 downwards.
AGGAGGCTCGTAGAAGAAGGCTGGATGGTGGGAGGGGGGGGTGTAAAAATGACGTGTTATAACTGTCAACACCGAAGCGTTTTGTTTATTTTTACACGCTGAAATCTTTTTTGTTTACGCAATAAGCCTCCGTCGACGTTGTGTAAGTGTTCGTGTGTGCTTTGTGCGCGATAAGCCGCCGATCTGCAGCAACTTGGATCAGCTTGGGTCCTGCTGAGACTCGCTGTCTCTCCCACCAGACACTTCGAGTTGACGGCACCTAGTGACTCAGATTACCAGCCGTAGCCAGTATTGTTCTCTGCGCAGTCATCAGAATCTCGCCAGACCACATCTCCATTCTTCTTACTATTAGATCGAACACGGGTCATCAGAATCCCGACGACATCTGTTTTCTGAACATTTACTGGGTCATCAGTATGCCATTGGTTTACTTCGTGCCAGTTTACATCGAATCGTTCGACTGCATCGAACCGTTCTCGTCATTATCTTCGAGTTAGTTGGGACATAGCTACCAGCCATTCTGCCGACGCGTCTCCCAAAGTGCATCAGGGGCGTCCAACACCTGCAGCTGCGAGATTTCGTTCCCTTGATAACCATTACGGTCTGACACTTTAATTTTCTTTCTTTTCTTTAATTTTCGTTTACATCTTAGAAGGAGCACCTTGTTTCACTTGTAACGATGCAAAGTAAAATTACAAATTAAAATTAATTCTTGTTGCCTTGGATGTTTGGTGTTTTCCCTACATCGAAAACCACATCTCTGGTAGATAACAATAACTTATTTGGTACAAAAGTAATGTCATTCAAACAATAGGATTTTTTGTTGCGAGGGGGGGGGGAGTACCCCTACTATAGTAAATTCGTTAGTGGGATGAGACCGTAAGGAGGGGGAAGTAAAAAAAGGTCGTACTATAACGTGACTGGTTAGTGGGAGGGGCAAACCGAAAGCGAGGTAATCAACTTCCGGAAATTCGGCCCGGAGGTGGGGTAAAAAAGGTTGTACTACATCACGATTGGTTAGTAAATATGGTGGAGGGTGTAAGGGGCGGGGTGGAGGGGATAAAAAATGACGTACTACAACGTGATTGGTCGGGGGGCGTGGCCAAAACGGCGTACTATAGAACGAGGCGTGGTTTTCTTCCCCCACTCCAATTGAGCCAGAAGCCCCATTTCTGGTGTTGTTCGCCCATCCCCCCCCCACTGTAACTGATTCCTGTAGATGGCCTGACACCCTTCTCCATGGCTGGTGCGGGGGCAAGTCCAATCCCCGTACCCCCGTGGAGATAAAGCGTAGGTGCCGGCAGAACGCCTCTTGGCAATTCTTAGGCTGCTCAAGGTGCAGCCAAATAGAATGGGTACCACAGGGGCTTCAGCCCGCGGCTGGCAGCGTGGAGCCTTTAAAGCGTGTCGCTGTCGGCCGTGGAGCCATGAGATTGGCCTCGTGGGGACTGTGGTTTTGATGGAAATCCCCCCTAGAGAGATGATAGGTGCTGGCTGGAGAGGGGTAGGCACCCTCACCAACGCCACGGGCGATGCTCAAAGCACAACTTACCATGTCTCTTTTTTAAACGTACTTGTTGAATGATTGGCGTGGGAATTGGAGCTTATCACCCAGAACCTCCACCGATGTTACCTGACATCTGTGGCCGCCATTCGAATCTTTAAATCGGAACCGTTCGTTCTTGGTAAGACCACTCGCCTGATGAAAAGCGAGGTTAAATAGGGATTATCTGTTGTCCAAGATTAATCTCTCAACTGGTATTTCAATCATCACAATTGTGAGTGTAATCTAACGTCCTTCAAGACCGCAAAGAAGAATCATCCATCTGAAGGAGGTTACATTGAAAATAATGACGTCGACGGAGGAGCCACACTAAGCTCGACATCTAAATCGCGGCCATCAATCTCTGCCCGACCTACGCCAGCAAATTGATTCCCTCCGATACATAACCCACAGCATTAAAGGTATTAGCCGCGATGAATGATTGACTACTGTCGAGAAGACCGTAGCTCCTCCGCCAAAATGTGTCCCAGGAGAGATGAGAGCAATTGGAGGGGTATGTGGATGGGGCTGGGACACGGACAGACGCACTTGATGGATAAGGTGACTCAGGGACACTACATTTCCTCGATTGCACATCTTCATAGAATCCTTGAAGTGGCGGTCGAGGAGGTGGTGGAGGGAGACGGATGAAAAGACGCTGTTGTGGACTGGAGTGTGAGGAGAGGGGCTCAAAGTACCACTTATCTGCTCGTCGCTCATCTTTTTCTCCAACTTTCCCCTTCGGCTGTTCAAAGTTCTATACATATTTTATGAAAAGAGCTCAGAGCCAATCCTATAACTTCAAGAAAACAGAAACAACCCTCGCCGTCTGACGAAAGATGGGGAAACATTAAAGAGAGAGTTTCTGCTCTTGAAACTTTATTGAGCTTTTGACTCGAACAGAACCGACTTCCTTTCAAATATTGGAACGCTGACGTTTTAGTAACAGCAGCCTCTCCTTCTCTTTGTGCTCCTACATAATGAAAAGTTGAGCCCGAAGAATCTTCCAACAAGCTCAGGCTGTCTGGAGTAAGTATTTGTAGCGCAGTGGACCCCGGGGATTTAGTTAGAACAACAAACAAGACCAGCAGCTGGGTTGGGAGGCCAATCTTTGCCAATGTGTCTTGAAATATGTCAAAATCCTTCAAAAAGGGGGAATCAACGCCTGTTCCCTTTAAATCAATTTGTTGGTCGTTCTGGTTGTGGTTTGTTTTCACTTCAATCCACGGAGTGAACACTTGAACACAGTTCCTCATGGTACCTTCGTGGAATCGGTAATGTTGCACCCCCAAACTGCGTGTACTGCAGGGCTAGCCGTGTCACCTTGTCGTACGGTGCGGTCTTGGTGTCTCGCAATGGAGAAATCAGTTGGCTAGCTTACGTTCGTCCACAACGTGTTGAATTCCTAACAAATTGTCCGTGCATTGCCCAATTTTCCCAGCCAGAAAAGGACGGAGCTTGCCGAGCTGAGGCCAGTATTCTACAGGGGCGGAGAATGAGGACACGGAGACCACTCCTAAAACTGGCCAAACCTGTGGTAACTTGTGGGCTGTTTTTGGTTGGTACCTCAATCCAACTGATGCCGGTATGGCAGGGAGGGCCTGCTGTTCCCGGGTTCGCTGGAAGGCGTGTCACTATGGAAAGCGTCCTTGCAGTCAATGAGAAGAAGAGGGGTGACCGGAATAAATAGTTAAGGATGGACAAGTGGTTTCTCCCCTTTTCACTCTCCATTTGTCCACCGTGCACTTAATGAGCAAGTCAGCGTGTAACTGACCTTTGATCACTTTGAGTGCTTCAGTGGATACTGTTCTGCTGCCCTTGGTGATCCATACGAGCGTAGCTGCTATTACTCTCATTTGATGACGGTGATGATGCTGCTACCCTTGACATTGATATGCCGTGCTTGGGGCATTGCCCGTGGCGTTGGAGAGGGTTCCTAGCCTTCGGGCCTTTACCCCTCTCCAGCCAGCACCTATCTTTCTTTGGGGGGGGGGAATTCCAGCGAGACCACGGCCCCCGCGAGACCAAACCCATGGCTTCACGGCCGACAGCGTCACGCTTTTGAAGGCTCCACGCTGCCGGCCGCGGGCAGAAGCCCCCGCGGTACCCATTTTATTTGGCTGCACCTTGAGCAGCCTAAGGACCTGAATGGGTGGCAGGCCCGGTGCCGGAATTGCCAAGAGGCGTTCTGCCGGCACCTACGCTTTATCTCCATGGGGGTACGGGGATTGGACTTGTCCCCACACCAGCCATGGAGAAGGGTGTCAGGCCGTCTTTTCGCGGCCTGAACTGCGATCCCCATTCCGCATTGGCGAGGACGGACTACTCTATATTCGGCCGCCCTCGCCCGCGCTCCCACCCAACTCACTCTAACCTAACCATCTAACACATTCACACATCCATTCAACCCTTAAATACATACACACTTCCCGATGGTCCAGGGCGGACTACTCGATATTCATCCCCCCTGGAACCATCCCTACACCTAACTAACCTACTCTATCAAAACCTATCATACATATACACAACACAACACAAACACAAACATTCACACTCATTCACTCATATTTACTTTCAGCCCTTAAATACAGACATACCGACGGTCCAGGGATGGGCTACTTGATATTCGACCATCCCTGGCACCGCCCACTCAGAACCACACACAAACACAAACACAAACACAGACTTTATACACCTACTCCTACTCCTAAGGCCCTGCGCACATTTCCTCGTAGTCTAATTTCCCCCCCTTGGGGCTACCCTTGACAATGGGACAGTAGCCAACCGCGCCAAAGATAATAGCCTTGTTCGCGGAAATGCCTTCAACAGGCACTCGCAGGTTCAGTCCAGCACGCCGTACCTCGTTGATGGGCGGGTATTGGAAGCAGCGCCTCGAGCGGTACTGCGGAGCACCAGACCACCACAATGCCCGCTTTCAACAAACTCAAGGTATGACCAACGCCTCTGACCTCTTAGAACTCGGCCCACAAGGCAGTTGGTTCACCTGAGGACAATGCAAACTCCACCGGAGCGTCTCGGTAACCTAAAAACGTTTCGCGGTAAACTAAATGAAAATCCCGAACGCGGCCAAGTGGTCTACCAATGGAAAATGCCAACTATTCGTATGCACGACGCCGAATTCCTCTTCCCTCCCTCTTCTCCCCAATTACCTCCAAAGCCCCGGCATAACCGGGTTAAATCGATTCAATAAACGGAAGAGCCGGGGCGGGGGAGAGGGAGCTTGTAGCAATTTAAAGTTGTGAAAATCCAATCAAGTATGCGAGGCGGTGCGTGTGCCACTTCTCTTTGACGAGCGATATAAAAGCAGATTCGGGTGGTGTCGAGGAGGGTGGAAACTTTGATGAAACGTTTCCAACGACGTTAACGCCCTTCATGGAATTTAATTAAAACTGATTAGAACAAAAGTTTTTACCCAAAATGGGGGGGACAAGTTTGATTTTAAAGGCGTCAATTTCCCGGGGCTTTTCGAATCGGAGGCGTTCAAGAGGTTGAAACGGAGTTACTTAATGCGGGGTGTCGTCTCAATATAAAGGAAACAAAGTTAGGCCATCGCTTAGGTCGTCGACTTTTGCGCAGGTGGTTTTTTCCCCTTGAAAATGGTAGATGCAGGTGATACCCTAACATCATGGGCCCCCCTGCACCACCCCCACGCCCCACAGCACTGGTCTCACTTGGTGTGACGTCACCAATGCGCCCCCACTACCCCCGCACAAAGCGCCGCAAGTTCTGCATTCGCCACCTCTTCTGGCTGAAGAATGGGCCTCCCAAACATACAACGGCGCGATGCCGGGAGTACATCGCATGCATACAAAAAACACATGCTCTGTCGTCTCTAGCTCCACCCCGCAGAACCTGCATACCTGTACCTCGCACTTGCCAATATTTGCAAGGTGGTACCTCGGCGGACAGTGACCTGTGAACAGGCCACATATGATCCTCATATCCTTCCTCCCCAGTGCAAGCACCTCGTTGGACCTCCCTCTGGAGAGCCAAATGAAGAGTTTTGACTGTCTAAGGCCGGGCAGCGCCTACCAATGGGCAGCCCTGCACCTATCCTTCCATTTGCCAACCCCTCTATGTAGGTGGCTCCTGGTAGCCTGGTAGTCCCAAAAAAGGGCTCGAGCCAATAGGGATCTGCTCTGATCCCTTCTTAGCCAACCTATCAGCCCCCTGATGCCCTGCCACCCAACACAGTGTTACACTGTTGTCCTCGGCCAGGGCCTTCAGTCCAGTCAGACACTCCCACACCTGCCGCGATGTAAGACAATATGAGGCTAAGGCCTCGAGAGTGGCCTAACTGTCCACCATGATGTAGATTCCCGGCTGCTTCAGTCCCCTTTACAGCAGCCGCTGCTCACAGACCGTTACCACAGCCACCTCTGCCTGGAACACTGTAGCCAGCGACCCCAATGGGATCACTGCTCTGATTCTCGGCCCAAAGGTGCTCCTCCTCCCCTGTATGATCAGACCCGAATCCAACATACGCACAGCCTGGAGGAACGCCAACCCTTCAACATCTATGTGGCGTGGAGCTAAATCTAGCAAGACCTCCTGTGCAGCCGTAGGCCATGTTGTCATACAGCCTGTAATGTCCAGACACGCCCTCTGTTGCAGTTTCTTTAGCTGCAACTGCACTGTTTCGTTTTCCACCCTAGTCCACCAGACCAGGGCTCTATAGGTGACTGCTGGCCTACAACTGCAGTGTACGGCCACCGGATCATCCCAGGCCTCAGCCCCCATGTCTTCCCCACCATTCTCTGAGCTGCCTACATCTCGCAGGTGGTTTACACACAGACGTCTTCAGACGAAATTATGATGTTAGAGAGTCGAGTCTACATTTATAACTAGAAATTTCACGCATTATTTCCTAAATAGGTATTTATTTGTCGAATTTAAAATAAGGTGTATGTTGGGCGCACGAGAGGGAGAGTTGAAGATCGAAGTAAAGAAACTCTGTGAGCGTGAGAACTGTATTATGCGTACAATGAAGTGAGTGGAGTTAAAATTGAGTTGAGCTCGTGTACAAAGGGGCGACACGGTTAGTACTCTGAACGCGTAAACTGGCGTTGGAAACGATATCGGAAGGAGAGTAGTGACTTTCATGAGGGTTCGAAGATGAGTGAGTTTTGGTTGGCGGTGTCTCTTGTGGAGAGGAGTCTTAACTTGAGGAGTGGGAAATAGATGGGAATGTCCAGACGAAGGGGAAATCCGTTGTCAATTGGAATTAACTCAAAAGGGGGAATTTCCACAGGTACAAAAGGGCCGAGGACTTGTAATTGTAGGGAAAATAATGACTTTGCCAGTCCCGTTAGAGCAGGTACAGAAATTCCGAGCTCAAAAAACCTGGACTGATTCGAGGCTTCTGTCGAACAGTGAATTTGTTATGAAAAAATGATAGGAATCGGTGAAATAAATTTCACTGCATTTACAACTTCCCATTTTATCCTGCACATTCCAAAGGAGTCATTCATTTCCAATGTCAATGTTTCTTCACTGTCCAGTAGGTCATAGTGAGAATAATCATCAAGAAAAGTTCTCGAGAGCACATGATGCTTGAAGTGAAGCACTACGTAAAATGTCAACATCCTGCTTACCCGTCACATGATATTTGTATTACGTTCAAAACGCACCGTAACCTTGTAATTCCCCATAATACGTGCGACGTACTCGGGGAATTCCTTTACAGAATTACCCGCGGACAGGACATGAGTGAAAGTCGTGTCAGGGCCCCAAAAAAGAGAGAATTAAATATACTCACTTGATGTAAAATAAACAAAATAGTGCCTCTCAGGAAAGTACTGGGAAATGAAATTATAAACCAACTAGGACCCACTTGAATTTAATCAGAAAAAACTAGAAATGAAATGAACTACTTTTCGAATGAAACAAATAACCTATGCTCGGATTGTATTAAATGACAATAAAGGGACAATGGGGAAAATGAAACTTCAAGCTCTTATCACTTACCTTACTTCACACAATATAAAGGGACCTTAAATACTTATTCACTGATTTAAAAATGGGAGAGATTCGTGAGCGATGCCGGTAGCCATTCTGCCGAAAATGTGGCTCCTCCGCTAATATAAACAGCAGCGAACTGCACGGGTGGCGGGAACAGGGTTGCCACCATCGGCAGCCTACCGAAAACCATGACATACGACAACGCTTCTATGAGTCTTGTTCAGCTGGGATTATCAATAGGTCGGCTTCGAACAATTTCAAACTAGAGAGGTTTGACCTTGTGCGTAGGTTAACTCCATTGAAATTACTCATTGCCCTAGGCTGCCATAGGATGCTCCGCCGTCACGTCCAAGCACACGAGCAGTCATGGCATAATTTCTTGATAGGCTCTACTCTGCTTCGTGCAAATACAATACAACTTTAAAGCTGGAGCGATTGAAAGATAATACTTGCTATCTGGTTATCAGGGGCATGTCTGAAAACCTGGTACAGCAGCGTGAGAGGTGGTTTTCTTCGCTCAGTCTAACCTGAGCCAGAACCCCCACGTCCTGTTTTGTACCCACTACTCTTTGTTTCCAACACACTCAATTTTATTTTCCTACGTGTTGGAATAATGTTGCAATTGTTACGGGGGGAATTAATATAGTAAATGGTATCGCAATAAGTGAGTCGGGAAGTACTACGATAGAAGCCGAATGCAATTCGAACACAGAGTTTTATCCTCGAATTACACTCTGGGAAGTTTTACCACACCAAACCGGGAACTGGGCGGGAGCGAACGAGCGCGGATGACACGGCGACGAGGGAACTGGCTCGGTTATGACTGACGGCAGCTATGTCTCAAGCGAATCGGAGCATTTGAGGTGCCCAGTCAGCACAAATGGCCGGGACGAGCCTCCTCTGAATGGAGGGGTTTGGTTCGCCTGGGTACAGAAGGTTGTGTTTTGGTTTGTTATTCATCCTGAATAGTACACCTATGTTTTCGGCCAGGAAAACGTTTTTTACAACCCACCTCCCCCTCTTAAAATTGGATGCTTTACGTTTCAAGACATCAGCATTTCAAACCTGCAACGCCCATTCGCCATCTGAGCCATTTTGTGCCTCTAACGTTGACTAAAAACTCGTGCTTCCGCACAAAAATCCCATTTGGTATCTAGTTGTGCCTGCCTGCTCAGCAAAAAATGGTTTGTAAAAACTAACGAGAACGAATTTTCGGTAGTTTTATCACAAATACGCTGTGTTCGGTATCGTTATCTAGGCGTTTTTAGATCCTGGGTCGAATGAAACAATTTTGAGAGGTGTACGGCTGCGTCTAGACGAAAAATAGTTAAATCACTGTAATTGTAGGTAACTAAGGTCTACTAATTGAAGAACTTAACTTCAGCGAAAGTAATCGTTTGTACTCCCTACCCCCCGTCTCATTAAAACTGCCCAGCTCGACTCGCAACCTCGTGCCATTTGCCTATAGGTGCCTACGTGCCTCTGTTTTCGTCGTTCCGTCGTAGCCAGGTCATGTTTCGAATGGTTTACTGGTATTTTTCGATGCTGAATTGAATGGGATGGGTCTCGGAGCGGTTCAAGAGAATAATAAATCGTTGTGTAACAATCTTCAGGGGTCTAGGGGGACTATTTAAGGCGCACAGTAATCTCATTCCTTTCCTTTCACCTCTAGTGGGTTTCCCCCGAGGTGCATGACCTCCTTCGATTCCTACCCCCTTCCCAACGCTCCGCCATCCCATTTAGCTTTCTCTTCGTATATAATGACCACGACCAACTGACTCTAGTACTGACTTAATGGCCAGGCGATGAATGCGTTCGCCTACAGTATCTCACTGACTAGAGGAGATAGACTCACCTAATAGATCTAACCCAATTGCTTTTTCAGATCCTCACGTTATCTACCTCATTTTCGGGCGTGTTTGTGTGCGTAGTTAGATTTTAACCTTTCTAAAGTTGAAACGGTACTTCTCCTAGGAATCGGATAATATGTATGGTTGTATAGAACATACACGCAGACAACTCTGCCTTTTTTAACAACATAATCACGTGTTCTCGTTCTGTTCCAGGTATGCATTTCCGCAGTATGACGTTCTTCGAAATTATGGTGGTGAGAACAATTTAAAAAATGTTTTTTGCATGCTGTTATCAGTTGGAATATACTTCGTTTGGTTCGCGATGGATTGACTCGAAACTGGCACTAGAAAAGAATATTATGTGTTATACTGTGTACGAGTACGTTTAGGTGAATACGTTGAGAAGGTTTTCGAAGCTGGATTTTTCTCAGTACTATGTAATAGCTAGGCCTTAAATGATGATGATGGAGCCTTTAAATGATGTGAAACTCTCCACCATAATTGGTCAAGAGGTGTGAAGAGCCAGGCGTATCATTCACTGCGGACAAAGTGGCTGTTGAGTAAGGACGCGAGGGAACAGTCGTCGCTTGGTTTGTGGGTGGCAGTATGGGAAACTGGTTGTTGGTCAACTACGACTTCCTGAGCCGTCCAAACCTGTTGTCCAAACACTGTATTGAAGTACGATATCAAACGCTCTTCCGCGGACCGCATTTCTTGAGCATGCCGTATACGTCTTGAGCGTGACACGTCGTGCGCGACCCACCCAATATTAATATTTCTCGCTCGTGTCAACTATTTTTGAGCCGTCGTCGTAACCAGTTTAATGATTACGGAAAGTATCGTAAATCATCCGCGTCGCTGTCTTATGCGTCCCCACGTTCCGACCATATCTGCCGCTGACATTCCCCTGGAGGGTTTTGAAAAGGGGAGCAGAGAAATGCGGAATACTGAATGATAATAAATGCTAAATAGGTTTCAGGGAACGTGCGTCACTGTTTGGTAACGCAATCGAAATTGCATGCAAAGCATAAAATGCACCAGGCGCATAGACAGCAGTTTGGTCGAGGGTTAACCGAGATATTTGCTTTCCTCTCCCGCATTGCAATCGTTTCATCCCCCCCCCCTCTCTTTTCCTCCGTATTCTTTTCCGATATTAGACCGTCGATTTGATGTCTTCGGAGTCGAGGGGTGAAAACCAGCACTCTAAGATACCACTTTGCGCCGCTTGTTCGGTTTTAAAAATGAACAATCCCTCGTTTTCCTGCGTGTATTGATATCGACGCTTAAGAAATATTTTTTGAATGACTGTCCAGTATCGCTAAATGGAGATCGCTACTTTTTCGAACAAGCTGCTGATCGGCGACTTTTGTGCGTCCTCGGGTAGACCTTGTTTGGCAGGCCGAATTACCTGGGTCTATGACCTCCGGAGCTGGATGCTTTGAGCCGAAGCCCATCGGACTGTGTTGGCAAGATCATTCGTAGTTGTTGGGTTTGTTCTCGGAGGTGAAGTTTTTTCGGAAGTGTTCCATCACTCAATTGAAATTACGTCGCCTCCAGACTGAGACCTGCTCTTTTATCCCCGGGGAACACTGAAGGTTAGGCGCAGATTGGTGAGTCCCATAATTTATTTCCTAGTTTGTGGATTATTGGGGGTGGTTTCTCCGGGTGATTGGTTTCCGGATCGGGGCTTCCGAGAGTAAACCCAACACAATATTTGGGGGACACTTTGCCTATGGTTTTATTATCATTAGATTACAGTTCACTTCATCGTAAGCAAAAAGGAGTGACTGCTTCCCCCTCATTGTTCTCAACAATAGGCCAAGGGACAAAAATACATAATAAGCATACAGAACTGTTCCAAAAGTGTGGTAGAATAGAAGTATTCAAAAAAACTTTTAAAAAAATTAATTGAGTGCTATTAGATTGTGCCGTTGATATTTTCCAGTTGTAGGAATCTTATACCTGTGTGTGTCAGTAAGTGTTCATTTATGGACGAGTGTGTTAGTGAGTAAGGTATGAATGTAATTTATTTGGTGGGGATGAGAATGAGAAGGAGATGTACGTATAAATAACGTAATGATTTACAACGAATGTAGGAGGAAATGTAACTGTGTGATGTAGCCAGGGAGAATGGAAGAGAGGGCCGCATGGCCCTAATTCTCCCGGTTTGGTAAATAAATTCATTCTTTCTCTCCCCCCTCTTTCTGTCTTCCCCCGCTCTTTCATACTCACCGTAAGTGTTTATGTGTCAGTAGGCGTGAATGTGTTGGTGTGAGTGTCATTTTATTTTGGCATGAACAGTGTTTTGTTATGATTGAGCTTTCTTGGGAAGAGAAATTTGTCGCTTTAGTGGAAAAGTATATAAACCAGTGGGGCAATGTAATTTTGTAGCACAAGAGGATGTTGTATATTGATTCCAGGTGGAATGGTAGAGAGGGCCTTATGGCCCTAATTTCCCCTGGTGGATAAATAAAGATAATCAATCAATCAAAATCTCTCTCTCTCTCTCTCTCTCTCTCTCTCTCTCTCTCTCTCTCTCTTTCTCTCTCTCTGTCTATCTATCCATCTATCTATCTCTCTCTGTCAAGCTCTCCCATTCATGCATCCAACAGACCTGAAGCACGTAATTTGTGCGTGAATGTGCACTGTCGATAGTAATGGCTCTTCAATGCTAATGACTCCAGTGCGGTTACCTCGTATATATTAATAGGTACCAGGCACGCATTTTACGTCCTGAAGTTCATTGACGAAGGGTTCTTGCAAGGGTTTGTTCGTGGACCAGCTTTCTCAGGACTTCTAGTCGCCTGCCAGCCGTGGTTCTGCTATACCTCACGGTATGCTCTGTGTTGCCATTTGATTGTTGCAGCTAGTCAATCTCAAAGTAGCTAGAAGCGCTTATTTTTGTGGAAGGTGATGGTAATTGATATGTATGAGTATAGTAAGGCTGTGCGTAATATACGGCGCTGCTGGATGAACCCGGGGTGACCGCTGACAGCTGGTGGAGGCATTGAAAGACCTTCCTGATGGAAAACAGGGTGGGACGTTGTACTAAACGTATCAGGCGTTGTTTGTCTGCACTCTTCTTTGTTGTTATTGGCGGCACCGTCAACATTGACGTTTATTTATAGTCACAATTGATCATTACGACTTTACAACGCTCACGATCGTTGTCCTCTCTAGTGGAAATGAGGTCTTAGGATACGGTGCGGTGGGGATTGAGGCTGAGACGCTAGGGACCCTTTTCGACTGCCATAGGCCCAATAACGCCGCTTATTAATGCCGTTACAGGAACGCGTCGCCCTGTGAAAAACGTCCCTCAAAAGAGAATCGAGCGTGAGCGTCTCGAATCGTAAACTGAGGCTTCAGTGAGACTCACGAATGTGCATGATGCCTCGAAACGAACGCTTATTACAGCAACCGGTATCCGGCCCTCTTTTAATAAACGGCATCCTGTTTTATGATCCCTCTTGTAATCTCCTTCAGCTTCTGACCGTCTCACCATTCAATTGAACCTCCTTGTGCGTCAGGTTATTCATTTTGATTCTCTAAACGCAGGAGCCACGAGGAGACGACTCTTCCTCCCGGTAGCCGTCGGTTTAACCTTACGGATCAAAAGAACTTAGCACCACTTTTATTCCTTCACTGCGCTCTCTTCAGCATTTGTGAATAAATAGATTGTTTGAGCTATAGTTGGCTTCAGTTTTCGGCAATTCTCTGCTCCCTTCAGCAAGCCTCTGAATTAGTACCTTGTTCGTGACGAACCATTCTTTTAATGCGACACGCGTCTTTGGTTTACTATCAGCTCTGCTAAATAACCTTTCACTGACTACATTAAGTAAAGCTGCACACTCATTATATCATCATGTGCAGCTCCAACGCTTGTCGCCACTGAATGGTCCAGCGTGAAATGTTCGGATCTAAGACCCCCCCCCCCCCAACCATCCCTGTCCTCCTCATACCTAACAGTAGTCCTAATGGTGTGGGCCCGAACACCAGGCTGTGTCACTAAATATTAAAATGTTGAGTGATGTCTGGTGAAGCCACTTTGGAGGAAATAGAATGTTTACGTCGGTGGACCCACAAGGCGCTCAAAATCCACCTCGAGATTCGCCACCAAGTAGTAGAAAGCATGTGACGAATCCCCATTGATTCCTACGGCACATAATGGACGAAATGACTTTTTCCACCGTGCACCGCTCAATTACAATAGATTTGAAATGACTAGTTCGAACGTTGGCCGTGGTTCTGTATTCTTTTACCACTCCCGGCAAGCATGACTTCCCGCTTTTACGACGAAAATGATCGTTCAGCTCAATAACTGGCACAGGCAGCACATTTGGAATTGCGATCCATTTTCCAAATCCCATGCCCTTGACTATTTTCCAAAAGTCCCTAGGTTGGCGTGACGACTCGAAAAGCTCGCGACAATATCTAATTTTTGCGGTCCTCGTGTTTCGCTTTAATTTGTTCCGCATTGATCTCAAGGTGTTCTTATTTGCATTCGTTCTTGACCTGAAAGAGAGAGGGGGAGGGAGTAAGAGAGAGGGAGAGAGAGAAAGAGAGAGAGAGAGAGAGAGAGAGAGAGAGAGAGAGAGAGAGAGAGAGAGAGATGAGTTGTGAGTGGCGCGAGCCCGAGAGACGAATCGTTGGGAAGACTGGAGACGAATGTATTGCGACATATATTCGATGACTGTGTATTGGGAGAAATGGGAGACGGCCGACTTTCGCGAGAACTCGTAGGTGAATGAGTTTGGGAGGAGCTGTCTGTTGCGGAGAGGGAAGTAAATTGAGGGGAGGGAAAAGGAAATTTGGTAAAGCAAAGGGAAAGGGAAAAGGAAATAACTGAAGAGGGGACTTTCCATTCGTAACAAAAGGGCACGATGACGAAGGTGTTGAGTGAAACAACGCCTTTCCGTTAAGGCTAGTGCGGACATTTTGGAGGTCAAAGACCCAGCTAATTCGGCCTGCCGAACATACCGCCAAAAGATAGTTTGTAGCGAAACGAGGTACAGATTTAAATCAGAACTGACGATACCGCCGCATTACCTAAACGTTATTACGTAATTTGTGCCTTCTGTTTTAGTCGTGTTCCTTCCCATTCCCTTTCTAAATTTAAATAGTTACGTGTCTATTTACGTATGTAAAGTACAACACACAACTCAAGAATAATAACATTACTCTCATGCAGTGTACGTTTTAATACGTACATGAAAAGATACCGAAAACCTAACGCGCCCTCCACACTTTTGATTGATTATTTCCAATTCAGAGTGATTTCGTACGTTTTGTTTTTTTTCTATCGCGTTAGTAGTGACGTTGGGCAACATACGTTTTGTTTACCGAGTCGTTGAGTGTTCCCGACGTGTAATTAATGTTCTGGTTGAAGTTTACTTTTCCCCGCAATTCTCCAGCGAGAGTTTATTCTCTCGCCGCCGGTTGATGAGGCGGCTCAAGAGGAGAACGTTAATTAAAATTTACTCAGAAGGGAAAGGGAAAAAATTGTTATTTTTCAGTTCACGGGGGCGAAATAAAGTTCGGATGTTAATAAAACCTTCCGAAGGTTATTACATTTTCATGGATGGAGTTTTAATGAACTCGGGTCGTGTTGATTTTGCGACTTTAATAAATAGGCCGATGTCGTGAAAGTTCATGGCTTATCGCTAGCTCAAGATTTGTTCTGAAAGTGAGGTGTGATAACGATATATTCGATTTTCTCGTAGATGAGGGAGGCACTCAATGCTGACAAAAAATACAAGCTACAAACGTTTTCAACAAATAACGCGTTTACTAAGCTTACAGCAAACCCTGGCAAATGAGAACACTTAAACGTCGTGTTGGGAGTCAGGTAGTGAGAGAATGAGGAGACTAACAAACTGGCAAGAGAAGGATATGTACTAATCCTGGTGGGACCTGGGCCCTTCGTATGGACCACAAAGAGCTACTCGCGTAAGGAGGTGAATGAGTGCGAGGAGAGGGGCTGGGTTGCCTATTGGCGGTATGTGCCTGGCTGACCGAAGGCTGTTAATCAGACTCCCCAGAGAGCGAACAAGAGAGATCCTCAGTCTGCAGTAAGAAAGTATATATGGGACACTGGCCAAGGTACCATCAACAGGTGCAGTGCGCCTCGATGTGCTTGAGGCCCCTCTGCTCTCAACGTTGTCTCGCGTTTTGGGAGAATGGCGGGAAAGATTTGAGGACGTTGCATACACCAGCTCCTGAGGGATGAAACAGGGAAATCATGAGGCTCACATGGAAAAGAAAGAGACTGAGTCGACATTGCATTCGTATCTCTTTGCACAAAAGACCAACCGACACAACTTGTGACACTAAAGCCCTAAAGTCCTGCTATTGGCTAATTTTTAACGCAGGAGGGAAGGTCTGCTCTTAGTGGTCCCGTAAATTTACTCCTCCCTATAGAGAACAAACTCAGAACCGTATAGTGCATTGCATCAATCCGTCATGACTCTTTGCAATGGCTGCTCTTCTTTCCTCTCCTCTTCAGCCTCTCTATAGCGGCGTCATTCCCATAAAATCTCCCATACTGTCGAGCAATTTAGGAGGTTAAGGAGCGGTCTCTCCTCCACGTCTTCATTCTTCATGCCTGCGAGGCTCTATCCCCGACTCAGCAATCCTCATATCCTTCCTCCGAAGTCTGAGCACCTATTTGGCCCTTCATCTGGGGAATTGGATGGAGATTGTTGGCCGTCTAAGGCCGGGCGCCCCCTGCCAATAGTCAACCTGGCACTTTGACAACCTGTCTTCGTAGGTGGCTACTGCTCGTCCTAACAAAGGGTTCAGGATCCTTCCTTCACTGCTCATTTTCTTCTATTCCCTGATGACCCGGCATCCAACCCTGTGTTACATCGTTGTTTCGATGGAATCACTGCTTTAATCTTCTTAATAGCCACGACAAGGAAAGAAAAAGGGCTGTGACTGTTGAAAGATGGCAATGTGAATGGGGAACAGGCCAGACAAGGACAACTGATTCCAGCAGTTCATCCATGAATCAGGTGACGTCACAGTGAGGTGGGTTTCTCCCTCTGCATCACTAGAAATAGTTCATTTGGCGTACGCACACGGAATTAGTAAGGCTGCAAGCCCAAACTGCCTGTACTGCAGGTGGATGATGCTTTCCATGCCACCGTTAAATGACACATTCAGTCGGCTCTCACTAGACGCATTCGCTTAGTTCATGTAGAATATGGAAGAAAACTGGCGGTGCATTGCTCAATTATCCAGTTGCGAATGAAGCTTGCCTCTCCAGGGATAGAGTATTGCAGGCATGATGAATGAAGACGTTGAGGAAAGACCGCTCCCTAATTGCTGGACAGTATGGGAATGGCGCCACACTGGAAAATTATTGTGAGGCTGAAGAGGACAAGAAAGAAGAGCTGCCATCGCAGAGCGACGTGAAGGATTGATGCAACGCGCTATACGGTTCTGGGTTGGTTCTCCACACGGAGGAGTAAATTCACGGGACCGCTAAGCCATTAGCGGGACTAATGTTAACGTACCTGTTAGGTGAGTCCGTCTCCTCTGGCTGGTGAGTTACTGTGGGCAAACGCTTTCAATGTAAAGACATCATCATCTGGCCGTTAAGTCAGTGCTGGAGTCACTCAGTTGGTCGTGGTCTTTATATACGAAGGGAAAGGTAAACGGGATGATGGCGCGTCGGGGAAGGTCGGAGGAGGTCATGTACCTCAGGGGGAACCCCCTAAAGGTAAATGGAACGTCTTGAATGATCTGTCAATTGTGGATCATTGCGCTTGCCCACAGTAACACACCAGCCAGAGAAGACGGACTCACCTAACAGATACGTTAACTTTAGTAATTTGCCTACTGGCGGACATAACCCAATTGCTTTAATACCATTAGCAGGTGTTTAGGCGCTTCCTCGACATTGGAGGAGCGGGGTTGGGCAGCCCGCAACGCACGCCCTTCACCTATTCTTTTCGGTTCGTCCTACTTCACGTCCGACCGTCGCCTAATGCGTGTACACCTCCGATCATTTTTCCTTTTATTCTATTTTATATATTCCCAAATTTTCCTGATATTTCCATTTGGGCTTGCCACATCATTAATTGGCTGAGCCGGCCACAACATACGCCCAGGTCGCGATTTCTAAAACTGCGAAGGAAGCTGCTGCCAGTCACCCAGGGCCCTGGGAAGAAGCCACGAGGACGTATCACCAGGTATTCCTATTTCGTATCCTCATTCACTTTTTTTTTCAGGGTTGTGTGGGGGGTTGCCGGGCTCTCTGCTCCGTTTCGTTTTTGGGAAAGCGCTTGGTGCCGATGTGCACTGTCTTAATAACAATACAGTCCTCTTAATTTATTCGTGCACAGCAGGACTTTCCTTATGGCGTGGGCTTTACTGTCATAATTTGTGGGTGCTCGTCTTTTGTGCAATGTAAGAGCAGCAGAGATACGAACGCAATGTCGACTCAGTAATCTCTCGTGCGTTGAAGAGTAATCTCTTTGTTTTCAATTTAAATATTCAAAAATCAATTGTTTTCTTCCTTCGCTAAGCCAGCGGAAATAAGGAGCACTTGTTTATGCTCTTCTGGGCCTACGATGTGGAGAGGGCGGATCATCGCAAATTGAAACTCGGGATTGGAAACAAACACTTGAGACGGGCGGAGAGCAAAAGAAGAGGAGACGACACAAAAAGCTTTCGGAGAAGAAAAAAAAAACCTTAAGAGAGTCGCAATGCATAAACAAGCAGCGGCCTAGGTAAATATATTTATAGAATCAGGAAACTTGAAGCCACAGAAATACGGCGCTATTGCTTCGAGAGAATATTTCAGCCTCCGGAGAGAAAACAGTTAATGTAACTGGTTGCATAATGTGCTTCTCTCGAGAGAAAGAAGAAAAAAAAGAGAAAAATCTCCGGACGTAAGAAGCGAATGCCTCGCATACGTTCTGGGATCAGGTTTAACTCTGTTTCTTGTGGATGATTCCGTCTCTAGGGGCCCACTTTTCTTGTTCCTAAGACAAAACTCCAGGTCCAAGATACTTCTATTCTTTCTGGTGAAGTTCGAGTAAGATTATTGACATTCTCTCGACGAGAAGTAGATCAATTTGCGTGTAGTACAGGGCCAATTGGTTCCCAGGGTTTGTTGACGGGTAAGAGTGTTGTAACTGAAAGAAGTGCGTTTTTGTTCAACGTACTTAACCCGTTAACCTACGAGGCCCTCGAATGATACGTTGTGTGTTATTTCAACGCTAGAAAAGTGGCCAATAATCGTTCATGGTACAAAGCTAGCACCTCCTGCAACGGCAAAGCATATTTATGGGCAGCGAGTCGTTTGAGCGCCTGAAGACGCTTGTCTTCTTGGACCTGAAGGTGTAGGCTGCAAAAACCCTTGAGGTAGCCGACTATCCGAAAAAATATATAAATAGCATTCTGACTGTCACTCTGGTGGGATATGCACCGCGGCGAAACGACCTGTTCTGCCAGCCCTGACGTCTCACGGGTGGATGCCTAACCTCCTCAGGAATGCCAGGTATCTCCTGCAAGTCTCCTTTTATGTCTACCCCAAGAGAAGTTGTACCAAAGATTAGCAATCGCTCCCTCTCAAGGCTCAGGCTCTGTGCCTGGACATGGTTGGGAGTTCCTCATCCGAATGGGTGGGATAGCGTAGGCCGCATAGCAGCCTGTTTGCTCATTGGTCGGGTTTATTGTGGTCGAGATTTACTCAGGGTCTTCCAAAATACTTCCTGCTGTCATGGGGGCGAGGGGTGGAGGGACGCCTATGTTGTGCCTAACAATGGGGGCTCCCATGTCTCCAAGTTCTTCCTCCGGTTCGCCCAGGCTTGTGCAGAACGGGCGAACCAGCGGGCAGCGGTCCGAGTGGAGAGGAAACCCCGCGCCGAGTCCCGTCGCGGGATCCCGGCGTGGGCCCTGGCGTCGGAGTAGAGACTGCAGTCAAAAAGGACATGGGAGGCATCCTCCGCCACCCCGACACCACAGGGGCACTCATTGAAAGAAAGCGTCTAAAGAATAAGAGCCGTGCATTGAATGCTCCATGCCCCGACAACAGCTGCGTTTCTGCAAATGTGGGGCACCACCACTTGAGCCTCAGCCGATCCTGCACTGAGGGCATAAGCTCGTGCAGGTGGCGGGCGGTGGTTCCCGTGTCCCACCTCCTCTGCCACTGGCTCATCATCCACTCTTTGGCCAGTGTGATTCTGCGATCCATAGATTCCTCACAGAGCATCTTCCAGAAGACCTCTGTACGACGCCAGGTCATTGGTGCCAATGTGGTGGCACATGGCGTCGCAGTCCAGCTGGAGGCCCGACGGCGGAGTGCCTGCGAGGATATGCAGGGCGAGGTGGGAGGTTGTGCGATACCCCGGAAGAACTGCCAGGAGCGTTCGCGCGGTCCAGTTAAGATGGCGCGATCCACCAGGACGCTGCGGCGTATCGCAGTCTCCTCATCCATGCCACAAACCTACATCGAGAGGTTTCAGCTATGCCCATAACATTTGTGTTTGTGCATTTTGCAGTGCCCGGTGATGATCCCAACCAGATGCCTTAAGTCCTTCCTCGCCATCCTCAGACGGTTCTGTCTTATCTTACGTGTTTCCTCTGAGATAAAGCCTTACTCCCGCAGCATTTCGGACTGTCCGATGCTTTCTTCTGGCATATTCTCCCACATTCCTCTCGACTAGTGACAGAGGTCGCTCGATAGGTACTGTAGACGAACTGCGTCTGGCCAGATAGATCCCCTTATGCCCAGGAATCCAATACACATTAACTCTATTCGCGTTTGCTAAGGAGTTAAGCCGCATCCTGCACTCTCGCAGCAGTTTTGACGTTGTGTAGTAGTTCAAGACGCTTGACTATCAGTCAGCATGTTGATAGTTCTGTTGCTGTAGCCTTTTTCGTGCATTATGATTGCC
Organism: Pachypeltis micranthus; assembly: GCA_020466155.1. Lineage (NCBI taxonomy): Eukaryota > Metazoa > Arthropoda > Insecta > Hemiptera > Miridae > Pachypeltis > Pachypeltis micranthus. Next base: position 27,593,311 of record CM035778.1, on the reverse strand, counting down.
TTGGCGATGATAGCATAGACCATGGCCTAGGGCAATATGGGCCCCACTCCTCCCAGAGCCACTTGTCCACACCCCGGAGCCTGTGGGTTTTCAGTGTTGATGCCATTAGGAGGCTGAAACTGACGACTTCCGCTGTTCCATAGGGCTCTTACTGGTCGCACATTTTATTTCCAGCATGGGCACTATGCTGAGTTCCGTGAACATCTCCATGTTCCTGAATGTAGCCAGGTGTCGTCTGTGGCACCTGAGCTATACCGAGCTCGTACGCCACCTTCATTGAGAAGGTCGAACAGCCAAGAATAAGTAGATCCGCTTACCCTTGAGTCTTTTTATCAGGATTTCTCTCTCCCAGCATCTTGGTGAGGCTGAAGTTAGGCCGTCCAATGTCCCCCTTGACGAAACCGCCAGTATTCCATGACAGTGAGTCCTTCTGAGTCTCGAACCCCCCCCCCTACCACCAATCATTCCCGCGAAGTAAATGCAACCACTGAATGGCCAGGACGACCTCCTCTTCTAATTTGAACTGCCTAATCGTTCCCTGGAGGCTTGCGTTGCCCTCGGTGGAAGCATTAGTTGTCAGCAAATGCCTTACCGCTCCCAGGGGTGCAGCTCTCTGAGTGTATGCGTGTTTAAAAGGACTTCTATTGCAGCAATGGGTCAAGTGTTCATGGTCCTGCGAAAGCTAGGCAAGCCTGTCGGTGCAGTTTCTGTACCTTCCTCCGAACTGCGTGATGGCTCGACGCCTTCCACCATACAGTTGAGGCATACGTGACACGGGGTCTTATCATCTCCTTGTAGAGCCATTCCAGGACATGCTCTGGTGTGTAAACCGCCAGGATAAGCTGGACAAGTTTCCTAGTGCAATTGTGATTGGCAACATGTGAACTCTGCTCGTAATTCGAGACGTGCTTTTTGAAATGGTGAACTGTGTAGTTCTCTTCGGTTTACCAGGTTCATTAGGGAAGCAAGATCTCTATCTCCTCCCCCCTCACCTCACTCTTTCATCCGGCGCTGCAATCTCTAATTGAGTTGCTGGTTGCGATTCTGCCGTAGATTTGTTTTGTCGTGTTTTATTGAGCTCTGTTTATGGCCTAAGGTGATAATGTGTAGCAAGAGGGGGCGACGGGGGCCCAAAGCGAGCGCAGACCATCGAAAAGCTTTTTCCTGTTTTATGACATTAAACTCGAGTCACAAAAGAGACCTGTTTCAAATTCAGCGAGTGAGTGCGAATGGGGGGGCCATTAGCGCGAAATACTCGACAAAAAGCCACGTACGTTCTCGAGACCTGGGAGAGCTCGCCTGAGTGGGGAATATAGCCCAATAAAAAGTGCCGACCCCTTTTTTCGAGGATCGTAGGAGGGATGTTCTGTCATATCCGGCTGAATCTATGGAGCGTTTGAAAGAGGGAAAAGGGAAGAAATAAGTTGCCGAATCATGGGCCCTAATGAATGGGTGGATGTACTTTGGATGAGTGGAGTCTTCATAACGCAGTCGGTGCCTGAAGCTTGGCTTGAAATGGGGCGGCTTGGATAATCCGAATGCGGTTTACCCCGAAATTTCCTTCTTCATCCTCTGCGTTCCATTTGTGGGAGAGAGTTGAAGGAAGAACCCCCCCTAGCGAGCAAACCTTCCCCTTGCCGCGCAGTTAAGAAGCTCTGCCTTCAAAGATATGGACGTCCTAATGAGATTGCTCGTTATCCGTCGAGGCTCATTGACCCCCGACATTCTGCTCCCTTCTCACACGCAGGAGCTCATTCTTCAGTTTGTCACGCCCTTCCCTTCTTTTATTGTCACGTCACCCAGAAAATCCTTCCGAATTGGATTCTTCGCGTCATTGAAATGAAAGTATCAACAACTGCCTAACATATTTTACCTCCAAAAACACACAGTTTGGCGTTTGACGCTCCATCACGCGTTTACCCTTCGCACATCATGATGTCTTTCTCTTTTCCTTGGTTCCTTCCAACTCAGTCGCTCCTCCAACTTTCTTGGACCTCGATCATGGACCTTCTTTCCATAGAAGGCAAAAAACGTTGGAGATCTTGATGTTGCAATGCTTTGAAGGAGCCTTTGACTGCAACCTCTCCAGCAAACATTATGGATGTACTAAAGGAAAGTCGACGTAGGACTGTTGATATCCCCAGTTTCCCTGGAGGCCTCGGCTAAGGACGTCGTAGCAGTTCTCATTGAATCAGAGGAACCTATGGTGGCTGCTGCTCCTCAATGAGCTTAAAGGCCGTGGGATAATTCCTCTTACTTCCCTCGTTGTTCGGCACAGGGCGAAATAGATGGATTTTTGACCTCAGAACGTCCTCACTGGCTCTATGAAAAGTCATTGTTTCCCGAATCACCTTTCTATCTCAACCCTTTTCTTTGTACCTGTGGAAGTCCCGCTGCTCAGTTATTTCCAATTGACAATAGATTTATCCCTTTTCTGGATTTTCCCGATTATCTTTTCCCACGCCTCAATTTCAGATTCCTCTCCACAATACGCAGCTCCTCCCAAGAGTCAGTCATCCTGCAGCACTGGGGAACGACCCCAGTTCTCCCAGTTCTCCCAATGATTTGTATCTCAGGTCTCACACTATTCACAACTCAACTCTCACTCTCTGTCCTTCTCACAACCAGTTCACATTTATTGAGAGTCCCTCATTCGCGTTTATTTACTCACACTCAAACTGATAGCGCTATTCTGTCAAGTCTAATACAGTCCTCACTCACACTCCCCACGTCCATTCCTTCTTAGTTAGAAACTCCCCCATTTGTGCGCCTAGCAAGCAATCCAGAATGACACCTTTGAAGGTCTTCTCAGGAGTCTTGTGAACTATGTGGACCTTATCCGTGCACAGTTCATCCACCAAATGTATGTAAACCCCCATCAAGAGCTGCGAACTGTCACTCAATGGTGCAACCACATCCAGCTGCAGGTGGCTGAGGAAAAAAGCTCAAATAATCCTCTTAAAGGAAAAAATAAAGGACTTCTATTGTGTTTTCGTCGTGCCCTGCTAGATGAATGGGGATTAGATAAATGGCAAGTGAGATGATGGGAATTCTCGTCAAAAGGACGTGGCACGACGAACGTTTTGGTTGAAAGTGGATCGAATCAGACCACTGGAAGAGCCAGTTTGTTACAGGACATGGCGTATCTTCACTTCCCTTCTCTCACTGACTCTCCATGCAAGAAACCATGCGCTGCTTCTGCAACAGTAAGCGAACCTTCTACCTGCTACCTTTCCTTCGTTTCCTCCTGCTTGCAAAGGACAAACAACAAGGTTTTTCGTTAATTCTCCTTGGCGGCACTAGGAAAAGCCCCACTGCAGTCACAACTGGGCCTTTTGTGTGGGTGAGCTCGAGCTCCCTCATGTTCTCCTAGTTCCACCCCCAGGGCCTGTGGAGTTGGTGTTCTCTGATGCGGCGCCCGCGATACGTCCCCAAAACGCAAGGCAACATTGAGGTCCATCCTGCGAACTCCTCCAGCCGCAGCTCAGTAACCCCAAGCACTCTGAGGCGTGCTGCAGCCATCCACTCACACGTACACAGTGCATGCTTAGCTGTCTATGCTCCACCTCACAGAATCTGCCATTCTTTACCACCGACTTGCCAATCTTGACCAGGTGGTTCCTTAGTGGACAGTGACTCGTGACACTTAACAGGCCACATGTCATCTGTATAATACCCCTCTCCAGGCTGAGGATCTCTCTCGTTCGCTCCCTAGAGTGTCTGATAAATAGCTACCCAGCACTTCTATTCCCACTTACCAACCTCCTTGATGATCAAGTGACTCTTGGTGCTCCTTACGACTGGGGGAAGCGCAGATCCTTTTCTTGGCAGTTTATCCATGCATGACCTGGCACCCAACACAGTGTTCATGCGTTTTCCTTTCCCAATGTCTTCAGGCCAGCCAGGCATCCATAAAACCAGCCTCGACGTGATGGTATAGGAAGCCAGCCTGACTGTCCAACTTAATGTATTGTAATAAATCAAATAACAACAAAACGCAACAATTAACTTCACGATTGGAATCTCGTGAGAATACTATTTTTTAATGACAACAAGGTAACAACAACAAAACAAGCAACCTAGCTACGATGTGGAGTTGGTTGACTCCACACTATCCCCTCCTTCTTTTTTCGGACGAACATTAGCCAGAGCCAACCTGTTGGCATGCAGACGTATTTTTCTTACTCCTAAGCGAACGTCAAATAGTACATCGTTGTGCCGCTTTTCAACGACCCACGGTCCCGTCCACGATGGTTGAAGTTTCGGGCATAGCCCACATTTTCTTTTTGGCTCATATACCCAAACCCAGTCTCCTCGTTCAAAGCAGGGCACTCGAGCTCGTCTATCAAACGACTCCTTCTGGCATTGCATGTTTAATTTTGCCTCATGAAGTGCGAACCTTCTCATGGTTTCTAGATTAGTTCTCAAATCTAAAGCGTACGTCGTGTCAACTGGTATTTGTTTTGAAGGAGGTCGAACCAATACCTCAGGAAGTCTTAAATCCCGCCCATACACCAACTGGGCTGGGGAAAACGCTGTTGTCTTATGAGGAGTAGCTCTGTATGCCATGAGAAACAACGGAATTTGGGTATCCCAATCGTCCTGGTGTTTATTGACATGCATGCGCATATGCTGGGTGAGTGAGCGGTTCAACCTCTCAACCAATCCTGCTGACTGTGGATGTAATGCAGTTGTACGAGTACGGTGGAATCCGAGAATGGCACCCACTTCCTTCAATAGCTTGACTCAAAATTCCTACCCTGATCCGTGTGTATCTCCAGGGGCACACCGATTCGACAAAACACGTGATCAACTAGAGACCTGGCCACTGTCTCAGCTTCTTGGTTTGGTACTGCTATTGCTTCCGGCCACTTGGTGAAATAGTCAGTGGCCACCAAAGCGTAACTGTTACTTTGTTTTGTCATTGAGAAAGGTCCAAGGATATCAACACCCATTCTGTCAAATGGTGCTGCAACAACCATTTGTTTTAGCGGAGCAGGTTTGATTTGTCCTGGGCCCTTAAACCGTTGACAATCTGTGCACGTTTTGCACCACGACCGAATATCTCTGGTCATTCCTGTCCAGAAATAATTCTTGCGAATTTTGGCCAAGGTTTTCCAAAACCCAAAATGTCCACCAGTGGGGCTGTCGTGGCTAAGTTTTAAAATGGGCTCAACCTTATCTGGGGGCACTACCAATTGTAGCCAACTTTTACCTTTGCCTCCCAGCCAGCGATGAAACAACTGCCCATTTGCCACTTCCAAAGATTCCCAACGATTTACTAGCAGCCGCATTCTTGAGTCCTCTTCAATTAGCTTTTCAGCACTGGGACGTCTGTTGCTATTTTTCCACGCAATCAATTGCTGAATAACCACATCTTCCTTCTGTAAATCGTTCTGCATAGGAATGATATGGATCGTATTGACATGTAGGCATTTCTCCTCTAGACGCTGGCAGTAGTCACAAGTATCTCCACAAGGCCTTCGTGAAAGCCCATCCGCATTTTTGTGCGCCTTCCCGATCTATGGATAATGGTGTAGTCATACGCTTGAAGTGCCTCAATCCAACGTGCCAGTTGCCCTTCGGGTTTCTTGAAAGAAGTCAACCACTTGAGCGCTGAGTGGTCTGTCCGGAGAAGAAAATGATTTCCGTAGACATACTGATGGAAATGGCTTATTGCGTTAACTACAGCCAACAACTCTCGGCGGGTCGTACAGTAATTTCCTTCTTGCCGAGAAAGTGTTCGGCTGTAGTATGCAACAGCTTGTTCCGTGCCATCATGTTCTTGTGATAGTACTGCGCCAATTGCGTGAGCACTCGCATCACAATCTATGAGAAATGGCCTACTCAAATCAGGAAAAACTAGAATGGGTGCTGATGTCATAGCTAACTTCAAAGACTCAAAACTCTGAGCACAGTCATCATCCCAGCGAAATGGAGTGTGAGTTTCAGTAAGCTGGGTAAGGGGTTTTGCAATTTCTGCGAACCCCTTCACAAATCGACGGTAGTAGGAGCAAAATCCTAGAAAACTGTGCAGCCCTTTTTTGTTCCTAGGCACAGGCCATTGTTTAACAGCTTGTGTTTTTTTTGGGTCAGTATGCACACCTTTGGAGGAAATGATATGTCCCAAGTAGTTGATCTCACGCTTAAAAAATGCACATTTTTTAATATTAATTTGTAAATTGGCGTGTTTTAAGCATTTAAATACTTGCTCAAGTTTTCCCAAAACTGTATCAAAGTCAGGTCCATAGACAATCAAGTCATCTAGGTAGGTCAATGCTACTTCGGATGGTATCAATTTCTCCATTAGACGTTGGAAAGTAGCTGGAGCATTGCAGAGTCCAAATGGCATGACTTTGAACTGCCAGAGTCCCCTTTGGTAAAGAGAAAATGCTGTTTTCTCTCGATCTTCTGGACGCAGAGGAATTTGCCAGTAGCCGCTCTTAAGATCTAACACACAAAACCATGAGGAACCTCCGAGTGCATCCAACAGTTCCTGAATACACGGAAGAGCATACGAGTCCTTTTTGGTCGCTTTGTTCAATAAACGGTAGTCGATACAGAATCTTGTGGATCCATCTTTTTTGGGAACCAAAACAACAGGAGACGCCCATGGACTCTGCGATTCCTCTACGACACCTTGGTTTATCATGTCCTGCAGTAAGTCATTCACAACTGTTTGCTGAGAGTATGGGATTCGGCGAGGAGGTTGCTTAATGGGTCTTGTTTCACCAGTGTCAATTTTATGTTCTACAATGTGTGTTTGGCCAAAAAGCTTTCCATCTGGAGGTATTGTTGACTTGTATTTCCTTAAAACAGCAGTCAATGCTCCCCACTCTCGTGAATTTGGCGTGAGGTCAGTTGATTGGAGAATAGAGAGAAGACAACTTTCTTTATCCCGTTCAACGCTAACTTGCAGGACTTTTTGTGCACACTGCCATCTGCGTTTTAGAGGAAACCTCCCATGTAATAAATCAAGAGTCGACTCTCTTATGTTAACACAAGCCTGTGAGTGACTAAGAAAATCCAGACCAAGGATAGCTTTGTCCCGAATATTTGCAATTTGGAAGCAGACATCAAATTTTTGTGTACCTAACGCAACTGGAACATTGCACTCTCCGTATAGTTGAACTTGCTCCCCAGATGCCGTCTGTACGCCTGAATACTTAGAGGAAGAGCATTTGAGTCCACATCGCTTAGCAACATCAGGCCTGAGAATTGACACAGACGCACCAGTATCAACCAAAAGGAAAAATGTTTTACCTGCCAATCTAGTTTCGACAAACAAAGCGTCAGCACCTGTTCGTGTGGTTCTAATGAACACAGAGAGGCCAGATTCTCGAGGAGTCTCAGGTTGCCCCTTTTCCTGGACTCGCGTTAGTTTTCCGACTTGGACATTCGTGCTTTCTTCTTGGGACATTTTGCTCGAAAATGTTCCCGTGACCCACACTCCCAACACCCTTCGATGTCTCTCCCAGAAGAACTCGAGCCTTGGCATTCCATGAGTTGAACTGATGTGAGGGCTTCTTGAAGAGAAGTAGGACGAGTAACTGGTAGCACTCTTTTCAACGTTTGATCCCTCAGACCATTCATGAAAGTTAAGAGTTCACACTTGTCGATTGAGTTTTTAAAAACACTTTTATTTACAACTTCACACAACAGACAGAAATACGGACTTGATGGAGCACGGGAAGAGACTGAGGATGCAGGCGCGCAGGCCAGCTTTTATATCCTCCGGATTGTTAGTCAGCAGGTTACATCGTTGACGCAGCATAATTCAGTTACGATCAGCTATTACATGATACATAACTCGTCCCCTGAGAATGAAATTTTGGGATGAAATTTGAATACATAAGGTTGTACAGATAATACAGAGTACATTAAGGTGTTTAAAATGATAGTTACATCGATAAATATCTACGATGAATTAAATTACAATTTCATCAGACCGTGTGTACAATTTGAAGCGTGGAATACGGAATAATAATGACATTATGTTAATAGTGAATGATTAGGGTGAATAACAGTACCATAATAATATATAATAATAATAATAATAATATTTACAAAGGAGCAACGCATATGTTGTACAAATTCATGCCGCATTTATTTCATGTTTACGGATGTTCCTATAATATTTAACGGAGTTGTGAACTAGCAGAGAGATTATTAAGATGTACAATGTTATTGTCCACATGCTCGGTACAGCATACGACTTAATATCAAATGTTCTGATTGGGCGAATATCTTGCAGGTTTATGTTATCCAGTCTCAATTCTTTTAAATGAATTTCCTTGTCGGGTTGTTATGACTTGCTGAGATGTAGGAAACATCTCCGATTATCTGGGGCTTACCAGCTAGTTCGTTATGAGGAGCAAATAGCGTTTGATTTTTGTATAACAGGTGATGTTTACCCGGTGAGGCCAAGTAAACTCCATATAAAGTTCTGGTTTCGAATCCATCGTCATTTATTATGCTGATTTCATCACCTTTCGGAAAGTAAAGCAGATACCTATTGATTTCGGTCATCAACCGTACCTGATTGGTGTCTGTGACTAGATTGACAAATTTACAATTTGCTGTGGATCCCGTAGCCAGGAATTCTAGTTCACATTTAGGTTTAACTGGTGACACTATATAGTTGGGGCACAATCGTATGTGGCCAGGGTACATGGTTGAGAAAGAGGGTGCGTATCAGCTTCTGACTTGAGGAAATAGTTCATTAATGGTATAACTGTTACAGTTTCTGAGTTTACCACGGTAGGAATAGGTTCTAAGTAGTACATTTCGTAATCTACCGGATTGCATATCGGGATGTCCAGAAAATATACAATTTCTTCGATACCTACGAAGCACCTAACCTTAATGTAAGATTGAATTTCAAACAAGTTTTTGCCATAGAAGTCCATGAACTTGTTTCCGTAATGTTTAGCCAGTTTGGTGAGCTCAGAAAACAGCAGGTGGGGTTTGATTACGCTCGGATGCAACGATCCGGTTCTGCAGGCAGTAACGGAGGTTTCTAAGTCTTGTATGGTGTTAAGAATCAAACTGAGAACTATTTGGTGGTGTTCAAGTATTGATCTAGTTACTGACAAGGTGAAATATTTTTGATGCCTTAGGAAGTTCAACTCCTCCTTAAGTTCTTTATTGTTTTGGGCGATGGTTCTTATCGTTTCGTTAAAATTCTTTTGGACCGCTACATTGATGGAGTACTGGGCTTCCATTTGTGTTTGGAAGTCCTCCTGATTTTCTTGTAATCGTGCTAGAATGGAGTTGTATCGTTCTTCGTCTTGTGAGTCTAGATTTCCGGTAACAAATTTTACAAGGGATCCTAATCCGTTTATGAGTCCACGTTTATTTCTGTTAGGAGTCAGTGGAATGTGTATGTCGTTTAGTTTTTGTTTGATTATGTCGAGGGTAGAATTTACTGTGTGTAAGAGAAGTTGTACGTTTTCGAAGGACGATTGGTCGGCCTTAACCGTTTGTAATGTTTCAAGGTAGGTATGTTCGAGAGCTCGAAATTTGGAGATGAGTTTGGTCAAGTCGTAATGGTGAGTCAGTGTGTGGTATCCGTCGATAATTTTTGATGGTCCAAGTTTGCTTGCTAGTATCCCAGGATTCGATGTTATGTTTGTTATGAACGTCCCGTTACAGGAGGCCATTATGAGGAAAGTTAATCTGGAACATTAGATTAATTCTGCTTTTAGGATTTCGAAGCACATCTCTTCCCTAATGGTTGGGATTTCGGGAATTTTGTTAATTGTGTTGTCGTACGTCAAAGTTTTGGCAAATCGGCACATGAATACGCCACAATCATTGCCATTTTGTTGTTGAGGGTGTCTTTGAAAGTCGAACATTTCCAGTCAGACATATCCATTGGAGTCCCTTTTTTGGCGAGGTGTTCATGTTTTAAATATTCTTTGACATCGCAGAGAATGTCTGTTCCGTCCATATTTAGGGAATCGTAATAGGTTAGTTCCTTTAGTCGATTCTGAACTGTCACTAGTCTCCAATGGGAGGATTTGAAGATTGGGATTACCACAATGTCTTTGCTGAAAAGGTCCGTTCGTCTGGTGTAATTTTTCACTCGTTCGTATCCTCCGGCTTTAGAGGACACATACAGGAAAGTGTTAAAGCAGAACGATGCAGGAAGCTTCTCGTTTGATCGATTCCTTTGATCGATTAGCTCCATGTAGAAGTTAATTACCTGGTCGTTCAGCCAGTTATCACCTTTGAGAGTGATAAGGTCGGTTCTTGTTATTTTCAAGCCGAATTTGGTGGCTAGAACTTCCGTTAGGTCCAAGGTTTCATCCCATGCATTAGCCGTGGAGTCGGTGTACTTCTTAGGACGGCGTACATTGGAGAGGTGGATTTTCTCCTTTGTATTATGGTGGCGTGGGACAATCAAAGCAGTTTTGAGTTCAGGGTTTATGGATTTAATCAACTCTTTATTGAACTTAGGTTTTGTTTTTGATTGCTTTTGGACCGTTTTGACATACACTTCTGGAGGGATTGGAGGGATTTCTTCCCGGTTTTCGTTCTTTTTAGCGATAACTTTCTCCTTGTCCATATGTAATTTCTCTCTCATTTGAGCGTACAGGATCTTCATCTTCTCCTTATGAAGAGTAAGATAGTTGTTGACGAGAGCTTGCTCTACGTTTAGATCCAACAACGTGTCCTGGTTAAGGTGACCATAAAGGAGCTCAAAGGGTGTCATTTTGGAGGCGGCGTGAATGGAATTGTTATATGCCAGAACAGCATATTTGACTTTAGTTTTCATACTGTCCTTCTTGAACTCGCTACGTTCGTTGAGGATTCGGACGTGTTCAATTAGGGTGGAGTGAAAACGTTCTATCATTCCATTGGAATCTGGATGTTGAGATGCAGTGAAATGGATGTTGATTTTGTGCAGTTTCATGAATTCCCTTACTAATGAGTTCTGAAATTCGGGACCATTATCTGCTACTACATTCACTGGTATCCCATGGTTCGAAAAGTGGTCTAGGAGAGAGTTTACAATGTCTATCGCGTTTGAGGATTTTAAGTGGTATGCTTGGGCGTGTCTGGAGAAAGAGTCGATTATTGTCAGAAATTTGGAACTTTCGAGAGTCATTTTGTCTATGTGCACAGTTTCTAGTGGACGAGAGGCCGTAGGGGTGGTGTTGTACTTGACTTTGAGAGGGTTCCGATCATATTTGCATCTGGTACAAATAGTACAGTTGTTAATGTATCTTTGGATCGTTTCTCTCATGTTTGGCCAATAGTGAGATCTTTTGATGTGTTGATGTGTTTCCTCTATACCACGGTGGTTAGTGTTGCCTTCATGGTATTGTTGGATGAGTTCTGATCTTTTTGTCTCGTCGTGTACGTCTTCCAGTTTTGTCAAGTATTTAGTCATTTGAATTTCAGAAAAGGTGAAATTCTTGGTCACAATACTGACAAACTGTTCGTAAATGTCCTCTTTAAAGTAAATTCCGTATTTAATTCGTGGTAGTACGTACTCTTTCACAAATTTGATCAACTCTGCCTCTATGTTTGACTGTGAGAGGGAGACAGTAGTCCGGGTTTTGTTGCCAAAGATTTTTTCAATTTTAACTGGGTTTTCGACAGGGAACTTAACAATTTCGATAATTATTTGATGGTTGCAATTGTTGATGGGTTCGTTTTTAATTGAATGGCTACAATAGCATGACCTATTGCGTTCGAGTGGATGGTACTGCAAGGGTTGGATTGAGTTTCTTTTGTGTCTGTTTCGTCTTCAGAGTCAAAGTTCGCTATTATAGAGTCGGGGTTTCAACATCTTTGTCTGTCAGTCGGAGTAATGTTTTGGGTGTAAGTGCGTCTAAGAATGTGTCCACTGCTTTATCGGCGTCTTCAATGTCGTTCACAGCCTCGTCATTGTTATTTAACAATTCGATACGAGACAGGGCATCGACATTTGAATTCAGTGAGTCTTTTGTATTCAATGTCGAAGTCATAAGCGGACAGCTTAGTTCGCCATTTGAATAACTTAGAGCCTGGCTCTTTTATCGAGTAGAGCCATTGGAGAGGGCGATGGTCTGTGTGTATTATGAACTTTCGTCCGAAAATGTACGGGCGGAAGTGCTGAACGCCCCAGACAACTGCCAAGAGTTCTCTTTCAATAGTTGAAAGACGTCTCTCCGATTCGCACAGCGTACGGCTGGCATACGCTATTGGGAGGTCTGCTCCGTTTGTTGTTTGGCTCAAAACAGCTCCAATTGCGACATTGCTCGCGTCGGTGGTTAGATGAAACAGTTTAGTAAAGTCCGGGTATTGGAGTATCGGGTCGTTCGTTAGTATATTTTTGCAGGTTTCAAAGGAGTCAATGTAGTCAGGGTCTGTTACGTCAATACGGCATCCTTTCTTCAAACAGCGGGTCATGGGCTTCGTGATTTTAGCAAAGTCTTTGACAAACTTTCGATAGTAGCCTAGTAATCCGAGGAACGATTTGATTTCTTTAGAAGTGGTAGGAATTGGGTATTTCGTGATAGCTTCGACTTTGTCGGGGTTTGGCTTAACTCCATTTGGGGTGATGATGTGGCCCAAGTACGCGATTTCCTTGCGTAGGAACTCGGTCTTGTCGAGCTGAATTTTCAGGTGGGCCTTGCGCAGTCGTTTAAACACCTCCTCGAGCCTAGCAATATGTTCGGTTAGCGATGTACTGTAGATGATAATATCATCCAAGTACACGCAACAGTACTCATTAGCAATCCCACGTAGTATGTTGTCCATCATTCTTTGGAACGTACTAGGTGAGTTGCGTAGACCAAACGGTAGGCGGTTAAATTCGAGGTGGTAGTTCGGTGTACTGAACGCAGTTTTCGCCATGCTGCCTGGGTCCATTTCAATTTGGTGGAACCCACTCTTCAGATCGATTATACTGAAGTATTGGCAGCGCCCTAATTTATCAAGCAGCTCGGAAATTTGGGGAAGCGGGTACCTATCCTCAATCGTCTTCTCATTGAGTTTCCTGTAGTCAATGACGATTCGGAATTTGGCTTTGCCGCTGGCATCAGGTTTCTTAGGGACGATCCACAGAGGCGCGTTCCAAGCGCTGTCACTATGCTTGACGATGCCTTGATCTAGCATCTCCTCTATCTGTCGATCGACTTCCTGACGGTAAATTTCCGGGAACCTATAGTTTCGAGCATACACGGGAACCTCGTCTGTAGTCCTGATCACATGTTTGACATTACTAGTGAACGAGAGGGGTTCGCCTTCCCTATGGAACACATCAGAGTATTTGGTGACTAACTCAATGATTGCAGATGCTTCTTCCTCGTTCATGTGACTCAGACGCAACATTGACAGGTCGAACTTTTCATTTATTCTGCTGTCGGTGTGGTTGTTGAGTGGTTCCGGGTTTTCTGAGTTGGGTATGTCACCAATTTCGTCTACCTCAACTGGGGAAATTTGAGCAAATTTATCCGGTTTGTCCATTGGGTTCAAGATCTTTACATGAGTCTCATGATTTTTGACTCGTACTAAACATTCGGGGACTTCTAAAGTGCCTATCCTCATGTAAGGGAGGATTGCGTCACCGTTTTTCATGTTTCGTACTCGGATCTTGACTTGTTGGATTGATCGGGCATTTATGTGATACGTTTCAGCGGACTCGGTACTTAGGTAGCAGAGGGGGATCTCAACTTTTGGGGTCTTCAAAAGGTGGTTGTCGAGATCAATGGAGGCTTTCAAAATTTTAAGATTATCTAATCCTATAAGGAGGTCGAATTTGGAGTGAAATTGGAATACGTTAAATTTTAGATTCAGGTGACGTTGATGGAAAATTTCGCCACACGGAACTTTGGTCGTGAATTCGCAACGTGAGGAGCCATGGGCAGTCTGCACGATAAATGGTTCCTCGCGAAGTTTGTTCGGGAAAACGGTTTCGGCGATTTCAGGGTTGATGTAATCTTTCGTGCTCCTGTATCCACGAGGATCTTTAACTTAGATCTCGGGAACATGATGTAAGGGAGTTCACTTATCGTTTTGCGCTCTATATTCATCAGCTCGAATTCGGGGACTCGAGGCTGGTTTCGCCTAAAAATTTTCGTCTTCCGGCAGTTCGCGTGGTGCTTCAAAATCACAGTTCCCATAATCATCGTCATACTCGTATTCTGGGGACCATTCTGTGTCTCGTCTGGGCACCATCCGTGGCCTTCGTCTATGTTATGGAGGTTAGGATTTGTTGTGCGCCAAGACATCGGTGTTGGTCTCATAGTCCCTGAAGTTGGGGTATGAGGATGTTGATAGTTGGGTCTAGGACCAAACTGGGAAGGTGGATTTGGTTTTGGCGGTTGAAGAGGAGAATTCTGTGGTTTTTGGAACTGAGGGTTCCTTGGGAATTGATTTTGTGGTTTGGATAGAGGTGCCTGATTTTGGTATTTGTGGTTTTGGAATTGCGGTCTGTTATTGGTGTATTGTGGTCTGTGTTGGTTTTGTGAGTTCGAGTAGTTTTGGTGAGGTCGGAAAGGTCTAGCATGTTGTGGTTGATTCGGGGAATGATGTTGTGGTGGTTTAGGTTTTGTATGAGTTGTTAGTGTCTGGTAATCATTCGTTAACCAGCACAATGCAGTACCTAGGTCAGGAGGTTGGCGTGTCCTTAAAATGCTGCCTAGCGGTTCTCTAATTTGGAGTAGGAAACATCTGAGCGCCAGTTTTTATAATTTTCTATTAGGATTTTAGCATTGTCGACTTTGTGCGTTTGAAGGTAGGCAATGAGCAAATTTAAAATTTTGTTGATTTTGTCATAAAATTTGAAGGCTGTTTCTCCTTCCGATTGGCGTTGATTAACTAGCTCGATCACTAGCGTTAGGTCATCCCTACGATCTGAATAGGTGTCTATTAGGGCTTGCTTTATTTCTTCGTAGGTAGTCAAATTCGCGGCAAAAATTTGGTCTGCAGCGGGTGAGTGTATTTTTGCTTTTATTGAATTTATTAATACAGTGTTGCGGAAATTGTTGGGGTTTTCTTTATCGAAAAATCGATCGTGTAATTGTTGCGTGACTTCCAGGAATTGATTGAGGGTTTCGGGAACTCCTGAAAAATTAGGGATTAGGTCTAAGTATTCTCGTCTAATTGTTGGGCCTTCGTCATCATTCCTCCGCGTCTGAGGGTTTATTACTTGGCTGACAAGTAGGTTTTCCACTAGGGCGGAGAGTTGACCAATTTGTTGGGTTTGAGAATGGATGATCCCTACGTAGTCTGTTGGTTGAATTGGAATGTGTGTGGAGGTTGAGGATTGGCTTTGGTTTTGCGCGAGTGTTTCGTGATTGTTCATGGTTTCTTCTTGAATGGTCGGGAAGTTACCGGGAAAGAGTCAAATTTAGCCACGGAAAACTATCGTGGGTAAATTTCTTGTTGTGTTTCGGAATTTTGGACTGTGTGAATCTACGTTGATCCTAGAGAAATCGTCAAATTTCATACAAAAATTTCATTAAAAGTTAGAAAATAGCTTACACTAGCATGCGACAAATATGTAAATAGGTAGGAAACAAAACAAGGTTGAGTCTTATGTTATGATTACGAACTAATTTGCGTCGTTGGAGCAGAGCCGTTGGGGGCTGCTGGAAAGAATGCTGACGAGACGTAAAGGGTCGGTCGGTCGTTATCTCGTTTCTTCAACGGTTTTTCTCCGACGGTTACTTGTATTAATGAGTCAAGTCGAAGGGCAGATTTACTTTCGGCGGTATTTCGACTCGATCAACAATGAATATCAAATGTTCAAATTCACTTAGTTTTCGTCTTATTGACAATTGAAGTTTTCGTCTTATCGACAATTGAAGTTTTTCGGTCAAGAGGGGGAATTTTTCCACGGTGTCTCTTGATGGCGAAATAAATTAAATGATGATTTATCACTGACTTTACAGTGTTTAATTTTAGGCACTTATAAAGAAAGAAACAAGTGGGGGTACGAAGACGGTGTCCACTTGAAGAGTGAGGGGTGCTAAAGCAACGGTGTCTCACTTGGAAAAACCCGCAGGGTGGGCAACGATTTTTCCGGAATTACGATTTGAAGGTTTAAAACTTGATTAATATTAACTCACAGGAAGGTGCCTTGTTTCATCCCGTGAGGAGTCTCTCCCGTAGAAATTCGTCCCTGGTCCTTGTTGGTGTACGAGGTTGCGCGTTCCGCCGATTTCTTCGATGTACTTTCTCAGAATTCGGTCACGAATCGCGTCCTAAGTTGACTGCGCCAGTTAAGAGTTCACACTTGTCGATTGAGTTTTTAAAAACACTTTTATTTACAACTTCACACAACAGACAGAAATACGGACTTGATGGAGCACGGGAAGAGACTGAGGATGCAGGCGCGCAGGCCAGCTTTTATATCCTCCGGATTGTTAGTCAGCAGGTTACATCGTTGACGCAGCATAATTCAGTTACGATCAGCTATTACATGATACATAACTTGAATACTTGTAAGGCCATTTCTTCCTTGCATCTTTGAGGCCAATCAGGGACGGCAAATCGAACAAGGCGTTCTATTTCAGTAGCAAACTCTACCACATTTTCGCCAGGATTTTGTTTTCGACTATTTAGTTCAGACTTCCAACGTACGGATAAAAACTTTTGCCCAAACCGATCAGCCAAAGCATTAACTAGATCAGTGTAATTGGTTTGACGAGAGGGTGGCAATGCAGCCAAAACCACTTGTAGTGCTGCACCTCTCAAAGAAACGGCTAGTTTTTCACCAGTTTGTTGTACCGTCCAGCCATTAGCATTAGCAACAATCATCAAATGACCAAGATAGTCCTCCCAAAACGTAGTCCCATCATAGGTCATTAAAGGTGCATCTTGTCGAGAACTAGGTACATGCATTTGTTGGGCCACATTGATACCAGCAGGTGTAGAATTATTAATTCGAGTGTTTGCTAACTCCAACTCTCTGATTCGGCTCTCATACACAATTTGTTGCTCTCGTAGCCTAGTGAGTTCAAGATGCAAGGTCTCCAACCGGTTCGACTCAATTCCTTGGTTATTAGAAGTCGAACTTCCACTTACCGTTGCTTGTAACTGCAAAGGTGGCACGAGCGGGGAATTGCTCTCTAAATTATTATTCGTACTTGTCAAATCGGATTGCACTGAGTTGTCGCATATTTGATCAGGCTCTGCATCAGCAGCTCGACATCGAGTAGTCACGGTCCGTCGTGTAGGAGGCATGTTTTCTTTTCTATCCCGGACGGGCCCCCAATGTAATAAATCAAATAACAACAAAACGCAACAATTAACTTCACGATTGGAATCTCGTGAGAATACTATTTTTTAATGACAACAAGGTAACAACAACAAAACAAGCAACCTAGCTACGATGTGGAGTTGGTTGACTCCACAGTATATTCTTTTCCGCTTCCGGCCCCTACACAGGAGGTGCTGCACGCACACTGTCACAGCGAAGAGCTCTGCTTGGAAAACTGTCACCAGCGCACCCCTTGGTATCGCTATCCAGATCCCTGGCCTGCACCCACGTGAATAGTTAGGTGGCGAAGTGTGATGATGGCTGGGAGTGTGGAAAAACCGTCTAATGTGGGTCCCTTCTCTATTTGTGATGTTGACCCACGTTTCGATATAACGAGCAAAGTTTTAAGGTATCAAAACTTTCTCGACAATTGGATAATACAATCTGTAAACCGTCGGTGTCATCTTAACCACCCCTTTGCCAACGTCAGCGCAGATTTGTGGCGACGAGGTTGCAAATATTGAACCAGTTTCGTAAGAGTGGTTTAAAAAACTAGAAACGCGATGGAAGTTGAGATGGAGTTGGAGTCAATACTCGTCTTTGACATCCTTTCATACTCCTCCATGCTCCCCTCTCTCCCTCACTCTCACTCTCTGGCTGAGCCCTAGAAATCTCATATCCGAACTACTCCACTTGACAATAAGCGTCGGACTTCGAAGGAAAAAAGTTTGATATCATCTCTTTCCCCGCGGAATACCGTAATACGTTCAAAAGGCAAATATTATTTCGCCCTGTAGACGCGCAAAACGCGCAAGTTTCTCCGGATATGCAACAAAAGTCGAGGAAAGAATAGACCAAGTTGTCGGGTGGGCACCGGCTATGGGAGAACATCCCACTGCCAAGGCTTCCCTTATCTACATATCCTCTTCGAGCTAAGTTTCCTATTTAGAAACTTTGTTTCCTTTTTCCACTTCCCTCTTCTTCCGTTCTTTCATCTTCTTCTTTTTTTTGCCCTCGGTGAACTCCCTGGACGCTCGGCCGCATTGTAACGCGATGATCCGATTCCTCCTCCGCGCTAACTTTTTGAGGCCAACCGACACATTTCTCCGCTTCTTTCTTAGGTTTGGAGGGAAGAAATTGCATTTGTTTTCTCGTTCCAGTGAATCTCGTTCAAGTCCGAGACTTGACTTTTTTATTTTTGTTTCTCCCGTTATTTTGTATATGTTTTGCGAGTTGACTCGACGGGAACTGAAATGTTTCGCGCGCAGCATCACGCAACTTTCCTCAAAATGTGCCTCCTTGTGGCTAATATCCATGGACCGTCGTGTAATCATCGTGAGTGTTATGTTACGTACAACACTTCGGTTGGTCTAGTCCAGAGTTCCCCAAACTCTTTTGTGTCGTAGACCCCTCGCCATGTTTTTCCGTGTTGGGTAGACCCCCTACTTACCTAATATTGATTTCCTGTAAATTTCTAACTGTAGTGAAGTTTAGTATTAAGAACTTAACGTAAAAACACCTGTTAATTTATACATTTATCAATTGAATTTAAATTAAAACTACTCAAAATAAAATGTTCTATCTGTTATGTAAAATGAAGGGTACAGGGAAAAAACCATCTTTGTCATTTTTTTTCGAAAATGAGATATTTATATCATTGGATTCAGAACGAGCAGATCTTTGTAATGGTAGATCGAAACAGACGAAAAACCACCTTCGTCAGAGAGTAAAGCCGCCTGTAAGTTTCAGTGTGCAGGGAAAAAACCATCTATGTCAACCGGTACTGGGAAAGAACCACTTTTGTCATCGGCTCTAAGGATTTTGATTAAATTTTGTATATTGATAGCTCTCAATAAGGCAACTATACCATAAAATTCCCATATATGGGAAAATGACGAGAGCAGCACAATAAATTACCAAAACTTTCGACGAAATCGTATTTAGCGCGGTTTATAGATAAAACAACCGTACCAAATCAGCTGAAACTTGATGTCTAGCCTACAGGTTGCCATGGGACGCCAAATTAAGGGTATGGGCAAAATCCACCGACAGTTAACTATAGTTATCATAGTGATCAAAACAGCAAATTTTGTTTCTCAAAAATGGCTCTGAGGATTTTGATTAAATTTTTTATATTGATAGCTCTCAATAAGGCAATGATACCATAAAATTCCCATTTGTGGGAAAATGACGAGAGCAGCACAATAAATTATAAAAATTTTCGACCAAAAGCGTTTTTAGCGCAGTTTTTTTCTTATAAAGTCCGCTGGAATGTTAGTGGAATGCTAAAAAAAATTGGTATTGTAGTCCAATCCAATACCTAAAGGGTGGGTGTTTAAAAACGCTCATAAGATACATGGGGCTCACTCCAGAAATTCCTGAATTTCAACTACACCCGTTTCGCTTACTACCAGTTCTTACAGTTATTAGCCAATAACTCCACAAAAGTGATTACTATCCACTTCAAAAAATTCGTGTTTGCAGCCTCATTAATTATCTGTGTACGAATTCCTCAATTATGGTCGTGCAATGAGTACGAGCAGCACAATAAATTCCGGAACTGTAAGCGCTACCGCTTCCTGCTGCCGTAAAGCGTGGTTTGAACAAGTTCAAATGAACTGAGTGGTAAATGAATTGATTAAATAGAATTAGCCATGTACAAAGTGAATTGACGTAGAGCTAAGGAAAGTTGTGGGTTGCAACGCACCAGATATTTTGTGATGGCGGCCAAAATAAAAATTAGACACTCTTCCGCTTCATTAATTACCTCACTAAATTTAGAGTTCATGGGCTGAAATTCATAAAAATAACGTTTCCTGTTCTCGGCCACTCCTACATGGAATCTGATCAGGATGTAGGACTATGGAACCTACGACATAATGAGCCTTTTCAAGTTCTGCGGACCAAAGGCAGTGATGTTTTTGAGAAAACTACCGCACGAATAATAAAGTCTTTTGTAAGTAAATAAACGTGGTTAAAGGAATGTAAACAAAAATGCATGCAACTTAGCGAGAAGTACCAACCACTAATAAAGATGGTTCTTGTCTATTTTAGATGACAGATGGTTTTTGCACTGTCCCGATCGATTTTTCCTCATGTAAACTCCATTTTGTACCAATAAAAAAATAATTAAAAATTTGAAATTTCGTTAACTTACTCCTTACACCTCAACCGTCATTTTATCATAACATAGTTGGCGATTTGGCATAGTTTAAAATGTTTTATTTGGTTTTGAACTTTAAAACCCGTATTTCTTGAAATCAAAAAATTGTGACAACGATGGTTTTTTCCCTGTACCCTTCAAATATACGTAACATAAAATAAACTATAAATAAAATAACATAAGCAATAAGTCAATGGGAATCACTGGTCTAGTCTGCTTACTACTGCTCCTTTCATTATTATATTAGTTATCCACAGTTTGTCCCGGTTGAAGCTGGGATAACTCCATATTACTTCCATGTCGACGATGAAAATTTTTTTTTTTGAAATTTTTCAACTCTAGAATCTGTCAGCAGGTTAGAGTAGTATGCAGTACGCTATTCCCAGTGATTAAAAAAAAAAAACTTTAACGTGCAAAAACGTTAAAGTTTCACTTCTACCATGTGTGACTGTCACACATTTCTTTATTCGCAGGTTTATTGCAAATTATGATTTGGTTAGGGTAGGTAAATTGTAATGAATGCATTTTTTATATTATTTAAACACTTTATTTTATGAAACAAGAAAACAGAAATATCAATATTTCAATCCGGGAAAAAAAAATCTAGGTAGGTACCTAGATTTTTTTTTCCCGGATTGAAATATTGATATTTCTGTTTTCTTGTTTCATAAAATAAAGTGTTTAAATGATGATGTTTAAGTGTTCCTGATGTATGTTGATTTATATTTACGCGCAATGGACACCTACAGAAATAGTTGCGGGTAACAAAATGACGGTACATGTTACTGAAATTCGGCGGTTGATTATATTCAGACGTACACTTGTTTTATCGTTCAATCAAAGGATAGTTCAAGGAAAGAAAGACACTCACGGAACGCGGTGTTCCCTGGCGGTCACCCATCCAAGTACTAACCACGCACGACGTTCCTTAACTAAGGTGATCGGACAAGACCCGCTGTGTTCAACTTGCCCTACCACGTGAACGGTAACACATGTTTCGTGACTGGAAAATCCTAGGACACCGTCTATATAGAAGTTTCACTTCAAAATAAGTGCCTAAATGGAGTGTTAGGATCAGCTCGGGAGGTTGTTGTAAGAGTGCACCTAAATCTTACTGTAAAAGGAGGTCTGTGCAGATGAGGCATCAATCTGAATTAATTTTGACAAGTACCGGGACGAACCCACCACTGGACTAACTATTCAGGTGTTTCTTTTTACTCCCCCCCCCAATTAACCACTGTACCTCAACAGTCTAATCATTAGCTCAAGGAATCTAATAATACGTTCAAAGGTGCGTATAATGTAAAGGAAAAAAGTAGCTCTATATTCAGGCGACTGTCACCAACAAGATAAACAGCGACTTGGGCGGCAGGTCAGATAAAAGGTGTATTTCCATGAAAAGCTCGGCTACTTTTACTTTTCCCGGGATCGGTCGTCCGGCGCCTTATTACCAGCCTGACACTCCAACCCTTTGCTCCCACTCCCCACCATTTGTCTATATCCATCACGTACTATCTCCCTCTGCACAGTATTTATACAGGGCCGAACGAGAGGGAACAGGGACTCAGCGGATCTCTTCTCCCCGACCCGGCATAAGCTCTTTTATTAATGAATCGGTCCGAGCCCTTTTGTACGTTCTTCCGAATAATGGATGTGTTCCAGCATTCATTACCCCTTCTGATATTGTCCCTCCTGAGCAAACTTTCTTAATAACGGATCGTTGTAATCCCTGATGTTCCCATCACTCGATTCCTCGACGTGGGAATCTGGCAGCTCTCACGAGCAGGAACCGAAATCCACCCAATTCCATTAGCTCGTTCCGGAGTTAATTACACATCGGAGCATCCTTCGTCTTCCCGGATCACAAAATGGAGATTAAATCGGTGCTGACGTGATGCACAAACCGAGATCCCTATTATCAACGCTCCCTCCCATCAGCTCACGTTACTTTCGCTTACGAGGGACGGCAGCGTTTACGTAGACACGGGATATCTATTTTTTAAATACAGAAAAATCAAGCACTAAGCGAAGACTAGTGTTCGGCACAAGCCTAATTAGATGGGTTTTTAACTTCAGAACGTCCTAAAACGACTCGGCTTTAAGGAAAGTCATTGTTTCCCCAAACACCTTTCTATCTCAACCCTTTTGTTTGTGCCTGTGGAAGTCCCACTCCTCAGTTATTTCCAATTGACAATGCAAATGTTTTTCCCTCTTCTGGACTTTACCAACTATCGTTTCCCACCCCTCAATTTTAGATTTCTCTCCTCAATATACAGTTCCTCCAAACAGTCAGTCCAGCAGGACTCTTGAACAACAGTCGTTTCCCAGTTCTCCCAATGATTCATCTCTCTCTCTCTCTCTCTCTCTCTCTCTCTCTCTCTCTCTCTCTCTCAGAGCGTCAAACGACCAGACGGGACACTATCCACATGTCTTGATATCCAGACGGGAGTACCCCAAGGTTCTGTTCTCTCTGCACTACTCTTCACGCTAGCAATAAATACAGTGTCCAAGGTTTTTAAGAAGAGCAGATACATGTTGTACGCGGACGACTTGCAGGTTTATCTGTCTGGAGAAGTTTCACGAGTCGACGAGCTGGTACAGGTACTAAATCGAGAGCTTGAGGCACTAACAGTCTGGTGTAGCAATCATGGGATGTCAGTTAACCCCCAGAAATGCAAAGCCATGCTGTGTGGGTACACTAGACTTCTCTCGAGGATCAACCTTAGAGAGATCCCTTCTGTCCACATAAGCAACCAGAGCCTGCCATACAGTACTGAACTAAGAAACCTTGGAATCACTATGACCCACACACTCTCTTGGTGGCCACAGGTATCGAAGACAACGGCGAAAATTTTTAGAGCATTGTACCAACTTCGACGACTCGCTACAGAATTCCCGTACCATGTAAGACTCAAGGTAGTACAGGCACTCGTCGCCCATAACCTGGCGACGTTGTGTGACCTCAATGGCGAGCAACTGGTAGCTATCCAGAGAGCACAAAATGCCTTAGTACGATTTGTTTACAGGTTAAAGTTGGATGAACACGTTACACCGTACTATAAAAGCTTAGGCTGGCTGAAGATCCAACAAAAAATCAAATACACTGTTGCTCTGCTCCTATTTAAGAGCTTAAAATTCCATAACCCTCCCTATATCGCCGAAAAATTTGCATTCCTCCACTCAATTCACCAATATGAGACACGACATGGCCTAATTCAAATCCCTCGCCGTCGAACCACCGTCTTCAATAAATCATTCACTGCCACAGCTGTTCGAATTTTTAATGAAAACCCACATTTGACACCTCCGTGAGCGTTGCGTCTTCCAAGAGCATTTGCAAGAACGCGCTTTTAGAGGAACGCGAAGAGTAGGAAAGGATGGAATAGCACTCAGAAGTCGTAGAAGTGACAAGAAGAAGAAGAGAGAAAGAAAGGACAATCCAGAAGTGATTTATTTATGTTTATATTTTTTCTTGTTTGTACTCTGTACACCGCACAAGATTTATCTTGTAACCAATACTGTTTGCCAGGGATGATGTAAGAGAGGGCCTTATGGCCCTAATCCTCCCTGGTTGGTTAAATAAACCGCTTAATCAATCAATCAATCAATCTCTCTCCCCCCCCCCTGCTTTAGTATCTTTCCACGTTGATAGGCTGAATGGCTGGAGATTTATTTGACAACTGTGCCAGGAACTAGCTATAGCATCTAGCTTTAAACCCCTCAAAGAACAGAGTTCTAGTATTTTGTTGTTACCAACTGTCAACCGCCCATTCTTATTTTACCGCCCATAACTTCCAATCCAAACATCAATATCAGTCATGATTGTTCTATCAAGGTGGGCACCTGGTAGTATGATGCCTAACAGTTATGGTGCATTTCACTTCATCGTAGAGATAGAACTGTTGTAATACCGCGCCCTTTATATGATCATATAACTAGTATTTGCGCTCACACGACCAGAGTTTCCTTGGTTTGCCGAGCAGTGACGCTCTTTCGGGCTGAGGTCATTGGATCCAAAATAAACGTTGTCGTCCCCCAACTGTTTGATGTTTGTGTGTGGTCTTAACCGGTCAGTACACGAGGATAACGATCTGCCTATTCGTTGCTTTTATCTCATCAGTTGACGGCTAACCTACAAACATTTCGCATTGTGAAGGTTTGTTGTTGGGGGCGACGAACAGAACCCGACTCGACCGTCCTTATTATCCGACAAACTGTGGAGAGGGTTCTACCCCCGTTGTGTTTACCGTAGTTAATTAAATGTAGGGGGGGAGTGTCTCTCAAAGGCTGCCATTGCATGGGGTTCTACACCGCTCGACTCTTGCAGACTAATATCGTTCCCCCCACCGCCACCGCAATCCTTTTTTAAAGGTTTTTTCAGGGTTTTCAATCAATTTTCACGGAGGAGACCTGAGTGTCTTATCTCTAGACATTTCCACAGCCTGCTCTATCTCCTCAGGGCAACCGGTCGTTATTTCCCCTGTGTTACCATTTTGCTCGTCCTCCCTTGAATACCGTGAACTCCAAGTAATGAATTATTTGTTGAAGAAGGGGATTAGACCCTGGACATGGGCTGTGTGGTGGGCGATTCACAATTCCCCGCAAATAAAAAATAAGAGCGGGGTAACCGGGATTGATCCTAAATGAAAGGATGAAGGATGGAGATTGGGAATTTCGTTGCGCAGAAGAAGCTGGTAATTCAGTTCATCCAGTCCAAATTAATTTTAGTCCCAGGCATTTCTTGGCACGCGGAGGAGTCCCCCCCCCCCCATGAGTGTTGAAGTTGGAAAAACCTGATGGCAGGATGGCAGGCTTCGTGGTAGCGGCTGAAGGCTGCGTTGTCGTGTCACTATTGCTTTCTCACAAAGAGACCACACTCTTTTCCCCCCATGACGTAATCCCACATTCTTCTGCCTTCATCCGTGTAGGGTATCTGAATATGCAATTCCTGTCACTCCTGTGCATCTGATCGTGTCAATCTGTTTCGAAAAGTTCGAAGTGTTGAGTGATGAATCGTAGAAGGGTCAAGTAAGAGCCACGTCAAATGATGCCCTCGTCTGGTTATGCTTCGTGTTATTATTAAGTTGGTACAAGTTGCTCATCGCCCTACGGCTCCGCCCATTTTCTGCATTTTCCACGCTCTGGGGTTTGAATCGATTTCCTCCTCCGAAACCTCAATCCGTGCCTTATCTCTAGACCTTTCCACACCCTGTACTCTTCCCCCTTGAAGCATTCGGCAGTAATTTCAAGATGAAGGTGCTTCAAGTCTTCCCCCTCCCTATCGTCAATGGCATTTTAAAAGACTCAAAGTAATGAATTATTTGTTAAGAGAAGGGCACTTAGGCCGGTGGGATTTGCTCAGTTTGAAAAGAAAATGCGTTCTCCGGAGTCATCAATCATCACCAAACAGTCGTTTCTTTTCGAAATGTATTCGGAATGAGGCGGTACTCGAATCGATATCGTCACATTCTCCTCATGTTCTCCTACATTATAACCCTCCGGGGGAGTTGAAATCTTCTTGTTTGTATCCTTCACGCCTGGAAGAACCGTTCCTTTTTCACTTGGAAAAACGCCTGACGCGAAGAACTACAGATGAAAGAACGACCCTTCTCGTCCTACCGTGTTTAATATGATGTACAATTGGCTGAGCAACAGGAACTACCCCACTACAAAGAACACAGTTACGTACATAAATTATCGGACACGGCTGATCTAGGGACAATTATGTCACTCGATGCATTTTTTTATAATGGCGGCAAGTTGTAATAAATGCGTTGTGGTGTACCTATTAAGCGGGACTTTGGTACAGCTACAACGGCTTGGGTGCTGAGGCGACTACTACCATACTCAAATTTACTGGGGTGCTTATGCACAAACAAACGGCTGCGGCTGGTAAGAAGAGAGTAGATCCTTACGCAATCTCTTGCACCAAGGAGATGCTGAGTAGCAGGGTGGTCTTTTTGGAGTGGAAGGGGAAACACTCTCTGTGATGCCCAGGGAGTGGGGGGGGGTGCTCTCCCCTCTCCTCTGGTTACTGGTAGCTGATATCCTTCTTGAGCTGCTGGAGGAGGAGGGCTACAAGGTAATAGGATACGCGGACGACCTGGTGATTATAGTCAGGGGTAAATTCGCGAGTGTAATCACTGAATGCATGCATCATGCACTGAATACCCTATAGAGATGGTGCAATGGGCAAGGACTGTTTGTCAATCCAGACAAAACGAGCCCGGTCCCATTCACTAGAAGGCGCAGTGGAACTCAGGCTGTGTGGTAAGGTGGTGAAGGTCCAGCATGAGATCAAGTACCTCGGAGTTTCCTTGATGGGGAGCTTGGGCCACACGCGTGAAAAAAGCCTTAGAGTGGGCGTTGGTGATGATGTAGGCAGCTCAGAGAATGGTGGGGAAGACATGGGGGCTGAGGCCTGGGATGATCCAGTGGCTGTACACTGCGGTTGTTAGCCCTGTTGTCACCTATGTAGCCCTGGTCTGTTGGACTAGGGTGGAAAACAAAACAGTGCAGTTGCACTTAAATAAACTGCAACGTAGGGCGTGTCTGGCCATTACAGGCTGTATGACTACAAGCCCAACGGCTGCATTGGAGGTCTTGCTAGATTTAGCTCCACTCCACATACATGTTAAAAGGATGGCGTTCTTCCAGGCTGTGTGCATGTTGGAGTTGGGTTGATCATGCGTTTCTGCCACTTGATCCTTGACAAGGTGAAGGGCTCGAACTGCATGTAGTAGACTCAAAGCCCGGGAGGTTCTACTTCGCGTTACCCTCTCAAATACTCATTCATGAGCGATCCAGGTGGGGATGGGGAGTTCCCGCTTTTGAAGCTGGAGCCCTGGTATACTACACTGATCGCTCGGTGCACGATGGCCTTGTAGGGGGAGGCGCCTTTTGGCCGAGAATTATAGCGGCGATCCCATTAGGGTCGCTGACGACGGTGTTCCAGGCAGAGGTGGCTGCAGTGATGGTCTGAGGGAACTGAAGCGGCAGAGGATCTACATCATGGTGGACAGTCAGGCCACTCTCAAGGCCTTAGCCTCATACTGTCTTACATCATGGCAGGTGTGGGAGTGTCTGACTGGACTGGGTTGTTGGGACTACCAGGAGCCACCTACGTAGAGAGGTTGGCGATTGGTAGGATAGAAGCAGGGCTGCTCATTGGCAGGGGCTACCCGGCCTTAGACAGTCAAAACTCTTGATCCGGCTCTCCAGAGGGAGGGCCAAGGAAGTCTGCTTACCTTGCAAATATTGGCATGTGCGAGGTACAGGTATGCAGGCACAAGGAGAATTGTGAGTATGCGATGGACTTGCGGCATTGCTCTGTTGTGTGTTTGGGAGGCCCTCTCTTCAGCCAGGAGAGGTGGCGAATGCAGAACTTGTGGACGACTTCCGCTTTGTGCAGGGGTGGTGGGGGCGCATAGGTGATGTCACACCAAGTGAGACCAGTGCCGTGGGGTCTGGGGGCTTGTGCAGGGGGGCCATGATCTGAGGATCCCTTACAATAGGCCCGTTTGTGGCTGCAGTGAGGGTATCGCCTGCATTCACAGTTTAAAAAAAACACAATCACAAGGCCTGATTTTACGTATATTTGCCTGACAGAAAACACTTTAACGATATTAAATAGATCATGCAAAGGAAGTCTATAGAATAGTTTTTTGGGCTATGTGTTTAATATTCACGAGAAAGTGCCCCCCCCCCTCCAGCCCAGAATAATAGTCCACCAGTATCCCAGTGTCAAACCAGCTTAATGCTGTTATGGAATGTGTTCAATTCATTCCTTCCCAGAATGAGGGATATTACTGTATATAGCGATATCCGGTTGTATGCGTATATAGGGGTAGTCGCCCCCCCCCCCCCAGCTGGCAAGTATGAATGTGGAGTGTGAATGTAATTTATTGAGTGTGTGAGTAATTAGGTTAGTGTGTGAATGGTATGGAGTGGCTGTAATTCATTGGGAGTGGGTGGTTGCGTGGGTGTGGGTGGATGGTGGTAGGGGAGGGGGCTAGCGGGGCTAGTCGCCTCTACTAAGGGGACAGGAAACTGGAATTACAGGGCCCGTTCCGGCCATCCGGCGGTCGGGCATTGCAGGTAGACGGAGGGCTCTTTCTTACCAGGGACCTGGGGTCCTCCGGCAAGGGGGGGCAAGTCCAAACCCCTCTGAGACGGAGGTCCCCGAAGCCATAAGTGTGGACGGAAGTTCGGGCGGGCTAGCGACCATTCTAGCCTCAAGGGACATTTTTCCCAGAATGGTACTGCGGGGGTGCACAGCCCACGCAGCAAGCCGGTGCACCATGGGAAGGTCCACGTTAGGTGGATGCTCTGCAGGCAGCTAGGGTAAAGACGGATAATCCGCCGATCCCTGGTACCCATTTATGGGATCTTGCAGATATCGCAGTGGTCGAGGGGTCGCTGGAAGTAGTCTCTGTCCCATTCCCCCTTGTTTGCCCGATGGAGCAGAGGCAGGTCAGGGCCGTGAGGCCGGTACTGCCTCCGCACACCCCCATATATCGGGACGTACATGTATGCGTATATAAACTCAAACAAAGGACTCTCAATACATGTGAACTGGTTGTGAGATACTAAGTGAAGGGGGAGAGAGACAGAGTTGAGTTGGGGGTAGCGCGAGCTGAGAGACGTATCATTGGGTGAGCTGGGAGATGACTGACTAGGGAGGAGCTGTCTAAAGGAATCTAAAATCTAAGGGTGGGAAAAGATAGATGGGAAAGTCCAGGACAGAAGAAAATCCGTTGTCAATTGTAAATAACTGAGGAGCTGGGCTTTCCATGGGTACAGAGGGTTGAGAGTACCGTTAGGCGCAGGTGTGAATATTCTAGAGTTACCAAACAACAAGCAATGAATCTTGTTATTATTCGATCTGAAGGAACTGATGTGAACTGTTAGCCCTGTGAGCTTTACCACAGAACCAAGATGAGACCTTTCGGACGACCTTAAGGGTCGCCTAATGGCGCAATTCATGACAGGGACACGTCTGACTACACAAAGATTGGTTTCTAATTCCACATACACGGTTGTGGTGCCTCGAACCTGTTATCGTTTCGATTAAGAAACTGACTGGAGCGTATTGCCCCTCAAGCAGTTGTGCATGACAGGGCGTTTGGATTGACGCTCCATAGCCATCCATCTTGTTAGTTCGAAACAGGGTCCTGTTTGAATGGCGAGCAACTCGAATCGGCGTCCACAGAAACCGTCGAGTTACGAACCCAACGCCCAATACTGATCAGGACACATCGATCATCTTCAGGAAACGGGAGGAGAAAGGCTTTCAAAATGGAACCCAACCCACTGACTCAAGTAAAAGACTCGACGATGCAAAGAAGACGAGAAAAGCCGGGGCGAGTTATGAATTCAAAGGCAATGGAATCGATTAGAACCCACCTCTTTTCTTCTCTTGCGGCCGCTGGCTCCTCTTCTTTTCTCAAAGCCTCATTTTTTCTCCCCTCCACCGATATCTTAGAATTTATTCTTCTCCCTTTTCGTCTTCCACTTCTTCTTATTCCACCTCAGCAGTTTTTCATTCGGATTCTTTCCACAGTCGATGTTTTCGTTTCGATTCGAGTTGTCATTGTTTCACAATTGTTCAGTCTGCTAGAATTGCCAAGACCCTAGTAGAAATAAATTGAATATCGAAGGTGGCCAGCTGCGTCCATAAACCACGACAAGATACGAGTGTTTACTCGGGAACGTTCTCAAACCCCGTGGCAGCATTTACTCCAGTGAGGAATGAACTGCAATTCAAGATTCTTACCGACGACTGAAGCATTTGTCCCTCGGACAATGCCTGTGCTGCGATCATTGCTCGTGGAGAGAGCCTCCTGGAACTTCTGGGGATTTCCGACTGCACTGAGCAGAGAACTGGTATTGGCAACGTGTCAAAATGTAACGAGCTGTGGGGGGGACACTTTCCAATGCGTACTATGTGCCATCTATCGACCTTCTTATTTGTCTTTTGTCAAAATTCACACTCATGCTGGGCAACCATTGTTAACATTATCAATGAGCAATTGGAAGGGTTAGACGGAAGATACTCCGACGAGAGCATTCAGTTTTAAGGAATTTTTGAAATCGAGAGGGTCTTCCGGTGATCGATCACTAAGTTCCAACTCCTCTCGACTCAAAGAGGGATCACCAGGATCTCCCAGGTTCCTCTTCGTTCCATCCTCCCCTTCCTCCCGAAGAAGAAGAAAAAAAAAATCCCATTTCAACAAAAGGATTCTCAGACCGATCCAATTGCCATTTAAATCTCCCCTTTTGCAAAAGCCTCCCCACAGATTCCCACCTCGGAACAAGGCCCTGAATTCAATTTAATTTCGGGTGCAGTGAAGCGGCAGCGAATAGGGAAAAGAAGAGGAAGGACGTCGAGGCGGGAAGGGGGAAAAGCGCGAAGAAGAGACTCTTGTTTAAACGAGGGGTTTTTTGGAGAGAAGGTCTGGAAGCCCTCCGGGTTTAAGGAATTTGACAGATCCAGTCTCGAGTTCTCGAAAAGAAACGCCTTCGTTTCAGAGATTTTCTGTTTGTCGCCCTTCGAACCGTCGGAAAATGTCCGCGGAGTAGATTTGGAGATGGACGATCCTTCGGAGTTCTCTCGAATAGAGTCTTAGCTTGGCACTAGCTCCGAGCTCTGCATTAACCAGGATTTAGTATGGTGGCCTCCTTTAATTCAGCCCTTGGGGATTGAGTGATGCTGTCTTTAGTCTACGCCTACAATATCTGCATTCCCCGAACACTAACGAACTTCCTGACAGTCCACTGAGTGAAACTACAACTCGCTCGCGGCCCTGTGAACCTTGCCAAATGAGGAGAATATTCGTTCGACGGGGTTCAATCAATAATGACACGTATTCAGTGGCGCACATAAAAACAGCGGAGGCTATACACAATTCTAAACTACTAGCTGCATTACACAATTATCAACTACACGCGTTCAAAATGTAAGATTACGCCAGTGAGAAATTCAAATAGAAATAAAATCAATTATCTTCTCCTTTATTTATCAATTCGACTACGAATATTGGTGATCATATAACATTACTTACAAAATTAAAAATAATTGCTATAACAAATATAAATATATAAGTATTGCACAAAATTATAAGTTTTTGACTATATTCGCAAACATTTCTCTGTCTCTAGCCACCTCTAACAGGTTCCCAATATTACTTATTCCAGTCCAATGCCGAATGTTGCGTAGCCACGATAGTTGCTTCCGGCCGATGCCTCTTCTGCCTTCAATTTTTCCTTGCACAATTAACCTGCACTAGTTCGTATTTCTTATTTCGCATAATGTGGCCCAAGTAGGCCGTTTTTCTCTTCTTTACAGTTGCTGGCAATTCTCGCTCACATTGCATTCTTCTTAAAACTTCCTCGTTGGTCACACGATCCGTCCATGGTATTTTAAGTATTCTTCGAAAGAGCCATAATTCAAATGATTCGAGTTTGTTAAGGTCCGCTATTTTCAAATTCCAACTTTCCATAGCGTATAACAGAGTTGACCAAACATAACACTTCAAAAAGGCGCATTTTTGTTCTCATATTGAGCTCATGACAGTTAAATATCTTCCTATACTTCAGAAAAGTATTACTTGCTATTTCGATACGGCACTTCACTTCCTCTGAACAATCCCAGCTGTCATTAATATGACATCCGAGGTATTTAAAACTTTGGACTCTTTCAATAGGAGAGATACTAATAAATTTGTATTGACATATGTATTTTTTCTGCTTACTATCATATACTTGGTTTTTTCTCTATTGATTCGCAAGCCAAACTCTTCGCTGCATTCATTAACTTTGTTTATCAATTCTTGTAAACCTTTTAAGCTGTCGGCAATAAGAGTGGTGTCGTCTGCATATCTTATATTGTTGATACGTACTCCGTTTACTTTAATACCTTGATTACTGTCATTTATCGAATCTTGAAATATTCTTTCCGAATATATATTGAATAACAAGGGTGATAATATACGCCCCTGTCTGACTCCTCGTGAGATAGATACCTCGTCAGTTATACAACCATCGATGCTTACATGGGCAGTTTGTTGCCAGTACAAATTTTTTGTGCAACGAATTTCTTTGTCGTCTTCTCCCATAGACCCAAGAATTTCTATTAGCTTATCATGTTTAACCATATCAAAAGCTTTCTCATAATCGATAAAGCATAAGAATACATCTTTTTGAACGTCTTCACAGTTCTGGACTAATACTTGAATACTAACCAATGCCTCTCGGGTTCCAAGTCCTTCCCTAAAGCCGAATTGCGATACACTACCTCTTCACATTTGTATATTCTGGCATGTTTAATTTTAAGAAACATCTTTAGCACGTGAGGCATCAAACTGATAAGTCTGTATTCATTGCGGTATTTTGCATTTTTCTTCTTAGGCAAAGGTATAAAGGTTGATCTTAACCAGTCTTCAGGATATTCGCCTGTATCGTAAACGTGGTTAAATAATTGAGCTAAAAGTGTTATGTTTGCATCGTCAATCAGCTTTATGACCTCAGACTGCACCTCATCTGGTTCCGTTGCTTTACTATTCTTCATTGATTGAATCGCCTTTTTTATTTCATCGTTAGTTATATAATTGCCAGTAGGAATTAATGGGAAACAGAGATTGTAGCTAGACCTATTGTTATCAGCAAAAAATTTTTCAATATACGTCGTCCAAATTTGCTTTTTTTCATTTTTGTCGAAAATTATTTCGTTGTCCTCATTGACAAGGAGCGAGGATGATTTTTTGCGATAAACATTCGCAGTTTGTTTTAGTTTTTTGTGTAGATTAAAGTCATCGTGCAATTCCAGCAGTCTTTCCATCTCTTGACATTCGCTGTCTACCCAATCTACTTTAGCAATGCGAATTTTCCGTCTAAGTTCTCTGTTCGTCTCCCAAAGATCATGATTTTTGCTCTTAAACTCACTACGTCTTTTAAACAGTTGCAATATTTCTTCTGTCAACCATTGCCTCTTGCTTTCTCTTTTACACATTCCAAGCGTTTCTTTTGCTGTGGAGTTAAGTGCTTTCTTGAGTTCTTCCCATACATTTTTGGGGGCTGCTGAAATAACATTTATGCACTGGTTAATTTTTTCCCCCAGTAAGCATTTCGTGTCATTATGCTTTAATTTTTTCATATTGAGTTTTACTTCTAAATTCTTTTTTCGGATGATAGCGAGTCTGATACAAATTTTGGGGGCTTGGGTGGCCCTACCGGTAGCTATGCTACCGCCGGCATTGCTCTCAGGATCATCATATCTACTGAGCCCCCTCATCACGTGAAGATAGCAATCCCCGAGGTGGAAAATCAATTATATAAAGATATAATTATTAATTACAACCAACGGCAAAGTATATTCGTATTTAGTGCACTTTCACTAACTGTAACACCAACAGGTATCATCGAGTATAAATCAATAAGGTGAAACCGAGTTTAGAGCTGCTTAATATTTTAAAATATTCACGACTTTACGACCTTTGTAAATACCTAGATACCCTTCCTAAGTGTTATGTGTGTTTCTACTATTTCAAGGTTCCACTTCGTTTGGAATGGGTTGGCTCAGAGGCCCTCGAAATGTCGTCTCCACCCTTCTCTTGCCTGATCCTTACCTGCCCTTACGACTCTTGTTTTGCCCTATTAGCATGCGTCATACTTACTGTTCGGTGCATGCCAAATTAGCTAGGTATTTGACCTCCGGGATATCCGCACTCGCACTTGATGGCATTCACTGGCCATCTGGAAAGTCATTGTTTCCCCTAACACCTTTCTATCACAAGCCCTTTGTACTTGTGGAAGTCCCGCTCCTCAGTTATTTCCAAGTGACAACGGCTTTCCCCCTTTCCTTGACTTTCCCATCTATCTTTTCACAGCCCTAAATTTAAGATTCCTCTCCACAACACAGAGCTCCTCTCAACAGTCAGTCATGGTTGAAACAAAGAACCTACCGCTTGATAACGCTACGACTGCATGTATCGATATGCATCCGTTAGTTATCTCATATTTATTTCATATACCCATTGTTAATTTAATTGAATTCACTCCTTTTCATAGTCTTTGTAAATTGAAAATAATTATATAACGGGGTATTACATGATGAATGTCAAATAATTGGCGTAATCGTACAGCTGTCGTTATTTCTAATTTCAAACATGGCGCCAGAGCCTACGTTGTCGGGCATATCGATAACCTGACCTCGGTCGTGATATATCGATATATTGCCTTATCAGAGGGAGCGGTCCCTATTCTTTGCTTTTACCATCAGTCATCTATCAGCACTCGCGAGTGACAGTAGTCTAACCAGTTCTCCCAATTCATTCGTCTCTATTTATTATCCCAATTTATTTGTCCTCCCGCGCTACTCGTAACTCGGCTTTCTCTCTCTCTCTCTCTCTCTCTCTCTCTCTCTCTCTCTCTCTCTCTCTCTCTCTCTCTCTCTCTCTCGCTCACTCTGTCCCTCTCTCTCCACTTAGTTTCCCTAGTCACTCATACTCGAACTGATATCACTTTTCTTTCAAGTGTAATACAGTCCTCATCACCACGTTCATTTATTTCTCAGTTTGAAGCTTGCATGCGTCATCGTTGCGTTATCTTACCTTCATTATCTTACCATACTACCTTACCTCATCTTACCTTGCATTGTGACCTTTCTCTTGTTTTATTATCTTGCCTCATCCTTACCTTATCTTACTGCGCATCTCTTTCCCTATTGTTTTCCTTCATCCTTAGCTTGAATTATAATCCTTCTCTTGCCCTATTACCTTGCTCATCCTTACCTTATCTTACCTTCATTATAATGCCATACTACCTTGCCTCATCCTTACCTTATCTTACCTTCATTTTATTGCCATACTACCTTACCTCATCCTTACCTTATCTTACTGCGCATCTCTTTCCCTATTGTTTTCCTTCATCCTTAGCTTGAATTATAATCCTTCTCTTGCCCTATTACCTTGCTCATCCTTACCTTATCTTACCTTCATTATATTGCCATACTACCTTGCCTCATCCTTACCTTATCTTACCTTCATTTTATTGCCATACTACCTTGCCTCATCCTTACCTTATCTTACTGCGCATCTCTTTCCCTATTGTTTTCCTTCATCCTTAGCTTGAATTATAATCCTTCTCTTGCCCTATTACCTTGCTCATCCTTACCTTATCTTACCTTCATTATATTGCCATACTACCTTGCCTCATCCTTACCTTATCTTACCTTCATTTTATTGCCATACTACCTTGCCTCATCCTTACCTTATCTTACTGCGCATCTCTTTCCCTATTGTTTTCCTTCATCCTTAGCTTGAATTATAATCCTTCTCTTGCCCTATTACCTTGCTCATCCTTACCTTATCTTACCTTCATTATATTGCCATACTACCTTGCCTCATCCTTACGTTATCTTACTGCGCATCTCTTTGCCTATTGTTTTCCTTCATCCTCAGCTAGAATTATCATCCTTCTCTTGTCATATTGGCATGCGTCATCCTTACCTTATCTTACCTTCATTATATTGCCACACTACCATGCCTCATCCTTACCTTATCTTACTGCGCATCTCTTTGCCTATTGTTTTCCTTCATCCTTAGCTTGAATTATCATCCTTCTCTTGCCCTATTACCTTGCACATCTTTACCTTATCTTACCTGCATTATATTGCCATACTACCTTGCACTTCCTTACCTTATCTTACTGCGCATCTCTTTGCCTATTGTTTTCCTTCATCCTTAGCTTGAATTATCATCCTTCTCTTGCCCTATTACCTTGCTCATCCTTACCTTATCTTACCTTCATTATATTGCCACACTACCATGCGTCATTCTTACCTCATGTTACTACCCATCTCATATCCTATTGCTTTCTTTCATCCCTTGCTTCACCACCCTTCTCTTGCCCTGTCGCCTTGTCTCACCGTTACTTTACCTTACTGCCCTTCTCTTATCTTACTATCTTGCCGTATCCCATTTTCATGCTCAATCTTACCTAGCCTTACCACCATTCTCCTGCCTCGTCCTTACCTTGACTTGTTGACCTCCATCGTCTGGCCCTACATCTTGCTCCTTCTGTACCTTGTTTGCCCACTCTTCTCTTGCCCTATTCCCGTCGGTTTTGTTCCCAATTCTTAAGTACTTCCCACTTCTCTCCAGTAACTATCTGCGTATTTCCTCTTTAGACAGTGAGGATTGTGTGCTCAGTGCTCACTGTGGTGGAGTATATTAATTCTGTTTACCACTGATTCCTGTTTGTTATTGCCGCAGTTCGTTCTGTATTTTTATCCCTCCCCCCAGAAATACCACACTCTAATTTGATTTTTCATTAATGGGGGGCAGCCTCGATCTTGATTATGTTGAGGTCGGCAGAGGACGCTCATAATTATGTAGGAGGATCAGTTTATAATTATGTTACGCGGTGAGGGGAGAGGTACTTCGCACGTGCGACCTTTCAATTTTGCCCAAAGGGGCCGAAAGCGGTGGCGGCCGTTTAATATCTCGCTTGCGTAATTCGTTGGGAACTCCAGGAAAAGCGGTCGTTCATCAGCCGCAAGAAACCAGCTCTCTGCTCCGCTCGGCTCGTGGAAAAGGGAAATCCGTCGAGTTGTTTCATATTTAACTTGTTATTAGGAGCTCGTTGGGAAGGGGCGGCCGCACAATTTAGTCGGAAGCGATAAATCCGGGCGCCTGACGGGCCGCGGGCGACTGTCCGCGTTACGGGGAAACGAGCGCCCCGGCGTTGAATTACCGTCGGCGAAGGAGTAGCTCGTGAGTAATTAGTGCTGCAGGGGGAAGAGCAGGAGTCGTGAGTTGTTTCTCGGGTCTAATTCGAGTTGCACTCTGACGCGAATGTAGTGACCACTTCATATTCCAACTAATGAAAATTTGGCTTAATTTATTTATTTGAGGAGGAAACACAAGTACAGTCCCAGTTGAGCGTGTAAAGATAACGCCAAGTGCGCGGAGAAAGTGAAGAGACGCTCGAAAACCCGGTCCAGGGTTGGAACACTGAAAGGAAGTTCCAGGAAGCAGAGGAAGGATAATGTTACCAGTACGGTGGCAGAGCATCTCGTTAGTTCAGTACTCACTGTAGTCAAGGATTAACTTGTAGTAAACTCGAGTAAACTGATGCTGGAAGGGGGTTGTTCGACGCTAAAAGCCGAATCAGTATCAGTTTTTTTACCTCGGAGTTCCCACTCCTGCCCTAACGGGACTCCCTGGCCCTTAATGGCAAAGTCATTCTTTATTTTCCATCTCCTCAATTTCAGATTCCTCTCCACAACAGACAGCTCCCTCCATATGCATTACCCCACGAACTCTCGCGAAAGTCACACTCGTCTCCCTGTGCTCACTCAGGCACATTCCTCTACCTATTCTCTGCCCATACAGTTCGCTATCCTTCCGAGACAGTGTCCCGTGCCAGTTCATGCATATTACAAGTCTCCCTTTTGTACATAAACTTTACTCACTTCATTGCACATAATACAGCCTTCCTCACGCTCACCGTGGTACTTTAATCTCGATCTACAACTTTCGCCCTCTCATGCGCCCAACAGGGGTCATCTCCCTCCATGCTGCCCCTCACGAATTACCACTTCTCTTCTCATCACAGAGTCGGTGCAGCGAATGGACTGTTACGGGCACGCCTCCAAGTGCCTTACGTCCATCCTGCTCTGCAAATAAAGCAGCGGAAATAAATGAGTCTGCTCGATCGTTATTCTGTTTAGGCGGAGCCCACGACGTCGTGATCAAACGAAAGTTCACGTATAATACGACGCAGGAGGTCTGGCGGTGGTCGGAAGTGCTCAGCATTTCGTTCCACGAGCGTCGCTCGACTGGAGCACTCACATTTTCATTCCACGTGGTTTTCAAGAGTCAACATAATGTGCACAACAGATGTAGAAATGAGAATGAGAGTTCCATATGACAGGTGACACATTGATTGACGGTATTGTGTCTGAAATGAGTCAGGATTGAGCTACAGAGTGTTGCACGTTGAAAGTGAAGAGCTTAACTGAGTTGAACGGTCATGAGAACAGCTCGGAAGCGAAGGACCAGCTCATTTTACTGTCATAAAACTAGAGAAGAAGCAGCTAGAACAAAGATCTTAAAGGATCGACACCTGCGGTCCTGGATAGACGAGAAAAAAAAGTAATGTGATGAGCCCCACGTGCTCACACGTCATATCTTACGCGTGCTTTATTAACTTTGAACGTTGATGATCACGAAGATTGAATAGTGTTTATCATGACGCAATCCGATAGATAACAGAGCGAGGTAGTTTTCAGTATCGGTAAATCATCAGGCGCTTCTCGTCGTTGCTTCAGAGGAAAGTAGAGCCGTTGATAAAAACTTACCCAAATGGGAGACGAAGTTCCTATCGTCTGGAAGCCTGTCAATCACCCCCCCCCCCGCAGCATCATCACCCTGTGAAGTTTTCAAGTCTCCCCTCGAACGGTTCAGTCCTGGATAATAAGGTTTGAATTCTTCCCCTTCGTGTGCCCCTTTCTTGACGTGAAAGGAAAAGGCTAAAGCGGACTGTGAATTATTTTCCAATATCTGCCGCTGGAGGCGTTTTTGGATGAATCCTTAGACAACTTGGTCGATGGTGAGTGGAAGCACGCTAGAAAGTATCGTCTCGTACGTCCGTTAAAGATGCGTTTTTAAGTCTTTAAGTTGCCGTGGCAGCCAATGGACGCTTAGTATGGTTTGGTGAGGGCGGTGAGAGGGAAGAGCCTAGTAGCGGCTGAAGGTTGTCGACGGGTTGGACCCAGTGTGAGGAATGGACTGACAGACTGCTTCAATCCTCTGCCAACATCCTACTCCCCCCACTCCACCACCACGGGTACCGTACCCCCCCCCCCACAGTATTGCACCTGCCTTCGACACCTCTTAGCCTCATTGCACTCACTTCTAAGGTGAACAGAGGCGGAGGCTAGTCAGCACCTCTGAGGAAAGCGGTAGGCCGGCCTAACACCCTGAGAGGTCCTCCCCTCAGGCAATGTTAGAACGCCGAGGCATGCCAGAAGACCGCTAGCGGGATACCGCTTAGCAACTGGTAGCACGGGCTGCTAGAGCCCCGCTCATCCCCCGAGAAGGGCAGAACTGGGAACTGGCAGAATGAGGAAGGGCTCGTGCTGGAGAGTGGGCTCCGGAAGCCATTGACGACCAAGGGGTTGCTTTCCCTCGTCTATGACCTGGGGACGGGTTAAGAGCTCTTGGGCTGGCACAACTCGGACCGAAAGGTCGGCAGTAGAATCTCTCGAACCCAAACCACCACCACCACTGAGTTCTACTCTCACTGGGCCCAACAGGTTCGTTCCATTGGGCCCCAGTAAAAACAAACACACATGCCAGGTATTCCATGTTTCCCCAACGGAAGGTTGCAGAGTAAACTCCCCGCCCCGTGAGAACAGGGTAGGTTTATAACGTAGGATGCAACATGAGTGATATGTTACTGTTCAGCACACTCGTATGTTCAGCTGGCAAAAGGATCATTTGGTACTTATTTCGGCACCTTTAAGTATCGGCCCTGATGAGACGTAGGATCCCGTCGCACTTGAGTCCGATGGCTTCGTCACCAATTCAGTTCTCGACGCATTGCCAACCAGAAGGAAACAGCTTTCGGCATCTCCTTTCTACAATTTTCCAAGCGCAGGAAATTGCATATTCAGGTACATTCCCAAAGATTGTTGCGGTTTTGAACTTGGAGAACTGTTGCCCCACCTCCGCAGCTCTCCCAATTCCACCAGCCACCAATGCGAATCACCACAGAACTGGTCAGGCCTATTTAGTTGATATTTACATTTGATTTCATATCTTAGCAAGAGACAATTTAATTTCCACTATTTTCGATGTTAATTTCTTTTAAATACATTAATTCAATGGGAAGTTTGCGATGATTTGAGTAACCACTACAACGATAGAACAGTTACACTCATACTATGGCTTTCGCTAACTTACACGTTTCTTCAATACGTCATATCGTGGAGGAGACAGTTGCTCCATAAGCAATGTATTGGAACGTACCTGTTTGGTGCGTCCGTCTTCTCTGGCTGGTGAGTTACTGTGGGAGAGCGCTTTCAATGTTAAGACATCATCATCTGGCCGTTAAGTCAGTTAGTTGGTCTTGGTCGTAATATAGGAAGAGAAAGGTGAGTGGGATGGTGTTCCATCAGGGAAGGGGGGGAAGGAGGTCATACACCTCCTGGGATA
Organism: Pachypeltis micranthus; assembly: GCA_020466155.1. NCBI lineage: Eukaryota > Metazoa > Arthropoda > Insecta > Hemiptera > Miridae > Pachypeltis > Pachypeltis micranthus. The sequence continues at coordinate 27,552,729 of CM035778.1, read as the reverse complement.
TCCGTTGGAACTGAAAGGAAAGGAACGTAAGGGCAGTTATGTTTGTGTTATAAATGGTCTGTTGATTGTCGATTCTAAGTCTTTTTTGTATTGGGTGGTCTGTAAATCCGTCAGTTGGTTGTTTTTCGATAGTGTAGTGTTTTGAGTGGCGTAAATATCGTGTCATATTTTGTTCATAGATTTCCATGTTTTCTAATATGTTCAATTTTCGTCTTTTGTATTGTTTGTGTAGTAAGGTGGTGCAGTCCTGTATTTTGGTAGGTTCATGTCCAGTTGTCTTGAGGTGATTGGCAAAGTTTGAGTTGTCTTTGTTCCTATTAAGAATGCGTTCTGAATATTTGGTACGTGTTTTTCGTCCTGTTTGTCCTATGTACGCGTTTTTACACGTACAATTCATTTTTTTATACCCCATGTTCATCGCAAGTTATTTCAATCCGAGTGTTTTGACCTCGGAGTCCCCCGTGCCTGCCTTAACGGGACTCCCTGTCTCTTAATAACAAAGTCATTGTCTTCTCTTAACCCCTCGTACCTGCGGAAATTCCACTTCCGCGGTTATTTCAAATGGCGGATTTCCCTGATGTGGGGTTTTCCTTCCTTTATTTTCCCTCTCCTCAACTTCACATTCCTCTCCAACAGAGACAGCTCCTCCCGAAACTCATTCAGATACGAACACTCCCGAAAGTCACACTTGTCTCCTTGTGCCCACTCAGACACTTTCCTCTTTCAATTCTCAGCCCAGTTACATCTCGTTCTCTCCTTCCGATACAGTTTTGCACCAGTTTACGCATACTTCCGAGTCGTCCTTCTGTGTCGGCCTATTGTACACACACTCTACTCACGTCATTGCATTTAATACAGTCCTCACACTCACCGAGTTTCTTTTATTTTCTATCTTCAACTCTCGCCCTCTCGTGCGTCCAACACGTCACTTTGGTCGATACGATCCGTGCGTATTGCAATTTCTTTGCCTTCCTTTCGAAAAATGTTGGTTATTCCGTGTATTTTTGGTCCTGGGTATGTTAATATGCAAAGTTGTGTATTTTGTGTGTTGAGATCGTCTTTTTTGGAGTCATATTGTGTTAATAGTTTGTTTGGTGTAACCATTATTCTGTGCGATAGTCTTGGTAATATCAAGTTTTTTTGTAATTTTGTTTGGATAGTGGGATAGTTTTTAGTCTCCGTATCATGTGTCTAAATGCACTTAATTTATGTTGTAGGTCGTGTCTGTTGGTTTTCTTAAAATATCGTACTGTAGTTCGTTGTCAGACCGTGTGATTTTTAGGTCCTCGTAGTTAAGAGTTTTATTGTGTATCTTTGTTCATGTGGATGTTATGGTGGATATTGTTGAAGTCCTCTAATATTTCGTCGGTGTTGACACGGCTTAATATGCAGATAATACCATCTACATAGTCGTGCTTAGTCATTAAAGTCTGGATGTATGTCCGATATATTTCGGTCAATATGGAGGAGGTGGGGTTTCCAATACCTAATCCATCTTTTGGCTTCCCCACTTAATTGGATTTAAAGAGGGCCCAAAGTGAGATAATCCTGTAAGAAGAAAATGCCGTGTACGGCTCGCGATAACCGCGAACGCGCAAAGAAACATCAGTAGGATGATGGGTCCACTTCTCCATTTGCGTTTAGATCGCTCTTCAAGGCGGTATGCGCACTAGTCTCCTCGCTGGACAACTATCTCCCACTCACTCGACGTCCCACTGAGTTATTCTCTCGCCCGGCTTGACAAATTTGATCGCTACAATCCCCTTCAACGAGGAAAGACACGTGAAACATTTGATGCTCACGAAACTTTCAGACTCGCTGAAGAAGCTGAAAACCCCCTCTTTCGCTCAAATGGGCCGCCACTTTCAACTTCCTAATCTGCCTTTTTCTCACTTTGGCTTCCGCCCATTGCTCCCGAAAGTGGGAAATAAAAGTCGTCGTCTCCAACTCCCGTAAGAAGAGCGACATGATATCAGTAGAAAAAAGACAAAAGTTTTAGCGACATCCAGTGAGGGGCGTACGATCGAGGAGTCCTCGGGATTTTGTTTGGAATCGCCTATCGCCTCTTGAGTCTCCCTTTTCCTCCGGAAGAGCAATTATTGAAAATATCTGACGCCAGTTGTAAATGCTTCGTTTTCCCTCTTCAATTTTACTTCATTTATTGGGGTGGTTGTATAGACCTTTGAGCGTGGTGAATGGTATGGGGGGAGCATGAGAGAAGAGATTTTATTCATAAAATCAGAATTGCCTCAGGCTGCATTCATGCATTTTAAATATTATCACTCTTCGGAGACGATCAGTGGAGTTGGGTTAACTTTGAAAGTCCTAATTTGTTTTCTGTATTTTCCAAAAGCTGTCGCTCTGATTCAAACAGTCCTGAAAGCGAGCAGTTTTGACCACTGCGTTTGATCTTGGAGCTGCTTAAAACTACTGCCCAACCTTTGTCCATCACTTCTTTCTTTCTAAATTCCTAGCCTGCCCGAATATAAAATAGCTACACTCTAATGGGGGAACGAGCCCGGCCAGTTGTTGCCAACCGCCTCATTGGTGCAAGGTGTTGTTGGGAAAAAATGGGGGCGGGGGAGGTTATTATAACCTGTCCATGTCCAGCGGGCATGTCGCAACTAAGTCCCGGCACTAAGAGGTGCAGAGGGAGCATTTTGCGGTGCCCCTTATTGAGGAGGGAGTGCTGGGGGGTGCCATGGTAGGGGGAGTCCATGACTCCAGCCTTCGCCGTCTCGCTCCCCAAGCTTGGGCGAATCTGGCGGATCTACATCTAGCCAACTCAGTGGAAAGGAGTGTGAATGCGCTCTCAGAGGAGGGGGGGGGGTGCACGCAGTGATTCTTACGTCTTCGTAGAGGGAGCAGGAGAACTGGACGTGTTCCAGGTCCTCGCCGATCTACGCTCTGCACGGGCAGTCGACAAAGGTGCGGCGCTTAAAACATAAAAGGCGCTGATTAAAGGCCCCTGAGAGCAGCTGGACTGCCGGAAAGAAGGGGTGCCATTCCCCCATATCAAGGCGACCCCGAACAGTGGGGATGAGGGCATGGAGATGTCGCGCAGTAGGGCCGGCATCACCGTGCCTGCCACCAGTCGAGGTCTGCCTCGTACACTATCCCCAGGCAGCGCTCGGGAGAGGTTTCCAGCCGCAGCGCAGGGACGAGCTACTTCAGGGCACCCCGGTAGTCATCCATGCTGGATGGCAACTCGCAAGACAGCTAGGTCAAGGGCAAGGTCTAGGGGGGGTGGGGCACCCATGAGCACTTGCAAGGCCAGGTGGGACGCCCTTACAATAGGCCCGTTTGTGGCTGCAGTGAGGGTTTTGCCTGCAGTGAGGGTTTTGCCTGCATCCACCGTTTCAAAAAAAAAAAGGCCAGGTGGGACGTGGTCAGGTATGCCGGTAAAACGGCCAGGAGGACGTCCCTTTGTTTGTGCGTGCCATTCCCGCTCCGAGGGGGCAACCCACCAGACAGCCGCAGCATATAGTGTGATGAACAGCTACACTCTGGTCGGTATTTTCGAAGCCATTGACGTACTTTCCTACAGACCTACTTTTTGAATTCTACAGTGGATTTCCAGTACCCCCCTTACCCAACCACCACCGCCGCCATTCAGTTTCTCCCATCTTTCACCCCTGGCGTTCTCGCCTCATTGCGCTCATAGATCACACCAGTCCACTTACTCATGCCCTGGCTGTACTGAGCTCCCTAAAACTCTTGTCCACATGACTCTGCCGCTCAACCATCTACTCGCTCACTCTCTCCCTCTGGATGGATATAATTTTCCATTAGGTTACGAGGAGTTACGAATAACAAGATCATCGGCTGTTATATGTAATGGCCGTATTGCGTTATTGAATATTCAGAAAAATGGCGGCAGCTAGAGAAAATGTTATAAAGAGAAAACGTGTACGAAGAATCTTGAAGCGGTGGCGGCGACGACGTCGGAAAATAAGAGCGAGAGCAGAAGTGAGGGATAAGCCTAATGGAAAGTCCTCTAAGAGGGCATTACGAGGAAACAGAAGGAAATGAAATGAGGCCACTCCCTGTGGGAATACGTTAGCCGATTCGACGGGAAAGTAGTCACACGAAAATACTAAAGGCGGAGGAGCTCCAAGCTGTCGACAGACGACTCAATCCGATTTCGATATTTCTGTCAGAGCAAGTAATGTCGCGATAAAGCCGTGGGAGATGACGTAACTTGATGGAACAGAAGCCGCGAGAGTTGCCTCAGCTGAATAAAGCTTGCTGCGAAGGCTGAAGGAATTCGGTTTTCAGACTGACGGTTGACACAAAAGAGGTCCCTAAATAAGAAAGAAAACCTCGGAATAAAGGAACCGTAAATGCTGAGATCGTCTCCAGCCCACAACTAACGCCAACTTCATCATTTCACCGTCTGAAGATTATCATTGTGCGCCAGAATTGGCAAAAAAGGGCGCACAGTTCGAGTTGAAAGATTAGTCCTGCCGCACTTTCTGACGTTCATTAAACATCTGCTCCCGGGCGTTCAGTTCGGGTTCCGAGGAAATTTATCGTGCCCTCTGCAGCTGCAAAGGACTCCAGTACCAGTTCCAGGATACCAGTACACTTTCGCCGAGGCGCCTCGCCGGGATGTTCGGCGAGGCTTCATCCGACAACGAGGACCCCCACGAGATTGTACAGTGAGGTTAAAAAGTACACTTTCGCCGAGGGGCTGTGTCTTGTGGCAGGGGGGGGGGGCATGGCCTCGCAAGGCAGACATTATGAGCACACCGTGTACACTCTTGCCCTCGCCTGCTCTCGTCTTGTCTCGGCGAGGGTGTACTGGCAGCTTTACATTATGCAGGCCTTCCAAGACAAATCAGTATGCTGAGCGGCAATCTTCGACACTGAACAGGCGTTTGCCAGAGTGTGGCTGGCGGGTTTACTTCTGAAAATACGCCCTCACATCCAACAAACAACTTGTTCGCCTTGCGATAGCCTGACTACAAACCTTCATTGAACAGTTAGGTTAATGGTGCCAACCGATGGCGGCTTCGGAAGTCGTGTACCGTCACCTTCGCGTACAAGAAGAATTACTCAGCCATTCCCTTGATTCCCGTATTTTGCCGTTCCATGGTGACCTTGCGGGCTAAGTATGAAAGTTGGGTCGACTTAGTAGAGCATTTTCAGACTCCGTAGGTGTTAAAACTCAAGATCTGAAAAACGAATTGAACGCTTAGGGAAAGGCAGACGGTTGAGTCCAATGGCGCGGTTTGCTCGAAGAAAGTAATGAATCTGTGATACGACAGAACCCAAGTTAACCCCTTGCGCGACAAACTCGACAACATCCAGAATAAAATCCTCCACCTTGAGCCACGAGAGGCCGCGTCAATTGCCGTCTCTAGGGTATCCGTTTCGTGAGCATGGGCCTCGTTTCCTGCCGGAAGTCGTTCGTCATTTGACCGCCCGCTAAATAGGAAGCGACCTCACGCGATCGAAGACTCTGACAGGTTCAACTCACGAGGTTTTCCCTCAACTTGTCGATTTTCCTGAGGGAAATCACGCAGAGCTACCGAAAATGATGGATGGCCCGATTATGGAGGTGTGCAGAGAGCAGATTATACAGTGGCCCTCTTTTTCTCTCGACTCGTCGCGGACGGTGTGAGGAGTGTGGGGAGGGGTTTATATACAACCTCAGCAGCCGCTGAGAGAAACCTATCTCGTTTGAAGCCACCGAGTTGATAAATTTATGACCTTGGTTGTGGTGTTTACACACCTCTAGGAGAACTCGAGGCGCATCAACCCTTCGCGCTCTCTTCACCTTTGCCTTCCCAACTTTGAGAGCCATTTGATTTAGCGGTAGTTGGGTTTAGTTACTTTTCTGAAACGATTCCACGAAGTAAACACAACTCACAAGCTCAAAGTTTCAAAGAGTTTACCGTGGCAATTGAATTTACTGAAACTGTCCTCACTTTTATACCTCAAGTCAAGTCGTTCATTGTGATCTGAATCACGTAGAAAATTGTAACAGCCTTAACGTTGTGATATTGGCGAGTCATGCGTGCACTGAAGGGATATCCCATGGTGAACAGATCAGTCCCAACACGCAGTATAATGTACCAATCATCCTTCTCCCTCCCCTCACTGCCCAACACTTTAGATTTTGAACGTCTACCTTGTTAGACGCAAAGCGCCGACTCATCCCAGGTTCTTGACCTCGGAATTTCCGCCCTTGCCCAACGGGACTCACCAATGGCAAACAGCTGTGGTTTCCCCCTTTTCTCCATTTCCCTCTCCTCAATTTCACAATCCTCTCCACGACTCAGCACTTCCAAATCATTCCGAAATCAACTCTCGTCCCTGTCACACGGCTCAATCGCCTTCCGATACTTTCCCGCACCAGTTCACGCGTTCCGAGTACAACCCTTGTGTCGCCCTTCTGTATATGATCTCAGCTCAGTTCTAACTCAACTCAATTCCCCACGTACAATACAGTCCTCACGCACCCCGAGTTTCAGTTTTATTTGTATCCTCAACCTCTCCCTCTCGTGCGCCCAACAACCTTCTAATTTAAACTACATTCTTGTTGTGAACTTGTTCTGAAATATCAGCTAATGCAGAGTACCACGTTTTTCACAATTCTTCCGGCAAACGTTGCAATTCGTAAACTGGTTTATTTCATTTAAACGGATTTCAACTATTTCTGATCTTGGTATTTTATTTAACGCTCACTTGTCAGTACAGGCATGAAACGTGTCATTGGGTCTTTGACTTGTTGGGCTCGTTGGGTTTAAACGTCACGCTCGAGAGTTCCATGTTATTGAGGCATGTTCTGTGTAATGCAGTGGTGATTTATTGTGTTACGGGAGAGATTAATATTGTAAGCAGTATCGCACTAGGTGAGTCAGGAAGTAGTACGATTGAAGCCGATTGTAATTGGAACAGAGATGTATTCTCAATTACATTCGGAGAAGTTTTACCACCACAGATGGGGAACTGAGTGGGAGCGAGCCTGAGCACGGGTGACGAGGAAACTGGCTCTGTTACAACTAACGGCAGCAAAGTCTCAAGCGAATCGGGACATTTGAGCCTATTCAGCATAAATGCCCCGGACAATCCTCCGCTGAATCGAAGGGTTTGGTTCGTCCCGTTACAATTGTGTTGAAGAATGCCTCAGTAGTTTGGTCACCTTTGTAAGCCGATGTTATGAGGGAACTGAAGGAATTCATAAAACGTTTACTGATTGTATGTCATGTGGATGAAGTTGATTCGGGCTGGTTAGGCTTCATTTACTGATAGTTACCCCATAAGAATCTCCTGAAGCTCTTAAAACATTCCTGGTAGTGGAGTCCACTATCTTCTTACGTTCCTGGGAGTGGAGTCCACTATCTTCTTACGTTCCTGCGTGTGGAGTCCACTATGTTCCCCTGTTCCTGGGAGTGGAGTCGACTATCTTCCTCTGTTCCTGGGAGTGGAGCCCACTATCCTCTTACGTTCCTGGGAGTGGAGTCCACTATCTTCTTACGTTCCAGCGAGTGGAGTCCACTATCTCCTTACGTTCCTGGGAGTGGAGTCCACTATCTTCCTCTGATCCAGGGAGTGGAGTCCACTATCTTCTTACGTTCCTGGGAGTGGAGTCCACTATCTTCTTAAGTTCCTGGGAGTGGAGTCCACTATCTTCTTACGTTCCTGGGAGTGGAGTCCACTATCTTCTTACGTTCCTGGGAGTGGAGTCCACTATCTCCTTACGTTCCTGGGAGTGGAGTCCACTATCTTCTTTCGTTCCTGGGAGTGGAGTCCACTATCTTCTTACGTTCCTGGGAGTGGAGTCCACTATCTTCTTACGTTCCTGGGAGTGGAGTCCACTATCTCCTTACGTTCCTGGGAGTGGAGTCCACTATCTTCCTCTGATCCAGGGAGTGGAGTCCACTATCTTCTTAAGTTCCTGGGAGTGGAGTCCACTATCTCCTTACGTTCCAGGGAATGGAGTCCACTATCTTCCTCTGATCCAGGGAGTGGAGTCCACTATCTTCTTACGTTCCTGGGAGTGGAGTCCACTATCTTCTTAAGTTCCTGGGAGTGGAGTCCACTATCTTCTTACGTTCCTGGGAGTGGAGTCCGCTATCTTCTTACGTTCCTGGGAGTGGACTCCACTATCTCCTTACGTTCCAGGGAGTGGAGTCCACTATCTTCCTCTGATCCAGGGAGTGGAGTCCACTATCTTCTTACGTTCCTGGGAGTGGAGTCCACTATCTTCTTACGTTCCTGGGAGTGGAGTCCACTATCTTCTTACGTTCCTGGGAGTGGAGTCCACTATCTCCTTACGTTCCAGGGAGTGGAGTCCACTATCTTCCTCTGATCCAGGGAGTGGAGTCCACTATCTTCTTAAGTTCCTGGGAGTGGAGTCCACTATCTTCTTAAGTTCCTGGGAGTGGAGTCCACTATCTTCTTACGTTCCTGGGAGTGGAGTCCACTATCTTCTTACGTTCCTGGGAGTGGAGTCCACTATCTCCTTACGTTCCAGGGAGTGGAGTCCACTATCTTCCTCTGATCCAGGGAGTGGAGTCCACTATCTTCTTAAGTTCCTGGGAGTGGAGTCCACTATCTTCTTACGTTCCTGGGAGTGGAGTCCACTATCTTCTTACGTTCGTGGGAGTGGAGTCCACTATCTCCTTACGTTCCAGGGAGTGGAGTCCACTATCTTCTTCTGATCCAGGGAGTGGAGTCCACTATCTTCTTACGTTCCTGGGAGTGGAGTCCACTATCTTCTTACGTTCCTGGGAGTGGAGTCCACTATCTTCTTACGTTCCTGGGAGTGGAGTCCACTATCTCCTTACGTTCCTGGGAGTGGAGTCCACTATCTTCCTCTGATCCAGGGAGTGGAGTCCACTATCTTCTTACGTTCCTGGGAGTGGAGTCCACTATCTTCTTACGTTCCTGGGAGTGGAGTCCACTATCTCCTTACGTTCCTGGGAGTGGAGTCCACTATCTTCCTCTGATCCAGGGAGTGGAGTCCACTATCTTCTTACGTTCCTGGGAGTCGAGTGCAGTATCTTCTTACGTTCCTGGGAGTGGAGTCCACTATCTTACTCTGTTCCTGGGAGTAGAGCCCACTATCTTACGTTCCTGGGAGTGGAGTCCACTATCTTCTTACGTTCCTGGGAGTGGAGTCCACTATCTTCCTCTGTTCCTGGGAGTGGAGTAAACTATCCGCTTACCCTCCTGGGAGTGGAGTCCACTATCTTCCCCTGTTCCTGGGAGTGGAGTCCACTATCTTCCTCTGTTCCTGGGAGTAGAGCCCACTATCTTCTTACGTTCCTGGGAGTGGAGTCCACTATCTTCCTCTGTTCCTGGGAGTAGTGCCCACTATCTTCTTACGTTCCTGGGAGTGGAGTCCACTATCTTCCTCTGTTCCTGGGAGTAGAGCCCACTATCTTCTTACGTTCCTGGGAGTGGAGTCCACTATCTTCTTACGTTCCTGGGAGTGGAGTGCAGTATCTTCTTACGTTCCTGGGAGTGGAGTCCACTATCTTCTTCTGTTCCTGGGAGTAGAGCCCACTATCTTCTTACGTTCCTGGGAGTGGAGTCCACTATCTTCTTACGTTCCTGGGAGTGGAGTAAACTATCTTCTTACCCTCCTGAGAGTGGAGTCCACTATCTTCCTCTGTTCCTGTGAGTGAAGTGCAGTATCTTCTTACGTTCTCGTCTTCAGATCTTCAAGGAAGTTGGCGGCGGGACTGATTAAACGTTTCAACCTGTATGTGGTGGCTTTCTGGTCGATTTGTGTTATAGAGGGTTGTAAATTGACGTCGATCTTACGCCGAGGGCAGTACATTTTTTGTAAATGTCATCTTTGATCGAAAGGGTATTCATATCTGGGTGTAATGCCGTATTTCAGCGCTTGTACTAAAATGACGACGAAACGTGCGCCGGGGAGAGATAGTTACGACCGTAACGAGCTTAAACCAGATGACCTCGATTGCGGTCAGTGCCATGATTCGTCCGAGTTTACAGATTTCCGGCCACTCTCAATACTCTGAGCCAAAATTTTTTAAATATATATAACGCGCAAAATGTGTGCAAATCATTGCACACACCTTTCATGACGCCATAAGGAAAATGGCGTGAAGTTTAAAAAATAATGAAACTGTCAATCATTGGATCACAATTCTTCACACTCTCCTCATCATCCTCGCTTCCCACCCTCTTCCTACAAAATAGACTTCGGGTCGTTTAAAAAGAAAAGTGTAATATTCGCTTTTGCTCAGATAATTCAGATGGGAAAGTCGTCTCGTAAACCCCAGCAGTTTCGAAAAACCGTGTCTCGGAAGGAACGAAAGAGCGTCACGTTGCGTCAACGACCATACCCCTCCCCCTTCCCATCTTAGACTAAGGGTTGAGCGGGCGTGGGCAGTAATGGCACGGCGAAGACGAGGGAGTCGAGTGGAAGGGGGATGATGATGGCGAAGTGAAGCCAGCGTAATTCACTTTAATTAAAGTTGAAAACCCCTTCGCCAAATGCTATCAAAAACCGACCATCGAAATGAAAGTTTTTACGACGAAAAAGCTTTTTATTTTCCCTTTCCGCTCTCGTTGAGCGATAAAGTCGACAACTGCGATTGGAATCAGAGACCCGAGTTATTGGATTCCGTCCCAGGTGACGGACTGAGGAGTTTAAAGGCCGGAATGGCGTGGGAAAGTGGGAGACGGGAGCTGCTGGGGCGAAGGAAAGGAGAAAAACATTTTACAGTAGCAACGTGTGATTCGTTAGCTATGCAACGCCAACCAAAGGCGAAGACTTTTGAAAACAAACTACCACTTGGGGGTTCATCATATCCCAGAAGGGCCAATTTGCATGGATGCGCAAAATACGTGAATAATCCGCATCAAAGCAGTGAAAATTGTAAGAAATGTCCAAGAAAAGTGAAGCGCGACGTATCTCCAGACCGGTTCAAGATATCGATAGTCGAGTGGTCTCATTTCCGCGTCAATAGTGAGTGGTGATAGCGACCAGCAGGGATATGGTTAAATCTGTTGTAAACTGCTACAGGGGGTGGGTTGTGCACCTTTGCGGGAGACCCTTACTGAGGCGAGACATGAGTTCAGGGAGCACGAATACTGCCTTGTGGAAGAACAGAGAGTGGTGCGCTGAAAGCTTAATACTAACTCGATTTATAGTAATCAGTAAGATTGGAGTTATACAGAACCCTAATGCTAAGTTACTGATCGACAGCACTTAGCGTAAAACATACTAGTCATAGAATCGAATTTGCGCTGTACCAGGATACTCCTCGTCGCCAGGTGGCGACTTAGTCATCGCGAGGAGTGTGGAAGAGCAGGGGATTTGTTCGGGTGCATGCCAACTGAGCTTTCCTGGAAAACCTATTTCTTTCTTTTGCTACGGGTACAAGGGTGGTGTGAGACGAGTTGCGATGTGCACGACCAATAGCCGGTAAAATCTTGAAGTGCACCTTGCGTCCAATGTATCTGTTCTTCTGTTTCGATAACTATTTCTAAAATGTGACTAAAACAGTGATTATGAAAATTTTACGACATTGTACCATATTTTCGCACCTGTTTTCCTCTCGATTTCAGCATAATGTGCTTGCGAAATTTTGCCCAAATTAATCCCCTGATCCAGAAGACAATTGCGACGGCAGCAGCAGTTCCAGGGCAAACGTACTAACCTCTTGGTAATCTTGTAGGTACCGCACCTTCTCGGGGAGTCCATCACCAAGTCCATTCTTCTGATTTTACTCTGGCCCAGGCAAACCAGCTGTTCCTGACCGGTGGGGGCACGCGGTGGCCAAGCGTGTTGGGGCGTGAGGCCTTCCATGCCAGGCGGAGATAAAACCAGCGGACTCTGGTTCGATCCCTGACCAGGCACCCCCCTCCTCCGAACCCAGGGGGGTGAGGCAATGGGTACTGGCGGCGGATGGGACACTAAGCGGACCCCCCAACGGGCCCTTTGGGGAGTTAGGACATGGGCTTAATGTGTGCCACAACGAAATGCCATTGGTCCTACAGCTCTGGCGGAATCGTACGGCCTGCAGCTGCCTTCCTGCTATGTGTGTGTGGGGAGACGGTTGCGCCTAGGCCTCTTCTGTGGCCCATATCAACCCGTCATCACTTTGGTGATCCTTCCTCGTCCAGTTATTCTGTACACCCCTTTTTCGTATCTTTGACTGCAAGGACACTTTCGCCTTAGCAGTGACACGCCTTCCGGCGTGCCTGGGAACAGCAGGCCACCCCTGCCCTCCTGGCATCAGTCATACCTCTTGGTATATCCAGGCTGGATCTTGTGGCGGAGCCAGGTTTGAGTTGGCTAAGACGGAGTTACTAAGTTATTTATTTTTGTTTTCCGTTAATAATATGGCAGCGGTAGAGGTATGGCACTCGGGTCGTCGGGCTAGGTACTCTGCTCCCTCTTCTTGTGTCTTGGAATTTCCCCATTTTCGCCTGAACTATTCGGACGTTCGACCAGATGGTCTGCTCCTCTTGATTGGAGATCTACCCACGTGGTCTGGTCCGGGCGGGTTTGGCGGATCCGGTGCTCCGTGTCCTGTCCCTTCCTAGTAACTATTTGTATAGAAAGCTGAACAAAACACACAGATGTAACGTACAACACAAACACAATAGCGTTAAACATTCATCCCCAGCTCCTGCCTACCTGGTAGTGTGAGGACATGCTCAATTTAACCTGGAGAGCCATGTACAACCCAAGGAACGTCGCTTTCGAGAGGAAGGACTGTTCCTGATTCTCCCCCTGAAGAGAAGGCTTCGGTATCGTTTCTCCACTTTGCCAGTAACCATGTCACCAGCACGAGGAGCCATAGTTAGATAAGGTACTTGCTCGAGAACCGAATTCGAGATGGTGAGTTGCCCAAATATGGAGCAAGCCGAAACGAAAGCAGACCTCCGAGCCTTCCACCAAAACCAGATGTCTCTCTCCATTTCTGTACCCCGTGGAAGCAGGTTGCCCTTCCGTAACTCCGTAATAATAGTTATTTTCTAGTCTCCACAGTTCTTCTTTCCTAGTCTCCCAGCACTTTTTCTTCTTCGCACTTCTCCTAATTGTTTATTATCGTTAATCATCCGACCCCTCAGTGTCAGCCACGTCGGAGCATTACATAATGTCTTTAGCGTGCTCGAGGATGATTGGAAGAAGTGGGAAAACAACGTTGACGTGGAATCGGCGGTATCTTGCAGAAGCTTGTGGGAGGTCGAGAGGTCGGTCATGCATCGACGTCTGTCAAGGGTCGCGACCTTTCTCAACGTCAGCCTCGTGGGCGATGTCAGTTGAGAGGATCCTGATTAAGAATTTGCACTGGATACGGCTACAATCATATCCGATGATGGACGGTACGAGGGCCTTGTAGCGAGCGACGATTGCGAGTGAGCTAGTAAACTCATGTCGGGAGAGACTCAACTGCTCGTCACAGAGCACACACCTTGTCAACCACTTCCCGGCATCTCTGGAAACGTGGGGATATAACAGTCTTTTACTGTTTGTGAAGCCACCGCGAGAGTCGGTACATACTATTATGAAGATTGCAGAGTGAGCTCAGCTTGTTTGCTCCCCCCCCACCACACTTTCACAAGTCGCATTTATTGAACTTTACATATATCTTCGCTTGCAGTTAACTAATTTCAGTTTATGTTTGTTTCAGGTAAGAAATTTGGATCAGTGATCGCTCACTCATGACAGGTCAGATTGGATCTTCATTATTTACGCACAATAAAACATTTTCGAACTTCCTGTAGGTCCGAGCTATGTAACTTCCATCGGTGCTCGCTAATGTTGCAGGGTATGATAGCGATATCGCACTAAGTGAGGAGGGGAGTAAGTAACATAAGTAATTCGGGCGTTAGGCAATAACAATGCCTTCCTTCAATATTATCGTATATTACAGGTCTGTTCCACAAAGTAAGTACAAAGCCCATAGAAGATGGAGTGAGCGAAGTGCACAGGAAGACCTCCAGAGGAGTAACCTCCTCGTAACCTCCATGGCTTCCCCCTCCATTCTCTGTCGGCTTCTTTTGTTTTCTTCTCATTTCGTGGGAACTGCACGGCTCCGTGGAACGGTTCCAAGCTGAGCGGAACGACTCACAGCTCTTTTGTCACTCTGCAGTCGTTTATTCGTCGTCGTTTATTGGCGCTGCGCTTGTATGTCAGTCACTCTGGTTAATTCATTGGCGACTAACCTTCTATGCAGTTGATTTTTAAGGATGACATATTTCAGGCGAGATCCATTTGTAAGCATAATCTATTATGCCTTCACGATGGAGAGAAAGGTAATTCCTTGACCATCCAAAGATGTTTGAAGGTACCGTCAAAACGAGATGAACAGGCGCTCTAACGATACAAGCTCATTCTGCTACGAGCACTTATTCCGAGTTCTGACACCCATCAGATCCTCTCTCCTTCTCCCTCCCTCAATGGGTATGGTACAAGTTCAGTACGCATACTAATTGATCAGAGCGAGGCGCTCTCGATGGATCCAGTGCGAACCACCCCATGGTGTTAATAAATGAAGAGCGTTTGTAGAATATTCCTTTTTACTGTTTGCTGCCACTGTACAACGCCAAACGCTGAATCAGTAAGTATCAGTTTTTTTACCTCGAAGTTCCCACACCTACCCTAACGGGACTCCCTGGCCCTAAGCGGCAAAGTCATTGTTTTCCAAAAGACTTTCGTACCTGCAGGAATTCTACTGCTGTGGTTGCTTCGGCTGGACATTCTGAAGTATCATTTCCTCCCCTCCTCACCACAACAGACAGCTCCCAGCCTCCCAAATTTAGTCACCTACGAACTCTTGCAAAAGTCACTCGTCTCCTTGCACTATTCTCTGCTCATTTAGTTAGAAATCTCCTTCCGTGACAGTTCACGCATATTACGAGTCGTCCTCTTGTGCTGCCCTTTTGTACACGAAAACTATTGACTTCATTGCACATAATACAGTCCTTCTCACGTTCACCGAGTTTCTGCGCCCAACAGCTACTCTGAAGCCTGTGAATTTCGTGTTTGCACATCATACCTCCAAGCTCGTAAGAAATTGAAGTTTTCGCAATTAATCCGTTTGAGCGTGCAGTAACATGCACACTCCACGTAATTGTGCGGGTGTGTCAGATTGCATTAATGCTACGAAGTTGTGCGATTACCTCGCGCTGAGTTCATTTCGCTCGCTGGTCTAGGGTTCACGAATCGTTTTCCTTAGCCAGGCCCGCTGAACTAAAATTAAAACCGTCGCTTAGAATATTGATTGAACCTCCTGAAGTGTTGACGCAACAGAACGTTTCTTGGTACTCCGGCCTCTTCCAGTTGCCATAGCTACCTCGACAAATGCTTGGCCGCTCGCCTGTTTATCTTTTCATCCGAACCCTCCGTCGTCTGATCGGTTTTCAATTATTCCGTTGAGCTTGTCATCACTCGGTCGTCCCTATATCCGTGTCTTCCTCAAAACATCCTCAAGATGAGGGATTCCCAGTCCCGAAAATGATTGTAGAGCAGAAGATTTCGTACAGTTGCAGGACGTTCGGCCTAAATTACGTTCAACGACGCTGTTTATCGTTTGATTCTGATTGGGTGGTCCCAGGCTCAACTATTCGATTTTAAATCATTGGATGGTTGAAGGGGACCATAGTTACATTGGGGGGGGGGGAGATTTGCCTCCATGTTTACGACATGAATGACCGGAAGACCTTTAGGCACACCTTGATCCTTGACAGCTCGTTTAGGGCAATATTTTGCCCCGCCACATTGGAACTCCATTTAGTCTTCAGCATCACCACAGACTTTTCGACTGCTATGTGTGCAATTCCGTGTTTGTGCTGGCTCCTCTCATTATTTAGGTCTCAGACAAATCAAGCACCCTGTGTTATCTCAGTCCATAGTTCAAACCCCAGAATAACGCAACAGTTCTCTCCATGGCTCTGATGCTGTACGGAGGCTTCTTCATGAGTTGGTCAGCCAGAGTGCAGCTGAGGCCCTAATTACGTGTTTTATTCTTTGTCAAGCTGGAATTGTTGGTTATGAGCATGGTGGAGGCGAAATTCTCTGCATCTTTCTTCAGGGTCTTATGAACCAGTATAATGCCCGACCAGAACATGCGGCGCCTGAACAATAGGATGAACCGTCAAATAACGCAGGACCACACGCTCTTCCTGTTCAGTCGCTACATCTCCAGTACTGGGTTCTCAGGTTTGTCGATAGATCTCCTCAGACATCCGGTAAATGACCGATCGCCTTCTTAATGGTTCTAGTAGCCACCTTTCTTGACACTCCGCCACATGGTGCTAGGAATCTCCCTCCTATGAGCTGCTTCTGGCATGGTGCTTGAGGCGTATCACATGATTACCTGAACCCTTCCATCACTCTACGTTCTCTGACTGAACGGCTCCTTAGATGCTCCCTCAGAATGCCAGAAAGCTGCCCATAAATCTCTTTTTGATATCATTGTTCCCCCAAGAGGCAGCTTATCCTTCAAATGATTCTTCGACAAAATGTAGCCATACTACTGGGATGCCAGGAGTCTGTTCTCGGCCACTGAGGCCTGACCAATGTAGGCTTTTTTGCAGACAGGAAATATCTCTACCAGGGTCAAGGCTAGCCTCCAAGTAATAACTAGATAGTTTAAGCTAGAAGAGGCCGCAGTCCATGCTACTGACGTTATGCCAGAGCGGAAGAACTTTTGGTTGCCCTTCAGTGTTAGCGTCCACTCACGGGAACGATGGGAGACGTTCCGAACTGAGGTGAGCGCCCTGCAGTGGTATACCTATGGTTCAGTTATGAAGGGCAGAGCTGAACTGGGCATTGTAGGGCCCAACTACCAGCACCAAGCTGCTGGGAGAGTACGCCACGATATTCCAAGCTGAAATCCTAGCTATGAAGATCTGCGCGGAAGAGATCCTGACTAAAGGACTCAAGGGCAAGCGGATCTACGTATTCTCGGACAGTCAGGCCGCTTTAAAGGCTATTGCAGCCTATAGTTTTAAGTCCACGCTGGCATGGGAATGCCTTCATGCGCTCAAGCAACTCAGCGCCCATAACAGGCTCTCCTTTATCTGAGTGCCGGCTCAAGGAGGGCATGAGTGCAATGAAAACGCGGACGGCCTTGCAAAAAGGGGTACAGAGTCCCTACCCACCGGGCCTGAGCCATACGTGGGTATGACGAAGAGTCACCTGAATCGTCTGGTAGCTCGATGGGAGATACAGGAAAACAGCGCCCATTGGCATCGCCTGCCACGATTAAGACAGCGAAAAGGCTCGTTATGCCTTCCTGTCAAAGGGCAGGATCTGAGAGTTCAGACAAGCTCCCTCACCGGGCCCTACCCACTCAGATATCACCTCAACACGATGGGCATCTCAGGGTCGGTGGAATGCAGACTTTGCGGCGAGGAGGAAGAGACGGCAG
Source organism: Pachypeltis micranthus (assembly GCA_020466155.1). NCBI lineage: Eukaryota > Metazoa > Arthropoda > Insecta > Hemiptera > Miridae > Pachypeltis > Pachypeltis micranthus. Next base: position 27,535,354 of record CM035778.1, on the reverse strand, counting down.
AGCATATCTTATGTGAATGCCCTGCCTTGGCAGTTAAACGTTTCGAATATTTCTCCCAGGGGACCATTGAACCCCAAATCATAGCAGAATTTGCGGTGAAGGACATGCTCGGTTTTCTAAAGGGAACGGGTATGTACGACGCCTTCTACTAAGAAAGGGTCAGTGTCACAATGAGCCCATATGTGGCCGCAGTGACAAAGGGACTTGTCCCGCGTGCCCTCGGAGAAGAAAAAAATTAGGCTTTACAGACTCTCCGTGGATGGCTCATAATCTTGTTGAGGCAACACAGATTTCCATTATTGAAACAGGTTCCCTTGGCGTTTCAGTGACTGCGAGCTACCTTTGCAAGTGTTATAGGATCGTTACCAGGCGTCTCTCAATAAACAACAATTCCTTCCAAATATATCCTTGTAATACGGTCCGTTCCAGTTAATAGCCCACAGGTACAGAAAGTAAAGAAGAGCGAAGTGGTGCCGTTGGAGTTTGGAAGAGGAATAGAATGAATGCCTCGTTGCGCGCCACGGTCCCGATTTTCCTAACCTTCCGATCGCGGCAATGCGGTCCACCCTCTCCCTGTTCATCAGCAGCTATCTTCCTCTTCAGATTTAATCGGAGCTGCTTCAAGTGGCTCTGCCTGATAAAAGAAGCTCCGGTGTTCCGAGTCACAGCTCAATCTGATTGTGCTCGTAACACAAGGAACGCTCTCATTAAAATTAATCCTCCTGACATTGTACCTGGTCTTCCTGGGAGGAAGAGTATTGCAGATTCCAAGCAAGCAGCATTCAGTGTAATGGCGGCCTATAACTGACGGTGGTGTACAACTGACTTCATTCTCCATTCCCTGACACGGGTGAGAAGTTCCGTGACCGATTGAGATTGAGTATTCAATATTTCGGAGGACGTGAGAAATTCTACTACCGATCTCTCGATCCGAGTTATGCCACCCTGAGGACTCTAAACTCGTCCCCAAGCCGTAGACCAGGGAAAGGAACTCCTTGGACCAACGGCTTCAGGAGGTCACCCTCCACGAGTCCTTCCTCACACTGCCAGCCCCCCCCCCCCTCTTGGGTGGTAAGCGGGGGGAGTTTAGCAGCCCGTGCTACCAGTTGCTAAGCAGTTCCTAGGTTGCCCCAGGCCCGCTAGCGGCCTTCTGGTGTGCTTCGAGGGGCTGGCATTGCCTGAGGGGAGAGCCTGTCACTTCTGGATTGTTACAAAAACCTCTTGAGGCACCCATTTCGCGAATTCTACAATAAAATATTTATCCGCCTTTCTCACAGACACCGTTTGAACGGCAATTTACTTGAAGAAGTTCCACCAATGAAAAAGAGAGAGTTCGTTAACTGATTGTCGAAGTAATAAAAGAGGTTCCGCATCAAGTTAAATAACCGTGGCATTTCTCTTGTTGAAGAGACCTCCTTTTCCGCCATTAATTAGATTTGAAGTCTGACGGAGGTTGAACCTAAAACCCATTAGGTTGGAGGGATTGATCATTTAACGGAGAGACGAACCTCCTCTCGGGAGCCGAAGACTGAAGGCCCGCGGGTGAAGCCATCAAACCGCCTCCTCCAACTCCAAAGCTCCACACCAAATTACGTTTTTAGCTCGAGTACTAATGACAAGCCGTAAAAGCTTTTAATAAGACGTTTTTAGAGATCTAATCTCCGTAGTTTAATCAGGTTTAATGGAGCTCTAAAAGAATTCTCGTTCTCGATGGCGGCGGATGGCGATTGGGCTGTGGTGGATGTGAAGGTGACGGGGGGGGGGGGGGAAGGAAAGGAAGTGGCAATAAATTTATTACGGGCAATAAATCCGAGCCCAAAGGAAGAGACCGGTTCCAGTTGATCGATAAAGTCGTTGGAGGAATTTCAATCAGTAGCCTACTCAGCTGCCTTAGTCAATGAAACGCTCATTAAAAGTAGAGGCTCGTTGTGTCCGAAGAATCTGACAGTTATTGAATTAATTAGAACTGCTAATACGAAGAGGTGAGCTATTTCATGCTCCGCTTTGTGGCTATTGGAGCGGGGGGGGGGAGGCACAGGGCATGTAGGACCACCAAATTATGGAGCAACTTTGTGATCACTGGCGATTTTCTCATCCAGAGCTTGACGGTGGAGATCCTTATTTTGGCCACTGCGTTATAATAAAAATATCTGGTGCGTTGCAACACACAACTTTCCTTAGCTCTACGTCAATTCACTTTGTACATGGCTAACTCTATTTAATCAATTCATTTATCACTCAGTTAATTTGAACTTGGTCAAACAACGCTTAACGACAGCAGAAAGCGGTAGCGCTTACAGTTCCGAAATTTATTGTGCTGCTCGTACTCATTACAGGACCATTATTGAGCAATTGGTACACAGATAATTAATGAGGCTGTAAACACGATTTAAAAAAAAAAGGATAGTAATCACTTTTGCAGAGTTATTGGAAAATAACTGTTAGAACTGGTAGTAAGCGAAACGGCAGTAGTTGAAATTCAGGAATTTCTGGAGTGAGCCCCATGTATCTCATGAGCGTTTTTAAACACTCACCCTTTAGGTATTGGATTGGACTACAATACCAATTTTTTTAAACATTCTACAAGAATTCCAGCGGAGTTTATAAGGAAAAAACTGCGCGAAAAACGCTTTTGGTCCAAAAAGTTTGATAATTTATTGTGCTGCTCTCGTCATTTTCCCACGAATGAGAATTTTATAGTATCATTGCCTTATTGAGAGCTATCAATATAAAAAATGTAATTAAAATCGTTAGAGCCGTTTTTGAGAAAAAAAATTTGGCGTTTTGATCACTATGATGACTATAGTTAACTTTCGGTGGATTTTGTTCATACCCTCAATATTGCGTCCCATGGTAACTCGTAGGCTAGAAATCAAGTTTCAGCTGATTTGGTACGGCTGTTTTATCTAAAAACCGCGCTAAAATCGATTTCGTCGAAAGTTTTGGTAATTTATTGTGCTGCTCTTGTCATTTTCCCATAGATGGGAATTTTATGGTATAGTTGCCATATTTGGAGCTACCAATATAAAAAATTTAATCAAAATCGTTAGAGCCGTTTTTGAGAAAAAAAAGTATTTGGTGTTTTGATCACTATGATGACTATAGGTAAATTTCGGTGGATTTTGTTCATACCCTTATGTTGGCGTCTCATAGTGACTTCCGGGCTAGATATCAAGTTGGAGCTGGTTTGGTGGTTCTCTCTAAAAATCGTTCACAGACACACAGACCATTTTCCCAAATTGTGTTTTTCGGACTCAGGGGGGTCTGAAACGTAAAGATCTGAAGAGAACTCAAAATTTTTTTTTCAGCCGATTACATAACTTTCCTTTCTACTTCGTAGAGCAAGGAAAGTAAAAACGCTGCATATTATTGCGCATTGGTTTATTATGACACGTCTTGCACGGTTTATACCACTTATAAACTGTATGCGCAAACAGTGATATTATATCGCCGATTTGTGAAATAGGTTGAAGCCTTGGGGATGAGTCGTCGACAAAATACCTGCTGCGGCGCATCACACAACTTTTCTCGGCTCCACGTCCTTTCGGCGATTGCCCTGGCTTTAGCGACTAATTCAGTCTATTCTGGACTGGAATACGAACTGTAGGTAAACCACTGTGGTGGAAATGTCCCCTCGGGCCGTGTGCGGAAAGCCACCAATGCAATTGGTTCCGGAGGGGGAACTTTTCCCAGACAAAGTTGATTGAATTTCGCGAACGTGTGGGGTCGTCAAAAACCCAAACCAAACACCCCCCTTGCAACTATTTCCTCGACGACCGAGAATAACGAACTGCATCGAGGTTTGTAGGGTCGATGAACTACGAGTGGCCATTAATGAGGAAACAAACAGGATTGCGAGTGATCTGCAATAAATTGAGCGGAAGTTGTCAACATTAAATGTATCAGGTTGTAGAAGCGAAGTGACTCTTCTACATTTTGGATCTAGAACGTTATCAATACTTGTGTTATGTGGGGAAATGTAGACTCATGCTCCAATTCTGAGCGTCTGAATGTTTAACCTCTCAAGTAATTGTGATAGGGAAATGATAATAAATTATAGGAAACTGTTAACAATAAATGATTTACTTAATAAAACGGAAATGTTTATTTGGCGGTTGAACGGCATGAACGGTTGCTGAGAAGTTGTAGAAGTTCTTGCGGGGAAAAATGGTTTGAACTGACCTGGAGCCAAATGTTAGAATGTAAACTTGTGTAAACCAAGCGCTGCGGATATGCGTGATATGTTCCTTGCTCAACTCAGGGCAAGGGGGGTTTATTGATGAGTCTCGTTTCCTTTTTGGGGAACGTGTAACCCCTGACTCTGCTGAAGTAGTTAATGCTTAGGTACACCTGAGAGGACCTAGGTTAACCCCCTCCTCACCCCCCAGCTGATGTGGAGTGATGGAGTACACATCATCATGTGACGTCATACCCCCTCCAACTGTGTGACTTCTCAGAAGGCCTAGGTCAACCCCCCCCCCCCCCTTCACCGCCATCCATTCTGAGTGGGGGCATGATGGCACACGAGAGGGTTGATCTAGATCCTCTCAGAAGTTACAGCAATGGTAGGGGCACGATTCGTCATAACCAGGTGCGGTTCGGTGGGCTGGGCTGAAGTCGTGGACTCCCCCTTTTGTGGTTGACCCATCCCGGCCCACACCCCTTGCTTTCTCCCTTCCTTGAGGACACGAACCCCCATCCTTCCACAAATCTTTAGGACTGCATCATCCAGGACTAGGCGAGGGCTGGTCTTGAAGATCCCACGAGCCAGGAGGCCAGCAATGGCCTGGCTTGTTACCCCATTAGGTGGTGAAGAGTTGACCTACATCCTCTCAGAAGTTACAGCAATGGCAGGGGCATGAAGTCACACGAGGGGGTTGACCTAAATCCTCTCAGAAATGACTATAGCGGAGGGGGGGGGGTGACATCGTATCAGCTGGTGGTGAGGAGTTCGCACATTTGACCTCTGCCTGTTGGGGGGGGGGGGGGGGAGAGATCGGCGAGGACGCATTGCACGTCCTGTTCCTCTGCCCACTCTACAACGACGTGCCGGCCTGTGTGTGCATTCCCCCTCTCGAAACTGCCTTTGAGCTCCTCTCTACTGGGCCCGCCAGGTGCCAGTTTAGCATTTTCGCCCAAGCACGGGCGTCTCGGTGGGCTGGGTTGGAGTTGTGGACTCCCCCTTTCGTGGTTGACCCATCCCGGCCCACACCCCCTGCTTTCCCCCTTCCTTGAGGACACGAATTCCTCCTTCCACAAATATTTAGGAGTGCATCATCCAGGACTAGGTAAGGGCTGGTCTTAAAGATCCCACGAGCCGGGAGGCAAGCAACGGCCTGGCTTGTTACCCCATTAGGTTGTAGGAGTTTGACCTAGGTCCTCTCAGAAGTTACAGCAATGGTGAGGGCGCAATGTCACACGAGGGGGTTGACCTAGGTCCTCTCAGAAGATACAGCAATATGTGGCAGCATGATGTCACACGAGGGGGTTGACCTAGGTCCTCTCAGAAGTTACAGCAATGGTGGGGCACGATGACACACGAGGGGGGGGGGGTGACCTAGGTCCTCTTAGAAGTTACAGCAATGGTAGGGGCATGATGTCACATGAGGGGGTTGACCTAGGTCCTCCCAGAAGTTACAGCAATGGTAGGGGCATGATGTCACACGAGGGGTTGACCTAGGTCCTCCCAGAAGTTACAGCAATGGTGGGGGCACGATGACACACGAGGGGGTTGACCTAGGTCCTCTCAGAAGTTACAGCAATGGTGGGGGGCACGATGACACACGAGGGGGGGGGTGACCTAGGTCCTCTTAGAAGTTACAGCAATCGTAGGGGCATGATGTCACACGAGGGGTGACCTAGGTCCTCCCAGAAGTTACAGCAATGGTAGGGCATGATGTCACATGAGGGGGTTGACCTAGGTCCTCTCAGAAGTTACAGCAATGGTGGGGGGCACGATGACACACGAGGGGGGGGGTGACCTAGGTCCTCTTAGAAGTTACAGCAATCGTAGGGGCATGATGTCACACGAGGGGGTGACCTAGGTCCTCCCAGAAGTTACAGCAATGGTAGGGGCATGATGTCACATGAGGGGGTTGACCTAGGTCCTCTCAGAAGTTACCGCAGTTTGTGTGGGCATGATGTCACACGAGGAGGGGGTGTGACCTAGATCCTCTCAGGTGTACCTGAGCATTAACTACTTGCCGATATCACTCGAACTTATTTCAACAACTTGTATCATGTTATGTCTAAACATGTCGAACTGTTACTCCCCCTCCCCCCAAAACATCTGTGCAGCAATCTCTGCCAGATCTTAGGCATGCTTGTGGACAGGTTAGCCAGGTCTCTGTTTAGTTTACCAATTACGGGGAACTAGAACGAGCTCGGTGATTTCCTGGAGGTCCTTTATGTCCTTTCTGGTACACACTGTGCTATACCCCGATGCAGGGAGAGACTAGTGGATCCTTGAATACTATGCACTTTGCTATTTCAGAGATGTCGCGGTGCGAACGTACCAGAGGACTGTTCTGTTTGAAACGCGTTTTCTTTGGATTCAAGAATCAATAGGAGAAGTCACTTAATTAGGTTGTGTGGCGCGAGTGCAGAGGGGTATGGGCGTCGAAGCGAAGCTCTAATTGCCTTTGGTGGTTCAATCCCCGGGGCATCGATCCATTTCAAAGGGGAGGCGACGGGAGATGACATGGTCGTCCTAGGCTGTAGCTTTTGAGTCTGTTCCCACTCCTCAAAGGAACTAATTATCGAGGACTTGACACGTCCGCTGTCGCTTTTTCAAGAGGACTTTGGTAGAGCCCAGTTTGGTCTCTTTCGGTAAATGTGTTTGGATTGCTTTCCCGTGAAAATGCGGAGGTTCATTGGACGTGCAGGTCCCGAAGCAAACTGTGTCAAGTCCAGCCACGGTAGTAGAGTTGCAGGGCCGGAGAAGAAGGTGAGTAATGCGGAGGTCGGGTGCCGTAAATTGATCTTGACCCGACTCGCACTCTCGAGACCCTCCTCCTCGCTTGTTCCAATATAAGCAATTAGTTGGTTTAACAAGGCTTCCCCTTTGCCCGCTTTTGCCTGTGGTCCGCACGGCCTCTTCTCGTTTTGCCCGCGTTTCAAGCGGAAACACCTCCAGCGAGAAATAAATTGGCGAGATCCCTCGAGGGGTTCCATATCCAGTCAGCGATGTCATCGAAAATTCTTGAATAGCGGAATGAAATGAGCTGATGAACTTCGGATCAGTTGGAATTCTTATCATTCTGATAACTCATTATTGAATTCTGGAAGTTGTGGGTTATCAAAGGAACATGTGAGATGTGGGCTGTCGGTTGCTCTCGTTTCTAGTTGTCTATTCCTCCCAATGAACATGCCAGCGAGGGGTAGCCCACGTTTTACAGGAGGACTGGCCGCGAATTTGAGTTATCTACGGATTTTTGACGTTTTGAGGGACTTCCGGTCCGTAAAACGGCATATGACAACGTGATCTGCCTTGGTGTGTGTCTGCAGTGGTCCTGGATGTCCAGGTACGAGTAGTACCTGGCAGCTTCTTGGCGCTAACTTGGCCAGATCAAGACAGATATTCGTATGGCGGTGTCGGAAACTCGTGGAGTGGAGGCAGGCAACCTCAGGGTTGCAGCATTGACTGCGTCCAGGCGGGGTGCGTGGTGCAAGAAAAGTGCTGGGTGTGTCAGCAGGCGTTCTCCACGGTAGCACCACCCGCGTGTTGCTCGAGTCGTGTCTAAACTGGTGGTCGTTCTATTGTGGAACATCCTCTTATCTTTCTTTTCATTCCCCGCCCTATTCTATTCCTAGAGCTGGCGTGTGGTAGTCTGGGCGCCCTCCCCATTTCCTCAATTGTTATTTATTTAGTTTCTCCTTTTTGGGTGCCACTGTCCGTCCCATTTACACTTTGAATGAAAAAAAAGTGAGTGTGTGTGTGTCAATGCTGGAATTCAAACCAACGCTCTTTGACCAGTTTTTTCACATAGTGTCCTCTACAATTCACGGATCACTCAAAATCGTGTTGACAGCCGCATCAATTACCTATACTTTGGTTGTTCAATTAAGGTCGTATAGCAGCAGCTCAATAAATTCGGGAACTTTAAGGCCTTACTGATTTCTATTACGTAGAACGTTCATCCCCACTTCTTTGTAGATGTACACTCCTGCGCTAACTCACGATTTTTAAGGAAAATTTACTAAGTTATTGTGCTGCTCTCGTCATTTTCCCGCGAACGAGAATTTCATGGTTCTTTTCTATTCGGTTTACTGAGCCGTTCGTGAAAAAAATTTGGTGTTCGGATCATTCTGATAACTTTAATTAATTTTGAGCGGATCATGCTCAAACCTTCATTTGGATGCCATTCCGAATAATACACCTATGTTTTCGTGTAAAAATGTCTTACACCCACCCCCCCTCTCAAAATTCGGCACTATCTTTCGAGGCATGGGGATTCTGAGTCTGGAACGTCCGCCCGCCGTCCAGGTCATATTTAGCCTTCAACGGGGTCTTTTGTACAAAATACTGTTCGGTAGCAAACCTACGGCTGTTATGGGGAAAAAGTGGTTCACGAAAGTAGCCGAAAACGAACTTTTGGCACTTTTATTGCAGTCGGGTCGTGTTTAGTGTCGTATCCTATGTATTTTACGATGCTGAGTCGAATAGGACGGGGGAATTCTTGTAGTTGAAGGAAATTTAGCTGTAGGTACGTTTTCTCCCAGGCCTTCGCTCATTTTCTCTGACTGCCTCCCGCCTCACTCCAACCAACCGCCAGTTCGACTCGTGCCAATTGACCAGCGTCGCCTAAAAAACGTTAATTTTCGTTGTTCCGACGTTGCGGTCATGTTTCGTATCGTTTACCAATATTTATCGATGCTGAATCGAATTGGGTGGGACTCGGAAGTGCCCTGCGAACATTCTGCGAGCATGTACTGTGTGGCAACGGTGCGCCTCTGTACTCCGCCTCTGAGCCTGCCTCTGAGTGCTCGGGGTTCCTCAGCTGCATTTTGTGGAAGAAGGGGGGGGGGACGTCGCATCAGGGAATACCAGCTGCACAGGAACTGGAGATGGACCTGGAAGGACATGAAATGGCTCATGTACGCCCACACAATAGGCTCATTTGACGTAAAACCACCATTCTTGGGAATAGTGACAATTCCAATGAATTATAAGCAATTTAGTACAGTTTCCCCTTTGGATAACGGTTTTTAGAACCTATAAGTGAGTGCAAACGGCCCTAAGCCTTGATTTACTTATCCAGCCGCGATCAGTTGGCTCATGTGGATCGGTGGATGATAGTAGTCGCTTTTGCAGAGTTATTGGGTAAACACATTTCGAACTGGCAGTGAGGCAGTAGTTGAAGTTCCGAAAGTTCTGGAGTGACCCCCATATATCTTATAGCTCACCCTGTAGGTATTAGATTGGACTACTACACCTTCAACGGAGTTTAGAAGGAAAAATCGCGCTAAAAACGATTTTCGTCGGAAATGTTGGTAATTTATTGCGCTGCTCGTGTCATTTTCTCGCAAATGGGAATTTTACAGTATAGTTGCCTTATTGGAAGCCATCAACATAAAAAATTTAATCAAAATCGTTCCAGCCATTTTTGAGAAAAAAAATAGTTGGTGTTTTGATCACCATGATAACTATAGTTGACTTTCCGTGGATTTTGCTCATACCCTTATTTTGGCGTCCCATAGTAACCTGTGGGCTAGATATCAAGTTTGAGCTGATGTGGTTCTGTACCGCCTGACTCCCATAAAAGGCACTGGGCGATTGTGGTCTAGTGGTTAAGACAACCAGCTTAAGGTGTTCAGCACGCAGCATTGCATGTCCTAGCGAGAACTCCACAGATGGACCTCCTGCCGGAACTAGCAGTGATACGCATGCACGTAATAAGGGGTTCCCTCGGAGAGTATGAAGGCCCGATGTCCGTCTTAGTCGATGATCCGGGGAGCAGTCACTTAGTCTGGCCCAGGATTGGATCCAGGACCGGTGGCAGAGGCGGTGGGATGAAAGAGTGACTGCAAGACCCCTCCACACGATCGTGCCCTCAGTGAAAGACTGGACAATGATGAGGTGGTGGCACCCCACGTTTCCGGTCGTTCAATTAGTATCAGGCCATGGTACTTTTAACTCCCGCCTCTTCTTCTTCAGGCGTCATACATTCGAGTCGTGCCTGTGCATGGGGGAAGACGTTGTGGAGGACGTTCTCATGTCATCTATGACTGCCAGCTATATGAGGACGCACGAACGCGGACCCGGCTCCTGCAATGAGAGGAGGCAAGGAACGTATTTGCCACAAAGGCTGCCACCAAGTGTGGGAACCTCCAATGGAGAAAAGGGGTAGTAGGGAATCGATTCCCTCCCAAAGCACAACAGCATTGGGGTAGTAGGGAACCACATTCTCTCCCCAATCGCATCAGGGGCATCAAACCGATATGGTGTAACGATGTGCACGCACAGTACAATCCTATCGGCCAGGCAATGGCCTGGAGCATTACACCCATCAGGTTGAGACAATGGTCCATAATTCCCGACGAAAGTCGGGCAATTGTGGATCGGAACTTCGTGCGATTGCAGTTAATTTTTGCCTGAGTTCAAAACTCCCCCCCCCCCCCGCTTTTTGTAACAGTTCGGTCGTTTTCTCCTAGAATCGTTCACACACACACACGTGTTTTTCGGACTCAGGGGGGTCTGAAACGTGAAGATCTGAAGAGAATTTTCAATTTTTTTTTTTCGGCCGTTAACAAAGTTTCCTTTCTACTTTTAGTGCCAAGGAAAGTAAAAATGAATAAAAACGCTATTTTGGTAGAGTTCGAACACAGTTATTTGAAATTTGCCGTTTGTGGGGTTTGCTGTTGTTTTTATTTATTTTTTTGTTAACCGCGACTTCTATTTCCGGCCTGCAGAATTCGCCCATTTTCCCGCAGATCCAGAATGTTCGGGATCACGACGCCAGCACTTATGAAGAACACAATATTACGAATCACCCGCTCGCGCTGTGCACGGCCATATGCCGCCTTGTTTCTCACTACCGTTTTTCCATTGTTTGAACGTCCGTCGTTTCATTATACGCCGTCTCAACCGTTTAGTTCGAGTCAATCGCGTATCGGAGTTTGCGTTGGGTCAGCGGAATCTGCGACCGGTTCACGAAATCACGAACATTCATAGTATCTGGAACTATATGTACCGTGGACATCCCAGTACGTCAGTGCCACAACATTTTGTTGGAAAGTAATTCGATTGTAAATAAATACAGTCCGCTTTAAATTTTCGAGTTCCGGAAGTTTCGTTTTATTTATCAGCAAACAGGTAGTTTTATCGCAAATACGACGGGTTTTTTTAATTTCCGCTACCCCAAAGGGAAAGGAAAGTATAGTAATCGTGTCAATTCCTGAAGCTGGTTCTTTTTTTGTTTTGTTTGTTATTTTTTGTAGACACCAAAACAAGGTTATGGACGATTTCGACCGATGGGAAAGGGGGTGGGGGGACGAAAATGTACCAAAAACTAGGGGTTTTCGTTTTTTCTCAAAAACGGCTTTCACAATGTTGATTAAACTTTCAAATTATCTTCTACTAATTAATACCTAACTTATCTTCTCTTTACATATCTCCATGAAAATACCGTGAACGAAGATATGGGCCTATGAAGCAAAAATAGGTTTTTTACGCTTTTTGTCAAAACGGCTTCAACGATTATCACCAAACTCTCATGGTGTTTTCGAATAGTTAATACCTATATATTGTTCTGAATAAATGTTCCTCTGAAAGTCCATTGAGCAGAGATAAAAATGACAATGGGTCGAAAATAACGTTATTCTCGAACATTTCCGTAAATTCCTGGGTGCTTCACCAGATGTAATAAATCTTATGTAGTATCTTCTAGCATTCTAAACCTACAGTTTGTTCCGCGCAACTATCTCTGTATACATCTGTTGAACGGAGATATAAGCAATGTTAACTCAGAAAATGAGATTTTTCGAATATTAATTTATCGGTATTCCAATTTTCTCAAAAACGGTTCTGACGATTCCGGTCAAACTTACGGAGTACTCGCAGGTAACTAGACCCTACATTTTGTTCTCGATAAATGTTGCTGTGAAAATGCGTTGAACGAAGATATAGCGCCCGCATATGTGGCTTGTGTTCGAAATTACGGGGGTGGCGGAAAGTTGTGTGTTGCTACGCACCTGACTCAGTAGGCCTCAAAACGTAAAGATCCGAAGAAAACCCAATTTTTTTGTCGACAGTATTACTATACTTTCCTATCCCTTTGGGGTAGCGGAAAGTAAAAAGAAATAAGAAGTCATTTTTAGTCAATAATTGTTATCGTTTTTGTTATTTAATTGCTTCGTCAACATAATCTACACATAGTATTGTGGTCAAAACGAAGAATAACAAGGCCTGTCATTGGACAGCAACCCGTACGCACCGCTCGTTTTAAACTTTTCGTCTTTTGAGATTCTGGGTCGAATGGGAAGAGTTTGTGAGGTGTACGATTGCGTCAAGTTCAGCGGTGTTTTGGTGAAAATGGCCCTCAGATGTGGATCGGCGTTCGACGCGTCGCGAGCCGGCGAATCGCCTTACGAGCGCCGCCCGAATGATTTGCGAGTCGAGTCGAGTCGTGTCCCCGCCGCCGCTCGACGACCGGCCGGCGGCCCCGAAGTGGGGAAAGCCGCCCGCCTCAACACGCAGGTCCCCCTTTCCACCGGTCGGAGGGAGACCGCAATCGGCTCCCGAGCCCTCGGCCGCCTCCAGTCACCGCCCGACCCTTTCGCCGGTCGCCTCGTTCGTTTCGCTTCGTCCGCCCGCGACTCCACCGCGATCTTTTTTTTTTCCCCCTGACGACTCGACTTCCGACGCGGCTCTCGGCCCTTCCATTTGCCGCGCCCCGCCGGGACGTCTCAATTTCAACGCTCCGCCGACGCTTTCGCACCTTTTCGCCGCGCGTCGAACCCTCGCGATGACCTCCGCTCCGCCCTCCTTCAGGTAAAAAACCCTCCTGTTCCCTTTTAACTTTCAATCTCGTCATTTCCTTCCTCAGCAGGTGGTGGGTTCTGTCAGAGAGTCCCTTTCCCTTTTCCCTCGTTTTGTTTGTTTTCTTACCCCCACTTTCCAAAATACGACACAATCCGCACAACAATTTGGACGTATCCGTTTCACACGCCCATTTTGCGACGACCTTTTGCCATCTTGTTACTTCTCGTCCTCATCCCAATTTTTCGCACGAATCCCGTAAAGCGTGTTGTGCTTTTATTTCATGGTGTCGGGACCGTAGCGAGGTGATGGTGTAGTCTGTGTAATTTTGTGGATTTTCGTAGTCATCAGGTTAAAAATGCGTTGTTTATTCAACTCTAGAATTGTTCTCATACGGAAAACACATTTACGATAATTGCAGCATAATTAATATTTTTACCAATATAACTTACTATGAATATCGCATCCAAATTAGTCACCAAATGTGGTTCCTGCACACGATAAGGTAAAATTTATTTGTCTACAAATCGTTCAGACTTCAACTGTTTTGACGAGTTTGCGTTTTGTCAACAAACGAGTTTCTCTACCTCTCGAATTAAGTAGCCAGTTTGCGATGTTCGTGTCAGAATCTGTTGTGGTTTGTGGTGTGAATACCTGACTGTGTGTTTTGTATTATAAAAACGACGAATGTATACTGGTGAAGTTAACCGTTTTTGATTCATTACTTTCCTTGGCTCTACAAAGTAAGAAGGAAAGTTATGTAATCGGCTGAAAAAAAAATTTGACCCTCCTGAGTCCGGAAAACACTATTTGGGAAAATGGTCTGTGTATGTGTGCGTCTGTGAACGATTTTTAGGAAAACGACCGTATCATATCAGCTCAAACTTGATATTTCGCCCGCAAGTTGCAATGGGACGCCAAAAATAGGGTATGAACAAAATCCATCGAAAGTTAACTATAGTTATCATAGTGATCAAAACACAAAATATTTTTTTCTCAAAAACGGCCCTAACGATTTTAATTAAATTTTTTATGTTGATAGCTCCCAATATGGCGACTATACCATAAATTTCCCATATACGGGAAACTGACGAGAGCAGCACAATAAATTACCAAAATCTTCGTCGTAATCGATTTTAGAGTGGGTTTTAGAGAAAACGACTGTATCAAATCAGCTCAAACTTGATGTCTAGCCAACGGGTTACCATGGGACGCCAAAATTAGGGTATGAACAAAATCCACCGAAAGGTAACTATAGTTATCATAGTGATCAAAACACAAAGTATTTTTTTTCTCAAAAACCACTCTAACGATTTTGATTAAATTTTTTATATTGATAACTCCCAATATTGAAAGTATACCTTAAAATTCCCATGTATGGGAAAATGACGAGAGCAGCACAATAAATTACCAAAACCTTCGACGAAATCGATTTTAGAGTGATTTTTAGAGAAAACCACCGCACCAAATCACCTCGAACTTAATATCTTGCCCGCTGATTACCATGGGACGCCAAAATTGGGGTATCAACTAAATTCACCGAAATTTAACTATAGTTATCATAGTGATCAAAACACCAAATATTTTTTTTCCTCAAAAACCACTCTAACGATTTTGATTACATTTTTTATATTGATAGCTCCCAATATGGCAACTATACCATAAAATTCCCATTCTTGGTAAAATGGCGAGAGCAGCACAATAAATTATCAAAATGTTCGACAAAAAGCGTTTTTAGCGCGGTCTTTTCCTTATAAACTCCGTTGGATTGTTACTAGAATGTTTAAAAAAATTAGTATTGTAGTCCAATCCAATACCTAAAGGGTGAGTGTTTAAAAACGCTCATGAGGTACATGGGGCTCACTCCAGAAATTCCTGAATTTCAACTACCGCCGTTTCGCTTACTGCCAGTTCTAACAGTTATTACCCATTAACTCTGCAAAAGTAGTTACTATCCTTCTTCAAAAAATCGTGCTTACAGCGTCGTTAATTATCTGTGTACCAATCGATGAGTACGAGCAGCACAATAAAGTCCGTAACTGTAAGTGCTACTGCTTCCTGCTGCTGTGAAGTGTTGTTTGACCAAGTTCAAGTTGATAAAGTAGACAAAGCGATATAGAAAGTGAATTGACGTAGAGCTAAGGAAAGTTGTGTGTTGCAACGCACCAGATATTTTTTTGGTTTAAATCGTATGAATTCCCTACTTTAGTGCGTACAAAGATTGACATTTATTAACTCAACTGAAGCAGGGTTGAGTGAAACACGACGTTTTACCCGTCTACCTCTCACATATATAGCTATTGAGATAAGTACGGCCAATTGACCTGCAGAAGTATCGTTCTCTCCGTCTTGCGGGTTCATTCCGTCTTCATATAGTTTACATTTATTCAGTCGTAGTAAATAGTACGTGTACATAAATTCATAGTTTTTGAGTCATTTTGCGCGAATGAAAACACAGTATTAAACGAGGGAAATAAAATGGTAGCGAAGTATGAATTCATCTGTCCGATTCTTGCTAAATTCTACGACGATTAGGCATCTAGAACCGTTATTTAGGGTGTGAAGAATCAAAGACACGAAGGAAACAACGGGTCGTAGGAATACGTGGTTCTGAGCAATGAAACGACGAAATGTCCGCATCCTGAAATATCTAGCACCCACGGTGACCACAGAGCGTTCAAGGCTACTTGAAGCTGGAAGGGTCTTGGCCTTGAACCTGAATCCGCTCATCGTTACGACGGAATTTCAATTTATTGTCAATTTCACGCGCTTCATAGCTATTTCCCCGTCGTCACTTCCGGTGTGTAGTGTAAAGGAAAGTTATACGATATCGTGAAAAAATAGTACCTGTTCCACTTTAAATATCAAATGACTAGCAATACAGGCCTTGGATGTTCGGTTAACGCTATGTAAACATTTACGAAGCACGCGATGTGGGTACTAACGGGTGCCCCGTATGTTTCGACTGAACGAACCAAAAGCCGTTTTTGTAGAAAATCAGAAAAACGAGCTTTTGATGTTCGACAATATCCATCACTCAACCTATTGTGGATTGTATCTCAGTTCAGCGGATACATATAGAAATAGTTACAGGCATAGAAACTATAGGAGTCGTCGTGCTGGTGAAATTTCGCAAACGTTAGAAAAACCACGACTTACAACACATTTTGGTGAGAGGACAATTTGAGCGTGAGTTAATATTACAGAAATTGCGTAGGACTCAAAGACTGAGGTTGACTGAGAGCAGGAACGGCTAACGAATGACTTGTACCGGTACATTGTGAAATGCTAGCTTGAAGAATAACTTAGCTCTACGTCAATTCACTTTCTACATGGCTTTTTCTACTAAATCAATTCATTTATCACTCAGTTCATTTGAACTTGGTCAAACAATACTTCACGGCTGCTGAAAGCGGTAGCGCTTGCAGTTACGGAATTTATTGTGCTGCTCGTACTTATTCCAGGACCATTATTCAGCAATTGGTACACAGAAAATTAATGAGGCTGTAAACACGAATTTTTTGAAGTGGATAGTAATCACTTTTGCAGAGTTATTGGGTAAAAACTTTTATAACTGGTAGTTAGCGAAACTGCGGTACTTGGAATTTAGGAATTTCTGGAGTGAGCCCCATGTATCTAATGAGCGTTTTTAAACACTCAGCCTATAGGTATTGCGTTGGGCTATTACACCAATTTTTTTAACATTCTATTAAAATTTCAGCGGAGTTTATAAGGAAAAAACTACGCTAAAAACGCTTTTCGTCAACATTTTTTGTAATTTATTGTGCTGCTCTCGTCATTTTCCCACGAATGGTAATTTTATGGTATAGTTGTCTTATTACGTGCTATCAACATAAAAAATTAAAACAAAATCGTCAGAGCCATTTTTGAGAAAAAAAATTTAGTGTTTTGATCACTATGATAATTATAGTTTACTTTTGGTGGATTTGACTCATACTCTTATTTCGGCGTCCCATGGTAACCTGCTGGCTGGATATCAAGGTTGAGCTGATTCGGTTCGTTCGTTTTCTCTAAAAACCGCGCTAAAATCGATTTCGTTGATAATTTTGGTAATTTATTGTGCTGCTCTCTTCATTTTCCCGCGAATGGGAATTTTACGGTATAATTGTCTTATTACGTGCTATCAATGTAAAAAATGTAATCAAAATCGTTAGTGTGGTTTTTGAGAAAAAAAATACTTTGTGTTTTGATCACTATGGTAACTATAGTTAACTTTCGGTGGATTTGACTCGTACTCTTATTTCGGCGTCCCATAGTAATTCCCTGGCTGGATATCAAGGTTGAGCTGATTTGATACGGTCGTTTTCTCTAAAAATCGTTCACAGACACACGTACACTCGCACGCTAAACCATTTTCCCAATTAGTGTTTTTCGGACTCGTTTTCGATAGGTCTGGTCGGGGCCATTAGGATTAACAGCCCCCTCACCCCCTCCCCAAATATGTGACACCTTACGTTCAATGTATCCCAATTCTGCAACGTCCATCCTAATTTCAGGCCAATCTCGGCGAAGTTGACTCATTAGAAGAGCTGAAAGCCTGGTTATTTGGCCTTTCGCGCGGATTTCCTCCTTTCTTGCCACGAAACTAACGCCACGCTCGTCGGGTGCTGCCAATTTGCGTTGAGTGGAGAGGTCATTTCCGAATTCAACACAAAAGGGCGGTCGCGGTTCCTCATTTCTCTCCAATTTCCTATCGTCCCCAAATGACCAAATCAACTGGTAATTGGCGAGTTGATGTAGTTTGTCAGCAGCGCGTCGTCTCGTAAGGGTTCGCGATTCAGAGGATCTTATTGACACTTTTGGTTGGCTGAGCCCGATTTTCTCACACTTTTTACTTTCCTCTACCCAATGAGAAAGGCAAGTGTTGTAATCGCGTCAAAAAAAGTTGGATTTTCTTCTGATCTTTACGGTTTGAGGCCCACAGGAATCTAAAAAATTCAAATTTCGCGTGGTCCGTAGTTCGATTTGCAGGTGAACGGCCTAACCGATTGAGCTGGTTCTTTTTTGTATGTTCGTCATTTATGTAGGCACCAAAATAAGGTTATGGACTTTTTTCTCCATACGTATCTCGATGAAAACACGTTGGACAGAGGTGTAGGCCTATGATGCACACGAATAGGTTTTTTACGCTTTTTATGTGGCTTCAGCGATTTTCACCAAACTCACAGGAGGTTTTCGAATAGTTGATACCTATATATTGTTCTGAATAAATCTTCCTCTGACAGTCCAATGAACTGAGACAAAAATGAGAATGTGTCGAAAATAATGTTTTTTCCAGCATTTCCGTAAATTCCGGGGTAAACCGCTTCACTAGATTTGATCAATCTTATATAGTGTTTTCTAGCCACCCATACCCACATTTCGTTCTCTGGAATTATTTCTGTACCTGTATGTTGAACAGAGATATAAGCCAAGTTAACTCAGAAAAGGAGATTTGTCGAATAGCAATTTATCGGTTTTCTCCAATTTTATCAAAAACGACTCTAGTAATTCCGATCAAACTTACGAAGAACTCTCAACTAACTAGTACGTACATTTTGTTCTCCATAAGTGTTTCTGTAGAAGTGCGTTGAACGAAGATATAGCGCCGGCAAGCTGATGTTCGAACTTACGGGTTGGCGGAAAGTTGGGTGTTGCTACGCACCAGGTATTTTAACCACGTAAATGTGTATAATTGCACATGCATGGATGGTATACGTGAAGCACACGATTAGTGTACCCCCCCTCCACTTGTCCAAAGAGGGAAACCCTAATGAGCGTAATACGCAGTCAAAAAAACCGAAGTTAAACACAAATTCGTGTAAGATTTACATTTGAAGCTTGCGCTGTAATTTGGTGTCGAAGCAGTCGAATTACTTTCCACGCGCATTCTTCTGAAAGAGCTTCATCTTCCTTCAACTCAAAATCACGTTGGTTTGTGTTTTCACGATTACGTTTAATTTAACTGTCTCGCACGCGCTCATTTGAGGGGAACGAAAAATTTTATTAATAGCAGAAGCCAATCTCTCCGGGTGCTTATTTTATCCCCCAGACCCTCTTAATCGCTCAATCTGGGGAACGTCAGTCCAACGTCTGTTTGGTTTGAATTCGTCGAGTAGCTCTACTTCCGTGCCTGATATAAGCCGTCAAGCAGGTGGTTAGACGCTAGTAGTTTGCGATACGTAATAATGGCGTTGGAAGTCCAGTCAAAGAGTTTTTGCTAGGGTTCTAAGAAGTAACTTGTTCCGGCTCTCTACTTTTGTTATTTACCTTACAGTAACAGATCAGAGTACAAACTATAGCTCGAAAGCTGTGTCGTTCAAAGCCGAAAAAATCGCGTCTCGTCAAAACTTCCAATTCGAAACCGAAAAAGCGAATATTAACTTGACACGCGTCACGTTCTGGATGCAGCAATCGCTCGAAACGAATCATTCATTTTCGTAATTGAATTTCGCTGTCGATTCGGCAGTGGAACGACGAAAAACCTTAATTAGTGTAATGAAGCCGAATCTAAATTGGCCGAAACTCAAAACTGAAATGCAAAAGTCAACCCGGCGGACGTGAAAACGCATCTCTGAATTGCTGAACAGCGGGAACACAAATCCTCATTTTCAATTAGCTAATTACTATTCACATTGCAATAAATGAGACAGTTTGATATTGTTGACTTGTATTTCACTAAAATTTCGCACTGCATTTCACATTTTTCGCCGCGTTCATTTCTTTAGCTTCCCAAACTGTTTTGGTTTATTATTCATTCTGAATAATAACCCTATGTTTTCGGTCACGAAAAATTTTTTACAACCCCCCCTCAAAATTTGATACTTTACGTTTCAAGACATGGAGGTTCCAAATTTGCAAAGTCCGTTTTGTGCCGTTAACGTGGTCTAAAACATTCGTCCTTTCGCACAAAAATCCCATTTGGTATCTAGTTGTGCCCGCGATCTGGCAATCCGATCGGACGAAGCCCATGATTGTTATGGGCAAAAAACGGTTAAAAAAATTAACGAAACGCAGTACAACGCGGGAACTACAGCGGAAGTCAACGTTTCGTCGTTTGTACTCCCTCCCCGCCCGTCTCATTAAAAAACCACCCGCGCTCGCTCGCCTCCCAAGGACGCTGCTCAACTCCTCTTTCGACTCACAACTGGTTCGCTCGAAGCGCCCCCGTTCCAATTTCCCCGACTCGATGGGGCAGAATCATCAGACGTTTTGTTTCCGTAGTTCCAATGTAGCCAGGACATGTTTCGTATGGTTTACTAGTATTCGATGCTGAATGGAATGGGATGAGGGAGCAGTAACACTAGGTCAAGCTGTTCATGAGAATAATAAACCATAGTGTAATAATTTGCGGGGTTTTTCCTCGCGTAATACATCTGCCCCAGTTCTAGGAAACATCAAATGCCACATTGTGTCAACCTGTAGTGCAAGTGATTGCAGTTGCCCTGGTATCAAGCAGATTCCACAAGCTACGTATTTGGGGGTGGTTTTGGACCAATGTTTATTCTAAAAGTACCATATTGACAATATATGCAACAGCCTTTGTAAAGTCATGCCCCTGTGCCGTGAAATCCGAAATTTTATGTCTATGGGCACGCTTAAAATATTTTATTATGCTCTAGTGCAATCTGTAATATCCTATTGTATACTTGTGTGGGGATTGGCGTACCGAACTTACCTAGAGCCTTTGCATATAACCCGGAAAAAAATTATCAAAATTTTACTGCGTAAGAAAATGAGATTCCCCTCCTCAGCAGTTTTTAAGACATTCGAGGTATTGGACATCTTTATAATTTACAAAAAATTGTATTCATTTATCAACAATTTATCAGAATTTGAAAAGAATTATCATCTGGTAACCTTACACTGAAGTTGCCTTTTAGATTCACCACTAGAAGTCAGAATTTTTTCGCGTACAATGGAATAAAGCTGTTTAATGGCCTTCCGAAGGGCTAAATATTTAGCAGGATTTAAGAGGCGCATCAAAGAGTACGTCCGTGTGGAAATGCTCAGATGATTCTCCTTTTTAACTTTTTTTCTGATTTTCCATGAACTATCAACCATATAATTCAGTATATTGTACTGTATAGGTTTGCGGTTGGTACCAATCTGTAGCTAGAAAGTTATAACGACTCCTCTCCTCAGCACAAGTGTTTACTTATCGAGAGGGAATGCATTATGTAGTGTTTGTGTTTCTTTTTTTTGTAGTATTGAATACATTACTTAAAGAAAAAATCTAATTAAATATCTAGTGCGTAGCAACACACAGTAAGTTTGAACTCCAGCTTGCTGGCTCTGTATCTTCGTTCAACGCATTTCTACAGGTACGTTTATGGAGAACAAAACGTAGCGACTAGTTAGCTGAGAGTTCTTCGTAAGTTTCATCGAAACCGATACATCTATTTTTGAGAAAATTGGAATACCGATAAATTAATGTAAGACAAATCTCCTTTTCTGAGTTAACTTGGCTTATATCTCCGTTCAACGTATATATACAGAAATAATTACAGAGAACGAAATGTGGGTATGGGTGACTTAAAGACACTCTGTAAGATTGATCAAATCTGGTCAAGCGGTTACCCCACAATTTACGGAAACGTTCGAAAAAACGTTATTTTCGACACATTTTGATTTTTATCTCAATTCAATGGACTGCCAGAGAAACATTTAGTGGGTACAATATATAGGTATTAACTATTCGAAAACATTCTGTGAGTTTGGTGAAAATCGTTGAAGCCGTTCTCCTAAATGCGTAAAAAACCTATTTTTGCTTCATAGGCTTATACCTCCGTCCACCGTATTTTCATGAAAATATGTATAAAGAAAGAAAACTTTTGTACTAACGAGGTGAAGGTAATTGAAAAGTTTTAATCAAAATCGTTAGATCCGTTGTCGAGAAAAACCCTAGTTTTTGGTACATACCGAAGTCCCCCATAACCTCGTTTTGGTGTCTACAAAAAATAACGAACAATACAAAAAAAGAACCAGCTCAATCGGTTGAGCCGTTCGCCCGCAAATCACGGCGCACGCACACGGACTAGGTTATTTAGAATCCTGTAGGTCAAAACGTAAAGATTTGAAGAAACCCCAACTTTTCTTTGAAGAAAAGTGAAAAGTGAGTACAACAGTTGGAAAATGATGAAATCCCGTGAAACACCTAGGGAAATATAATATTGACAAATTGCGGGGAAACATAAAATTCGTTGGAATGTGGACTAAATGGTTGTTGAAATATTTACTAGTGGATTACGATTAATATGAGTAGCATTCGCCTGGACGTCGAGTGAAAGATTGAAGGGGGAAGTACTCGTTGGAAAATCAAGTGAGGTAAATGGAAATTGGTAAATAATAAGAAGGTTTCCAGGGCCTCTCCTAGATCATTCACTACTCAGCCCGGTGGTGTCACTTCATCACGAACGACACGTCATTTGCTGTGGCGGTATCACGACGAAGTCGCAATAAAACTCCACCAACGCCCGCTGTCCGCTTCGCGTAAAATTGAGGCCACGCTAAAATAAAGTTTCACGAAAATTACGCGTTTATTTGGAAAGAGGATTGAGTTGGCAGGGACGAGCAGAGCCAGAGGGGAAGAAACGTGAAAGACGTCGAACTCGGGCGTTTATTTTTAGTTGGCTCGAAGAGAAGAAGCGAAGTGTGAGCTCCCACAACTCAGAAACGAGAGTTCTTCAATTGTTGTTGCTACGACAGATCTCGAGAGGAGACATTTATTTTGACGGCCGATCGATATCGGATTCCTGCGGACGAATCGTCCGTTTGGCCTCTCGTTCTATTTTTTGATGAGCCAAGGAAACGGATGTCCGGAAGGCAGTTCAATAAAATAGTAAAATAGGTTCTAGGATGGATATTTTCCTTGGATCCAGATTCCTCTTGGATGTTTAAACGTGAGAAATTTGCTAGCTGCCGTAATTAACCTAAAACACTACAAGTTAATGTAGAACCGAAAGAAAATATCTGGTGCGTTGCAACACACAACTTTCCTTAGCTCTACGTCAATTCACTTTGTACATGGCTAATTCTATTTAATCAATTCATTATTCCTTTGAACTTGGTCAAACTACGCTTTACGGCAGCAGCAAGCGGTAGCGCTTACAGTTCCAGATTTTATTGTGCTGTTCGTACTTATTGCAACTCCATTATTGAGCAATTGGTACACAGATAATTAATGAGGCTGTAAACACAAATTTTTTTGAGAAGGATAGTAATTACTTTTGCAGAGTTATTGGGTAAAAAATTTTGAACTGGTAGTAAGCGAAACGGCAAAAGTTGAAATTCAAGAATTTCTGGAGTGAGCCCCATACATCTCATGAGCGTTTTTAAACACTCAATCTTTAGGTATTGGATTGGACTACAATACTAATTTATTTTAACATTCTACAAAAATTCCAGCGGCGTTTATAAGAAAAAAACTGCGCTAAAAACGCTTTTCGTCGAAAATGTTGATAATTTATTGTGCTGCTCTCGTCATTTTCCCATAGATGGGAATTTTATGGTATAGTTGCCTTATTGGGAGCTACCAATATAAAAAATTTAATCAAAATCGTTAGAGCCGTGTTTGAGAAAAAAAATACTTTGTGTTTTGATCACTATGATAACTATAGCTAAATTTCGGCGGGTTTTGTTCATACCCTTATTTTGGCGTCCCATAGTGACTTCCGGGCTAGATAACAAGTTTGAGCTGATTTGGTACGGTGGTTTTCTCTAAAAATCGTTCACAGACACACAGACCATTTTCCCAAATAGTGTTTTTCGGACTCTGGAGGGTCTGAAACGTAAAGATCTGAAGAGAACTCAAAATTTTTTTTTCAGCCGATTACATAACTTTCCTTTCTACTTCGTAGAGCAAGGAAAGTAAAAAGCGGATGGAATTAGCCTACTTTTTATAGTAAAAGAAAAAGAATAAAACGAGCACGTAATAACGTGGCGCATCTAGTAAATTAACACCAACAGCAACTCCTTACTTTCAGCAAGCACATTAAGAATAACGCACATTTGTCTCTTTGAATCCTGGGGTTCCGTTGTCTTCTTGATGTGTTCAAGGTTTGTACTTCCTGCCATACTCTGCTACGCTAGGCTAATCTGGGGCTTCTAGAGGTATGCTGCTGCTGGGTGTGGTACATCTCCTTCGTTAAGCGTCTCCTTTCAGCTTCCTAGGCGAATAGATTGGAGCCCATTGGCGCATTCGCATTCACATCAGGATTTCTCGTAAACCGTACCTCCAGCCGCCGGTTTTTAATTTAAGCGGGTCGTACAGTTTATTTTTACTTTACGCTACCCAAAGGGAAAGGAAAATATTGTAATCGTGTCAACGCTCTTAACGTTTGAATCTAAAAAACCTAATTTCGGCGCGTGGTCCGTGTGTGTGTCTGTAGTTCGATATGCGGGAGAACGGCTCAGTGGATTGAGCTGATTCTTTTCTCTTTTTGTTCATTTTTTTTTTGCAGACCCCAAAATGAGGTGACGGGCGATTTCGGTCGAAGGGAAAGGGGGAGAGGTGACGAAAATGTACCAAAAACTAGGGGTTTTCGTTTTTCTCTCAAAAACGTCTTTAACGATTTTGATTAAACTTTCAAATTATCTTCTACTAATTAATACCTAACGTATCTTCTCCATACATATCTCCATGAAAATACGGTGAACGGAGATATAGGCCTATGAAGCAAAAATCGTTTTTTTACGCTTTTTGGCAAAACGGCTTCAGCGATTTTCACCAAACTCTCAGGATGTTTTCTAATAGTTAATACCTACGTATTGTTCTCAATAAATGTTCCTCTTAAAGTCCATTGAGCAGAGATAAAAATGAAAATGGGTCGAAAATAACGTTTTTTCGAATATTTCTGAAATTCTGGAGTAAATACTTCACCAAATTCGATCAATCGTTCAGAGTGTCTTTAAGTCACCCATACCCACATTTCGTTCACTATAATTATTTCTGTATATATGTGTTGAACGGAGGTATAAGCCAAGTTAACTCAGAAAAGAAGATTAGTCGATTGTTAATTTTTCGATTTTGCCCAATTTTGTCAAAAACAGCTGTAGCAATTCCGATCAAACTTACGGAGAACTCTCAGCTAACTAGTCCCTACATTTTGTTCTCCATAAATGTGTTGAATGAAGATATAGTACCCGCATATGTAGCTGGTGTTCGAACTTGCGGGGGTAGCGGAAAGTTGTGTGTTGCTACGCACCGCTCGTTCGTTACTGAGCAAGCTTTCGATCTGTTGTGGCAAGCGGGTCTTCTTAATAAAATAAAATCTCTTCACCTTACTAATGAGCTTCCTTCCCAATATAACCTCCTCCGTCAATATACAGAATGAATTGTCTGCACTTCGATCCATAGAAGCGTCTGTCCCACTAGGTAACATTCTAGGTCCGTATCTTCATACTATCTTCTGCCACGATATTCCCCTCCCAGAGTCCCATGACTTCTCTGGTTTATGCGCTGATGGTGTGGTCTACGCTGTAAGCCGTTAAGACCCCGCAGAGGCTGCACAGGTCCTGCAAATGTGCAAAGAAAAGTCAATAATTTACCGAGTGGCGCTTGAAGATCGATACAACTAAATCTGTAGCCGCAACGTACACGTTTCCTAGGAACTTCCCCGATCCCGACATCTACTTTAACGGCTCTAACGGCCCTTCTTCTCAAAACAGTTACAAGTATCTGGGAGTTACTCTAAACCGCCGCCTTACGACACTCATATTTCTGAATTTGATTGTTAGAACCAGTTATCCAGTTGAAACCACTTCTCAACAATCCTTGTACCTTTTGGCCGAAAATGTACCAAAAACTAGGGTTTTTCGCATTTTTCTCGAAAACGGCTCCAACGATTTTGATTAAACTTTCAAATTATCTTTTACTGGTTTTTACAAGACTTTTCTTTCTCCATACATATATCCATGAAAACACGGTGAACGGAGATATAGGCCTATGAAGCAAAAATAGGTTTTTTACGCTCTTTGGCGTAACGGCTTGAACTATTTTCACCAAACTCACAGCATGATTTCGAATAGTCAATACTTACATATTGTTCTCAATAAATGTTCCTCTGACAGTCCATTGAAGAGAGATGAAAATGAAAATGTGTCGAAAATAACGTTTTTTCAACGAAAAACGGCTTCTACGATTTCATTCAGATTCACGGAGGACTTTCTACTAACTAGTACGAGGTGGGGTCAATAAGTCCTTTGAAAATCCAAGAGATGGAGCTTGTAGTATCGAAAATGAATTTTTTTAGTAAGCAGCACTATTAACTAGAAAGCAGTTAAAGTTTCAGCTGTATCAATCAGTTAGTTTCTTTTTTATCGGTAATTGTTGTAAACAACTATCGTTAATTAATAAAAATGGAAAAAAGTGAGTTTCGAGCGGTGATAAAACATTTTCATTTAAAAGGCCTAACCGCGAAAGAAATTAAAGCCGAGTTAAATGCCGTTCATGGTGTATCTGCCCCTGTGTTTGCCACTATTTACAACTGGATAAATGAATTTAAACGTGGTCGTACGTCAACAAAAGATGAGCATCGTTCAGGACGCCCCGTAGAAGTGAGTACCCCGGAAATGATCGACAAAATCCACGACATAGTGTTAAGTGATAGAAGAACAAAATTGCGCGAAATAGTTGAGGCCACAGGGGTGTCGAAAGGCACCGTCATTTCAATTTTGCATAATAAATTGGATATGAAAAAAATATCAGCAAGGTGCCGCGTTTGCTCTCAGCTGAATACAAACGCAATCGTGTAGTCGACTCTAAGGCGCTCTTGGCGCGCATGCGTTCTAATCAGGGGTTTTCTACGTCGATTCATAACTGTAGACGAAACTTGGGTACACTACTACACTCTCGAGACGAAGAAACAGTCAAAACAATGGATTACTAAAGGCGAACCGGCTCCAAAGAAAGCAAAGACGGTAAAGTCAGCCGGAAAGGTTATGGCCACGGTTTTTTGGGATGCACGTGGCGTTATTCTTATTGACTATTTGGAAAAAGGAAAAACCATCAACGGACCATATTATGCGTCGCTATTAGACCAACTGAATGATAAAATAAAGGAAAAACGGCCTCATTTATCGAAGAAAAAAATCCTCTTCCATCAAGACAATGCACGAGTGCACACGAGCGCAGTTGCAATGGCCAACATTGAGGAATTAAAGTTCGAATTAGTAGACCATCCTCCGTATTCTCCAGATTTGGCCTCCAGTGACTATTATTTATTTCCTAACCTCAAAAAGTGGCTTGCCGGACAGAGATTCATGTCGAACGAGGAGGTCATTGCCGAAACAGATGGCTATTTTGAGGAACTTCCAAAATCATATTTCTCTGATGGCTTAAAAAAATTGGAAAGACGTCTGGAAAAGTGTATCGAGCTCCAAGGAGATTATGTTGAAAAATAAAAAAAAATTGGCCCGAAAAAATTGTTTTTTCTATCTTTTTCTAAGTACTTATTGACCCCCCCTCGTATCTACGTTTTGTTCTTCGTAAATATTCCTGTAGAAATGCGTTGAACGAAGATATAGCGCCCGCAAGCTGGAGTTCGAACTTACGGGAGTGACGCACCAGATATTTTTTAATCATTCTTACTCAGCATCACTATGACTCTTCTCAACTTTAGCTAAGTGAGTGAGTTTTCAATTATTTTTGCTAATGTCTTGGACCGTTTTTACCTAATTTCCCTTGATATCGCTTTCATTATGACAACTGTTCGCTCTCATTTTCCCCAACTACTTGATGTGATTTCCCAACTATTTTTTCTCCAGTTTCCACCTAATTTTACTAGTTTTGACGATTCCTCTCGATTTCGGTTGAGTTTTTACTTGATTTCCCAATTATTAAAGGTCATCTGTGGAACAATTAGGCATCCTGTGCTGTTGATGCTCCTGCCCCCTTTTCCGTCCACCGCCCAACGCTGGTAAATTATCGTAAACCGGTAGAAATTGTGCGCGTTTCCGGAATGTAGAACGGTTTCCTACGACACTCATCGTAACACGAGGCCTCTCACGTTTCGTGACCGATCTATTACCAGATAAGCCGCCAGAGCTCGAAACGTGTTGCCACGAATTTATTGAATAACCTTCGCGACTAGCGCTGCCCAGCTCCATCGTTTGTACGATACGCGCCAAAGTAATCACGCGATCTTGAAGAGAAGAAACGAAATAACTTCGTGGTTTTATTTCCGTCGTGTGTTTATTGCTGTGGGGGCTGAGAGGGTGTCGAGCAGACGAGGCTCACTGAGCATGTAGTGCTTCTGCTCTTGTTTCTATTTCGTAGGCGATAATTGATGGAGTGGGCACGTGAATTGTCAGATGTGTCGCTCAGTTGCTAAGAACGGAAGGATTGCGCTACTGACTTCTTAACTTGCGCCTATCCCTACTGTAAGCTAGCAGTGTATCATCGATTTGTAAATGAAGTAAAATGAAAAGTGAGCCGCACACGTTGCATAAATAATTGTAAATACACCACTTATGAAATTAACTTATTGGTCACGCTCTGAAATAAATTACAAGCTCTCTGGACTAGAGAAAAGGAAGAAAACGGGATAAAGTGAAAACTACCAAAACAAAACTCTTTAACTTCGGCAAACATCGTTCACTTGCCAAACTGGTGATCGGAGTTGAGGGGCAAGAAAGCGCTAATGCTATCAGTTTTCTAACTTTGATTACTGTGACCGTCCGGCTGTTGAACTAAGACCAGAACGTCCTACTCTGCCTGGAGAGGCAAGTGTTGGAGCTGGTACAGGAATACTTTCATATTGTTTCCAATGGAAGCAGGCTCCTCATTAGACGTATTAACGTGAAATCCCCTCCTTCGTGGATGGGCAAACATTCCTCGTTCAGTTCCACTTGTTGAATGTATAATGTAGCATTTTTTGTTATATTTCATTGTCGCCCTCTTTCACGTTTAACTCCGGCTTACAGGAGCGTCGAGCGGTTGTTGCAAAGGCTGTTGCGTGTAAATCTTAAGCTTCGTATAGTAATTTTTTCGTTCCTCGGTGAGACGGTTGGAGGGGAAGGGGAGAGTTTAAACGAGGAAAGTCGTGAGAAGGAATAAAAAGGGGTTTCCGGGTTGAGTTGAGGTATGGCGAAAGGAGAAGAACAAGAAGAAGAAGAGAACAGGATGAAAAAAAAGACGGATGAAGGCTGGAAAAGGAGCTCAGCACCTGCTCGCTTTTCTCGGCAGTTTTCCGAATAATTTACGGTCTTCCTTTTAATTTACCGCGGTTGTTCTTTAATTCTTGATACCTCGGGAAGAGCGACGGCTTTTCTTCCCGCTGCGACTTACAAATCTGGTCGAAAGAGAAAAATCGCGAAAGCTCTCGCTCAAAATCTACTGTTCCACAATTTAACGACTTCAGGGGTTGTGGCGGATGTTGCGGTTTCATCCTCAGAGTGTAGGTGGACTGTATGACAAATGTGAAGGAAGTTAGCTCTGCTTGCAGGGAACACGCTAGAAGTACTCACAATACTCGGAGATGATGTTGAAGACCACTGGGCGGCGGGAGAGCCTCGGAGAGGAGACGACTCGGGCGATATTGCAAGTTGGCAGGATAAATGATTTTATGAGCTGAGTGACGGAGGGAGCTTAAGATGCACTTGCACAGCCGACAACTCCTTATGTTAAATAAATAATAAATGAAAACAACGTAGAAAAGCGTGATAGCACGGGAGGTACACAGGAGAACAACCGATACTGGCGAGCGACTTACTTGAAGGAGCCAGGGAGGGCTTGTGTGGTGGCCCACTAGGCGAGCTTCTGCTCGGAGAAAATATGGTGACGATCCAGGAGGAAGGGAAATGCCTTCCCAGGCTCACATGGGCCACTCCCGTGAGGAGGGCGATACAAAGGGCTTCTTCCGTGATGTGGGCCATGATGATGGCAAGACATGGGGACGGCGGCCGAGGGTGGTCCTGTGGGTGTACAGAGCAATCGGTAGGCCTGAGGTCACTTGCGCTGGTTTGATGGACCAGGACAGAGAAAAAGACTGTGCAACTGCAGGTGAGTAAACTGTAGCGCAGGGCCTGCATGGCTGTGAGGGGTTGCATGCAGATAGCCCCAACGGCTGTGCTAGAGGTCCTGCTGGGTCTTGCACCTCCCCACATACACGTGGAGAGAGCTGTCTACCTATTGGGTCTTGTCAGGCGGGGGCGAAAGGCGCCACACCACTTAATTTTGGTTAAGGTGTGTGCGGAGAGCCCAGCCCTGCAGCTCAGGGATTCGATACAGGCGAAGGAGGAGGTAACTTCACCAGCTGCAGCGGGAGGAGGTTGCAGGGATGGACCTCAAGGTTGTCTTGCGTTTTGTGTGAGAATGGTGGGGACCTAATGTATACACAGCATCAGGGAACACCAGTTCTGCAGGAGCTGGGAGAACATGCTCGCCCACACAATAACCCCAGTTGTGGCCGCAGTGGGGCTTTTTCGGTGCCACCAAGCAAATTAAGAAAGAAAAATATCTGGTGCGTAGCAACACACGACTTTCCGCCACCCCTTTAAGTTCGAACACCACCTACATAGTCGGGCGCTATATCTTCGTTCAACGCATTTTTACAGGAACATTTATGGAGAACAAAATGTAGGGACTAGTTAGCTGAGAGTACTCCTTAAGTTTGATCGAAATCGTTAGAGCCGTTTTTGAGAAAATTGTAATACCGATAAATTAATATTCGACAAATCTCCTTTTCTGAGTTAATTTGGCTATATCTCCGTTCAACATATATATACAGAAATAATTATGGAGAACGAAATGTTGGTATGGGTGACTAAAAGACACTCCATTAGGATTTATCACATCTGGTGAAAAAGTTACCCTGGAACTTACGGAAATGTTAGAAAAAGCGTTATTTTCGACACATTTTGCTTTTTATCTCTGTTCAATGGACCGTCACAGGAACATTTATTGAATAGAATATGTAGGTATTAACTATTTAAAAACATCCTGTGAGTTTGGTGAAAATCGCTGAAGCCGTTTTGCCAAAAAGCGTAAAAAACCTATTTTTGCTTCAGGGGCCCATATCTCCGTTCACCGTATTTTCATGGAGATATGTATGGAGAAGAAAAGTTAGGTATTGATTAGGAGATAATTTGAAAGTTTAATCAAAATCGTTAGAGCCGTTTTCGAGAAAAATGCGAAAAACCCTAGTTTTTGGTACATTTTTGTCCCCACCCCCCTTCCCATCAGCCGAAATCGTCCACATAACCTTATTTTGGTGTCTACAAAAAATAACGAACAAAACAAGAAAAAGAACCAGCTCAATCGGATCAGCCGTTCTCCCGCAAACCGAACTACAGACACACACACACATACACACACACGGACCACGCGCCGAAATTAGGTTTTTTACACTCAGTAGGGTCTGAAACGTAAAGATCTGAAGAAACCCCAAATTTTTTTTTTGGGCCGATTACTATACTTTCCTTCCCTTCGGGTAGCGGAAAGTAAAAAATGTGATGCCACCTCCTGGACTGCGTATTTGTGCACCTCGTTTCGAGGTCGCGTACACCGCCCACCAAAAAATCATCAATTTTAGACTCGACCCTCAACAAAACGACGATGATGGCTGCAGCAGTTGAGTGAAGCAATGAGCGGGTAGCTGTCTTGACACGGGCTGATCTTGAAATACCATCTGCCCACAATTGCAATTGGTCTCTCCGAAGGGGGCTGCTTTTGGTTCAGGGTGACCACCACATCTCCCACAGTCAGTGGTTCGCGATTTTATGTCCATTTCTGACGTCCAATGAGTGTCTGTAGGTATTGTGACGTCCACAACGCCCAAAACTCGTGGGTCGCACGCAGCACCAGCTGCCAGGATGGGGACGTCAAGAAGACAAGGTTCTGGCGGGAAAAGCAAAGCTCCGATCAAAAAATGACCCAAAGTCAAATAGCACGAGGCTCCTTTAGGCTCGGTACGTGCGGAGCTAATGTGCAATCGACAAGGAGGATTCCTGACCATTCCTAAGCTCAGAACCGCTGCGGCCCAAAACCTCTTTTTCCGTGCCAAGCAATAACTGCATACAATTTCCAGCAGATTCAAGATCCATATTAATGGAACAGGTAGCGACAGACTTTTTGAAAGTAAAATTGACCTTAAAAAGTATTTCGTTGCTCGGATTCCATTATTTAAGGATTTTAAGAAGGAGATAATATTACATTCACAATGAAAGCGAGTGAAGAAGTAAGCAACGATATTGTCACTTATTCTCCGCTGCGGGACGGTGCCAATTTGGAGAATCATATGTCTATTATGCATAACTGGTTACTTTTTTTTTTAAAATAAACATTTTACTATATGCAGTTCTACACGTCTGATACTCATTCAATTCGACCCAGGTTCTAAAAATACCTTCAAAACTACATTAAACACGGCGCATTTGCGATAAAAACGTCAAAATTGTTAATTTTTTAAACAATTTGTGGCCCATAGCCTTAGTTTTATATGATCGGATTGCAGACGGGCACAACTAAATACCGAATGGGATTTTTGTACGAAAGAACGGATTTTTTTTCATGTTAAAGGCTAAAACCCTGCAAATGATTACGCAATGGTTTATTATTCTCATGAACAGCTTGACCTAGTATTAGTGCTCCTCCACCCCATTCGATTCAGCATCGAATACTAGTAAACCATACGAAACATGACCCGACTACAATGGAACTACGGAAACTAAATATTCCCCCGGCGCCAGGCGCCCGTAAGCGTCTGTAGGCATTTATGATCCGATGTAGGGGTGTGCGGAGGAAGTGGCCCTAACCTTCCTCCGCCCTGTCCGGCAAAAAGAGTCGGGGAAATTGGGACAGGGACTTCCAGCGAACCCGACGGGGGTCGGCGGACATGCAGATGCGGAATTGCAGATTTGGAATCCCGAGCACCCCACGTCACCCCCAACATTATTTATATTATAATTCGTCCGTATCTACTTTACGTGTTTATATTTGTCGACTCGTTACGTCAACGCTGTTCGAAGTGTGGAGGAGCGTTTGCAGTCATGTCGGAAGATGATAAACTTAATTGTGACGTCGTAAGTTCAACTTTAAAGTCGATAATAAACTGGAATGACGTGATGACGTTTGCAGAGCCTGGTTGGGTCATAACACGGCTTATTTACCTTCTGCTGGCCTCCTGCGGGCGTTCAGTACATCATTCGACTCAACAATATTTATTCAGTTCCGCGAAACTACTCCTTCCAACTCAAACATTTCTCGTGGCGAATTTTCACGTTTAAGGTCAACAGTAAAGTTTACGACAATATTTCATACCGTGGGGGGGGGGGGGTGAAAAAGGGGATGCGTTTTCTTTTCACCCGGTGGCTCGCTTATGGAAGTTGTTGACGACGAGAGGAAATATTGAAGACGCGGTGGAAAATGTTGCAGAGGGCGGCGTTTGAAAGGAAGAAAAAGTGGAAGCGGGGAACTGGGAGAAAGATGCTTTGACTCGGTGTTTTAGTAAACATGGAGTAAATATTGAATCGTGAGCTTCGAGTGGAGAGAGACCTTCCGTTCTGCTCTGAACAATCGCAATACAAACTCGATTTTATATGCAGGGTTTCTTCGCTGCCTTCTGCCGTTGTCGTGGAAATGAAGGAGCAACGATCGACGATAGGCCCAGCGACCGTCTATCTGTTGCAGGAGCTACGCGCTCTGCAATTGAAGTTCTGACCTTTCAACAGAAGGAGACAAACGCAATGCGAGGCACAAATTATATCGGGAATAATAAAGCAACCAGAGCCTGAACAGGTGGATGCTGGAGATATCCTTTCTGCGGCCACAAACGGGACTATTGTAAGGGAGTCCATGAGGCCCGGGCACATGGCCCCTCTGCTCCGCCCCCAGACCCCAAGGCACTGGGCTCTCTTAGCGCGACGTCATCTACATGTCCCCACCATACCCGCACAAAGCGGAGGGCATCCGCAAGTTCTGCCATCACCACACCTTCTGGCTGTAGAAAGGGCCTCCCAAACTTACAACGGCGCAATGCCGCGAGACCATCGCTTATGCGTGACACATGCTCTGCTGTCTCCAGCCCCGCATCACAGACCCTACATACCTGTACCTCACTCTTAGCAATGTTTGCAAGGTGGTACCTCAGTTGACAGTGACCTCTGGAGAGTCGGATGAAGAGTTTTGCCTGTCTAAGGCTGTGCAGCCCCTGCCAATAGGCAGCCCTGCATTTATCCTCCTATTTGCCAACCTCCCTACATAGGACCAGCCACTTTAAGGGCCCCACTGGCCTTCATTGAATTATAGTCATTCCCACTCCCCTGGATTCCGACTTCAGAAACTGTACGTTCCCCTCAGCCTTGAACTTGAGCTGCACTTGCGTTTCTGCACTGACTAACTCCTATGAACAGGCACCCTCGTTGTCGTGGTCTAGTGGTAAAGACGATTGTTCATTAACCTGAGAGCTTCTCGCGATTGCAGTAATTTTTGCCTGAGTCAGCGGCTTCTTCAAACATCTCCACACTTACCTCAGTACATTTCCATAGTTTACCTCGGATTTGTCGAACGAGTCTCCGTCGTCATCTGTTTTTTGAATACTTAGTCGGCCTTATGGTTTCAAGTTCCCCATTAACGAGGCAAATTCGAGAGAGAATTCGTTTTTTTCCTCCATCTTGACCAGTTTAGTGTTTTCTGGGGACTAAGGAAGTTAAGCGGTAAGTTCTTCGTCTGTGAGATTACCTGATTTGTTTGTAGCTTGACTCAATACCTGGTTCGACAATGCTTGAAACCGTTGGGAGCCGGGCTGTCTATCATCCGTAGAGAACCAGTACACAAGTTAATGATATGGGAACTCTAAGGATATAAATTGATACGTGTATTGCTGGTACATTGTTTAGCTCCCCAAGCGGCACTAGACGTACGTGCTGATTAGACTTGTAGAAGCAAATGATACTGCACCCCCCCCCCATCGATTTGCAGCCTTGTTTCGCTCTGTTACAGGGGGGGATTAATATTGAAAGCCATATCGCACTAGGTGACTCGGGAATTTAGTACGATAGCACTTTGGAACTGGGTGGGACGACACAGCGACGAGGGAACCAGCTCAGTTACAACTGATGGCAGCGAAGTCTGGAGCGAATTGGGGTATTTGAGGTGCCCAGTCAGCATAAATGCCCCGGACGAGCCTCCGTGGAATCGAAGGGCATGGTTCATTCCGTTACACCTCCTACCCTCATTTTCAGGATGCAGGCAGAAACTCGCATTATTGTACGAGTACATTCCATTATACGCTCACTCTGTTTTTGCTCACTAGCACTACTAGACAAATAGACGCGCATTCCCATTACCCTTTTTCATAGCGAGTGAAGGGTAGGGGATGTGTCCAATTGCTCCTGGTTTCTAGAATCACCTTTGTCATTGACTAGTGCCAACACCTCAGGGAATCGTGGGTAGAGCTTGGTGACTAAAGCCTATTGGAGAGGAAACTCAACCTCCTCCTCCACCTCCAGCCTGACCCGTGGACGTACCCCTTGATGCAGTTCCACAGGTCGCACTCATGCGCTGATGACATTTGATGGACTCGATCTCTCTGGCTCTGACGAACATGGACGGTATAGCACCTTTGGCGAAGATTCACAATCGCTCAAGAGCCCGATGTTTATCTGACACGCTCATGTCTCATTTCATGGATTTTGGGTACAGGCGAGATTGCAACAACCAACAACACGCACGTACTCGTGTAAACCTTGAAACATGCCTGTCGTGACGTCGTGGTTTCTTCCAGTTGTGACTGTCAGTTCTGCTCTTTGAACGCGCGTATTTCGTCGTACTGTGCTTACAATACTTCGTTTTTTGGGGCTCATTTTGGGAGACGGGCGAATATACCAACCAGACTGCGATCGATACGTTTCATAATCGCCGTCTAATTAATGGGAGTTTGTACCGCAATCAGCTATACGCATTAATTAAATGTGGAGCTCTACTAACTACATACCGCTCCAGAAACGGGAGTTTACTGGCTGTTGTTCATCAACGACATTTGCAGCTGCTGAAATTGAAAGGGACCGAAAACATTGTTGGCCTCCCAAATGTGGCGGTTGAATAATTTATAGGGCGGCGGAGGGAGCGGTGCTCCGTGCTCCTGAAAACGAGCGCAATTTGCGATTCACAGGAATCTGGCTCAACGTTCCAACTCTTTGTTCGTTGGTTTTTGACGGGATTGGCCTCGTTGTGAAGAGCGCAGAAATGACTGGCGCTCTCGGACCTCGTTATTAAAGAAATCTCCGCGGGAGACTTGTGAATTGACAGTAGCCCCTCGCTTATCACAAGAAGAAGTGACTATTAGCAAATGATACAGTTGGATGAGAAGATCTCTGTTCAGGGAATGTGCAGGGCCTCTTCTACAGCTAGGGAGCCAACACGAAGCGGGGGTTTGTACCGGAGCAGCCTGTTAGGCTCGCAGAGCTCGTTGAGCTGCTGAATGACAGCTCCCCAGTGAGGCATCAAGGCGCCTGACTGTCGACGTACCAAGGACATGTTTGGATCCGGGGCTCCGCCTTAAGTTTAATTGCACATCTTTAGAGGTATGACAGTGATCTCCAAGTTGATTGGTAAACACCTTACAGGCTGACGACCTGGGCATGGTTCTAATACTCCGGGGGAGGGTCCAAGCTTTGTGACTAGGCCACTTTGTTGACCCCATTGACTTCTTGTTTGTTCTTTCCCTTGTCTCTGAGCTTCCACATCGGTTCTTCCTGTTTTCCCCTTTGAAATTGACTCGTTCCAGGGTTTTCAAGTTCCTGGTCTTGGGCCCTAACTGGGTGGTCCGATATAATTTTCTTTTTATTCACGCGTTTTCAAGTTGCGCGTCGTGATCGTTTTATTTGGCTTCCTGCTTTTAGGAGCCTCATTATACGTCTTTGACTTGAACGGAGACTGTTGTCCAATGTCGTTCGGCACCCTGACCTGAGCGACGGGGATGTTTTTCAATGTGGGCTGTTGTGTGTTACAAGATTGTAATTGCCTTTCGTGAGCAGTTTAGCTCCTCGACTCCTCCAGCGTATCATATTGCAACCGTGTCCGTTTGATGCTACTATATCTGCAGCTGACGTCAACACCGTGCAAATCCACTGATTCTGACATAGCAATGGGCGTTGGTTCGGCAGTTCCGTTCGTTCTGTCATTCAGTTCGTGTTCATTAGTCCATAGCACCTTGTGCTTCAGTACCCGCAGGCTTCGTTCCTATTCTGGGTCTCTGTTTCATCAAAATGGCCGATTTTCAATTCTAAAGTGGCATCTTTTGGGGTCGGAGCTGCGGTGCTGAGATGGCCAATACCACACCTAATGATTAATGTCTTCTATTATCGTTGAGCCCGTAGTCCTACAACAGCGATCCGCTAATATTC
The DNA here is from genome assembly GCA_020466155.1 of Pachypeltis micranthus. Classification (NCBI taxonomy): domain Eukaryota; kingdom Metazoa; phylum Arthropoda; class Insecta; order Hemiptera; family Miridae; genus Pachypeltis; species Pachypeltis micranthus. The sequence continues at coordinate 27,498,030 of CM035778.1, read as the reverse complement.
CCGAATTGATCGGATTTAGTTGTCCGGTTCCTCATTCATGATGCACGAGTTATTAAACTGAAAGGAACCGAGTTAGATTTTAATAGCCATCAACAAGAAGCCGGATGTTGAGGACAATAGTAACAAGGGAAGTGACCCCTCCTCTCCGTCGCGGAGGCCACGAAGGCTCTGAAAAGGTATTGTCGCCCCCTTCTAAAGGTTTAGGGAGCGTAGGGAGGTCCTGTTCCCGCATTGCAGGGAGCACGAAGGGCTTGAAATGTGGGTTCCTTTGCGGGGAAGTTGCCGGTCGACAGGAACTGAATAGATGGGAAATGTTGTTGGTGTGGATGGGTTGGTTGGAGTTGGGGGAAGCGGAGGGAAGGGAATCGAGGGAGCCGCTCAGGGGAGCCCCATGACGAAGGATGTCCTTTTCCTGAGAGCAACACAGTTTTCCCCGTTGAAACTGTCAAGGTGAATCATTTAAGTTGGTCGTTTGCTCGGTTCGAAATTGAAGATCAGCGATCCCCGTGCGATAATTGAATGTTCCCTTTTTTGAAACTTATTTTGTGCAGCCTGTGGAGCCTTTGCAAGGAAGTTAATTACATTTTAGAGTCCGTACTGCTCCTTACGTACAGTCATCAATCGAAGTGTTCCTCAGCTGGGATCATTTCCTTGCTCGTGCTTCGACCTGCAGCACTAGAACAACCTTCGTCTGACAGATCAAAACCAGATGTTGCCTCAGGATCACCTTGTCCACAAATCAATAGCCGCACACATCCCATGCCTAATCGCATGTTTATGAGTCTCTTCTCCCGTTAATTCGTTGAAAGGGTTTTGACGGCGTTTTTGGATATTTCGAACGAACCTCTGAATCGTTGTCATTCGCCAATTGTCAATCGCCTGAGTGAAGTCAAGCGCAGACAAACGATCCCCAAGCTGGAGTGCTTCTAAGGTTTTCATGATTACTAAAGTTAACGTACCAGTTTAGTGAGTTCGTCTTCTCTGGTTGGGGAGATACTGTGGGCGAGCGCTTTCGATGTAAAGACATCATCGTCTGGTCGTGGTCTTTATTTATGTAGAGAAAGGTGAACAGGATTGTTTGGGTTTTAGATTTGTTCAAAACCTAAGCATTTGCCTGACACCATTTTTCCACTATCTCACACTTATATTGCACATTGTACTGCATTTCTTCACGGGAACAGCCTGATGCTAAGTAAATGAAGCCGTCAGCCAGCAGGAAAATGTTGTTTGAATCCTCGAACTGGCTAGGTAGGTCATTGATCTACAAGAGGAAGAGGCAAGGGCCGAGGATACTCCTCTGTTTGACGCCTTAGGGGATTGCAACCTCACTAGAGGTAGTCCCATTGGAAGAAACAATGTAAATGTAAAAACAGAACCATGCGGAAGTCATAGTGCTCCAATTTCCTGAGGAGCAGGTTATGTGGCACCAAGTCGAACGCCTTTGAGAGGTCAAAAAGACTAAGAGAGGTGCGCTGGCCATTCTCCAGAACTGAAAAGAGCCGAGAAGTAAAAGAGCATGCTGCAGAACCAGTACCAAACCAAACTGCTGGGGGTGGTGTAAATTGAGACCCTCCAGATGGCTGCTTATCCGTTGTAGCACTGTTTGCTCAATTATCTTAACAAAAATGGGCAGTTTGGAGACAGAACGAAAGCCGTCGTAATCCTTGGAGTTTCCCTTTTTGGAATAGGCGTTATAACGGATTTCTTCGAGCATCAGGGAGCTTGACATCCTCCAAAGCACCTATTAATAATAAAGGCCAACGGCTCAATAATGAGACTAGCCACCGATTTCACAACTCGAGAATAGATGCCCAGGAAATAGCTATTGGAAATAGCTATGGAACTCGGAACATGTGAATTGGCGCAGGAAACCGTATGGGAGAGCGAGAAGTTACTAGGGCAAGAGTTGGAAGGAAAATGATTTTGGTAGGAGGTATCAATTGTGGAGAGGAATCTGATAAAGGAGGAGAGGGAAAAGGCGGGAAAACCACCGATGGAAATGACCGACGAGGTGCGATTTCCATTGGCGCGAAGACCTTTGGAGATGACCTTGCCACAGGTGCGGCCCATTGGGCAGGAGAGTAAATTCTGAGGTCGAAAACCTTGTCAGATTTGGCGCTTTGCGTCGAACTGGAATGATGTAGCACCAGTGATCGAGGGGGGGGGGAGATACGAAGGTCATACACCTCCTGGGAAATCCGCTGGAAGTGAAGGGAAAGGGATGTAATGGCGGCATGCATGTTCTAAATATCTCTCTCCTAATCTCTCCAGCACTCACGAGCCCATCCCTATCAATATCAATAATACTGGCTGCAGGTTGATTTGGACAGTAGCCGTCTGCATCGATATCCCCTTTTCCCTCGAGGAAGGAGTAGATCCAATCTGTATCAACCACTCAATCAGAAACTGACGCATCCTGTCTTTGTCATTAACAGCTTCTGGACCACGTAGTCTGCTATATTAAATGCAATTTTCCAGAGACCAGTGTACGGGAATTGTGTTGCTCTCTTTACGCTGTTGATGACCCTTGTGTTTACAACGAGGTACAGGTCCCTCCTCTGTCCTCGAAACTCACCTAGACCTAGTGCGTTGCAGGCATGCAGCAAACCAGTGAGGTTAGGGCTCAGACCTTAGCCTTACAAATCCTGTGCATGGAATACTCGTATATAGCCCATTACGTACTAGTATCAGATCAGCTTGACGCATCCACATTTACCGTAGTTTTCCGTCACTGCTGAAAGGGGCTCGTGAAGTTTCAAGTAGAACATTTCGTAAAGCCCAAGAACTAAGTCCGTTAGAACTTAATTAAAGCCCTGAATCAGCCTTCCATCGAGTTTATCCCTCCTCGAACTCTCGAAAACCTCACAATGAATGGAATTGAGACATTGACAGTTCTGGCAACGGTTCCACGTTCTGCGCCATTTCTCCTCGCTATGAGGAAGTTTCGATGTTCAGAGCGGAACGTGAGCTTTGTGAAAAAAGGAAGGCGGGTGCACGGTGGAGGGGGAGAGAGAGCTGCCCGCGAAAAAGCGGTAATATGGATTAGGAGAGAACTCGCAACAATATAAGAAAGTTGAACAACAAAAGCACTCAAGAGAACAAGTGAGTGGAGGGGAGTGAGGAGGGCGTTTGAGAGGGAACGCAAGTTTAGGCCATTTAAGGACCCAGCCTGAAGAGATTGAATAGAAAGGGCGGAACAGAGAAGGACGATGGCTGTCCCAGTTGCCAAGTTGAGGGGCCCAACTTATTTCCCTTCTTCAGGTTCTTCAAACTATGAAATCCTATAAATGATCCGAGTCTTGGATTCTCGAGATTCTTACAGCCCTTTACGTCAGATGAAGAGAGTTCTTTCAACATTTTTGCTCTTAACTTTTGATAGCTGGGCTTTTGCAAGCTTGGCAACTATAATAGTGGTCTCACCAAAATCTTTATCGAAAGATAAAAATTCAAGGGGGAGAAGAGCAGCGAGCTAATTATTGTTTCTGTTGATTGGAGTTTGTGGCTGAAGAATGTTCAACCAGGCATGGAAGTTCTCGAACGTAGAATCGTATATATTTATTAGTATTAGGCTCATGGCATGGGCTGAGTATCATGCTGTCCTTGGCGTGAGGTCTCTTCCGACGCACTTGAATTATTACTCCCTCATTTCTTGTATCTTGGGGTGTTCTCGTTTGAAGGCCTCTTTGTACCATGGGCCTCCTCAATGTCTTCCAAAAACCTCAACGTTGATCGTGAGGCACCTGACGTGTACCGCTTGACTCCCATTAAAGGGACCGCGCGATCGTGGTCTAGTGGTTAAGACGATGGTTCATATTCCCGACGAAAGTTGGGCAATTATGGATCGGAGCTCCGTGTGATTGCTGTAAGTTTTGCCTGAGTCTGCGGATCCCCAAACGTCTTCAAACCCCCCTCGTAACAGATGCACGACCAATGGAATACCGTACACTCTAAACTGCTCTAGCTTTGAAATAGCTCATTAGGACAATGTTGGCATAAGTCTACCCTGCACTGTCACCGAAATCCTACTCGTTGACGAAAGATTCGCCTCTCTCTTGCTAGATCACTCATGGAGCAGACGTGTCCCTGTTTCTATACTGTATACTGATCTGCCGCGATTCGCCTTTGCCAGTTGTTTGATCGCCTCTCCCTTGAGTGTGCTCTTCCACCATATGTGCATTTTAGATATCCAAATATGTAGTGTGTCTACCGCCATGGTGTCCCAAGTGATGTGCAGCTAACATCATTTGGGTATTTACTGGCCGAGTTTGGGGTGGCGCCATACCTTTGTTCTGGCCAGTTACTTCAGGCATTAAGACAGGTCCAGTCAGTCCTGACAGTAGGAGGTCCTGTTACTTCAGACATTTGGACGAGTCCTGTTATTCATGGCAGTAGGAGGTCCTCTTACTTCACAGAAGTGCAGTTTGTTCACCTCTGCATGAAGGAGGTCCTGACATCCCTAGCGTTAGGACACGTCCTGAAATTCAGACATTCGGACTGGTTGTGTTCGCCCTGTCAATAGGAGGTCCTGTTACTTCAGGCATTAGGGCAGGTCTTGTCACTTCTGCCCAGTATGAGGTCCTGTTACTTCAGACATAAGAACAGGTCCTGTCAATAGGAGGTCCTGTTACTTCAGACATAAGGACAGGGCCTGTCAATAGGAGGTCCTGTTACTTCAGACATAAGGACAGGGCCTGTCAATAGGAGGTCCTGTTACTTCAGACATAAGGACAGGTCCTGTCAATAGGAGGTCCTGTTACTTCAGACATTAGGGCAGGTCTTGTTACTTCTGCCCAGTAAGCGGTCCTGTTACTTCACAGAAGTGCGGTTTGTTCACCTCTGGATGAAGGATGTCCTGATACTCCTAGCGTTAGGACACGTCCTGAAATTCAGACATTCGGACTGGTCGTGTTTGCCCTGTCAATAGGAGGTACTGCTACTTCAAACATTAGGGCAGGTCTTGTCACTTCTGCCCAGTATGAGGTCCTGTTACTTCAGACATAAGGACAGGTCCTGTCAATAGGAGGTCCTGTTACTTCAGACATAAGGACAGGTCCTGTCAATAGGAGGTCCTGTTACTTCACAGAAGTGCAGTTTGTTCACCTCTGGATGAAGGAGGTCCTGATACTCCTACCGTTAGGACACGTCCTGTTACTTCAGACATTAGGGCAGGTCTTGTTACTTCTGCCCAGTAAGCGGTCCTGTTACTTCACAGAAGTGCGGTTTGTTCACCTCTGGATGAAGGAGGTCCTGATACTCCTAGCGTTAGGACACGTCTTGTTTCTTCAGACATTACGACGGGCCCTGTTCGTCCTGTCAATAGGAGGTCCTGTTACTTCAGACATTAGGGCAGGTCTTGTTACTTCTGGCCAGTAAGAGGTCCTGGCACTTCACAGAAGTGCGGTTTGTTCGCCTCTGGATACTAAGAGCTATAAGCGATAAGTGTTAGTGCAAGGAATGTCATTTTACGTTTCGCTTGATAGTACATCAGTTTCAATTCCAGTGAAATCGATCCAGTCTTAAAAGTTCTTGTTGTGACTTTAGGAGCGGCTGCTCTTTACTTGTTTCACGTTGATTTGAATCCCCGCGTCTCTGAGACCCGCATCAAATGGATTTCTACGTCTTCATTGATAATTCATTCGCAGGGGCGTTGATATTCAGGGCGACGCTCCTCGAGACGCATCAACCGGGCGAGGCCGCTGCCGACACCTCCATCGCCTTCATAGTTGACGTCAGAGGCGTTGTCGTCGTCGCCGCCGCCGCGTGGTGTGAGGGAAGAGCGGCCTTTCGTTCCACTCGCAGCTCCTTTTATTACGTCTCGTTCCTCTTTCGTCCTTTTCGGCTCCTCAGGCGGCTCAGAAGCGGAGGCTGCACGCCCACATTCGCAATCGCCGCGTATTGATCCCCTTCCCTGCCGTCGTCGTCGTCTTATGTAGGTCGCTCCAACCCCCTGCCCGCTCTAGGCCGCTTCACTTTCAACTCGTCCTTCGACTCTCGTCGTTGCGACGTCATATTTTATGCCCTTTCATCTCATCCCTCCTCCTTTCTGATTTGACGTCTGCTGCGGAGCTTCGCACAACTTTCTTCGCTTCACCAGCCTAATCTCAGCATTAATTCTTGTCATATACCCCCACACCTATGTTTTTACCTCAAAACGTAAAGATCCTTTCCTAGAAAGGGCGACGAAGGGTGTTGCTAAGTTGAGGTGCCCAACTTATTGCTCTTCTGTGGGTTCTTCGAACTATGAAATCCTATAAATGATCCGTGTCTTGGAATCTCGAGATACTTACTGCCCTCTACGTCAGATGAAGAGAGTTCTTCCAACTTTTGCTGGGCTTTTGCAAGCTTGGCAACTACAATCGTGATCTCACCAAAATCTTTTTCGAAAGATAAAAATTCAAGGGGAAGAAGAATGTGGCAGACAGCGAGTTAATTAGTGTTTCTGTTGATTGGAGTTTGTCGCTGAAGAATGTACAACCAGGCATGGAAGTTCTCGAATGCTGACTCGTATTTATCAGCATTCGGCTCATGGCGTGGGCTGAGTGTAGCGCTGTCCTCACTTGAATTATAACCTCAGCAAATATTGTACCCTCTTTTCTTGTATCTTGGAGTGTCCTCGTTTGAAGGCCTCTTTGTACCATGTGCCTCCTCAATATCCAGCAATTAATTCATTAATTTCCTGAGAAATGACGGGCAAATTATTTCTAGTCGTATACCCCCAGACCTATGGTTTACCTCAAAATGTAAAGATCCTAGCCTGTCATTTTCCCGCTAGTCGTGATTACTCTACTTCTGCAATTCTTCAGGGAATCGTCACTGTTCGGCTCAGCTCTGGCCGAATAAGTTCAGTTCGCTTGGCCCTACAGAAGCGTCTGAGTTCAGGGGCCTTCCCCAGGCATCCCGAAGCCCCCATGCCAAACAACTTTTCAAGCACTACCGACGTGCTTTATGAGCCAACGACGTATTTTATCTTTTAGGGTTTCTTCAATGGGGGCTTTCCTAATTCCATCTACCCCACCCTCACTTGACACCTCATCTTAGGTATTCAAACTATCAACAGACACTTGAATCTCAAACTCACTCTCAGTCCAGTCTGAACACTCGTCCCCACACCAGTTCAACTATACAGAGACTCCAGACCATCCAGATGTGTATTCCATCATACTTGTAATCCTATCCCGTCTCAAGTGTAGTAATACAATGGTATGTGTGCTGTTGGCATTGCCCATGGCGTTGGAGAGGGTGCCTAGTTTTACAGCCTTTACCCCTCTCCAGCCAGCACCACTCATCTCTCTAGGGGGGATTTCCAGCGAAACCACTAGGCCAATCCCATGGCTTCACGGCCGACAGCGCCACGCTTTAAAGGCGCACCTTGAACAGCCTAAGGACCTGAATGGGTGGCAGGCCCCGGTGCCGGAATTGCGAAGAGGCGTTCTACCGGCACCTACGCTTTATCTCCATGGGGGTACGGGGATTGGACTTGCCCCCACACCAGCCATGGAGAAGGGTATCAGGCCGTCAGGCTGCGATCCCCTTTCCGACGTGACGAGGGAGGACTACTCTATATTCGGCCGCCCTCGTCAACGACCCACCCATCCATCTCACTCTAGCCTAACACCTAATACTAACCTACACACTCACACATCCATTCAACTCTTACATACATTCACACATTTTCCTGATGGTCCAGGGGCGGACTACTCGATATTCATCCCCCCTGGATCCATCCCTACACTACCTAACCTACAGAACACTAACACACATATTCACAACACATACATTCACACACATTCACTCATATATACACTCAGCCCTTAAATACAGTCACACCGGCGGTCCAGGGATGGGCTACTTGATATTCGACGATCTCTGGCACCGCCCACTCAAAACCACACAGGTCTGTTTCTTTATTTGATGACTGTACCTAAACCCTCGACGAGGGTTATATCAGTCATAGAAGTTGCGGTTTCGCTAAAATGCAAGAGGCCGGCCCCTGCAGCATCCACCGAACTCAGACCTGTGGAGGTACGGCAGGTATTTGGTCGTTAGCCAGTCTCACCATAGAGAGCTGTTGCCCGTGTGTTACCGCGCGGAGGTGACCACCTGAGGAATCTCGTACCATCTGGGAGTAGTTCTTAATCTGGTTCCCTACCTGATCTTACTGTTTACTTGGGTGGCAAGTTACTCAAAACCACACACTAACAGAAAATACACACACAAACACACAACCTAAACACCTACCCCTGAGGCCCGGCGCACATTTCCTAACCGAACTGCTTCCCTATCCTTTAAAACTCTTTCACCAAACCACTTCTACCATATAAAACTTCCATGATCCCTAACCATATTCGTATCCGACTGGCTTCCTATTCTCATTACCTCGTTCCTTGCCCTATTCCTTTCCTGTTGGTAGCTGACACAGTGGAACACCACGTGCTCCACTGTGTCGAGCTCACCACACTCGCACAGCCCGTCAGTCACCAACGCGAATCCACGGAGCTTCTCTCTGAAGTCTCCGTAGCCTGTGACGAGCTGGGAGGTGTAAAAGCCGAATCCCAGCCAGCGGGCCTCCAATCTTTCCCGTACCTGTGGCAGCCACATATGTGTCCACCTTCCTTTTTCACTATTCTCCCATCTTTCCTGCCACTCATCGACGAAGTGTTGTAATACTTTCCTACTCATCACATTCGTCAGCTTCCTGCTCACGCTAAACTGCCCGTCTCTCCCTCTCTTCCACCCCACAGCCCCCGCAATGCTTCCCATTTCCACAGGTAATTCTAGGAAAGAACTTTCATTTGCCCTTGTTTACTTTCGTGTTCCACTTTCCTAAAACTTTAGGGTGGCTTATTCAAACTTTCTAGTTGGTATCGTCAATATAAACTTTTACAATTCGGCGCTGTATGATAAGTATTGAACTGAGTCTGTTCCTGCTCATGGCTTCCTTTCAAGTTGAAGAGATTATTGTATCCCTACCGGGAAGAATAGCCTGGATGAGTATGATACTCCCCCAGCGTGAAACAGATCTCACCACAATTTACTACTGTTTGCTCTTTCGCATCAGCACATCTCTCCCCCTTCGGCTTCTGTTTCACTCTCTTCCCACCCACCGCCCTTCCATTTTGTCCCTAAATTAATGTGTTTTTGATGATGAAACGTTCGAACGCTCTCACGAGCGACTGCCTCCCCGTGGAACGGCCTTAGCTCTCACGCTCCAGTGCCTCGAAAAAGACGAAATCACCCTCTTGCCACCCCCAGTTTAACTGATTGCGAGTTAAACTCGAGACACCGACGTAGAATCGTTTCGGTTCTTGCTGTGTGCACAATTTCACTGCAGGACTGAAGTTCACTGGACTAGTCTAGTGGGTTGATAATTCACGCAGGCGCTTCTGTACGCTCCAAAACAGGATTGGTCGAATTAGCTGTGACCTGTGGGAAGAGAGAACCTTTGGACCCGGGCACACCCGTGTCCCATTGGCTTCCTGTCGCCTTATTAAACTTGTTCAAGTTGACATTTCACCATTTGTTCGCTCGAGATGCTCCATCGCATGCTTTTCGTACTCCCTCCAGTTCTAGTAATAAACTGTTTGGCTTTTGTCGCATATAATTCAACTGTTGAGAAGCCCTCGTAATTCCTGTCATGATTTGAAAATAACGAGCCCGGCCTCCGCCCAGTCGCAGGTACAGGAGCGTAAATGACAAAAAGAAGGTCCTTGAAAGTATAATTTCAACGACTATGAAAACGAAGATGCAATTTCACCGAGATGAAAGAAAACTCGTCAAATAGGAGCGAACGACGAGGGAAAGAAGGAAGCCGACGTAATAGAATATTGAGTTTAACTGCCAAGGGCTTCGAGAGAATGACTAACGCCCCTTTCCCCTTCCCTACCCCACTCCACCTCCTCCGCTGGCCGAGAAGTGATTTCAGTTAACAAACTCAAGGAAAAGTTTTCTTCTGCAGGAAGTTGGTTAATTTTTAATTCCCGGTTTCTTTTATGCTCGAGAAATGCCTTCAGAGCGCGAGAACACGTCGACTGGGGTCGAGTCAACTCCATTGAACTGCTCCCCGTCAGTACGATTTTTTTTTCTCTACCTTCTTTCGGCTCTTTTCAGGGTACGTGGTGCTTTAATTGGTTTCAGCTGAGTTGAGTTAGGTCCTCAGAATTGTGTGTCATCGGTAAACTCTGTCAACTTAGTCCGAGAGCGTAGAAATGACGTTCAGGGTCATGTTCTGTGACGCCGAACATTTAGCGCCGCGGCATTCAATACCTTTGCTTGACTAGTTTCTCTTTCGTGGATTTGTAGAATCGAAAAAAACGCCCTATGATTTGGTTCGTCCGCAGAGGCGCGCTAGGTGTAGCCTGAGGGTCAGAGATCTTGCTGTACTTGGTCTGCTACGCTACTATCTGCTAATGGCTGCTTGGCATAACGTGTAATTCCTTGAAATTGAAATCCTTCGCGCGTTTTGAATACGTTGAACCAGGACTACTTCAGGCAGTGGCCCTTCGGGGTTCAGTGGTCACTTTTGGTTTATTATTCATTCTGAATAATAACCCTATGTTTTCGGTCACGAAAAGATTTTTACAACCCCCCCTCAAAATTTGATACTTTACGTTTCAAGACTTGGAGATTCCAAATCTGCAATGTCCGTCTCCCGTCCGCCGTCCGGGCCGTTTTGTGCCTTTAACGTGGTCTAAAAAATTCGTTCTTTCGCACAAAAATCCGATTTGGTATCTAGTTGTGCCCGCCATCTCGGCAATCCGATCGGACGAAGCCCGTGGTTGTAATGGGCAAAAAATGGTTGAAAAAATTAACGAAACGCAGTACAACGCGGGAACTACAGCGTCCCTCCCTCCCTCCCGTCTCAATAAAAAACAACCCGCCTCGTCCTCGCCTCGCAACGCTGCCGGGTGGGCGGCTCAACTCCCCTTTCGCCTCGCAACGGGTTCGCTCGGGTTCACTCGCTCGAAGTGCCCCCGTTCCAATTTCCCCGACCCGACGCGGCAAAATCATCAGACGTTTTGTTTCCGAAGTTCCATTGTAGCCAGGTCATGTTTCGTATGGTTTGCTAGTATTCGATGCTGAATCGAATGGGATGGGGGAGCACTAATACTAGGTCAAGCTGTTCATGAGAATAATAAACCATTGTGTAATAATTTTCAGGGTTTTTTTCTTCAAAGCTTACTGTAAATGGGACTATAGCACCCAAAAAGGAGAAAATAAATATAAATAATAAGTAAAGCTCTACCCTACGCCCGCTCTAGGGTTAGAAGGATTGTGACGGTGAAGGAAGGAAGAGAGGATAAATCGACAAGGGGGGGGGGAGTTTCGATACGACACGAGCAACACGCTGGTGGTGACACCTCGGAAACGCCTGCCGTAACACCCAGCCGACGCATTCCTCGGCGCCTCCAGGTCTGTTTCCTTATTTGATGTCTGTTCTTGAACCCTCAACGAGGGTTATATCAGCCCTTGCAGCATCCACCGAACTATTTGCTCGTTAGCCAGTCTCCCTCGTAGAGAGCTGTTGCCATGTGTCCACCTGAGGAATCCTGTACCGTCAGGGAGGAGTTCTTAATCTGTTTTCCCACATGATCTAACTATTTATTTGGATGGCAAGTTTCAAAAGGACAGATCAACTGTGACCACGTTTTGTAGCCATCACCTTCTTCGCGAACTTTGCAAAGTGGTTATAGGCTTGCTTTGTAGCAGTCAATGCTGCTAAGTTCGCCTGCCCTTCTACCAACTGTCGCTCACTGTTGTGGAAACTACAGTGGAGCAGGACGTGGTTTCTTGTTTCATCCACACTGGAGGCACACGACGTGCATGAGGGGGAGTCTTCGGGAGAAAAGAAGTAGAGTCGCGCATTGAAGTCACCATGTCCTCTGAGGAACTGGCTCGTCCAGTGGTCTGGCTCAACCCATTTTCTTGCAAGATGTTTACGGATGTTGGGGAAGAACTCATGCGTGTCACGACCCTTTGACGAGGATTCCCATCTCGCTTGCCATTCGTCAATTGCAGCAAGTTTTCGTTCTGTGGTGAGATTCGCACGGATTTCAGCCCAAAGCGGGGGAAGCTCCCGTTCCACTCTCCACTTGTCAACCATGCACTCAACGGCCAAGTCAACTGGTAACTGACCAGTGATCACCAGGAGTGCTTTTGTTGGTACAGTCATGTAGGCCTTGGTGATCCACAGGAGTGCAGCTCTCTGGGATTGGGCGTTTGCTACCCCATAATTCAATGTTTTGTGGCGTTGGGAGATTAGCAAGTCTGACCGGGAACCGTTCCTAATAAATCACACTCAGGCGGTCGTTGCACTGACAGACTAGAGTTCCTGATGGGGCGCCCAAAACACGCTTAGTATGTCGCGCTTGCGCTTTCTTATTTTATGTCAAGTGAAGGCTAAGAAAAACTGGTGGCTAGAACTAGTTGGTGTGTGAACCTTTCTGCGTGACAGCCCTGGTTACATGTGTGCTTATGCTGGATGCCTTTTGATGACGTCTTCGGCCACAATAGCTTTCGTACAAGCTACAGCTTACTAGTTCAGTCGGTCTCCAATCGCGTTTCCATACTTTCCACTGTGCAGCTGCCGCCAAATCAGGCGACCGCCTTCTAGTCTTAGTTCGATGGCTTCATAGGCGTTTACTGATCTCGTCTTGGAATGTGCTGTGCCTTTCGAGATTTTTCAAAAGTGATGATGGCAGTCGTCCCCTCGAATAGGTTCTTCCAGTTCATGGAGCCAACATATCGCAAGACGTCTTGTCAGCAGTTCCGCTTGAGTGTTGGATCACCTTTCTGGTATCACGTCTTCTCAGTGTTTCGAGGCTAACCGCGCTTGTCGACTGTAAGCGGTGTAGATTGTTTGGGGGGGTGGGATATCCTCACTACAACCTCAACTGTTGCATGTACAAGTGGCGGGACACTGAACCTCCATCCAGCTCGGCAACACCAGGTAATGACTACCTTCAGCCATTCCGTGACTCGGTCCCCGGGTGTCTGTGATACCTCGACGTTTTCGCTTGTCAGTGGTTGGGTGGGGGGGGGGGGGTCATTTCTTTGTTGTGTCAGTAGTCTATTTCAAAATCTCTTCTAAAGACCAGGGCCTTCACCTTTTGAGCTGACTGGTGGATGTGGCAATAGTGCGAATCATTCATATACACCCGTTACAATCTCGTTGTCCCCCCCCCCCGTATGTGCCTCGCAACATCTCTCCAGGGATCTTCACCCATGTAATTTCCGCGCCATGAGCTCTCGGCGGCAACGCCGTTAAGCCGAATATTGAAGGCAGGTTTGTGGCACAGAGGGGGTTCCTTTGGTTTTCAAAATAGGATCCGTAGGGCGAGATATGAGAACGGTGGAGAGGGCAGGTCGGTAGTACAAATATTAGGGGACTGGAGGGGTTGATGTCCCCAAAGAAGCCTTCGCCCAGAGCTTCGTATTATTGGAACAGGTTCGAGTATTAAAGGGAAAACGCGAGTTGAGGTGGAAACTGCGGAGTGGGCTCGGTTTTAGATGATATTGCTCGGGTCGTTTTATTCCTCATCAGAGCTCTGGGATATGAAAACCTTCCACCTTCAACGAGGCCTGCTGCACTAACATGAAACTGCCCCTTCGCTGCTTGTTGCCCGACGTTCCTGTTGAAAGGAAACAACCCTCTTTTCTGCCGTCTAATTACAGGTAACGATTCGAGGATTAAAGGGAATCGCGGGACAATAATCGCTCCCATCCAGCGGGGCAGTTCCGGCTCTCTGAGAAATTGATCTCTGCTTCTGGAAACTAATTCCAGTAATCGCTAGCTTCGTTGAACTCTGTTGTAATACGGAGGGCAATAGCTGAGCTCCATTGCTGCCTCAATCGGGCCGTCCTGCAGATATCTCTTTGTCTTGCTAACCACTTTTACGTCAAAGCTCTCCACAGTGCAGTCCCGGTCTTTATTTATATTGTTAGAAATTCTTCCTACGTTCTTCATGACCGCGTCAATTTTGCTTGTAAGGTTCTTGTGTTGTCCGCAGTTTATGTCATAAAAAGTGGTTTCTCAGAACCAGCTCTGTGCACAGTGCAGGTGCTCCCTTCCTGCGTCATGTCTCCCACGCACTCTCTTACTCTTATCAATGCTTTCGTGTAGTTCAGGGCACGGTGGGGGGGGGGGTGGTTATTAGATACCGACGAAGAGTTCAGTGGATTTAGAAGACCGCTGGTGGTAGAACACTGTGGAAGTTCGTGAGCGGGATGAAAAAGATGATGGGCTGATCCATAGAAGGCCAATATAGCTTCGAGCTAATGTTTAATCATGGGCTGAGGCCTCGAATCACTCTACACGCTTTGGCAGGGTTACCAAGACGACCCTGCGTGATAAGTGGGGATGCGTACTTCAGATCATCACTTTGAGGATCCCCGACGTTGAATAACGCTGGCTAGGCGTACATAGACCTGCTCAGAAGGCACAATTTGGACCAATGGTGAGCTGGGAGGAAGATCGTGCATACTCGTCACAGCTGTCATAGTAATGGTTTGGCGAGCGATCACTCGGTTATTGACTTTGTCATTGCTGGCCAAAATAGTTTGTCACTAAAAGAGCTAACTGGGCTCAAATTTCTTGAACATTGGAAGTTGAACTGCTTCTTGCCAGAGAGACCTCATCTTACTGACCCTAGAGGTGGCAACAAAAGGGGTAGATCATCACCACCGCACTGCACTCTGCTGGGATTTAGCCTGACAAATTCAATACCCCCTAGGAGAGTGTAAATGGAGCCAGAATGTAATGCGAGGAGACTCGAGACCCTTGATGGTAGCTCCTAACTAACACTCCTAACTGCTTTCATCCAGAACTTCCAAGGCACCATCAAAAGACCCGAAAGAAAGGTCTAGCGACATACTGTGGAAGCTAAAGGTAGTGCCTGGTCAAACCTCTTAAATGCTCTCGAGTTGGAAATTGTTACTATCTACTTTTGCAATGCGCATGATCGCTAAAACTCTTCTCAAAATTTAGTAAGAAGAATTGTCTTCGCTGCTTTGGCGAAGGCTAACAAACCCCCCTCCCCCCTCACCATTATGGGAGTTGCTTCGAATCTTTTTCACTATATTTGGTGAACCAATCTTAAAGTAGTGTAAAAAGTGAAGCGAGGCGAAGCGAAGTTTACTCTGATGCATGTAGCCGATTTCTCGGCCGTTGCTTTTGGTGTGACGAAATCATTTTCCCGCGACAAATTGTGGCCTTCCTGACTCTTCTTCGTATTGAGAGCAAATATTGGGCTCTTGGGGGGATATTGGGCCTGTACGTTCCTATAACGTGAATTGTGTTGCTCGCGAGCCAAGGCAATCATCATTATCAAAGCCATCCCGTATGAGTCGTCCCAAAGCGTGTAAGAGCACTAGTCCAGGAGCCGAGGGCTAAAAACGTTGACCGTTGAGTTGAAAGTTGGTTACTATTTTTACTTTCCTTGCTCTACGAAGTAGAAAGGAAAGTTATGTAATCGGCTGAAAAAAAATTTTGAGTTCTCTTCAGATCTTTACGTTTCAGACCCCCCTGAGTCCGAAAAATACTATTTGGGAAAATGGTCTGTGTGTCTGTGAACGATTTTTAGAGAAAACCACCGTACCAAATCAGCTCAAACTTGATATCTAGCCCGGAAGTCACTATGGGACATAGTTATCATAGTGATCAAAACACCAAATATTTTTTTTCTCAAAAACGGCTCTAACGATTTTGATTAAATTTCTTATATTGATAGCTCTCAATATGGCAATCACACCATAAAATTCCCATTTATGGGAAAATGACGAGAGCAGCACAATAAATTACCACAACTTTCGAAGAAATCGATTTTAGCGCGGTTTTTAGAGAAAACAACCGTACCAAATCAGCTGAAACTCGATGTCTAGCCTACGAGTTACCATGGGACGCAATAGTGAGGGTATGGGCAAAATCCACCGAAAGTTAACTATAGTCATCATAGTGATCAAAACACCAAATTTTTTTCTCAAAAACGGCTCTAACGATTTTGATTAAATTTTGTATATTGATAGCTCTCAATCAGGCAATGATACTATAGAATTCTCATTCGTGGGAAAATGACGAGAGCAGCACAATAAATTATCAAAATTTTCGACCAAAAGCGTTTTTCGCGCAGTTTTTTCCTTATAAACTCCGCTGGAATTCTTGTAGAATGTCAAAAAAATTCGGTATTGTAGTCCAATCATATACCTAAAGGGTGAGTGTTTGAAAACGCTCATGAAATACATGGGCCTCACTCCAGAAATTCCTGAATTTCAACTACTGCCGTTTCGCTTACTACCAGTTGTAACAGTTATTTTCCAATAACTCTGCAAAAGTAATTACTATCGTTCTTCAGAAAATCTGTGTATACAGCCTCATTAATTATCTGTGTACCAATTGCTCAATAATGGTCCTGCAATGAGTACGAGCAGCACAATAAATTCTGGAACTGTAAGCGCTACCGCTTTCTGCTGTCGTTAAGCGTTGTTTGACCAAGTTCAAATGAACTGAGTGATAAATGAATTGATTAAATAGAGTTAGCCATGTACAAAGTGAATTGACGTAGAGCTAAGGAAAGTTGTGTGTTGCAACGCACCAGATATTTTCTGATAGTTCCCTCAATGTTTGGTAAAACAATCCCCGCAAGGCTGCTCTCTCTGAAGTATTGACTAAGAAAATGGCAGCTCATCAAAAAAGTCAAAATTTGTCTAAATTTGACGTATTAGTTGATAGTTACAATATTTACCACAGTTGAGGAATTGGATTGTACTATCCGAATCGTACAACCATTAATTAAGTTGCAGAGTCAATCAAAATTCGTCGAATTTCGAACCAAATTTTGACTTATTAGTTGACATCGGAAATTTGAATGGTGGATTCGCATCAAGTAACTGAGTCTAAAAACCCGACTCTGCCACAATAGTTTCGTGGCCCAGAAGTTGAGTCAGCTGTATGAACACAACTTTTTGAAGGTAGCAGATACTATTTAATACTTTACTGAGCGGCTGTAGATGCGTCATTTTCAGCGGTCAACTATTCAGTTTTTTTGTTAATACTGGATAATTATATTTCAACGACTCTGCTTTGAAAATGCGACGTTTTTGAGGTGGCAGATAACATTTTATAGTAAAGCTGAACTCACTCACGTCGTTTGCAAGTATTAACTGATAAGTCAATTTTTGAGCAATCAAATTCATCAAATTTTGATGTCGTCTTCTCGAAATAGTCCTCAAAATGAGGAAAGCAGACAAGGTAATTTTTAAAGTACTCCACTTCACGTGTTCGTAACATAAATTTCAAGTTTCAACTCCGTAGGGCGTTTTTTGACCAAAATTTCATCAAACATTGATTTTTTTCCGCAAGTCGAAGTCCACGAAACTATTGTGGCAGAGTCGGGTTTTTAGACTCAGTTATTTGATACGAATTTCCGATGTCCTCAACAGCCAATTCCTCAACTGTGATAAATATTGTAACCATCTACTAATAAGTCACATTTTGACTAATTTTGCCTTTTTTGATGGGCCGCCATTTTCTTAGTCCATACTTCAGAGAGAAAGAGAGAGAGTGAGAGAGAGAGAGAGAGCGCAGACTTGCGGGGTTTTACCAAACATTGAGGGAACTATCAGAAAAAATAGTAACCAACTTTCAACTCAACGGTCGACGTTTTTAGCCCTCGGCTCCTGGACTACACACCTTACCGCATGAAACTGTCTATAGCTCTCGACAAGGTTGAAATTCAGTACTGCAAAGACCGTTATAGCGAGTGAGATGTTCGGAATGGCTCCACGCCCCAACCAACTTTTGCGTGTTACCCAAGTCCCTGACGTCAGAACTAAAGAAGAGATCTCTCAAATTAGGCACGTGTCAAAGTTCTGACGATAAATTGGGTAGGTCGGGACCTTGCTGCTAAAGTTGAGCCACTCCACGACGACCACTGCCTCACAAGAAAGGTCAGATCCACTCATTTTTGTGGAACAGGATACTTTGATTTCAATCCATTTTTTCATTTTCAAAAATTTTTTTCGCCCACGTAATTTGTTTTGTTATCTCATTGGTGCCTCAGTCTGTGTAGTTTCCTAGGAAGCTAGCCTGAAAATAACGTCATCATCAACCCATCATCTCTTAGATTAATATTTTCTTTAGTATTTGGAAACTACGGCTGTCCAGACGTATTACCTCCCATGGTCATGTTAACAGGAGATTGGAAATGTTGAGGAGCTGCGGACTCAAGTGTTACGAGGGGGATTAATATTGTACCTCACTAGGTGTGTCGGGAAGTAGTACGATAGAAGTCGAATGCAATTCGAACGAGGAGTTTTATTCGTAAATTACTTTTGGACATGTTTTACCACCACAGACAGGGAACTGGGCGGGAGCGAACGAGGGAACCGGCTCGATTACAACTGACGGCAGCGTCTCGAGCGAATCGGGGCATTTGAGGTGCCCAGTCAGCACAAATGCCCCGGACGAGTCTCCGCAGAATCGAAGGGTTTGGTTCGTCCCGTTACACCTCCTACCCTCATTTTCAGGTTGCAGGCAGAAACTCGCATTATTGTACGAGTACATTCCATTATACGCTCACTCTGTTTCCGCTCGCCAGCACTACTAGACAAATAGACGCGCATTCCCATTACCCTTTTTCATAGCGAGTGAAGGGTGGGGGATGTGTCCAATTGCTCCTGGTTTCTAGAATCACCTTCGCCATTGACTAGTGCCAACACCTCAGCGAATCGTGGGTAGAGCTTGGTGACTAAAGGTGACTAAACCTCCTGACCCGTGGACGTACCCCTTGATGCGATTCCACAGGTCGCACTCATGCGCTGATGGCATTTGATGGACTCGATCTCTCTGCCTCTGACGAACATGGACGGTATAGCACCTTCGGCGAAGATTCACAATCGCTCAAGAGCCCGATGTTTATCTGACACGCTCATGTCTCATTTTATGGATTTTGGGTACAGGCGAGATTGCAACTGACGGCAGCGAAGTCTCGAGCGAATCGGGGCATTTGAGGTGCCCAGTTCGCATAAATGCCCCGGACGAGCCTCCGCTGAATCGAAGGGTGTGGTGGTCCCGTAACACCAGCGAAACTTACAGCAATTCCGAGCTCTGATCCTATACCCCGAGTCTCAGACTATGCAATGCAAGAATGCAATGGGAGTCTGGCGTTACAGTTGGGCGAATTAGAAAGGAAAGTTTTCTAAACGACGTTTGAGAGAACGGCTGTTACTGAGCCAGTGTACACCCGAGTGAGCGTTCAGGAGCCTGTCTTGGCGAGGAGAGCTCCTGTTATTGACGAGATGATGTTTTCGTATCAGGAGCTGTGATGGTGCGGAAACACCGTGAAGAGGAAGGGGAAGTTAAGCCAGTGCCGAGGAGCGGATATAGAAATCCGTGTTATAAATAAATCATCCTTCGGAGGTCCCCCCCCCCTTCTCCACTCTTTTTTATCTTCGCTCCTTCGAAAACTGTCCCAAACGGCCGATGAAAATACACAAATATAAATTCCCTCCGGTGGCGGGGTGCGGCGTCCTCATCCCTTTCCAGGACTCGCTACAACTAGAAATCGCGAAGAATCAGACGAAGAAGAGCCATAGTGATTTACACGTGTATCGCCAAGGAACAGGATTCGAAGCATCCGCATCCCCTTCCCAGCCGCCCGCCGCATCCTCAGCATCCCGCACGCAAATCCCACGTGTTCCCCACGTGGTAGCGCTCCAAAGCAGATGAGTTGTGACGCCGCGGGATTTATAACGGGCCTATTGGCGGGAGAAGGGGGGAATGCGTCTTTTGAATGCCTGAATCCTCCGTCTGAGCGAGTGGGTAGGCAGTGCTAGGGAAAAGAAGAAGAAAAAAAAACCCCTCGACTCGGTTCTTCGTCCAAAAAGCTACTTTATGGCTACACCTTGAACTCCTGGGATGCATAAATACTTCGGGAGCGAAAGCCCCGCGCGGCAGTGACGGCAGCGATGGCGAAGAGAAAAGGGACTCGGCCGAAGGAGGAATATTATTCTTCCCGTCCCCAATAACGGGAATACGATCGTTATTCCTCTCACCAACAGACTTCCCATCCTCTTCTTTTACAACCTGAAATATCTTCCCGCAATAATTTGGATCCGAGGCCGTTATTTTTGAGAAAAAATAATTTATATCTATTTTTTACGGTCCGTCGGAGGTGTAAGAAAACGGATCCGGTCCTGCCTTTATTGCGCTATTATCGCCTCGTGCTTTGATAGCCACCCACCCCCACCCTACCTTCTCATCATCCTTCAACATTTTCTGATAACCTCCGGAGCCTTTGGGTAAATACGGAAGCGGAAAGCTCCGGAGACGATAAATAACTGGACGAACGTGGAAATAAAGTAAACGCCATTTTTAGTGAAGTTTCGGATTCACTGGTGCACTGCAATGTTTCCAAGTCAATTTATCTGTTGGTTTCTTCGGAAACGAATGGAAAATTAAATTGAAAATTGAGGGGACAGTGGTAAATCTGATTGTTCGGCAAAGGTCGAAATAGTTGGGATCTAGAGCTCGGGTCTTTCCCAGGTGCATTCGGTCCAACTGTTTCGGATCCTGTTGTCCATGGGAAGTACAGGGGCAAGTCCAATCCCCGGAATCCCCATGAAGATGAACTTAGGTGCCGCTGGAACGCCTTTTGGCAATTCTGGCATGGGGGCCTGCTACCCATTCAGGTCTGCTCAAGTCGCAGCCAAATAGAATGGGTACCACAAGGGCTTCTGCCTGAAGCCGGTGGCGTGGCGCCCTTTAAGGAGTGACGCTGTCGGCCGTGAAGCCATGGGTTTGGCTTAGAGGAGGCAGTGGTTTCGCTGGAAATTCCCCTAGAGAGCTGTTTGTTGCTGGCAGGTGAGGGGTTAAGGCCACCAAGCTAGGAACTCGCTCCAAGGCCTTGGGCATATGCCCTGCACTCCTACAAATGTTTTGGATCCGGCTGTCCATGGGAAGTACAGGGGCAAGTCCAATCCCCGGTATCCCTATGGAGATAAAGCGTAGGTGCCGGTGGAACGCCTTTTGGCAATTCCCGGCACAGCCCGTTCAAGTCTGCTGGCTGCTCAAGTCCCAGCCAAATAGAATGGGTACCACGGGGGCTTCTCCCCGCAGTCGGTGGCGGAGAGCCCTTTAAGGAGTGAGCCATGGGTTTGGCTTCCTGAGGTGTTTTCGCTGGAAATTCCCCTAGAGAGCTGTTTGGTGCAGGCAGGAGAGGGGTTAAGGCCACCAAGCTAGGAACCCGCTCCAAGGCATATGCCTTGCACTCCTACCAATGTTTCAGATCCCTTATCGTGTTTGCTGCGGGGAAGTCCGAGAACTGCCCATTCAGTCGTCTTCTACTCGAGACGAACCGGTTAAGTTCAGTGGAACTTCTGAAACGAGAACGGATTTCCCCTTTTTGTACTTTCCTCCCCTCCCCTCGATTTATCTCCTTCTCCAACACGCACAGCTCTTCTCAGATACACTCGTCTCTCAATGCTCACTACAGACATTCCTCTATCAACTCTCAGGCCAGTCACAACTCTACTCACTCTCTCTCGCCGCTTTAGCTTCCCACCCAACCAGTTCACGAGCATTCAGAGCCCCCTTGTCTCCGCTTATATTCTCTACTTCATATTGCTATTCTGTTAAAGCTCAATACAGTCCTCATTCACGCTCACTGAGTATGGATTTCCCTCTCGTGCGCCCAACAGTGATGTAAAGATGTGATAGAGGTATGGCCAGAGCGTTGCGAGTGAAGGCATAGAGGTAGGTTCTTGAGGATATATTAGACTACTTAAAGAACACATTGAGAATATATTATCGAAATACAGCAGCATAGGCACAGTCACTGCCTCCTCCTCCTCCGCTGGTACATGCGCAGCCCGAAGCTAATGAAATCAATCTCTTCGATGAATCAGGATATCAAATCGTGAATGTGGTTCAACTCTAGTGGGAGCTGTGGGCGGGTGAATATATGAGGGTTGAAGGAGTGGGGGGTTGGGGGATGGTGCGGCCACTATCTCGACCAAACCCGGCCACAAACTGACTTCAAACTCCACAAAATCAATTTTTAATGTTCAATCCGGACAAAATAATAATATATTTTCAAACAACAGCGTCATAACGTGCTGTTAGCAACGAGTATTATAGTCACTGCTTGATCCACCTTGTTCTCCATACATTCGCCTGTCCATTGCCATCCGTTTTTTCTCCGCATAGTGACATCGAAGATAGCATCGAAGGGCAAAATCCTTTCCGCCTCTTTGGATCAAACGCTCATGCCCAATCACTTATTTGTTCTGCTTCGCTAGAAATAATCTTCCTACTCTTCTTATTCTCGTTAGTTTCAGTAATTGCAGTAAATTCAAAACGCGTCAGTCATTCTTCCATCACACCTCCTGTTCGCCGTGTGGTCGATTCGAGAGCTACTAAGATTCGTTCCTGTCACATCAGGGGCTCCCATGCCAGAACCCACCCGCCTGCAAGTAATTTACATTTTGTCTATCAACAAAAACGAAACAGAAGGAAAATTGTTAACTTCAGGTGATCTGACGGTTGGAGATGCGGACGACGTCGGACATGGTTTTAACCCAAGAAGAGAACAACACTTGAGAACCAGCTTTTTCCCATAGTTCGTGACCACATGGTTCAGCCGGCAACCATCCTGGACAACACCATGGAGGACTCCGTGGAGACCCTAATTCGCAAGGTAAATTCCGCGGCTTGTTTCCTTATTTGTGCTTCTTTTTTCGGATCTTCTCAGGGTACTACACGACTGACACAAATATGGAACGTGTACAAGAAGGTCCTGTCAAGTGGATTGTTCATTCGCCCCAGTAGCAATAGTGTTAGTTGAAAAGCTTCACTCTAGACCTTAACACAACTGAAAAATGTCAGTTTCGAGGAACTATAGTAATCATACTGTTAATAAATAGTTGACCCTGATCAGGATTTTTGAAAGCCAGTCAGGATGAATGAAAACCTTTCTCTAGGCTGACGTTTCGCTTAATTTATCAAGCATCGTCTGGGCTATAGAATATCACAGCAGGCAATTGATTTACAATAAATTATAAGGAACTTACAGTTAGACCAAGATTCCTGACCGGGGAAGCCAACACTTCAAATGTAAAATAAACGTCGGCCTGAAGAAAGCTTTCCATTCATTCTGACTATCTCACGAGAAGCCGCAGTGGAAATCCCCACCCTAAATCGCAGTTAACAAAATAGTTTAGAGGGCCATTAATGGAGAATAGGATGTAGCTTTTGACTAGTTGAAGGAAGCAAGCCTGTGAGCTTGATGAAAATCGTTAAAGCCGTTCCTAATATATTCATTAACAGTGTGATAACTATAGTTCTTCCGAACTATTCACTAAATAGAGTGATAACTATAGTTAGTTTTCTACACTTATTTTGGCACCCCACATCGACCTGTGTTGTGATAATCACGGAAATTACATGTGAGGGTTGTTAGAAAGAGTCAATAAGCTGGCAGTAGGGAATAAGTTTCAAAACAAACTTTCCGGGGCTGGCTAGAAAGTGGCACGGGAAAAGCGAACACTGTATGAACGTCGCGGAGCTCGCTGACTTCCCCCTTCGCAGGCACACCCTCTCTTTGTGGGAGGGGACGGATCATCATTCCCAGGTCCGAAAACGTGGAGGCTGTTGTCTGGGAGGGAATGATGACCCACTCTACCTGGCAGGCACACGCTCTCTTCATGGGAGAGGAACAGGTTATCATTCTCAGGTCCAAAAAGCGGCGTGGGAGCCGTAGTCTGGGGGGAATGATGACCCACCCTACTTGGCAGGCACACCCTCTCTTTGTGGGAGGGGACGGATCATCATTCTCAGGACTGAAAACGTGTGGGCCGTAGTCTGGGAGGGAATGATGACCCACCCTACTTCGCAGCCACACGCTCTCTTTGTGGGAGGGGGCTGATCATCATTCTCCGGACTGAAAACGTGTGGGCTGTAGTCTGGGAGGGAATGATGACCCACCCTACTTGGCAGCCTCTCACTCTCTCTGTGGGAGGCGTATTGTCATCATTCCCAGGACCAAATAGCGTGGGGCTGTCCAGGCGTGAAATAGGAAGGAGGAACTTTATAAGCTCCTAGTTATCCTAGTACCTTTCTTTAATTGGTAGAAGATCAAACTAGGTAAGACAGACAAGTTAGCGAGTGGGTTTAATTATATCGAGAACTATAGATAAGCACAGTGGAAGCATATGGTAGAAATGTACGAATAAGCTGTCTGTATCCAGATTCGAAATTGGTAGGCGAGTGGATGTGGTGGTTGAAGATTGAAACGGACTTAGGGGTCAGTCCTTCTTCTCCTTGGGTAGTAAAGCAAGGGGGTAGATAGCTGGATTGACGGGGAAGTATTCGTCCAAAGATGTAGAATTTGTCTGGCAACTTCGCAAACTCTCAAGAGCTGCCACTCAATGTACACGTGTGAATGCTGCCAACACAGGCATCACACGCTCCTACACCCCATGAGCCTGTGCGCCACGCTTGTTTCCAAGAGTGTAACTAATCAGTACACGGTATACACAGCATCTTCGCTCAGAACTACCCCTTCTGGAACATCTGAGGGTAGGTGTCTTCTGAAGAGGAGGAAAACACCAACTCCCCCTTCTGAGAGAATCGAGCAGGAGCCTGAAGGCTGGATTGCAGCCGTGTGAAACGAGGACGTACGACCCACAGAAGATGTGTACCCCAGAGACATTGTAAAGTGAATGTCTATTTGTAGTTCTTAATTCAGTACTTCCACCACAAACACGGGCACCCTTTTGAAACTTTAATCGAAATTTCCTTACTCTTTGCTCAAGATTAGGTTCCCCTTTGTTGGGTGGACAGCAACGCTCTGATTGCAGAGCACGGCAAGAAACTGCAGTGTTCATGAGTACCTGAGGACAGGCACTTCGTCAAGGACGGAGTGGTGTAACTGGACGAACCAAACCCTTTGATTCAGCGGACGCTCGGCGGGGGCATTCATGCTGATTGGGCGGACCTCAAATGCCCCAATTCGCTAGAGACTTCGCTGCCATCAGTTGTAACCGAGCTGGTTTCCTCGTTGCTGTGTCGCCCGCACTCGCGTTCGCTCCTACTCAGTTCCCTGTCTGTAGTGGTAAAACTTCTCTGAATGTAATTGAGAATAAAACTCTGTTCCAATTGCATTCGGCTTGATATCTTGCTAACTCCCCAACTCTCTCAGTGCGATATCGCTTTCAATATGAATCCCCCCCCCTGTAACACGGGCAACAAGGCTGTATTCGATTCGTAGCAGTTGAATAGCGTAACGCAGCATAGATGGCGGGACGTAGCCTAGTGTATTGCAAGTGAAAAATAGGAAGAAAAAAGACAAAAGTTTTGATAGGTAGACTAACTCGCATGGACTGCGAGTCGGTAGACTGCATCATCGAGATAAAAGGGCATGAATCAGGTAGTAGAGGTGGACGTAAACCTAAGAAGGGGTTAGTAGACTCGGTGCATGAGTTTGACCTCCTCAACTGACCATTGTTTACCATTTGACGTAAACAGGGGCTGTAGTCTGACTCTACCTGGCAGGCACACACTCTCTCCATGGGAGGGGATGGGTCATTGTTCCCAGGACCAAAAAGCATGGGGGCAATATTCTAAGAGGGAATGATGACCCATCCTGGGTGAGAAACACTTTGAAGCTGATGGGATGGCGGGAAGGGCTGTAGCATCTCGCGAAGTGGGTGAAACCTCAAGCCAGAAAAGCTGCCGTACTTTAGTTGGTGAATCAAAAACACAATTGTAATTGTGAATCAGACTAGTGTGAATAAGACATGGATGAGTAGTGTGAACAGTAAAAATAGTAACTGAAGACCTGAACTTACAACATGTATGGTCGAAAACGCGAAAGTGGAATTGTATTTGTCGGGCTCAGAAGTCTTGGAAACTTCGTAGGGCTCAGGAAAGCACAAGCACAACATTGTTGAGCAATATGAATGACACGTTCATTGAAACCTAACCAGCCAGTTCAGTGTACATTGACTCGCCACGTCTTCACACTCAAAGCGCTCCCCCCCAACGACTAGTGTCCTATTCACCAGACAGAGACGTCAGACACAACAGGTGCATTGACACTAATCTCACCTTCTGGGAGGGACTTAACCCAATCATTTTATCACGCTGAGTGGGGGGGGGGGGGTAGTTGATGAAGTTAAACCCAATATCGGACGGGAGCTGTTGCCTAATTCGGGGGACGTCGACTGTTTTGGATTAGGAGTTTCAAGTTTTGAGTCGAGGCTTTAATATTCTCCGAGGGGCTGGGCGTGCATTTTGTGAGCTATTAACGCGGCCCTGACGCTCGTTTGGCGCATACAAAAAGGGTTGCGAGAGTGAAAAACTTACTCCATCACTCAGACACAGTTTCGCCCCCAAGCCACCTCCAATTTGCCTCCGCTCCCTCCTTATTATTCATAATCCGCCGTCTAGTTTGTTTCGAGGGAATTTCTCTGCTCCCCCCCCCCCCACCCACCCTCAACAACGGCACCTCCGTCTCTCCTGAATGCCATATTTCCAGAGAGTAAATAAACCCCCTGAAACCCCTGATTACTTTATTCACGCACAGACATCAAATTCTTCATCGGGACTTGGCCGTTTCGAAGACTGTCATGAGTGGGTCCTGGGATGGAGGTGATAATCAAAACTTCAGGCGAATTTATATCAGAGTTCACAGTTTTGTGATGTCATTTCAGATTCAAATGTGTTGAGGATTCTACTCCCAGGAGAATCACAATGAGCAGACTCGTGTTGTTTGAGAGTCGCTACAAACGTAATTCCAGGCAGGCCCTGTGCCGCGCAGCTCGCCGTATGTTGTCCCTCGGAGTTGTTCTCCGAAACCCAGGCTGGATTTA
Organism: Pachypeltis micranthus; assembly: GCA_020466155.1. NCBI lineage: Eukaryota > Metazoa > Arthropoda > Insecta > Hemiptera > Miridae > Pachypeltis > Pachypeltis micranthus. Next base: position 27,471,168 of record CM035778.1, on the reverse strand, counting down.
GTCAATGAAAAGCGTTGCGCTCCAAACGAAAATCTCCCGTCAGGAGCCAACAAACCCGGCGAAGCAGTAAACCTTTCCCCCCTCTGGTTTCAAGTCCCGAGACCCTCATCCCTGGAACTAGGTCAAAATCCCTCTTCAAAGCCTCCCCCCCCGCACTTTTCCCTTTCGTGACCTTCTACCGCGATTTCCCGCTCCTCAGAGGCCTCTCTTTTTATTTGGTGCCTTTTTTCCCTCTCCCCTCCCCTCTCTCACTCCCTTCCCCCTTCCCGTCTTCTTAGAACTGAACCAGACGTCTTATTTCACTCTTATGAGAGCGCAGGAAAGTTTGTGGCAACCTACTTCTCTCACCTCTGAGTGACTCTGAAGGGTCTTTGCTTGAACGTACCCGCTACTTGAACGCTCCTAATTTGTGGGCCAGTGCGCCTCCTCCCTCCTGGTTGGAAAGGAGGTAATGGCAGGTGTTCGCTTTATTCTCTGCTTCTACGCCAAGATATAAAAGCGCTGTGAAGAATGATGCTTTTTTTTGTGTGTAATACTTTGAGATGAGAATGGTGTGGTACCGAAGTATGAAGCGTTTGCTAGGGTTGGTGAAGAGGGTGTTAAGAGGATCATAGATTCGCTACGTGGGGGTTCGAGTCCTGGATACGATCGTATTACAGTGGAAGTCCTGAAAAAAGTTAAAACGTACATTTCCAAGCCATTAGCATATCTCATAAACATGAGTATTGCTACTGGTGTTTTCCCTGACATCTATATGAGAAGGCCATCGTCACTCCGCTTTTTAAGGCTGGGGACCCTCAGACACTGGATAATTACAGACCTATTTCCTTGGTCTCTAATGTAACAAAAATTATAGAAAAGGCAGTGAAGCACCACTTAGTTGAAAACCTGGCAAGGAATAACTTGTTGCATAGCAGACAGTTTGGTTTCCGTGCAGGTCTGGGCACTCAGGACGCTGTTGCCGCGCTAACGGAGAGGGTATTTTCCGAGCTCGACAAAGGAAATAAACCATTTCCTGGATTTTTTTCCTGGATTTGAGGAAAGCTTTTGATTGTGTTTCTCATAATAAGTTAGTGGAAAGTATACGCGCATTAATGGGGAATAGCATTGCTGTTTGGGTACAGAGTTATTTACGTGGGCGGTGTCAGAAAGTGAAAATAAACGCAATTTTGTGTGAGGGATCTTCCTTCTCCTATGGAATTCCGCAGGGCACAGTTCTTGGACCCCTTTTATTTATCTGTTTTATGAATAATCTGTTTGGCGTTCAACTTGATGGGGACATAATTACCTATGCTGATGATACAGCTGTCGTGGTCTCGCGAAATAATTGGGATGCATCCTTGCAAGCGGCGTCTGCTTGCTTGCTTGTGGTCAAGGATTGGCTGGATGGAGTCGGCTTAAAGCTAAATTTTAGCAAATCCAATTTTGTTGCATTTTCCTTACGTAATACCTCTGCCCCTGTTCTAGGAAATATCAAATGCCACATTGTGTCAACTTGTAGTGCAAGTGATTGCAGTTGCCCTGGTATCAAGCAGATTCCACAAGCTACGTATTTGGGGGTGGTTTTGGACCAATGTTTATTCTAAAAGTACCATATAGACAATATATGCAACAGCCTTTGTAAAGTCATGCCCCTGTGCCTTGAAATCCGAAATTTTATGTCTATGGGCACGCTTAAAATGTTTTATTATGCTCTACTGCAATCTGTGATATCCTATTGTATTCTTGTGTGGGGATCGGCCTACCGAACTTACCTAGAGCCTTTGCGTATAACCCAGAAAAAAATTATCAAAATTTTACTGCGTAAGAAAATGAGATTCCCCTCCTCAGCAGTTTTTAAGACATTCGAGGTATTGGACATCTTCCACATTTACAAAAAAATTGTATCCATATATATATATTCAAAAATTTATCTGCTTATGAAAAGAATTATGGGCGGACGAGGTCATCTGGTAACCTTACACTGAAGTTGCCTTTTAGATTCACGACTAGAAGTCAGAATTTTTTCGCGTACAATGGAATAAAGCTGTTTAATAGCCTTCCAAAGGGATTAATGATGCTAAATGATTTAGCAGGGTTTAAGCGGCGCATCAAAGAGTACGTCATCTGCATTATTTCCAGCAGAGCCATTAAATTTAAGAAGCACGGTTCCTCCAACTGTGGTGTTAATATTGCATTTCATATGAACAGTGAGCGTTGGGTGGAGCAACCCTGTACCGCCTGACTCCTATTAAAGGCACCGGACGATCGTGGTCTAGTGGTAAGGACAATGATTCATATTCCCGACGGAAGTTGGGCGATAATGGATCGAAGCTCCGCGCGATGGCCGTGATTTTGCCTGAGTCAGATCCCCAAACGTCTCTAAAGCCCCCCTCGCAACAACCCTACTGCGGGTGGTTCTGGTGAAATCCAAAGTCGCCTCTTCATAGGATGTGAACAACAGCTGAGAAAACACTATACTAGCAATGAAAGCGTATATTGGGCCACGGAACTCCCTGTATCATCACCGACACTTTTTTATAATCATCATGTTTACGCCTAAGAGCAGTTTTTATTTGTTTACTTTCTTTTCTTTTACTTACTGGTCAGCCTTGAACTTCCCCTCACATGTTCAATATTGTTGTTGCCCCCCTCCATCACCTGAATCGTCTCCACCGTTTTTCGCCTTCCATCTCCGCCATCATTCTCATTCTTGCTACCCATCGCATCGCCTTGGCTCAACCTCTTCTCTTTTATACATCAGTGGTCAGCAGCATCCACCGAAAATTTCCTACGGTCATCAGCATCCAAAGGAAACCAATATTTCGCAACAACGTCCAGCAGTACGAAGTTCCGTATTAACCGGTCAGAGACACGTTTTCTTTTTTTTTCTCAATAAGTGTGAACAGTGAAGAAGTTTTATTTTCGTCTTTTAACCAATTTAATTATCTCGAAGAGACGCTTTGTTTTTTCTTTTGCTGTTTTACTGCTATTTTTCATATACAAATTGATTTCCACAAGTGATTCGTTGTTCAGAGTTTGAAGCCCACCTCTAGCAATTTCTTCAAACATTTTGGTAGCAGAGCGTGGTTTCTGTCAACGGCTAATTTTCGACTTAGAAACTCAATAACTTGATCTACTATTCGAAAAGTTCATATCTACTGATTTAAGTTGGCAACCGTAGCTTCAATTAACTCTCTGCTTTGAGGCAGAACTCGTATCTGAGAAACTAGATAGAACAGGACCATAGTTCAATAATTGTCCTCTGTAATCGTACCTCGTTGCTCACCTTCGTCCTAATCAATCTTACCTCAGTTAATCTCCTTCGCCTTATCTCTTCCGCATTCCTTTCTCATTGACGACGGTCAGTCTTTAAAACTCCCTCGTCTTATCTCGCCTTTCATTCATCACAATGTCCGAGGATCCGAAGAGAACCATTGCAAAATTGCTTAGGTTGATTTCTAGCTCAAAAAAGGAGGTGGAGTCGATGTTGGCAGTAGGTAAAAACGCCATGAAGGACAAAGCTAAGTACTTAAATCTATTTGAAGGCATGTATACGGCCTTGGAAAAGTATTACAGTATTTACGAAAATGCGTTCCATGATTTAGCGGTTATTGCCGAAAATAGCAAAGATGTCACATTTCCTACAGACGGAGACGAGTCCATTCGGAGTTCGTTAAGGAATGCCTACTACGAAATAAGGTCGTTGCACATCGCCCTAACAAGGACTGAAACAATTCCTAGTGGTAGTAACCAATCTTCGAATGAAACGACCACTGTTATTCACGAAAATGTCGACTCTTTGCTTCCCCAAATTAAGTTGATTCCTTTCGACGGCGAAATTCTCAATTGGCCGAAATTTCGTGACGTATTCAAGTCAGTAGTAGACGAACGGAAAAATTTGACTCCATCTAACAAATTCCATTATCTCATAACGAATCTTTCGGGCCCAGCACTCTCGTTAATCAGTAAATTCCAAATAAATGATCAAAATTATGCGTTAGCGTGGGGAGTTTTATGCGACAACTATGACAAACCGAGACTACTTTCAACAGCCTACTTAAATCGTGTGTTGAATTTCCCTCCAATTCAAGGGAAACCGTCCATGGAGACACTCAAGTCATTTTTGACTACAGTGTGTAACAGCATCTCGTCATTTGAACTTCTCTCTATTGAAAATGAGTCAAAATTCATACTATTTCATTTGGCATTTCGACTACTAGACCCTGTGACACGTGAGCAGTTTCAAAATACTCACAGAGACACTGAATTTCCTACGTTTGAGCAGTTGTTCAAATTCGTCAGAGATCGATGTTTCAATATGCAGCTTGTATCTGATACTAGCTCGACCTTTGAAGGTAGTCCATCGAGTTCAAAGCCAAGTAAGTCTAGTTTTTCTAGAGGTAAAGGTAAACTTAAAGTGTTCAAGTCTTCAGAAAGGGCTAGTTTAGTTGCTCAACAATCAAGTTCTGATGTGTCTCAGAATAGTCAACATTCAAGTAGTAACTCATCTCAAACTATGCACTATACTTGTTTCGTTTGTCATGAGGGTTCGCACGGTTTACTTAGTTGTCGGAAATTCTGTAGCGCTGATGTAAGTAAGAGAATCTCATTGCTTTCTAACTGGCCTGGCTGTAAAAATTCTCTCAGTGGAAAGCACCAGACATCATCTTGCAAATCGAAATGGGTCTGTAGGTGGTGCAAACAGCGACACAACTCAATGCTTTGCACTAATGAGTACCAAATTAAACCTAATGCTGACCAACAATCTCAAGACGCACGATCTGGTACTTACTGTGCATCTTCTGGCAAAGAAAATTCGAACGATGGCTTATATTCTCAGGTCATCTTGGGTACGCTCATGGCTGAGGTTTTTGACGCCAGAAATGTGTACCAAACTGTTCGAGTCGTGGTTGACTCAGCGAGCCATTATTCGTTCATGACTTACAAATGCGCTAACCGCCTGGGCTTAGCCCACAACCAATGTCAGTATAACATATCTGGCATTGGTCAGAGTCAAGAAGGCGCAAGGCATTTTGTAAATTGCGATATCAAGCCGTTGAGTAAACGAGCTCCCGTTTTCTCAATGAAGGCCTTGTTGCTCAAGTCCATCACCTCACAGTTACCCACAGTCTCACTGCCCAGTCACCTTAGGATGCGTTTCTGCAGGTTTCCATTGGCTGATCCTACCTTTTATGATAGTCGGCCTGTTGATATCCTGATGGGAGCCGACTTATTTTCAGAAATTTGGGTTGACAGTCCTATAGAATTGGACTCCAGTTCACCCAAACTTTTCCCTACAGTTTTCGGGCATGTCGTAATTGGCAAGTTCACCTCTGGTTCATCACTACCTGAAACCTCTGGGGGCACCTCGCTAATAGTTACCAACCCAATATCAATTAGTGACATTCATCAATCGCTCAGTCGCTTTTGGGAAATAGAGGAAGTTAAGCCAGTGAAGGTCATTGACCCTGAAGATGCCTATTGTGAAGACCACTTCAAGGCCACCCATTATCGCTTAGAAGATGGCAGTTATGGGGTTCGTCTACCATTCCGGTCGAGCCCCCCAGAGTTCACAAATATATCTGCTATTGCTAGGCGGCGTTTCAGAAACCAGGAAAACCGGTTGCTGAAACAGGATGACCTTCGTACAAAATATCATGAATTCATGACTGAGTACGAACAACTCAAACATATGACGGTTTCTCAAAATCTTGCTTCATACGTGATACCTCATCATGCTGTCTCAAAGATTGATAGAAACGAACCAAAGCTTCGAGTAGTTTTTGACGGTTCGGCACAGTCAGCCAATGGTTCCCTAAATGATTACCTACTCGCAGGACCAAAGTTACAGTCTGATATCCGCGACGTTTTGTTGAACTTTCGGGCTCACAAATGTGCTTTGGTCGCTGACATTGTAAAATGCTTTAGAGCCATTTGGGTGCATCCAGAAGACAGAAAATACCAGACGATATTTTGGCGCTACAATCCATACGATGCTCTACAATTATATGAGCTCAACACTGTAGTTTATGGCCTTACCTCTAGTCCTTATCACGCCAACAGGGTGATACAAGCCATAGTTGAAGATCATGGTGCGCAATACCCAGATGCTAGTAGAGTTCTCAGGAGGGACATCTATGTAGATGACATCGTTACCGGATGTGACACCATAGAGGATACAGCCAGATTACAATCTCAACTGGTTGAGCTCTTGGGTAAAGGCCAGATGAAGCTCAGCAAATGGGCCAGCAATTACCCTGATCTTTTAACACCTCTTACAGAGCCTTCTCAGCAATCTGTTGCAATATTCACGGCTGATGATAAATCAGTTAAAATTCTGGGGCTGCAATGGAATCCCTTAACCGATTGCTTTAGCTACAACCTAAAATTGCCAATTGTGGAGCCCACAAAGCGCTCCATTTTGTCGAACGTATCAAGAATTTTCGATCCTTTGGGTTTCATTTGCCCTCTAATTATAAAAATGAAACAGTTCCTCCAAGATTGTTGGAAGTTGGGCGTAGATTGGGATGAGTCAGTTCCGGTTGACCTTAGCTCGCGCTGGGAGTCAATGTTAAAATTGCTTCCTACCATCTCAAATCTCAATGTTCCTAGATTTGTACAGACTCATTGCTCATCGTCAGTCTATCAAATCGTAGGCTTTTCTGACGCCTCCGAAACAGCGTATTGTGCAGTGCTTTATCTGCGTGTAATCTCTCGGGGAGAAATAAAATCATATCTGTTGACAGCAAAAACGAAGTTGGCACCCTTAAAAACACTAACCATACCTCGACTCGAGTTGTGTGGTTGCCTCCTCCTAGCTCGATTGTATCAATCTATTTCTGGATTTTTGGAACTACTTCAGCCAACCAATCTCATTGATCCTCGTTTTTTCTCTGATTCAACTCTGGCGCTAGGCTGGATACGCACTCCGACCTTCAGGTTGAAAACTTTTGTATGCAATAGAGTAACTCAGATTCTGCTTTCAACTTCAGCTGAACATTGGAGTCACGTCTCATCAGGCGACAATCCAGCAGATATTGGCTCAAGAGGTTCCCTACCAGATGAGCTTGTACAAAACTCACTGTGGTGGAGTGGGCCATCATGGCTCACTCAGCCTGAACACACTTGGAATTTTCAGGTGCCCTCAATTCAGCCCGACACTTCTGAAATTAAAGGAGAAAAGGTTACTCTCTTATCTGTGAAGGATTCGTCAGTAGCTCTCCAATCAAAGTTCGTCATCGAGTTCATCTCCAGGTTTTCTTCCTACAACCGCCTTTTAAGAACTCTGGCTCATGTCCGGCGCTTTGTGACGAATTTACAAAGGAAAACTGGTCGCCATCATGGAATTTTATCTCTTACTGAAATTCGTTACGCTCAGATTTTGTGTGTCAAGTCCGTCCAAGCTCATTTTTTCTTCAATAATGACTTTTCCACGAACAGTCAAATGAAGTTCATGAAGAAATTCGTGAAATTGAACCCATTCTTTGACGCAGAGGGTATTCTCAGGGCGGGCGGCAGGTTGTATAATGCCAACTTGCCATATAATCACAAACACCCAATTGTTGCTCCCTTATAACTGTCATATCTCGATCCTCATTGTTGATCATTTTCATAGAATGTACCTTCATCCAGGGCCATCTCTTCTACACGCAGTCGTTCAAATGGAATTCTGGATCCCCTCATTACGGCGACTAGCTCAACAACGAGTCTACCAGTGCAAAAGGTGTTACCGACTCAAGGCAAAGGCATGTGTTCCAAAAATGGCTGATTTACCGTCCGTTCGAGTGCAGTCAGCTCGTGCATTTCTGAAAACTGGCTTAGACTTCTGTGGGCCTTTTTGGATGAAAGATTACAGACGGCGAAAACCGCAACTGTCCAAGGTTTACTTGTGCATATTTGTGTGCATGGCTACTAAGGCCATCCACATAGAAGTTGTCACAAGCCTTTCAGCTAGTGCCTTCTTAGCTGCCCTTGACCGCTTTGTATCCATCCGAGGGCTTCCTGCTGATTGCTACTCTGATTGTGGTAGTAATTTTATCTCTGCAGCTCGTCAGCTTAAAGAATGGTACAAGTGGTTCTCCTGTGAACACACACAATCACAAATAGCTGAGCAAGCTACAACTCACCATATAAATTGGCACTTTAATCCACCTCATGCTCCTCACTTTGGTGGGATATGGGAGGCAGGAGTGAAATCTGCCAAGTCACTCATGAAACGCACTATAGGTGATATTGCTCTAACCTATGAAGAGTTGGCAACTCTGGTTGCCAAGATCTGTGCTGTTCTCAATTCTAGACCCCTATGTCCATTATCAACAGATCCCACAGAATGTGGATACTTGTCTCCTGGCCACTTCCTCATTGGTGAACCACTTCTTTCCATTCCAGAACCCTCTCTCTTAGACGTACCCATGAATCAATTAGACCGATGGCAGCTAATCAAGCGACTATCCCAACAGTTTTGGAACAGGTGGCACAGGGAATATTTATTGACTCTCCAAAAAAGAAATAAGTGGACAGAAGATTCAGCAGATCTCAAAGTGGGAGACCTCGTATTTCTAAAAACTGATAATCAGCCAATTCTCCAGTGGCCTCGAGGACGCATAGTGCAAATCCACCCAGGAGCCGATGGCAAAGTCAGAGTTGCAACCGTTAAAACGTCAACTTCGACGTTGACTCGACCAGTTGCAAAACTTATCCCCCTATCTCCTTCCGAAGAAGATGAACAGGGAAACCCAGGTTATGAGTTTCCGCTACAAGAGCAGAAGAGGTACCACAAATGGATCAATGGCACCAATGTTGCAGAGGATTCTTCACTGTTTCCTTCTCATGACCCAGCCACCACTGCATAACGTGTCAGAGCAGAAAAGGAGTAGAAACTCCCATGTCTATCATTTTCTTCTTAACCTTACTCTATCCTTTCCTTGTTTATTTTTCCTTCCAGTGAGGTACGAAAATTTAGTTAAATTTTGGCGGGCGGAATGTTTACGCCTAAGAGCAGTTTTTATTTGTTTACTTTCTTTTCTTTTACTTACTGGTCAGCCTTGAACTTCCCCTCACATGTTCAATATTGTTGTTGCCCCCCTCCATCACCTGAATCGTCTCCACCGTTTTTCGCCTTCCATCTCCGCCATCATTCTCATTCTTGCTACCCATCGCATCGCCTTGGCTCAACCTCTTCTCTTTTATACATCAGTGGTCAGCAGCATCCACCGAAAATTTCCTACGGTCATCAGCATCCAAAGGAAACCAATATTTCGCAACAACGTCCAGCAGTACGAAGTTCCGCATTAACCGGTCAGAGACACGTTTTCTTTTTTTTTCTCAATAAGTGTGAACAGTGAAGAAGTTTTATTTTCGTCTTTTAACCAATTTAATTATCTCGAAGAGACGCTTTGTTTTTTCTTTTGCTGTTTTACTGCTATTTTTCATATACAAATTGATTTCCACAAGTGATTCGTTGTTCAGAGTTTGAAGCCCACCTCTAGCAATTTCTTCAAACACATCAAATAATGGCGCTGCTCATCTATGGGGTCCGTGTACCTCCCGAGTCAAAAATGACTTTCAAAATAGGGTGAACCGACCTTTGGTAAGCCCAAAGTAGATAACTTCATAGTTATTTGTCCACACATATATATAGCATCCTGACTGCATCAGATATAGCGGGATATGCATCATGGCCAAACGACCTATCGTGCCTGTACTAATGTCTCACAGGTCAATGCCTAGCCTGCTAAGGAATGCCAGGTAATTCCTGCAAGAGTCTTCTTGATTCACTCTGGGAGAAGTAGTACCTATGATCAGCAGCTTGATTCAGAACTCACCTTCCCCTTTCGAGGGCTATTCCACATAATCCTTTCGTAATTATCTCTTCTGCGAGCTCCGGAAGAAATGGGTAATTAGCCCATGCGGCTGAAACGACGACTGTCTGATACTGACACCTGATATTAACCTCAGCCTCAAGATGCCACGTGAAGGCCTGTGCTGACCGATAGGACCTTAATCTCTCCATTGGAGCCTCTTGCTTTCTAGATGCTGCTTGGAACCTCACACTTAGCAATTTGGTTTCAAAAGACATTGCATTGGGCAGATCACAACATGTCGTCTTGGTATTTTGTTTCACTCGGATTAGCTGATTACGGCAACCTCTGTGGGTTTTGTTAACACGCATCCGGGATTTCGCGCGTATCATTGATTTCAGCTGGAGGACAGTAATTTTATTCGAGTGCTTCCTCACAATGTCAGTGAAACTTCACTTCGTCTCTCCTGGAACTATGATTGGCCGTGTGTTACAAACGGCCTCACTACTTCAGCCAACGGGCGTCGTGTCAGCGGTACTGTATAAATAGCATTCTGCCTGTCCCTCAGGTAGGATATGCACTGCGTCTAAACGACCTATTGTGCTAGTCCAAATGTCTCACAGGTCGCCTAGCCTCCTAAGGAATGCCAAATATTTCCTGCAAGAGTCTTCTTTGGCCCAGTCCTGCCTTCATTGAGTTCACCAGTACCAAAGACCAGAAATCGCTCCCTCTCAAGTCTCTAGCGCTGGGCCAGGACATGGTAGGGAGTCCCCTCATCCGTGTCACACTACCTATATCGAGGGGTGTCGACTATGCTCATAACATACACGTGCTTGTTCATTCTGCAGAGCCCAGTGATGATCCCAACAATCTGCCTTAAGTCCTTCCTCCTCATCCTCAGAAGGTCTTTTCTCACGTGTTTGCTCTGAGATAAAGTTTTTGAAGTGCCTTAGTCTGATGCATTCTTCTGGGATATTCTCCCACTGTCCTCTTAACTAGTGACAGAGAAATCCCACAGTAGGGAGGTGGCCCAATAGGTACAGGGTACAGTGGGCCAACCGCGTATGGCCAGATAGTTCGCCCTCTTATTTCCAATGATCCCCGTATGCCCAGGAATCCAATATGCATTAACTCTATTCGCATTTGCTACGGCGTTAAGCCACATCCTGCCCTTTCGCACCAGTGTTGACATTCTGTTCTTACAACACGCTTGACTATCAGTCAATATGTTGATAGTTCTGCTGCTATTGCCTTCCTTATGCATTATTATTGCCCCGGCGATGATAGCATAGATCTCTGCATGAAAAACCGTTGGTGTGGAGCATAGGGCAATGTGGGTCCCTCCCAGAGCCACTTATTCACACCCTGGAGCCTGTGCCCTCTGGAGTTTTCCATGTTGATACCATTAGGAGGCTGAAACTGACGACTTTCGCTGTTCCATAGGCCTCCTACTGGTAGCACGTTGTATTTCCTATCGAAATCATACGTGGGCCAGGTGTCCATTAGTCGCCTGTGGCACCTTAGCTATACCGAGCCTAGTATAGCTGCTATACCCCACCTTCATCGCCTCTGCCTTGGCAAAAATGTCCGGGGGAAGAAGGTCGGACATTCTCTCCATGGTCCTGGCGGGTGTGGTCTTCATCACCCCCGTTATTAGTAGGCACCCCAGCCTTTGTACTTTGGCCAGGCTGCTACCATTCTCTCCAATGGCAGCTCTATGGCACCAATCAATCGACGCATATGAGATTATTGGTCTCACAATGGCTTCGTAAAACCAGCAGACCATTCTGGGTCCACAGGGCCGTTGTCGTCTTATTAGTCGCGTCTCTGATGTGCTCTTTCCAGACTAGTTTCAATCAAAGAATGACACCCAGATACTTGACTTGCTCACTGAGCGGAATTACTTTGCCCGTAACTTCCTGGGGCTTTAGTCCCGACAGTTGTCTTTGTCTTGTGAACGGCAACATGACCGATTTAACTGGGTTTATGGACAGCACTATCTACCCGCACCGCAAGCACACTACCCGCAAAGCTGCCCCCATTAGGTCAGATTAGGTCAGCCCTGCGATAATGTACAATTTCGTTTGAAAGTGACGAGGAGAGCCCAATAAATTGTCGAACGTGTTAAAGAAAATCGATGTGCGTCCCACTCCTCCCAGACCCACTCATCCACACCCTGGAGCCAGTGCCCTCTGGAGTTTTAGATCTATCTGTATAGATGTTGATGTCATTAGGAGGCCAAAACTGACGACTCTTGCTGTTCCATAGGCCTCCCACTGGTCGCACGTTGTATTTCCTATCGAACTCATACATGGGCACAATGCTGAGCTCTGTGAAGGTCTCCAAGTTCCTGAATATAGCCAGGTGTCCATTAGTCGCCTGTGGCACCTTAGCATATTAAATGTGTGCCTCCGCGGCCTGCTGGGTTTAGCGAATGATCTGCTAAGCACCGCCTGTTTCCCGCTATAGGAGTCGAGATGAGTTCTAAAAGGCCAAGTGAGTGAAAAATACGTTGTGCCGAGGAAAGTCGTGCGTCATTTGCTCTCTTCAGCTCAAATGTCCTGTAAGTGAGCTGAGACGATACGTTTTGTGAATACGTTGACTTCGTAAGTGATTCCTACCTGCTCAATAGTGCCCTTCTCCATCCGCGCTCGATTGAATAAGTCACTCTTGAGAGAGGGCACCAAATCGGCGGTTAGTAACTCTACACCTCGTCGTAGGATACTGTTTCTAGAGGTGGCGCCCTCTGAAAGAGGGGAGTGCGATACATTTATTGCAAGGGCTGAGCGAAAGCCCGCCCTGAGGACGTTGACCCTGAAATGGGAGGAACGAAGCATCTTCCCTCGTCAACTTGTTGGCAACTGCCCCTCCCTGGGCGTTTCCGACCTACTGCTCTCATGACGTCTTCAGTAGATCACGTTGTTCCCCCAACCGACGCATCATCTGATACTCGATACCTGTTAGGATCAATAGGTCGCTCAGCACTGATATCTCGCGCATTTGAACAGTGTCTCAGAGCGTCCTAATGTCTCGCGTGTCGAATGATGGTGTTCAGTTGTCATCGCACTAGACTGGGGTAGTGTTCCTAAGGGTGAGAGGGGGGGGGCATAACTACTTAATTTATCGAGGGAACTTGGTATACGTTAAATACTGTGACTTTTGATTGTTATTTGGCGGACTGTCAGTGAAAAATCCATGGAGAACGGTATTTTTGACGGACTAGTCGTCGAAGCGTTAATTGTGAAGTTCCCGCACTATTGTCAAGGTGTCATGAGGGCATGGAGCGTCATCTGGCATCCTGCCAATGCACTTAGGTGTTTACTATTTTACCGCCGACTTCTCCTTCTTCTGTCACTGTGATAAGGACGTTCCTTCACTGGTTGGTCAGGTTATGCGTAGCACAGTACTTGTTTGCTGCATACTGATCTGCTAGAGAGCAAGTCGTATGATCGCGGTGTAGAATTTATAGCATTTATCCTAATCATTCCATTGTTTCGGTCGTCAGGATACTTTGGGGTTTCATTTTGCTCGAATGGCGATTTAAGTGTTCGCCGTGCGAAGTGACCGCTTGGTTGCCCAAATGTAGGACTAAAGCCTATCTTTCTCATCGCTCGTCGTAGAGAACCAATTGCAAGATCATATCAGCTCCCTGAAACCTGAGGCAGACTCCGGACTGTCCACACAGAGCCCTGCATTCGCTTGATACGACCGTGCAATTGTTCCGTCGTGACGCGAATGTAACTCGGACCATCCTCCCCCTTTTCGATCGCCAAAGAGCCTCTCAGCCCTCACTCGGAATTGCTTGTCAGTCCCAGTTCCAACTCGAGGGAGCTGAATCCGCTTCCTATTGTTTCCTCTTATCAGATACAACTGTCCGCTCCTGTCAAACAGCGGCCTATTTTCTTTTATCTCTCGTCCTCCCCTCTGGAAAATTGTTGCTCAGCGCCGACGACCCGACTCGTTTGAATGACGTTCAAAAACTTCGTACTTTCTTCGTCGGGAGTTACTCTTGAACGTTCGGACGGCTGTCAGTGGAGAAGGGGAAGGAGTGGAGGATCCTGTTGGAAGTTTCAATGTCGCTTCTCGCCGGACCTCGACCGCTTAAATTGAATTTCATCACTGTCAGTTGTAACTCACCTGTTGGAGACTCGTCCAGTCGTTCCATCGACCACACGACCTCTTTCTCTCGCCTCCGAGTCCGCGTTGAACATCCAGCACAATGAGGTCGCAGGAAGTAGCGGTCAATCGTCTTTAAATCTAGTTGTATTGACATTACGTACGTATCTGAGCTCTGAGCGAAAACGTAACGGAATTTTCTTATAGTTTTCACTGTCGACGGAACAGTTCGCTTTATTTCATTTTTCGTGCACCGATCAAGACTGTTACACTAGCATTTTTCTGATCATCAAATTTATGGCGACCTTTCACTTGCCTTAGCAGTGCGAACTAGGAAGGAAAGTTGAAAGTTATACAATCAGCATAACAAAAATTGGCATTTTATGTCTTTACTTTGCTACATAAACGCGAAAATGTAACGCCGGAGATGTTACGGAGAAGCGTCACGAAATTTTAAACCCGAGTTGCAAGCTACAGCCCCTGTGGCCTAATGGATAAGGCATCAGTCTCCTGAACCGGTGATTGTGGGTTCGAGTCCCACCAGGTTTACGATTACTTTGTGTTTTGGTTTATTATTCATTCTGAATAATAACCCTATGTTTTCGGTCACGAATTATTTTTACAACCCCCCCTCAAAATTTGATACTTTACGTGTCAATACATGGAGATTCCAAATTTGCAATGTCTGTCCTCCGTCCCCCGTCCGCCGTCTGGGCCGTTTTGTGCCTTTAAGGTGGTCTAAAAAATTCGTTCTTTCGCACAAAAATCCCATTTGGTATCCAGTTGTGTCCGCCATCTCGGCAATCCGATCGGACGAAGCCCATGATTGTTATGGGCAAAACACGGTTAAAAAAATGAACAAAACGCAGTACAACGCGGGAACTACAGCGGAAGTCAACGTTTCGTCGTTAGTACTCCCTCCCCCTCGCCAGTCTCATTAAAAAACCACCCGCTCGCCTCCCAATGACGCCGCTCAACTCCCCTTTCGACTCACAACGGGTTCGCTCGAAGCGCCCCCGTTCCAATTTCCCCGACACAACAGGGCAAAATCATCAGACGTTTTGTTTCCATAGTTCCATCGGAGTCAGGTCATGTTTTGTATGGTTTACTAGTATTTTTCGATGCTGAATCGAATGGGATGGGGGAGCAGTAATACTTGGTCAAGCTGTTCATGAGAATAATAAACCGTTGTGTAATAATTTGCAGGGTTTTGACATTTTATGTCAAATTTTAATTTAATTTAATCTAACGCTTGGTAACATCACACTTTTAATAACCTCAGTGACTAAGTGATGATGTCAATTGCAATTGACGCGGCCATTATATCGAAACCATTAACAAGCACAATCAAACGTAGTTATCATTGCATAAAAACAAAAATAAAAGACATAAAATGTTCCTAGTGGTTGTGTACTTGTACGAAAGCGGTACCCACCGTTTGTGTTAAGGTTTCTTTCGTTCGCATCGGAGGAAATCGAGGTTTAGATTTAACTTACACCTGAAGCCGCTCCAAAACAATGGGCCCGCTTTCTAGCAATCATGGCTTATATGTTCGTTCAACAGATAGGTACGTTTAGTCTAATTCCAGAACACGAACTGCTCTGAACTAAATCATATCTACAGTACCGCCAACAACAACATATACGTTGGTTTTTGTTTTCGTCTATCTCAACAAATCTATCTAAGATTCAGTTTAATACTACAATTGCAAAATGACAACAAAATTACGAAAACGAAACTTAACAATAAGGTACATAACAAAACTTACCTGAATCTATAATGAACGTTGCGTCAAAGGCTATATAAAAACGTTTTGACATTTTATGTCTTTACTTTGCTACATAAACTCGAAAATGTAACGCCGGAGATGTTACGGAGAAGCGTCACGAAATTTTTTCACCCGACTTGCAAGCAACAGCCCTTGTGGCCTAATGGATAAGGCATTGGTCTCCTAAACAGGGGATTGTGGGTTCGAGTCCCACCAGGGTTACGATTTTTTTTGTTTGACATTTTGACATTTTAAGTCAAATTTTAATTTAAATAAATCTAACGCTTGGTAACATCACACGTTTTAATAACCTCAGTGACTAAGTGATGATGTCAATTGCAATTGACGCGGTCATTATATCGAAACCATCAACGAGCACAATCAAACGTAGTTATCATTGCATAAAAAAAAAAATAATAAAAAAAAACATAATATGTCCCTCGTGGTTGCGTACTTGTACGAAAGCTGTACCCACCGTTAGTTTTTTTTTTTTTCAAGTTGTTTTCCCGTTTTTCGGTTCTGATTCCGTATTGGGTTCTTCTGGAGAGCTTCAGGTTCGAACGAAGAAAGAAGATCCCTGGCGGCAAGTTGCGCTTATTTTCTTCCGTATCTTCTTTTTTTGGCGTGCAGAAAGTAGGGTAGAAAGACATTTTAATTTAATTCTTATTTTCTTAAATATCTTTTGGTTGGAATTTTGATTGGAAGGAGAAGTCTGTTATTTTATTTTAATACATATATATTTCTATTATTTTTAGCTATTTCCCTTCTGTTTAGAAATATCTCGTTGTTGTGGGTTTCATCCCCACGTGGAGTTGTACGCAAAATCTTTAATTCCGTCACATGGTCTGCGCGCGTGTCTGTGAACGCGGTTGAGATTTGATATTCAGTGTCCAGGGTGAATGCAACCGATTCAAAATTAATTATAGTTATCATAGTGACCACAACACAAAACTGTTCTTCTCATAAACCGGCCTGACGATTTTGACTAAATGTTTTGCGTTGCGAACGCACTGTACAATCGTCATCTGCGCGAAAATGACGAGATCAGCAACAATAAATTATGAACAATTCTTACAGAAAGCGAATTTAGTGGTTTAGTTTGTTTTTTCACCGTAAATCTCGTTCATAAGGCACTCGGCGTTCATAAGATGACCTCCAATTTTCTTGACTGGGGTAGACTTGAATGAATCACGGTCTACTGTAGCACAACATTTGTAATTGAAGAGTTATGAAATCACAAGGTTCGAACACGTGCGTGTACAGAGGAGAAGTGAAGTCAGTGACAGATAACATAAATTACAGTAGTTCTGAATGCAGGGCCCAGAAAAGGGAACCACCACTTTGGAAGGGGCATAAATTTGTCGGATTGGTTAGTTAACTGAGGAAGGTTTTCAAAATGGGCGTCGAGAGACGTGTTTTAATTGGTAGGTTTCGCCTGGAGGATGATTGTGACCAGTGGAGGGGTGAAAAGAAGTATCTGGAAAATCTGGTCTCATGAAGGGTCGTTAGTTGGAGCTCTATTATGATTTGTGGTCCTTCCTTCCAAATAATACCCGTATATTAAGATTCCGCCAATATAGGCTGAATAGCCCACGATATAAGGATAGAACGGAATAGCGAAGTGATGCAGAAGGCGCCCAGAGGAGAAAGACTTGTCACCTCCCCTAACCTCTCTATCGCGACTTCCTCCCCTCTCTGGTCCTTCCGCCAACTTCGTCTTCTCTTTTCAAGTTGAATCGGCACTGCTTTCAAAAGAACGGCTCTGCCCAGTAGGAGCGGCTCTGTGTTCCAGGTCACAGCTTAATCCGAGCATGCCCGTAACATCACTCCTCTCTGCAGGTACATCATGCTTTCTTGATAACGTGGCATTGGGGGTGCCTAAGGGAGGTCCTCCCTGGTTCTGGGTTATCTTCCCAGGAGCATGCCCATGCTACCAGGCGCGACCACGGGTTGTGGATAGTGGAACGGCCACAGCATTGTCCCCAGGGGCATGTCTACGGCCAGCTGTGAATAAGGTCAGCATGCTGACTGAATAAGCAGCTGCGAACAATGGGCAAAACCCAAGAGATCGCAGAAGAGATCCTGAACAAAGGGCTCAAGAGCAAGCGGATCTACATTTTCTCAGACAGCCAGGCCGCCTTAAAGGCCATGGCAGCCTATAGTATTAGGTCTAAGCTGGCATGGGAATGCGCTCAAGCAGCTCGGCGCCTGTAACAGGCTCTCCCTCATTTGGGTGCTGGCTCACAGGGCGCATGAGGGCAATGAAAAGGCTGACTGCCTCGCGAAAAGGGGTACAACAGAATCCCTACCCATCGGGCCTGAACCCCACGTAGGTCTGACGAAAAGTCACCTGAACCGTCTGGTTGCTCGATGGGAGATACAGGAAAATGGCGCCCATTGGCATCGCCAGCCACGACTAAGACAGGCGAAAAGGCTTGTCACGCCTTCTTGTCAAAGGGCAAAGGCGATGCTGACACTCTTTAGACAAGATCTGAGAGTACTGATAAGCTTCCTCACCGGGCACTGCCCACTCAGATATCACCTCAACAAGATGGGCATCTCAGAGGCGGTGGAATGCAGACTCTGCGGTGAGGAGGACGAGACAGCAGAGCATATCCTATGTGAATGCCCTGCCTTGGCAGCAAAACGCTTTGAATACTTCGATCAGGGGACCACTGAACCCCAAACCGTAGCGGACTCTGCGGTGAAGGACATACTCGACTTCCTAAGGGGGGCGGGTATGTACGACGCCTTCTACTAAGAAAGGGCCAGCGTCACAATAGGCCCATATGCGGCCGCAGTGACAAAGGGACTTGTCCCACTCGCCCTCGGAAAAAAAAGAAAAAAAAAGGAGGTCCTCATCATCTCTTAGTTGAGCCTGTGGCCAGGAGGCTCGTCTGGCGGATTTGGTTCCCTCAATATCGAGTTCGAGTAGGATTCTCCTTGAGTTATTCCTGACAAGGCTTTCTGAACACATTAGTTGTCACCCCTCACAATGTCATAACCATTAAAATCAACCGGTCTGTCCAACACCAGACGACGGCGTTCGGAAACCTTCGGCTTCGAATGAAATACGATTTGAAGGGCTCCTGAATCGCCAAATCGTGAAAGAAGGGCGGAAAGGGAAGAAAAAAAAGGAAACCAAAGAAAATGAAATTGGGTTGGAGTGTTGAGGGAAAGAAAAAAAGAAAGCTGCGGGGGATGGTGGAGGGGAATCAATACAGTTCAGTTCTGAGGGCTCCGGCGTTGAAGATCCTGTCGACGGAAGAAGCCTCCGTCCCAGCTGTCGCGGAGACGGAGAAGTCGTGAGGTTGCGGAATCGTGTGGGCAGGTTGTGGCTCCACGCCCAAATTACCTGTCGTCTTCCATCCCTATCCGTGGCCGGTAAAAACTCGAGGAGGAGATCCCCCCCCCTCCCCTTCATGTTCTCCTTTTTTTTCCTCCTGATCACACACCAGGATTTTCCCTCGGGAGCTGGAACGCGTTCTCTTTCCGAAACATTACGAGGGCATCCTCCGGTGGGGCCGTTGGTTGCAGGAATTTCGCAGGGTTTGGAGCTCCGAGTCCGAATTATTCGAAAACTCCGACCGAACCACTTCCGCGTTATTTGGCTCATTGATTTCTGCCGAAACATTTTTTTTTGTGTATTGGACTTCGTAGATTAATACATTTAGCAATAATCATAATGTCAACTGTAAGCATGATCGATCAAAAGTAACAGAACACATACAACGAAGTAGGTTGACATATTCGACCGAATTCAATTAACTAAATTAATAATGATGTATAAAGAAAAATTCAAAAACGACAAAAAGTCGCCACATTTTCCAGTATTTGCTCATAATGTGTTGGTGTTTTCAACAATGGCGTACTTATTGTAAATATCTGGTGCGTTGCAACACACAACTTTCCTTAGCTCTACGTCAATTCACTTTGTACATAGCTAATTCTATTTAATCAATTCATTTATCAGTCAGTTCATTTGAACTTGGTCAAACAACGCTTTACGGCAGCAGAAAGCGGTAGCGCTTACAGTTCCGGAATTTATTGTGCTGCTCGTACTCATTGCAGGACCATTATTGAGCAATTGGTGCACAGATAACTAATGTGGCTGTAAACACGATTTAAAAAAAAAAAAAAAAAAGGATAGTAATTACTTTTGCAGAGTTATTGGAAAATAAAAATAAGCGAAACGGCAGTAGTTGAAATTCAGGAATTTCTGGAGTGAGCCCCATGTATCTCATGAGCGTTTTTAAACACTCACCCTTTAGGTATTGGATTGGACTACAATACCAATTTTGTTTAAACATTCTACAAGAGTTCCAGCGGAGTTTATAAGGAAAAAACTGCGCGAAAAAAGCTTTTGGTCGAAAATTTTGATAATTTATTGTGCTGCTCTCGTCATTTTCCCACGAATGAGAATTTTATGGTATAATTGCCTTATTGAGAGCTATCAATATAAAAAATGTAATTAAAATCGTTAGAGCCGTTTTTGAGAAAAAACTTTGGTGTTTTGATCACTATGATGACTATAGTTAACTTTCGGTGGATTTTGCCCATACCCTCACTATTGCGTCCCATGGTAATTCGTAGGCTAGACATGAAGTTTCAGCTGATTTGGTACGGTGGTTTTCTCTAAAAACTGCGCTAAAATCGATTTCGTCGAAAGTTTTGGTAATTTATTGTGCTGCTCTAGTCATTTTCCCACGAATGGAAATTTTATGGTATAATTGCCTTATTAAGAGCTATCAATATAAAAAATTTAATCAAAATCGTTAGAGTCGTTTTTGAGAAAAAAAATATTTGGTGTTTTGATCACTATGATAACTATAGTTAAATTTCGGTGAATTTTGTTCATACCCTTATTTTGGCGTCCCATGATGACCTGCGGGCGAGATATGAAGTTTGAGCTGATTTGGTTCGGTGGTTTTCTCTAAAAATCGTTCACATACACACACACACACACACACACACACACCATTTTCCCAAATAGTGTTTTTCGGACTCAGGGGGGTCTGAAACGTAAAGATCTGAAGAGAACTCAAAATTTTTTTTTCAGCTGATTACATAACTTTCCTTTCTACTTCGTAGAGCAAGGAAAGTAAAAAGGATATTTCTCATATACAGGTCACAACGTCAAAATACGTTCAAGTGATCCTTCGTCACATTCACTCGCGCTACGCGTTACTTAAATGTGTTGCCTCGGGTCAGAAATCTGAATTCTTGTACACAGTACACATTCCATGGTTCGAATGTAACCTGTACATAGTTGTTTACCCTTCGTTTGACGTAACTCCACCAAACCAAAGTGAAGAACTTGGCGAACCAGTAAGGTCTACAGTGTTTGCTTACGATGGAGCTCTCAAACCAATCGAATGAGTTGCGGATGAGTATAGGATACTATGGAATGATTTCTGATAGAAACGACAAGAGCTTGTCCAGTTGGGAGCTTAAAGTAGGAGTCAAAAATAAGAATAATCTCAAAAATGAAAATTGTATGTCTCTTTGTTTAAAAGGTAAAATCAATGTTGAGAGTAAAAGTGGGTAGTGGGCTATACGTTCGTGTGCGTTAGAATATTGTTGTCAAACAGGTGGAAATTTGTAAAAAAGATTAGGAATCTTGAAAAAGATCGTGGTACCCCAAGAGTGGTTCGGCGTTTGCAAATCACGTGACATAATTATCCAAATTTGAATTTTGCGGACAAAGGTTGGGTTCCTACTGTTGGGCTCACGAATGGGGGAGCTTGAAACTGAGGAATAACTGAATGTAAGGACCGTATTACGCTTGACAGAATAGCGATATCCGGTTGAGCATGAGTATATAAACGCGAGGGGACTCTGAACACACGTGAACTGGTTGTGGAACACTACGCGGAGGGTGAGAAAGAGGGTTGTGAGTAGTGCGAGACATGAGAGGTGAATGAGTTGGGAGAACTGGGAAGACGACTGCCATTCGCGAGTGCCCATGGACGTCTGATTTGAGGGGAACTGTCTGTTGAGAAAGAAAAAGTAAAGGAATGGTAGGGGTAAAAAGGATAGTTTTTGGAAAGACCATAAAAAGGGATCCGTTGTCAATCGGAAATAACAGAAGAGGTGGACTTTCCATAAGTAAGCGAAGGGGGTCTGTGCTCGGGAAACGATCACCTCCCGTTAGGGCAAGTGAGGACATTTAGGAGGTCAAAGAACCAGCTAATTCGGCCTGCTGAACGCTGATGTCTAGTAACTGGGCTTTCCCCACAACACTAACCTGAGCCGTAGAACTAACAACGCACTGTACATACTGCTAGTATAGACGATGCAGTATGCCCCCAGGGTTAGGGGTACGTATCATTCTCCGCTAGGGATGTTCCAGTGATTGCGAACAAAACAGCTATCGGCGCCGAAGTAGAACGACCACTATGGACGCCAGGTAAGTGTGAAGGAACACAGATTAGAGCTGACTGTCGGGCTCGTCAGTAGCATTCAAACGAGAAATAAAACCCAGAATAGTTCCGCCCCGTATTTATTGACTTAGTAACGGAAGCAACCTTGAACGAGCTACACATCATGCCATTGCATCATATTGTGAAACCACTCATAAGTTCCGAGAATACTACACAGCTGGTATTGCATCATGTTGAGTCATGCCTTAAATGATCACATGAACGTATCATGTATCGTATAAACTCACCTCTAGCGTCCTACAAAGATGATGTCATGCCTGTCCTCCTTCTTGAAATTATTATACCACCAGTTTACATTATTCTTCAAGTATGTGCTCGTAGCCTATTGGATAGAACGTCCAACTATATTACAAAAGGTGCTGCGTTCGAGCCCAGAGAAGGAATTCTTAAAAAAATATTGACTTTCAAACTTTCAGCTGGACGAGGGTGGGGTGGGGGGGGCTCCTACAACAGCACACTCACCAGGAGGCTCGTGGGAGAACGCTGGATGGAGGGGGAAAAGGTAAGCAGTGTGGGGGGGCTTGTAATATTACATATTAGTATGAAGAGAGGGGTTAAAAATGTCGTACTGTAACGTGATTGGTTGGTGGGTGGAACAATTGGAAGGGTAAGTATAACTGTGGCAGGAGGTGGTAGTAAAAAAAGGTTGTACTACAATACGATTGGTTGAAACTTGTGGTGGAGGGTTGTAAATGGGCGGGGTGGAGGGGATAGAAAATGTCGTACTATAAGGTGATTGGCCAGGAGGCGTGGTTTTCTTCCCCCACTCCAATTGAGACAGAACTCTCAAAACCCGTTTCAACGCCCATTTCTCCTCTACTGATGTGACAAACAAAAACTTAACATCTTCATTTTCCCCCCAAAGGGAATACGTGTAACGTACTTGAAAAATGTGAAATAATTAAATGTTACAATGGTTAGCGCCAAAATGAATCAATTCCTCAAAATATTCCGTTTGTTGTATTCAATAATTTGGTGTTAAAACTTCTTTGTTTTGTTTTTTTTTCTCGGTTCAGGGAATTGGCTTCTCTCTTTCCCCTTCCAGCCTTTTACATCGTCACGTCCATCCCTTATATTTATTATTTTGATACTTAGTGGAAATAGACTTAATTCCGTTTTTGTTTCTTGAACTTGATTTTCCACGGGGTGGTTCAATTTGGACCATTTGTGGTCAACGTTGAGCTTCTGGTAAGGGGTGTCCCACTGGCGCACCCCCTACTAAGCTGACACTGTGACTGTCTCTTCATCCAGATCCTGAACGCGTGACAGTCTTGTTTTGAACCTAGTAGTCCTCATTTGACTTTCCACCTCCTTCGGTTTATGGAAACTAGAGTGAAACTCAAATCTCGACCAATTACGCCTTCATTACATTAATATGATTAAAACCCGCAAACGATGAAAAATTACTAGAGCACTAAGGCTTAGCCCGGGGAGTTTATCCGAAAGGCAACTCGACTAATTGAGTTTGCTTTGATTGGAAGCAGGCCGATGAAAAATCTCGTTTTCGACGGCTCCATTTATTCCGCTTCAAATCTCGACGGCTGAAACGAGGGGTGATTTTACTTTGCAGTTTAAAAACGCAGGACGTTGGCGTTGAAGAACCAGAGCGATATGAAGTAGGCAAATCAGGGTAACGCAGGCGATTTACCGAGTCAAGGGAGATTCCCTTGCCTTTACTGTATGGAATGGAATACATGATTGTGTGATGCGGACTGAGCTAAAGGCATGTGTCCTCCTAAGGAAGTCTCATCTGTCTTGATGCCCCAGAGGCAAAGACATTTAGGATGCGCTCGCGGGAACCCTTTCAAGCTACGTGTTCCCTTGGAAGGCACCAAGTGAGTCCACACCTGATTCTGAAAAGTACCTTCCACTCAAGGCATGTTTTCCCCTTGTCGATGCAAGTGATCAGGACGTTCCTGGGCGTCAATACATCTCGAGATTTGGCGCATGTTATGGAGTACAATTTTTGAACGAAGGCTACGTTGACCTTGGGAATCTGCAATGCTTGAGTGAACACTGCAGAACTTGCGAACTCGAGTAGTTTACTGCACGTACGTCCTCTAGCGTGTGACAGTGACTGAAAGTTCCAGCAGAGATGGGCCGGACAGCAGGGCATGTGCAGAATTTGTTACAAGCTCATGCCAGGCCTCCCATACAGTCACTGGTTACTCACATGAGATGGTAAGGACGCTGTGATCGCTTTGTGCCACAGTATAAATCGGTTTCAGGCACTAAATATCGTGGCGAAGAAAATGTTATGGTGGGAGGGGGGAGTGGCTTGGGACTTGTACCTGTGGAGTGCTTGTGAAAGGCCACCAAGATCTCTCTCTCCCCTGCTTCCTCTTAACACGAATGGTAAAAACAGAGGTGACAAATGGGTTAGGAATATGGGGTGTGATGGTTGCTGCCATAATGCAAGCACGGTTCACTACTCTAGTAACCCCGTACGCCTGCCCCTATTTGTACCACCCCAGTGCGACCACACCTTAATCCTTCTAACTTCATGCTGGTTCTGTCCTTCTATTCTTTTTGCATTTCCCCTTGTGCTCATTCATTACCCTCACTTTAGTACGTGATCTCAAGTACTACGTTGTTGTACTCAACTCAACACCCGATCATTAGCCTTCGAACACCTACCCTTTTTTTCACCACTCTGTAGTCTCTGTTGCATCTGCTAAGCTCTGCCACATCCTCTTGCTCTAGCTGGCTCCTCCTCCTCCTCCTAGCTTAACTCCACCTGCAAATCGAGTAACCCCACTTCAAGGGTTCGCAGCACGGGGGAGAAGAGTGTGGCACCTGCCAAAAGGTACATGCCCAGCCCAACAGTTTCGGCACTTTGCATGTTAAACCACGGGGAAGTCTGAGAACTACCCGTTCAGTCGGCTCCTCCTCCAAACAAAGAGATTGACTAAGGGTTAACTTCCAACGACAACGGATTTCCCCGTTTTGTACCTTCCAGAACGTCCTTCCCTCCCTCGATTTACCTCCTTCTCCAACACACACCGTTGTTCCCAGATACACTCGTCTCACAGTGCTCACACAGCCACATTTCCTTCGCACTCTCCACGCGTACTCTCGCCAGTTCACGCGTATTCGAAGTCGTCCCCTTGTAACGCATGTTTACATTCAAACCCTACTCAATTCATTGCTCATATAATACAGTCCTCCTCACGCTCATCAAGTTTCTTCAAGGTTCTTCAACACCTATCTCGTGCGCCCAACACCTATGTTTGCTGAAAGCATCCTGAAGTTTGCTGCTGTAGTACTACGTCGTAAGTTATCCCACAAGCTCCCCAAGAGCTTCTTCCCATCTTTTCTGAACTATAGCAATTGGCAGTAATTTGAGCTTGAAATGGATTTGGCTGTTTTTTCGGGACACTGCTCGAAAATTGATCGAATGATTAGCCGTGGGGTGGACAACCCATCAAAATCTCCTGTGAATAGACTAATCAAACACTCATTGTGTGGAGTTCAGGGCACTGACCTCACACGGTCTGCCATTGAATCGATCCCGAGCTCACCAACCTACCAAAACGTTCAACTGATTCCGACCCATCACGTTTGACACTAGAAGGTTTTATATCCAGTTATCAAAGAGATCGTGTAACGTTAGATGATCCCGCGCTCAAACTGCGTATAGTGTTTGGTATTGAACGAACTGAATTGTCTCATTGTTGTTTTTATTAAATATTCCTCGTCATTTCTCTTCCTCCTCGTTTCCGGCTCTAAACATTCATGATCCCCTACCACCTTCCACATTCTTCGACCTTGGGGCATCTAATCAAACTGGAGCGTCGCGATATCGCCTCCGCTTTACGTCCTTTCTTCGTCCCTGCCTTTGCTACCTCTCTCATTCCTCATCAAATATTCAAACGCAATATATTCTTATCGACACGGAAAGGACTTTCGCTGCAAACCGAAAGCGAGGTTCTGACGCTCGCTCATAAGCGCTGCTGAGGGCAAAACAGCTTCTTAAAAACCTGCTCTAGAGATTCACGACTCCGTTTCATTCTTCGGGATTTTTATCTTATTTTGCTACGTAAGGTGATGGCAAAACGTTTTTGTTTTATTAGGTTTGTGTGAACGTACGGCACCGGTTGTAAGGAAAGAACTGATGACCGCAGGGCCACGCGCTTTCCTCTTTAGTGCGAAGTCAATGAATAAACTGTGACATACTACGAAAATGGGGAGAACATTACAAATTCTTACTGTGGACTTAAAAAGGCACTGAGTTGAAGGTCAAATCCTGTTCCTTGCACTGATCACCCTCTAAAGGAAATTAGTCCTTCTGGATGACCGCCTGTTTCCTGTTGCGCTTGTTTGGGACTAGCGGAATTAGACGGGTTTTTGACCTCAGAACGTGACTGACTCAACGGTACTCACTGGCCCTATGGATAGTCATTGTTTCCCCGAACACCTTACCTTCTCAATCCTTTTGTTTATACCTGTGGAAGTCCCGTTCCTCAGTTATTTCCAAGTGACGACGGATTTCCCCGTTTCCTGGACTTTCCCAAACTATCTTTTCCGACCTCTCAATGGTAGATTCTTTTCCACAACACCCAGCTCCTCCCTAAGTTAGTCATCCATGTCTCCCAGCTCTCCCAACTCATTTGTCTCACAATTCAACTCTCTCCCTCTCCCTTTCTTCACTTAGTTTCCAAGCCACCATTTCACGTGTATTGAGATTCTCTTGTTTGTGTTTATATACTCATACCCCACTGGATATTGCCATTCTGTCAAGTGCAATACAACCCTCACTGACGCTCACCACGTTCAATTATTTCTCAATTTCAAGCTCCCCCATTTGTGCACCCAACAGTGCTACTCGCAGCTCTCTAGAGTCAATGTATGGAATAACACCTCAGTCTGGAGTGCTGCGAAGTCTTTTACACCCGGCCATATCCGGACGTCATGATACCACGCCTTCCCAGTATCTTCCCTTCCAAAACCCAGTGTGTGACAACCTTAGAAGGTAACGGTACACCCTCGTGTCCGAGGTATCCTATTTTCTACACGTTTGAAGTGCTCACAACTCTCACGAGCCTCAAACTCCACGATAGCAGGAATGTTCTCCATAGACACCACATCTCGAATGCGTCCAGGCCATTGACAGAACCGACCTTCACTGTCCACGTTGGAGTAGCACACAGCCGAATTGAATAAAACCTGAGATGCTCTTCAAATGTTTACACGCCTCGTTTTTCCACCTCATTCCCACACTTCCCCTAACTATTTCTCTAGACTCTACCTTCGTGGAGAGTGAAAGGACCGTAGACATTGAGGCCACCTATATTTGCTGCAACCCTCAGTAGTAAAATCCAAAAACACGTCTTCAGTGACTGAGTACCAATCTAATGTTCGTTTTTGGCAGGGTGCTGTACAGCGATCTGCTTTCCCCATGTCTGGTTCGTATTCTCTTCGGCACAAGCAATCAAGGAACATGTTCTGATGGGGTTTTTAATATGAATTCGGCGTAGCTTTCGTGTCGTGTTTTGCTTCATTTCTATTTAAGGTAGATCGAAGCACTCTTAATTGCTGCAGACCAATAGGGTCCAACATTCTTCAGTGGTTCGTATTCCCGCACAGATCTATTTCGTGCAGTTCTGCTTCCCATTTTTTCCGTGTTGGTGGGGAAACGATGTTCGAGGGCAGTGTGGGAGTTAACCCCATTGAGAAGTACAATTGCAGTGGATAAATGCCTCTATTGTCCAATTATTATTTGTAGTCGAGAGCGAGTCTCTAACTTCGCCCACAACTTCCCCTCCTTCGCTAGAACTCCCCCCACTCCTAAATGCTTCTTCCCCTCTCCTCCCTCCTTCCCTCTATAAAGTTAACTACCGAACTTGGTTGTTTGCCGCAGCCTATTGTGAGAGTTTTATGGTAGTTTCGCTCTAAGAAGAGAAATGGAGAGAGGAAACTTTTCCTTTTGATGCCCCCCAACCTCTCTTCTGAGCTCAGCTAAACCGGTTGACGGAGTTCGATATATTTCCAGGTTGAAAACTTCATAATAATCCGCGGAGATAGCTCCGAGTTCTCAAATTTAGCCCGACGTTGTGTGACGAAGTCGTCGCTTACAGCTCTTCGCACGATCTGGGTTCAACGTAGTACACTTTGACCGAATTACGTGTGCCTAAATTACAGTGTCTCCTGAGAGAGAAAATGCCTTTCTGTATTAGCCAAGGGATTTTGACTTTACGGTGTCTACTCTCCATACTGAATTTAACTGTTGTCAACAAACGCCTTTCGTGTTGTGGCTACTACTTGACATTTAACGCCATGGCCAACACCTGGGTTACCAGCTGACCGACAGATTGTCTTTTTGTCTTACGTGTCCTTCCATGATTTTCAATTTGATCTAATTATCTGTTCTTACCCTACAATTTTATAATAAATAATCGTTCCTTTACTTGTGTCTCAGGAGTTATTCATTTAAACCGGTTCACAGTGTAGTAACCATAGTGTCAACGTCAGGTCGAAATTCGTTCAAAAAATAGATGGCATCTCTGAAAACAGTACTTGAGACGGTACGTGTTAGAAGGCGTTTCTTGGAGACCTCCAAGGAGTTTGTGAGCGTTGTGGCGCAGTTAGTGAGACATGCCAATGTAATAATCTACGTCAAATCATTATCGTAAGATCTACATGCAGTTGTTAACTGGAGAGAAAGCGAAGCTGTTAGTGCCTCACAAAATACACCACTCCTTGGTCTAAGACTGATTTGGTGAGAGGGAGAGACTGATCGACGGATTTATTTATATATCTGTAAGTTTTAGTCTACTCTTACATGTATACAGAAACATAATATTGTTAGAGGAATTAGAAATGAGTACGCAAACTTATCGAACACCAAACATGTAATGAATAAAAATATCAATTTTGTTTTCAGGTAGCAACTGGAGTTTCCTAACACGTCTCCCCCCTTCTTTTTTGCCAGGAGCCCCGTGTAGTCTTAATTTGAAAAACCACATCATTAAGAGCGCCTACATGGGCCCAAGTTTGGGATTCAATCCTTTTTGCCGACGGGGATTGTTGAGCCAAACTTAATCCCCTGGCTTGTAGCTTTCAAAACTCAATTTGAGGTTGTAGCGATGCTTCATCTCTTCTGCTTTTCGATGAAACTGCTGTTGTGATTGAAGATTAGCACTAATAAGGCTTTTTCGCAGCTGTTCCACGTATGTGGAAAGAGGCACATCTTCAGGACGCGCTCCAAACAGGCAAATGAAGCTCTCGTCCAATTACCAAAAACCCTGCAAATTATTACTCAACGGTATATTATTCTCATGAACAGCTTGACCTAGTATTACTGCTTCGAGACCCATTCCATTCGATTCAGCATCGGAAAATACTAGTAAACCCTACGAAACATGACCTGACTACAATGGAACTACGGAAACTAAATATTCCCCCGGCGCCAGGCGCTCGTAAACGTCTGTGGGCATTTATGATCCGATGTAGGGGTGTGCGGAGGAAGTGGCCCTAACCTTCCTTCGCCCCGTCAGGCAAAAAGAGTCGGGGAAATTGGACAGGAACTTCCAGCGAACCCTCGGCAATTGGCACAGCGTTGCGAGGCGAGCAGGCGGGTGGTTTCGATGATACGGGCGGGAGGAGGGGGGGAGTACTAACGACTAAACGTTGACTTCCGCTGTAGTTCCTGCCAGTTCTTTCAATAAGTTGACTCTAATAATTACTGTAATTTCCATATACGTAGTTGTACACGTCTGATACTCATTCCATTCGATCCAGGATGTAAAAATACCTTGAAAACGATACGAAACACGGCTTATTTGCGATTATACTGCGTTTTGTTAATTTTTTCAACTATTTTTTGTCCATAACAACCACGGGCTTCGTCCGATCTTTCCAAATGCCGACTCTTTCTCCTGTTGGTTCGACTTTCACGGGGGCTCGATAATGTCTTTGACACGTTCATGATAAGTAGCACACCACCTGCACCAGTTCCGAATACCCTTATGATGATACGTTTTAACATTGCGTTTCAGTTTCATCTCCCCTAACACCTCAATTTGTTCACCAGTGCTGTTCGAACATTGATACCAGAGGTTTTATGTAGCCACTTCGTGATATTACATCAGGCCTCACAACAGTAACAGCTGCTCCCGTGTCTATTACTATCCTACAAGGCCATCAATCGCCCCACTTACTGCATTATTGCTACCCTTTTTTCGCAGTAGAGAATTACTCATTTTGCACCATTCTGCATCCCTGAAGATTGGCGCTTAGATGTTTCCCTGTTGAGATTCTTCTTGTTAGTGTGATAAACTGTCCCAGTACTGTGCCGCGGTAAGTCGGCGCGTGTCCCTTAAAACGCATATATTAAGTGCTCGTCCACCAGGGAACGCTTCTACGTTCATAAAATCTGCGGCAACCTTTGCATATTTCGCTTCCTCCGTTTTCGCAATTTGTCGAGATTGCGACGTCGGGATAAGCCGTTCTTTGCAGCCATTCGGAGCTCACAGCTTTATTGCTATTTGGTCGTTATTAGTTCTCTCATTTCACTGCGGTCGCCTTTTGCCGATTTGACATTCCTCGCCGAAGCCCTGGAAGTAGAGGCGTGATATCTTTATGAAGGGAGGAGATATTATGTCTTCAGGACGGTGAGATATGAATCCACACGCAGTCGTCTCTTAATCTGGTAGTCACACAGCGCTGTTGGAGGTATTGAAATCCAGGCGCATGAAGCGGTTGCTTCGCTCAGCCACTTGTTCTCTAAATAGAACCTGCTAGAGTCTAGAGTTCAATAGATTCCAGAATTCAACATAACACTTAGCTAATTTTATACAAAACAGAAGACAAATCCCCCGACGACCTTAACTTTTTCAGTAGGGCAGAGGACTGTAAAGAGCTGTCCACTTAGTTGCGGGATTCCGCGGCCACACGGATATCCGACTGTCGAGGTTATGGAGTTGAACGGTTAACCCATCAGAACCTAGATAGCCCTGCTCATACATTCACGTTCTTCCTTCCTCGTTCAGATTTTCCCCCATATTCTTTCTCTTCGGCTGGGAGGAAGTGTTCGCCCTAGCAGTCACGCACCTGGGAACAGCAGGCCCCCCCCCCCCCAGCTTACTTGACTTCGGTCATATCTCATGGATATCTCCGACTCTCTTCCCACTCTACCTATAACTTGAGGTTTCCCCATTACTGCCTAGACTACTCGGATCGTCGGGCTAGGTGCTCTGCTCTCTCTCTTCTTGTATCATAGAGTTTTCTCACCACTGCCTGCCTGATCCTGGTGGGTTGTCGGGGTTCATTGCCTCCTCTGGGCCATCCCCATAATGTCACCTGGCGTATTCCTACACATATGCAACACACCAATACACAAAACACAGACTGAGACATACATTCATTCCTTATAATTACATTCTCACCTCAGGGGGAGTATTAGGATATTCCTCCTCCTGTTAAGCACTCACAAACTATTGATTGGCGGGAAAGCACTGGGCTCACTTGGTACGACTCTACCCCCGCGCAAAGCGGCAGACATCCGCATGTTCTGCCCTCGCCACATCTTCCGGCCAAAGAAGGAGCCTTCCAAACACACAACGCCGCGAGTCCATCGCATACACATCCTCTGCCGTCTCTAGCCCCACCTCACAGGGCCTGCATACCTGTACCTCACACTTGCCAATATTAGCAAGGTGCCTCAGTGGACAGTGACTTGTAAACAGTCCACATATGATCCTCATATCTCTCCTCCTCAGTGCGAGCTCCTCCTTGGTTCTCCTGAAGAGTCGGATGAAAAGTTTTGACTGTCTAAGTCTGGGCATCCCCTGCCGATGGGCAGCCTCCTGGTAGTCCCAACAAAGAGCTCAGGGCTGACATTCACGGCCTTACTTAGCCTAACTAACTATACTAATCCACTCCTGCCTCCCTCCCACCCATATTTGGACCTGGGCCTCTCCTACTTTGCCACTTTTCAGCGAAAGTCTTCATCTCGCTACCGCCATTTTGTTGATCCACCAACAGGTTCAACGGCCCTTCAAACTGGGCGCTACCTATGAGCAACATCCTCTTAGGATATGGCTAGATGATTCACACCTGTGCCTGCACAGGCATCTTCCCGACCTTTTTCTTTTAAATAGCCGCAGCTTTTCATTGAAACACCCATGTTCGGTGTACAGCTGGGACGATATGTGGCTTGGACTGACTTCGGCACACCTTTAAACAGATGCTCGTGGTGAGGACGGGGTTAGATTAATGGAAGGGTCAATCTTTCCTCAACCCCCTATATTTGTGCCGAAGTGCAGGTACAAGGGCAATTGGGCTGTAACTAGCCATGTACATCAATAACTGAGCTTGTAGTCTGCCCACGACGCCCTCAAGTGTTCGTCTTGCGGTAGAAAAGGAGGATTTAGTGTTGGGTAGCTGTTTTCCTCTCTGAATCTGCTATTGATCACGTACTTTGGACAATCGCTTCTTGCTGAATCAGATGGTTTTACGTTTTTCACAAATTGCCATAATTGGAACACCTAGAGCGCTAAGAAATGCTAAGAGGGTGGAGATAGGTCGAATGGTCCACGTTAGCTCTGACTCCGAACGAACTGATGCGCCATTCTCCCCTGGGATGAGGTTTCTCTGGGTCAGACATGCCGCTGACGTAGACGTGCCACACATTAATGTTCTCGTCGGATATATTATACAGAAATAGCGCCAAATAAGATCGAAATGTAGAAAATATAAAATTAACGGTCAAATGCGAATAAATAAATTAAAGGAGCTCCTCTACACCATATTACACGCAATACAGTTTCTGCCCACTAATAGGTTATGGAGGCATTAAAGGAAGGGTCTGACCGTATAAACTGAAGACTCTGGATCGTAAAGTGGGTTAATGAGTGAGTGGTCCTTGCATTCAGACGGTGACTTAGAGTTCGAGATAACTCAATCGGTAAAGAAAGGAAATCGGGGCTCTGGAAGGTGAATTTAATTGGATTTAGACAATATGGGGTATGGGATACCTCGTGGCTGCGGAACTGCGAAAGGCTCAGTGAAGAATGGCAATCGCGTTGACGATTGCGAGAAACATGCCAGAACTAATTGCAGCATTCTTCGGAGATGAATGAGACTATCATTTGATTCAAAGCCGAGTCAAAATACGTCAAAGTGGACTTACCCGTTCGAAGACCTTTTAGCGACGTTAAAAGGTTTAGTGTAGATTAAACAAAACGAGAAATAAAAGTAACGCTGTACTTACTGTAGAGCCCTACATTAACCTTCTAAGAGCCTTTACAAGCACCAACTTGGGCGCCGACCCAAAAACTGCTCTACTATTCTACAGAGCAACTATTAGAGCGGTCATTGATTACGGATCAGTTCTATATGGCTCTGCGGCCAAGACCACCCTCTCAAAAGTTGACAAAATTCAGAACAGAGCATTACGAATCTGCCTGGGAGTCTTGCCATCAACCCCAATCAATGCCCTTCTGGCCGAGGCTGGGGAACCACCCTTACACCTGAGACGCAAGATGATTTCCGACCGACTACTCCTGAAAACCCACAGTAAGAATAGAGAACTACTGGGAGAAATACGAGCATTAGCAATATGCAACCTTACCGAGCGATATTGGGCTAAAAAGCCCTCGCCCCTGCTCTGCGAAAGTTTTACAGAGTTAAGCAATGAGTTCCGTTGGTTAACAAGTTCTAACATGCCGTACGTCTACTCTATCCCCTATGCCTTCTACAAACACCCGCTATATATACTCAACCTCCCAGTCTCTGCCTTGCGACGTACCTTTTCTTGTCGTGCGTGCTGGTGATCGA
This sequence comes from Pachypeltis micranthus, assembly GCA_020466155.1. NCBI lineage: Eukaryota > Metazoa > Arthropoda > Insecta > Hemiptera > Miridae > Pachypeltis > Pachypeltis micranthus. The sequence goes on along the minus strand of CM035778.1, from coordinate 27,437,281 downwards.
AGGTGCGTTGCAACGGAAATAAGTTATTTGAATATCGGGCAAGTGAAACTAAAATATATTCGAACAACTTATAAAAAGAAAATAATCCAACTTGGGGAACGATAACAAATTAATCTTCTTCTGCCTGTTACTGAGAGCGATCGTAGATGTCGTCGAGGTCGGAGGAGACAGGAGCGATCAGTCCGGCTAGCGGCGCGCGAATGACGCTCCGGGCAAAAGGAGGTGGCGGGCTAGCCCGTCGTTGCGGCGTTAGGTGAGCCCAGCCCGTACCGAGCTCGCTTCTGCCCGTTATGGTTGTGCGTCCCGTCACAGCCTATACAACACCTCGAGGGACCCAACCTTGCGTACGAGAATATTTACGTACAAAGTGTCCAAACAGCATCATCATATACACCGATGGATCGCTACAAAAAGACAAATCAGGCTGTGCCTTCTATGACTCCACAAATGAGGTGACTCGCGGCTTCAGTTTGTGGGGCCGAAGCTCCATCTACACAGCCGAATGCTATGCCATCTTGCAAGCACTGTTGCATGCAAACAGCACTGAAAACCAGCAGTATTCAGGCGTTTTAGTGATAACCGACTCCAAGAGTGTGGTATCAAAGTTAACACACCTCAAAGTCCCATCCCATATGACGAAAATTGAAGCTGATATAGCCAATGAAATACTGATTGCCAGGAACCACGGAAAAAGAGTTGGAATATGTTGGGTAAAAAGCCATTCAGGGATAAGAGGCAATGACATAGCAGGTTCAGAAGCGAGACGTGCCTCCCTATTTCCAGATCCCCCCCCCCCCATCACAACTTTACCCGTTCACCGACCTCAAAAGAAGATCCTACCAAACCCTAATATCACGGTGGCAAACAGAATTTTCCGGATACCCAGTCGGTCAAAACTACAAAGTGCTGTTCCCCAAAATTAATAAGACCGCCTGGTTCGACAGCATCTCGGGAGCGAAGCCGAAAAGCTTCTATAAAACTATTTCTCGGCTGCGTTGTGGACACTGCAACACAAACCAGTTCCTACATCGTCTTGATCCGTCACACACACCACTCTGCCGAAACTGCTCATCAACGGAAGAATCCCCACAACACGTAATCCTGGAATGCGAAACACATGATACTGCACGAAAACAATTGATAGACGCAATCCCGAACAAGACCCCCCCGCCCCCTCCCCCGTTTAATCTCGATATACTCCATGCTGAAAGCAACAACGAAATTCATGATTTATTATTTAATTTCCTGTGCCAAGTGTCAATTTCATTTTAACCTTCCACTTCTGTCTTCATTTTAACCTTCCACCTTTACCATTTACCATTTACTGTCATGATTAATAATAACTAAAATAATGTAATAATCATATAAAAATAACTGTAACGGCCGTATGAATGTACTTCGAAGCCAATAAAAAGAAAAAAAAAAGGCTCGGTGAAGAATGGCAATCGCGTTGACGATTGCGAGAAACATGCGAGAACTAATTGCAGCATTCTTCGGAGATGAATGAGACTATCATTTGATTCAAAGCCGAGTCAAAATACGTAAAAGTGGACTTACCGGTTCGAAGACCTTTTAGCGACGTTAAAAGGTTTAGTGTAGATTAAACAAAACGAGAAATAAAAGTAACGCTGTACTCGTAACAACAAGATCAGTAGGACACGACGCAATACCGAATGCAAGCGAAGCGAGAATAGCAATGGGGAACGAGGCGAAGCCGAGTAGTAGTAAACATCGGGAACTAAATCCACCTGAATATTTGTTAATTGGCTACTAGGGTGCGTCACACATTCCATATGCGAGTCAAGTTGTACATACGAACTATATCCACCACAGCAATCAACAAACAAACAGGGTCAATTATTCGATGAGCACGTAGTACTCCAATGCAAAAGAGCCAGCAGGCGCAAAGTACTAGTCGCTCGGATTGACTTTTCATGGGACCAGCAGCCCTGATCGGACTATGCCTTACTTTGGGGCTTTATTCCGTCAGTAACCTTTGACGAAGTTCGGGTTCCCGTTATGATTCGTCTTTTTTGCCCACCCGCGACGCTGACACGCTGCCCACTTGTTAACGTTCAATTTGAAAAGTTGGACATCTCAAGTTTCGGTGCAGTTAACCGTAGGGAAAATAGACAAAGAAGCCACTGCTAACACTCTTCTTGTCGCGTGTTTCGGCTCAATTTGATCAAAATGTACTTTTTCCTCGCCTCATCTAAACTTACCCCAGTTGCCACTGTAAGAGTCCCTGCACTCGAGCGTTGAGATGACAAACGCGTGAGTTATTCCGATCGCGTTTCATGTTGCGGTTCGAGTCCCCCAGCGATCGCGGTCGTAAAGTGAAACGATTCCAGGTCCTGGCCAGAGGGGGTAGGCGTTGTTTTGTGGAGAAGGCTCAGGTGGATTATCGTCCAGGATATTCGACTCGGCTCGTTAACAAAACCGATAGGGCCGGGAACCCCCGTTCGTTTGTTTCAAGTTGGTCCTCTTCGGGCCGGGTTTATTTTAATTAAAACTGAGAGGAAGAGTTTTGAACGGACGAAGTGCTCCAAGGGGAGGACCCGATCGATTTTCGTCAACGTGTTGATTGGCCGTGAGTAGACAACCGGAAACTGGCGTCCGAAAAATGCCCCGTGGGAACTTGAAATAGGAGCAATTCCTCGTTGGGCCACGCCTTGAGCCGTTGCTTCATTTTAAAGAATAACTGCTCAGAAATGGTGGGGCTACTTGGGCTATCTGCCTCTAGTGCCAATTCGGGTTTAAGCATATTGTCGGGAGTAGCCGACGCGGGCGATCTCTGGCGTCTGTGAGGTCGACGATCTAACGGCAGCACATGGAAACTAGCGGCAGGACTCTGTTGAGCGCTGTTGCACCTGCAGAAAGAATCACTGAATTAACAGGCAGAGTGAAAAGCGACGTTCATAAAAATAAACAGTAATGTACGAAGGGAGAACAAAAAAGAACCTTTTCTCAATCTCATTGAGGAAGGATGTCTTGACGGAGGATGCTTGGTTGGATTGGCAGAATTGAGAGAGTCGTCTGGTTGTAAGCAATTCACTCTACCAATAAGCTGATAAGGTAAATGAAGTTTTGGCGGATTACCGTGGCGCGCTCTGGGACTAGCTCGCAGTGCTTCTCCATGTGGAGTCTGCTGCACAAAGGCTGTCAGCAGCATCACAGTGCGTCACAGCTGGCAGGCCAGGTTGGATGCAGGCCTCACGTCACGGCACCTCCATAGCATTCTCCCGGTGGTGACGGATCGGAGATAGATAGGGGGTGCTGGCGACCGACATTTTCAGGGGTTCAACTACTCAACGAACGGCTCCATTTCTTTCAGCGGCGGGCCTTTCAAGACTGCCCATGCGAGACAAGCGGATATGAAGACCCAGGAGTGTGGGCACAGTTTCCCTCAGCTGACAACGCTCACGTCCTCCTCGGAAGCAGAGCCCGTCGTTTTCGTTCCTTTGCGCAGGCATGGGCCAACCAGCGACGAGAACTTGAGGCATGGTGCCCACCCCCCTCCACTGAAGTGGTTGAGTAAGCCACATCCTCGTGCAGTGCAGAGCGGCTCGTCACAGAGTCAAGCCCCAGAGCGCAGAGCCATGTAAAAAGACACAGCTCGCACCTTCGGCCAACGTGCTTATAGGCCTCCACAGGCCTGGTACATCTCCCCAGCTGGTTACGGCTTGTAGCGGTTGAAAAAATTAATGGAATCGGTGGGTGTGTGGAGGCGCCATGATGCGAAATTCAACCTCGTTTTGGGTGTATCCGGAATTACTGGACGAGGATGGAAAAGAACAACAATAAATGGTGAGGCCACCGAAGTGCTGACGGGTTGATATAGGCCACAGGTGCAACCGTCTCCCCACTGGTCAGGAACAGCAGGTACGCACCCAGCTGCATCGTGTATGTACATTGCGTAGTTAGATGGGCTCAGGATGTGGCGTTATCATGTGAAAACATGACATGCTACCATCCGTTACTGCTCTGTGTGCCTCTTTAATAGATAAGTTCCCAGGCGTACGAAGGAAGCCATAACTAGAGAAACTCTCTTCGTGTAAAGAAGGGTTGATGTTACGACGTGGAGTATGGGGGTAAGAAGGCTAAGAAAATATTGGATTTGGCTTAGCCGTAACGCCACTTTTTTCATCAAGGGGAGCCTTCAACAATGGATTCCTTCCTTCAAAATGTTACGTTTGAAGGGCGCACTCAGAAGGGATCGGGCACAGCTGAGCGTTACGTTCAAGTACGGCCATTCTGACAAAACCAGACGGAAAGGACCGGCCGCCGCTGACGTCAGCGAGGGGCGGTTTAAGTGGGTTTACAGAAGGGTCTCAGACTGGTCACCACAATTCAGACTCTTCTCATTCTCTTCTGCCTCGGGACATGAAAAGCGGCTCTTCTTTCCCTTTATGCCTCGGGGGACAGGCATAACTGGACGTTGGTTTCGTTTTTTTCACGGGTTTAGTGTCGGATGTTGTCTCAGCTGAGCAGCGATGCTTAATCCTGTCAGGCTTTAGAAGCGGCCTCAGGCACGACCTCGTGGGATGAATATGAAAGGACAATGACGAAAGCGAAGAATGCCAACTCGAAACTGATTCTGCAGTTTAATGTACAGGAATCGATCACCCAACACCACACTTCTTTGAGAGACTTTGATGCAATATGGGTGCCTCTCCCTCGTATGTAGGTATCTGGCAGGAAAATCCATACTTCCTCCTTGAGCTTCACAACTGATAACAAGAACAGCACCGTCACAAATGCCGTTACGACGCTAATACAGTCGCATTGTGATTGTTGGGCGCATGAGAGGGTGAGAATTGAAGATCAAAATAAAAGTAGCTCAGTTAGCGTGAGGAGGACTGTATTATGTGCAATGATGTGAGTACAGCTTGTGAACAAAGGGTGAAACAAGGGGATGATTCGTAATATGCATGAACTGGCGTGGGAAACTGTGTAGGAAGGAAATGAGTGGGCACAGGGAGACGAGTGTCTTTCGCGAGAGTTTATAGGTGAATGAATTTGGGCGGAGCTGTCTGTCGTGGAGATGAATCTGAAATTGAGGAGAGGGAAAATAAAGAAAGGAAAAACCCACTTCAGGGAAATTACTACAGGGGAGACCTTCATACTGACGAGGTAGAATTTCCGTAGGTACGAAGGTCTTTGGGGAAATAATGACTTCGCCGTTAAGGGCCAGGGAGTCCCGCTAGGGCAGGTGTGGCAACTCCGAGGTCAAAAAACTTATTCTGATTTGGCGTTTTGCGTTGAACAGAGGTAGTTCCTATGCATGAAACCAATGTCTTTTTCAACAGATAACCTGGACAACCCAGTGCATCGCCATGTTTACTTCACACTAAGAACATGGCATGGACCGGAAATGTTGTAAGGATCATTTCTCTGCTCGTGAGGTGGATCGTCTGCTCCTTTTTTGGCACTGCTACAAATGACTCAGCTGATGTGAATTATTATCCTGCTGCATGGTAGTCACCGTGGTACTGCACACAAACACGCACTGACTGGCAGGGTGTTAGTTAACCGAAGTGGTGTATGTGTGCGTATAGGGAACGTTTAGCCTTTGATGGTTCCTCGTGCTCTTATCTCATGTACCCATTAGAGATTGCAGAACTATCACATCCTCTACACAAATCTTTGAATTACTAGAGTTAACGTACGCGTTTGGTGGGCCGGTCTTCTCTGGCTGGTGAGGTACTGTGAGTGAGCGCTTCAATGTGAGTCAGTGCCAAAGCGAGTTAGTAAGTCGTGGTCTTTGTACAGGAAGCGAAAGGTCAATGGGATGGTGTTGCGTCATGGACGGGGAGGGGAGGAGGAAGGAGTTCACACACCTCCTGGGGAATCCGTTGGAAGTGAAGGGAAAGGAGTGTAAGGGCAGTTTTGTATGTCTTAAATAGTCGAAATTTGAGTCGTCCATATTTCCTAATGTGTTCTGAGCGCTCACTCACAGTATCTCGCCAGCGAGGGAAGACGGACTCACCAAATATTAACGTTAACTTTAGCAATTTATGTACTGGCGGAACTAACCCAATGACTTAAATACCTAATCTTTGAATTCCTTTCGATAATATTCGTCAAAATTTCGCTACCGACGGCCCTGAAACCTGAAATGTCCAACGTTGAGATAAATTTGACAGTTTTTGGTCATTCCCAGCACCCCAGTGTTACGAGGGGGGTTTGGAGATGCTTGAAGAGCTGTTGACTCAGGCAAAAATTACAGTGATCGTGACCTCTGATCGAATAGCCCAACTTTCGTCGGATTGTGCGACCTTCGTCTTACCACAAGACTACTATAGCCCGGTGCCTTTAATTGGCATGTACAGAGGTGTCACAGAGAAAAGCAAGTACAGTAATTGAGCCCGGTGTGGTATCTTTGATATGAATTCTGTTGACACAGTACAGAGAACATTTTGTTAGAAAACGACCCATATTTGGTATGTTATCAACGTCCCGAGAACTCTACTTTATCATTCGACAACCGATATTTACGACAGAAAACGATTTATACAACTTTGGAGTTATTGCTAAACGCAGAAGAGATCGTCGCACTGACGTCTATTGTGGAGCGCGCCCACAACAATATCGTACGTCGCAAAGTAGAGTTGATAACAGGTTAACAAGGCTTTTGTCAGTAGAACGTATGTATCGCTTGGTTTCATAGCAAGACCGCCCTTCAGAAGGTTGAATGGCGTATTATTCGTGGAAAACAGATAGGAGTAATAGTTTTCCTTGGGTTTAACCAGCGATGAGAGATAAGCTCTTTGAAACCGCTCTATTAGCCGTCCCTGCGCTCTGTTCCTCAGTTCGCTATTTCCAGCTCCTCCCGATATATTTTATGGTCATCCCAAGGGCCGGCTCGCGTCCTCGCCATTACTTTCCCCTCTCTTGGTAATGGGTTTCAATGGAGCTGAGAGATAAAATCGTCTCAGTATTCAAATCGATAGGAGCCGAAACCCGCCCTCCTCCGTCTCAATCTCAATCACTCCTCTCAATATATTTCTCATCTATTTTCATACTTCTCTGCGTGGTTTTTTATTATTGAAATAGAGCGATAGAGCAGAATTTGTAATGTTTCTGTTCGCCAATAGTACACTAATTCTGCAAATATAATCAACATTAAATACTTCTATTTTACGATCAAAAATACCAGATACAATCAGACTTAACTAATTTTTTCCATTTTTTCTACTAAATATCCCGCAAACTTTCTCTCTCTCCCTCTCTCGTTCTCGCTCTCGCTCTCTCTCTCTCTCTCACCCTCTCTCTCTCTATCTATCTCTCTCACTCTTTCTCTCTCACTCTCTCTCTGTCTCAATTTCTCTCTCTCACTCTCTTACTTTTTTACTTTCCTTGGCTCTACGAAGTAGAAAGGAAAGTTATGTAATCGGCTGAAAAATAATTTTGAGTTTTCATCAGAGCTTTACGTTTCAGACCCTCCTGAGTCCGAAAAACACTATTTGGGAAAATGGTCTGGTGTGTCTGTGAACGATTTTTAGAGAACCACCGTACCAAATCAGCTCAAACTTGATATCTCGCCCGCAGGTTACCATGGGACGCCAAAATAAGGGTTTGAATAAAAACCACCGAAATTTAACTATAGTTATCATAGTGATCAAAACACCAAATTTTTTTCTCAAAAACGGCTCTAATGATTTTGATTAAATGTTTCATATTGATAGCTCTCAATAAGGCAACCATACCATAAAATTCCCATCTGTGGGAAAATGACGAGAGCAGCACAATAAATTATCAAATTTTTCGACGAAAAGCGTTTTTGCTTAGTAGAATGTTGAAGAAAATGGGTACTGTAGTCCAATCCAATACCTATATAGTGAATGTTTAAAAACGCTCATGAGATACATGGGGCTCACTCCAGAAATTACTGAATTTCAACTACCGCCATTTCGCTTACTACCAGTTCCAACAGTTATTACCCAATAACTCTGCAAAAGTGATTACTATCCTCCTTCAAAAAATCCGTGTTTACAGCCTCATTAATTTTCTGTGCACCAATTGCTCAATAATGGTCCTGAAATGAGTACGAGCTTCACAATAAATTCCATAACTGTAGGCGCAACAGCTTCCTGCTTGTGTTGTTTAACAAAGTTCAATTTAGCTGAGTGATAAATGAATTGATTAAATAGAATTAGCCATTTACAAAATGAATTGACGTAGAGCTAAGGAAAGTGTGTGTTGCAACGCACCAGATATTTTTTATTACGCCACAGCGTCATGTATCATATCATGTATCATTCGTCTGGCAGGCAATCAAGGTTCATAATGAGAATGTGAACCTGTTTGATGTTTCTCTGAACAGTTTAGAAATATATTCAGAGACAAGTTATTGGCGGGATATGACTAGTGAATGTTCTTTGTTGTGTTTGTTTTTTTGTGTAATTATTGTGTATAAATATCGCTTATTCAAAATTGCAGGCTGTAATAGGGGATGTAATTTTGTAGCACAAGAGGATGTTGCATATCGATTCCAGGGGCAATGGTAGAGAGGGCCTTATGGCCCTAATTTCCCCTTGTGGATAAATAAACATAATCAATCTCTCTCTCTCTCTCTCTCTCTCTCTCTCTCTCTCTCGCTAATGATTTACAGTTCTACCTAGTGGCTAAGTGGCTGTTGAGATTGGAGGCTGTGGAAAGACCCAAAAGGGTGAAAGTGGGAGCAAGGAAGTTGTGAAGATTCAACACTGGACGATCGTCCTGCACGGCTACCCGTGGTTTTACCAGGTGATCGGCCTCAGCTAGGCTCCCCAGAAGGGAACAAAGAGGTTCAAGGCCATTCTCAACTGGAGCTAATCTTTCACGAATCCGACATTTAAGGAACTTTTATCGTCAACGTTTTCTGGCCTTTTCGCGTCGTGAGCGGAGTATATATAATCCGGTGGTCATTATATCCCAGTTCTTCCTCACATGATTCGCTAAAAGGAAGGGAAATAGGCTCCGAAGTTACGTTGAGTGAAAAAAATAACAGACGTAGTCTCGCAACCTGTTTCAACTGGCAACGTGCGGTTGTAAATCAACCTGCCGTACCGCTCGCGTTTTACCTGAGAGGCGTAGAGCAAATATTTTTCCAATTTCGGCTGGGCGTTTGAAAAATTCTCGAAGAGAGGGTGGGTCGGAAGGGACACAGAAGCAAACAAAAGATAACGCGGAAAGCTTTTTTTCGGAGGGAAGTAAGTGGAAGTGTTGTCTTTGGCGTAAATGGAACGTTCCACACACTTCACATTCCTGTTCACCGAGAGTTCAACCCCTTCGTTTCGTCGTGCAAAAATCCGCCGATCTCAACTTACATATAGGGGGTAAAAAGGATACTTAGGTAATCGGCTGAACAAAAACTGTTCAACTTTCCCCTGCACTTAGCGTTTCCTAAGTCTTCCGTGTAGAACGAACACCTTTTTTGCAAAACGGTATGTACGCCTGTCAACACGATTGAGCCAAATCAGCTCAAATGGTGTCTATGGAAACTCCAAAATGACGTTAATACAAACTCAACTAGCAGCGTTTATTGTAACGGCCATAACACTGTTTGGATGGGCTATTGAAAGCCTTGTCCTGATATGCTGGGGGCTATTTCTAATATCCGCTAAACAGAAAAAGGTTGATAAACATCCTAAAAAATAACGGGTTTCTGTGACGTAGAAAATATAATCTAACAGAAAATTAAATAAACCAACACTTCAATATCCTGGCAATGTATATAAATTAATAAAATAAAATGCTAGTTTGGAGATGATGCGCAAATACTTCACGAGATAGTCGGGTTTTTCCTAGCTTTGCGGGTGAGTCTGTCGCTGAAGAAATGGAGAGAAATGGAAGTAGCAGAATGTTCATGAATAAATGTGGTTGATGTAAAACGGTAGGTATAGCGATGATGATAACAGGGAGGCAGTCTTCAGGCGCACCGACCCCAGCGCCTTCCTGAGGCTGCGGGACCAATGGCAGTTAGCCGTGGCCACTGAGAGTCCATGTCCAACTTTCACGAGCCTGTTGGGCGGCACATCTCCCCACCCTATTGCCGGTACCCATTGCCTCACCCCCCTGGGTTTGGCGGAGGGGGGTACCTGGTCAGGGATCGAACCTGAGTCTGCTGATTCTATCCTCGCCTGGCTCGGACAGCCTCACGCCCCAACGCCCTCGGCCCTAGGTATAGCGAGGTGTAAATCGGAAACAAGTGATACGATGATAACAAAAAACAAAAAGAAAGAAGGTTTCCACTCTGGCTGGTTTTCGTAGGTTGTGGGCGACTCAAGGAGATCGATGGCGCTACAAAACCACATCCCACGACATATTGTTCAGTAATAATAATAATAAAATTAAAAATGAAAATACTTCTTTTTTCTAATTCGCCACCTTTTGTGTGACCCCATCCAAAATAAGAACAGCCACACAAATATTCTATTCCTGAATGGGCCCCGACAAACGTTATTACGGTTTGCGACTCCAATCAACGAGTTGCTGTAAAATGTTCGTTCGTGACAGCATAAAAGTAGCAGCGCAATAAATGACAACAGTTTAGTCCAACTCCCAGGTGTGACTACAACGTATCGTGCATCGTGTGATTTTGAAGCAATAGGTTGAGTAAGCACCATAAAGTATTTTTAAATGCTCAAACATTCGTAAAACACCGCAATTCTACGCTTTTGGATCGTGGGAATTACAATATTACAATTCACAATACGAGTACGCACTTGAACGTTGAATAAATGAACATCGTTGAATGACGACGTTGAAAATGTCGTTTAGACCGCTTTAATGTTGTTTAATAAGTTGAATTACTGTCAAAACTTGAAATAACGTAAGCTCAAACTTGTAATATTAAATGTTTGGCAGGCCGAATTAGCTGGGTCTTTGACCGATGGAATATCCGCACTCGCCCTTAACAGTACTCACTGGCCCAATGGAAAGTTGTTGTTTCCCCAAACACCTTTCTATCTCAACCCTTTTGTTTGTACCTGCGGAAGCCCCAATTCTCAGTCATTTCCAATTGGCCCTGTTGTGGACTTTCCCAACTATCTTTTCCCACCCTGCAATTTTAAATTCCTCTTCTCGACAGACAGCTCCTTCCAAGTTAGTCATCCTTCAGTAGTCACGAACAACAGTGGTCTCCCAGTTCTCCCAAATCTTTTGTCTCTCAAGTCTCGCACTTCTCACATCCCTCTCTCTCCTTCTACTTAGTGTTCCACAATCAGTTCACATATATTGAGAGTCCCCTTGTTCGCGTTTATACACTTACACTCAAACTGATATCGCTATTCTGTCGTTTCAAGCTCTTCCATTAGTGTGCCCAATGTTAAACATTTGAAAAACAGACATTGAGCAGACTGGAATAGACATTACATAATCCCTAGACCCAGAGTGCAACTTCTCACTTGCATGAAATAAACTCTGTCGGGATAAATACTCAATAGTCGCCACTGACTGCACTTCAATAATAAGGGGAATCAGAGGCAAACGTACGAAGTATTAAGAAGGCTGTCACAAATATAGCAGTCGTCCAAACCTGTTTCACCAAACGCATCAACCCATCGTCCACAACAATCGACATTTATTTCACACAAACAGGAATCTTCACCTTAAGACACAACAGAGATTTAGCGTTTAAGCGTTACAGGAGCGTTGGGCCTCCAAATGAAGATATTTTGATATTATGACTGAGTTTCTTAGGTTATTCGTTGTGAATATTGCACGTATGTATGTATAAATGGGAACTCCCCCCTCCTCCCTCCCCTCTCACGACCATAAACATTGAGGCTTTACTTTCAAGGCATGTGAAGTCCAAATTTCTCCAGTGTCTGTCAGCCATCCGCCGTCCAAACCATATTTTGCCTATACCGTGCTCTAAAATATCCGTACTTTTGCAAAAATATTTCATTCGGTATCTAACTGTGCCAGTTATGGGCGAAACGTAGTTTGAAAAATTGGCCGAAAACATAATTTTGGCAATTTTACCGCAATGGCGTCGTGTTTCTAGGTATTTATCGATACTGAGTCAAATAGAACTTGTCTCCGAGATGACTGTGCCTAGATGGAAAATAGTGAAATCACAGTAAACATATTGAGGGAAAATTCTACTACTTGAAGATATAGGGAAAGTTATCGTTTATCCCCTGGCCTGCGCTCATTTCCTCTCACTGCCTCGTGTCACGTAATGCCAATTGCCAGAACGCACTGGCCCACTCAATCGGTTCAAACAAACGTGAAGGCACTGTGCCATACTGTTTGGTTAGTTTGTAATAAGTTACTATACTGCGGGGATTTATCTTTTGAAAACCTTGGCTTATGTTTGATATGTTTGGTGACCAGTAAACCAGCTCGAACGCTCCTGTTCTTCACCCAATCCACTTTCGTCGTTCGTCAATTTCGTTTTCTGTCAACAGAATTGCTTCGATTATTCTCTCCTCGTTCATTTTGCAGGGGATAGAGCGATAGTGCAATAATGAATGGAATACGCTGGTAACAAAAACACTCGTGAGTGGAAACGATTAGGAGAAAAGTGTAATTGTTTGGGAATTGAATATAATTTCTCTCCTGTTTGTTTACTCGACGCTGAGTAAGTCCAATGGTTGGTGTTGGCTGGAGCGTTCTTCGACCTCCCAGAACCGAGTTCTTCTCTGAGATCAGGCTCTTGAGTATAAGTAAACAAAGTTACAGGAGAATTTCTAGTGACAGATTGAGTCGAACATTTTCCTATTATGATGTCGCCAAAAATAGAAGGCCCTATCTTAGGCAAGTTTGCGCTAACTGATAGAAATGGTCCAGTCCAAATGTCTGTGAACAAATCACTCCCTAAGAGAAAGTCGACAGGACCAGGCTTCCAAAAGTTATCATCAGAAAGATCATAGGCAAAGTATTTCTCTCTGATGGAAACTGGGACTGTAAATGTTGGGAGGTAAGGGCAAATTTCGTTCACAACTATGGCTTTTGTGGTGAGAGGTTTTGTGGCATATTTTGGCTTTAAAGATACTGCCACTTCACCTTTGGCTTTTTCGAAGATAGTGTAGCCAACTCCTGCAATCTTTCCTCGGAATTTTGGAAAGAGGTAACCCTAACTTGTAAGCACAGCTTCTGGTTATAAATGAATGCTGACTTCCGCTGTCAACTACCATTCTTATTTTATATCTCCCATGCACATCTTCAGACTCTGCAATGGCAGTACCTAACAAAATCTGATCAGAGCTGCCTGGTCGATTGTCGGTACTGCTTAAAATAGTTGAAATAGGCATCGCTAATGGATCTGATTCTGTTTGAGAGGACGAAGATACAGAATTAGAGTTACTACTGCTGCCTTGGTTTGAAGTAAAACTGTTATTGTAATGCAGTTTACTGTGATGTCTAAGAGAACCGTATTTGCAACTATATTGGGAGGGACATTCCCTTGTTGAATGAGAACTATTTTCCAAGCAGGCATCCTTTCCAACCTTTGATTAGCTGGTGTCGTTTACCAACCTCATTGAATACTTTACAGTGATTGAGATTGTGTGCATCATCCACATTATTTCCAAGCATTTGGAAACGGACGATCTTTCAGTATTAAGTAATGAAGTGTTAGGTTTATTAAATTTATTGTTTTTATTGGGTAGCTCTTGTGTACTTAAAACCGAAATATTTCCATCAGAAAGCTGGAAAGCGAGAAGACGTTTCTTCACAAAATCAGTTAAATTATCTAGTGAAGGAAATTCAATTTTTTGATGTTCAAGTTCAAATTGATGACGGGTGAGAGGATCAAGCCCTTTAACTGCAGCATAAAACAGCACGAAATCTGACTCGTTTGCAATCTTTAAAAGTTTGAATGCAGCGATATTTTCAGAAATTTGTGTCAAAAATGAGCGAAGTGACTCGACTGTAGGTTTGGAAGTAGGTTTGTAGTTAGGTATAATCAAGATGTACCGGCAAATTAAGGTGGCTCGAGAACATCGTCCTTATCTGCACATTTTCTGGCGTTATGATCCTGTTACGGGGGGGGGATTTATATCGAAGCGATATCGCACTAAGAGAGTCGGGAAGTTAGTACGATATCAAGCTGAATGCAATTGGAACAGAGAGTTTTATTCTCAATTACATTCGGAGTTTTACCACCACAGACAGGGGAACTGAGTGGGAGCGAACGCGTGCGCGGGCAACACGGCGACGAGGGAACCGGCTCGGATTCAACTGACTCCTGCGAAGTCTCGAGCGAATCGGGGCATTTGAGGTGCCCAGTCAGCATAAATGCCCCGGACGAGCCTCCGCTGAATCGAAGGGTTTGGTTCGTCCCGTAACAATCCCACTGAAACAGTTGAGAAGTACGAACTGTCCACAGTACCCTATGGTATTAGTTGTGCTCCTTTCTTGGCTCTTCGAGTCTTGCATCAATTAAGGAGAGACGAGGGAGCAGGGTTCCCCTTGGCTGCTAAGGTCCTGACTGATGACATGTATATCGATGACTTGGTCACAGGATGTTCATCAGTCTCAGAAGCTATTGAACTGAAGACGCAGGTCATCCATCCCTTACGTAAAGGAGGGTTTCAGTTGAGCAAGTGGGCTAGCAATAGACCTGAGTTAATAGACCCACCTGAAACTTGCACTCCTGATATGGTTTCACTAGATGCCGAATCTGACTCAATAAAAATCTTCAGTGGGACCCAGTGATGGATGTGTTCACATACAAAATAAAGTGTCCTGAATTGATATTTACCAAAGGAGCAAACTTTAAGCGTCCGCCCACCCTGAGAACACCCAGGCTGCATCAATAGCTCGGGTAATATTAATGGTAAACTGCCCCTTTTAGTGGCTGACAATTTAATCGTTTGATTCGTTCTGTCTGACGGTTAGTTCATTCTGAACTGAAATGACCGTTCAACAACTCAAATCTCCCGTTTAACGGTTAAACGTCGATTGACAATTTGTCTGAAGTGAGAACAACACTGTGTGAAAACTACGCCACGCCCTTCAACCCCTTCGAGGCAAATAATTCGGTTATTCGGTCGCTCAGTTGGACGACGTGTCCTTTGGGAGGCGCCTGGCGCTTAGAACCGGTTGCGCGTTCTAGCGAGCAGCCGCTCAACGCGAGCCGCCCTCTCAATTGACTACACTTTACTCCCAACAGAGAGCTCTGGGAGGTCCTAACCAGTTCTTGGCGGAGTTTTCTTTAATCTGCTGCTTTTCCGAATCGTCCTGAACTGGAGATGGGTGTCGATAGATGTTTGCGACGTATGTTTATCATTTTAGTTATTAATCTTTGATTGTGATGAAGCTTAAATAAGGCGAGCCGTGGGCTAAATTAATATAAATTAATTATAACACAAATATTCGTCCTCGAACTCTGGCGAATAACTGAATATAATTTCCGTGCCATATTTCAACTGGAGGAGACAATAATATTTTCCACACTTTTTGTCTTCTCTCACCTCTTTGGAGATCGGCTCTAGTTCTTCTCTTCTGTCGTTTAGTGTGATTCCCTGGGTCATCAGCACATCCCACCTGACGTTCTCTTTTCACGCGAATATCAATCGCCGACTTCTCTAAACGGTCAGACGTCTAATTTGCTCAACTCCAAAGGGACAGTAGTTTTAATATTTTTCATTTCAATTGTTCAAGTTTTTTTTAATTAACTTCACTTAACTATAGCTCCTAATTTTTGTTTTCCAATTTCTACATATTATACTTATATTATACTCCTACTCCAGTCGTTGGATCAATAAGTTAGGAGCCTCCTAAGCAGAGAGGTCGGCAAATGGGAGGATAGGTGCAGGGCTGCCCGGCCTTGGACAGTCAAAATTCTTCATCCGGCTCTCCAGAGAGAGGTCCAAGGAGGTGCTTGCACTGGGGAGGAAGGATATGAAGATCATATGTGGTCTGTTCACAGGTCACTGTCCGATGAGGTACCACCTTGCAAATATTGGCAAGTGCGAGGTACAGGTATGCAGGTTCTGCGAGGTAGGGCTAGAGACGGCAAAGCACGTGCTATGCGTATGCGATGGACTCGTTGTTTGGGAGGCCCTTTCTTCAGCTCGAAGAGGTGGCAAATGCAGAACTTGCGGATGTTCTCTGCTTTGTGCGGGGGTGGTGGGGGCGCATAGGTGATCCGGGACAATAGGCCCGTTTGTGGCTGCAGTGAGGGTATCGCCTGCATCCACCGTTCAAGGGGAAAAAACCTTTGAAGAGGTATAAAAGTGAAAAGGCGCGTTCCTTATTGATCTTTTCATTTTGAGCCGTATTGAATTCGAAAATCCTAATTTCGATGAGTGTAAGTAGTTAGATTTTGCGGGAGAACGTCATAACCGTTCGTTCTTTTTCGTCAGTTTGTTCGATGACGTAGAAACGATATGTACTCAATTGTGACAATTCCGGAATGAGAACGAAGAGTTACCTTTATTACAATTACCGGGAGAGTTTTAATTCATTCCTATTCTCCATCCAATATGATTGTTACGTTTTTACTTGCTACTTGCACGACAACAGTTATTTTTAGACGCGGTGAACACCGCCGTATACTTGGAAATTTACCGTGATTCTGACGATGTATCATTTTGTTTCAGCTCAATGAGCTCGAGCAGCGGGTCATCGAGGCTGAAACCCGGGCCGAGGAGGCCGAGGACAAGGTAATCATTTCAAATTGCTCGTTTCCGCCGTTAGATGTGACTAACGTATGCGTTTCATGCTCAAGTTAGAGCTAGTACCTATTAGTCGTGGGCGATAGTGTGCATTCACAATAACAAGGTCGCAAGCTACTGAGAAATAACAGGCGCTTCTAGAGACTGTTATCAATGGTTTGATGTTGTAAGTTTTTATTAATTACGAAAACGATCCAGTGAGAATTTTGCACCAAGGTTTCGAGGTATTACCTAGCAAAACATACATTTTAACATTTCAAAAAACTTACAGTTTTTATTTCAAATATTGCGAGGCGAACCGCCTTTTTATTCGCATAACTTGAATCACTCGGGTCACTCGGGTGCTTTAATACGTTTTCCTTTCAATTTTGTACCGGAAAACATTTATCGCATATACTATACAGTTTTAATGTACGTTTTTCTTAGATTTAACGGCGTCGTTCTGTTACGAGGGGGTTTTTTGGAAGTGCTTGGAGATCCGCTGATTCAGGAAAAAATTACAGCAATCACGAGCTGCGGTCCGTTGCTCAACTTTTGTCGGATTATGAACCTTCGTCTTTAACCACTATACTACGATCGATCGCCTCCCTTGTTGAATCTCAGACCTAGGAATTCGTCTCATTATTTCTCTCTTAATTTTTACTCTCCTTGGCTCTACAAAGTAGATAGGAAAGTTATGTAATCGACTGAAAATTTGAGTTTTCTTCAGATCTTTACGTTTCACACCCTACTGAGCCCAAAAAATCTTTATTTGGGAAAATGGTCTGCGTGTATGTGGTCTGTGAACGATTTTTAGAGAAAATGACCTACCAAATCAGCTCAAACTTGATATCTAGCCCTCAGGTTACCATGGGACGCCAAAATAACGGTATGAGCAAAACCCACCGAAAGTTAACTATAGTTATCATAGTGATCAAAACACCAAATATTTTTTTTCTCAAAAACGACTCCAACGATTTTTATCAAAATGTTTACACTGATAGCTCTCAGTGAGGCAATTATACCATAAAATTTCCATTCGTAGGAAAATGACGAGAGCAGCACAATAAATTACCAACGTTTTCGACGAAAATTTTTATTTTCGATTTTAGCGCGGTTTTTTCCTTATAAACTCCGCTGAAATGTTACTAGAATGTTTAAAAAAAATTGGTGTAGTAGTCCAATCCAATACTGATAGGGTGATTGTTTAAAAACACTCATAAGATATATGAGGGTCGCTCAAGAAATTCCGGAATATCAACTACCGTCGGTCGCTTACTACCAGTTCTACAAGTGTTTACCCAATAACTCTGCAAAAGTGATTACTATCCTCCTTACAAATCGTGTTTACATTCTCATTAGTTCTCTGTGTATCAATTGCGCAATAATGGTCCGGGATTGAGTACGAGAGGCACGATAAATGAACTGTAAGCGCTACCGCTCAAATGAACTGAGTGATAAATGAATTGAGTAGGTAGAAAAAGCTATGAACGTAAGTAAATTGACGTAGAGCTAACGAAAGTTGTGTTTTGCAACGGACCAGGTATTTTTTAATTTTTTCTCTCTGGCGCTCTTCTTTTTCTTGGAATGAAGGAACGTGTTGGAGTTTGGAACTTCTGACGCCATTTGTTACGAGAGGTTTGGAAATGTTTGGAAATCCGCTGACGCAGGAAAAAATTACAGCATCCATTGCCCAATTTTTGTCGGATTATGAGACCTTCGTCTTTACCACTAGACTACGATCGATAGGGTGCCTAGAATAGGATTCAGGCGGTACAGTCCGAAATATTTCTGTTGGTGAGTGAGTGGGGGGGGGGGGCTTGTCAGAATCAGTCTTTAATGTACTCAGGCGGACATGCTGAAAGCAAAACGTCTGAGGCTACGCCTGGTTTCAGTGTTGCCACCGTTTCCAACTAGCTGCTGTGGATTGAGCTCAAGGACTTCAGGGTGACTGTAGTGGTGACTAATCATCGTTGAGTTCTAACGCCATAGCAGTAGGAGGGGGGGGGTGACCTGGGCTCAATCCTACTGTACCACCTGACTCCCATGGTAGGCACTCCAGTGGTCGGTATAGACGAAGGTTCATTATTTCGATGAAATTTGGGCAATAGACTGGAGCTCGTGATCGCTGTATATAGTCTTCTGGCTGTCCCACTGATGAGATGTGCACCGCGGCCAGATGACCTATTGTGCCAGTCCTAATGTCTTACAGGTCAATGCCTAGCCTCCTGAGGAAAGCCAGGTAGTTCCTGAAAGAGTCTTCGTTGGTATCCATCCCGAGAGATGTGGTGCCAAAGACCAAAAGTCGCTCCCTCTCAAGTCTCTGGCAATGGGCCAGGACATGGTAGGGAGTCTCCTCATCCGTGCCACACTACGTGCATCGGGGGGTGACTATACCCATAACATACGTGTGTTTGTTCATTCTGAAGTGGCCGATTATGATCCCAACAATCTGCCTCAAGTCCTTCCTCTCCATCCTCAGAAGGTTGTGTCTTATCTCACTCGATTGCACTGAGACAAAGCGTTTGGAGTGTCTTACTCCTGCACCGTTCCAGATTGTCTGATGCAGTCTTCCGGCGTGTTCTCTCACAGTCCTTTTTACTTGTGACAGATAAATCCCACAATAGGTAGACGAACCGCGTAATAATCGCTGTAATTTTTGCCTGAGTCAGCGGCTCTCCAAACATTTCCAGGCAACGTTTTAGTGCTGTCATGACGTCTGGAACTGTCCATACACAAAATCATTAAAGCCGTTCTTTGAGGAAAAAATATTTGGTTTCGGTCACTGTGATTATTGTAGTTGATATTGCCGATTTAGCTCACACCCTTATTTTGGCGTTTCATCTTTGAGCTGATTTGGTCCAGCCGTTATCCCGAAATATCGTTCTTATAGACTTAAGTAGTCTCGATAACAGAAAATAATATTCACTTTTATTCCAGAAGAATATTCACGTGACTAGTTTGGTGGTTGATAAGAGACTGAAATAATTACGCGTATGTATGTACAATCACGATGGCAACATAAACGGATTCGGTATTCGCCACACTACCCCCCTGTGGAGTCGATGCGGTCAGGGTTGAAAACGGTGCAAATCGGACCTTACTACCAGAACGGGTCGTGGTTTCCGGCTTTGATGATGATGATGCTGGTAGATCTCTGGAACTCGTTGTTGTTGCTGGTGGTTCATGAGGCGTATTTTTTAGTGATGATGTCGGTGTTTCCTGCTCATTCCAAGAGAAAGCCGGTTCAACCCTGTCGATCGAGACTTTGTCCGGTTTATTGTTGATTTTTAAAGTTATTGTTTTGTTGTCGCGGTCAATGATTTCGCATGGCCCTCTGTAAGGTGGCGAACACCGGCCACAGACTGATATACAGAAACATGCAGACCGCTTTCTCAAATGGTGTATTTCGGACTCTGAAGACTTGAAGCTTGAGTTTTCTAAAGAAAGCTTAATAAGAATGGCTTTACTGTCGATTACGTAAGTTATGGCTAAGGAATTCGAAGAAATTAGACGATGCCTACAGTCTAGGTTACAGTCCCTCTGCGTGGCACTGAGCGGTGGTTGCCAGTTGTAAATGTCCCTAGAGGAAGACCACATGCTGCAGAATGCTAATCTGGTAGATTACCTCGTTCTTTTGAAGTATAACTGACGCTCACTGCGCTATGCGTGACATTTCATCTCGGCTGTTGGCGTCTGCCCTGAAATGAGAGTTTGGGGGTGTCGAAGGGTTCGTGGGACGGGCTGTTGTGCTGAGAACAGAGCGTTGTTTACTGTTGCGGGTTAATTGAATAGCGTCTGTTGATAGGAGGGGATCGATGCGGCGGACTGGAAAGGGAGGTCTATGATGGAACATTTGAACCTGAATTGGCAGGATCGTTATTGCATCAAATGCAATTGTCCTTTAGAATCTCTCACTCACACACACCCCTGCCCTCTCTCTTCCACACATCCCTCCCTCCCTCTTCCTATTCCTTTTGTCGGACCTTCGAACTCCTAGTTGGTGGTTATCTGCTATGCGTTGAACGCAAGCTCGTACTGGCTGGTGCTCGCGATTCTCCAAGATACGTTCGATTGCTGAACGCACAATCTTTGCTCACACCCACTAAATCATTCTTTTCGCATGGAGGCTAATGTTGGTAACACTGTCCTACTCCGAGATCGGCTGGCTCAAGATAGCCCAACGAAGCGAAGTCGCGATGGCTGTAATCTGTTTTTAAATCCTCAAGTCCCGTACCTCCTAGCGACGCTTCATTTACTTTGCACATGCTACGACCTAATATCGCGCTGTTCAGAAAATCCTTACTAAAATCAATGAACCTTCGCAACTTGTTTTTAAAATTTAAATAGCATAGCTTAGCGCGACGAATAAGAGCACCCGTAGAAAAAACGCAGCAAATTATTACAACGGTTCATTTTTAGCACATGCACGATTGGGACCTATTCAATCCAACCTCGAAAAATATTAAGAATACAACACGAGTGTGTCAGCAACCAGTAAAACGACAACTCACCAAAATCAGAAGGATGACGGTATTTAGTCAAACTGACGGGTTGTTGCGGTGTGGCAGGAGGCAGAGAGAAGAAATAAGCGCAGGCCGGAGGGGAAACGATAACTTTCTCTATATTGCCCCACGAGTTGCATCTACTAGAATTTACCTCACTATATTAATTTATTATTCATTCTGAATAATAACCCTATGTTTTCGGTCACGAAAAATGTTTTACAACCCCCCCTCAAAATTTAATACTTTACGTTTCAAGACATTGAGATTTTAATTCTGCAATGTCCATTCGCCGTCCAGGCCGTTTTGTATCCTAAACGTTGTGAAACAAAAAGTGTTCTTTCGCACGCAAATCCCATTTTGTATCTAGTTGTGCCCGCCTGCTTGGCAATCCGATTGTACGAAGCTCTTGATTGTTATGGGCAGACAACGGTAAAAAAAAATTTTTATAACTCAATTTGGGCGGTTTTATCCCAAATACGTCGTGTTCGGGATCGTTTTCCAGGAAGGTCTTAGATACTAGATCGAATGGAACAATTTCTAGAGGTCTACGATGCGTCAGTAGTGGAATCACATTAAAAATAGTGAGCCAAAGTCTATTAATTGAAAGAACTCGCGAATAATAACTACAGCGAAAGTGATCGTTTCGTCGTTTGTACTCCCTCCCACCCGTCTCATGAAAACCACCCGCCAGCTCGTCTCGCCACAGCGTGCCAATTGCCTACGGGCTGCTGGAGTATTTTAGTTTTCGTCGTTCCGTTGTAGTCAGGTCATGTTACGTGTGGTTTACTGGTATCTTTCGATGCGCTATCGAATGGGATGGGTATTGGAGCTGTGAGACTCCGTCAATCTGTTCAAGAGAAACCATTGTGTACTAATTTGCTGGGTTTTTATGTGATTTCACTGTTGCCGATCTAGAAGTAGTCCTAAATTTCTGAGGCTGGTTCTATTTGACTCGTCGAAAAATACCTATTAAGCAGTGTTTGGTATCACACGACTCAAAAATGCGATAATACTGCCAAAATTCGGTTTTGACCATGAGTTTCGTCCTATCAGATATGCGGAACAGGCTGGCTCAGTTAGATACTGAACGAAGTATTTTTGCGAAAGAGCGTACATTTTAGAGCTCGTTAAAATATGTCCCACACGACGACGGATAGCGGACGGACATTGCAGGCTTGGAATCCTGATGTCGTGAAACGTAAAGTGGTAAAATTTGAAGGGAGTTTGTAAACAAAAATGTTCCTGACGAAAAATGAATAATAAACCAAAACGTGACACGAGCTGTTATCATTACGATGTGTAAATAAATCGATATTGGATCTCTTGCTCTCCCGCGCTCTTCTCATCCATCGTCTGCTAATCGAGTGCACCTTTCACATTGGCATACGAGAATTGTCACGACGGGCCTTGTCTTTTTCATCGAATTAAGATCAATATCTCCCTCACTATTAACTTCAGTGAACATAAATTAGTAGACAATGCTCACATACACTAAATACTTTTGTGACGGCGGTTTGGCTAATATAAACGTGTTCCAAAAACACCGAAATTAACCCTTTGTTGGTTGGTATAAACGAGGGAATTCATTGAATGGAGGAAGTTCGCTGAACCGTTCTGCTCCCTCGTTGTCCTAATTATTATAAATGAGGTTCGCGGGCTGCTCTTTTATCTTCGGCATTCCTTCAACCCCCACCCCCTCCGTCCATCTCTTTTCCGTGAATGATTGATGACTCGAGGGATGGCGTGATGAGAGTGGGGTGGGGTGGGGTTGGTAGGGATAAAAGTGAAAAATGATGCTTTCATTTATTACTCCTCGTCACTGTATTCAAAAGCGGTCGAAAAACGCACGAGCTGGAGTACCCGGAGGAACAGCGGCTTCAATTTGTTGGAGACAGTATGTTGGGAATGGAAATTTACTGTTACATTCAGAATATACGTTTCTTTCCTAGGTATCTGAAAAAGATTATCCGGCTTCATGGTGCTAGTATCATTAGTTAGAATATTATATTAAGGAGGATTAAACCAGTTCTATGTGAATCGGTAATGTTCAAGCACTTTCCACCGAGTATCACATGGCAGACTAGGTTCGTTCGTCTTTATATGCCCAGCAGTTTCATTCGCCAAAATTTCTTAAATCCAAAACCATTTTCATTTTAGTACAAAAAAGTACCCTTTTTCAACCATCGTCTGCCGGTACTTTACGGATGGCAGTCGTGAATTTTTTATATCCACGTGGTTTGTAGGATCTCTCAGACAATTTTCAGCTCTCCAGAAGTACTTGCAATTTTCACGAATTTTGAAAATTTGAAGTGGTCGCCACTGCTGGTTGTGCGCTGGAAGACGTGCAGTTATGAGCTCAACAGAGTGAACTCTTTCGCTTTATGTGCTTGAAAATTGTCCACCTTTTACAACGTCTTTTTCGAACTGGCTCCAGGTTTGCTATTTCCACTCAAACTCATTCTGAGCGCTCTATAAATGGAAATCTCTCACGAATTAACTGATGCGCCGAATTATTTTCAACATCCGATAACATCTTACGAGAAAAGTGTGTCGGACCATACGACGAGCCATTTCTTACGGACAAGTTAGCATTATTCAGCAAGCTCCACCTTCTTCTGATTGAACTGGTCCACCCAGTAGCAGCAGCGGGCCTCGTGGTTATGGAGGTGCTCGCTCGAAAGCAACAGATCGACCTCCTGCGACTGTAAGTTCTCGAGAAGATCCTGTGCCATTGTCTCGGGGTGAAGCTTGCCCTGGAGGATGTGAACCATTATTGGCCTCGGCGTATACTTCCCCAGAGCCTCCCGAAACACTTACCAGGAAGATTCTCTACCTCATCCTCTGTAACCTCCCAGGTCAGATGAGTCCTGTCTTCTTCTTGTGACCTTGTTCCTCGCAACAGTGGCAGAGAAGAGTGTGGTCAGCTCCCTTGCATAGTCTAGGCATCAGAAGTAAACCTTGCTGGGTGCATTCTGACAGACCAACTAAATCAGAACATTGCGCTTAGCCGAAATCCTTCTTCACCAGCCTCCTCTGGGCTGATTTCAGTCTGCACATGCTACAGGTCTTTAAGCGAATGTGGGCGCTAGCTTCGTAATGGCCCATTTTCGGCGAGGGCTGCCATTTTCACCCACCCACCTGGTTCGTACTCATCTGGCTGATTTCCATTTGCCAGAATCCTTCTTTTTTTAATTCTTTTTAGATCGAGGAGAGCCAGGGACTTGCTTGCTGGAATGAGCAGTTAAGGGACAGCTACATGCTTGATAAACTAGTGAAGATCACTGTTGGGTGCACGAGAGGGGGAGCTGAGGATCGCAATAAAACTGAAACTCGGTGAGCGTGAGGAGGACTGTATTATACGTGCGTGCGGAATTGAGTTGAATTAAAGTTGAGGTGAGATGGAGTAGAAATGGGCGACATAAGGGCAGTACTCGGAACGCGTGAACTGGCGCGGGCAACCGTATGAGACAGTGAGAAGTTACTGGGGTGGTGGTTGGAAGCAGAATGATTTTGTAAGAGCTCTGTCGTTGATAGGAAAATGAAATTGGAAGAAAGAAATAAAGAAAGAGGAAAATCAGGAAAATGGGCTGGGGGACCTGCAGCTGAGGGATTCCCGCAGGTGAGGGGCAGGTATTGAAATAGTTGGAGACAATTAGGCGGTCGGAGGCGCACTCTGACGCTTTGCGTCGAACAATCACCTTACGATATGGATCCGAGTTTTCTCGACTGGTACCTTTCAAAGGGCACATTGACAATTATTGCGATGCTACGAGTTATTGTGTGGATGTTGTCCCAGTTACAAACGAAAGTTTTTACGTTATGGGCCTGATTTGAGAGCAACGCTCCGGGGGTAGGTGTTTCAAACCCGCAGATCGAGCACAGGAAGTGCTGCAAAGGGAAGAGCCTTTGGTCTGGTTATCACGTAGTACTAAAATTGAGAACTACGTCAAATTCTCTGTTTAGGTGTATGATCCAGCAGCTTCTGGGCTTACTTTTCCGTTTTATTTCACTGATACGTTGCTACTGACGTATATGATGTTCCTCCTTGTCATTTGCTCTGTAGCAACGTGCCTTTCTGAAAAGGTCTGCCCGTGTCGTAATCGTCTGACCGTCCTACAAGAGGGCACATTCTTGAGTAGTTTTCTATTCGTTCACGATAGTCAGTTCTACAATGTTAAGTGTGGAAGATATTCTAGTTAGGTAGGTTATTGACAATGCCCTGAATGATACCCTGGATTAAACTCCCTCCACCTTCCCCCCTTTGCCCTAGTTATGCATGTTGAAGATCCGCTCAGAGGTCGTCAGTCTAAGACGGTAAGGGACCAGTTAGAACCAACACGGGGAATCCAATTCGAAGAAACGATGAGCTAGAGTCCGTTCAAGCAAATGCCAATGAAAGTGTGTACATTTGTGAGGCGTTTACTGGTGCGTTGTGGGGCTTCCTAAGCAGTAAGGGCTACTAGCCCAGCTCGAGTGCCCGGGTAATAGCTGCAGAGTATTCAGCGCCAGTCAGAGATGATTTGGAAATTAGGAGGAAGAGCAGGGCGCAATGCATGTCAATCGGAAGTATCTGCTACACTGCACATGCTCAGCAACTGCAGCAGTAAATATGCTCGGAGAGAGGTCTTCCACAAGCTTCAACACACCTGCCTGCCTTCTCTACTTCTCTGGTCATTCTGATTAGGCGTGGAACTCTCGAAGGAGAATGCGATGTTGTTGTGGCCGGTCGAGGGGGTCACCGTTTCCGAGGTGCGAGGTTTACTCGTAAACAATCCAGCTGTTTTGTATTTATTCAACGCCTAATGAATGAGGAACAGCGAGGTGGTTCACACGTCGTGTCTTTTCGGAAGCTCGCGTGAATAGGGTCGCGTTGGACCGACGGGAAACCCCTTGTGACAGATGACTGAGCTGACGGGATCGATGGCCGCCAGGTGCTCGTGGGAACATTGAATATGAATCACCCTCGTTGGTTTCTTTTTCAGATGCTTGATTCATTCAAATGAGGCGATCGTTTTCTCGAGAGCGAAAATAGGTGCCGCTTCGTCTGAGATGACTCGAGCTGTAGAGAGCATTAATCGACTAGTTTCGAAAGTGAGTCACGAGAGTCTGAAGTTCAGCGCTGTTTTGACTGGAGGTCCTTGAACTTGAAGCTCCAAGGAGCAACTTAGTTCTCTAGTTATAATTAAGTCGACGGAACGTGTCACATTCCATTCTTCAACACTGGCGTGGCCCAGGAGTCATCTGGGGCGTGGTGCAAAATAAAGCCGTCGTAAAGCGTCGAAATCGTTTTAAATGGGGCGAACTGGCCTGGTTCCAGATGACCGCACCTTGACCATCAGACGCCCGCAATCCTGTGGGTGAGTAATATAGTCGATGGTCCAGGCGTTCCTTCTAGATTAGTTGCCGATACCCTTGAACACCAGAAACCATATTCAGGTTGAGTTCGCCATTGAACTTGCATATTCGCTACGTGTTGAGGGTTCCACAATCTGAAATCCACAGTGTTTGGCAGGCCGAATTAGCCTGGACTTTGATCTCCCAAATGTCTGCGCTTGCCCTCACGGGATTCTCCTCCCCAAAAACCTTACTATCTCAACCCTGTTGTTTCTACCTGTGGAAGTTCCTCACCACAGTTATTTCCAATTGACAATGGATTTCCCCCTGTCCTGGGCTTTTACATTTATCTTTCCCCACCCTTCAATTTTAGATTTCTCTTCTCAACAGACAGCTCCTTTCAAGTCTGTCATCATTGAGCTCTCGCGACATAGTCGTCTCCCAGTTATTCCAACAATTCGTCTAACAACTCTCTCTCTCTCTCTCTCTCTCTCTCTCTCTCTCTCTCTCTCTCTCTCTCTCTCTCTCTCTCTCTCTCTCTCTGTCCCTCTCCCCACAAATCTCACAACCAGTTTCACATGTATCGAAAGTCCCTCGTGCGCGTTTTTATTCTGTCAATTGGACTACAGTCCTCATGCTCACCACGTTAATTTATTTCTCTGTTTCAAACTCCCCCATTTGTGTACCCAACACATAGCTAACATAGAACTCCCTCGGGCTCGCAGCCCTAGTCCGTAGAAGTGGCGTCAGCCAACCCATAGGTCCCCCTCAAGCCTCACTTTCTAGGAGACCAATTTACTTGAGTCACAAAAGCTATTGAAAGTTGCACACCTTGCATAAGTCAATCGATAATCATTCGACGTAGTTCAAAATTTCATTGCTTCGCGCTTCTCAATCGTTGTTTTTCTGTTCGAATGATTTATCGCGCTCAGGCATTCTACACCTCACCATTAGACCAACGCTATGGGTACGGTTTCTCATGCAGCTGACTGTAAATGGCCGAGGAACCCAATGGGGAAATGAGCCAGGCTAATATTAGCCTACCGGTTCATTGGTCCTCGGGGAGCGCGCGCCTCTACACTTAGGTGGTCTTTGGCCACGAGCCGAGGCGCAGCGTGGCAAATGCGCAGGCTAGGACTAGTGGGGTGTCATCCCCCTAGTGCTTGATTCCCTTGGGCACCATGGCTCTAGGCCCCTTCGCCGGTTCGCCCACGTTTGGGCGAACAGGCGGAATCGGCGGACATCCGCCCTGCTCAAGAGGAGCTGTGGTGCCACTTCCACTGCAGGAAGCCTCGCGCGTCGCTGTACATGTGGCAGGCAAAGATAACGTGCGATGCACTCTCTGCAGCCCCTCCACAGGGGCAGTCGCTGAACGTGCGGCGCCCGAAGAAGTGCAGCCGCTCGTTGAAGGCTCCATGGCCCGAGAGCAGCTGCACCTCCGCGAAAGTTGGTCGCCACAGGCCCAGCCGTAGTCTCCCCTCAACTGAGGGAAGAATGCTGTGGAGGTGCCGCGCTGTCCCACCTCGCCTGCCACCTACTGATGAGGGCCTCCCGCTCGAGTGATGGGAGGAGGGCCTGGAGAGGTCCATGGTATTCTCGCAGGCAGTCTCGTCTGATGTAGGAGCGCAGTATCGCTGTATCAAGAACCAGGTCCAGGGGGGGCACGCCAGCTAGAATCTGCAGGGCCAGGTGGGATGTGGTGCGGTACGCCGGCAGGACAGCCAGGAGTATGTCCCGCTGGACCGTGAGTGCCAGCTGCCGGCCGAGGAACCAGTCACAAGGTGTACAGCGTTATGTATGGTACCTAAAACCAGGTGCAGGATGTAAAGCAAGACAACCCAGGGCATTCAGCAGTCTCTACCAGTGTATGCCACATGAAATGGAGGACCTACGATGAATGAAGCACAAGTAGATGGGGGGTGGCTCTCTGGCAGTCCACCCAACTAATCATACAACCTGATCTGCACGATGTAGATGAGAGGGGGGGGGGTCTAGCAGTCTACTCAGGTCCTACTAAGTCTTCTTATGGCATTCCTGCTGTTTTCTCATCTTGAACACAACCTTCAGTGCTCATGAGAAGGTCGATGAGGAGTTCGTTAGGATTGACGCCTGACAACCGTCACAAACCCCCCTCCTCGTGCTTGTACAATGCTGTGTACGGTAACTTGCCTCGCGAATAACAAGTCTCTCTACTCCCATAAGTTCGTTGCTGTATGCGCTCAACTCTGGGATCTTATGTGCTGCTTCGGTCAAGTTTGGTTCCTTTCATGACGGTTTCCATACGCTTTCAGTCTCACTGAGCACCGACACAAGCCGCAGTTTTACCCTCACAAGGCCGAAGTGCTCTGATATGTGTGCATGGTTGCTATATTTCTCTCGTTAGTTTCAGTGCACATCTAGAGTTGTGATTTCGAAGCGGATTACCAATTGGTTCTTTACGTCTTTTCCGAATCGTCCGATAGACCAAAACCGTGTTTCATCTACAGCCTGCTAAGATCGACAGTCCTGTCAAAAACTGGAATTCAGTTCAAAGGCCATTGAGTCCGCGAGATGGGAATATTTGAATTTTCCCGAATCCCGCGACGCCCTCGCATAATTTGTTTCATAACCCCCCCCTCCTCCTCCTCCATCCACCGCTAACGTGGTCGATGAGGTTTGCCCGCATTGCCGGCGTTTCTAAGACCGCTCAAGCGAATTTAGGCCTCCTCCATCGATTTGGCTGAGCCTGCTGAGCTCGATAGGGCTAAATGAGACGAGGTTTGAAGACTTCTCGGGACAGTAAAGCGATCTCATTTGAATAGATTCTCCCGAAGATCGTTGTAACCCTAGCAACCTCCATAGTATCACTAACAACTCGCTGAACTACGATATTTACATTTTGGGAACGGAGTTTCAAACGCCCGTTGAAGTTTCAATTATTAATGCTGCATCTCACGCTCAAACGAAGAACACGCTGTTCAACACTTGACTATAACACGTTTAGAAGTTCTTGAGGATCGATTCAAGACAAGAAAACCTTTGTTTACATGGCTGTTTACACATCGAGAGTACAACCTCCTCTTACTTCTATGACGTAAAACAACACTAGTCTTACCTCTGCTATCATTCCTCTAGAGTAGTGGTTCTCAACCTTTTATGAGGTATCGCCCCTTAGTGGAACGCGACTCACCCCTGTCGCCCCCCTTCTCTTAGTACGGTATACCCTTATTTAAATGTAAGAAACGTGTTGTTGTAAAAATAATATACTGAATTATTATGTTAAATGATTTATTATTATATACAATTATTATTATTTCAATTAATTAATTCACCGTTTTAATGGCTCCCTTGTGCTTGGTGGACTGCAGTCAAAGCCTGAATATCCGGCTGTATGTTGGTCAGGTGAAGGCGCAGGTCTCCTTTGGTGCAAACATCCAATTTGTTCCTTTGTTTGGTGAGGAGCTGGACGACAGAGCTGAATCCTTTTTCCACTAAATATGTGGATGGAAATGAGATTAGAAGGGATTCAACCATTTCCCACAGTTTGGGATAAGATTCCATGAGTTTTACCCAGGCTAACTCGTAACCATGCTGCTTAAAAATCATCTTTGCCTCACAGTCATATTTCAGGTCCAAAAACTCTGTCTGCAAAATATGTTCAAGGGTGTCCACCGCGTTAAACGAAAATGGATCAAAAACCCAATCTGGAATTTTAAGATTGGCAATGTCTTCAAATCTTGATTCCATGTCACATTTTAGCTTGTCAAGGTGGTCTGTGAAAGTGAAGATTTGGTCATCTTCAAGATGGAGGGATTCTGCGCATTTTTGTAGGGATGGAAACTGACACAGTTCGCCACGACCTATATTACCTTTGAAAATGGCAAACTTGGCAATGAACGAACTGATAATGCCTTTTGCTTTGATAAGATTCATCTTATTTCCTTGCAGCTTCATGTTGACCTCATTGAGTTTTTCGAAAATATCAGTCAGATATGCAATCTCGAATTTGCGAAGTCTCAACGCTTGACTCAATGTAATCGCAATGTAGTCACTGGCGTAGCCTACTAAAGAAATAGAAGACGTATGACCAACTGGGGTGAGTGTTGTGATTGACACAAAGACTAGACGTGTATGCACTAACAACAACACGCCCGCAATACTTAACCTGTGAGGTCAAAGATTCAAGTTCTCTCCAAGCGCTCGGGTACGGACGCGGCAACTGTCGTAAGTATAAGCTGTGAGTCGCCAGCTGTTTTCAACTACTTCGCGCCAATTCCCTTACCGGCGCGCAACTCAATCTTGCACACTTGCATATTTTATACAGATCATATTTTTTTGCCCATAATTTTCTTAAAAACGAGTGAATTTGTTTTTAAAACGCTACCGTGTTTTTGCGACACTTAAGATTCTACTCTACAGAAGAGTTAGTTTATTTTTTCTGCCTTTTCATACTGATCGCCCCCCTGTCGCCCCCCACAAATTTATCGCCCACCGGGTCTAGAGGATTCATTTCAGGCTCACGATAACGCATCCTTTTAGGCCGACATTTCGTTAGAATTATTCAACTCGGGATCAGGTCTTCGATTGCTGGACCTAGTAAAAGTGTTTTCATCCCAAAATATTTTAATGTTTGTGTCTTCAAGACAGAGGCAGCGTGGTCAGCAGTGGTAGCTCTAAGACTGCCACTCTCGCTTATCAAAGGCATGATCCTTTATATATGTTGTTTTCTGAGAGCACTTTATTAACGCTAAGGGGAGATCCCAAAAGAAAAACCTTTCCTTTGTGCTACATTAACAGGTTTATTAAACCAGGCAAAAGAAAGAAAACGAGCGGTGCGTAGCAACACACAACTTTCCGCCACCCCTTTAAGTTCGAACACCACCTACATATGCGGGCGCTATATCTACGTTCAACGCGTTTCCACAGAAACATTTATAGAGAACAAAATGTAGCGACTAGTTAGCTGAGAGCACTCCGTAAGTTTGATGGAAATCGTTGGAGCCGTTTTTGAGAAAATTGGAATACCGATAAATTAATATTCGACAAATCTCCTTTTCTGAGTTAATTTGGCTTATATCTTTATCAACATATATATAAAGAAATAGTTATAGAGAACGAAATGCGAGTATGGGTGGCTGAAAGACACTGTGTAGGATTTATCACATCTGGTGAAGCAGTTACCCCGGAATTTACGGAAATGTTCGAAAAAACGTTATTTTCGACACATTTTGGTTTTTTATCTCTGTTCAATGGACTGTCAGAGGAACATTTATTGATAATAATATGTAGGTATTAACTATTTGAAAAACATCTTGAAAGTTTGGTGATAGTCGTTGAAGCCGTTTTGCCAAAAAGCGTAAAAAACCTATTTTTGCTTCTTAGCCCTATATCTCCGTTCACCGTATTTTCATGGAGATATGTGTGGAGTGTAAAAGTTAGGTATTGATCAGTAGGAGATAATTTGAAAGTTTAATCAAAATCGTTAAAGAAAAATACGAAAAACCCTAGTTCTTGGTACATTTTCGACCTCCACCGCTCCCCTTCCCATCGGCCGAAATCGTCCATAACCTCATTTTGGTGTCTTCAAAAAATAACAAACAAAACAAAAAAGAACCAGCTCAATCGGATCAGCCGTTCTCCCGCAAATCGAACTACAGACACACATACGCGGACCACGCGCCGAAATTAGGTTTTTTAGACTCAGTAGGCCTCAAAACGTAAAGATCTGAAGAAAACACAAATTTTTTTCTGACGCGATTACTATACTTTCCTTTCCCTTAGGGGTAGCGGAAAGTAATAAAAGGAATTGCTCCTTCGTGAAAATGTATATTATGAATATAAAATAAAACGTTCTAACGAAACCCAAATGGAGATGATGTATCCTTGAAGATCTTGATACGATGTTGACAGAAACGACGAACGGTGTGGGGATTAAAAAAAGTTGAATTCTTCCTGCCGCGATGCGGCGTCAGGGGTATGGATGCATGAAACACAACGCTACAGTAAAAGATGGAAAAAGTAAGTTAGTGAGTGGGATACTGATGACCCAAGAAAACGAACGACGAGGCGTAAACGAGAGCTATAGATGATATTTAAAATTAAAAAAACCCCTGCAAATTATTACACAACGGTTTATTATTCGGATAATCAGCTTGACCTAGCATTAATTGCTCCAAGACCCATCCCGTTCGATTCAGCATCGAAAAATATCAAAACGAAACCCAAAAAAAGGTCGAAAAGAACTGAATCGTAATATTAAAATAAACAAAAAAAACACGAAAGTATCTATAAAAAACTGAATTCTATTATGAAAACACGCACGCTAAATATTAATATCAAAATGTAACCAAAAATCTACGAAAAAAAACAAAATGAGAATGAAACGAAAGAATCTAAAAAAATTGAATCGTATCAAAACCAAAAAAATGAAACGAACGAACTATTAAATAAATAAACCAAAAATGAATGAATAATGAAAAGTTTAATCGAAGATAACAGATATTTTGCTAACAGAAATAGTTGAGGAGGAGCGAAACAGTCATTCGTGGAGGTGAAGATGAGAACAAGGCAATCAGACGATAAAGGGACAAATCGTAGAGCGGGCGGGCGGGCGTACGTTGCGTTGAGAGGCGAGGGGGCGGCATTGCCAGTTGAGCAAGCGAGCGATTTCGTTGTGATGGGCGGGAGGGGTGGGAGTTCAAACGACTTCCGTTGTGTTCCCGCGTTGTACTGCGTTTCGTTAATTTTTTTAACCGTTTCTTGCCCATAACAACAATGGGCTTCGTCCGATCGGATTGCCGAGATGGCGGGCACAACTAGATACCAAATTGGATTTTTGTGCGAAAGAACGAATTTTGTGGACCACGTTAAAGGCACAAAACGGCCCGGTCGGCGGACGGACATTGCAAATTTGGAATCTCCATGTCTTGAAA
The DNA here is from genome assembly GCA_020466155.1 of Pachypeltis micranthus. Classification (NCBI taxonomy): domain Eukaryota; kingdom Metazoa; phylum Arthropoda; class Insecta; order Hemiptera; family Miridae; genus Pachypeltis; species Pachypeltis micranthus. The sequence goes on along the minus strand of CM035778.1, from coordinate 27,403,936 downwards.
CGTAAAGTATCAAATTTTGAGGGGGGGGGGGTGTAAAAAGTTTTTCGTGACCGAAAACATAGGGTTATTATTCAGAATGAATAATAAACCAATACTGACGGAGATGCGAAGACGGAAGTAATCCTCCCCCTTACTTTTCCTAGTTCACCTGCTCACTTTGGTCTTGGCAAGTCGCGGTTTTGTCTTGGATTTGTTGTTTGTTGTGAGCGAGCGAAGGCGGCAGTTGAGACGAACAAACGAAACAAAGAAATAAATTAAGTAATCTTCCAATTAAGAACACACTTATAGAAGAAGATACTGAGTTACCACCATGCATCTCGAATTGGTGTGACTAGTGCAGTACTGGGTTCCAACTTTGTAGCAAGATCTCAGAATGGGGGAGATTAGGCATCCGAAGTGCGATATTTAAATCCCCCCCAGTGTTGACGTTAACGTGCAGGAAACTGTACATGCCGGTGTGGTCTGCAGAACTGGCGAAGGGTTTGGGATATCTACGTGGTGTGTAGTCTGGTTGAGCATAACGCTGGTTTGAGTCTATCCACTGAAATAGTCTATTCGCCTCGAGCAGTCCACAGCCAGTAAACGTTATCAGTTCGAGAGCGCGATAAGGGCTATCATAGGTAGGTTGAAGAGGTCGACGAACCTGGTTGTGATGCCGAATCTGTCATTTTAGGCAGTTTTAGAAGAAAGGGAACACGAAAATAGAATCGCCGTCGACGGAAAAACGCGTAAGATATGCGAAATGTAAAAGCGACTCGCGGAATGATCGCCGAGAGAAGGTGAAAACGCGCGGTACGTACAATAGGTAGGTAAATACACCAAAACTAAGATCACGTCGGGGCTGCCACTATGGTTGCCTCACGGTGAACCGATTTAAATGATCAACTACGACTCTTGAGACACTTGTAAATGAACAATTATTAATTGGTAAATTGTAAGAGTGGATACAGAGAACCAGGAAAAAATGACGAGCTAGAAAAAGGAAAGAAGAGTAGTTACCTTTATGGCACTTCTGGGTTGATGACACCAGACCCCCCCCCCCACCAGCTGATGTATGACGTCACCCCCTCCCCTCCTGTCAGCTGATCTGACGTAAGACCCCCCATGACATTAGCAGCTGATGTGACATCACCCCCCATCCCATCAACTACAGCTAACTTGATGAACACCCCCGGTCCACATCAGTGTAACTTCTGAGAGGATCCCCCCACGTGATGTCACGACCCCCACTACTATGAATCATGTGACATCATGCCCCTCCCTCCCCTACACAATTGGCGCAAATTCTGAGTGGATCTACGTCATACCCCAACCACACAGGGGGATTCATAGTGGTGGGGGACGTGACGTGGGTTATGACGTAGATCCACTCAGAAGTTGCGCCAACTGTGTGGGGGGCATGACGTGACACAGAGGGATTCATAGTGGTGGGGGACGTGACGTGGGGTATGACGTAGATCCACTCAGAAGTTGCACCAACTGTGTGGGGGGGCATGACGTGACACAGGGGGATTCATAGTAGTGGGGGACGTGACGTCACATGGGGGGGGGGGATCCTCTCAGAAGTTACACTGATGCGGATGGGGGGGGGGTCTTCGTCAAGTCAGCTGTTGTTGAGGGGAGGGGAGGGGTGACGTCACATCAGCTGGTGGGGTGGGGGAGGGGGGTCTGACGTCTTCAACCCAGAAGTGCCACAAAGGTAACTACTAAGAAGGAAAGAGACTATCCATTAGTCACCTGACAACCAAGGGATTTTCAGCCATGGATCAACAACAAATCGATGCATTGCCCGCTTTAATTTACAAAATAAAATGAATTCTTGAGACATATTGAAAGTACAGCGTGGTCTGGGATTTTAAATATTAAACAGTGACTACAGGGAATGGAGGGCGAAGAGGAAATTCAATTAATGAACAGATATGTACCATTTGTGCAAACTGGACACCTCAAATGCCCCGATTCGCTCGAAACTGTCTTTTCTTCCTTGGGACTGGCCACGGCTTTAGCTTTCTTGGGTTTCCATTCGGGACCGCCAGCGAGTTTGAACGAACCCGACGCACTGGTACCTTTCGTCTGCACCAACTTCCCAGATGCGGACTTGATGAAGTGTGCGAGCTTCTCGGCGTCGACTTGGTAGGTTGCGCTGATGTACTTTATGATGGCTTGGAGAGATGAGCTCTGTTGTCGCAGATGTGATGGCTTGGCCTTGGGTTTAGCAGAGCTTTCTTCCTCGGCGATTTGGCCTGGTTACTACGTGAGTGTCATCTTCCCCTGAATTCTCGCTGCCATTTAGGGACTGGCTTATCCGTGGGGGTGGACAGTCGATAGACACGAACAGTCCGAAAGTGGACCTTTTTTTTGTGAGTTCTCCAGCGCTGTTGGTGAAAGTTAAAGTATGGGCGTAGATCAGCACGTCGAGGCTGTGCCAAGGCATGCTTGTCAGACGGTACCCTCAGATTGAATAGGAGTTTATCACCTTCGCTGCTGGCATTTCTGGGTGGTGGGAAGTTGATCCAAAGCAGAAGAGGCACGAAGCAAGGAGACATGAAGGTAAAAGCCTGTCAGAAAGGTATAGCAGAAATGAAGGGAATGGGGGAGCTTGAAACTGTGAAATTAATGAACGTGGTGAGCGGGAGTGAGGACTGGATTACACCTGACAGAATAGCGATATCCTGTTGAGTATGAGTATATAAACGTGCGAAAGGGGCTCTCAATGCGTGCGACACTGGTTGTGAGATACTATGTGGAGGGAGAGGGACAGAGAGAAAGAGATAGAGTTTAGTTGGGAATAGCGCAAGCTGAGAGACGTATTGTTGGGAGTACTGGGAGAGGACTGTATCGCGAGAGCTGAAGGATGTCTGACTTGGAAGGAGCTGTCTGTTGAGAAGAGGAATCTAAAATTTAGAAGTGGGGAAAGATAGATGGAAAAATCCGGAACAGGAAATCCGTTGTCAATTTCGAAATAACTGAAGAAGTGGACTTTCCATTGGTGACAAAAGGGCTTGAGGATGAAGGTGTTTGGGGAAACAATGACTTTCTATCAGGGCAGACATTTTGGAAGTCATAGGCCCAGCCAATACCGCCTGCCGAACAATATCATTCCAAATTTCCTGCCCAACATGATGTTGATGTGATAAACAGTCTCTAGGCGGTTGTGCAAGGAAAAGCTCACTCTGAAGTGTGCACGGTCTCTCTTAAGCACATTCCTTTCAAACAAACGGATTCTAGATGGATGCCGGTTAGAATCAAATGAATTCAAAGCCTTCAAACATGGGCTATTCCTTCTGGACCTCTTTCCCTCATTGAGGACTCGTATCGCATTCCTCCTTTGCAACCTGAGTGACGAAAATCGGAGGGGACCCTCAGAAGTCGTTACGTCGTCACGACGCTGCAACTTCTTCACGGCAGATCAGCCGAATTAGACATACTTTCTCGAAGGTATGAACCAGTAGAACGAACCAGTCGGTCCGGGGCGAACGGGAGGTGAACTCATTACATTTGATCTGTTTCTCGTGGAATATGATGGAAGCGAAGATTGCCCGCCTACGAGTAAGATGCCACTTTTTCAGAGCGATTGAATGTTTCTTCGTTGTGGGGACGCTGTCTTGCATGAGCGTTTTTATTGTGTTAGCCGTAAGCGCTTCGTTTAGTTCTGAGTTATAACTGCTGCTCACAGAATAGCGTGCTCAGTGCCGTTGAGAAATCTGAGAGTCGTACGTAGAGACTTAATTGTCCTTTTAGATGCTCGAGGAAGTTCAAAATGTTACGGATGGGTTTATGTATCAATTTCTCTGAAGAACCTGGTAACATTCTCGTTGAAATGTTCGGTAATTTATTGAGCTTCCCTCGCCATTTTTCCACAAATGAAAATGTTATGTCGTGCCATTTAGCGCTGTCCTTACCAACTGACTGTCCCACAAGTGGGATATGCACCGCGGCCAGACGACCTATTGTGCCAGGGCTGTCCTACTACTCCAACACACAACAAATTTAGTGTTTTCATAATTGAAGGGCACTGGGGAAGAATGACCTAAGTCCCGTCAGACGGAATTTGAGGAAAATCAAATTCAAAGTTTCCCAACTAAAACAATACTTCAGACTCATAAAAAAAATACGCAAAAATCAGCATTTGATCAGAAATATGTTTATAAAAACTCGTATCAAGCAAAATAAGTTTTTGATAAGATTTTCCCCGATCATTATATGAAATATTTTCAAATTTTGAAAGTATTCTCAGGAATATACGGACTGATGTCACTTTTCCCCGGCATTAGGCGTCAATCGGTGGATTATCAACGTATTCGTCCTCACTTTCTTCTGGTTGGTTGATGTATGTCAAACGTCGGTAGAAGTCCTTAGCTTCTGGTTTTACAAGGAATGATGTAAGCGCTTGTAAATCGTCCCACTTTGCTTTCTTGATAGGTATCTGGCCTGTGTACAATTTGGTTAACATCACCGTGCTGTTTAACGTCCTCCTTCTAGGTGTGGTTTTTGTGGATTTTTTCGCAAATAGCGGAGATTGTTGGTACATACCTGTGAATGATGCCTTGTGCAGAACCTTACTGGAATTTTCATTTTCGAATTTCAGTATTCTGACCGGCCGGGTAGGGGTGGGGCATTTTGCAGCGTATAGTGGATTAAGAAAGGCTGTCCCATTTTGGAATTCAAAATTTTTTCCACAGTTGATTACTTGGAATGTGTTCGGTTTTATACGACAGCTGTTGAATTCTTCTCTCCAGTCATCTGGCGTCTCTGTGTACGTTTTTAATAAGACTCATGTTCCGATCGCATTCAAGGTAGGAATGGCCACGTATCGGAAATATAACTTTCACTATTTCGAATCGTTTCTCTTGCACAACCATATAGTGTAAAAATCGTATAACAGTGAAGTTCTTGTTTTGCCCAGAACATGAGTCAAAAAAAATTGCCAGCTCCCTAACCTCCATTGGCAAAATGTGGCAAAAGAAGTGGTGCATCATTGAACAAACGTCGTCAGCTCCTTTTCAAGCAATAGATTCGTCGTAGGTGTAGAATACGGCTCAATATATAAGGACTGAAGCCGTTTTTCCCATGGCGCGCACGGACTCATGTCGTTTTTCCCTAGCAGGGCGGATGTTCTTACGCTCATTTCTATGGACTCAAGTCACCCTTGTCATTTTTCTATTCAGTCATATTATAGTACTTCCAAAATGCTACTCGATGGCACCTCAAACTCGTTTTGACGAAAAAGTGGACTGAAGTCGTTTTTCCCCAGTGCCCTTCAACTATGATAACTACAGTTAGTTTTGAGCGGATTTCGCTCATAGCCGTATTTTGGCATCCCATGGTTATCTGCAGGCTAGGTATCAAGTTTGAACTGATTTGGTTCAGCAGTTTTTGCTCAATCAGACCATTTTTCCAAATCTGAAGAGACGTATCTTTCCTTTCTACTTCGTAGAGCCAAAGAAAGTAGAAAAGTGTAGATTATGATCAGGCGAGCAGGTGGTACAATTCTGTTAAAAATATCTGGTGCGTTGCAACACACAACTTTCCTTAGCTCTACGCAATTCACTTTTTACAGGGCTTTGTCCACTTAATCAATTCATTTATCACTCAATTCATTTGACCTTGGTCAAACAACACGTCACAGCAGCAGGAAGCGGTAGCGCCAGTTCTGGAATTTATTGTGCTGCTCGTACTCATTCCAGGGCCATTATTGAGCAATTGGTACACAGATAATTAATGAGGCTGTAAACACTAATTTTTTGAAGAAGGATAGTAATTACTTTTGCAGAGTTATTGGGTAAAAACTTTTAGAACTGGTATTAAGCGAAACGGCAGTAGTTAAAACTCAGGAATTTCTGCAGTGAGCCCCATGTATCTCATGAGCGTTTTTCAATACTCACCCTATAGGTATTGGATTGGACTACAATATCAATTTTTTTAAACATTCTAGTAAATCATTTTAGCGGAGTTTATAAGGAAAAAACCGCGCTAAAAACGCTTTTCGTCGAATATTTTGATAATTTATTGTGCTGCTCTCCTCATTTTCCCACGAATGGGAGTTTTATGATTTAAAACCTCGCCTTTTTGAGAGCTATCAAAATAAAAAATTTAATCGAAATCGTTCGAGCCGTTTTTGAGAAAAGAAATTAGGTGTTTTGATCACTATGATAGCTATAGTTAACTTTCGGTGGATTTTGCTCATACCCTTATTTTGGCGTCTCATGGTAACCTGCGGACTAGATATCAAGTTTGAGGTGATTTGGTTCGTTCCTTTTCTCTAAAAACCACTCTAAAATCGATTACTTCGAAAGTTTTGGTAATTTATTGTGCTGCTCTCGTCATTTTCCCATAGATGGGAATTTTATGGTATAGTTGCCACATTGAGAGCTATCAATATAAACAATTTAATCAAAATCATTAGAGCCGTTTTTGAGAAACAAAATTGGTGATGTGATCACTATGATAACTATAGTTAAATCGGTGGATTTTGTTCAAACCCTTATTTTGGCGTCCCATGGTAACCTGCGGGCGAGATATGAAGTTTGAGCTGATTTGGTACGGAGGTTTTCTCTAAAAATCGTTCACAGACACACAGACCATTTTCCCAAATAGTGTTTTTCGGACTCAGGAGGGTCTGAAACGTAAAGATCCGAAGAGAACTCAAAATTCTTTTTCAGCCGATTACAAAACTTTCCTTTCTACTTCGTAGAGCCAAGGAAAGTAAAAAATTATTAACTTCAAAAAAGTCATAACAAGCATCAAATTAAGCTCCGCGCTCTTCATCCTCTGCTTCCTCCACAAATACAATTGCTCCTGCAACGCGAGCGTAGTCCATTGAGGGACGTTGCTGAGTCGCTAGTGGTGCATGTGGGCACAATGTGGAAGTCAAGTCTCGTGCACGGCCGCAATTCTACATTCCCCACTCCTCAGCCTCTTCATACACCCGCAATCAAGAAGCTCTTTAGAAACAACTCGAGCGGCTCTCAGACAAATTGCTCGGTTCTTCCAGAAGAGAAAAATGGTCGTTTAAAGAGAAAGAAGAGCGGGGAACGGGGGCGGGGGAAACACAAAACTTTTCGGCCTCTTAAACTTCGCCCGAGTTTTCGGGGGGGCATAAATTGAGCGGCCTAAGTTGAGTTCGAGTGCTCGTCGGGGGTTTCCGTTTTCCCGGTCGTGGAAACCCCCTTCGGAAAAACTACGGGTTTTCACAAAGCGATTCATCAGTCGACTGTGGAAAAGCTCCCTCGAGGGCTTTTTGCACAAACTCCGGGAAATAAAGTTCATTCGAGTTTCATTCTGGAGCTAATTGTTTCCACTTGGACGGCGTATTTTGAAGGCCCTTCGTTTCTTATTCAGAGCTTTCAAGCGTGTTCAGGAATCGAATGCGAATTGAGGGCAGGTTTTTTTTTATGAGGGAAAGTTGAAGCTGGCAGCAGCAATAGTCGAGCAGCAGAATCTTAACGTGACTGTTAATTCAGTCTTGTCATGGGCGAAGGTTGTTGGGTCAGGTGGGCTTATGGGTTGTGAATACTGTGAGGCTTGCATAAGTAGGGAAACTAAGGCTCATGCATGGCGTGGAAATGAAGCAAACCGTGGCAGTAGACATACTGGGTTCCTTCCCACTCACAAGAATTCCAAGCTCTCAAAAAAATTGATTACTATACTTTAAACCTGACTCCCCTTCTCAAACTCTAGGAGTCCTGTACCGGAACGAAGCAAACTCTTCCATTCAGCGGAGGCTCGTCCGAGGTATTTAGAGTAATCCTAGATAGGAGACTTGGATGGAAAGAACAAAATAATACACTGACGGAAAAAAACAGGACACCAAATAAAAGGTATCATAGGAAAGACATGGGGAGTGAATCCAAGGATGACTAAATGGATCCATCAAGCCGTGTTGAGACCAAGAATAGTGCATGGAGCAATTGTTTGGTGTCAAGAAGCAACCAAGAATTGCTCCCTCAACAAACTAGATAGAACAATAATGATGACCAATCTCAGGTGCCTTTCACCGTACGCCCACTATCGTCCTGGCGGCGATACTGGGCGCGCTGCCCCTCAGATGGGAGATCCAACAAGAAGCAACGAGGGGCGTCCTCAGACTAAAGAAAAATGACGATTGGAAACAGGTCAACTGGAGGGAACACGGATCCAACGGGAAAGACCTGCATAATTCCATAGAAACAGCAAACTACCCGATGGACGATAGGAAATTCACTTTGTACATGGCTAATTGTATTTAATCAATTCATTTATCACTCAGTTAATTTGAACTTGGTCAAACAACGCTTTACGGCAGCAGAAAGCGGTAGCGCTTACAGTTCCGGAATGTATTGTGCTGCTCGTACTCATTGCAGGACCATTACTGAGCAATTGGTACACGGATAATTAATGAGGCTGTAAACACGATTTTAAAAAAAAAAGGATAGTAATCACTTTTGCAGAGTTATTGGAAAATAACTGTTCGAACTGGTAGTAAGCGAAACGGCAGTAGTTGAAATTCAGGAATTTCTGGAGTGAGCCCCATGTATCTCATGAGCGTTTTTAAACACTCAATCTTTAGGTATTGGATCGGACTACAATTTTAACATTCTACAAAAATTCCAGCGGAGTTTATAAGGCAAAAACTGCGCGAAAAACGCTTTTGATCGAAAATTTTGATAATTTATTGTGCTGCTCTCGTCATTTTCTCACGAATGAGAATTTTATAGTATCATTGCCTCATTGAGAGCTATCAATATAAAAAATTTAATCAAAATCGTTAAAACTATTTTTGAGAAACAAAATTTGGTGTTTTGATCACTATGATAACTATAGTTTACTTTCGGTGGATTTTGCCCATACCCTTATTTTTGCGTCCCATGGTAACCTGTAGGCTAGACATCAAGTTTCAGCTGATTTGGTACGGTGGTTTTCTCTAAAAACTGCGCTAAAATCGGTTTCGTCGAAAGTTTTGGTAATTTATTGTGCTGCTCTCGTCATTTTCCCACAAATGGGAATTTTTCGGTATAATTGTCTTATTGAGAGCTATCAATATAAAAAATTTAATCAAAATCGTTAGAGCCGTTTTTGGGAAAAACATATTTTTTGTTTTGATCACTATGATAACTATAGTTAACTTTCGGTGGATTTTGTTCAAACCCTTATTTTGGCGTCCCAGGATGACGTGCGAGCGAGATATCAAGTTTGAGCTGGTTTGGTACGATGGTTTTCTCTAAAAATCGTTCACAGACACACATACACGCACACAGACACACAGGCCATTTTCCCAAAAAGTGTTTTTCGTATTCAGGAGGGTCTGAAACGTGAAGACCTGAAGAAAACTCAAAATTTTTTTTTCAGCCGATTACATAACTTTCCTTTCTACTTCGTAGAGCCAAGGAAAGTAAAAATCATACAAATTTCAGACGTACATTAACACGGAAATACGTCCCAAAGATACTTGGGGGAACAGAACACATGTAGAGGATGACTCAGACATAACATGCTACACAGATAGGTGAAGGACCGAATACACGGCAACACAGGTTTGGGTATACATATTCCTTGGGGCAATGGATTGGAAAAAATGCAGACCACTACGTATCAATACAACGGTCTTCCAGAGCGAACTGTTAGCAATTAACCATTGCATCGACAAACTGATGACACTGAAAATTAACAATAAGACACAGACAACCAGTCGTCAGTAAAAACGCTGGCCAATCCAATAGTTAGGAGCCTACTAGTTGACGCAAATAAAAAGGGAAAGAACTTGCACAGAGAGGAAATACCTTGATGGTGAAATGGATTCCGGGTCGCAACGGACATATTGGGCAAAGAGGGATCGACCGATCACTTCCATGGACCAAAACCCTATACAGCAGTTACGATGGCAACAGTCAAGAAGGCCATAAATAATACCCTTTCGGGTAGAGTTAGCAGTGACATAGACAACAACAGAGGCCTTGAATTCTCTAAGCGTACAGGGGCCACATGGTACAACAAACAAAAGACGGAATGGGCGCTAAAATTAAATAGGAATAAATTAAAAGGATTAATAGGCATGTTAACTGGACACTACGCAGTCCGGAACACATTACACAGCTATAACCCAACAATTAGGGCTGAATGCTCCTGCGTGGAAATAGAAACAGTTGAGCATTTTATATGTGAATGCCCAATATTTAGAAAGACTTGGAGGACGAACTATAGATAGGGACGATATACGACACAACGAATGGAGGAGAATCCTCAAATTTGTGGAGGGAACTGGAAGATTCCGGTACCCGTTCTAGGAGCTTATATAACTTGGGTGATGGGAAATGGACCCACATGTGGCCACGACTCAGGTCGCTGTCCCCTCGGCTTTGGCTGATGCCCCGTAGTCTCTCTCTCTCAAATGCCCTGATTCGCTCGAAACTTGCTGCCATCAGTCGTAACCGAGCGCCCGAGTTCGCTCCCACCCAGTTCCCTGTTTGTGGTGGTTAAACTTCCCCGAGTGTAATTGCGAATTAAACTCTATGTTCCAATTGCATTCGGTTGATATTGTACTTACTCCCATACTCTTATTGTGCCTGTCCTAATAGTCTACTCAACTGTTGTCAGGAGTTTAAGGATTTGTTGGTAGATCCAATAACTTCAGGTTTATCCAGTGCTTGTACCAAATAAGAGGATTACTGGTAATACAGGAATTGGGTTAGGTCCACCATTAGGCAAATTACTAAAGTTAACGTACCTGTTAAGTGAGTTCGTCTACTCGGGCTGATGAGATACTGTGGTTAAGTCAGTCTTAACAGCCAGACGATGATGTCTTTACATCGAAAGCGCTCGCCCACAGTATCTCACCAGCCGGAGGAGACGAACTCACCAAACAGGTACGTTAACTTTAGTAAAAGGATTACTTCTTGTCTAGTCCACCACCTACGTAAATAAATTTGTTCATTTTGCAGTGGCTCAAGGTGATTCCCACTCACTGGCTATGGAGTTCCCAGCCCTTTCCCATGCATCACGTCTACTTCATTGTGCAGCTCCATTTCTTGTTTCCTATAGGCTCTCCATTATGCGCACCCGGAAGCCCACCGATTGTTTCCATATGGAAAAAAGAACATTCCGCTGAATTGTCTACCTCTATGCTCTATAGATTCATTAATTCTAATAACAGCGTGGGAGCGATGATTTATTTTATACAGATAAAATTTCCTGGTGTTATTTGGAGCATATCTTGGGCGTGTAACCGCTCAGTGGATGGTTACAGAAATACATTTTGGAATCAAAATGAGATTATTGGTTATGTACCGTCTGGTTCCTATTAGAAGGCACTGCGCGATCGTAGTCTAGTGGCTAAAGACGATGGTTCATAATCCCGATGAAAGTTGGGCAGTGGATCAGAGGAGCTCGCGATCGTTGTAATTTTCACCTGAGTCAGCGAATCTCCAAACTCCCTCGAACAGTTACTATGAGACACTGGAAATTTGAAAACAGGTTTTTGGGGCGCATTCTGAACTTACATCCGTCTCGTGTCCAGTTTGTGCTCATCCAATCAACCAATTAAATCACTCACTTGATTTATTAAAATGATAATTTTGACGAATAGAAAAATAGTTTAACTTCTGATCCACAGCCCTGGACTGACTTCGGCTTCAGTTGTGTTCGTTCCAAGTCGATTCTGATGCAAATATTTGATATTATTCAATCGCAATCACGGAGAATTGTTAGGTATTGATTAGTAGGTCTTTGGTGTTTCCACGTCACATCGTCATAGCTAGTTTGATCGCAGCATGACCTCCCAGGCAGATGCCTGTAGGGTAATCCAGTGCTTACGGCACAAAACGGTATAATGGTCGAAAGAGATGGAACACTCTACGCTTCAGACTGCACTAGTGAGGAACGGGCGCTTTACGCTTAGCACGACCAGCCAAGCGGGTCATTCGATCATTACTTATAACCTCCTTACAGCTAAACCTTCCAAAAACCAGCCCATAGGTGATATATACAGATGGATTGGTGAGGGGTGGCCTAGCAAGTGCAGGAGTCGATGGGCCCAGGATCCAGAAAGCGATACCACTGGGTCCGCTGGCGACAGTTTTCCAAGCATAGCTCTTTGCTGTGACAGTGTGCGTGCAGCAACTCCTGCGTAGAGGCCTGAAGTGGAACAGTGGATGCATTATGTCGGACAGCAAGGGTGCACTTAAGGCCCTGGCTTCCTATACCATCACGTCGGTGCAGGTTTGGAATGGCAGATTCTGCAAGGTGGAGCTGGAGACAGCGAAGCACATAGTGTGTATGTGTGATGCACTGGCTGCCGCACTCCTCAGAGCGCTTGGGATTCATCAGCTGTGGCCAGAGGAGGTTGCAGGAGGTCTCAAGGTTGTTTTGCATTTTCTGCGAGAATGGTGGGGACGCATTGCGGACGCCACATCAACGTGAGGTGGCTCGTGCTCGCCCACACAATAGGCTCAGTTGTGGCTGCATCGGGAGCTTTCCACCAAGCAAATTTAATTTTAAAAAACCCCATAGGTTCTAAAAACACGCACAGGCCAGGCTCCGAAATGTTTATTTAGGATTCAGTATGCCTCGAAACATCATGAAAAATCAATTTTTTAAACTCATTTCAATGGTTTCCTTTCACCTTGGGTGTTGTGGATATTGGAATTGGTACTGTTGTGAAAGGAATGTAGTACGAGTTCCTAGAGCAGAATGACGCGTGTGTCGGCACCCATTTCATAGGAATTAGGAGTCTGGATACAGTTTAGCACTTGCCAGTTAGTTGGTTTTGAAGCAGCATTCTGGTATACTCCAATAAAATGACCCTGGAAAGCTCAAGAGATGAAATTACCCTGCTGTCCAAACTGGTTCCGGGGTTTTGAAATTGGCGGGATGGTGCGAGACGGCGTGGTGAAGATGACGAAGGTCGTAGAGCTGAGTGGCGTCGCCTGGCAACGGGAGGATCAGAAGCCGGGGGGTCAGGGGCCCCCTCAGCAATGGAATAGGGGAAGTGGCTCCTGCTCGCCCGCCCCTCTTCGCCATTTCATTGATTTTTGTGCCGACCGACTTTGGAGTAAAAGCCGGGGCGAGTAGAGTCGTGTCGCGGCTGTAGTTAGCCGTCGTTGAGCCTCGTCCTCGTCAAAGTGAAGCCTTCGGAAGAACGCCGGACATGTCGCCCTCATGTCAACCCTTGCGTAGCTTCATTCACGTTCCGCCCTTCGAGAGATGATCCGATGACTCTCGATGAGTCTGCAGGACAGGAACCGTAATAAAAAGTAAGTCCCTTTCCTTCCGCCTTATCCATCATTCTCTCGCTCGGCACATCCGCTTTCTCTCAGTCTGTTCCTGAATTTCGTACAAATTCTAAAACGTGTGCGCGTCTTTACAACCCACAAAAATGTCCAGCACCACGTTCTGGACCTGTTCAGAGCTCCGTTGCAGCAAATCATAACCTTACCCACGTCGGCTCCCTTCATGCGCCTTCCTCCAATTCAACGCCTGAGTTTGCCGAGGTTCGAAAAAACGCGTTTAGGCGAGTGACTCGTGTTATTACTACGCGGCGAGTTAATGAGGAAACAGCTGTGTGTCCTCACGATCAGATTCCACGATGGGATATCCAACGAGAACAAAAAAACCTTCCTTCGCGCCTTCTATCGATCCTCCCCCTTCCACTTCCCCTCTACACTCTAGTCCCCACAACATATGGGCCGTCTTTCCATCCTCCAGCCTCTTCCTTTGCTCGTCCTATCTGCAGAGACGAGATTTTCTTCACGTTTCGTTTCTGTATATTCGCCGCAGATGTCTCTGGTTGTCTTCCACAGCCTACTCCCTTCGCCCTGAAATCTAATCTCTAATTTCGCCGTGATAGGCTGAAAATTGTTAAGCGAACTGATCCAAACCCCAAAACGAAGTCCGAAGTGTGCTGTGAATATTTCGACTGCTACTAGGGAAATTGTCAACAAACTAAGACTAAGTATGCAGTACTGCATGGTTAAGGCCTGATGGAGGGAATCTTTCTTTGGGGCGACAGCTCAGCCTTCCCTCCATCGTGCGCATGACATTGGAAGTCCTGATGTTCCTGTTTCTGGAATTACCCTGAGGCAGAGTAAATTGATGTCTTGATCGTTGATGGTAAACCCTCCTCAGTTGGTTGAAAGGGTGAAGAGTCCATTGGAACACCCCTTAGTATAATTTCATGCTCTGTGGGGCCTCCTCTTCTGGCCCTGGAAGTCTTGGATCTGCAAGTTCTTCTTGTCCTATTTTTTTCGGGGATGGACGCTCTGATGCTGGTTAATGGGCCGCCTTGTGAAATGTCTTCTTCCGTGGTCGCATTGTGACATATATGCCTTACTGGCTGGTCTATGGGGTCGATACTAAGCTCACTACATGCTACAGATTGTCACCCTGTGGGTGTGTGGTACCCAGAGAATACAGGTAAATCCTGATCACTGAACGAGCCAGATCTTCACCTTAAAGCTCGTTTCTTATTCTTTTCCCTTACAGTCTGCCCATCACGCAGCTTTCTGCCGAAAGAAACGAGAAATCGTGCTGTACTTCCTTGCAGCTCCGAACTGGCGTTATCGACGTGCTTATACGCTCTGCATGATTTTGTTCGTTCCCAGAGGAAAGCGATGGTGAACTTTGTCACGCGAGTATAACGTTGGAACCGGCCGTGTAGCGTAATGTGGATTTCAAGGGTCGCACAACTTGGATGCGTTATTCCACTTACGGGTCTATCAGGGTTGAACGGAGGAGTAGTCCATCAGTTCATCAAGAAATGCGAGTGGCGCACGTGGAACTGATGCTAATCTGGCAATGCGATTCTTTCGAGCCCTCAGCCCCCCAAGCGGCATTATTCTGGAAGCTCTGTCGCCCAGGTGTTGTATTGGTGGAGCCAATGTGAGGCTGAGGCATCAAGATAAAGAGTGATGATACCCAAAACCTGATCAGTCTAACGTTTTCAACGGTACAGGACCAGGTAACATATTAAATGCAGCAATCCTGCTGTAGTGGGTCTGCTCACAGCCACAATTAGAAAAACCTTGCAAATTATTACACAATGGTTTATTATTCTCATGAAGAGCTAGGCCTAGTATTACTGCTTCGAGACCCATTCCATTCGATTCAGCATCGAAAAATACTAGTAAACCATACGAAACATGACCTGACTACAATGGAAGTACGGAAACTAAATATTCCCCCGGCGCCAGGCGCCCGTAAACGTCTATAGGCATTTATGATCTGATGTAGGGGTGTGTGAAGGAAGTGGCCCTAACCTTCCTCCGCCCCGTCGGGCAAAAAGAGTCGGGGAAATTGGGACGGGGACATCCAGCGAACCCTCGGCAATTGGCGTGAGGTGGGAGGGAGGGAGTACTAACGACAAAACGTTGACTTCCGCTGTAGTTCCCGCGAGTTCTTTCAATTAGTTGGCTCTAATAATTACTGTAATTTCCCTATATACAGTTGTAAACGTGTGATACTCATTCCATTCGACCCAGGATGTAAAAATACCTTGAAAACGATACGGAATACGGCTTATTTGCGATTATACTGCGTTTCGTTAATTTTTTAAACCATTTTTTGCCCATAACAACCATGGGCTTCGTCCGATCGGATTGCCGAGATGGCGGGCACAACTAGATACCAAATGGGATTTTTGTGCGAAAGAACGTATTTTTTAGACCACGTTAAAGGCACAAAACGGCCTGGCCGGTGGACGGGGGACGGACATTGCAGATTGGAATCCCCATGTCTTGAAACGTAAAGTATCAAATTTTGAGGGGGGGTTGTAAAAAGTTTTTCGTGGCCGAAAACATAGGGTTATTATTCAGAATAAATAATAAACCAAAAGACCGGGATGCCGTGCCGGAATGGTGGAAAATGAGATGGGCGTGCATCCTTCATGCTTCTTTAGTTTGAAGCCTGCTGTATCCGTGGATCATTCACATAGGTGCAGTAGATGTAGCTTACGACGACCGCCAAATTGAATAATATTGCAGCAATCCGTTATGTCGTGCGTTTGTGCTGGCCCTGGAGAGGATTAAGCGTCAGCATTACCAGAGGACTTGCGGAGGGCATTTCTGGACATCAACGCTAGAATGTAGAGTTCACTGGGAGTGTCGGCGATCAGCATTGTAATAGCGTCTGCTGACTTTACTCCCACGTGGCCACTCAAAGACACACTCCAACTGCATCCTAACTGAAAGATTTTGGAAACCAGCTCCGACTTTCCATTATCTTTTCTAAGCCTCCATCTGGTTTCCTAGATCTCCTTTGACAACCTTCTAGTTGATCTCTGAGATGGTGCATCACTCCCCACTGCTTCCTCCGCCATTGACCAGCTGGTCTCTCACGCTCTGCACGTACACTGGGCATTAAGTGGTTTCCCCTCTTCTGAAGGTTGGCGATCACGATGACGATCCTAACTTTCTGTACGGCTGACCTAAACAGTCCCAGTGATGAGCAGCCATACCACACCCTCAGGTTACATAGCCAGGAGATTCTCCTCCTTCCTG
Organism: Pachypeltis micranthus; assembly: GCA_020466155.1. NCBI lineage: Eukaryota > Metazoa > Arthropoda > Insecta > Hemiptera > Miridae > Pachypeltis > Pachypeltis micranthus. The sequence goes on along the minus strand of CM035778.1, from coordinate 27,387,470 downwards.
CACTTCGCTTACCTGATATTTTGCCTTGCATTATCACGCGAAGCATTTCATGCCTCTCTCCTCTCATTGAGTGACCCACGTACTTGCGGGTTTTAATTGCTGCAGAACCCCCCTGTTGGTGACTCTGTTCATGTACGACATTCCTTCTATCTAGCCACATATCGAAGGCTTCTATCCTTTTTAATAACGCTTTATTGAATGTGGCCGCTTCTGTACCATATAGAAGGACAGAAAATAAATAGCTCCTCAGCGTACGGACTTTGAGATCACCAGGGATATGTGTGCTACAAAAACAATCTCTTCATTTTCACTAAAGCATTTCTAGGGATCTCAAAGCGTGCTTTTACTTCTGTAGTCGAATCATTGTTGCTGGTTACCCATGTTACCAGATACACTTAAAAACTCTTTCAACAATGAGATCTGAAAAGACTAATTGGGCGTTTAAATTAGCCCACTTTGTGAAAACAAGAAACCTTGTTTTAAAGTAATTAGGTTAGTTCCGCCAGTGAGTAAATTGCTAAAGTTAACGTACCTGTTAGGTGAGTCCGTCTCCTCTGGCTGGTGAGATACTGTGGGTGAGATACTTTCGATGTAAAGACATAATCGTCTGGCCATTAACTTAGTACTAAACTCAGTTAGTTTTTCGTGGTCTTTATATATACCGAAGGGAAAGGTAAATGGGGTGGTGAAGCGTCGTGAGAGGGCAGAGGGGGGAGGAAGAAGGTCATCCACCTCTGGGGAAACCCACTAGAGGTGAAGGGAAAGGAATGTAAGGGCAGCGTATGTCCCAAATAGTCTGTTGATTGTCGATTCTAAGTCTTTCCGTCTGTCCGTAAATCCGTCAGTTGGTTGTTTTCGTTTGTGTAGTGTCTTGAGTGATGTACATATGGTGTCGCATTTTGTGTTGATTTGCTCATTTATGATCTGCCCACTGAAGTTTGTTTATAGATTTCCATGTTTTCTAATATGTTCAGTTCCCCGACGCTTTACAAAAAACTGAACACTATACAAAAAAGACTTAGAATCGACAATCAACAGACTATTTAGGACATACGCTGCCTTTACATTCTTTTCCTTTAACCTCTAGTGGGTTTCCCCAGAGGTGCATAATCTTCTTCCTCACCCCCCCCTTCCCAAACTTTCAACCATCCCGTTTACCTTTCTCTTTGTATATAAAGACCACGAAAAACTAACTGACTTTAGTACGGACTTAGTGGTCAGACGATGATGTCTTTACATCGAAAGCGCTTGCCCACAGTATTTCACCAAACTCGTACGTTAACTTTAGTAAACCTTGTTTTATTTAAAGTCATTGTCAAGCTGTATTCCGAGCATGCATGGCAAATCTTCTCGGACAATCTTTGCAGATCACCAACACTTTGGAGAACGGTATTGCCGCGTGCCTAATATTATTAAGAGACACCTCGTTTATGACCTCCCCAGCCGTCTCATCTTCCACCTCATTCATAATGGCCTCCTAGTATATATTGAACAGTAGAGGAGAGAGCCAGGCTTTTGATTTGCCACGCAGGCTTTGGTCGGCTCTTAACAGGATCAGAACTCAGCACGGAAGATGTGCCTATGCGTTGCACAAGTGGGGAAAGGCCCCAACGCCTTTTTGCGAGTGTGGCGCTGTTCAAACCATACGACGCATCGTAGAAGAGTGCACAAGAACAGCTTATGAGGGCAGGCTGGATGATTTCCTGGCAGCTACACCACATGCAGTGGCATATTTAAATAGACTTGATATATGTTTATGACTTAAAAAGACTTAAAAATTAAAAAAAAAAAAATTTTATTTTATTTGTGATTATGGGGATGACTTCATTGTTGATATATGTGACTTGTGTTAGATAACAAAGATTTGTGTCGTGGCGCCATACGCTAAATAAATAATAGTAGAGGAGAGAGAATACTCCCCTGACGCACACCACGTCCGTCTGGCCTTGCTCAATCTTGATACGAGCCACCTTATGGTCTCAGCTGTCTATTCCTTTTTGTTGAAGGATTCTTATTAAATTATCAGCATTTTATCGAAAGCCTTCTCGTCAATAAAACAAGCGTGTACATCTTTATTAACATCCAGATAGCGCTGTGTTAATACATTTAACCTAACAGTGCCTCTCTAGTGCGGACTCCATTACAGAAGTCGAATTGCATAATTTCCACGTTGCTGCAAAGCTTTTTGCATACTATGAATGACTTTCAGGAATACATTTAACGTGTGGCTCATCAATCTTATAGTTATTCGCTGCATTTCTTAGCAGATTTTCTAGTGGTTTTGGAGGTCTGTAAAACACAGGTCGCGTGAATCTAAGAGAGGACCCCGTCCAAATCTGGTGCTGAAGAGTGAAACGTGGCAAACATTTTAGTGTGCGTTGATGTTTCAGCCAGGAAAGGGCCCCAGTGCGTCTTACCTCACGTTATTTGCGAATCGAGGTCATGATTTATTGATGCTTTACACAGCCACGTTAGTAGACGACGTTTCTTGGGGCCTGTCTTACTGTTTCTTTATTCTCGCCGCTACCAAACAACTGTTGTAGATTTCAGCAGATGGCCAATGTAAGATTTGTAGAAAGTGTAACAGGCTTCATCAGGCAAGCGCCTTGACTGTCCGCATTGGCAACTTGCCGTTAAAGTCAGCTAAGGAGGCTCTTAGAACGTTGTGCCGCTGTTTAAACGATTGGGGTGAGTCTTAGGCGCCCTTCCAGCTACTACATTTTATACAACGTCTCATCGCGCAAATATTTCAGCAGCCTCGACTCCTGAAGAGCACCCCTGCTGCCAAGTCATCAGCCTCCAGCTGTGCGCGCAATCTGTCATATAACATTTCTGCATATCGATCAGCCCTCAACGCTCCCCAAAACCTCCTATTTATCCTCTGCTTTCCCCCAATCAGAACCACTCGTTGCCCTTCCAACCGCTGAGATGCCGATCCCGTATTTCAGAGTTGAGTCTCCCCCCGTTTCATTTGATTCAAAATCACTTCCTCCTCTGACGCTCTCCTAATTATCTTTACCCCCTTCGCTCCTCTCGCCGCTCCCCTTTTTTTTGTATCGATTTTCGCCGTGTCTCGGATCTTAGGGGGACGAGGAGAGCGATGATTCATTCCTAATGTTTGGCTAGCGTCCCAGAGAGACACTGCAGTCATGTAAATTAAACTAGTTCTCCAATCGTAACTTATATTGAACAAACACGCGTGTGGAGTCACCAAACAAATGTCGAAATACAACGACGATGTCACTTTCCTTTCGTCTGGCAACTTGCTTTTGGGACGATAAGGTACCGACTGGCTCCCATTAAAAGGCACCCTCGCGATCGTGGTCTAGTGGTTAATACAACGGTTCATAATCCTGACGGTCGGTATATTGGATTGCAGCTCCTCACGATCGCAGTAATTTTTGCCTAAGTCAGCGGCTCCGCCGAACATCTCCAAGCTCCCCCTCAGTACAAAATGATTACTTCACGTATTTAATTTGGTACCAGTTAATTTTCATTAGCTTAATCCGTGCTGACTTAGTCCGATATGATGAGAATAGATTTTCACTTTTTTTTTTCTTCTCGTTAGTGCACCTTCTATCTACGCATTGGCTTGACGGGTTTAAATCGGTTCGAGAAAACCTCTTAGTACTTGTCAGAGAGTACGTTCCCCGATCGTTCAATTTTCAAGGAAACCCCAGTTTTGGTACATTTTGCTCCCTCTCCTTCGTTTTGGTGAAATGATTCACAATCTTTTTTTCTTGCCCCTCTAAACGAGCCAAACAGTCTTCCACTGCAATGTGCTACTGATGTCGGGGATAAAGCCTACCAAACGAATTTCGGAATACGTCTGCTCAAATGGAACAAAAAATATGAAACTGGGGAAGATAGCGAAAGGATAACTGACGAATAAATAAACAAAAAGTAATAATTACGGATACGTTTGTGTTGGGCGCACGAATAAGGAAGCTTGAAACAGAGGAATAAATGAACGAGGTTAGCGTGAGTGAGGAGTGTATTACACTTGACAGAATAGCGATATCTGGTTGAGTATGAGTATATAAACGCGCACAAGGGACTCACAATACATGTGAACTGGTTGTGAGGCACTAATTGGGGGGAGAAGGACAGAGAGAGCAAGAGAGAGTTGCGAGTAGCGTGAGACTTGAGAGATGAATGAGTTGGGAGAACTGGGAAACGACTATTGTTCGTGGGTGCTGAAGGATAACGAGCCGTAGGGAGGAGCTGCGTGTTGAGAAGAAGAATCTAAAATTTAGGGGTAGGAAAAGATAGTGGGAGTAGTCCAGAAAGAGGGAAATCCGTTGTCACTTGGAAATAACTGTGGAGCAAGACAAACAAAAGGGTTGAGGTAGAAAGGCGTTTGGAAAAACAATGACTTTCCGTAAAGCCAGTGTGGACCATTAAGTGGGGAACCAACCCTAATTTGGCTTATGCCTAACAATGTGTTTGTACAGAAGAAAATATATCTCATGGAATACTAAATAAGGGATAGGCTCGTAAAATAAAAGTAAAATGTCTCACCTGCTCAACCTACGACATGCGACTAAAGAAAATTAGCTGAACTTGCTTGACAACGCCTTCTTCCTTCGTTACAAACTGTACACACCTACTCAACGGCAAATGCCGAACTTTAAGAGAAGCTGGGATTCAAAAAAACAAAATGGGGACGAAGATCCACAGGCACAGATGGGAGAAGACAAAAAATGGATGTTGATAAGATGTCAGTGAGAACTGTGATGTCGGAAGATATCCCATAAATAGAATATAGTATAGATTCAAGAATGACGAGCAAGCCTGGACGACGGGATGGACCTCTCTAGTGATAAGATGGTTAAGAGGAGCAAAAATCAATGCCTGCGAAGACGCCTTCTGACACACTGTCGACGCACCAGCTCCCTTGCAGCACAGCCCATTCCGTCATCACTCATTTGTTCCTACCTGCCGTTATAAGCGCTCATGGCATGGCGTACAAAGCCCTGAGCCCTGTGTGCCCAAGTACTTGCCAAGTGAGCGCAAGAACGCAAGGACGTCGTGGAACACAGCCAGCAGACCAATGTCTCACACACTTGCCATCACTGTCGTTCGGCAGGCTGAATTGGCTGGATGTTTGACCTCCAACATGTGTACGCTAGCCCTAACAAAAAGTCAATGTTTCTCCAAATACCTTCATTCTCAAGCCCTTGTTGTTACCTATGGAAAGTCCAACTCTTGAGTTATTTTCAATTGACAACGGATTTCCTCTGTCCTAGACTTTCCTATCTATCTTTTCCCACCCCCTCATTTTACATTCCTTTTCTCAACAGACAGCTCCTTCTAAGTCATTAATTCTTCAGCTCGTCATCAGTCGTCTACCAGGTCTCTCAACAATTCGTCTCTCACCTCGTCCTTCCCCCAACTCAACTCTTTCTCTCTCTGTCCCCCCACTCCCTCCCTGTTCCCTCTCCCTCCCTCCACTTATTATCTCACAACCAGTTTCACGTGTATTTAGAGTCCCTTGTCCTTATACTCAACCGGATATCGCTATTCTGTCAAGTCCTCACTCGCTCTAACCATGTGAATTTATTTCGCAGTTTCGTGCGCCCAACAACCAATTTGGGTATTATTTCTCGTCGGTACCCAATTACTGAACGAATAATACTCTTTAAACGAAATTACCATACATAACAAATTTAACGAGCTGTAAAAACTGAATTTACTTTAAAAGGCCAACGTATCGCTAATTACGTTCTAGCATGAAGTTTTCTAGCTGTGGATATGGAGTCTCTCATGAAGTCTGTATTCTGTATTATGAGATTTTCTCCGAATTAAGGTGAGTTAGGACACCTTTTACCGTCTAATTGACGAATTTAGTGCTTTCATGATCAGCTTTCTCGAAGGTCATGTTGAACATTTCACTTCATTTCAAATCGAACGCCGAATTTGAATATCGAGCTTCAGCGACGCTTTGAATGATAAATAGTCTGACGCATTTCCTCTCTTCGCTGGAATCGCGTGAGTTCCTCGGGACGAATAAGGCTCTTAGATATTCTACACCTTCTTCAGGTTTTCCGTTTATCAGATTAGTCTTCTTGACAGTTTCCCCGCTTTCTCAACGAAGTATTTGACCTCGTGCCGTAAGGATTCGTGAGAGGGCTTCGCGGTGTCAAGTTACCTAACGAAGTTATGGGCTTTGTGTTGTTATCCCTAGCAAAATACTTGATCGGGTTGGAAAGTGCCTAAGAGGTTTTTTCTCGCTTTGAGGAAGAGAGTCTAGTTAGGGCAATTTCATTTATTTGTTTAGCCAGGGTTAATTAAGGCTGTACACTCTCTTACACTAGCTGTGATTATATTACTGCGCATAACCATAAATGTGTCTGTGTATACGAACTATGATGCTGTGAATTCAATGAACATAAAATAACTCAATAAATCCGTTTTCATCTTCTGTGTAACGCTGAGCTCATTTGAACAAATACAAATAATTAAAGTTATAGCGTGAATTGTGTGTTCAGCAGGTCGAATTAGCTGGATATTTGACCTCCAGAATATTCGCGCTAGCACTAAACGGTACTCACTAGCCCTATGGAAAGTCATTGTTTCCTCAAACATCTTTCTATCTCAACCCTTTTGTTTGTACCTGTGGAAGTCCCGCTCCTCAACTGTTTCTAATTGTCAATGAATTTCCCCCTGCCCTGGACTTTCCAAACTATCTTTTCCCACCCCTCAATTCTAGATTGCTCTTCTCAACGGACAGTTCCTTCCAAGTCACTCATCCTTCAGCTCTCAAAACCCAGTTGTCTCCCAGTTCTCCCAACTCATTCATCTCACAAGTCTCTTTCTCTCTCTGTCTCTCTCCCTTCACTTGGTGTCCCACAACCACTTCACATGTATTAAGAGTCCCTTGTTCGCGTTTATATACTCCAACCAGATATCGCTATTCTGTCAAGTGTAATACAGTCCACACTAACGTTCACCACATTCATTTATTGCTCAGTTTCGAGCTACCCACCATTGGGTTTCATAAAATCTAGTGATGTGGAAGTATCGGTATCGCTGGTGGTGAATGTTGGCAGTTATTTATATTATTGGATAAGGTATAGTTTTTACACTTTCAATGTAATAAATTGTACGTAATTTTTTTTAAAGGTGCGGATTATGGAACAGAGGCTGGTGGAGGCTGAGTGGAGTGGTACGGGAACATCGGGGCCTACAGAGAGTGAGGAGAAGGAAAGAGAAGAGGCCATCACGAAGCTAGCGTCACAAGTTGAACAGCAGGTTAGTAAAACCAAGCACTTTCCAAAATACCGGCTAACCTTTCAGCAGGTTGCTGTCCACAGCGTCGATAGGAGGAATTTCTTATATCGTGTACTCGCTCATCAGACGTTTCCTGACTGAACTGCTATGATCGTATGCAGATTTGCCTCACTCCGCAGAACGATAGAGAAGGAGTGAGACCCCCCCTGTGGTGGAGTGTGCTCAGTCCTTGGCCAGCGCTGTGGAAAGACTTTCACGAAGTTCTTCTAGGAGTCTCATGGAGCCTGACTGCGAGCCATACCCATAGGTGAACAACTTGACCACGGTGTTACATTCACAGTCCATCTACCACAGTTACGATTCCAAATGCAGAATCGACGACCACCACGATGTCCACAGAGCAAGCTTATTTTCCCGCATTTTCAGGCCTTGCCCTGGCTAAGAGTTGGATTGTTCCATTTTACCTACCTTGCCCCGTGGAGGCAGCCACCTGTTGAAGCCCTAACCCAAAATGCACCGGCGCATGGCCTTGCAACCCTTAAGGCCAGAATGGAAATGGCCACTTACGGCTTTTCCTCCTCCCAGGACTAGGCAGTTTGAACTTTCTGCCCTCCCTGAGGTTCGGAAGGACCCTAGTAAGCCGAAGGTAGCTCCAAGGTGCCAGCCCTTTTCATGTGATGCCGTGGGGAAGTCCGAGAAATGCCCCTTCAGTCGTCGGCTTCTCCTCCAACAAAGGGATTAAGTTTGGGTTAACTTCCAACGACAATGGATTTACCCTTTTGTACTTTCCTTCGATTTACCTTCTCCAACACACACCACTCTTCCCAGAGACAATCGTCTCCCAGTGGTCACACAATCATTCCGTTATCAGCTCTCGTCCCAGTTACAGCTCGCACTTTCCTTCCGATACAGGTTCCCACGCCAGTTCACGAGTATTCCGAGTAGTCCCCTTGTGTCGCCCTTTTGCACACGAACTCAGCTTTATTTATTGCACATATAATACAGTTCTCCTAACGCTCACCGAGTTTCTTTGCATTTCGTTCTGCAGCTCCCCCTCTCGTGCGCGCAACAGAGTGCTTCAGTGGATCCTGTCTTGTAGGCCTCAGTGATGGCGCAGCTCTCAGTGATCGTGTCAGTATTTTCGCTTGATTGAGTTTGCTACCCCAGACGATGAAGCAGTAGCCAATCACGTCATGGCTCTCGATAACACACGTCGCAAACTTGGCGGGGGTAGTGGAGGAGTTGGCTATTCAATTTCCTTTGCTTTTTTCACCTTTAAAATCACGAGCCGGATACTAGTACTTCCCTTTGATCAACTGTGAGTTTGCTACTACCAATCTCTCAACATCAACGTACGGACATCTTTCCGTATTCACCTATCGATCTGTCAACGTTTATCTACACGTGCTCCCACGCTCTCCCGCCCTTTTAAACGCGTTCGGTTTCACCCTTCGATCTCTCGGGATGCTCTGTAATAAATTTCCCGTTTGCTCTTTCGAACGAAATGTTCTTTGGAGCGTAATCTGATTGTTCTCCTCCTCTCGTCCCTGCGCCGGCGAGGCGTTAAGGCGGATTTCGCGGTAGGCTACGCCTTCACGACCGACAAGCTTTGTTGGCTCCTCGTTGAGCCTTAGTTTAGTTCGTGTCTGCTCCCTCTGATCAACCGGCTCTTCCGGAGGCTTTTCGTGCCTGTGAGTGTTAGTTTTCATTGTTTCACTATTAATGATCGCGTCACTATCCTTCAAATCAGTTCGAAGTCTGAATAGGTAGATGAAGAATGTAGAAGCCTCATAACGAAAAGTTGACTTGGGGATTTTCGAAACATGTGTGAACCAAAATCTGTTATTGAACACGAACGAATAATAAATTGTAACGTTTTTGAATGAATTAGAAAATCTAAATGTTGGGCGAACCAGAGGGCGAGAGTTGAAGATCGAAATGAAAGAAACTCTGTGAGCGTGTGGAGGACAGTATTATGTGCAACAAAGTGAGTAGTTAGTGTACACAAGGGCGACCTAATGTGCGTGAACTGGCGCGTGAAAGATAGCGAACTGTATGGGCGGAGAATAGTGCAAGGAAACGAGTGACTTTCGCGAGAGTTCGTAAGTGAACGAATTTGGGAGGAGCTGTCAGTTGTGGAGAGAAATGTGAAAAGGAGGGGAGGAAATGATATTTCGGAATGCCCACACAAAGCTGGAAATCCGTCCAGGTGGAATTTCCGCGGGTAACAAAGGGGTAAGGGGAGCCAATAACTTTCCCGTTAAGGGCCAGGGAGTCCCGTTAGGGCAGGTGTGGGAACTCCGAGGTAAAAATATCTGGTGCGTTGCAACACACAACTTTCCTTAGCTCTACGTCAATTCACTTTGTACATGGCCTTTGAACTTGGTCAAACAACACGTCACAGCAGCAGGAAACGGTAGCGCCTACAGTTCTGGAATTTATTGTGCTGCTCTTACTCATTCCAGGACCTTTATTGAGCAATTGGTACACAGATAATTAATGAAGCTGTAAACACGAATTTTTTGAAGTGGATAGTAATCACTTGTGTGGAGTTATTGGGTAATAACTGTTAGAACTGGTAGTAAGCGAAACGACAGTAGTTGTAATTCAGAAATTTCTGGAGTGAGCCCCATGTATCTCATGTGCGTTTTTAAACACTCACCCTTTAGGTATTGGATTGGACTACAATACCAATTTTTTTCAACATTCAAAAAAAATTCCAGCGGAGTTTATAAGGAAAAAAACTGCGCGTAAAACGCTTTTGGTCGAAAATTTTGATAATTTATTGTGCTGCTCTCGTCATTTTCCCACTAATGGGAATTCTATGCTTTAATGGCCTTATTAAGAGCTAACAATATAAAAAATTTAATCAAAATCGTTAGAGCCGTTTTTGAGAAAAAAATATTTGGTGTTTTGATCACTATGATAACTATAGTTAAATTTCGGTGGATTTTGTTCATAGCCTTATTTTGACGTCCCATGATGACCGTCGGGCGAGATATGAAGTTTGAGCTGATTTGGTACGGTGGTTTTCTCTAAAAATCGTTCACAGACACACAGACCATTTTCCCAAATAGTGTTTTTCGGACTCAGGGGGGTCTGAAACGTAAAGTTCTGAAGAGAACTCAAATTTTTCAGCCGATTACATAACTTTCCTTTCTAATTCGTAGAGCCAAGGAAAGTAAAAACTGACTACTGATTCGGGGTTTTGCGTCGAACTGTTAACATTACATTAGAAAAAGGAGAGCTAATTCGTTGTACATTTCCCCTCAAATAGTATAGGAGAAAAACCAGAAAAGCAGCAAAATTCCAAATATTCTCGTATTCTGCGTGTATTTTATATTTCAGAAAACCCAATTGCATAAACCATTTTGAGATATCGAGACTTTTGTGCATATACCGCACAATTTTCAAATGTTGTGGGGAATGTTATCTGTTTCGAGGGTTTTTCTGTTGAGTTTTCTGAAATAGAACGAATTCAGTCAGCTGAAACTGATTGACTAGGGTTTAGAGTATGTGGCAAAGTGTGTATTTACATATTTTAAGGTGATGAACGTTATTTTGACTCGACGGGTTTGAATAGACGATAAATGTATGGAAAAAAGTGATGATCTCTTTTAGAGAGGTACGCGCCTGAAAGTTTTGCTTTTCTGAGAAGGAAAAATGGTGACATTGGTCTCTGGTTACGTGTGATTTGCTGATTGCTCAGACCTAACTTCCCTCACTAATGTGCCCTCACCCCTTCAAATTGTCAAAAACTTAGATACCGAGACTCAAAATAGGAACAGGCAAAGTAAGAAATGAACTTCCTTTATTACAATCACGGTGCTTTCAAATTCTGAACTGATGTAGGCCAACTAATTGGAATTTATTCCAATTTAACTGCGAGGTTTCAACCTTAATCTACTTAAACCCAGAGCTTGAGAACGAAATAAAAGCGAACTCGGTGAGCGTGAGAGAAGACTGTATTGAACACGTAATACGTAATGTTCAAGAAAAATAGCCGAATGTGCGGTAAGTTACCAGAGGACACCGTTGTGAGCTGTGAGCGCGAACGAGAGCATAGCACGAATGTCCCTTTTTGAGGTCTAGAGTTGAGTGGTGGGAAGAGCAAAACCATCGGAATATTTTTGAGGAAAGAAGGGAAATTGCGTAGTTGGGCTTGCAAATAGGACTAATCCCTTTGTCGTCACGATAAATGGCGGCTAGCACCTCAAAAGAAGGGTCAGGAGCCCCAACCGGGAACTCGTTACATCATTTTGCATGTTTTAGTTTTATATAAATGTTTGTTCGCCCCAGGTTAATTTAGTAAGTTGAAATATTGAGCTTGGAGACCTCAAGCCTCCATGACCTCTTGACCTTGGGCCCCCTTGGAGGCCTTTGTGATTTTAGCCCGTTCAGTCAGTTTCTCCTGCCGACAAGGGGCTTCAAATTTATTTCTGAAGGCGACAACGGATTTTCAGAATATTCCTTTCCCACACTGGGCGAGCATTGTAAGCGAACATTCGCAAACACGCAAACGAGCTACCTTTCACAGTACTCGAGTACACTAGCGACCGCAGTTATTCGCGAGCATTCGATTAAGTTCCCAACAAAAATTAAAAAACATCCCGCGTTGTCGAAGGATGCAATCTGTACTGCATCAGTTGTGTTACTGTCAGAAATGGAGAAGCGCCACCAATGTAAGAAATGAAGCCTTCCTGAAAGGAAGGAGTCACTCACAGCTGCTAGCTGACTTGATGGTGGATGAAACTGGAGTTTTTAAAAATTTCAGCCGCACGCCACCATCGGACCTTGTTTAATGTACAGCACTTTACTGGAGAGAAAATTGAGGGAGGTTGCACAGCGCCGGTTGAAAACAACCACACCAAAATGAAACCCAATAAATCACTATTTTAAAAAAAATGAATAGAAGGGGTGCTCCAATAATCCTGTTGCCAATCGAGCCCACAAAGCCCAAATCGCATGTACTATCTGTGAACTGGAGCGTGGTAGTTTCCCGTCGACGGGTTTGCAGCACTGAAACTTACGTCCCACATACAAGCTTATTTTTATTTAGACAAAATGACGCAGGTTATTGGTTATCGGCGACAGACGTACAACTGAACTGAACTGAAGGGAATTGGAAGACCGAGGAAGTGGGAGGGTGTTATCTCCAATGTGAACATTCGTTCATTCGCACAAAAATCCCATTTGGTATCTAATTGTGCCCGCCATCTCGGCAATCGGATTGGACGAAGCCCATGGTTGTTATGGGCAAAAAATGGTTTAAAAAATTAAGGAAACGCAGTATAATGCGGGAACTACAGCGGAAGTCAACGTTTCGTCGTTAGTACTCCCTCCCTCCCTACCGTCATCAAACTCAATCACCCGCCCGCTCGACTCGCAACCGGTTCACTGGAAGCCCCCGTCCCAATTTCCCTGACTCTCTTTGCCCGACAGCGCGGAGGAAGGTTATAAGCCGTGTATCGTATCGTTTTCAAGGTATTTTTACATCCTGGGTCGAATGGAATGAGTATCAGACGTGTACAACTGCGTATAGTGAAATTACAGTAATTATTAGAGCCAACTAATTGAAAGAACTCGCGGGAACTACTGCGGAAGTCAACGTTTCGTCGTTAGTACTCCCTCCCTCCCGCCTCACGCCAATTGCCGAGGGTTCGCTGGAAGTCCCCGTCCCAATTTCCCCGACTCTTTCTGCCCGACAGGGCAGAAGAAGGTTAGGGCCACTTTCCCCACACACCCCTACATCGGATCATAAATGCCTACAGACGTTTACGGGCGCCTGGCGCCGGGGGAATATTTAGTTTCTATAGTTCCATTGTAGCCAGGTCATGTTTCGTATGGTTTACTAGTATCTGATGCTGAATTGAATGGGATGGGTCTCAGAGCAGTAATACTAGGTCATGCTGTTCATGAGAATAATAAACCGTTGTGTAATAATTTGCAGGGTTTTTCATTATAAACTCCACTGAAATGTTACTAGAATGTTTAAAAAATATCTGGTGCGTCGCAACACACAACTTTCCTTAGCTCTACGTCAATTCACTTTAGTACATGGCTCTTTCTACTAACTCAGTTCATTTGAACGTGGTCAAACAACACTTCACAGCACCAAAAGGCGGTAGCGCTTACAGTTACGGAATTTTAAGGCTGCTACGAGTGATAAATGAATTGAGTAAGTGGAAAAAGCGATATACACGAGTGAATTGACGTAGAGCTAAGGAATGTTGTGTGTTGCGACGCAACAGTATTTTTCTGATAGTTCCCTCAATGTTTGGTAAAACCTTGGTTCTCTGCGCGCTCTGTCTCTCTCCGATGTATGGACTAAGAAAGTATTCGATGCTGAATTGAATAGTATGGGTCTCGGAGCAGTAATACATGAGAATAATAAACCATTGTGTAATAATTTGCAGGGTTTTTTACTAGAAAGAATTGAGGGAAAAGTTTCAATGGATGATACCAACTACCGTGAGAGTATTCCCATGGCCGTTTGATTGGCATTAAGCCTTCGTTTTTTGGCTTCAGGGGATATGCCAGTCTCAGGCACCTGTTTCAGATTTCAAAGCGATCACAATTAGTTCAATGGATTTCTCGTTGTCCCACTCCATTTGAAACTGCGTGGACACAACATAATAAAGACGCTATAACACCAACACTTACCTTAAACAATTTGAAAATAACGCAGTGCGTACTGGTCACTCGATCTCCCACCAATATGTATGCAACGAACGCGAATCCCTCTCGGTTTACTGACAAGTGACTGAATGCGCTCGAACGTTGGCGAACGAGGTTCGCGAACAATGCTTGCCTGGTGTAATCGCGTCTCTACATTCCAACTCTTAGGTGCTCGCGATACTCATTCGCTCTCTGCTCCCGTCACCACTACCCAGTTCACCTATTCAGAGACCCCCTTACGTCACTTAAATTCTCTTGTTCGCTACGTTATATCAATGTGCCATCCCTCTCTCACTCTCATCACGCCCTCTCGGAGGACCAACAAATGTAATAGTGGTTACGGTCTTATATTTAGGTTACGTGAGTTGCCAGTCGGGTGATTGTTGTAGTAGTGATTGGCTCGCAATTAAAACTATTTATTACCATTTGTTCCCATCTAACAACGTTATGTGAGTTTTAAGTTTTTTGCTGTTCTTCTCATCTACGCCACAAAGTTTGCGATTTTTTTTTCCCGCAACTAACTAGTTATATTCTAGTTCTCGATAGTTCATGATTTGTTCTATTACTATCGTCCTCACGTATTTGAAAATATACTGCATCCCTGACGATAATGACTGAACTGAAGGCTTAGGTTTTATGGATGATCAATATTCAAGGAACTAAACCGCATTATTACGTTTAATGTCGTCTAGCAGCACGCGTAGAGTATAGAATAAATTAAGTTAACTAGTAACGCACAGGCTGAGGGAAAAGTGAGAAAATAGAAGAGAAAATCGAATGAAAAACTGACAAAAAGAATTATATTTCGGGTGGAGAGTCGTCGTCAGAGCAGTCACAGCTAATGAAAACTCGTGCCCAACACCAATTTTGCCTGTTGTACCGATGGATCAAGTCTAGGTTTGAAACAAATCTGCCAAAAACACGAAGTTAGAGCTGAGAACTAATTTTCTTTAAGGAATAGAAGGGAATAGCTACGATTTTGCTCGCTAGTCTTGTCCGTGGCATGTATGAAAATTATATTTGAGGGGACGTTTGTTACAACTGCGGGAGAAGGTTTTATTTGATTCGATGTCTCATTCTTTGAAAGTGCCTTGGATTTATAACTCTCGATGATAAGTGGAAGGGATAACAGAGTCCCTCTCAGGGCTCCCCTTCGGATTCTTCTTGTTTTTCTGAATAAGTTCAAAGTGCGGAAAAAACAACATTTGTCCGGGCAGTTACGTTAGCGGGATGACCTGTCACGGGGGCATCAGACGATGTTTATGTCGTAGCTCGTTACTCCTCTCAACTGAGAAAGCCCCCTCCGCCTCCGTTTCCTCACCATCTTGTTATCTCCGTGTCCGCCCTCCCACAAATCAGACCCGTTTTTCCAACGCCCTGTTCTCCTATAACCTCCAGGCTGAAGGAGACTCAAAACTATCGATCACGCGAACACGCTGTTTCTCCCCCTTCTCCCTTTGAAAGTTGGCGATGACTAACTCGGGATTATCGTTTCGTTTCGCAGCGACAACTGAGACTCGCCGACGCCCGGCAAGTGGAGGCGAAGGCAGCGAGGATCAAGGAGTGGGTGACGAATAAGCTGAAGGAGCTCGAGGCTCAGAACCAGCATTTGAGGGAGCAGAACCACCGGTGCAACCAACAGCTGGAGCTGCTGAGGCGGCACATGGGCGACATCGGAACCGACAGGGTCCGCCCTCAGAGCCTTCTCAGGTCCAACACCACCGCCTCCACCACGTAAGTTCACTATTCATTCCAATATTCAATTTTACCTATTAGTTTCAATTCAACGAGTGGACGAAGTACCAAACCAAGGGCTTAAATTCAAACTAACCTGCCATGTCAACTAAATTGCTCTAGAATAATGTGTGAAAATATTTCAAGCAACAAAACATGAGCTATTAGAAAGAAGTCCCTTCTCAATTATTTGAATTTTAATTTTACACTAATTTCGATAGCTGCTCAACAGTAACCAGCTAAAACCTTTGTAAGTAATGCACCAACCTGTGGGAATTCTCCTCCCTTTCCCCGAGGATGCAGCGTTAACCAAATTGAGCGAAACGTCGGCTAAAGAAGCTGTTTGTGTTATTGTGACTGACTCTTAAGAAAGATAATCCACGCCAGAATTTATTAGTTACGTTAACAGCTGCACGAACTATAGTTTGAGAGTTTACGGTTGAAAAGTTGAAATTCACGAGAAAAACGCTGAAGTTCCGGTGCAAATGCGCATAGCTCTCGACATAAATCCTTTTTGAACGCACCAAACTATCCTATTTGGAGGAAGTAGGTGGTGCTACGCATCATACAACCTCAACATTCGAAATGATTGATAGTATACGACGAGAATCAGTCATTTCTCAACTAATTAGAATTGTATGGTAGAGTTCTGTAATTCGTGACTGTTCTTACAATGTCTTCAAAATATCGAACCGCTTTTGAGAAACATTGGGAATTTAGATCCCTATGATGACTATTGTTTGGTATGAACCGATGTTGCTTACACACTCATCATCCCATAGTGATGCGGAGGCTGAATATTAAGAACATGAAGCTTACAAAAATCTAATCAAAATTTAATCTGAATTTCTTCGGAAGAATTTGTGAAAACAAATCTTGACTGCAGTGTACCTACTAGGCTGCCATCGCTTTGGCAGGCAAACTTTCAGTTATACCTGTCTGCCCGTTATTCTGGCGTTATTCCGTCACTTCAACTCTTCAGAAGGTCTAATTATGTACCTCTTGGCGTTACAGGTAGAAGACGCTAGTAGATCTACTGCTTATCAAATGCAGTAGACTATTTAACTATTGACTCGTCATACGTGAAGGTCCCCTTGTATTGTCATACAGATGGTTCGCATAGCTTTAGTCAACCGTGTTCTTTTTACTTTCCTTGGCTCTACAAAGTAGAAAGGAAAGTTATGTAATCGGCTGAAAAATTTTTTGAGTTTTCTTCGGATCTTTACGGTTTAGACCCCCCTGAGTCCGAAAAACACTATTTGGGAAAATGGTCTGTGTGTGTGTGTGTGTCTGTGAACGATTTTTAGAGAAAACCACCGTACCAAATCAGCTCAAACTTCATATATCGCCCGCAGGTTACCATGGGACGCCAAAATAAGGGTATGAACAAAATCCACCGAAATTTAACTATAGTTATCATAGTGATCAAAACACCAAATACTTTTTTTCTCATAAACGGCTCTAACGATTTTGATTAAATTTTTTATATTCGTAGCTCCCAATATGGCAGCTATACCATAAAATTCCCATTTATGGAAAAATGACGAGAGCAGCACAATAAATTGCCAAAACTTTCGACGTAATCGATTTTAGAGTGGTTTTTAGAGAAAACGACCGTACCAAATCCCCTCAAACTTGATATCTTGCCCGCAGGTTACCATGGGACGCCAAAATAAGGGTATGAGCAAAATCCACCGAAAGTTAACTATAGTCATCATAGTGATCAAAACACAAAATTTTTTTCTCAAAAACGGCTCTAACGAGTTTGATTAAATTTTTTATATTGATAGCTCCCAATATGGCAATCACACCATAAAATTCCCATTCGTGGGAAAATGACGAAAGCAGCACAATAAATTTTCGACGAATAGCGTTTTTATCGCGGTTTTTTCCTTATGAACTCCGCTGTTGGTAGAATGTTAGAGAAAATTGGTATTGTAGTCCAATCCAATACCTAAAGTGTTAGTGTTTAAAAACGCTCATGAGGTACATGGGGCTCACTTCAGAAATTCCTGAATTTCAACTACCGCCGTTTCGCTCATTACCAGTTCTAACAGTTATTACCCAATAGCTCTGCAAAAGTGATTATTATCCCTCTTCAAAAAATTCGTGTACAGCCTCATTAATTTTCTGTGTAATTGCTCAATAATGGTCCTATAATGAGTATGAGCAGCGCAATAAATTCAGGAACTGTAAGCGCTACCGCTTCTTGCTGCTGTGACGTGTTGTTTGACCAAGTTCAAAGTAACTGAGTGATAAATGAATTGAGTAAGTAGAATTAGCCATGTACAAAGTGAATTGTTGTAGAGCTAAGGAAAGTTGTGTGTTGCAACGCACCAGATATTTCCTAAATATTGTTCCCTCAGCATTGGGCTATTTCCAGAGCTTCCTCAGTCAGCTGAGCGACAGTTCGTGAAAATGGCAAACCTGGAAATATGTCGCTTCGTGCAGTTTACTTCCGTCACCTGCTACCAGAGCCCATTGTACCGCTTGCTTGGAGTCGAATGAAAGAACGTCTTTCTGGGACTCGGTTGTTCTCCCCGGGCCTGGACGTGCCCTTAATGTTCATTCTCAGTGAGTCGAAGAATTTCTTCCAAGTTAGCGATTGAATTTTTCATTCTGAAGTCTTGCGAAGAGCCAATTTTCGTAGCAACACAAACGTTTCCACAAACACGTACGTTACACTGAACACACAACGGAACAGTACGTCTGCCACGTGAGCGTGATTATAATAATTGATACTCCGCCCCTCAGAAGCGAGCGGGCGTGCAGCTGCCTTTGCAATTTTCATAACCTCGTCCAGTAAAATCGATACGCGAAGTACCTTCCGGCCAAGCGTGGTGCAGAAATGCAAATTTATTTAAGCCGAGGCGCTTCGTTCGTGGAACTATCGTATTTCCACGTAGAACGAACGACAGGAGATTTTACTAACTTTAAAAGATAGCTTTCTTCTTAGTCCAGGAGCCGAGGGCTACAAACGTCGACCCATTAGTTGGAAGTTGCTTACCACTTCTTCTGATAGTTCCCTCAATGTTTGGTAAAACTCCGGTTCACGCAAAAACCGATTCCGAAATCGGCCACATCCAAATATCTGGTGCGTTGCAACACACTACTCTCCTTAGCTCTACGTCAATTCACTTGTTAGATGGCTTTTTCTACTTAATATATTCATTTATCACCCAGTTCATTTGAACTTGGTCAAACAACACTTCACGGCAGCAGAAAGTGGTAGTGCTTGCAGTTCCGAAATTTATTGTGCTGCTCATACTCATTGCTGGACAATTAGTGAGGAATTGGTACACAGATAATTAATGAGGCTGTAAACATGATTTTTTGAAGAAGGATAGTAATTACTTTTGCAGAGTTATTCGGAAAAAACCTTTAGAACTGGTAGTAAGCGAAACGGCGGTAGTTGAAATTCAGGAGTTTCTGGAGTGACCCCCGTGTATCTCATGGGGGTTTTTTAAACACTCGCCCTATAGGTATTGAATTGGACCACTACACCTATTTTTTGTCAACATTCCAGTATTATTTCAGCGGAGTGTATAAGGAAAAATCGTGCAGATTATGTGTTTTCAAAGCTAACTGAATAGATTTCCAAATTATACCATTGTATCGTCCATCCTGACCATTTCCTTGAGGGTTGTAGGGTGAAGTCCGGCTGGAAGCAATGCCGTTTGAACGTAGAAATGATTTGAACTCTTTTGGCATGAAATTTGAACCCCCCTCAGATGGCAGTCCGAAAATAGAAAAAATTGTTTTAGATTTTCAATTAGAGTTGTTGAGCTGAGATCCTTGCGTGGCATAGCAAACGGGAAAACGCGATTTTCGTCGATCACCATTAAGACATATGGTCTGCCTTTGGATGATGGTATGGGCCCTTTGAAATCCAAATTCAGACGTTCAAAAGGTTTCGTGGCTTTCATCGGACGAGATGAATTATCTCTCTAGAACTGTGGTTTGAGTTTTGCGCAAACGCGACAGTTTGACGTGATTTTTCTTATTTCTTCTATGGAGACGGGGATGTTTCGAACACGGACCCAGTGGTTCATTCGTGTCACATCAGGATGACAGAGTTCTTCGTGAAGTTTATGCAAGTTCTCCCTTGCTGTAGCACCGCAGGTACGAGATAAGGTATCTGCAACTGGGTTATGTCGCCCTGGTCTGTAGTTAACATCAAATGAGTGCGCTGAAAGTTCAAGTTTCCACCGCATAATTTTTTCATTTTGGTTTATTATTCATTCTGAATAATAACCCTATGTTTTCGGTCACGAAAAATTTTTTACCACCCTCCCTCAAAATTTGATGCTTTACGTTTCAAGACATGGGGATTTCAAATCTGCAATGTCCGTCCGCCTTCCCCCGTCCACCGTCCAGGCCATTTTGTGCCTTTGACGTGGTCTACAAAATTCGTTCTTTCGCACAAAAATCCCATTTGGTATCTAATTGTGCCCGCTATCTCGGCAATCCGATTGGACGAAGCCCATGGTTGTTATGGGCAAAAAATGGATAAAAATATTAACGAAACGCAGTGTAATCGCAAATAAGCCGTGTTTCGTATCGTTTTCAAGGCCCGCTCGACTCGCAACATCCTGCCAATTGCCAAGCGAGGGTTCGCTGGAAGCCCCCGTCCTAATTTCCCTGACGGGGCGGAGGAAGGCCACTTCCTCCACACACCCCTCCATCGGATCATAAATGCCTACAGACGTTATTTAGTTTCCGTAGTTCTATTGTAGCCAGGTCATGTTTCGTATGGTTTACTAGTATTTTTAGATGCTGAATCGAATGGAATGGGTCTCAGAGCAGTAATACTAGGTCAAGCTGTTCATGAGAATAATAAACCATTGTGTAATAATTTGCAGGGTTTTTTATTTTGCTTGTATGCTTATTGTCAAACATGAAAGGTACACTTTGTTGATCAGTTATCAACTGATAATAAATACTGCCATATTTCTATGTGGAAACTTACGCTACATTTTGCAAAAACTCTTCTCGACCGGTTGTCTTTGATATCTTGCAATTTTTCTTGTCGACAGCTCGTGATATTCTGTTTCTTCCTGCTCAAACACTGTTGGCAGAGAGCCTCTAATATCTTAGTGGTCGTTTTGAAAGGTGGATATCTCTCCCTTCAGTCTGCTTAACATCCTGTGATGTTCTTTCTGGTTGAATGCTCGCAGAATCCTTCGTAATTATCAACTCTGCATATGTTTTGTTGATTGTTTCGCATTTGAATCGCTGTATTTCAAGCCGCGATTTGTCGTGCTAGCTCACTACTAGTAGATTGTGGTCCCTTAAAGATGTACTTTCTACAACCCGCCAACCTTTTTCGATTTGTAGTACTTGATGTTGATGGAGGAAGTCCTTGCTGGCTGGTTGCACTCAGTGTCCTTTAAGGAAGTTCTTTCCGAGTGGGAAAACTTCGAATCCCGCGTTTCCAGGCAATAAATTGGCCGTTTTGACAATCGGGGGAAAAACTTGAATTGAGCCTGCCGAGAGAAAATCCCACGATTGAATCCGAACCTTTACCAAGACGCCGCTGAGTAAATAGTCAAGCTCAGTGATAAAACACGTCGCTGTAATGAGAACGGCTCTCTGGAAACGCTAATTGCCATCCTGATTCATCTCCTTATTTAGTCTCATGGGGACTCCGTTTTGCTGTTGACGGCCAACAGTTTGTTCTTTTTCTTAAGTTTCATTTGGCGATTATTAATTTCTTATACCACCACTCCCACCTTGACCTTCCGCCCATTGTCTTTTTATTTCCGAATCTTCTTTTTGCCGAGCGTGAGATACAGTGTTTTTCAAACGTCAATGGAAGAGATTACAGAGAATCTGAGCTATTCAATGAAACTTTTCCGTTCAGTTTAAGACAGGCCAAAGAATCAAATACAGCAGAGCTCAAGAGGACGTGTCCTTCACATGAGCGGTAGCCAATTTACGAAGTGTGCATTTGCAGAGTTCATCTTTAGTAATCCTAACTTAAAGGGCGAGGCACTGATAACCAAACTGTCTCAGGCATCTTTGGTCCGGTCTGGCGTAAGTATACCCTCTAATAATAGACGGTTAGGCTGTAGGCTGTGTCAGATACGAAAACCAACTTGACGTCAATAGCGAAAAGACTTAAAGCGAATGAAGGCAATCAACTTTGGACACACCCTTCTCACTATGGTGAATGGCAGTTTTGCCCTCCTGAACGATTAATATATTGTTCATTGGCTTAAATTTCCAAACGTTGACTGACATACTTGTGTATATTAATATAAAGTGACTACACGTCAATTCGTTAGAAAACAGAATGAATATTTTCAATATCAAGACAACAAGCAATCATATATAATAGTAACTGTAGTGTCGTTGGTAATTAGCTCACTACACCTACCTCCCTAGGCCGAAGTATTTTGTACTGAGGTAAGAAGAAGCCGCTGACTCGGGCAAAAATTACTGCAATCGCGAGGAGATCCGGTCCAATAAACTGACATTCGTCAGGTTCATGAACCATCGTCTTTAACCACTAGACCACGATTGCGAGGGTGCCTTTAATTGGAGTCAGTCAGTACAGTTATAACACATGTTCTCCAGGAGTCCTTGGGATTTCTCTTCTTCACTCGGCGTCAAGATACTAGGAGTACTGTCAGGCATTCTTTCTGTTTCCATTTCCACCCTCTCTTCTTCTTCGGGTATCCTCTTGAAATGTGAAGAGTTTCCTGTGACTAGACGACTATCTGACTGAGCAGTTACCCTAGTTCCTTGGACATTGACAACCTCTAATGGATTTGGGTTGAAAGGTGTGGAATATTTGTTGACCTGCTGTTTCACTAGTACCTGAGTAGTTAGGGCTATGGCACACCTGGGATGAGTGACGTAATCCCCCCCTCTCCACCCACCAGCTAATGTATGACGTCATCCCCCCCCGCACCACCACAGCCGATCTGGCGTAAATTTGACGAATCTGTTGCCCTATTTCGTCGTATAACCAATATAATTGTGTGCAATCGAAACGCGTAAATTTAATTACTATGTTTTATCTATTGTCCTACCTCTTTTTAAAACCCTGCAAATTATTATACAACGGTTTATTATTCGGATAATCAGCTTGACCTAGCATTAATGCTCCGAGACCCATCCTGTTCGAATCAGCATCGAAAAATATCATAATGAAACCCAAAAAAAGGTCGAAAAGAACTGAATCGTAATATTAAAATAAACAAAAAAAACGAAAGTATCTAGAAAAAACTGAATTTTAATATGAAAACATGCACGCTAAATACTAATATCAAAATTTAACCAAAAGTCTATGAAAAAAACCAGAATGAGAATGAAACGAAAGAATCTGAAAAAATTGAATCGTATTAAAACCAAAACGTCGGGGAAATTGGAACGGGGGCGCTCGAAGCGAAAGGGGAGTTGAGTGGGAGGGAAGCAAGTGGGAGGCGCTCGCTCGCCTCGAGCGAGGTTGCTTTTTTAATGAGACGGGCGGGGCGGGAGGGAGTTCAAACGACGAAACGCTATAGCTCCCGCATTGTACTGCGTTTCGTTAACTAGATACCAAATGGGATTTTTGGGCGAGAGAACGAATTTTTTAGACCACGTTAAAGGCACAAAACGGCCCGGACGGGGGACGGCGGACAGACATTGCAAATTTGGAATCTCCATGTCTTGAAACGTTAAGTATCAAATTTTGAGGGGGGGTTGTAAAACATTTTTCGTGGCCGAAAACATAAGGTTATTATTAAGAATGAATAATAAACCAAAAATGTCTAACCTCTTTAAAAACGTAGAAAAACTTCCTTAATTTGATAATCAGAGACTCGATGTGGAAATTAAATTTAAGATTGTGGTGAAATGGAACTCCGAGGTACTTACATTTAGGGATAATAAACCAAAATCAAAACGCGTACCTTTAACGATCACGTTTTATTCATTGTCCTAAATCTTTTTTTCGAACATATATAAAAAACGCGTAAATTTAACGCCCTACGTCTAAACCGATCTAAATAAATTATTTAATAAATTTATTTCGCGGTAATAACGATACGCGATATTTTTTATTATCAATCTCGTAATTTGCGTAATGTTTGCTAGGAGCGTAGGGCGACCTTTTTTGCGCAATAATGTCTCAGTAAAAAATACGTAGCAATTTATTTAAGGGCTCCACGTGTGCTCGGGATTTATTTAGCGTGAACACGTGAGCTGCTGTGGGAGGGGGGGCATTGGGGTAGGAGGTACTTAGGCGTTAGCGCAAGAATTGGTTGGGTTATGACGTAGATCCACTCAGAAGTTGCGCCAATTGTGGTGGGGCATGACGTCGCACGGGAGAATTCATAGTGGTGAGGGTCGTTACGTCACATGGGGGGGTCGCCAGGTCAGCTGTAGTTAATAGGAGGGGGGTGACGGCACATCAGCTGTTGTGGCGGGGGGGGGGCATGCATCAGTTGGTGGGTGGGGAGGGAGGGATTATGTCACTCATCCCAGGTGTGCCATAGCCCTAACTACTTACCTGATCTCCTGGCTTAAGTTCGTGTGTTGATATGCCTTTGGACCCTTCATCATTTCGCTAGAGTTGTTCATCTGCATCATAACAGAACCAATTGGATGCCATTTGAGGTAAAAATGAACGAAAATCAGACTTTAACAACACTTTAGACGGTTGGATTTGAGTGGGACAGTGGAGTGTCTCTATATTGGATCAAATACTCCCATCAACGCGTCTTCCCAATTCTCGCTTTCTATTATTGCCGATGGGATGGCTTTGTTCATGTTTAACATGAAGTATTCTTCTCTTCCGCCCGCCTCAGGTCATAAAACTCGTAACTGAAAGGAGGTTCTCCGTCAGTCCCGAGTGAAAGAAGAATTTCGAAAAGTGCAAAATGCGTGAACAGCCAGCGGGTCACGATGTTAGAAGCATTTTGAACATGGCGAGATGTTTTCTTATCGACTCTGATCTTCCTAAGAGTTTTTGGGCGGAAGCCATGTTTCATGTGCTGTTCACGTATTGAACCTTTGTCCATCATCTGGAATTGATGGAAGAATCCCGTTCACTCTATGATATGGAAGACCCCCAGTCGTCTCGTATCTTCGTACTTTCGGAAGTAGCGGATACATGCTGGAAAAATCAGGGAAGGTAAAATTGGAACCACGCTCTAGTGAGTGTATACTTGCCGGCTACTCTGAAACCTCGAAGGGCTAATGGGGGTGGAGTGATACACTACAAAAAGTCACAAGAGATGTCAAATTCGTCGGTGAAGACAAACGAAAAACTTTCTGCGAGTCTAGCGTGGAAGACACTCCTTCGTTGGACCAAACCACGCTTATGGGAATCGTGAACATTCACACATAATGGTAGAAGATTCCGAAATTCGTTTTGAAGACTCCACTCAAGATGAAGATGATTCGGAACAATCTAAAGACACATCGGAAACGGACAAGAGGAAGACCTAAAATTGTTCGAAATGGAACAATATAACAGGGTACCTCGAGATACTGTTCTCCAAGAGAACATTCCTTAACAAGAAGCTCTTGAAGATGTTGAATATGCGTACTCACCCAACATATCTGTTTCGGATGCTTATTCTAGCTCTGAAACACAAGACTGGAAAGCTGCGAGAAACGAAACCAAATCACTTCTCATTAACAACACCTGGACATTGACTATGCCTTCTCCCTAACTGATTTGGGAGGCATGTTGAAATTTACAAGTGACGACCCACAGTAGTTATTGGTTGACCAGACACATCTGGTCTTTCTGGTCATATGAGTTTTCCTGTGACTAGACGACTATCCGACTGAGCAGACCCTAGTTCCTTGGAGAACGACAACCTCTAATGGATTTTGGTTGAAAGGCGCGGAATATTTGCTGACCTGCTGTTTCACTAGTACCTGATCTCCTGACTTAAATTCGCGAGTCTTGGTATGTCTTTGGACTGGTCTTCCCAATTCTCGCTTTCTATTATTGCCGATCGGATGGCTTTGTTCATGTTTAACATGAAGTATTCTTCTTTACCACCCTCCTCGGGCCTTAAACTCTTAAGTTTCTCGTGGCTTATTCCGAGCTTTTCACAAAAACGATGAAAATTTATGGCTGTTGGAAGGAGGTCCTCCGTCAGTCCCGAGTGAAGTGAGAAAAGCGCAAAATGCCTGTACAGTCAGCGGGTCACGATGTTAGAACTCAAAGATGAAATACAATTGGATATCGGCTGTCCAACTGACCGGGTTGTGAGTATTAACTTTCATTATTTCATAACTAATGACGCAGTAGGTAGCTGTCGTTTTTCGTCTAGCAAACCACTGCAAATGGAGGCGCGTACAAAACCTAGTAAATTGAATCCATTTTTGGATAATAATGCTGCTGCACGATGCAAGTCTTGGGTCGATGAATTGAAAATTTACCTACTAGCGGAAAATGTTACGAACTATGTTCGAAAACGAGCCGTTCTTCTGAATTGTGCAGGAAGTGTGCATGAAGTATTTCAAAATTTACCAGAGGTTGGGAAGAAGGGAGTTGTCCGGATTACGCCGACTGCGCCAAAATATCTTGTGCATATTAATATGAATAAGCCGTTAGAACACAGAATGAATAGTGTATTTTCAATGTCAATGCAAGACAACAAGCTGTGTATGATAAGCTGTGTATGATAAGCTGTGTGTGTCGTCGGTAACTAGCTCACTACAATTTTGCCAATTGTTGTTCAAATACCAGGGCGCTGCTAGAAAACGAAGCTGTGTACGCTGAAGTGCCTCGACGACCGAAGCCTGTGCCTCAGGAGCCTGGAGCTACTCAGTTGGGTCACAGGCGTCACCTCTCAGCAACCGCCGTGGCGATCAACACGTCGCCATCTCAACAGCTTAGCGAAGACCTTCAAGCTGCTGTTGAAAGTTTAGCTCTTCTTCCCGTCCATATAAGGCGTAAGTACTCACTTTAAATGTTAGCCTTAAGTCATACTGTGCTTCCTGTTAGGCCTGTAAGTCGTGATTAAGAGAAATGCGCCAATTCCGGTGAGTTATTTACGTGCGTACGGGGAAATGAATTAATTATTAGATGAGAAAATATAAAAGTAAAGTTAATTTCTGCACAAGACGATGGAAAATGGAAATCAGATCGTCTGACCGTTTTCGGCGATTGCGATGTAGAGGAAAGATTTGGCAAGGCCAGTTAACTGGAGGCAGTTCTAACGAGCGGTGCGTAGCAACACACAACTTTCCGCCACCCCCGTAAGTTCGAACACCAGCTTGCGAGCGCTATATCTTCGTTCAACGCATTTTTACAGGAACATTTATACAGAACAAAATGTAGGGACTAGTTAGCTGAGAGTACTCTGTAAGTTTGATCGAAAGCGTCTGAGCCGTTTTTGAGAAAATTGGAATACCGATAAATTAATATTCGACAAATCTCCTTTTCTGAGTTAACTTGGCTTATATCTCCGTTCGACAGATATATACAGAAATAATTATGGAGAACGAAATGTGGGTATGGGTGACTAAAAGACACTCCATTAAGATTTATCACATACGGTGAAGAAGTTACCCTGGAATTTACGGAAATGTTCGAGAAAACGTTATTTTCGACACATTTTGATTTTTATCTGTGTTCAATGTATTGTGCAGAGGAACATTTATTGATTACTATATGTAGATATTAACTATTCGAAAACATCTTGAGAGTTTGGTGATAATCGTTGAGGCCGTTTTGCCAAAAAGCGTTACAAAAACCTATTTTTGCTTCATAGGCCTATATCTCCGTTCACCGTATTCTCATGGAGATATGTATGGAAAAGAAAAGTTAGGTATTGGTTATTAGAAGATAATTTGAAAGTTTAATCAAAATCGTTAAAGCCGTTTTCGAGAAAAATGCGAAAAACCCTAGTTTTTGGTACATTTTCGTCCCCCACCCCCGTTTCCCATCGACCGGAATCGCCCGTAACCTTATTTTGGTGTCTACAAAAAATAAAGAACAAAACGAAAAAAGAACCAGCTCAATCGGATCAGCCGTCGCAAATCGAACTAAAGACACAGACGCGGACCACGCGCCGAAATTAGGTTTTTTAGACTCAGTAGGCCTCAAAACGTAAAGATCTGAAGAAAACCCAAATTTTTTTGACACGATTACTATACTTTCCTTTCCCTTTGGGGCAGCGGAAAGTAAAAAGGAGCAGAATTCTGATGATCCTCGCGATCCCTTTCTGGTCAGAAATAAAAATTCTAAAAGCTGAGCCTCTAGTCAAGATCATTAACAGATCGACTGGTAAAAGCCAGGATAGTCCGAAAGCCCTAAGAGTCGTGGCGTCGGTACGGACGGTTATCGCTATTGTGGAACGAAATCTAAGACTTCTGAGTTGCCTGAACACTTCTTTCGTAGTAAGTGGTGGAACGAGGCTGGATTAAGGCTGATAGTTCGATCGAAGCAGCCGTCGACCCTTTAGAGAGCTAACTGTTCAACAATTTCGTTGACCAACAGTCAGAATTGTATTAAAAAGCAACTTTAGCCGTAAATTATTCATCAATATATATTTTGCAACCGAGTTAGGATGATTCGGGTGATCTCCTTCACTTATCTCGCCGTCCTCGAATTCCCGATGAATGACAAAGACACAATTGAGTTAACTAGTTTTAATGACAACTGAAGAATTAGATTTTAAAGTGAGATTGGTAATTGGAAAAGTAGCACGTCAAGATGGGGAAGCTCCCCGTCCGGACTCTTGCCGTAAACTGCCCTGGCGTTGGAGAGGGTGCACTCTTCCCCCTCCGTCCGACAGGGTGCGACGCAAGAAGATCACACTGATAATTTTGACGTAGGTAGGGAGGCGAACGGCTACATATAAAATGTACAATGCGACGTATGTGAATTGGAGTGGATGGAAAGTCGGAAAGAAATACGCAATGCGGAACCGGGGATGACGGCGTAATGTCGAGACGATTTCGGTCGTTTATACTTCATGTCATTCTCCCCCGGGTTCCGAAGTGACGGAGCCTAATAATATCAATTTGGGGAGGAAATACCGCGTCAATCGTCATGATTTATTTGTGCTTCGTTGTTCCACCTTTCCGTTCCAAAGTAATTGCAATATTCATGTTGTTATTGTATTTGTGACTAACGAAATTGAGTAGTTAGCATGTTTCGTATTCGCAGCTAAATCTGAGTGCATGGAGTCGGAGCAGGGGCACGACTACGCCGAAATATATACTCCGAGCACCGAAAAAGATGCGTGGGACGTTGGGAAACCACCAACTCCTCCGCTTCACAGGTACGTTCTTAATGATGTTTTAATTTTTCTCCGTTGTTTTCTTCAGGCTCTGCTTGACCTGTGCGTAATTGTGCGTTAGTGAAATTAGTGCACCACGACGCGAGGAGTTTCTTGGAATAAATTTTAATTAGTAAATGAAAGATAAACTTGAAAGATTAAATTGGCAGAATTGAACGAATAGCATTCGTGCACTCACACATATGAGCTGCTTATTAGCATGGAGAGGGTGTTGTGAGAAGGAGGAGGGGGGCTACATGAAATGTGAGCGAAGGTACTTGATGCGGTGTTGTGAACTGACTTACTACGTCAAGAAGAAGCAGCTCAAATATGTTCCTTGGTACGTCTTCTGATACTCGTTTTTTTGCAAAGATAATGATGGCCTTTGTGCTCTGCGATGACTAGATGTGGTCAGTCTACAGTGGCACAATACGATACAAACGATATCTGTGTGTAGCATCATGTGGTCGGAGCCTGATACTGGGACCCAGCATGAATACGGAGACAATCCCGGTGACCGAGTTCTGTTGGGCGCACGAGAGGGGCAACTTGAGGATCGAAATAAAAATTAAACTCGGTGAGCCTGTGGAGGACTGTAATATACGTGCGGAATTGAGTTGAGTTAAAATTGAGCTGAGATGGTGTACAAATGGGCGACACTAGGGCAGTACTCGGAACGCGTGAACTGGCGCAGGAAACCATATGGGAGAGCGAGAAGTTACTGGGGCGATAGTTGGAAGCGGAATGATTGGAAGTTCTCAGTCGTGGAGAGGAATGTGAAATTTGGGAGAAAGAAATAGAGAAAGAGGAAAACCTGGGAAAGGGGCTGTTAGAACCAATACCGGGGCAGGTATTGAAATAGATGGAGACAATGACGCGGAGAAGTCAGAGGTCAAAGACTCGAACTGATTTGGGTCTTTGCGTCAAACAAGTTCCGCGAAGAAAAGTTTGTCATAGGGGATTCTGATTCCAAGAAGGACGACAAGGAGAGCTTTGAGCCATGTCGTCGAAAAGTGGCACGATAGGGTTACATTAGGCCTGTGCATGCGCTCCACCATTCCACTACCAACAAGCATGGTAGTGGCAGATACAAGGCCAATCCACGTCGCAAGCTGCGGTGATGTAGACAAATGATTGTTTTGAGTGGTTAAAACTACACCTATTGAGGGTCAAGGAGTCAAACTAAGGACGCGTGCTGGACATCGAGGACGTCTATTTCACTTGACTGTGTGTGGTTCAACATTCATGCTGCACGAGGAGCGAAATGAACGCCATCCTGACGAGTCCAGAGTGACAAAAGTCGATGTAAGGAACTGAAAACGTCTCTGCAGGGGTCTGTGAAAGTGTATTGCGAGAGAAAGCAGCCACAACATCACAAAACCGGTTACACACTAAACACTGACCGAATTCTGAAAAATAAACACTATAGTTTGTGCAGCCAATTTATACCTTGTTAGGTGCGCAGCTCACGATATACAATGATATTATGTTGAATATGAAACTTGAATTAGCTTGAGTTAGTAGCACATGAAGAGCTAAGATTCAATGAAAAATCGATTAATTAGTTTTGTTTGGGCTAAGGACTTAATCGGGTGTTCTGCTCGAAGAACAGACGGCATATTTCACGCATATTCCACGCCGACAATGAAACTAACTAGTTCCTCCTGGTCCTTCGTATTTAATTTAATGCTGGTAATTGACGATGATTGTTATAATGTCTCCTTGATTTTCGAAGGTTTCCGTCGTGGGAAAGTCGGATCTACCAAGTGGCCAGCGAAGGCCTCGCTCCTCATCCCACTCCGGACTCGAGTAATAACAACACGGCGACGAGGCTTCACGCTTCCCAAGGCTACTGCGATATCAGTGTGCCGGTCTACGCCACAGTCAAAGGGGTGAGCTCATGTTTCTGTCACACTCGTAATCACATA
The DNA here is from genome assembly GCA_020466155.1 of Pachypeltis micranthus. NCBI lineage: Eukaryota > Metazoa > Arthropoda > Insecta > Hemiptera > Miridae > Pachypeltis > Pachypeltis micranthus. Next base: position 27,356,662 of record CM035778.1, on the reverse strand, counting down.
TTTATTCAATTGTCAATTACAGCGGCAGTACGTAATGTTAATTTGTTGGCCTATTAACGAACGATTCTAAAACAATGAACTTCATTGAGAACGACTTGTGCACAACCACATTCTGCCCGTGCTGTGGGTTATGCAGCCAAATATGGAGCCTAATCGGGTACTTTCTACTGCGGGCTCCAGCTTGGATATGAAGGTTTTCCCCGTGCCCAACATAAATAGCTGAAGAATGTTTTACCTTACTAAAGTTAACGTACTGGCCTATTTCCCCGCCTTCTTTAGCGATGGGAAAGCTGAAGGCAAGCGTCTTATACTTAGCTCGACTGTGGACAGTAGGAACGGCCGAGTTTAGGGCTGCTGCCTCCACAGAATCAGAAGGCTAAAATACAAATGACACGACGAACACTCAAATCAGCTAGGCGGGACGGAGATTGTGCATCGAGTTGTCATACGTAACACATATGATGACTTTATGTATTGCTGGTTGATAGTGAAGACTGGTGGTACTAAGATGAAGAGCTCGTGGGTGGGGGCTTTAGCTTTAATCTTCTCGAATCGAAAGCAATTAGCTTTATCGCTGCTTTCTGAGGTTTTATCACCTCCCCTCCTCGGTTGGAAATGCACTAGGGATCTATATAAAATTAGTAAAAACTTCTTCCTTCCTCAGCCTATACATTGGCGTTCTGATTTAGGGGTGTGCTGAGGCAGTGCTGGCCTCACGGCCCTAACCTGCCTCCGCTCCGTCAGGTAAAAAGAAGAATGGGGGACTGGGGCAGGGACTAATTCAAGCGAACCCTCGACCACTGCAATATCTGCAGGACCTCATTGCTGGGTTTCTAGGAATCGGCAGATTGCTCCGCCTTTGCCCTAGTGTCCTGCAGAGTGATCCACCTTTCGTGGACCTTACCTACGTACTCACTGGACGTACCCATCTTACCACCCTCGCAGTACCATTTCGGAAAAAATATTCCTTAAGGCTAGAAAGGTCACTAGCCCGCCCGGACTTATGGCTTCGGGGACCTCTCTTGGAAGTGTTTGGACTTGCCCCTCCTCGCTGGAGGACCCCAGGTCCCTGGTACGCAAGGACCCTCCCCCAACCAACCACACCCAGCAGCTGGACGGGGGATACGGGCCCTGTAAATGCCAGTTTTCCGTCCCCTGGAGAGGGGTGTGTAACACCCTAATGGATTCACCCTGCCCCCACCACCACCCAATCACCCATACTACCACCCATACCCAATAAATTACACTCATTCTCTTCTCTCTCAATCATACTCTAACTTAAATCCCATCCACACAATAAATTACAGCAAATACTCCATCCATTCATACTAACCCCAGCTGGCCTCGAACCCACCCACGCATAAGTGGACACCCTGGGCCCCATTCCACAGGGTTTTCTTAATGCCCGGGGGTCTGGATGGTCCCTAGAAACGAACTAATTGTCAACCGAAAATAATACAAAATGGGAACCAAACAACTCATACAGAAAGGCAACAAAATGAATACATTAACCACGGCGCCCAAAGCAGCCCCAAGGGAAATCGGGGGGGATTACAGGGGGTGCCAGCCAGGACCCCACCAACCCAAGCAGACTCACACACTCTCCCAATACTCCCACATATCACAGTGACACCTAACTCTAAATGGAGGGGAGTACTAGATATTCCTCCCCCACCAACTCCCTTTTTACTTTCCTTGGCTCTACGAAGTAGAAAGGAAAGTTATGTAATCGGCTGAAAAAAAAATCTTGAGTTTTCTTCAGATCTTTACGTTTCAGACCCTCCTGAGTCCGAAAAACACTATTCGGGAAAATGGTCTGTGTGTGTATGTGTGTCTGTGAACGATTTTTAGAGAAAACCACAGTACCAAATCAGCTCAAACTTGATATCTCGCCCGCCGGTTACCATGGGACGCCAAAATAAGGGTTTGAACAAAATCCACCGAAATTTAACTATAGTTATCATAGTGATCAAAACACCAAATATTTTTTTCTCAAAAACGGCTCTAACGATTTTGATTACAATTTTAATATTGGTAGCTCTTAACATGATAATTCCCATAGTGGGAAAATGACGAGAGCAACACAATAAATTATCAAAATTTTCGACGAAATTGATTTTAGAGTGGTTTCTAGAGACAACTACCGTACCAAATCAGTTGAAACTTGATTTCTAGTCTACAGGTTACCATAGGACGCAAAAATAAGGGTATGGGAAAAATCCACCGAAAGTTAACTATAGTTATCATAGTGATCAAAACATCAATTTTTTTTTCTCAAAAACGGCTCTAACGATTAAGATTAAATTTTTTACATAGATAGCTCTTAATAAGATAATTATACCATAAAATTCCCATTTGTGGGAAAATGACGAGAGCAGCACAATAAATTATCAAAATTTTCGACGAAAGCGTTTTTGCCGTGGTTTTTTCCTTTTAAACTCCGCTGGAATGTTAGTAGAAAGTTAAAGAAAATTGATACTACTGTAGTCCAATCCAATACCTATAGGGTGGTGAGTATTTAAAAACGCTCATGATGGGGCTCACTCCAGAAATTCCTGAATTTCAACTACCGCCGTTTCGCTTAATACCAGTTTTAACAGTTATTACCCAATAACTCTGCAAAAGTGATTACTATCCTCCTTCAAAAAATTCGTGTTTACAGCCTCATTAATTTTCTGGGTACCATTTGCTCAATAATGGTCCTGGAATGAGTACGAGCAGCACAATAAATTCTTTAACTGAAATCGCTGCCGCTTCATGCCGCCGTAAGGCGTTGTTTGACCAAGTTCAAATTAACTGAGTGATGAATGAATTGATTAAATAGAATTAGCCATGCACAAAGTGAATTGTTGTAGAGCTAAGGAAAGTTGTGTGTTTCAACGCACCGTATATTTTCCACACTAACCTCCCTTATCACAGATTTTTCCCTATCAACTATGTGGGGGAGGACTCAGTTCTCCTATTCTAAACACATACATCAACACAACACACATTATATACACATAAAGACGCACACCGTTACGACCAGAACTGTGCCCATACAATTGAATCTCAAAACTCGTTTCGTTAGCATCACGATATGAGCGTTCCATCGCAGATCGTTTTACATGCATACTCCCGGATTTCTCGCACAGGAAACACGCTCCAGTTTCGAGAAAAAACGCAATTTTAAACTCTGATGGAGACCTCTTTACTAGACAACCTAGAGATAACTTGGTGCCTAGTTGTTGCTGTTGGGCGCACGAGAGGGCGAGAGTTGAAGATCAAAAATGAAAGAAACTTGTTGAGCTTGAGGAGGGCTGTATTAAATGCAATGAGGTGAGTAGAGTTTGTGTACAAAAGGGCGACTCGTAAGTGCGTGAACTGACGAGGGAAACTGTATCGGAAAGAGATAGCGAACTGTATGGGCTGTGACGTACTTGGAGAATTGTCTCACAATTCCCGCGTACAGAACACTCATGAAAGTCGTGTCTGGGCCCAAAAGAAAAGAATAAATCAAATATGCTCAATAATACTCACTCGATCAAATAAATAAAATAATAAATCTCAAGAAGGCAATGGGAAATGAAATTATAAAGCAATTAAGACCCACTTGAATTTAATCGGCAAAACTCGAAATGAAACAAACTCCTTTTAGAATGAAATAAATAACCTATGCTCGGATTGTATTAATGACAATAAAGGGACAATGGAGAAAATGAAACACAAAGCTCTGATCGCTTACCTTACTTCACACAATCAAAAGGGGAATTTAAACACTGACTTATAACAGGAATATTATTCGCCAACGAGCCGATATCCGTTCTGATTGAGAAAAACGGCTCCGACGCTAATATAAACAGCGGCGGCCTGCAAGGGTGGTGGTCAGTGTTGCCCCTTTGCGCAGTCCACCGCGAAAACCATTACAGGGCGGAGAATAGATATAGGAAAGTGTCTGAGAGAATACAAGGAGACGAGTGTGACTTTCGCTAGAGTTCGTAGCTGAATGAATTTTGGGAGGGGCCGTCTCTTGTGGAGAGGAATCTGAAATTGAGGAGAGGGAAAATAAAGAAAGGAAATGCCCACTTCAGGGATATCCGCTGCCGTTAGAAATAACCGCAGAGGTGGAATTTCCGACAGGCAATCGAACTATTACTTTAAACCCTAGTAAGCAGAAAGAAACAGCTCACGAATCTCCTTCTGACAAAAGTGTGGTGACATCTTGGAACATGTAAACATCTCCACTCTTCGACAGCAACTTCTCCAACCTATTTAGGAATATTAACAAAAACGAGGCCGCCTGCACAAAGTCCGATCAATTCCGTTAATGGCAACTACCGGGAGTCTTCCTTCCAAATAGCTCTGGCACGCCTCCAGCAGCTGTGCTCGATTTATGGAATCAAAGGCCTTAAACACGTTAGGCAGTACTATAAACCCCTTTTTCCCTTCATCATGCGCCAAGCTAATCTGTTTGGTAGCCTTAAAACAAGGCCTCCTGCACATCCACGCTCTTACAATGCCCAAATTGACTGATTATAAAGAATGTAGCCGGGCAGTTTGAGCTAAAGTCATAACGGCATTGTTGTGTACGAGTCATTTACAAAGAAATACGCTGAAAAAAAACAAAAACAGCGAGGATATCAGCGAGTTCCAGATGTTTCGTTTCTTCGCGACCACCCGGAGGCTAAATTCCGATTAGTCTTCTTTTGGTCGAGCCGTGCCATAAACCGGCAGTACGGCTCTTAATTCCAGCTAAAAGCCTCCGAGAGGCCCGAAGGTCTGAAACGCGAGGAACGAGGAAGTCGTTTAAGTCGCTTGAAAATGGCGAGAAGCTTCTCGGACGATAGACGATTTCCAGTTTCCGATTCGAGTCGGGAAACAGCTAAAATCGGAACTTGACGGAACGGAGTTTGGGAGCGGCCTCGAAGAGCGGGAATTCAGAGCGGCCGACGTTTCTGGTTAATGAGCGGATTGTTAAGTTCGCGATGAAACTGGAAATAGAATCCGAGCTATGGCATCTGGTGAGGAGCATCGCGCAACGTTGTGAACGTCAATTTGTAGCGAAGGCTTCACAACCTTATTTCTGGAGATCTATTCAGCATTTTGTTCTGTTATTGTTGTGCGTTTCGTTACCTCCTTCTGGTGTCTGGGGCTCTTTCCAGGAAGTGGTTTGGTTCTCCGTAGCACCAGCTTCGTACCAGTGATATGAATTTCTTGATGTCACTGAGGAATTGTGGCTTCGTATTAAAGTAATTGGGTTAGTTCCGCCAGTAGGTAATTACTAGAGAAAACGTACCCATTTGGTGAATCCGCCTTCGATCCAGATAGGGATGTTGATAAATAGCTGAAGAAAACTATTTATTATAAACAGTAAGAAATTTATTTTCGAATGCTTTCTAAAAGATTGTGTTGTTTTCCACAGCGAGCTAGTCAAATACGTTCCATGCCATTTACTGGTGACTCGTCGGACGACTCGAGCGACGGAGAAGGGGATCACACGAACGCAATGAATCTCAGCACCACACGAGGAACCAACAGCAGCTCAGATAACACCGGTTAGTTTGGTCATTTGTGTCGTTATGTTTTGGCCACCTTCGTAGATGCCTGGAGATGTTCTGTACGTGGGGGGAGGGGGATGTAGAAGGGAGGGTCTGCTTCTAGTAGCCCCGTAAATGTACTCCTGCCTATTGAGAACCAACCTTTACTGGAACCATTCAGCATATTGGATCAGGTTGGCCATCGCGCTCCGCGGCGGCAGCTCTTCTATGTTGTCCTCTACACCCCCACGAGAAGATCACCTTTGGCATGAGAAGATGGCACAGAAAGCATCATCCACTCAGTGCAGGTAGTTTGGGCTTGCAGCCTTACCAATTCAGTCAAGTAAGGCATTTATGCTCTGTGTCCCGTGAGGAAGTGGTCGAGGTAGAAATCCGCCTCATTGAGGTGCCGCCCAAGCCATCAACCAGCAACCTAGTCCGCCCACCACTCCCCCGCCTAGAATCCCATTCTAGGCATGTGTCTAGGCACGCCTTGCCACCTTCCAACAAGCGCCAGAGCCCTCGTGTTGCCCCCTTGATCGGTAGAGGTCTTCCCACTCGGCTGCCAAGAGGTGGATTGGGATCACACCTGCTAACACCAACAATGCCTCCTGAGAGACTGGGCAGTACGTGCGTGCAATGAAGAGGGCCCTTCCTCCTCTGCGTCGCTGCCATCTGCTTCTGTACAACGTTCATGAGCACCTGTCTCGTGCTTGCCCTCAGCTCTCGCGTTGCCTGTCAGACCATTGTTACTGTGGCAGCTCTATCTGCTGTGGAAACCAAACAACGTTTGGTACAAACAATATTTGAAGCTGTTGCGGCCAATAGAAACTGTACTGCTCCGACGTGGCCGAAACTGAGGGGTCGGAGGATTAACCATAATAAATAGAAAGAGGTGCGAAGAGATAGGTGTTAGAGAAGGAATAGAAGGTGCTGGGAGACTAGGAAAGAGAAAAACTGTGGAGACTAGAAAATTATATTCGGAGCTAATGAAGGGCAACCTGCTTCCTCTGGGGACAGAAATGAAGAGAGAGCTCGGGTTTTGGGTGGAAGGCTCGGCGATCGTCCTCTGCTGAGCAAGCACTCTCATTTCGGCTAACTCCGTACTTGGGCTACTCGGTACCTCGAATTCGGTTCTCAAGCCGGTACCTTATCTATCACTCCTCGTGCCGGTGATATGGTTAACGGCAAGGAGGAGAAACGATAGTGAAGGGGGAAAATGCTGATGCTCAGGAACAGGCCTTCCTCTCGATAGCGCCATGCCTTGGGCAGTACAGAACAACGCTGCTTCATTTGTTTGAAGTTCGACCGTTAAGGTAGGGGTGTTACGAGGGGGGTTTGGAGATGTTTGAAGAGCCGCTGACTCAGGCAAAAATTACAGCGATCGCGAGCTCCTCCGATCCATTGCCCAACTTTCGTCTGGATTACGAACCATCGTCTTTAACCACTAGACTACGATCGCCCGCTGCCTTTAATGGGAGTCAGTCGGTACAGTGGATAGATTGGGTACTCCATTGGGAGAATGACTTGATGAACCTAACCTAAGGCAATTGGACAATTTATCTAGATGGCCTCTGTCTCTGAAGGATAATACTAATTAAAGCTCCAATGCTCTGACGTGTATTGAGGGAAATGGTAGGATTTGAATGCGATGGAAGGTTCAGGTTAACGATGCGTTAAGGCTCTGCGAGCAACTTCCAACATATAAAGGCAATGTTCTTGGTAAACCCTAACAGTCACAGGGTGATGTAGCTTTGAGGTGAGTTGAGTAGAAGCACTAGATCGGAGCACTAGAAAGTTACGAAGAAAGAAGAATGACTGCGAAAAATTAGCGAACAAGTTCCCTTTTGGTTACACTCCTTGTTTTATTTTACGTAACGACCCGTGAGGAGGAGGGCGAAACGAGTGATATAGTGACGGGAATTAAAGGTGAGGGGGCTCCAGTTAGCGTTGTGCGAGGAACCTTAATTTCCCGACTCAGGTGGAAAGGGTTATGTTCAACAAGGCTGTTGTTACGAAGTTTGGACCCACTAGATGTCATACTGTCACCTCTAACTCAAGCCAGAGGCCCAAGGACATTGCCAAAATATTTCAAACATTCATTCGTTAATATTTGTACTTTTTGTGACCTGGGGACTTCGTGTCGCAAAGATCCAGTTTACGTTCGCCGTTATTTTTACATCCTTTTTCTTGTTATTTACCTTATTGAGGCATTGACAGTTTGTTATCCTTGTTACTGCAGATACGTCGTTATCGAGCTCGAGTCCCAGTAAAAGTCACGTGCAAACTACCTCAAGTTTTTCCCCCGCCAAACGAAGTTCCTCCGGCTCCCCATCAAAAAGTATGTTGCGTAAGTTTCTTTTGTCTCTCGTTTTTTTTTAGTAAGTTTTTTTTCGTTTCCCTCTTATTTTCGGGTTTTTAGTTTTCTTGTGTTTGTTACGGTTTTTAGTGAATTTGTCCACTCTGTGATGAACTATTACGTGGTTTAGAGAACTGGACTCGTGTTCATGAAAAGTAGTGGCTAATACAACGTGTGAGTGGAATCCACGCAAACTGTTGATGAATATGGGGTGAAGAAATTGAATTCTAAGGCCCTCCCTTTCGAATTTTGTGAGGGTCCTGTCGCAAGTCAAGCAATTAATCCCCCTGGGGCTCGTGGGGGGACAATGTGGCGTGAAGGAGCTTGAGGAAATAGAATTCTCGCTCAACGAAGAGTTGTGGCGGTTTGTGTCGTCTGCCCAGTGGCACGAGCCATCAAACCCCATTTACAACGCTTTAGTTGGGACAGAGTGACTGGATGTGGTTCTGAGAATTAGAAGTGAGTCACTGAAAGGAAAGGCGAACTGTAGCCATTTTGGTTCACTCACAGATGGAGCATTTGCCAGCATACGTGGAAGGGGTTATACTTTGCAAGTTGAGGCACACGTGGGTTTTATAGTGTCACCAGCGAAGCTTTTACAGTTTAAATGATCAGATTTGCTCACTTACTTTATTTCTTAATTTTTAATCTCTGTATAGCTCCTGTTTATTTTTTTTTCATTTTCGTTTTGCTCGTTTCGTTTCGTCTGGTTAACATATTGCATTCTACCACTTGGGATTAATTCGCTTTAGATACGTCATTTGAATCCGGCATGTCCGATGATTATGCAATCCCTCCAGACGCTGTGTCCTGTGAATCACTGGACTGGAGCGGTTTGGCGAGAGGCCCCGGAGGAAGCCCTAGTCGAGTGCCGAGAGGCTCGGAGCAGATCGAGAAGAGTGGACATCTTGCCAAACTGGGAGGCAAATTGAAGACTTGGACGAGACGGTGGTTCCAGCTCAACAACGCCAAACTGAGATATTGGAAGAGTCAAGTGAGTGATATTTTATTATGATTGTGTTCTGCATGTTATCACTTCGGCCAGCGTTCTACTTTTGATTTGACATTTTGTGTATCCTTGGGTCCTTGGGATGGCATTTGAGTGAGGGTGGGCGCTGCATTATTGTGCTGGGAATGGTGCAAAGTATTTGCTCTTATACAGCCATCCTGGACCAGTCGTAAGATGCTACATTCATTCAGTAAGAGGCGACATCGACAAACATACATTGGATTTTGACTGTTGAGTCGTTCTGTACGTGACTTGTTTTGAAGTGCCAAAAGCATCTAGACAGTGCAATACCTCTCAGACGTTATTGGACCATGTGGTGCAGGATGTGCTTGTATAATAATGCTGACACTATCCGCATATATAAGAGAAGATATATTCTAGGCGTGATGGCTACTGCCCCGTTGTCTGGGGTAGCAAACTAACAGTCAATCAAAAGAGAGTATTGGCCCAATTCCAGAGAGCTGCGCTCCTGTGGATCACCAAGGCCTACAAGACTATCAACAGAAGAACTCCAGGTGATCACTGGTCAGTTACCAGTTGACTAGGCCGTTGAGTGCATAGTTGACAGGTGGAGAGTGGAACGGGTGCTTTCCCCGCTTTGGGCTGAACTCCATGCGGATCTCACCACAGAACAAAACCTTGCCGCTATCGACGAATGGGCGTTGGAGAAATGGGAAGCGAGATGGGAACTGTTGTTAAGAAAATGGGTTGAGCCAGACCACTGGACGAGCTAGTTCCTCATGGGGCATGATGACTTCAATGCGCGGCTCCCCTTCTTTTGTCTCAAAGACTGTTGAACTGTAAATGGACTGTATTGCAAAATTGAGATGACGGAAATTGGAGATGGAAAAAATAATAAATGAGAACCAGTTGGCAGCGTACCTGTTGCCGGCTGGCCACAACGAAGGCGCGGTAATTTTTAATTCGGTAATTGTTCGAAAGAATCACACAACTTTACTGGGGGTTTTATAGTGGGTGTACGCATTCGACGACGGGTTGGCGCGGAAGAGGCCAAGAAGAAAAACAAAAAAAATTAAATCAACTTGTCACCGCTAGGTGAAGAAACGGAGACAGTGCTGCCAACCTATTACCAGTTTGCGAAGAAGGTGATGGCTAAGAAACGTGGTCATAGTTGATCTGTCCTTTTGAAACTTGCCACATAAGTAAATAGTTAAGTAAACAGATTAAAAACTCCTCCCAGACGGTACGGGATTCCTCAGGTGGTCACCTTCGGGCTGTAACCCACGGGCAACAGCTCTCTACCGGGAGACTGGCTAACGAGCAAATACCTGCCGTACCTCCGCAGGTCTGAGTTCGGTGGATGCTTCAGGGGGCCAGACTCTTGCACATTAGCGAAACCGCAACTTCCATGGCTGATATAACCCTCGTCGAGGGTTTTGAAACAGTCATCAAATAAGGAAACAGACCGGTATAATAATGCTTTCATGTTGTTAGCGCCCGATTTTTCATGGGTGACATTCTTGTGCATATTTAACTCAGAGTCGACAATCCTGTTAAGTGATGAGACTGCTTTCTGTGTCTGGTGGTGTGTTATTGGTATGTACGTTGACAGATACACCACCAGCCAGGGCTAACCCCACTAACCCCACACATTTATCTAGAGCTTTGTTTAGTCGCACGACATTGACAAATACGTATTTCATTGTACTCAAATTTCGGCATGTATTCCAGAACGATGTAAATAGAAAACCTCAAGGCGAAATTAGTATAGACGAACACTGCAGGATCACCAGAGCGGAAGGAGCGGCGACGTTTGAAATAGCGACGGAGAAAAAGACGTATTACCTCACTGCAGACTCAATCGCTGCAACAGAAGACTGGGTCCGAGTCCTTCAGGTACGATATTTCAAATATATGCCGCTTATATTGTGTGTTATGCGTTGCAATGAACCAAACGCCTTGATTTGTGGACGGTTGTCTGGCGCTTTTAGGTGACGGGCATCTCAAACTCCAATGTGTTGTGTGTAACAGAAATACTGACACACTCTCTCCTAATGTTTTATTTTGTTCGTTGATACTCTCCACGTTGGGGTGGCTCTGCTTCGGATGGACGAGGCTGCAGTGAGAGTTTTGTCGGTTGTAGCGGGGTCTTTACATGGTGTGCTCTCGACGGGGACAACGCGCGGGAGATTGTGTTGCATTTATTGCCCTTCCTATACACTTTTTACGCTCATGACTTTCCAAGGTGCCAAAATGCCACAATTGCACACTATGCTGATGATCAGGCTGTTCTGGTTCGACACTCTTCGGGCGAACAGGCTAGTCAGACACTCCAAAAGTATATGAACACATTAACTGTATGGAACAAACGTTGGAGGATTCGGGTCAACACCCAGAAAACATGCATGGTCTGCTTTACATACAAGCGGTCTGTCGTGATGCCCGCTCTTCACCTCTTTGGTCAACCCATAGAGTATGCTGACTCAGTAATGTATCTGGGTCTTAGGCTGGACAGCCCTTTGACCTGGAAACCCCACATCAGTGACATCGTGGCAAGAGTGCGTGAGAGGATTCGTCAACTATATTTCTTGTTATCCTGTAAAGCTTTACCCATTTATGCAAAGCGCTTGCTCTACCTTATGCTACTAAGACCTATCTGGCTATACGGGAGTGAACTTTGGGGCTCAGCGTGCAACACGCAAATTAAACGTATTGAGACAGTTCAAGCAAGAACACTGCGAATACTGACTGGCGCACCATGGTTTGTGCGTAATGAAACTTTACGTTCAGACCTGTCAATTCCCACAGTCAACGTGTCTCTCTCCAAGTCCTACAACGCCCTAGCTGAACGTATTAACTCCCATCCAAATACTCTTGTTCGTAATATGCTCTCCAGTCCAAGAGCTCATCGTTCTTCCAGACGAATAAAACGCAAATGGCATTCTGATCTCCTAAGCTCCTGATGTCACTTGGACAGACACAAAATTGTGAACCGTAATACTCGTTTTGTTTAATATAGTTTTCTTTTTTTTCATGTTTTATTGAGCTCTTTTCACTGTCTATTACTGTTACTACCGTGTGTAATATATTTATTACTAGTCATCACTGTTAAAATAATAATTGTATTACGTTGCCAATGGGCAACTACCCATGTGACACGTGAAAATTGTATATTGAAGTATATATGTATCACACTTGATAGTGATTTATCACAATAAAGTTCCATTTATTAAAAAAAAAAAAAATGTAATGCGTTACTTGGAGAAATATGACGTATGAACACGCAGATAAGCTTCTGTCATTGTTTGCCAGCGCTTTTGCATTTTGTCAAAACTTTTCTCCGCCAAAACTGGAAAAGGCTTTGCGGGAGAGCACGTCAGCGCAACAAAAACAACTTCTTTCCTTCTTTCAAAATTCCCTCTTATACTTTAGGGAAGACAGAATCAAGGCACTGTACAAAATATGTACATCCTCCCAAGTGTAGTATATTTCAAGGAATACAAGGAATATGTTCTGTTCCGAATACACCATGGGGCTTCGTGAGAAACTGCTCTTGTTTCCACATATTCTGTCTGACTGACCACCAGATAACATTCCAGTGATTCTTCGTAGTCGTACTTTGCTTAAACTCTGTACCCAATCGCTTTGTTGCATGTTATAACTAGTTACACCCATAATTTTAGCATGTTGGTACCCTTCATGGTTGTTTATTTCGTCTCCGACGTTGTTCACGACACCGTCTTTTCAGTTCTTACTCGACGTCCTTCTCCAGCAACCTCATCGCAACTTCACTTGGATTCGACACAATAATATTAAACATGTTAGAACCTTCTTCCCTAGTTGATGTTACCCTTCGTGTACTTTAAAAACTACTCTGCCTATTGTTGTAGAATGTACAAAGGCGGAACGCGACGAAGCTCCTTCTCAGTAAAGAACACAACAAACCAACGTTACAAGGCTGGTTGACGAAAGTTAGAAACGGCCACGCAAAGAAATGTTGGTGCGTCCTTCTAGGCAAAATGTTCCTTTACTTCAAATCGCCTTCGGACACCGTAAGTTTTCATCATTATTCAGACATTGTGTGCTTGTGCGCTGGTATTGTGAAGACACATTTGTACTGCAGTTATCAAAACTGTATTGTCGATAATTTTGCGGGGACCTCTTGCGACGATTGCACATCAAGCGGATTTTGACATTTTATGTCTTTACTTGGCTACATAAACTCGAAAATGTAACTCCAGAGATGTTACGGCGAAGCGTCACGAAATTTTTTAACCCGAGTTGCAAGCAACAGCCCCTGTGGCCTAATGGATTAGGCATCGGTCTCCTAAACCGGCGATTGTGGGTTCGAGTCCCACCAGGGTTAGGATTATTTTGTGTTTTTGACATTTTGACATTTTATGTCAAATTTTAATTTAATTTAATCTAACGCTTGGTAACATAACACGTTTTAATAACCTCAGACTAATTGATGATGTCAATTGCAATTGACGCGGCCATTATATAGAAACCATCAACGAGCACAATCAAGTCAATAGTCACAGATAGCACAATCAATCAATAGTTATCATTGCATTAAAAATAAAATAAAATAAAAGACATAAAATGTTCCTAGTGGGTGCGTACTTGTATGAAAGCTGTACCCACCGTTTGTGTAAAGGTTTCTTTCGTTTGCATCGGAGGAAATCGAGGTTTAGATTTAACTTACACCTGAAGCCGCTCCAAAACAATGGGCCCACTTTCTAGCAATCATTTTCATCACAACGTTGTCCCTATAATTCGGGAATAATAAACATGAATTTTTAAGGTTATATCAAACTATCTGACAGTTTATTGTGCTGTTCTTGTCATTTTCCCGGTGAAAGTTGTATATTACCTACACGTGACTTGTTGCTGTTCACGCAATAAATTCAATCAACACCGTCAGGTGTGAGAAAAAAATTGGTAATTTTGTCACTGCGATAATTACCGCTAGTTTTCGACCGTTTTCACTCATACAATTACACATCCCCCGTTTTCGCATCATACAAAATAGAACCATGTAGAGGTCAATGTTAAATTCAGCTGATTTAGCTTAGCTGTGTTCTTCTAATCATTTTCATATACATATTGTAGTAGTTTCCCCATGTGATATATGTTGAAATGTTCAGTGTCTGAAACATTAGAATTTCCGGTCGTTTTGATTAACTGCCTTGTGTTGTCCCCAGACACCGCGCTCCTTATTTTTTAATCTATGAGTACTGTTCCCTGATTGGCTTCATGTTGCGTGCGTTTAAAAATAATGTTGAATACAGTTCTTTTCCATAGTTCTCTCTAGTTATAATTCGTTTACAACACCGAACTCTAATAACAACTAAAATTTATTGTGATGACGAGGGGGGGGGGTATAGTATTGGTTGTGACTCCTAATGTACTTCCTTGTTACTTATTCGTGCGATTAATTGGATGAAGCACTCAGAGATTGAATTGTCACGTGCATATGAGCGTTCTTTCGAATGGCTGCTGTGAAGGCGTCAAAAGCTCGTAAGTTCTAAGATCATAAGGGTCTGTTTCCAGACATCATATTTCCCTAACAACGTGATACATCGCCTCTTTAGTCGTTGGTGAGGACAGTGGGGTTGTGGGTGTTGAGAAAGCTGGTTTGTAAGGGCTTCCCTGTGTTGTCACCCCTTGTTTGCCCCTCGCTATAAAGAAACTAGGTTGTTGTCATAAAGATGACTGTGATACTATTAGATGGGCTGGCAACAGTTTTCCAGAGGCAACTCTTCACAGTGAAGGTGTGCGCGCTACAACTCCTGCTCAGGGGTATGCAACGGAGAATGATCTGTGTTATGTCAGAGAGTCAGGCTACACTTAATGGCTTCTTATACTACATTGTCAGGGCTGGTTTGTGAATGCGTGACTGGTCTAAAGACCCTGGAAAAGGAGAACACTTCAACATTGTGGTAAGTGCCAGGTCGTTAAGGAATAGATGGGCTGACAAACTGCCAAAAGACAAACCTGAGTCCTTCTTGGGCCCACCAAGAGCTACTTGAATAGTGAGGTTGGCTAGTGGGATGAGAACTGCTTGGCTGTGTATTGGTGGGATGTGCCTGGCCAAAGGCAGTCAAGGTTATGAATCAAAACACCCGGGGAGGGATCAAGAGAGGTCCTCAGTCTGGAGAGAGAAAATATACAGATGGTCCGGTGCTTGGGGTGCCTCTGCTACTGGCTGATGAGGTTGGAGGGATGGAGGGGACGACGCATTAGGTAGCACATGCTCATGGACGCCACACAATAGTCCCATGTGAGGCTGAAGGTCATTGTTTAGTTCTTCGAGTCTTTTCTGGCGAAGCTTCTTTTGCAAAAGCCGAGCCAGTGCCTTCCTGCACTCCTCGTTCCATGGCCTAGCACCACCTGCTCACAGGCAATGTCGATGTTTGTGCTTCCTGTGGTGCATGAAGCATCAACAACAGTCATACCTGGGAACGCACATTAAACTACTGGCAAAGCCGTTTGTCTCGGCGATACATCGTAGATGATTGAAAGATAGCCTACTCTTCAGGAGTTAATGGCGTATGGGGCAACTGGGACATTCATGAGTGCTTCCAGTCACATCCCTGTAGAGCATGTGGTGCTCCAAGCTTTCCCTAGGGAACCCATAACCAGTACTTGTCTTCCTCGGTCCTTGTGAATGAGGCTCAGAATTATCACCTAGACCCGATTGTGTTTCCACCCATAGATGTAATAAAGGACCTAAGGCAATTAAGCTGCTGGTAAGCATCCTGCTGCTGTCTATCTTTGTACTGACTCCCAGCCTGTGAATGACACTGCTGGTAATCTTACATCTCTCCACACCCCTCATTCTGCCCCAGGGCAGGGTCGATGCTCCACAGCCTTCATGGCTGGCCGAATAAGAAGGGGATGTACCATGATAGAACGACCACCAGTTCAGATATGACCCAAGCAACACGTGGAGATACCTTGGAGAACCCCTGAACGCCTGAGAACAGCCGACGCATCTCCTCAGCACTTTTCTTCCGCCACATGCTGCGCTAAGGCAGGGACTAACCTACAACCCTGAAGTTACCTGCCTCCACTCCTCGAGCTTCCTAGATCCGTTCGGTCATATTTGCGCCTCTTGAATCCCAAGACTCAAGCCTCCAGAGACCTGGACATTCACGATCACTGGAGACTGTTTGCGACTGATGGCAGATAGATTGGAAGATATACCTTGAAAACCGCTTCTACAAATGAAACAGTAGCTGTACAAAGTTCTCAGTGCAGTTTGGTGCTCCAGCTGTACCGCCTCACTCCAGTGATCATAGTCTCGTGGTTATAAACGAAGATTCATGATCCAACGAAAGTAGTAAGCAGGCAGTAATTTTTGCCTGAGTCAGTGGCTCTCCAAACATGTCCAAACCCTCGTAACATTATTGTTGTTCTGAGATAGTTTATTTCCTTGAATTTCCCAAGGATGTTGGTTAGGCGTGAGGGAAGCTGATGGTTAAACCTCTAGGTTCAACGCCTGAAATGTGTAGGGCTGGAGGACCAAGGCTGCTGCCTGAATTAGCAAATAAATGAATAAGAAAATGAAATAGAAAATAAATGAAAGTCAAAGGCTAGGAAAAGGAAAATAAGGAAATATAAATTATTCTGAAATAAAGTATAACTTCTATTACAATGAATTGAATGAAAATGAAATCGAACGGAACAAATTAATTAGAGCTCATGAATAAAAATAAGATATCTCGTTGGGGCCCTTGAAGATCGGAGTTCGCTTACCGGAAACGGAGGTACGTCGGAAGGTGCACACGATCGCGGAAAGAATGAAATGGGTGAGATGAGATTGAGCGAAACGGGGTGAGAAGGTAGTGGGGCGATGCGTGGTTTGAACTTGTTAAAGTGGAAGTTGCTATTGTGATGGGGTTTGATGAGCTTTGAGGAGAATTGTTTGGGTTGCTATTGTCGCTCCGAATCGATCGGGCCCTTAACAAAAGGGGCCCAGTTAAGGGGGCCAAACGCAGGAAATTTTTTGCTTACTATTTCGACCAGATGTACTTATCAACTACTAAAGGGCCTTTTAAAGTGATTGCCGAACCGTAATTTCAGAACGCCGTGGGACAAATCAACATGAGAGACGCTCGAGTTCAGCAAGTGGAGCACGTTTCTGATTCCGACAGCGAAGACCGGGACAGCGAGTTGGCTCAACTTACCATCGGGATATTCCCTAATCATCAGCCACCAACGTACCTTTTGATGCCCAACAAGCAAGAAAACGTAAGTCGTATTCATTTCGACGGCTAGTAATGACGACTGTGGACTTTCTTGTGTTTGAGAAAATTTGTTGTTACGACGGAAGTTTCACGAACTGTCGGAGTTTCTCCTTATTTGACCAATACAGGAAAAATTAGAACTTGAAATTGTCTGTGGCTGATAAAGTTTGAAAGTGCTTTCATTCCATCTAACAGCGTTCCTTTATTCTTTATGTTTCCTCCTCAGGATTCGTGGCTGTACCATTTGACTGTCGTATCGGGAGCTGGACCAAACGCTGGAACGCAATACGAACAACTCGTTCAGAAATTGATGGAGACTGATGGAGATCCAAGTAATTCAATTTTGATACTTTTGTATTTGGGGTTAATACAAGTAGTGCTCATAGTTCCTGTGTGTGCAACTTCATTTCAGGCTTCTTACGTCAATACCAGCTGAATCCAAGCACCTGCTTTGTGAACTCAAATGTTATTAAAGTTAATGTACCGGATTGGTGGGCCTGTCTTCTCTGGCTGGTTAGATGCTATGGGCGATGATGTAAAGACATCGTCGACTGTATAATTTACGTACTGGCGGAATTAACCCAATCACTTTAGTACCCAAATGTTCTTTTCCAGCCGAAAAGAAGTTGAGATTTCATCATTCAAATAATCCTGAATTAGGATACCAACTGGGTGACCAAGGGTATCAGGGAGTTTGTGACGCTCAGAGATTTCAAAGAGTCCCATGGTTCACGTCCGGGTGTTGCACCACATGTCCTTCTTCTTTCTTTCCTCTACGACGAATGGGAGAAACCAATCTCGCAAATAAAAAAATTGTTTGCTAAGGAGTTATCTTCTTTGAGGATCCTCACACATGTAGTTCTGCTCCTTCAAACTAGACACCTTGTATGAAAAGGTCTGGAATCTGGTCTGGTCTGGGTACTGGTTCATTTTTGAAATGATAGACCGCAGTTGTAGACTGCATGTGACATATGCCAACACTAGCAAAGTGAGATCCCTCCTGGAACGCTGCAGCCTAATGGGTGTTGTGAGCCTGAATAGAAAGCCCGTGGGCTCAGTGTATGCTGCATGGTGGGAGAGGCAGTCCACCCTCTCACCATTGTGTCTGGAAAGATAGCAAGTTTTTTTAAGGGAACATTTTACTCCTACGTCGCACTGGTCGTCTTTTCTGGTGCTGTCAGCGTGGAGGCGGTGTCTCTGCCTCCTGTTTGTTGTCCTGGGGGTCCTGGTGTCCATGTTTCCAGTTGGGGGCATCTGTTCGCCCACCCTTGGGCAAATTTGGTGAACCAAC
Organism: Pachypeltis micranthus; assembly: GCA_020466155.1. Taxonomy (NCBI): domain Eukaryota; kingdom Metazoa; phylum Arthropoda; class Insecta; order Hemiptera; family Miridae; genus Pachypeltis; species Pachypeltis micranthus. Next base: position 27,338,271 of record CM035778.1, on the reverse strand, counting down.
GTATCGATTTGGCACCATACCCTCAACGAGGACTGACATAATTCAGCAAGCACGCACGTCCCAGCCTGCCTTTGAGGCCAAGAGCTGGCCATCTGCGTTCGTTCCGGGAGGCCTGCTCGTTCACGCCCACGTTGGTACGTATTACAGTCGTAGATGACGTGGGCCACATATTCCACAGCTCCAGTGCCGCAAAGGCAACCATCAAATTGGCGTCTTTTAAAGAAGAGAAGCCTGGCCTGACAACAACTGGATTGCCAGGAACTCAAACGTGTCGTGGGCACTCCTGTAGTGACGGGCCATGCTCGCTGTGTCATATTGCGCCTGCCAGTGATCGATTATCCACTGGCGAGCCAGGTCGAGTCGTGCCTCCACAGTTTCTACCTAGTCCAGCACTGGGAGTTGGTGCTGAAGTTCGCCTTGGTACTATTCCAGGGTACCCTTTTTTTATGTGGAACCTGAGTACCTCAAGGTCCAGCCGTGAAAAAATTTTGTTGGCAATCCGTGTAGAAGTCACGTGTTGTGTGCAATCTTTGCAGAGTCCAAAGACCATTAGAAGCCAAGAAAAATTACGATCTGGGGTGTGGAGCACCGGATTTCCTGGTTTCCAGCACGTCCCTCAGAGAGTTTGCTGGAAACCATCATTAAAGGTTTCTAAAAGGCCACAAAGTCCTTTAGGCCCATCTCTGGTGTCTCTCAACCTTTGCAGTTACCAGTGTTCCTTCTCCACAAGCTCTGGACCACCAGCCACCACCCGTCTCATTCTTTCGTCTGCTCTAAGAGGTAGATGCTCCAGAGGCAGATTCAAAACTCCTCGACTTTGCACTCTCGCATCGGTCAGGAATTCAATCCTCGGGAAAATGCCAGGCTGCTTCCCGAGTTTAATCGGCCTCACTAGGCTCTCCCTGGAAGAGTTGACTGGCATCGTGACCTTAAGGGTCCTCGAGGAGTGTGATTCTTAGTCCTGTTGAGCTGAGTGCACAGTCTATGGGAATTCCTGCTGAGGGCTGTTTCTAGTGTTTGTTGTTCTTGTGGATAAGGTCACTTTGCCTAGAGTTGAGGACAAGAACAAGGTTTTAGCTCTGAACATTTTGGAAACCCCCAACGAGAGTTTTAGTGATATTTCTGGTTCTACTGTCGCTTTAAAAATTAACGGGGAGAAGATGATTTAAAGACTGCACTTCAGAGACCACTTTGTTTGTGCCTTCAAACGACCTTTCGACGGTCTAGCTATCGATGTTTCATCATAAGTGCTTTATGTTCTGAAAAAAATCTGTCAGGTGTTACTTCATTTTTTATTGAACGTAACTGAAACTGGAGTTTTTGATTGTGCGCGTAGATTGTGTGCTGTGGAGGCATCCTCTCCTTCTCCATAGTAAAGAAACGATCGCTTCTCCTCTGACCACGTTATCGTCAGAACAACTACAAGCCGACGCCATCAAACTTTTCAAGGTGAACAAATAATCCTTTTTCTAGTTGAAAACTAGTCGTTGGACTGTGAAATATTATAGCGGCGCCTCGTGTCATTACAGAGCTGTCAGTTGTTCACTTCGGTAGCCGTCGAGTCGGCCGGTATCGACTACCACGTCGTTTTGGCTCAAAACGCCCTACAGCAATGTTTGGACCAATGGGAGCTCCAGGCCGAGATGATGTGCGCTCTCGTCAAACAAACGTCGAGGCATCAACCGTCGAAGACAGGCGTCCAGGTATTCGCCAAATTGAGGCATCGTGTAAGTGTTCCCCTTCCCGCATGGCCATTTATCGTAATTATTATTTTTTAGCGATGTACAATGCTGCAATTGTGTTCGTTATCGTTTTTTTTTTGTTAAATGAGGCTTGAAGCTTCTCCCGAGGACTGAAGGGCTTTTAAGTTTCACATCTCCATTTCTTGCATTGAAGTTTTAACTTCAGTGTTCAAAGCTGTTTAGATGTTCGTGATTACTCCTCTCTCAACTTGAATTCGCTCAGATAATTCCTAATGTTTGGACCAGGATAGATTTGAATCATTGTCGAAGACGGGTTTTAGTTGAGCATGACTTGAAATTTACGGGTAGGTATATCACAAGATTTGAAGACTTGGATGTACAGAGAAGAGGTGACTTACACAGGATATGAGGTCGGTATATAAGCGCTGGCATGGGGGGGGGGGGCTCTGAAGGCGTGAAACTGGTGTACTGGGAAGGAAGGAGAAGTCCGAATTTTTTTTTTTTTTTGACCCGAGGGCGTGTGGGACAAGTCCCTTTGTCACTGCGGACGCATATGGGCCTATTGTGACGCTGGCCCTTTCTTAGTAGAAGGCGTCGTACATAACTGCCCCCCTTAGGAAGCTGAGTATGTCCTTCACTGCAGAGTCCGCTACAGTTTGGGGTTCAGTGGTCCCCTGACCGAAGTATTCAAAGCGTTTTGCTGCCAAGGCAGGGCATTCACATAGGATATGCTCTGCTGTCTCGTCCTCCTCACCACAGAGTCTGCATTCCACCGCCTCTGAGATGCCCATGCCCCCAGTTGAGGTGATATCTGAGCGGGCAGTGCCCGGTGAGGAAGCTTATCAGTACTCTCAGATCTTGTCTAGAAAGTGTCAACATCGCCTTCCCCCTTTGACAGGAAGGCGTGACAAGCCTTTTCGCCTGTCTTAGTTGTGGCTGGCGATGCCAATGGGCGCCATTTTCCTGTGTCTCCCATCGAGCAACCAGACGGTTCAGGTGACTTTTCGTCAGACCCACGTGTGGCTCAGGCCCGATGGGTAGGGATTCTGTACCCCTTTTCGCGCGGCGGTCAGCCTTTTCATTGCCCTCATGCCCCCTGTGAGCCGGCACCCAAATGAGGGAGAGCCTGTAACAGGCGCCGAGCTGCTTGAGCGCATGGAGGCATTCCCATGCCAGCTTAGACCTAAAACTATAGGCTGCGATGGCCTTTAAGGCAGTCTGGCTGTCTGAGAAAATGTAGATCCGCTTGCCCTTGAGTCCTTTGTTCAGGATCTCTTCTGCGATCTCTTGGGTTTTGCCCATTGTTCGCGGCTGCTTATTCAGTCAGCATGCTGACCTTATTCACAGCTGGCCGCGGACATGCCCCTCGGGACAATGCTGTGGCCGTTCCACTATCCACAACCCGCAGTCGCGCCTGGTAGCATGGGCATGCTCCTGGGAAGATAACCCAGAACCAGGAAATGTGTTGATTAGTGTGACGTACTAGGATTGCAGAGCCATTACATCCATAATTTAGCCCCTTTTAGAAAGCTCAAGTCACTCGGTCGTCACTCCTGCTCCGCGCTTCTTGAGTGTTTTTCACCTGCAAGCGCAATTCAAGGTACAGTAAATCTCCTTCAAAACCCCTTTCCCTCAAGTTCCTCAGAAGCGTGTTTGCATATTCCCTTGCACTAACTGCATTTTTTGGTTCGTACGAACGAGTACGAACTTCCCCCACACCTTGAACCTGTTGAAATGTCACCAATATGATGAAGTGCGACCGTCACATCGTTCCAAAACTTTTCCCTAGTTCCAGCGCACTTACTGCCACGCTACAGAAACTTCCCATAGTACGGGCTTTCATTCTCCTGACTGTAAAGTGTATTCAATCGGACATAAACCACGTTGACTGGCGTCACGATTTGTAACAATTATTAAATGTTTACTTTCGATAATATTTTAGCTCAAACCAAGGAATATTGTTACTTCACCTTTTCAGAGTTGGAGAGAAAATGGTCAACTAAGGTCGCATTAGAAAGCTCTTCATATTTAGAGTTGATCGTATAACAATTATATGTATAATGTAGAGTTGAGCAATTGAACTATTGCTTTGCGCTAATAAGGAGTTCTACAAATCATAAGGCACCTTCTCCTTTATTTTCTGTTTGTCAGTGCATTGAGTTACTGTTGGTCTCCCCTTTTTGATGTGGTCTTGAAAAGAGCCGACGAAGTTTTCGTAAGCCGGTTGGTGAGGTGCGAGGCAAAGGACTCGGTTGTGTCTTAGCTCTCCTGGCATCTTAGTGTGAGTCGAAGGGCTCGGTTGAGGAGTAGCCCCTCACTACGAAGGACTGCCGGCGAACCTCTACCGGCTCATTAGCAGCTTCCTGGAGGACAGAGTCGCCTCCACAGGTTCTGGCAAACAGAGAGCAACCCTAGCTGTCACTTCGGGCTGCCCTCAGGGTGCAGTGCTGTCTACAATGCTGTGGGCAGTGCTGCTTGATCCCCTGCTCCGCCTCCTCGAAGCCAATTGCTACACACCCGTCGCCTACGTCGATGATGTGGCGATAGTGGTGGAGGGGGAGCACCTCGGCCTAATCAAACTCCACCTACGGAGAGCCATGCGGCTGGTAATGGCCTGGTGCAGCTGGACACGCCTCCGTCTTTCTAAGGCCAAGACCCAGCTGGTAGTATTACGGGCTGGCCCATCCCTCCCCCCCCCCTCCATCAGTGTGGAGCTGGCCGAAAGAACGAGGGTCACCCTGAGGGCATCAGCCTCGTACTTGGGCACAAAATTCTCCCCACGTGGCCGACCTAAAGAGCACCTGACCTTCCTGCGGAGCAAGTGCTCGAACCTAATTGCCCAAATAAGGTCCCTATCCGGCTCAACCTGGGGGGCCTCAACATGCGCCCGGTACCACTACTACCTCATCTTCTTCATTCCCGTGGTGCGGTATGCCGCGGCTACATGGTGGCTGGTCCCGACGCGCCGTGATCGACAACTGGCCCTCACCCTCCAGAGGGACGTCCTTCTAGCTGTCCTTCCGGCTTACCGCACCACATCCCATCTAGCCCTCCAGATACTTGCCGGTGTTCCCCCCCTTGACCTACTCCTTGACTTGGCGGTGCTGCAGTCCTGCATCAAGCGGGACTGCACAGCCGAATACCGAGGGACATTCCAGGCCCTCCTCCCCTCGCTGGAGCAGGAGACGTCCTTGGAGCGGAGGCTAGATCTCGCGCAGGAGGCCCTCAATAGCAGGTGGCAGGCACAATGGGACGAGGGTCTCACGGCACAGCACCTCGACAGCATCCTCCCCTCAGTCGAGGGGAGGCTGCGGATGGGCTGGTGGTGGCCAACATTCGCGGAAGTGCAGCTGCTCTCTGGCCATGGAGCCTTCAACGAGAAGCTGCACTTCTTCAGCCGCCGCACCTTCAATGACTGCCCCTGTGGAGAGGCCGTGGAAGGTGCGTCGCATGTGCTCTTCGCCTGCCACCTTTACAGGGATGCACGCGAGGGGGCACGACTTCCTGCAGCGGAAGAGGCCTCAGCGCTCCTCTCCAGCAGGGCGGAAGCCGCCGGTTTCGCCTCTTCGCACAGGCGTGGGCCAACCGGCGGAAGGGCCTGGAGTCATGGTGCCCTGGTGAGTCCATCACAGGGCAAACAGGTCCCAGCTGAAAACTGCCTCAGCGTAGAGGCTCGCGCCGTACCATCGGACCAATGAGCCGGCAGGCCATCACTGGCCTGGCTCATTTCCCCATTGGGTTGAGTCGTGTTCCTCAGGCGTCAAAGTGTGAGTCAAGCAGTTCAAGCAAGCTCGGTTGAGGAGTAGCTCCTCACAGCAAGGAACTCGGTCAGTCGTGGCTCCTTCTCCTTCTCTTTCTGTTTCTCCCTCGGGTTCTGGTTGTGGTTCTGTTTGTAGCCCTGAAACAGACGAGGACACCGTTATATACGTTTTTAAGAGAAGGGTGAATCCTCCCTTATTGGCCACATGCTATTCCATCCAGTCGTAGGCTGTGGCTCATGGCTAGCACCCTCTGTCGAGGCACCTTTGTAGGAGAAGGGTGGCCAGCCACCACAGTTACCATTTCATTGCAGTCGCTTTTAACGTAATGCATACGCGAAGATATAGAACGCACAATCCGCCCGTTTCGTTATGTACAGCACCAATCACTTCGTCTCGCACTTGAATCTGGTTCGTTATATTTTGTTTTGAGCGATCCCTCACGTCATAGTTAGTATTTTGAAACATCAAGTTGCCTTATAGTTTTGGCTTAAATTGCACTTCGCTGCACCTTCACATATTGTTTTTTTCATTTTAATTCATTTCACTTTATAGAAACGAACGAACTATTTTGTTATGTGCATAATATTTTGTTCATATGTACAATGTGCCTGCAAAAGCTGAATGTCGGTGTTCTAGTTCTAGTTTCGTTTACTCAGTTATGTTTTATTTTACATTCGCAACGTTCAAATCTTCACTTCAATGGGATACTCCACTTTTTTTTTCTCTGCATGCAGGATGCGGTGTTCCAATTAGCCCCCTATGGGATTAGCTGCATTACGCGTAGCTAATGCGCATGAGTGGTCCGTTACTTTTTTTTGTCAAACGTCAATCAGTTCTTAAATATTTTTGATTATGAAAATAGTAACTGACACCACGCCATTTAGTCAAATATATTTTTGATAGTGTAGTTCTTTTTTTTCTAATAGAACAAACTTTTTTGTGTTTTTGCCATGAAAAAAAGACGGGGCTAGGCAAAAGGGGAGGTTTCCAGGGTTATTAGGGCTTAGGCCACCGATATTTGGCTTTCAGCAACTCCTGTTATGCGCCACACAGTCGCTGTTCTCTTGCGACGGAGCCGGCTCTCCGACTGTCGGCCCGCTCCCAACGCCGCCTCCTCAAGCGCCAGTTGATTCCGTCAAGGCCAACCCGCCTAACTTCGCTCTCGTCCAGGCTTGGCAACTCCTCGCTTTGGCTGTGTCACTTTTCGTGCCTAAAAACAACAAGCTTCTGTGGTACCTCAAACTACACCTTCTCAGGAACACCGATAGCAAGTAAGCACTTATTTTGTATCGCTGTTTTATTATAACTACTGCTGTTTCATGCACAACTGGCGTTAGAGCTTTCCTCAGTTTGATAAATCATTTATGTCTGTAAACTAAACCACTCGAGTGAGTCGAAAGCTAATGCAGCTAGTCAAGGAAGTTTCATTAAAAAGTGGACTGTGCTGATCTGTTCACAGTTGATCCACCAAATTGAGGCAAAAACCCATCAAGCGCTCTCAACCGTCATCCTGTAGGTTGGCAGAGGAAAAAAAACACAGCTTATCTTAAAGGGAAAATTAAATAGTCATTACGTTAGGAGCTACGTCAAGTTCCTCGAAGGCATTACCCTCGTGAGGTTTCTTTCATTTCGAGCAATCAGCGAGGTCACCTAGGGTATGTGTGACACTGTCTTAGGCGTGATTGGCTTATCTGGGATAGCATACTCGCAGTATTGGCTTACACAACAACATCCTTTGAAGCATTCCTAGTGATCACCTGTTGAGTAGGTCGTTAAGTGTATGGTGGACAGTTGGTGAGAGAAACACGAGCTTCCTCCTCCCTGGGCTGAACTCCATGCAGATCTCACCACTGAACGCCGTGGGCTTTAGACAAATGGCCAGCAAGATTGGAGTTCTCGTCAAAGGGACGTGACACGTATGAGTTTCTCCCCAATAACTTTCAGTCTTAGGAGAAAGTGGGTTGAGCCAGACCACTGGACGAGCCACTTCCTCAAGGGACATGGCGACTTCAACGGGCGGCTCAACTTCTTTTCTCTCAAGTACTCTCTATCCTGCAAAAAGCAAAGAAGACGCGTGCTGCTCCACTTTAGTTCCTAGATCAGTGAGCGAACGTTGTTGGAAGAGCCGCCAAACATACCAGCATGGTCTGCTACTAGGCAAGCTTATAACTATTTTTCCCAGTTTCTGAAGTGCGTTAAGACAAAAACACTTGATCTCTCTCTCTCTCTCTCTCTCTCTCTCTCTCTCTCTCTCTCTCTCTCTCTCTCTCTCTCTCTCTCTGTGAAACTGGCCACCAGGTGAGAAACCTGATTAAGAACTGCTTCCAGATGGTACAGATTCACCACATCATGGGCCACAGTTCTCCTCTGACAGGCTGGTCTTACTAGTGTTAGGAAACAGTCACTTTGATAAGGACATAGACCTGCAAGCTCAAGTTCCTATGTAGTTTTAGTCGAGAATCGATTGTTGAATACAATGAAATTCAGCAAAGCATATTATAGCAGCTTACATCTACTGCACTGTGCGTGTACCAGAGCGCGGCCTAGTAATGGGTGTGATCAAGGGGATTCTCTTCCACTGAGCCTCCACCTATGTTATTTGATAAGAGGTGTCCTCTCACGCGTTAACAAATGCTATGCAGCGCTGGACATTATTTGTGCACATAATCTTAGTACTATGACTAACCTAAGACCTTCTGACATCCATCTTGAGAGCCCACCAAGGACAGCCTTGAAATACTTGCTAGCAAAACAGTTCTTAGTGAACAGATAACAAATACACTCAACCGCGATTCGAAAAGGTGGAATTGTTCTGCTCATGAAGCAATTTAAGATGGAAGGCGTCAAGTTTTCCACTACTTATGTTATTATTGCTTACGAATAAATGTCACTTGGCTTTCTTTTAACAGGACTGAATGCGGTAAATACGCTGCCTACTGTGAGAGGGCGTTGGAAAGGACAATACAAAATGGAGGAAGGGAAGCTAAACCCTCGAGGATGGAAGTCTTGTCAATTCTCCTCAAAAATCCGTACCACCACTCGTTGCCTCATTCAATTCCCGTCCACTTTCTGAATGGCACTTACCAGGTTAGTTTAAAAATGCTTAATTTGTCGGGAATACCGCACCTCTTCCCTATTCCTCGTACTTTACTACAAACCGTGTGTAATGGCGCATAAACTCTCCAACCACCACCTCAGAAGAAGACTGCAGGGCATCAACCAAAGCTGAGGGAACAGAGACCTAAGTCGTGGCCACATTGGGCTCATTTCCTATCACCCAAATGATAAAAGGGTCTTTGGCTCTGGAATCTTCCAGTTCCCTCCACAAATTTGAGGATTTCCCTCCATTCCTTATTTCGTATGTCGTCCTTATCTATTATACGTCCTCCTAGTCTTTCCAGTCTGGTTCTGAAATGCTCAATCGTTTCTGTTTCCCCTCAGGAGCAATGAGCCCCTTATGGTTGAGTTGAATCTATGTAGTGCTTTCCTAACCGCGTAATCTCCAGATAACATACCTATTAGACCTCTTAATTGAATTGTTAGCGCCCATTCTATCTTCTGTGTGTTGTACCTTGTGGTCCCTGTGCAGTTACGATTTTGCGTTTGGGGATGTCTGGGGGAGTACCAACCGGATGACCCCTATCTCCTTCAGACCCTGCAGTTTAACACATTCAATAGAGAGCAATGTACCCAAAAAGTACCAGGAAAACGGAATTTAATTTTTTCTATTTTCCCCTCGTAACAGCTTTGTTGCTAGACGGTTTAACAGTACGTGTTAACTATATGAACCATCTTCGTGATGTCCCATTTCCAGGTTGTTGGATTCGACGGCTCGACGACAATTGAAGAGTTTATGTCGACTCTGAATCAAGAAATAAGCTGTCGAGAGTCTTCCACCTCAGGATTCACCCTGTTCAGTGACGATCCAATTGAAAAAGATCTGGAGCACTACGTCGACCCACAGGCCAAAGTGAGTGACTTCTATTAAAGTCATGCAGCGATGCACATATGTTGTTCAGAGCTCCTTAAAAGCTTCACTGTTTTCCACAGCTGTGCGACGTCATCTCCAAATGGGAAACCGCCCTGCGAGAAAAGGGTTCGGGGAAATTCGAAACGACCCGAGTCATTCAACTGACGTACAAAAATCGTCTTCACTGGAGGCACTCGGCCAAAATGGAGACAGATCGGGAGAGATTGCTACTCTGCTACCAAACGAATCAGCAGGTCGTTCAGGGCAGGTTCCCCGTCAATCGGGACCTGGCTCTAGAGTTGGCTGCTCTAATGGCTCAAGTAAGCGACTCGCTGAAATACTACTATCAAATCTAAGCTGTGGTAAAACTTTGTAACACTTGACTGTTCTGTTTCCTTTCGTGCAGATCGACTTTGGAGAGTACCATGCTGAAAAAGCGAGAGGAAGCGGTGGAAATGTGAGGGATCTTCAGGTGCTGCAGGCGCTCGATAAATTTTACCCGTACAGGTACCGGGATGGATTGGCGCCAGACACCTTAAAGTAAGTTCTAATTTCGGGGGTAGTCATTAGTTCTGTATAGGAGGTCTGATCAAAAAGTTCCAGAACTTCCTCAAATTGTCTTTAAAATTATTCAAAATTATCTCCTGGCTATGCAAATACTTCTCCCAGCGGTGTTTCCATTAGTCCATACACCGGGAATACTCATCTCCTGGGATGCTGTATGGCTGCTCCTGCGTTTTTTGCTTGATCTCCTCTATCGTCTGAAATCGCTGTCCTTTCATAGGGTATTTGAGTTTGGGGAACAGCCAGAAGTCACAGGGAGCCAGGTCAGGAGAGTAGGGGGCCTGGGGAAGGGTTTTCAAGGCGTTTTTGGCGAAACATTCGCGAATGAGGAGCGCTGTGTGGCAGGGCTCGTTGCCTTGGTGGAAAAACCACTCTCCTGTCTCTGCCGAATCTTTTGGCGCAAGGGTTTGAAGGTAACGAAAACGATTGTTTCACCTCGTGGGAGGAACTCGTGGTAAACAGCGCCCATTGCATCAAAGAAAACAGTGAGCTTGACTTTGACACCCGATCTCACCTGGCGAGCTTTAATGGGTCATTGTAGTGTCTACACTGGTAGATAACAGGAAAAGAACCTCCAATCAAGGATAAAAACGAATGAGATCAGAAGACAATCAAAAGACTTTCGATGTATTTTCTACTTCAATAAAATATTCAAGAGAACTTGCTCAACACTTTTTACTTTCCTTGGCTCTACGAAGTAGAAAGGAAAGTTAAGTAATCGGCTGAAAAAAAAATTTTGAGTTTTCTTCAGAACTTTACGTTTCAGACCCTCCTGAGTCCGAAAAACAATATTTGGGAAAATGGTCTGTGTGTGTGTCTGTGTGTATACGATTTTTAGAGAAAACCACCGTACCAAATCAGCTCAAACTTCATATCTCGCCCGCAAGTTGCCATGGGACGCCAAAATAAGGGTATAAACAAAATCCACCGAAATGTAACTATAGTTATCATAGTGATCAAAACACCAAATATTTTTTTCTCAAAAATGGCTCTAACGATTTTGATTAAATTTTTTATATTGATAGCTCTTAATAAGTCAATTATAGCATAAAATTCCCATTTGTGGGAAAATGACGAGAGCAGCACAATAAATTACCAAAACTTTCGACGAAATCGATTTTAGAGTGGTTTTTAGAGAAAACAACCGTACCAAATCAGCTGAAACTTGATGTCTAGCCTACAGGTTACCATGGGACGCAAAAGTAAGGGTGTGGGCAAAATCCATCGAATGTTAACTATAGTTATCATAGTGATCAAAACACCAAATATTTTTTTCTCAAAAACGGCTCTAACGATTTTGATTAAATTTTTTATACTGATAGCACGTGATAAGACAATTATACGATAAAATTCCCATTCGTGGGATAATGACGAGAGTAACTAACAGTAACTCACCAGTCAGAGGAGACTGGCTCACTTAACAGGTACGTTAACTTTAGGAATTCGCCTAGTGGTGGATATAACCCAATTGCTTTAATACTAGCCATAGACTAGCTTTACACCATGCTGTAACCCTAATACATATTCTGTTCTTGAATTACAGAGAACTACAAAGCGCCCTCCAAGAGAAATGGGTGTCTCTCAAAGGACGCGGCCCGTTGGACTGTGTTCGTATTTATTTAACGTGTTCCCGAAAGTGGCCTTATTTCGGAGCCAGTCTCTTTCAAGCAAAGGTATTACCAACGTATTACAAGCATATAACTTCCTTTATTGTTCGCCACTTATGTCTAAGTTGACTCGATTTATGTTTATTTTGCGCAGTTGAAGCAAAGCGAGTGGGGCATGGTGTGGGTGGCAGTGGCCGAGGACAGTATCACGCTGCTCGAGCTTGGAACGATGCAACCGCTCGCCAGGTACCCTTACACCAGCGTTCTCACGTTTGGAGGCTGTCAAGACGATTTCATGCTCGTAGTCAATTCCGACGAAGGCCTCGGCTCGCAAAAATTGTTATTCGCTTTAAGCAAACCGAAGGTAATAATTCAATTGTAAAACTAGACCTCAGTTTTTTGGCCACCAGATATATCAATGTTGACATGAATACACACAGCCTGTTAGCCTTCAACGACACAAAATTATTTTTAAAGCAGCGACGACATTTCAGTGGACGGGGTTGATCGTGGCTCAGTCAACGAAAAGAAATGTGCGTCCCTGTACCAGTAAAGTGTGCCCCTGTGCCTGCAAGGCTTATAAGTTATCACTGGGCCACTGGGCAGTTACCAGTCAACTTGGTATCGTGGTAAAGTTGAGAGTAGATAGCTACTTTTCCCCTGTATAAATGGCAGGACAGGTGTCAACTGTTGTCAAAGGGGTGAGCTTTGTACGAATAACTCCCATTATTTGAAAACGGAGAAAATTGGTCATATCAGGCTATTGAATGAGCCTGTTTCTTATGGGGCGTGGCAATTTCAATGCACCACTGCATCTTCTACAATAATGAACGTTAGTTGTTGGACGAGGGGTACAGTTGTGGGCTGTGGGCTCTCTTCTAAGGCTTTCACGTGGCACGAAAGGTGGTGGAAGTTCTAACACACTCATTCGTTCAATCACTTTGCCTCTTTTTCGAAGGATGTAATCGCTAAAAAGCGCAGTACACGTAATCGCCTTTGGTTCGTGTTACGTAAAATAAGGACAGAACGGAAACGAGAGATTAGCCATAGAATAGGTAGGTTGTCATACTTCAATTCACTACGCAATGTACAGATGTGTGTGTGATCATCTTTTGGCCATTCATTGAACCCGTTCTAGTCTCTTCCAGAGTAGCCCTAAGAGAGAGAATGTGGAAGGGAGTTCCTCATTTGTTCTCTCCTCATTCCTCCTGACTCCACTCAAGAGCAGTGAGGCCCGCTCTGCCAGGTTGCTTCGCCAGAGTGTGGATGCGTTTTCCCTTCTTCGCAGTGTGTGATGTTTCTGGTCACCACTATTTAGCAAGGGAGTGGATGATGGACGTGTGGCAGGCACGACAGGCCGACACACGTATTAACTGCTCCCTGATGTTAGGAGGATGGCCAGATGTCTGCAGGTTAGCCTTGGATACTACTCGATCCAACTATATATAATATCTCTCCGATCTCCGTCAATGGAATAAGGATGTAGATGCGTTTCTCTGTAATAACGAGTTTTTATTTTACAAACGATTCGTCAAAGGGCCGCCCCCCAGGGTATTGTAGAGAATGTAAAGATTATCTCACCTGTAATAACGAGAAACTACATTTAAAGATCCTATTCCGGTATTGTTCAATTGTAGAGTTAACTTAATGTCACTTCACTTAGACAACGCAGTGCACTATGATAGTGTAAGAAAAATGGTCAGAATCAAACGAAGGTAAATTCATGACTTCACAATCCGCGATCAAACAATCAACTGGCCTTAACGACAATAACACAACTCGTCACCAAGCAGCAAACAGCTGATACAAGTTCAACAACATCTACTGTAGTAACATTCCAACATCACCCTCTTCTTTCTTTTAAGGAGCCCTTCCCTCCTCTTCAGATGCACCTGGAACGAAGTATGGTCGAATACGGTCAACGTGCACTACCATCTTTCGGCGCTTAGGAGTAACAAGTCGAACAATTATGTCGGAGATGCATTTCACTTTTTTGCATGGACCAATCCACGGGCGCTGGAGTTTTGGAGAGCGTCCAACGTGTCGACGGGGATAGTGCAGCCATACCTGAACTCCTGGTTGATATCGGCTTCCTGTCGCGTTTTGATCGTAGCGTCGTTTGGCTTCTGCTGCTACCTTCCCCATGGTCTCGCGAGCAATATCATGCGTGTCTTGTAATCGCTGCCTAAGATCTATTGCAAACTGTGTCCGAGTCTTACTTTCAGGGGCCACACCTGTAAGCAGATCTGCCGGAACAGTCAATTCTCGACCAAATACCAACATTGCAGGAGAGAATCCTGTTGACTTGTGGACTGAAGAGCGGTAGGCAAGTAGAGCCAAGGGAAGCCTTTGATCCCAGTCACGCTGGTGATCGGCAACAATCTTTGAGAGCATTTCTCCAAGCGTTCGGTTGAACCGCTCAACCAATCCATCACTCTGTGGACGTAAAGGCGTCGTTCGAGTTTTAGTGATGTTCAGAATCTTCATCACTTCCTGAAAAACTGCGGATTCGAAGTTCCTACCCTGATCTGTATGTACTTCAAGGGGAAGCCCAAATCTGGAAAATACGTGGTGTATCAGCCCTTCCGCCACAGTTTCTGCCTTCTGGTTAGGAACTGCGAATGCTTCTGGCCATCTAGTATAGTAGTCCATGGCCACCACTATAAAACTATTTCCATGATGTGACTGAGGAAGAGGTCCAAATATATCCACAGCTAGTCGTTCAAAAGGTGCTCCCACCGTGTAGGTCTTAAGCGGTGCTCGAGTTGTTTTCTGTCCTGACTTTCCCCTCTGACCACAGATTGTGCAAGCTTTACAGAAATCCCTCACATCCCTATGCAGCCCCACCCAATAGAACCTACGGTGCACCTCAGTGATGGTTCGCTTGTAGCCAAAATGACCCAACTGGTGAATGCGTTGAAGTATCATTTCCTTGAGCTTACGAGGGACAATGATCTGTCGTATTGTTTGCTTGCCAGAACCGCAGTGACCCTCCCAAACTCGGTACAGTACACCTTCGACAAGTATCAACGAATTAAATGCCGCCCACAGAGCTTTTGTATGAGCACTGTGTGGAGAGACTTGGTGCCAAACTGGACGTGTTCCTCCAGCTTTCCATTCCCATACAGGACGAATGTCTGGATCCTCAAGCTGTTCTTTCTGCCACTCGACCCCTTCTTCAATTCTTACTCGATGTAAGTCCACAACTTCTTTTGCCTCTTGACGAGCACAGTACTTACAACCCTCCTCTAGACAAGGCCTTCGGGATAGGCCATCTGCATTCGTATGAGCTGCCCCACGTCGATACTCAATCGAAAGATTAAACATACAAAGAAATTCAAGCCATCGAGCCATTTGTCCATCAGGATGTTTGAAACTTTTCAACCATTGTAGAGAAGAGTGATCGGATCGAATTTTCAGGGGCTTTCCATTGTCCAAACCATAGGAACGAAAGTGCTTGAGAGCAGCAACTACTGCCAGAAGTTCCTTCCGTGTAACACAGTAGTTTCGCTCTTGTCACGACATGCAGCGACTGTAGTATCCCAGAACAATTTCCCGGCCGCCCTGCTGTTGAGATAGTACAGCTCCGATTGCCCTCTCACTGGCATCTACATCCAATGTAAACAAACAATTTGGTAATGCGTGTCCTAAAATAGGTGCTTGCGTGAGAGAGAACTTGAGATCATTAAAAGCTGCCTCACATTCACTGGTCCATTGCAAGGGTCCCTTGCTGTTTTGGGCTCGGTAAAGTGGGTGCGTTCGGTCCGCAAAGTGGGGAATGAATGAACGGTAGTACGAGCAGAACCCAACAAATGTGCGAACATCTTTTGTAGTAACATTCCAACAATAGCATATCTTTCACCTGTCCTCGCGACTGCGGTCCACTTCTAATATCGAGTTGGCTCTTCGATCACGCGGCAAATTCTAAATGTGACGCACTCATAATGGGTGACATTGTCATTCATTACTTGGCACAGGAGCTTTAATGCTAAATTATTCGAATTTGAGAAGAGAAGCTCTCCAGGGTGCCCACGTGGACATCAATGTGTAACTGCTGATCGCATCCTGCAGGATTGTAGCCTTTTTGCAAACGAAAGGGTGGAGCTAGAGGGGTCAGCTTAGTTGTCGGTGCCCCTACACAGGCTAATAGATCAGCCAAACGGCGGTTGAAAGATAGAGATGTTTGCAGAGAGATGCACAAACGGCCCTGAGATAGTAAGGTGGGGATTGGGGGTGGCTGGTGATGGGTAAGTGTAGCCTGTGCTGTGTGATTAGGATTAGGATACCCTGTGATATTAGGTTAGGGATGTTTGTCAGAGGGGGGGGGGGATATTAAGTACTCGCCCCCTCCCCATGGCATCATTAGCTGGTAGGTTTAACCAGAGGGGAGGAGTATTCAAGTACTCCCCTCCGAGGTATGAATGTAATTTATTAAGAATGTTCGTAAAGTATAGAGTGAACGTTATGTGTTACATGCGTGTCATGTACTTTGTGTTGTGTCTACCCGACTGTCAGCTTCTGCTTAGCAATTTAGGATTAGGGAGGGCCAGTACACAGAGCATAGGCTCAGAAAAACCGCAGGGACCAGATCACGTAGGTAGATCTCCAATCAAGAGGAGCAGACCACCTGGTCGGGCGTCCGAATAGTTCAGGCGAAAATGAGAAAACTCCAAGATACAAGAAGAGGGAGCAGAGTACCTAGCCCGACGAACTGCCTTACCTCTACCCCTGCCCTATTAGAGGGAAACAAAAAATAAATAACTCCGTCTCAGCCAACTGAAACCTGGCTCCGCCACGAGGTCCACCCAAGGTCGTACATGCCAAGAGGTATGATTGAAGCCAGGAGGGCAGGGGGGCCTGCTGTTCACAGGCACGCCAGAAGGCGAAAGTGTCCTTGCAGTCAGAGAGAAGGAAAAAGAAAGGGGGTGATCGGAATTACTGGATGAGGACAGAAAAGCAAAGAAATAAATGTTAAGGCCACAGAAGTGCTGACGGGTTGACATAGGCCACAGAAGAGGCCTAGGTGCCTCCCCACCAGTCCAGAACAGCTGGTCACCACTAAACACTGAAATGTGATGGAATGATGATTCCGGTCAACACCAACTCCTTTATCTACAGAAACTGCATTTTATTGTACATTTTATTTCACGTCCTCAAACAACCCTTACGTGTAGCCATGCTCAGTAAACCCCACACTGCCTTCTTTTAAACTAATGAGAGGAAGGGGGTAGCGCCAGACAAAGGGCTCCTCATCTTCAGGTAGCAGTCGTCAACGTTCTGTCCCTGTGTTACATTCGTAATTGTCAATGTATTTAGTTTCCATACCTGCAGCTATTCAGTTTTGAAACCTACTGTTATTCAGTTCCGTCGAGGGGAGAATAGGCTTAGCTTGAGTTTCCTAGACAGTAGCCCCAAAAGTTACAATTAAAACTAGTTTCGTTCGGGATACGGGTGTTCTAAGTGCCTCACCATGTCTTCAGATTACGAAAAAGGAGAAATCCCGAATGTAAACGTGCGAAACATAACAAATAGGTGTTTCTATACTTGAATGATCTTAAAAACTACTTCAGCTCATTAATTATATTTCTTCCGTTGGCAGATACTTGAGTTAACCCTCCTAATCGCAGACTACATGAACGCGTTGGGTCGAGGGACAGGAACTCCGCTGGCCGGCACGCTGACTCGCACGACCCAACCCGACATCCTCAAAGCCACTCCAGATCATCAACTACATCGAAGCGATTCTCATAAAAGGAACGAAGCATGACGTTAGCGATTACATTAGCCTTCGTATAACAAATAATTCTGACAGTATTTGGTTCCCTCTCGTTTTGTACCGCGCTGAACCTACCCAACGTGATTCTACGTGGAAGGGACTTCCCATGAATTTGTATTTTCTTTTTGCAGTTCTATCGCTCGTCAGTTTGTCGTTTAGTGAAGAATGAACCACTTTTCAGAGGGCAGGGGGGGGGTTAATTCTAGGGCGTTGTACACTTCTTTAGTGTTTCTAAGGCTCCTCAATGTTGTGAACTTAGTTGAGAGCTTATCTGTATTTGGAACAATACGTCTCATTCAAGAGTATGTTGAATGTTGGTTGTTGAAAAGGGGCTGCTTTGATTGGGATCCTACCTGAAGACAAAAGGGCTGAAGGGCTGTCCTACCTACAAGGTATTCACCATTACTGATGCTTCCATGATACCCTCAGTAATAGCTTGTTATTCGAGGTGTGATGAAGGGGTAGAAGAAATGAAATTATTATTATTATTATTTTTTTTAAATTATGCCACGGCGCGGTTACGGCAGAAGTGCCATGCGCTCTCGAGCAGCCCAGTAGAGTGCAGCGGTTTTTTCCCACTTGCACTCAGTCATTGTCAGTGATTGGCGTGCATCTTCCAGTGCAGTTCACGGAGATGGATGGACGTCATCTCTTCGTCGGAGTTGCAGAGGGGGCACAGTGGGTCATTTGCCAGCCCAATGCGGTGGAGATGTTTCCTCAGGTAATCGTGTCCAGTAGCAGCGCGAAAACATGCCACTGACACCCCCCTGGAAGCGCTTGTTGGGGCTCTCTGTTTCGGGTCATTAAGGATGCTCCACTGTTTGCCCTCAGAGGCTCGTCTTAAAGTTTCTTTGGCTCTTTGGCTGATTCGGGACTTGAGCATTCTTTTCGAGGCAGTGTATGGTATTGCTGGGGTTGGCTGGTCCATCTCTGATCCTTTTTTGGCCAACTCGTCAGCGCGCTCGTTTCCCTCTACTCCACAGTGGTAGGGTACCCATTGGAAGGCAACAACCTTTCCCTGTGTTAACGCGCACTGGACGAGTGATCGGCACATTAGAACATCCTCAGAGTCGGTATATGAACTGGAGGTCACTGCCAAGATCGCAGCCTGGGAGTCAACCAACATCACAATGTTTGCGATCTCCAGGCCAGGATCCTCTCCAATGCCAATCGAATAGCCCTTATCTCGCCACCAAAGTTGGTAGCGAGGCGTCCCACTGGGCAGCAGATCTGGAATCTCCTACAATATACCCCTGCTCCTGCATTATTATTCGCTCCCGCCGCTGATCCATCAGTGAATATATGTAACCAGGTACAGGGCAGGAAGCGAGTGGCGATAGTTTCAAGAGCAAAGGGCCTCAGCTCTACAGGCAGGTACTCATCCTTGTTTCCTGGGTGCAGCAAGTCGAGGTAGTGTTCAGCAGTCATCATCGGTCGCAGACTGGCTGCACTGGGGAATGGTAGGCGAGAGACACCGTCCAAGTCCTCCTCTTCCTGAATTACCTCTGCTTTAGCTGTGAAAGTTTGCTGCGTGCTGAGCCTCTGATGACTGGGCCTGTAAGTGGTCCAATAAGGGTCTACTCCTCGCTTGACTCTCTCCATCAGGGATAAGGCTAGCAGGTAATGAAATAAGATCAGTTTTAACACTTTGCTTCCACGCTCAAGTATGGCCAGTGAGATCTTTCATTAGTAGAGGCACACACACATGAGACAATTGTTTAGCGATCGCATTTCTTATCCCTTTTCTCTTCACAGCTCCTGGGGTGCTACTGTGTCCATAAACAAAGCATTGTTACGGGGCGGATTAGCGATATCCCGAGTAAGTACAATACCAAGCGAATGCAATTGGAACACAGAGTTTTATTCTCAATCAGATTCGGGGAAGTTTTACTGCCACGAACAGGGAACTGGGTGGGAGCGGTGACAGGGTGATGAGTCACCTCGGTGCCCAGTCAGCGCAAATGCCCCGGACGAGCCTCTGCTGAATGAAAGAGTTGGGTATATCATCAATACGGTTGGGAATCTCTTAATATGTCCACCTGTTTGCAGGGCCATGCTGTAGTAATGTTGGGCGTCCTCTAGCTTAAATCCCCCCTGATTTCCACTCAATGACTGCGCCCACCCATTCTACGTTTCCAGCATTGCTCGATGTTGGAGCCAGTTCTGTTTTTGGCCCAATGAAGAGACATAAATATATGAGCTGCCCTGCCGCATTAGACGCATCAGTCACGAAGCTCCTATGGAATGGAGTAGTGAAGCCTGGTGTTGATGAGCCACAGAATAGTCAGTGATGAAGTACAGGTCTGTTTCCTTATCAAAGCGACTGTTCTATAACACTCACCGTGCAAGAGCCTGGCTGCTCGCTCAGCATCCACCATACACAAACCTGGGGAGGTACGACAGGTTATCATTTAGCCAGTCTCCCGACAGAGAGCTGCGTGCCACCATGTGGAGGTATGACTGAGCAATCTGTTCCATCTGGGACTGGTGATAGTTGGTCATTCATCGTACTATCGAACTTTATCAGTGTGTTGAGCTGTGCCCTGGATCTGTACTTCACCTCCGTCTACTTTTACCTTGAAGTTTTTGTAGACGCCCCAATAAACATCTTAAATGGAGGTTCTTTGAGAGAAAAGAAGTTAGGGCATTGGGATTGGCTCGCCCAGTGCGGTCTGGCTCCACGCACGAATGAAGTACGCCGCAATAAGCGCGCACTAATGTAGCAGATGCTCCACTGATGAAGATCTCAGGCCAATACAACGAGCTATCTAGCAGCAACCCCATCATTTCCTCTTCCTACGGTCCGCCTGTTGGGACAGTATCCAACATCCTTCGACACCTGTCGAAAAATGGCTCATTCTCACGACCTAACGACCGCCCTCATCGTCCCTTTCTACCGTAGCTCGTAAATTAATGACGCCAAAATGTTCTAAAAACGACGAGTTCAATTATAATTTTGTATTAGAGGCACTCGACTCGCCACCTGTAAATATCGTCTGAGTCACTCACCTATAAAATCGTTAAAAGAATTGATCTGTGTAAGAAATAAATTTAAAACCATTGAAATTAAAATGTAAGTGAACTACTCGCTCCAAAAGCGCGTAATCGATAACCAGTTAAAATTGTTCTTAGTTTTTTGTTTTGGGTTTTATGTGTCACGTCACATCACAGTGCTAACTTATAATTTATTTGTATTAGTACGTTGACTGCAATTACATATTCGGGTTCGGTAGGTTGTGACTAATGTGAAATCCAAGTGTTCGCATCTTGTTGCTTTCGTAGAAAAAAAGAACAAAATTCCCTCCGAATGACCGGCTGTATTTTGCTATTTTAGTTTTACTTCATTATCGAGTTTATAGAGTTGTGTTTTGGTGCAAGAATTAGGCGCTTTCATAAAGAAGGAGGTTGGAGTTTGAGGAGTCGAGGTTGAGGCTACGTGGGCTACGGGTTGTAGATTTCCAGAGACCAGGGGCAATTCGAAATGTGTTCAACTTCTCAGTCGACCTGTATGATGAGATCTGATAGCTCACACAGCCACGTCAAGCATTTCTACTCTCCTTGGTTCTGCAAAATAGAAAAAAAATTATGTAATCGGCCGTTCTCTTCAGATCTGTGAATGCGACTGAGAGAAAGCGTCTGAACTAAATCACCTCTAACTTGATATCTAGCGCGCAGGTTACAGTGAGATGACAAAATAAGGGTGTGAGCGAAATCAGCCTAATTATAGTAATCGTAGTGATCTGTAGGAAGGCAAATTTAATACTCCCCGCTCTCCAACAGGAGCCTGTTCCTTCCCTGGAGGACCCCGGGGCAGCGGACGAATTCCACAATCACCACCAAAATAAAAAGAAAAGTTTGGAAGGGTGCCTGGGTGACGAGATGGTGAACTCTTGTGTTGGAATCCCGTACTGCGTTCAGTTGAGTCCGCACAAATACTGCTGACGCGGAGAAAAAAATAAAATCTCGGGGGTCGCGCTTAAGGGGCGGATAAGTCAAGCTGGGAAAAAAACGAATACGAGTAGATTAGGAAATACACTATAGGGCGGAAGTAATAATTGAGTGGAAACTCAGCTCCGCGTCTATTCAGTTGTGTTCATGACTCATTTTACATTCAGTTCATTTGAAACACCACTTCAAGGCGGCAGAAAGCGGTAGCGCTAACAGATCCAAAATGTATTGTGCTGCTCGTACTCATTCCCGGACCATTATCGAGCAATTGCTACACAGAGAATTAATAAGGCTGTAACAATGATCTTTTGAAGAGGATATTAATCACTTTTGAAGAGTTATTGGGTTAAAACTTTTCGAATATGTTGTAGGAGAACCGACGGCAGTTGAAATTCCGGAATTTCTCGAGTAACCCCCGTATATTTTATGAGTGTTTTTAAACGCTCACCCTATTGGTACTGGGTCGGACTACTGCACCAATTTTTTTGAACATTCTAGTAACATTTCAGCGGAGTTTATAACGAAAAAACCGCTCTAAAATCGAACCGAGTCGAAACTTTTGCTAATTTATTGTGCTGCTCTCGTCATTTACCCACGAATGTGAATTTTATGGTGTAATTTTGTTATTGAGAGCTATCAATATACATAATTTGATCAAAATCGTTTGAGCCGTTTTTGAGAAAAAAAATATTGGGCGTTTTGATCACTATGATAACTATAGTTGACTTTCGGTGGATTTTGTCCAAACTCTTACTTTGGCGTTCCATAGTAACCTGCGGGCTGGATATCAAGTTTGAGCTGATTTGATACGGTGGTTTTCTCTAAAAATCGTTTACAGACACACAGAGCATTTTCCCAAATAGTGTTTTTTGGGCTCAGGGGGGTCTAAAACGTAAAGATCTGAAGAAAACTCGAATTTGGTTTTTCAGCCTATTAGATAACTTTCCTTTTTATTTCGTAGAGCCAAGGAGAGTAAAAAGGTAAAGGGATTCGGAAGTGTGAAAGGTGCCCGCAAATAGACCGGCGCCTCTGCGAGTGATTTTAGCTCGTTTTGATGTTTTGTTTTCGATAGACAACAGGCTTGGTGTGGTGTGGGGGGAAGGAAAGGGACGGCGACTAATGAAACGTGACGGTTTCTGTCAGTTAGACGAAGGCTAAAGCATGTCCCGCGCTAAAACTCTTGTCAGGCAGTACTTATTTTCAGGTCTCTTAGAACGATGCGCTGTCTTCTCACGAACTTGTACAATTGGTCGGATGCAGAGCGATCCCTTTCGTCCAACCTCAAGCTATGTCTCGCAAGAGTTGGTGTCGTGATTGTGGGACGGAGCCCTTTTGTGCTCTTATTCCCCCACTCGAAGCTCCTCCACCAGCTCGTAGCCGCAATTGGACGAATTGCCACCGTATATTCTCCAGGCCTCAGTTTGTATTCGCTCCTTCACTCCCAAATCCGAGAAACCTCAGTTGATTTGGTTTAAACGAAGGCGAGGGTTATTGGGGAGCGGGCGCATGTGCTTCGTACATTAAGCCAATACAAACTCCATGTCATTCCTCAGGCACTCACAACGTTCTTTCGAGCTCGTCAAATTCGTGCGCCATAATAAACCTATAAACGTTGTTAAGGAATATATATTTCCAGAAATGAAGAAGAAGAGTGAAACTTATATATTTTAATGGGTCGTAAATGGTTTTACAATATTGTGATATATTTTATCTTTTCGAAGGCGAAGCCGCGTTGAAACTTGTATCAAATGTACGCTACAACTTACAAAATCGTGATGTACGTTTTCGAGTGCGGAGATTTTGATGCAAACGAAGACTAAGTTGAAGTTACCAATGAGGACCGTGAGCCATTTCACGCTTTTATCGAGCATTAAAAAAAAAATATTTGACTGCCGTAGGTTTAGTTTTGAGACGATTTTGTTCGTTTATGTGGTCTTAACTCTGACTTTGTAAAGACGTCAAACGTGGAAAGTTACCCTTTGATTGAAATGGAAGGTTGTTTTGATGAATCATTCGAAGCCCCAAAGGGAAGGCATCGCTGCATGGGCAGGATCATTCATAAAGAGAACAGTTTTTGAACTATGTGCACGAACAACAGGGCAATATTGTCAAAGTTCATCTTGCACCAGAGGTTGGCTTTACATTGTAATCTCTCTTCTCTCTCTCTCACTCCCCCCCCCCACCACCACACCATGTGTCAAATGTCTGTTGACAGCACCACTCCCATCGACAGATCACAATTATTGCTCCACACTGTCTTAGTAAGTGCGTCAACAGGACCAGTATGAGGATGAGTTCCTCGGTAGAAACCAATCTCAATGTGATGCGCTCTTAGATGATCTTATATTTTACCCAGATAGCCTGCCAGTTGACCAGCGACAAAGTACGAGGGACGTCCCAAAAGTAAGTTCCGAAGTGCTGGGAAAAATCGAAAACTCAACCAATTTGAAAAAAAAAAATTATTCTTAAAGGTACTGTTGTGGATTGCAAATGAATCACGAATATAACACACGAATTAACAACTTTATTTAGGAACTTAATAACACGCTCTTTAGGAACCCTCGTAATCACTGAAAACTCTCCTTATCTAACTTCCTCTTCCCCACCACTATTTATTGCCCCTCGAAGGGTGGTTTGTTGGACACAACATCCCTTCTCAAGAAGAAAAACAAAAAAATTGGATCACACCCAGTAAACAAACTTCAAGAACATATATACAATAGGCACGAGAAATATACAAGAGACACGAGAAAACAAACAATGGGCTCCTCAAGAGAGAATAAAGTCCTGAAACTTTGCAGGCATCCTGTTGGCCCGGGTAGACCTTCGGGGAGCCTCTTCAGGGGCTGCCTCATCTTCAGCCATTGACTCCTCTGTCGCTGAGGGCCTTGGAGATGGCAGTTCACAAATCGGAGATGTGGGAATCTTCTTTGTACACGTTGAGTTACGGGTCATAACAGCCTCCCCTCTAGCTGCCGTTATCTGAGAGCCCCTAACATCCACAGCTGTATATGAATTAGGGTCAAAGTTAGGGGTATACTTGTCTCGTTTTGGTTGACGAATCATCACCTGGTCTCCCGGCGCAGTGTCCTTTATGTGAGAAATTCAACCATCTCCCACCACAAGGGCAAGTTGTAGTCTTACGCCAGTGCAGAAGCGATACTCCCAAATTGAACGTGAACTCCTTGCAGTAACCTGGGCAGTGGAGCGCTTCAGAATGTTCATTCATGGATCGGACTTTGTAATAAAAACGGGTCACAAGCCCCTGATCACCTTATTGGCAAAAAGTAAGCCAACTTCTGTTCGTTTGGAGCGTTTACGCTTCAAATTATTGGGTTACAATTTTAAGGTGCAGCATGTTCCAGGCAAACTTAACCCATCAGATTATATGAGTCGCCACCCCATGGGAGCGGTCAATGAGTCAAACATCGAAGACTTTGTGAATCGTATGGCTGAGTTGGTATGGCCAACAACCAGTCAATGCTCGTCAGCAGTTGATTGATGCCTCCAAAATGGATTTGTTACTGCAAGATGTCATATCTGCTGTTTGGTCAGATTCATGGGACAGTCCTACTGACTGCGCCAAAATGTTGTGGATTGCAAATGAATCACGAATATAACACACGAATTAACAACTTTATTTAGGAACTTAATAACACGCTCTTTAGGAACCCTCGTAATCACTAAAAACTCTCCTTATCTAACTTCCTCTTCCCCTCCACTATTTATTGCCCCTCGAAGGGTGGCTTGTTGGACACAACATATTTTTCGACGTAGTCACCATTCCGATCGATGCATTTTTGGTACCGTGGTGCCAGTTTACGTAACCCCTTGCCATACCATTCTGCGTCATTTTGTTTGAAGAATTCCGAGACCCCGGCTTCGAGTTCGGTGTTTGTACGGAACTTTCTTCCGCCCAGGTGGACTTTGAGAAGGGGGAAAAGGAAAAAGTCACTCGGTGCAAGGTCTGGAGAGTATGGGGGGGGGGACATCCCAATCAAATGTTCCAAGCAAATGTTGGGTGATTTTTGCTGAATGGGGTCGCGCATTGTCGTGGAACAGCTACACTTTTTTCCGCAACATGCCCGGCCTTTTGCGCCTTATGGCATTTTTCAGGTCTCTGAGCACCTGGCAATACCTTTCGGCATTTATGGTCGTGCCTCTTTCCAGGTAATCGACCAAAAGAACGCCCCGGGAGTCCCAAAAGACAGTTGCCATCACCTTTCCAGCTGAATGTTCCACCTTCGCTTTTTTGGGGGCACTTTGGTCAGGAGCTTTCCACACCATACTCTGTTTTTTGTTTTGGGGGTTGAGTGGTGGACCCAGGACTCATCACCAGTAACAATTCGAGAGTAAAGAGACTCACTTTCATCTTCCAACATTTCAAAAAACCTGTGTGCTGCATCCAACCTGTTATCCTTGTGCTCGTCGGTCAAGAGGCGAGGCACCCACCTTGCACACACTTTCGAGAACTTGAGATCTTCCCTAATGATTCGGTGTACTGAAGAACGAGTCAATTGATGTTTGTTGTGCACTGTCTCGACAATATCACTTAGAGTAAAGCGCGCATCTTCCTCCAAAAGCTTGCAAACTGCAGAAACTGCATCCTCTCCACGAGAAGTGGAAGGGCACCCACTTCGCTGTTCACCGTGCACACTTTCCCGCCCTTCCAGGAAACTTCTCTTCCACTTAAGGACCATTTCGATGCTCATGACCCTTCTCCATACGCTGAAGAGAGTCTGCTGTGAATTTGGGGCACAGAAACATTCTCAAAAACTAAAAAACGGATCACCGATGCCACCACATGTAACACGAAGTATCCCCGTTGGAATTTTTTCCCTACCGCATTTTCCCACAGATTTACAAATGATCGGAACTTAATTTTGGGACGTCCCTCGTAGTAAATGCCAGAGGGGAGCTGAGACACGCGCGAAGAATTTCTTTCATACTGAGCGAGCGAATGTTTTCCACTGGCAAATAACGTGGCCATCCTCCACATCTTTCTCCTGTCCTGAAAAATGGCCACTCGTTAGCAAACAACTCCGCCATATTGCCCCCAATAATAGGATTTTCAAGTTGGAAAGACGCTCAAAGCACAAACTCTCACTTGTCGAACATGTATAATGGTCGTTCCAAGCTGAGCTTTGCGACTGTCCGCACGAAGCACTTCAACTCCCCCCCCCCCACCTATCTGTGTTGAAGGACGCGTTCTCTAAAAAATTGAGCCTTTTGTGTTTGGTTGGAGAAGTTTGGCAGGTAACATGAAGTGCGTAAGATGAAGATGTGTGTTTCGTCGATATCATTGTCCGATTACGCCTTAACTTCAACGATAGTAGTGAGAACTGAGACTCTGCCCACTCAACTGGAATGTTCGCTCTACTAGAATTTTATGAGCCTACCGATCATCTCACCTCTGATGCCTGGGCGCTAGGTGTGGGGGAGGATGAGACATGAATGCATTTGAATGCATCCTTTTGTTTAGCGGAGAACTAAGTCCCACTTTCCTCAAGGGAACTGACCACGCTGCGACTCAATATTGTACATTAATTTCGCGTCAAGTGTACATTTATTCTTTGCGTAACAATTTCGATTGTAAATTCTAGTCTTTACTTGTAAATAGACAATTTTTTTTCGGAGAAAGTTGTAAAGAAAGAAGCTTTGGTAAGTTATACAATTTTAATTCCTTCTGTATGCATCACTATTTTGAGATTTTTTCATTTCGTGTATCTTCTTTATGTCGATTTATGTGAAAAAAAAGAAGAGCTCCGCGCTGTTATTTTGGGAAAGAAAAAACTCTGTTACGTGTGTTTTATACTCTGAAAGATTCAAAATAAAAAAACCATTTGAGTGATTTCTGTGCTGTGCTGCTGTCAGTATTGAACTCAAGTTATTTACCCATTTAGATCCGAGAGGGGATGAAATGAAGACAGCAGGGGGGTGAAACGAAGAACATCGGACCGCTGTCACTTAGGAAGTTGTGAGGTGGAAAATGAATATGGGATGCCCATAAGGATCTGTGCTCAGCCCTCAGTTTTGGAAAATGGTTATGGATAGGATGATAAGGAAAATGGAAGAGGAAGGATATGAAATGGTGGCGTATGCCGATGACGGAGTAATTGTCGTAGCAGGAAACTCGAGGGCCGAGCTGGAAAGGAAAGGAAATAGGATTTTAGGAGTGATAGAGGAATGGTGTGGAGAAAGTAAAATGAAGATATCGGAGTCAAAAACGAAGGTAATGATGTTAAAGGGAAAATTTGATGAAGGAAGGCCACCACGCCTGTTTTATGGAGAAGGAAGGATAGGAATGGTAAAGGAAATAAAATATTTAGGTGTAATATGGAGATCGGGTTTGACAATAAACAGACGTGTGGGTTATGTGATAGGAAAAGGAAGGGAGAAGTTTTATGGAGTAGCAAGATTGGCAAGGGAAGGATGGGGAAAGGAGGCCCTGCACACGATTTATAGGGGAATGTACGTGGCAGTCATTGCATACGAAGCTGGAGCATGGTGGGATAAGCTGAATGCCCACACGAGGAGGAGACTGGCGAGTGGCCAAAGAATGATGTTAATAAAAATGGTAAAGGCCTACCGGACAGTCTCCTCCGATGCCCTGTGCGTCGTCGCCGGAGAGCCGCCCATAGACCTCGAAGTGAAGAGAAGGCTTCCGGCTAAGAGCACAGGAACGTGTGATGTGGAACGGCAGAGAAGTTGAAGGAAGAAAGAGGAAGGCCCTCATCGACAAGCTAGTTGTCGATGAGTGGCAGGAAAGGTGGAACTCCAGCAAAAAAGGAAGATGGACGTACGCGGGGCTGCCACAGGTTCGAGATAGGATTGAGGCCCACTTGCAAGGATTCGGGTTTTACACCTCCCAGCTCGTCACCAGCCACGGAGACTTCCGTGAGAAGCTCCGTGGGTTTTCGCTGGTGACTGGCGGGCTGTGTGAGTGTGGTGGGCTCGACACAGCGGAGCACGTGGTGTTCCACTGTGTCAGCAACGAAAACGAAAGGAATAGGGCGAGGAACGAGGTAATGAGAATAGTAAGCCAGTGGGACATGACAATCGTCAGGAATCAGGGAACCTTTTTGGTGGAAGTGGTTTGGAGAAAAGGTGTTCAAGGTTAGGGAAGAAATTAGATTAGGGAATGTGCGCAGGGCCTCAGGAGTAGGATAGAATAGAATAGAATAGAATTGAATAAAACTTTATTCGGAACAGAAATATTCTTGAAGACAGGAAAAAAACAGAATTACGTGCTGAATAGTGTGGCCCGTCTGTAGGTAAACCTGTATTGACGGGCCAGAGTAGCTCCAATATCATAATAAATTCCATAAGTTCCGATATTTTCCCACCATTCCCATAACTGACACAATCAAATTCCTTATTGATACCAAATCACATTGAAAAATAAATAAAAATAATGCCAAACACAAACTCAATAGGATAAACATGTACCTATAAAACATTATTACAGTGCCTAGCAAGTGACTACGCATGTTTCGTGTGCTATGATTCACTCATATCAATCTGAAAAATCTGATAAAAATGGAGGGTTCTAGACGTAAGGGCTCGTTAGGAGATCCTCTACGCCGTTTGACCCCAGAGCAATAAGCCAGGAGTATATACATTTTTTATAGGAGGACCGGGAGTGAGTAGAAGGGTCCGTAAGAGAAGCCGGAAGAGAATTATAAACTAGGTAGATGAGGTATTGCGGACTTCTAGAGGTAAGGGACAAGTTGATCTTAGGGTGAACGACACGCCGGAGGAACTGGAATCTAGTCGGATGGGGGTTTACGTACGGTCTCTCGACGGCCCAACGGTTGGCATAGAAGAAAAGGAGTAGGTGTTTAGAGTGTGTCTGTGTTTGTGTTGTGTGTTAGTGTGTGGTTTTGAGTGGGCGGTGCCAGGGATGGTCGAATATCAAGTAGCCCATCCCTGGACCGCCAGTGTGATAGTATTTAAGGGCTGAGTGTATATATGAGTGAATGTATGTGTTGTGTATATGTGTGTTAGTGTTTTATAGATTAGATTAGGAATTGCCACATGCGTTATTTAGCGTTCAAATTGATTGCTCTCAGTTATTGAAAGGCTCAAGTGCACCAACACACGTGTTGCAGTTGTGAACTCACATTTAAACCACGGATTGCCCCACTCGAGGGTTGCTATTTTTGGAGTTTGAACAGTTTCCTGCAAGATGGAGCCAACAACCACCCTGCCACATAGTTGTATGTAGTCTAAACAATTGACACAAAGAGTGTTATTCTTATGCAAATTAAGTGGATCCGGCTGTACACAGGCAGCGATGCTTATTTATGACAGGTAAGAAAAAAACCATTACATAATTAGTTATTTATTGGTAATACTCGATGTAAACGTTTTTAGGTTCAAGGACAAGCTGAGTCTGTGATCCCGGGCTGAGGACACTTCTAACTTCACCTGGTGACCTTGAGTCTTCTGTGGGCTCTCTCTGATGGTGTCAACCAATGTGTTTGATATTCTAGGGGCCTCTGAAAGCATTCCGTATTCTGCACATTGTTAAGAGCTGGGAATGGGTGTCTGAAGCCTCTAGAGGTTTTTGTCAGCTCTCCTTAGATTAAGTTCATGCCATTCTTCTCAACGTCCTTAATACTTCTAACCCAAAGATGTCGAGTGTTCAGCTGGTTCTGAAGTCATACAAGAACTACCGAGTGAAGTGTCGCACCACCATCTGCTTAAAAGCTCGATAAGGCATTTGGTTACATGGATTGGTGCCCAGGAGTGAACTGGATGGTCATTGCCACTTATATTGTCTGTAGTGATGCGATAGCCTCAGCAGTCAGTCGTTAGCCATCCCAACCTACTGCGTTCTGTGTGACCGAGACTCCTTCAGTTGCCTGAAACACGTTTACACAGACTTCAAAGGTGCTCAAAGTCCTTCAATTGCGGCAGGCAAACAGGCTTTACATTCTGAGCACTTTCATATGTGTCTGTCGTGGGCCAAACCTTCCCGAAAAACGTTTGACTATCACAGGGTGGCTGGCCAATTGAAAGAGATATTCATCACAATAGGAAAACAACCACAATGAAGGTGTGTTAAGAGTAATTTGACGTCATGAACCCGTAAGGATCACTCAACCTATTAAAGCAGATAATATAGCACCGTAAGCTCCTTTCGACTGCAGGCTCCTGCTGAGAATGAAGCCAGCAACAATGCTGCTCAACTCCAGTATACCTTTGGTGCAATGTCTGATAATTAACTGTTTTAGCAGTAAATTTCAGTCGATGCCTTCAACTCCTCCGAATTTCCTGAAATCAGCGTTGCCATAAATAGTCCCGTTCACTTTGGACAGTGCAGAAATCACAGATCCTCTTATCGTGTACCTCTTGACAGCGTGGCCCAGTTTCTTCAATCCTTCCACCACTTGCTGAAAAACAAATTCGCAATGTTTGGATGTGTAACGTACTTGGGGAATTGTCTCACAATACACCCGTGTACAGAACATGCGTGAAAGTCGTGTCTGGGCCCAAAAGAAAAGAATAAATTAAATACACTCAATTATACTCGCTTGATGAAATAAATGAAATAATGGCTCTCAAGAAGGTAATGGGAAATGAAATTATAAAGCGATTAAGACCCACTTGAATTTAATCAGGAAAAACTCGAAATGAAATGAACGCCTTTTAGAATGAAATAAATAACTTATGCTCGGATTGTATTAAATGACAATAAAGGGACAATGGGGAAAATGAAACACCAAGCTCTGATCGCTTACCGTACTTCACACTATATAAAAGGGACGTTTAAGAACTGATTCACCGGCTTAGAAAAAGGGGACGATTCGTCTGCGAAGTTGGTAGTCGTTCTGATGAAGAAACGTGGCTCCACCGCTAATATAAACAGCGGCGAACTGTAGGTAATAACTATGTAGGTAATAACTATTCGAAAACATCTTGAAAGTTTGGTGATAATCGTTGAAGCCGTTTTGAAAAATATCTGGTGCGTAGCAACACACGCAACTTTCCGCCACCCCCGTAATTTCGAACACCACCTACATAGGCGGGCGCTATATCTTCGTTCAACGCATTTTTACAGGAACATTTACGGAGAACAAAATGTAGAGACTAGTTAGCTGAGAGTACTCCGAAAGTTTGATCGAAATCGTTAGAGCCGTTTTTGAGAAAATTGGAATACCGATAAATTAATATTCGACAAGTCTCCTTTTCTGAGTTAATTTGGCTTATATCTCCGTTCAACATATATATACAGAGATAATTGTGGAGAACGAAATGTGGGTATGGGTGACTAGAAGACACTCCATTAGGATTTATGACATCTGGTGAATAAGTTACCCTGGAATTCACGAAAATGTTCGAAAAAACGTTATTTTCGACACATTTTGATTTTTACCTCTGTTCAATGGACTGTCAGAGGAACATTTATTGAGAACAATATGTAGGTATTAACTATTTAAAAACATCTTGAAAGTTTGGTGATAATCGTCGAAGCCGTTTTGCCCAAAAGTGTAAAAAACCGATTTTGGCTTCATAGGCCTATATCTCCGTTTACCGTATTTTCAGGGAGATATGTATAGAAAAGAAAAGTTGGGTATTGATTAGTAGAAGATAATTTGAAAGTTTAATCAAATTCGTTAAAGCCGTTTTCGAGAAAAATGCGAAAAACACTAGTTTTTGGTACATTTTCGTCCCCCCCCCCTTCCCATCGGCCGAAATCGCCCATAACCTTATTTTGGTGTCTACAAAAAATAACGAACAAAACAAAAAAGAACCAGCTCAATCGGATCAGCCGTTATCCCGCAAATCGAACTACAGACACACACACACACGGACCACGCGCTGAAATTAGGTTTTTTAGACTCAGTAGGGTCTGAAACGTAAAGATCTGAAGAAAACCCAAATTTTTTTATGACACGATTACTATACTTTCCTTCCTTTCGGGTAGCGGAAAGTAAAAAGAGACAAAAACAAGGAAAAGACGAGTTCTTCTTTTGTGAGTGTTAGAAATTGATCGTTGATTGCTGTCACAAGCCTCCCTAACGTAGTTTAACAGGTGGTTAGCACCAACCCTGACAAAGAAATTAATTAATTCAACGCGTTTTTTTAATGAGAATGGATATACGTTACAATACGTTCATTGGACAACCGTCCAAGTTTTGAAAAGTCGTCTTCTCCAGAATACCATTGAAATAAGTCCTAATAACGAGAATGAGTCTTACTTTCAATGTGCCATACTCGTAACTGAGCGTCAGGGGAGTCAATTGGTGGTGAATTCTGCTCGCATCGATCGCTTGTTTGAGATCTTCGCCGAGCCACAGGATTCTGAGAGCCACCTGAAATTAATTAATGTCGAAAATGTTGTGGAGTACCCACCCGAGCGAACAAACAGGTAGCCTTATCTTTTCACGCTGTACATTACACTTCTCAAGACGAACAACTCACCCAGGCTAACGCTGTGATGATTCGAGACCCACCGGAAGCACCCAATACTAGTTTGACGTCCCCCTCTTTGTCAACCACGACCGTTGGGCAAGCCGATGACATGGGTTTTTTACCTGTAAAAACAAGATAACTTGATAGACAAGTGTGCAGAAGTGTTACGAGAGGGCTTGGCGAGCCCGTGACTCATATTCGTCAGGATTATGAGCCATTGTCTTAACCACTAGATCGCTCAGTCCCTTTATTCGGAGTCAGTTCAGATCTACGTTTTCAGACCCTACCAAGTCCGAAAAACTCTATTTGAGAAAATTACCTGTGTGCAAGTCAATGCCTATACGATGAGTTAATAATAAAGACCAACTGTAAGGAACTTGTGTTCGTTACTAAATCTTTGAAGAAGAGGTTGTTTGAAAGAAACCAGATGGCACCTAACTTTTCAGTTAGCCCACGTACTAAGAGTATAGGAAAAATATCAGATTGCCCCTAGCTTTTCAGCAAGCCCATGTACTGATATCAGGTAAGTGAAAAGGAGTGTGTTAAAAGTCTAAACGTACCTCGACTACGATTTCTTTCAAGGGTGAGAAGAGTAAAAGGCAATAGATGTAGAATTGAGGTTTACCCTCTCCAGACTGACAGAGGTATTTTTTTTTCTTTCTTTAAAAGACACCCAAGTGGGTAGTGTCGGATTTTTACCGACTAAAACCCCTACCCCGCGGTTGCCAACCCGGAGGTTCTAAACCAGAAGGATGGGAGGCCAGCCTGCAGATGCAGGGGGACTCATGCGCAATTGCGAGGCTGGGAGGTAGGGACGGGTCAGTGTGGGATGAGGGAACAAGGCCTGAGAACGATGTCAGAGGCGATGGGGGTGTACTGTGAGAGACAGCTTATGGAGGGGTTGGGGTGCCGAGCCACCGAATTGCGAAGGTTGAGGGCGTAGGTCGAGGCTGCCTCGCTGAGGGAGGGGAGGCCAGCTTTTTTGTCGGAGCTGGCGGTTCCTGATATACCAGGTAGAACCGATGGCCTTCATGTAAGTGCCCTCGAGCTGCTTGAGAGCGGAGGTGGTTCCCCAGACAGGGATGGCGTAGGTGCTAATGCCCCTGATAATGGCATTAAAGGCCCGGTTTTTTATTGGTCTGGAGACCTTTTTGTTATTAAAGAATTCTCAGCTCCATTGACCTTGCCACGAACGGCACAGACTTGGCAATGTCAGTTGAGCTTTCTGTCGAAGATATATAGGTATTTGGCCTTTGTGCTCCAGGGAATGGAGTGGCTACTAACTAGGGTGTAAGGGGGGGGGGATATTCCGACGGGAGAAGAACACAGCCTCAGATTTGGCTTCATTAAGGCGGAGGCTCCATTTTTGATACCAACTTGTTCATGGCCGTTGCATCTTGGTTTTGAAATTGTAGAGGAGGGCTACGTCGTCTGCGTATTGCGCAGTGACGATTTTCCTATGGAATGTCATGGCAGAAAATGTTGAAGAGGGCAGGGGAGAGTTTCGAGCCCTGGGGAACGCCTGCTGTGATGTGGTGGACGGTGGATAGCAATGAGAGGGCCTGAAGGGCTGTTAATATAAGGGTCTCTCTCCCCCTCTCACCTGTGAAGGGTCGCTATTCCTTCCTACCTCCGTCTGGTGAGGGCTAGCTCCTATGTACATGTGATGGTGGGTCACCACACCAACCATCGTCGTTTCGCTTAATACCATTTCTAAACGTGTTCATCGAATATCTCTCTTCTAAATGCATCATCATCAATTATCTGCCTACCAATTGCTCAATAACGGCCAGGGCGTGAGTGGAAGCAGCACAATAAATTCCGGAACAGTAAATGCCGTTGTCCGCCACTGTGAAGTGGTGTTTTACCAACTTCAAATGAACTGAGTGAATAATAAATTGAATTAGCAGCAAAAGTCAGGAAAATCACTGAATTTACGTACAGCTAAGGAATCCATCGGACCTGAAATGTAACTTTCCTTCGATATTTACGCAATTTTTGGAGGTCACGAAGCGATCGGCTCAACGAACGTTTCGAACGAATTTCCCAATTATTTTAGGTATCAAATTATGGCGGAAGGGATGGAAGGTTTGGCCTCCCATAATCACAAGCCTGGTCCCAACCTTTTGCGAAAGATGGTGGTTCATGAAAGCCGAGTCAATGGGGGAGTAGTATAAAAAAAAGAATAGTGAGGCGGAAACAAAGGCGAAAATATCTGGTGCGCAACACACAACTTTCCTTAGCTCTACGTCAATTCACTTTGTACATGACCTTTGAACTTGTCAAACAACACGTCACAGCTGCAGGAAACGGTAGCGCCTACAGTTCCGGAATTTATTGTGCTGCTCGTACTCATTCCAGGACCTTTATTGAGCATTTGGTACACAGATAATTAATGAGGCTGTAAACACGAATTTTTTGAAGAAGGATACTAATTACTTTTGCAGAGCTATTGGGTAATAACTGTTGGAACTGGTAGTAAGCGAAACGACAGTAGTTGAAATTCAGGAATTTCTGGAGTGAGCCCCATGTATCTCATGAGCGTTTTTAAACACTCACCCTTTAGGTATTGGTTTGCACTACAATACCAATTTTTTTTAAACATTCTACTAACATTCCAGCGGAGGTTATAAGAAAAAAATCGCGCTAAAAACGCTTTTCGTCGAACGTTTCGATAATTTATTGTGCTGCTCTCGTCATTTTCCCATAAATGAGAATTTTATGGTGTAATTGCCTTAGTAAGAGTTACCAATACAAAAAATTTTATCAAAATCGTTAGAGCTGTTTTTGAGAAAAAAAAATATTTTGTGTTTTGATCACTATGATAACTATAGTTCGGTGGATTTGGTTCAAACCCTTACTTTGGCGTCCCATGGTAACCAGCAAGCGAGATATCAAGTTTGAATGGATTCGGTACAATGGTTCTCTCTAAAAATCGTTCACAGACACACATACCATATTTACTTTCCTTGGCTCTACGAAGTAGAAAGGAAAGTTATGTAATCGGCTGAAAAAAAAATTTTGAGTTTTCTTCAGATCTTTACGTTTCAGACGCTCCTGAGTCCGAAAAACACTATTTGGGAAAATGGTCTGTGTGTCTGTGTGTGTGTGTGTGTGTGTCTAGGTGTCTGTGTGTGTGTATATGTGTCTGTATACGATTTTTAGAGAAAACCACCGTACCAAATCAGCTCAAACATCATATCTCGCCCGCAGGTCACCATGGGACGCCAAAATAAGGGTTTGAACAAAATCCACCGAAAGTTTACTATAGTTATCATAGTGATCAAAACACCAAATATTTTTTTTCACAAAAACCGCTCTAACGATTTTGATTACAATTTTAATATTCGTACCTCTTAACATGATAATTATACCATAAAATTCCCATTTGTGGGAAAATGACGAGAGCAGCACAATAAATTATCAAAACTTTCGACGAAATCGATTTTAGCGCGGTTTCTAGAGAAAACAACCGTACCAAATCAGTTGAAACTTGATGTCTAGCCTACAGGTTACCATGGGACGCAAAAATAAGGGTATGGGCAAGATCCACCGAAAGTTAACTATAGTTATCATAGTGATCAAAACACCAAATTTTTTTTCTCAAAAACCGCTTTAACGATTTTGATTAAATTTTTTATATAGATAGCTCTTCATAAGATAATCATACCATAAAATTTCCATTTGTGGGAAAATGACGAGAGCAGCACAATAAATTGTCAAAATTTTCGACGAAAAGCGTTTTTGCCGTGGTTTTTTCCTTTTAAACCCCGCTGGAATGTAAGTAGAATTTTAAAGAAAATTGGTACTGTAGTCCAATCCAATACCTATAGGGTGGGTGAGTATTTAAAAACGCTCATGAGATAAATGGGGCTCACTCCAGAAATTCCTGAATTTCAACTACCGCCGTTTCGCTTACTACCAGTTCTAAACTTTTTACCCAATAACTCTGCAAAAGTGATTACTATCCTCCTTCAAAAAATCCGTGTTTACAGCCTCATTAATTATCTGTGTACCGATTGCTCAATATTGGTCCTGCAATGAGTACGAGCAGCACAATGAAATCTGGAACTGTAAGCGCTACCGCTTCCTGCCACTGTTAAGCGTTGCTTGACCAAGTTCAAAGGAACTGAGTGATAAATGAATTGATTAAGTAGAATTAGCCATGTTCAAAGTGAATTGTTGTAGAGCTAAGGAAAGTTGTGTGTTGCAACGCACCAGATATTTTGGACTCGGGAGGGTCTATAACGTAAAGATGTGAAGAGAACTCAAAATTTTTTTTTCAGCCGATTACATAACTTTCCTTTCTACTTCGTAGAGCCAAGGAAAGTAAAAAGACTATACTTTCCTTTCCCTTTGGGGTAGCAGAAAGTAATAGGAAAGGAGTCCTTCGGAAGTTGAGCGAATCCCCTGCCGATCTTTGATTCGAAAAACGATGGGGCTACAAAGAAAGTCTTTCCTTTCACATTGTAGTAGGGGTGTCGCCCATTTTGGTTTATTATTCATTCTGAATAATAACCCTATGGTTTCGGTCAGGAAAAAATGTTTTACAACCCCCCCCCCCCTCAAAATCTGATATTTTACGTTTCAAGACACGGGGATTCCAAATCTGCTATGTCCGTCCGCCGTCTGGCCCTTTTGTGTCTTCAACGTGGTCTAAAAAATTCGTTAATTCGCACAAAAATCCCATGTTATTGACAAAAAATGGTTACACAAAATTATCAAAACGCAGTATAATCGCAAATACGCCGTGTTTCGTATCGTTTTCAAGGTATTTTTACATCCTGGGTCGAATGGAATGAGTTTCAGACGTGTACAACTTGCGTATAGTGTAATTGAAGTAATTATAGTGAGGCAAAGTCTACTAATTGAAAGAACTCACGGGAACTACAGGGGAAGTAAACGTTTCGTCGTTAACACTCCCTCCCTCCCTCCCGTCTCATCAAAACCACCCGCCCTCTCAACTCGCAACGTCGTGCCAATTGCCTACAGGCGTCTGGCCCCGGAGGAATATTTAGTTTTAGTAGTTCCATTGTAGTCAGGTCATGTTTCGTATGGTTTACTAGTATTTTTCGATGCTGAATCGAATGGAATGGGTCTCGGAGCACTAATACTTGGTCACGCTGTTCATGAGAATAATAAACCGTTGAGTAATAATTTGCAGGGTTTTTGTTTTGTTCCTTATTACATTCCGCTACCCGATGGAAGGAAAGTATAGTAATCGGCCCAAAAAAAAATTTCGGTTTTCTTCAGATCTTTACATTTCAGACCCTACTGAGTCTAAAAAACCTAATTTCGGCGTGTGGTCCGTATGTATGTGTGTGTGTGTGTGTGTGTGTCTGTAGTTCGATTTGCGGGAGAACGGCTGATTCGATTGAGCTGGTTCTTTTTTTGTTTTGTTCGTTATTTTTTGTAGACACCAAAATAAGTTTATGGACGATTTCGGCCGATGGGAAGGGGGGTGGGGGACAAAAATGTACCAAAAACTAGGGTTTTTCACATTTTTCTCGAAAACGGCTCTAACGATTTTGATTAAACTTTCGAATTATGTTCTACTAATCAATACCCAACTTTTCTTTTCTATACATATCTCCATGAAAATACGGTGAACGGAGATATAGGCCCATGAAGCAAAAATAGGTTTTTTACGTTTTTTGGCGAAACGGCTCCAACGATTATCACCAAACTTTAGAGATGTTTTCGAATAGTTAATACCTGCATATTGTTCTCAATAAATGTTCCTCTGACAGTCCATTGAACAGTGATAAAAATCAAAATGTGTCGAAATTAACGTTTTTTCGAACATTTCCGTAAATTTCAGGGTAACTTCTTCACCAGATGTGATAAATCCTAATGGAGTGTCTTTTAGTCACCCATACCAACATTTTGTTCTCAATAATTATTTCTCTATATGTATGTTGAACGGAGATATAAGCCATGTTAACTCAGAAAAGGAGATTTGTGGAATATTAATTTATCGGTATTCCAATTTTCTCAAAAACGGCTCTAACGATTTCGATCAAACTTATGGAGTACTCTCAGCTAACTATTCTGTACATTTAGTTCTCCATAAATGTTTCCGTAGAAATGCGTTGAACGAAGATATAGCGCCCGCATATGCAGCTGGTGTTCGAACTTACGGGGGCGGCGGAAAGTTGTGTGTTGCTACGCACCGCTCGTTTTCATTATCTCGCCGTTCGCTTCTCAATCGTATTGAGTTCCTTTTCTTAACTTTCTTAACCCCAGACGACCAGGCGACCGGCCGTTCTTTTCAAAATTGTGTCAATTTCAAATTCTCGTGTACGATCCAAGCAGTCTGTTGCTACACACTGGAACTTTCACAGCTTCAGCGAATCTCTGACCCGAGAATAATTTCTCTCTGAATTTTTTTATTTTTTCAGTCCTACCGACTGCGCCAATTGTACTGAGGTGTGTTGAAGAGGTTTGGGGATCCGCTGAGTCAAGGAAAAATTACTGCGATCGTGAGGAGCTCCGACCCAATAAGCCGACGTTTGCATATATGAACCATTGTCTTTACCACTAGACCACGATCGCCAGGTGCCTTTTTAATGGGAGTCAGTCAGTACAGAAGTGCCAAGCGTTAGGTATTAAAGAAATTGGGTTGTGTCCGCCAGTAGGCAAATACTAAAGTTAACGTACCTGTTAGGTGAGTCCGTCTCCTCTGGCTTGTGAGTTACTGTGGGCAAGCGCTTTCGATGTAAAGACATCATCGTCTGGCCGTTTAGTCAGTACTCTACTACTGACTGAGTACTGACTAAACGGCCAGACGATGATGTCTTTACATCGAAAGCGCTTGCCCACAGTAACTCACAAGCCAGAGGAGACGGACTCACCTAACAGGTACGTTAACTTTAGTTTTGCCAAGCGTTACATCTGACACATTTCCTACGCATTTCCTTCTCTTTTGGCCCTGTTTACTTAGTAAGTTGCTATCAACTTAAACCCCAGTTCCTCTATTTATTCAGATACAATACCACTAACCTGAACCCTCTACTTCCTACATCCTGCAGAAACAAGGAAGTATCTTCTCTAGGGGTTCGACATCGCCCATTGTCACTTCTTCCCTAATCCCGAAGGGCATCTTCTTTCTCTTTTTTGTCTAAAAATAACACGCTCGCCGCTCTAACTCAATATTTTCCCGGTACTCACCAGGTTCGATGAGATTGTGAGGTGTTTGAGGGAGCCCAAAGTAATTTGTGACATTTGGAATGGAAAAATCGTCCATGATGCTGTTCAAAACTATTCCAGTTCGCTTTGAAGTAAAACCAGCGCCAAAGCTGAAATGTGATTGAAAAACCATAATATAGAAATACGTTTTAAGTCAATTCGAAACAACAGATGAATTCCAGATAAATAATATGGTGTCAGGGCAAGCGGGAGCCTTGTGACCTATGATGGCCTTCGTTCACCTGATCCACATCCATCAAGTGCTCTCAACAGTCAAGCTACAGGTGTCTGAGGAAAACCCAGCTCTTATAGTTGAAATGAAATATTAAACAGTCAATTGGTTTTGGCCCCCACATGCTCCTTTTTGAGAAGCGAATCAAGTACTTATGAGTCTATAATGGTGGTGGTGTTTCAGTCAACCCTCGAAGGCACTACCCTCACAAGGCTTGGTCATTATGAGAAATTATCAAGGCTACTTGGCTGCGCGTTTCTATGACACAATTCTCATGTACTACGCCATTTGCTTAGGCGTGATTGTGCAGGGTAGCAAACTCACAGTCCGAGGTAGCACTCCAAATGATCACTGGCCAGTCACTCATTGACTCGACTATTGATTGTTTGTGGAGTGAAGGAGAAGCCCTATTTGGACCAAACTCTGTATAGACCCCTTCCTTCAACGAGAACTGGCCAATTGGTCTCAGATAAATGGAATCTTCGTCAAAGAAACGTGACACATTCGAAAACGGAATGTTTTTAGAAAAAGTGCACTACCTGGGCCACATAGTAAGTGCCCAAGGAGTAGTGCCTGAGAATAGGAAGTTAGATGCAGTGAGAGATTTCCCTGTCCCATCGACTCTCACCACACTAAGGGCATTTTTGGGGCCCTGCCCTCATTACCGCCGGTTTGTGCTATCTTTTTCTAAGATAACCAAACCTCTTACTGAGCTCACAAAAAAGGACGCACTCTTCGAAAGGACTACAGAACAGCAGGTGGCTTATGAAGATCTCAAACAGAAACTACTATGTAACCAATCCTAAAGTTTCCTGACATGAGCCAGGAATAACTCCTGACTATCGACGCCTCGTCGAAAGGGCTCGGTGCAGTCCTCAGTCAGATCGGTGAAGGAGTTGAGCACCCTGTGGCTTATGCAAGTCGAGCACTGAACAAGGCAGAGTCAAACTACTCAGACACTGAGCTCGAGCTCCTAGCTGTGGTTTTTGGAGTGAAGTACTTCAGAGAGTACCTGTGGGGAATCAATTTACGATTCCTCTTCTGGACGCCAGCGGCTACACTTCACTCTTTCTGTACCTCTCTATCTGTGGTCTTTACATAAGGTGGAATGGACCTGTTTATTTGGACCGCCAAAATACTGTATTACAACAATGGCTACAGTTGTTCTCTCCCTTTGGAACTTCACACCCAAGTAAATAGTTAGATTAGGTTAGTTACCTTAGACCACACTAAGAACTCCTCCCAGGTAGTACGAATTCCCCAGGGTCATACCCGCATGTGATAATACATGGGCAGCAGCTCTCTGCCGGGAGACTGGCTAAATGATAACCTGCCATACCTCCAGAGGTCTGGGTATGGTGGATGCTGAGTTATACCCAGGTTCTTGCACAATAATGAAACCACAACCTCCATGACTTTAGATTGATATAATTCTCGTATTAGTGTTAAGGAACAGGCATTTTTGATAAGGAAACAGAGTTCAAAGTGCAATTCAAAGGCTGTTATGCTGTTATTGTCATCGGTATTGTTAAGGAGTAAGGAAATGAAAGCTTCGTGTTTCCCAGTAACGCCTAACACGTAGGGCTGGCATGGAGGACCACTGTAGAAGTACGGATAAATTAAATATAATTTTAAAACAAGGTGAAAGAAGGGGAAGCTGAATGGGAGAAGAACAGTAAGAAAAGTAATTCGAAATTAAAAGGGATTAAGATGTATACATCAAAATAAGGAGTTCTCTTAAGGAAGTGTATATACAAGGAAAGCTCGAGCAAAGAAATGTGCTGACTGACTCCTATTAAAGGCACTGGGCGATCGTGGTCTAGTGGTTAAGACAATAGTTTTTAAAGTTAACGTACCTGTTAGTGAGTCCGTCTCCTCTGGCTTGTGAGTTACTGTGGGCAAGCGCTTTCGATGTAAAGACATCATCGTCTGGCCGTTAAGTCAGTACTGGAGTCAGTCAGTTGGTCGTGGTCTTTATATACAAAGAGAAAGGTGAAAGGGGTGATGGAGCGTCGGGGAAGGGGCGGGGAGAGGTCTTGTTGGTCAGTCTTGTTAGTAGTACCTTAGCCGGGCTGGCTGTGTTAGGTATTAAAGAAATTGGGTTATGTCCGCCAGTAGGCAAATTACTAAAGTTAACGTACCTGTTAGTGAGTCCGTCTCCTCTGGCTTGTGAGTTACTGTGGGCAAGACCTCTCCCCGCCCCTTCCCCGACGCTCCATCACCCCTTTCACCTTTCTCTTTGTATATAAAGACCACGACCAACTGACTGACTCCAGTACTGACTTAACGGCCAGACGATGATGTCTTTACATCGAAAGCGCTTGCCCACAGTAACTCACAAGCCAGAGGAGACGGACTCACTAACAGGTACGTTAACTTTAGTAATTTGCCTACTGGCGGACATAACCCAATTTCTTTAATACAATAGTTTTTAATGGATCAGAGCTCCGCGCGCGATTGCCACAATTTTTGCCTGAGTCAGCAGCTCTTCAAAAGCATCTCCAAACTTTCCTCGTAATAGAAATAAATAAATGAATTTAACTTTCGTTGGAGCCTTTGATGAGGTGAATGTGACGACGTGAGAAGAAAATTGGAATGATTTTACCAGTGGAAAGTGGTTGAAAGTAGCAGATGATGATGGAGAGGGAAAATGGGGTCGCACAAAGGGTGGCGATGAGCAGAAAAGGTTTTACGGAACGCGTTGTATGGAATCAGATCGAAAGTAGAGAAAACGGCAGGAGATGTTCATATAGCATTCTGAGATACGCACTGCAGCCGGACGACCTATTGTGCCAGTCCTAATGTCTCACAGGTCGATGCCTAGCCTTCTAAGGTAAGTCAGGTAATTCCTGAAAGAGTTTTCATTAATATCCACCCTGGGAGAAGTGGTACCAAAGACCAGAAGTCGCTCTCTCTCAAGTCTCGGGCACTGGGCCAGGACATGGTAGGGAGTCTCCTCATTCGTGCCACACCACCTACATTGAGGGGTGTCGACTATGCACATAATACATGTGCTTGTTCATTCTGCAGTACTCGGTGATGATCCCAACAATCTGCCTTAAGTCCTTCCTCTCCATCCTCAGAAGGTTCTGTCTTATATCACATGTTTGCTCTTAGATAAAGCGTTTGGAGTGCCTTACTCCCGCAGCATTTCAGACTGTCTGATGCATTCTTCTGGTATATTCTTCTACAGTCCTCTTGACTAGTGACAGAGAAATCCCACAATGGAGAGGTGGCTCAATAGGTACAGTAGATGAACTGCGTCTGGCCAGATGGTTTGCCCTCTCATTTCCAATCATCCCCTTATGCCAAGGAATCCAATATGCATTAACTCTATTCGCGTTAACTAAGGAGTTAAGCCACATCCAGCACTGTCGTTGTGTAGTAGTTCATCAGCGCCTTGCAGGACGCTTGACTATCAGTCAATGTTGATAGTTCTGTTGCTATAGTGTTTCTCATGCATTATGATTGCCCCGCGATGATAGTACTTTATGTCTACTACTAAGTCTCCAGTCTGTTGAAAACAATCGTTCGTCTTGTAATTTACAAGTTCGTGGGATAAAAAGGAGTGAAACTCGTGTAGAAACTTACTATAAGTTGATGGTGCTTGTGACAGCC
Organism: Pachypeltis micranthus; assembly: GCA_020466155.1. NCBI lineage: Eukaryota > Metazoa > Arthropoda > Insecta > Hemiptera > Miridae > Pachypeltis > Pachypeltis micranthus. The sequence continues at coordinate 27,294,483 of CM035778.1, read as the reverse complement.
ACAGCATCTCCGTCGGAGCTCAGAACTGAGACATGGTTGGTACCATGGTCTGAAGCCCTGAAAGCAGAGTCAATTGATAAGTGAAATGCTGATAGGTTTGTGGTTCACTTTTCTTTGGTATATGTTCTCTCTATCAACTCCCCTGACGTGAGTTCCTGTGGTTTGCTGACAAGGTGAAGAGGCTTTAGTTTATGCCCAATTGGCAAACAAAATTATGACAAAAAAAAAAGGTGCCACAGTTCGGATGAAGGTGGAGATGATACAAGATCTCCAGGGTCGTACCTCTGTATGTTAACACATGAACCTGGAGACTGGCTGAATGACAACCAGTTGTACCTCCACACATGGATGCTGAGTGCCCAGTCTCTTGCGCAATATCATACAGTCATTGTGATAAGGAAACAGTGACGATAACTTCAAAACTCATTTCGTCCTTACTTGAATGCCACCGCGTCATAATGAAGAGAATCAGTAACTGCTTGATCAAGAACAATTTTTCTTCTAACAACTTCAGCATGTACGGGGGAAGTCAACTCTTCCAATATCTGAAAAATGCCTACTGTGTAAATTTTGCAGATATGCCAAAACTGTAACGTGGAGACAGAAACTACCTTTTCATGAACTGCATTAAGGAAACATTATTCTATATCTAAATCTATATGATATCATACGCTTCTTGAAAGACACGTTACCTACCGATGAGACGTTGACATACTTTGGATCGCCCAGTAATCCTCTTTTCGCAAATGCGAATTTAAACGACTCCACCATTCGGTGAATAGACGTTACTGTATTGGGGACAGATGAGAAATCTTCAGTGGACATGTGGTACCTGTAAGAATAAACGTACGTCCGAGCAATTCATTGTATAAGGCGGTAAGGCGAGTTTGTGTGGGTATAAAGTGAGACAAGGATGACTTTCTAGTGGACTGTAGTCACTATTGTTGCCAACGTAATAAATACTAATTTGACAGGGAGCTTTATATCGCATTTTCGAACAGTATGTGCGCTAAACTAGTGATAGAGGGGAGGGGGGAGAGAGAGAGAGAGAGAGCTGTCGGGGGATGAATAGAAAGGCAACATAGTTATTTTTCAAGCTCGTTCTCTGAAGTACGTTCTCCGCCCTAAGCACACCTCAATGAGTTTTAAATTTTAACGTTTTGTATATGTGTAGATATGCTTAGTATCACGCACAGAGTTGCAATATTCATATCACACTCACTCAAACACTTTACGGCAGCAGGAAGCGGTAGCGCCTACAGTTCTGGAATTTATTGTGCTTCCCCTACTCATTGCAGGTCCCATTATTGAGCAATTGGTAGACAGATAATTAATGAGGCTGTAAACACAAATTTTTCGAAGAAGGATAGTAATTACTTTTGCAGAGTTATTGGGTAAAAACGTTTAGAACTGGTAGTAAGCGAAACGGCGGTAGTTGAAATTCAGGAATTTCTGGAGTGAGCACCATGTATCTCATGAGTGTTTTTAAACACCCACCCTTTAGGTATTGGATTGGACTACAATACCAATTTTCTTTAACATTCTACTAACTTTCCAGCGGAGTTTATAACGAAAAAACCGCGTTAAAAACTCTTTTCATCGAAAATTTTGATAATTTATTGTGCTGCTCTCGTCATTTTCCCACTGATGAGAATTTTATGGTATAGTTGCCATATTGGGAGCTATCAACATAAAAAATTTAATCAAAATCGTTAGATCCGTTTTTGAGAAAAAAAAAATTTGGTGTTTTGATCACTATGATAACTATGGTTAACTTTCGGTGGATTTTGTCCAAACCCTTATTTTGGCGTCCCATGGAGGCTTGCGGGCGAGATATCAAGTTTGATCTGATTTGGTACGGTGGTTTTCTCTAAAAATCGTTCACAGACACACATACACACACACACACACACAGACTGACTGACACACAGACCATTTTCCCAAATAGTGTTTTTCGGACTCAGGAGGGTCTGAAACGTAAATTTCGGTGGATTTTGCTCATACCCTGATTTTGGCGTCCCATTGCAACCTGCGGGCTAGATATCGAATTTGAGTGGATTTGGTACGGTGGTTCCCTCTAAAAATCGTTCACAGACACACATACACACACACACACAGACCATTTTCCCAACAGTGTTTTTCGGACTCCGGGGGGGATCTGAAACTTAAAGATCTGAAGGGAACTTCAAACTTTTTTTCCAGCCAATTACATAACTTTCCTTTCTAATTTGTAGAGCCAAGGAAAGTAACAAAATGTTCAGAATGCAGACGGAGGATTGGGAGGTGACTGAAGCGGCAGGCTGCTCCTTAACACTCATTCAAGAGTTATGTCAAAAATTACTGCGATCGCCAGGAGCTCCGATCCAATGAACTGACTTCCGTCAGGATTATGAACCATTGTCATAACCTCTAGACCACAATTGTGAGGGTGATCGGAGTCAGTCGGTACGTGGAAGAGCCCGGGCACTCAACATCCACAAAATCCAGACCTACAAAGGTTGTCATTTAGCGAGTCTCTGGATGGAGAGCTTTTCCCCATGCGTTACCACGTCGAGGTATGGCCCTGGGGAATCCATCTGGGGGGAGTTCTTAGTGTGCTGATTAACAACAGCAAGGACGAAGAAGAAGAAGTGTAACCGCAGGAGGAGGCTACAATCATATCAGGGAAGGCTGAAATGCTGATACGCGAACGGAAAATGATCGAGGTTGTTGAACGGCATAAAAAAGGAGGTCATGAGTTGGGGAGGGGAAGGAAAACCCATGGGAAAATTTTCCGATTTGTGAGGCATTCATGATCAAGTCATAGGAGAATAAACGAAGTTCTGCCGAGTTTACCTATTCTTCACCAAACCACCACTACATTAGTGTGATCTAGGGAAACTAATCTGATCTAACTTTTGATTGATTGAGAGCCATGAGGCCCTCTCTTCCACTCTCCCTGAAAACATATTTACCATGATAAAAGTTCTCTTGTAACATAAAATAGACTATTGCTTTAACTAGATCTCGCAAAATAAATAACTAAAACAGACAAAAATAGTTCAACTGAAAACAAATAAATCAAAATCTATTTCACTTCAAAGTTTCTCTTGTACGAAAACACCTCCAGCAACCAGTCTCTATGCAAAACCAGTCTGAATATGGAGAGACTCATTTCTTTAGTTTCGGCTGAGCCCTGGAGTGATTTGCTCTTGTCAGACGATGTTGACTACTGTGTGGATAACTTCATCGCTACCTTGCAGAAATGCACGTCGAAGGCGTCAGTGTTGATCACAGATTCAGCTCGGGCGTACTGCAAGCCCCTCGTGAGTCTAAAGAAAGATACTTTAAGGAAAAGCTTGTGAAAGTTGAAGGCGATCCAAAAAAAACATGGCATGTCATCAATGATATAATTGAAAGGCCTCGTTCAGATACGACGATTCATGCGATAGACCTTCAAAATGAGCAGATTGACGCTAAAGTGAGTCCTGGTAGGTGTGCTGATATTTTTAACGAGTATTTTGCGAATGTTGGTCGAAACCTGGCTAATAAACTTCCTGTAGACGGTGATGAGAGTTTCTCTGATCTTCATCTTCAATTTGAAGAAAAGGAAAAATTCGCTTTCTTGGATGTCAGTGAGGATGAGTTGCCCAAGGTCATTGATTCTCTGAGGGGTGGTTCCGCTCCCGGCTGGGACGGTATTGAAGCAAGAGTCCTGAAATCCTGTAAACAGTACGTAGTTCGTCCCCTGTGCCATATAGTCAGGCTGAGTTTCAGAAAGGGCGTTTTTCCGCATAACTTGAAAAAAGCTGTAGTGTGTCCCATTTTTAAGGCGGGTGATAAGCGAAGTACGGGGAATTATAGGCCTATATCGCTTGTTAGTAACATTGCGAAGGTCATTGAAAAATGCGCTAAACTCCAAATATCAGCATACTTAGAAAACCATAATTTATTGTTCGATCGTCAATTTGGGTTTAGGCCAGGAAAAAATACGCAAGATGCGGTTTGCTGCCTGACCTCAAAAATAATGGACGACTTGGATAAGGGTAAAAAAGTGATGTCGCTATTTATAGATTTAGCAAAGGCCTTTGATACTCTGCCTCATGGGAGACTGCTTCAAAAGATGAGGGCTCTTGGCTTTCATGAATACGCTTACGACTGGGTCGAAAGTTATCTGAATGGCCGGTCGCAATGCGTTAAAGTTAATGGCTCTCTTGGAACGTATGCTGAATGTAGTGCTTATGGAGTTCCTCAGGGAACGGTTTTGGGGCCCCTTCTGTTTATTGTTTATATTAACGAGTTAGGCAGGATTGGTATGGGTGGTGAGATAGTCTTGTTCGCGGATGATTCAGCTTTATATTTTGCAGCTGACAGCTGGGAGAGCGTGTTTGCCCGCGCTGAACAAGGTCTTCAAACTGTAAATAACTGGTTTATAAGAAATGGACTGACATTAAGTTTGCCTAAGACGAGTTTCTTGCCTTTTTATCTGTCAACATTGAGCATGCCGGCCAGCAACTTCAAGTTGCACCTCCATCATGTTAATTGCGACTTGAATACATGTACCGACTGTCCTGAGATATCTAGACGCTCCAGTGTGAGGTACTTAGGTATTCTTTTGGACTCCAATATGAAATGGCTGAGTCAAATTCAGTTGGTGCGTAAGAGATTGAGGAAACTTATCTACGTTTTTCACTATTAAGAAATATTCTTACGCAGACGCTCATGCGAACAATTTATTTTTCACTAGCTCAATCAGTTCTGCTCTATGGGCTGCCAGCGTGGGGTAGCGCCTACGCCTCAACCATCAATCCGGTCTTTACCTGTCAAAAGATATTGCTGCGTGTTGCTACAAGGAGCAAATTTTTGGAGCACACTAGCCCTATCTTCAGTAAGCTTCAGATTCTTAAAGTGAGTTCTCTGGTGGAAGTGAGCAGCCTGAAGCAAGTCCTTAAGGAAGGGAGGTTTTCACTTCCTTCTCACGATGTATTGACCAGGTTCCAGTATCAGGGCCAAATCGCTCTTCCGTTTGTGCGAACAACTGCTGCGCTGAATTTTTATTTCTCCTCGGGTATACGGACGTATAATAATCTTCCTTCCAGTATAAGGGTGGAGTTGGCCGGACACCCAAAGCAAAAAAATAAAATATTAAAAGAGTGGTTTCTACAGAAGCAAAGTACCTAGGGAAAATAGAAGAATGTTTGTTTGGTTTTAATTTTGTACTCGTAGTTACTTATAAGTTGGTATCTCCTCACTCATCGATGTGTAAAATTGCTCTTCCGTTTGTAATCTTGCTACCTAATATTGGTCTCTTTATGCGATTATAGAAACTACTAAGATATGGATTATGAATAGGTATGTAATTTTGTCAATAATTTATTATCTGTTATCAGTTCACATATGCTGACTCGTTCTCCCTAACGCGGGCATTGCCCATTAGGGGAACTAATTTTTCGTTCTACTATATTGTGAATGTTGTTTCTACTGCCTTGTCTTATAAGAAAATAAAGTTTATTTCATTTCATTTCATTTCATTTAATATAGCCTCAACAGTTTATTTTTAACTTTCTCCCTAAACTCCACCACTATTTCCTTCATATTAAACCACTCAATATTGTCATTATATAGCTTCCACCCCTGAACCTCGAGAGAATGTGCAAACATTTCGGTTTGATGCTGAGGCGTCCGAAGCACTCTATTGCGGTTCAATTCAAATTTGCAGCGAAGATATGCCGGTTTGCTGTTTTTCAGTATTTTAAACATCGCTATAGCCACGTGCAGTCTCTTCCTTTCACTCATTTTCAACCAGCCAATCCGACGATAGTGAGGGGTGACGTGATCGTCAAATTTTAGCCACAACGCGAAACGGAGTGCTGCATTTTGGGCCTTCTGTAACCGACTCAGTTCCTCGCTCTTCAAATCACACAACGCAGCAGCAGCGTAGTCCAAATGAGGCATTATGAGGCTTTGAACAAGCTGGAAGCTTACATGCTGTGGAAAGTGTGCAGCGGTCCTCCTTAGTTGGTAGGTGGTCCTAAATGCTGTGTTGCATGTGGCTGTCACTTGATTACCCCAGTACAAGTTGCTTTGCATCATGATTCCAAGACTCTTTGCTACGTCTACATATTCTATTTCCACGCTACCACAGGTAACTCTACGGATCGTACTCATATCTATTCTGGACAAAATCTTCAGGTACCGAAGCAACATTGCCTTCGACTTAATGGGATTAATTTCCATTCCATGATTTCGGCACCAGACTTTCACTCTTTCAAGATCTTCGTTCAGCTTATCAATTGTGCTACACAGGTGTGATTGGGATAACACCCGCTACACCAAAGTAAAGGGTGTCCCAAAATTAACGCAAGATTTGAATTTGCCGCCATTTATTCAGTACAGTGTTGCCAACCCTAAAAACAAAATAAATAGACAGTTTAGGGTTAGTAAAAATGGAGCGTTACGCAATAGAACAACGTGTCTTCATTGTTGAGCAATATGTCAAAAACAATGAATGCTTGGCGGCCGTAGTTCGAAAATTTCATACAAAATATGGTCGGAATAGTGTTTTAACTTCGTCAACTGTGAAGCGATTTTTATGGGGTTATCTAAAATCACAGGTCTACGTCAACAAGCCCACAACTACGCGTGCATTAAAGGAGGAGATTCAACGTTGCATCAACGAAATTCAGCCACATTTATGCAGAACGGTCATGGAAAATTTCGACAATCGAGTGCGTATGTGTATGCAAAGCCGCGGAGGCCATTTGCCCGATGTGTTATTCCATAAATAACCCTATCCTATGTACTTTATGAATCAATAAAAAAATTACAATCAAAAGCCTAAAAACTGTGTTTTCTATTTAATTCAAATCTTGCGTTAATTTTGGGACACCCTATACCTCCTGAGAAACCGTGTGGCACGAACGAGTAGTGCGAGGGTGCACCTCCACCAAACTCCTGCCTTCCCCTTCCTGTGGTCGGTGCATCAGCCCACACTTCTGCCCTACGTAAGTGGATGGAGTCTACAACAATCATAAGCACCCGGTGTTGGCCAACAGACAGGAAACAGCCGTTTTTAGTTTTAGGGGAAACTAAACGATGTCCAACATCACATTCAAGTAACTGCTTCCCTAGTTTGGGGTCCTGGTCTCCACACAAAGGGGGAGAACAGCCTCCATTCTTTGCCTAGTCATCAGTACCAGTGTACCACCTGACTCCCATTGGCACCCTAGCAGTCGTAGTCTAGTGGTAAGACGAAGGTTCATAATCTGAGGAAAGGTGGGCTATTGGATCGGAGCTCATGATCGCTGTCAGTGGCTCCCTAAACATCCCCCCCCCCCCACATCGTTACACCAGCAGGGCAAGGGACAACCCATGAGCTCCCCAACCCCTCTAGTGTGTTCAGTATTAAATATTATCAGCAACCGGAATTAAAAAGCGTTTGATAGACATCACTCAATCAGGACTATCTAAATAATCGTCATGCAAACTTCTACAGTTGAATGTTGTGCAATTTGAGTGGGAACGTGCCTCAAAAACAACCCACCCGCTCAAAATTTGAAGGATGTGGCAAAGAAGTGCTCCTGAAGCTGGAGGTGGCGCTGTGTACAAGACGTTGTCGCCTACTTCCATCGAAACTGGTTGTACCCAATCGACTCTGGAACACCACATTATACAGTGAGATTATAATAAACTATAGAAATGCTGCAAAGCCTAACTACAGTAATAACGGCTGTTATTTTCAGTTGAAGGCATGCGACTGGAATGTTCTATCTATTTATAATTGAGATGCTTCAGCGGGTATTTGGCCTCGTCCAGTGCCCCTTCCTAAAGTTTTATCTGCACTCAACTGCTCCACTTCTGCGTGTGTAGAATGACAGAGACCTGAGCTCTTATTGAATTATTACTTGACACATTCGACAGGAGTCAGGTTAAACAACTCTGCCTTGTTCATTAGTCACTCCTTTACAAGCAGCGACTGCAACATTAACGAATATATTTCTTTAACGAGGTGTATAAATTAACGGAAAGTGCATTAGTAAATTTCGGAGGGACTCGTGGGGATTCCTAGTTCACATTTCCAAGACACTCAGAGAAAATGCGCTTCGTCAGTAAATGTGCTGTTGTGAACTGTACCGGGTGAACCAAACCCTTTCATTAGCCAGCCAGACACGAGCAGATATCTGCGACAGATATCACGTTTTTAAACGATATCTGTGGGAAAGAGCTGTGCGTTAGTGGGCGTTAAAAAATGATGAAAGATGTGAAAATCGACTAGAGATATCTGCGAGAGTTCAAATCTGGAGATGGTAGTCGGGCGTCTCCCTTAACCTGCAGACTTCTTGGAAGCGATGTCTGTGGTTCAAAGAACTGTTCGATTAGCCAGCCATACACGAGCAGATATTTGCGGCAGATTTGGTCGCCCGATCTCATCTGACAGATATCGCTAACGATCTGGAGTGACCGATGAGATCGGTCGTTGCCCCTTAACACGAAAAACTTATCGGCCGATCTTTCATGCCCGAGATCTGTCACCTGACCAGTGCCCGATGTCATCTGTTCGTTCGTGGGATGAAATCTGACAGATTCAGGTCTGTCACCGACGTTCGTCTGGCAGACTCGAGTTATCGGTCGAATCCGAAATATTTTCCAGATCGGTCACACATTCCGTAAGTTGATTCCATGGGGTTAGTGATTTTCGTAGTAAAAAAAGCGTAAATTAGCGGCTTTTGCGGCGGGTATGTTTTTATTGCCCATAAAACGACTAAGCCAAAAAATACAAGTTTGGGAGAAGTTATGGGTTTCGGAAAGGAGAAAGTTCGGGCACATGAAGTTGTTGACGCACCTTAGGAGAACAACCCGCGGGATTGTGAAAATTTTGCTAGCTCATCTCCCGGCTCCCGTAATTCAATTCATTTGGTTTTTTGTTAATAAAAACTACAACTAAATTTGAAAATACTATCCCCCCATTCTGGGTAAATATGCCACTGGGGTAGGTGCCAACCAGTAATAATGTATTTACGAATTTATTAGGTTGTGGGGAGATCGTTTTTGTAGTTACGAAAATTGTAGTTTCCTACGAATGTTTGCAGTTACGAGTTTTGAATTACTTATGTGAAAACAGGGGAAAACACTCGTGGACAGCAGAACATCTTAACGTTAAGTGACTGCCCGATCCAATCGAACAGTTCTTTAAACCACAGACATCGCTTCCGAGAAGTCTGCAGGTTAAGGGGGACGCCCGACTACCATCTGCCAGATTTGAACTCTCGCAGATATCTCTGGTCGATTTTCACATCTTTCATCATTTTTTAACGCCCACTAACGCACAGATCTTTCCCACAGATATCGTTTAAAAACGCGATATCTGTTGCAGATATCTGCTCGTGTATGGCTGGCTATTGGATCGAGCAGAGTCCTTTAACGTTAAGATGTTCTGTTGTCCACGAGTGTTTTCCCCTGTTTTCACATAAGTAATTCAAAACTCGTAACTGCAAACATTCGTAGGAAACTACAATTTTCGTAACTACAAAAAACGATCGCCCCACAACCTAATAAATTCTTAAATACATTATTACTTGTTGGCACCTACCCCCAGGGGCATACTTACTCAGAATTGGGGGGGGGGATAGTATTTTCAAATTTAGTTGTAGTTTTTTATTTACAAAAAACCAAACGAATTGAATTACGGGAGCCGGAGATATGAGCTAGCAAAATGTTCACAATTCCGCGGGTTGTTCTCCCTAAGGTGCGTCAACAACTTCATGGGCCCGAACTTTCTCCTTTCCGAAACCCATGACTTCTCCCAAACTTGTCTTTTTTTGGCTTAGCCGTTTTAAGGACAATACAAAAAATACCCGCCGCAAAAGCCACTAATTTACGGGTTTTTTTTACTACGGACAGTCACTAACCCCATGGCATCAACTTACGGAATGTGTGACCGATCTGGAAAAAATTTCGGATTCGACCGATAACTCGAGTCTGCCAGACGACCGTCGGTGACAGACCTGAATCTGTCAGATTTCATCCCACGAACGAACAGATGACGTCGGGCACTGGGCAGGTGACAGATCTCGGGCATGAAAGATCGGCCGTTAAGTTTTTCGTGTTAAGGGGCAACGACCGATCTCATCGGTCACTCCAGATCGTTAGCGATATCTGGAGCGATCTGGTTAGTGAATGTTCGTAGTAAAAATATCTGGTGCGTTGCAACACACAACTTTCCTTAGCTCTACGTCAATTCACTTTGCACATGGCTAATTCTATTTAATCGAGTCATTTACTACTCAGTTAATTTGAACTTGGTCAAGCAACGCTTTACGGCAGCAGGAAGTGGTAGCGCTTACAGTTCCAGATTTTATTGTGCTGCTCGTACTCATTGCAGGACCATTATTAAGCGATTGGTACACAGAGATAATCAATGAGGCTGCAAACTCAAATTTTTTGAAGAAGGATAGTAATTACTTTTGCAGAGTTATTGGGTAAAAACTTTTAGAACTGATATTAAGCGAAACGGCGGTAGTTGAAACTCAGGAATTTCTGGAGTGCGCCCCATGTATCTCATGAGCGTTTTAAAACACCCACCCTTTAGGTATTGGATTGGACTACAATGCCATTTTTTTTTTAGCATTCTACTAACATTCCAGCGGACTTTATAAGGAAAAAACTGAGCTAAAAACGCTTTTGGTCGAAAATTGTGATAATTTATTGTGCTGCTCTCGTCATTTTCCCACAAATGGGAATTTTATGGTATCATTGCCTTATTGAGAGCTATGAATATGAAAAATTTAATCAAAATCTTTAGAGCCGTTTTTGAGAAAAAAAAATTTGGTGTTTTGATCACTATGATAACTATAGTTAACTTTCCGTGGATTTTGTTCAAACCCTTATTTTGGCGTCCCATGGTGACTTGCGGGCGAGATATGAAGTTTGAGGTGATTTGGTACGGTGGTTTTCTCTAAAAATCGTTCACAGACACACAGACCATTTTCCCAAATAGTGTTTTTCGGACTCAGGAGCGTCTGAAACGTAAAGATCTGAAGAAAACTCAAAATTTTTTTTTCAGCCGATTACATAACTTTCCTTTCTACTTCGTAGAGCAAGGAAAGTAAAAAGCGTAAATTAGCGGCTTTTGCGGCGGGTATTTTTTTTATTGCCCATAAAACGGCTAAGCCAAAAAAAAGACAAATTTGGGAGAAGTCATGGGTTTCGGAAAGGAGAAAGTTCGGGCACATGAAGTTGTTGACGCACCTTAAGGAGAACAACCCGCGGGATCGTTTGGTTTTTTGTAAATAAAAAAACAACTAAATTTGCAAATACTATCCACCCCCCCCCCCCAATTCTGAGTAAGTACGCCACTGGGGGTAGGTGCCAACAAGTAATAATGTATTTAAGAATTTATTAGGTTGTGGGGAGATAGTTTACGAAAATTGTAGTTTCCTACGAATGTTTGCAGTTACGAGTTTTGAATTACTTATGTGAAAACAGGGGAAAACACTCGTGGACAACAGAACATCTTATCGTTAAGTGACTGTCCCATCCAATCGAACAGTTCTTTGAACCACAGACGTCGCTTCCGAGAAGTCTGCAGGTTAAGGGAGACGCCCGACTACCATCTCCAGATTTGAACTCTCGCAGATATCTCTGGTCGATTATCACATCTTTCATCATTTTTTAACGCCCACTAACGCACAGATCTTTCCCACAGATATCGTTTAAAAACGCGATATCTGTCGCAGATATCTGCTCGTGTATGGCTGGCTAATGGCTGGCTGTTCAGCAGAGGCTCGTCCGGGGCATTTGTGCGATTCGCTCGAAACTTCGGTAACCAAGAAGTTCTCCCGTCGCCAGCGCTTGTGTTCGCTCCCACCCAGTTCCCTGTTTGTGGTGGTTAAACATTCCCGAAAGTAATTCACGAATAAAACTCCTTGTTCGAATCGCGTTCGGTTTCTATCACTACTACTTCCCAACTCACCTAGTGCGATACTGCTTTCTATATTAATCCTCCCCCCCTCACTGTAACAGAACCTACACAGTACAGCTACATTTTCCAACAGTTGAGGTGACATTTTGCAGCTGCACTTACTTTGGGTCGTCATATGTTCTACCTGTGGGAGAGGAAGAGAATGAGAGACCAAGCGGTACTTACTTAAGTCTTCGGATAATCGTATTAGCGTTGGAACGCCGGCGAGAAAGAATGAGAAGCAACGCAGAGTGTGGTGTATGATACAGGTAAAGGGAGGGGGAATACAGGGAGACCTGCTGGTTGCCCGATTGAAAGCTGGTGTGAAAGGAAGTCCTTCGTTGACTGTCGGAATAGTAATAGTGTACTGAGGAAGTTTGGAGATGCTTTTGAACAGCTGCTGACTCAGACAAAAATTACGGCAATCGTGCCAGAGCTCCGAACCACAATCCTCGACTTAACGTCGAGAATTATGAACAATGTCTTATCCACTACACCACGATCACCTGGTGTCTTTAATAGGAGTCAGTCAGCACATCTCCCCCCTTGTCTCCACTTGTGGCTCCACGTTGGGCGCCAATGTACTGAGGTAGTTTGGAGATATTTTGATGTGCTGACGGACTCCTATTAAAGGCACCGGGTGATCGAGGTCTAGTGGATAAGACAGTTGTTCATAATTCTCGACGTAAGTCGGGGATTGTGGATTGGAGCTCCGGCGCGATTGCCGTAATTTTTGTCTGAGTCAGCAGCTCTTCAAAAGCATCTCCAAACTTCCTCAGTACAATAGTAATGTTTGGCCAGACTCGGGTTATCTGTGCTCTCAACTAGTGGTCGAACTTCCCCTACATTAGTTCGAGATGCCGGGCCACGCAGAACTTGAAGATTCTTCTAATGCGATGGGAATTTTCAACCCTCCGCCTTCAAATTTTCTGTCCTTCTGCTGCGACCTACTCTCTCGCCCTCTTGACGAACAGTTGAACACAGCTTTGTGTTCAATCAACGACGGCCAGCGACGTCGAGAAGCTCCTCGCAAATCAAGATCTTGCGCACGTCCTACCTAGCGTCGCAGCAGTGGAAACCTACAGACAGTACACGTTACAACGACTCAATCCCCCATCCTGCATCAACATCGACATCTTCCCGCGTGTCTGTCCCCGAACGACCTCTCAAACAACGAGTCCGGGGAAACCACGCGCCTTCGAAAAGGCCTGGTAGAGACAAAACTCCATCGCCAGAGCCACTTCCCTGCCCTATCTGCGGCAAACATGATGGGGTAAAAAAGTGCCAACGTTTCCTCAACTCCAGCCAGGAGGCTCGAAGAACTCGCGTGGAAGAGCACAATCTGTGTACGAATTGTTTGGCAACCTCACACGCCTGAACGCCGCGCTTGTTGAAGGAAACTCCGATTCCCCTGACTGAGAGAATCGTCTTTCGCCAAGAGATGGACCGATATATTAATCCCCCCCGTACAAGAACAATACATAGGAACTTCTGCAGATCACTAATTATACCCAATTATCAAATTAATCATGCAACTAGCCGATAAAAAATAAAACATTGGCAAACTCATTACAGCAGCTTGGCAATTTACACACTGATATCCGACCATGTCCTCTTCACTTAAAACTCCTCCGAGTTCCTTCACATCTTCAACAAAAGTCCTTGTTAAGGAGCCGCCGTGAAGAACGAGACCACCTTCTTCTGCAATGCGTTTGTAAGTTTCACACAACCGTCGAGGTACGATGTTGGAACCCCATTTCTTGAACTGCCCTGTTTCATTGTCAACGAACCAAGCCCTAGAAACAATACATTGGCCAACGCGTTTAAAAGCCTGTGACAAACTCACTGAATAATTCATCTGTTACAATTCAAGTACCTCAGATTGTAATCAATTTTTGGTGTCTCTGGCCGGAAGTGAAGAGCCTCTCGTTGGGGCTTAGACAGCTCGTAGCCTGAGTAGCACAACGCCACAGAGGGAGCGACCAGGTGTTTCCAAGGAAGTCGTCCGAATCTTTGCCACAGTTCCCAGTAGCCCTTCAGTTCCCCAGGGACTCCAATCGATAGGCCTCCTACAAAAGAAGAAGGTTCCCTGTTGCTAGAATTGAACAGAGAATTACGGCAGATATCTCTAAGGCCAGGTAGACTCTCTGGCTTTCCGAGCCAGGCGGGGATAGAACCAGCGGACTCTGGTTCGATCCTCCAAACCCAGGGGGGTGAGGTAATGGGTACCAGCGGCAGCTGGGGCACTGACTGGTTCGGAGGGGAGCTGGGACATGGGCCCATTTGTGGCAACGGCGAAATGCCACTGGCCCCAGCAGCTCTGGGGGGTTCTTTGGTCCACAGCTGCCTCCCTGATATCTCCTTCTTCTTCTTAGTATAAGTGTGCTTAGTAGCGGCCAAATCTTGAAGGCTAATCATCACTCACTGTTGTAAGCAGCATTCGTTTCTTGTTTCCTCTGCTCTGGAGGCGCAAGAAGTGTAGCATTGAGAAAGATCACTGAGAAAAGAAGTAGAACTGCGCACTGAAGTCACCATGCCCTGCAAGGAACTGGCTCATCTAGTGGTCTGGCTCAGCGCACTTTCTCTTAAGACGTTCACAGATGTTCGAACAAAACTGATAGATGCCAGGTTCATTTGACGAGGGTTCCCATCTAATGCCCTTTATCTAATGAACATTCTAGATCGGCAAGTTTTCATTAAGTGGAGGGGTCTATATGGGGTAAGGCCCTGAGCAGGCAAGCTCCCTCTCTGGGTGCCACTTGTACAACGTGCACTCAACAGCCAAGCCAACGTGTAACAGGCCAGCGATCACTTTGTGTGCTTCAGTGGACGCAGTCTTGTAGGCCTGGCTGTCTGGGATTGAACCAATACTCTCCTTTGATTGACTGAGAGTTTGCTACCCCAGATGTATCGGTAATGAGGCAAACCTTGAGAGGGTAGTGCCTTTGAGAGACTGGTGGTGTTAGGTCTGGAGCGCTCGACTAGCTTTTCAAGAAGGAACCTGTGCCCGCCAAATGTATACGTTTATATACTTTTTTTCCATCAGCAACCTGCAGATTGACGCAGTTAATGTCAGAGGATGCCTCAGTTCATTCTGCTCAAAGCCTTGATTGGTGTTCCCGCTCCAGGATGGGTCATATTGTCGTTCAGGCTGAGCTACCATCTGTCCTGTAGTACCATCGAGGTTTCAGTGAGGAGCTATGAGGTGAATGTTATTCGTGTGGCCCGATCGGAAGGGAATTTAGGATTAAAATGCTTGGAACGTTCGTAATAATTAATTTATAGCGGATCACACGCTTTTTATGAAGTAACGACACACAGATCTCACCTGTTCTGGACGGGTCGTAAAGGGAACCTCCCTGGCTGCTGGAGAACATTTCTTTGCGCGCTGCCCGAGGAGCACTTTCCCTGGCAATGACGCTGTACGCTGTTTTGTTTGCCTGGTTGTACACAGTCATCAAAAACCCTCCTCCAATACCCATCGCCTGTTGAAAATTTATACACGCTTTATATGTAGCATTTTCACGTCAAATTGGAGGTTTTACATTTCAAATTGAATGTTTTACATTTCAAATTGGAGGTTTTACATTTCAAATTGGTGGATGACAGAAATACATGATTTAATTCTAGGAAAGCAATAACAACAAATTAGCGAGTGAAACGTAACGTTCAACAAGTAAGAATGAACATAATGAACGGAAAAGAATGAACAAATTTTTCGGCTGTCAGGTCTATCATCATCCTCATAACAATTTATGCAGTCCGATGTGGTGACAGTTGCAACGCTTTGGGTCATCATGTCACACAGGTCATTGGTTTGTTTGGGGCTCACTGAGAATTTGTCTTGCTGACAACTTGATTTTTGAAAATCAGTGCTCCACTGGATTGGGTGAGTAGGGGGACAGATATTTCACGTTAAGCCCCAATTCGATCATCTTACTGGTAACTTGTCCAGCTCGGTGAATCGCTGCGTTAGCCATTATCAGGTACGTGATGGGTTCGCCACTTTTTCGTGCAGCTCTGCGGTAAATTCCTTAAACGTCTCTCCATTGCAGTTGCCTCGTAATATTATCTTATAATGAAAAATCCTGCAAATTATTACACAATGGTTTATTATTCTCATGAACAGCTTGACATAGTATTAGTGCTCCCCCATCCCATTCGATTCAGCATCGAATACTAGTAAACCATACGAAACATGTCCTGGCTACAATGGAACTACGGAAACAAAACGTCTGATGATTTTGCCCCGTCGTCGGGGAAATTGGAACGGGGGCGCTCGAAGCGAACCCATTGCGAGGCGAAAGGGGAGTTAGTTGAGCGGGCGGGCAGCATTGCGAGGCGAGGACGAGGTGGGTGGTTTTTATTGAGACGGGCGGGAGGGAGGGACTTCAAACGACGAAACGTTGACTTCCACTGTAGTTCCTGCGTTGTACTGCGTTTCGTTAATTTTTTTAACCGTTTTTTGCCCATTACAACCACGGGCTTCGTCCGATCGGATTGCCGAAATGGCAGGCACAACTAGATACCAAATCAGATTTTTGTGCGAAAGAACAAATTTTTTAGACCACGTTAAAGGCACAAAGCGGCCCGGACGGCGGACAGCGGACGGACATAGCAAATTTGGAATCTCCATGTCTTGAAACGTAAAGTATCAAAATTTTGAGGGGGAGCTGTAAAACATTTTTCATGACCGAAAACATAGGGTTATTATTCAGAATGAATAATAAACCAAAACAGATCTTGATAATAAACAACAGATTGGACTAGTGGACTATTCAGGTCTGCTATTTTTAATTTTTTTTTTAATTATTGCTTAATAATTGAAGCGAAACGTCGGCCTAGAGAAAGCTTTTCACCTGTTCAGCTGTTAACTTCTACAGTCAAGAACGACCCCACATCGCAATAAATGTGATACTTCGGGACTACTTACCTCCATGTTGACAATCCCACAGCAAAACAATGTCGCGATTGCAGCGTCAACCGCGCTCCCATTCTTCAACAAAATGTCCCTGCAATTCAAGTATAACGAATGATGCGTTGGAATGTGAACTGTTCATCGATATTCAATTAATTCTAACTCTAGCTGGACCCTCGAGGAGTTTTCTCAGGGCATCATCCTCATTCCTGTTGTTTTCAACAACGGGATGCCTCTAGTGGGGCTAACTGTGCCCTCCACCGTGCACCACCAGCATGCCCAACATTGCCCAGCAGTTCAGACTTGCAGCCTCACCAATCCGGTGCAGGTACTCCATTAATGCTCCATGTTCCTTGAGAAACAGGTTAAGTAAGAAATCCACCTCAACAGTCGTCTTTCTGTGCGATGTTCGTTTAATTGTTGTAAAATGATTAGAAGCAATTTGAAAAATTCCGGCATTCAAAATGTCAATTCATTGACTAACTCTCAGTATCTACTATATCGCTCTAGAATAATGGAACTGGCCCTACAAAAAACAAGCGATGCGTAGCAACACACAACTTTCCGCGACCCCCGTAAGTTCGAACTATTGCATGCGGGCGCTATATCTTCGTTCAACGCATATTTACAGGAACGTTTATGGAGAACAAAATGTAGGGACTAGTTAGCTAAGAGTACTCCGTAAGTTTGATCGAAATCGTTTGAGCCGTTTTTGAGAAAATTGGAATACCGATAATTAATATTCGACAAATCTCCTTTTCTGAGTTAACTTGGCTTATATCTCCGTTCAACATACATATACAGAAATAGTTACCGAGAACGAAATGTGGGTATGGGTGACTAAAAGACACTCTGTAAGATTGATCACATCTGGTGAAGTAGTTACCCTAGAATTTACGGAAATGTTCAAAAAAACGTTATTTTCGACACATCTTGATTTTTATCTCTGTTCAATGGACTGTCAGAGGAACATTTATTCAGAACCATTTGTAGGTATTAACGATTTGAAAACATCCCGAGAGTTTGGTGAAAATCGCTGAAGCCATTTCGCCAAAAAGCGTAAAAAACCTATTTCTGCTTCATAGGTTCAGTTCACCGTATTTTCATGGAAATATGTATGGAGAAGAAAAGTTAGGTATTGATCAGTAGAAGGTGATTTGAAAGTTTAATCAAAATCGTTGAAGCAGTTTTTGAGAAAAATGCGAAAAACCCTAGTTTTTGGTACATTTTCGTCCCCCCCCCCTCCTTCCAATCGGCCGAAATCGTCCATAACCTTATTTTGGTGTCTACAAAAAATAACGAACAAAACAATAAAAGAACCAGCTCAATCGGATCAGCCGTTCTCCCGCAAATCGAACTACAGACACACACACTCGCAGAACCCGCGCCAAAATTAGGTTTTTTAGTCTCAGTAGGCCTCAAAATGCAAAGATCTGAAGAAAACCCAACTTTTTTTGACACGATTACTATACTTTCCTTTCCTTCCCTTTTGGGGTAGCGGAAAGTAAAAAAATCATCATGCAAATTAGAAGTAAACCCAGGTAGAATCAAGAAGTAGTTGTTTTGTCCATGGATCAGCGGAGCAGTCTTTACTATAATTTCTGGTTGCCTATTGTACCAAATCTGTAACGTACCTTCCGATTTTAGAGCAAGGAACCGCATCTGAGCTGATAGCCGCTTTTTTGAACGACCGTAGTTTTGAGTATGAAGGAGATAATTCCTCTTCTGGATCAGTCAGCACCAATCTTGGCTTAGGAGCCTGAAAGTAAAGTCCGATTTTACATGTACGTTTTGGACTTCATATGTAATATTTAACTAGATCTGTTTGATAAACAGTTGTGGTTAAATACACAGTGGAGCTACTGCAACATGAATATCTAACGTTTTTGCGTAATATGGAAAGAAGGCTGAGTAGTCTCTACGATCCCGAGTCTGATTTATTGAATCCTAAAATGGATGGTTTTGTTCAGTCGATATAGACATAAAGGCGTTCCATTCGAACTGCAGTCATTCAAGCGGGGAAATTTCCACTCCAATTCGAAGGAATGGTAACTTTGTCGTCTCGTCACGGCCTTCCATGTTGGAAGGTACCACGACCCATTCGCGGAGCGGCAGCGAAAATTCCGAGCTGATAAAAAAGTTTTCGTTCAAATCTCCAGACTGACTCCTATTAAAAGGAGTCACACACGGACAAATTGCCTCACACTCCAATCCGCTAGTAAGAAACCTCAATACTTTTAGGGGACCTCAATGGAGGAGCGCAAGGCGAAGGCGGCGGATCTGAGCCACTCTTATTGTATATAATATAAATTGATAAAATGTATATAAAATAAAATTTAATATTGTATATAATCTGTGTGAATGGGCGAATGTATTTAAAGGGTGAATGAAATGTGATTGTGAGTAAATATTTAGTAGTAAGCAAAACTAACTTAAGATTCTAGGTTTTCACCATTAAAGTTTCCTAGTTATAGTATTGTGTTAAGTATCTACCAATCCCATGACTGAAACCCACATACCCGCCATGTATGTAATTTTATTATTATTATTAAATGTAATTATTACGACAATAAACTATTTGGATTTGGATATGGGTTTAGTGGTTAAAGAAGATGGTTCATAAAACTGACGAATGTCGATCGGATCGGAGCTCCGAGCGATTGCAGTAATTTTTGCTTGAGTCAGCCGCTCTTTAACAGCATCTCCAAACTACCTCAGAACACAAAGGGCGTAAATCCGGGGATTGTTCGGATATCGAAGAGCTCGAAATTCTGATTGTTGGAGTAAGATTTCTCACGATCGTTGATGATAAGTTGTCTGAGTATGTACAGGGTGAGCCATAACAAATGGTGCAGTTTCAAAGGGCGATTTAAAAAAAACGGTGCAACTTAGAAGATTACGGTTTGTTTTATTGAACGCCATACATCACCCCCATTTCGGTAGATTAAGTCCTGAAAATTACATCAGGAAGCTGGGCGCCCTCAGCAGCGACGCACTGATGTAGGCGATTCCTGAAATTTTCAGCCGCCCTCTGGCACATTTCGATGGGAATCGCGACGATTTCTTCCCTGATTCGAATCTTGAGGTCTTCCAGAGTGTGAGGTCGATGTTTGAACACCTTTTCCTTCAAGTAGCCCCACAGGAAAAAATCACACGCACTCAAATCTGGCGATCTTGCCGGCCACCCCAAGTCACCCCTGAGAGAGACGAGGCGTGCGGGGAACATCTGCCGCAGTTTCACCATTGAGATTTGCGCTGTGTGGGCCGTAGCCCCATCTTGCTGAAACCAAATATCCCCCAGATCCTCTTCTTCAGCTAACTGGTTCAATTCGGGTTCAAAAAATCTTTCCAGCATGAAAAGATAACGCTGAGCATTGACGGTAACAGTCCTTCCATCCTCCTCGAACAAATAAGGCCCCATCACCCCAAATTTTGAAATGGCACACCAGACAGTGACTTTCGGGGAGTGGAGAGGTCTCTCGTGAATTCGTCTTGGGTTGCGGTCACACCAATAGCGGAAATTTTGTTTATTAACCGCTCCAGAGAGATGGAAGTGGGCTTCGTCCGAACTGAAAAAAGTGGACGTTGGTGGGATGCGGTTTATCATCTCTTGGCATCGATTCGAGCGGTTTTGGTAGTCTGGAGGTGACAATTCCTGAACAATCATAATCTTGTACGGATCGAATGACAAGTCCATGTGCAAAATCCTCCTTAGTGAGGTGTTAGAGATGTTCAGTGCTACTGCGTGCCTCCGAGCAGAGCGCCGAGGCGACTGTTCCACTGCTGCTCTCACTCGAGCCAAATTTTCAGGTGTTCTTGCGTTTCTTGGTCTTCCCGCACCTCTACGCCTTACTGTGGAACCAGTTTCTTCCAATGCTTGAACCCAACGTGCGATAACATTGCGGTGAGGGACGGGATCACGACGTGGGATGTTGTAACGCAGTCGGAAGGCCCGCTGGGTGGCGATGAACGAACGGGCACTTCCAAAAAACGTGCGAATGACGAAACCTCGTTGCTCTCCACTCCAAACCATTGTAACGACTGAAAACGGGACCACGTATTAATAGTGCTACGCCCTGTACTGGTACAGTTGAAACCGTCTTTTGTCCTAGTGCCTGAGACGTGAGTGTCACTGTTTTTTTAAAAGAATAGGTTGTTAGCGCATAAGTGGGGCAATTTCTACAGGAAAATTAAACCAATTACCTATGGCAACCAAGGGGGAATTTAAATACAAGAAAAAACACTTTGATTGTCCCTTACAAAAAACTTAATATTTACAAAAAGAAGAATCAAAAAGAACAGAAGTAAAAACAAAAGTGACTTATTTCGACCGCGGAAAGTCTTGAGGCACTTGCGAAGACGATGAGCGTCTACCGATGAGCAAATGCGATTGACAGAAATTCTCCGATGACAGGAAGAATGCTTCAAAAAAGGCAAAAAAAGGAAAAAGGCTGAACAAATCACGTCGGGACGGAAGGCAGAATTGAAGTGAAATTGAAGTGATTTGGCGCGTGAACATAGGTGTAGATACCATTTAGCTGCTGTTGAGTTGAGATCCGGCCACTGTATTGAAATGCGGGTATATGTACTGTGTGTGTTTGCAGTAATCAACCTAACTCAGTCTGTCTGGGAGGGAGTTTGTTAGATTTTGAAGTTTGTCAAACTTTCGATTATGTGTACAGCATTATTGTTGAAGTATAACGCAAAATTAGTATTCTTAGGTGCAGTTTTTTTTCCCCCCGAGGGCATGCGGGACAAGTCCCTTTGTCACTGCGGCCACGTGTGGGCCTATTGTGACTCTAGCCCTTCCTTAGTAAAAGGCGTCGTACATACCCGCCCCCTTTATGAAGCCGAGTATGTCCTTCACCGTAGCTTCCGCTATGATATGGGGCTCAATAATCCCCTGGGCAAAGTATCCAAAGCGTTTCACTGCTAAGGCAGGGCACTCCTTCTCCTCGTCCTCATAACCACAGAGTCTGCATTCCGCCGCCTCTGAGATGCCCATTTTGTTGAGGTGATACCTGAGTGGGCAGAGTCCGGTGAGGAAGCTAATCAAGTCCCTCAAGTCCCTCCTAGAGAGTGTCAGCATCGCCTTTGCCCTTTGATCAGAAGGCGTAACAAGCCTTTTTGATTGTCTAAGTCGTGGCTGGCGATGCCAATGGGCGCTATTTTCCTGTGTCTCCCATTGAGCCACCAAACGGTTCAGGTGACTTTTGGTCATACCTACAGCGGTTCAGGCCCGATGGGTAGGGCTTCTGTGCCCTTCTTTGCAAGGTGGTCAGCCTTTTCATTGCCCTCATGCCCCTTGTGAGCCGGCACCCAGATGAGGGAAAGTCTATTGTGGGCGCCGAGCTGCTTGAGAGCATGAAGGCATTCCCATGCCAGCCTGGACCTAAAACTATAGGCCGCGATGGCCTTAAATGCGGCCTGGCTGTCCGAGAATATGTAGATCTGCTTGCCCTTGAGTCCCTTAGACAGGATCTCTTCCGCGCAGATCTTTATAGCTAGGATTTCAGCTTGGAAAATCGTGGCGTACTCCCCCAGCGGCTTAGCCAGACTGTAGTTGGGCCCAACAATGCCCAGTCCAGCTCTGCCTCCCATGACTGAACCATCGGTGTACCACCGCAGGGCGCCCACCTTGGTCTGGAACGTCTCCTGCTCCCATCGTTCCCGCGAGTGGATACTTACCCTGAATGGCAGCCGAAAGTTCTTTCGCTCTGACATAACGTCGGTAGCAAGGACCACTGCCTCTTCCAGTTTGCACTGTCTAGTTGTTCTTTGGAGGCTTACCTTAACCCTGGTGGTGATGTTCCCTGTCTGCGAAAGCCTTACTGCTCCCAGGTAAGCAGTCCTCTGAATATGTATATGGAGAGGTGAGATGTCTAAAAGGACTTCCATTGCAGCAGTAGGGCACGTATTCATTGCCCCTGCAATAGCTAGACATGCCTGTCGCTGCAGTTTTTGGAGTTTCCCTTGAGCTGCTAGCCGGCATGTTACCTTCCACCACACCGTGGAGGCGTAGGTGACGCGGGGTCTTATTATCCCCTTATAGAGCCACTCCATCATTTTTGGAGTAATGCCCCATGATTTGCTGCACAGCCTCCTGCATGCCCACAGGGCTTCAGTTTCCTTGTGCAGCGCATATCTCACATGTGAATTCCAAGTGAGCTGCTTATCCAGTATCACCCTGAGGTATTTCACCTCTGTACTTATATGGAGCCTTGCTCCTTGCATGGTGGGTGATACTATATTTAGGTTTCTTCGCTTGGTGAATGAAACCATGGTGGTCTTGGTTGGGTTTATGTGCAATCCCTCCTTATCACACCATCCTTGGATGATATCTATAGCTTCTTGCATCCTTTCTGACACAGTGGTGGCAAATTTGCCTCTCACCAGAACTGCGAGATCATCCGCATAAGCGACCATTTCGTAGCCTTCAAGCTGCAGTGTTTCCAGCAGCTCATCGGCCACCAGTAGCCACAGGAGGGGAGAAAGTACCCCCCCCCCCTTTAGGGCAGCCTCTTGTGGGAACCACTGTGACGCTGTCTATCCCTAAACTGGCCGTGATTTCCCTACACCTTAGCATGGACATAGTCCATTTCACAACCTGGGGTTCTATACCCCTTTGTGCTGCTCTTTCCTCTATGGAGCTGAAGGAGGTGTTATCGAAAGCACCCCCCACGTCCATGAAGCAGCACAACGCCACCTCTCTCGTCTGAAGAGCCTCTCATCGATCAGTGAGACCAGCTCCATGAGCGCTGTCTCAGCCAACCTGCCCCTCAGGTAGCCGTGCTGTGCCTTCGAGAGGGGTACGGTCTCAAGTGTGTCCTTGAAGACCAGATCTATGATCTTTTCCATTGCCTTCAGGAGAAAAGAGGAGAGGCTTATGGGTCTCTGTGATTTCGCAGTCGAGGAGTCACTGCCTGCCTTAGGCAGAAACACAAGCCTGGTCCTTCTCCATGAGTAGGGTACATGGGCCAGCAAGAAGCTGGCTCTGAAAGTTCTCACCAGGAGGGGCAGAAGGGTCCCCAGGCCCTGCTGAAGCAAGGCCGGGAAGACCCCGTCCCCCCTGGGGGACTTGTAGGGTTTGGAGGTATTTATTGCCCATTTAACCCTTTCAGGGGAGAAGATGCGATTCGCATACCCTAGGAGCCTACGTGGGTGCGGACGTTCCCTGCCTGGCTCCCGGGGTGGGGCGAAAGCCCCTTCCTCAACAAGGGTACACCCTGGAAAGTGGGTATTAACCAACAACTCCAGGGTCTCCCTGGCATCTTCCGTGAAAGTTCCGTCCGTCCTTGTTATGAGGCCTAGTTCCTGAGGTTTGTCCATGGAGAGCGCTCTCTGCAGCCTGGAGGCTTCAGAGACACTTGCTACACTGCTGCAGACGTCCCTCCAGGACTTCCTCTTTACTCTTTTGATGGCCTTGCTATAACTTGTAAGGGATTGTCGGTAGGCCTCCCAATCCCCTGTTCTTTTGGACCTGTTGATGAGCTTCAGACGACTATAGGGCACGGGGGGCAGAATTGGGACTGGGACATCCACTTGACAGGATTGAGGGGTGGCGAGACTACACGATCCAGCAAACTGTGATAGAACAAGGAACATTCTAACATTTCAAATAGCGATTATTTAAGGAGCGAAGAAGTCAGAGATTGAATTTACCTCCTGATTGAATACGAAGTACCAAACCAGAGCAGCTGCAACAGCCACGACCACTGGGATAGCAATGTACAGCCACGTCCAGAGGTGAAAGGAGAATCTCGAACTGTAAAAGACGACAAGCTGTCAATTTTACCATCAGTGTGTAGTAGAATAACGCTATAGCTTTATTCGTCAAAAGCAACTGAAATAATAGATTGGGAATCCAAGAGGAAAATTTTGTAGTAGCGGATACACTACATGACGCGTGGGTGATAATAATTATGTCACAGTGCGCATCAATTTGTGTGTCACCATTGCCAAACTTGTTTGAGTCCATCAGGGTGGCAGAACTACATCACTCCTATTAAATTTTTTTTTTTTTTTAAAGCATTTATTTATGATAAGTACAAAATAGTATTACAATTTCTCTTGGCCTAAAATGCAACTACTCCCGGTGAGCCTTTGCTCGCGCTGGGAGTAGGAGCCGCCTATCTATTAAATTTAACAATTTTTTCCGACACATTTTGGTCTTTTTCCACGCTTATGTTATTTACAGTTTACCTAAGACTTTTCCATCTCGCTATACTCGACTTCCATCTCTAAAGTGAGCCTTTAGGCTCCTCTTAAAGTTACTAAAAATAGGAGCTGCTTTTATTACATGCGGTAGTCTATTATAGTTGAGCACTCCCGAGAATAAGTAGAATCTTTGCGCCGCTGACGTGGACATTCGGGGCATCAACAATGTCACTTGGCTACCACTTCTTGTATTCAATTCACTTTTTTGTATCCTTCCCCCCAAATACATTTTGTGAACATATACTATAGTAGTCTTTTCTATTAAATCTTCTAAGTTTAGAACTTGGAAATCCTTAAATAATTCAGCCGTCGGGTATCGCCTATTTTTCCTTAACAATATTTTTATTAATAATTTTTGTGTCACCGACACGGATTTTAATTTAGTTTTGTGGGTATTTCCCCATGCTACAATCCCATATATCAGTGTGGCTTGAATTAATGCATGGTAAAGTTGCCTCTTTAGTTTTATCGTCATAAAGTTCCTAACTTCACGGCATATAGGGATGAGTTTTCTTAATTTTTTATTAATTATTTCCAACTGTGGGCCCCAGTCCAGACATTGGTCCATCATGACCCCAATACATTATCCATCATGACATTGGTCCGTCTTGACCTGTGCGATGGATTGACAACTGCAGCCTACTGGGCATCTTCGCTGTAGGTGACACACGATTTTCCCAATATCGGGGACCATGGGTTCTAGCCATGCGTGGGCCATGAAGTGGGTTTTCATAAAGTTCAGTTTTAGTGATCGAGCCTCGAACCATTCAATCATTTTTCTCATATTATTCGCTGCTTTATTTTTTGCTTCTTCCCACGATTTTTCTGTCACGATCATAGCTGAATCATCAGCGAAGCCAACCAAATTTCCCTCTATTTGCACTTTGAACATACTCGAGGTATAAGTTATGAAATACAGGGGAGAGAGTACTGTTCCTTGTGGAACCGAATATGTAAAGGATCTGGCGTCACTCATCGTTGATTTTCACTTTTTGTTCCCTGTTTTCGAGGTAACTACGTGTCCAATTTATGAAGGCTGGATGAAAATTTAGCTCAAACAAGGTGTCTATCAATTTATCATGCGGCACCGTATCAAACGCCTTGGATACGTCCTTGTAGACCACCAAAACCTTCTCACCCCTGTCCATTGCCATAGTCACTTTCTCGAGTAGATACATTATTGCGTCCAACGTGCTCTTGCCGGGTTGAAACCCGCATTGTTGTCCGTGAATAATTTCATTTTCTTTGAGAAAGTTAACAAGATAAATCTTCATCGACTTTTCGATTACTTTTGCAACATTTGATAAAAGGGAAATTGGCTTATAGTTGTTTATTGATTTAGGATCACCTCCCTTAAAAAGGGGAATAATAACAGCTTGTTTGTAAATTTGTGGGAAGGCCTGCGTATTAAAACTTAGGTTAATCAGGTGTGTCAAGGGCTTAGCCACAAGCTCCTTGCTTGAGAGTATGTACTGTGATTTCATCAAATCCTGGGCTCGAACCTCCTTTCAGTTGGGAAATCAATTTATTTACTGTTTCTACCCCCACTTCCCAAAATGGCGTCGTCATAATCGGCTTACAATATTCCAAGTTGCTGCCTCTATTTTGTAGACTCCTAACCAATACAACAGCCCACGTGGTAGCGTCAACGATTGAATCATGATTATGGCGGCAGTATTTGAAACGGTGAGATTCAGATTCTTCCAACCCGTGGTTTTTGATTAGCGTGCATGGAAACGAACAAATCTCCGCAGTCTACGTGGCTGCAACGGGGGGCCCACGTTCTTGGCTTTTAAGAGTGGGTTGGGAACAGTTTCTAATTCCGGAAGAACAGTATGGTTTAACTATTAATCAGCGAACCAATTTACTCTTCAGAATTGTGGTGTGGGGTCGTTATTAACTATAGTAGTTTACTCAGGTGTGAATTCTTGAGAGCCAGTCAAGATGAATGAAAAAAAAACTTCCTCTAGGACGACGTTTCGCTTAGTTTATTAAGCATCATCACAGCAGACAATCAGGTTACAATAAATAATGAGAAAATTCATCATCCTGACTGGCTCTCAAGAATTCACACCAGAGCACTCTTCAGAATATTCAATCAAACTGATTTGCTGAAAATATAAGAGCACGGAAGGTGCAATTGCACGTAGTAGTTTCTGGACGTAACATATTGAAATTGATTAGAAAAAAGGAGCAAATCTCTACAACACACCATGAACATTTTACTCACAACTATCTGGCTTAGTGACACAGCGAAAATTTTAAAACGTTGGCTATTTTCGGTTAAGTTCTTCGTGTTTGTTTCATTACCTTGTCTCGGTATTTCTCACAAGATAATAAAATTTGTCAGTTATTCCTCTGAATATGTACGTTTTTCTTTACGAAGACCAGCGCAACAATTTGCATATCTTTGCGTTGATTTAAAGGGTCTGCTGGTACCGTCACAAGGTTGCACGTCCTTCCTGACATTGACTGATCGTTTTACATGATGAAAAGAGGCGTTAGCGTGTTTCGTCCACCCCGATCGGAACCTAACGAGAAGTAATCAAGCGCTATTCCTTGGACATCCGCTGTGGGACGGACAAGGGGAGTCGACCTTTATTTTAAAGATAAGAGATCAAGCAATTTCCCTCGCCTAACCCAAAGACGCTATCGTGAAGAAAGAAGACACAGAAGCTACAAGAACAGTACTGCCACGAGGAGGCACAAGGTTACAGAAACCAGGTAAAGACGAGTAAAGACGAAGTAGTCTATTTCCACGGGTAAAATAAAGACAATGACTACTTCGTCTTTACTCGTCTTTTATAAGATGGATTTCCACTATCTCGCCGCACCCACCTTACATTATATTAACCAGGTAAAGACTAGATTCAAAGCACACATAATACCAAGTCGTTTTGTACAGTTAATAAATAAATGGACAATACCACAGTCGTATAGATGACCAGTGATAGCTCAGTTGAAGACAGTAGTGATATTGTTTATGACTGTGGTTCTGGCAGGGTTATGACTAGCCCAAATCAGATCCTCCTCGCCAATTCTGTAGACACGGATAAATTGAAAGAATCGAGCGTGAAATGAAGGCAGGAACCATTTATCCGACGTCGACAAAACTATTGGAGTTTTCCTGGGTATCTTGGTGTTAGTGCAGACTGTATAATTTGGAATCCCAGTCGAATTCTGGATGTCGCGAAAGCTCGTCTGTTGCGCTGTCGAAGGGGGAAGGAGAAGTGGAAAAGGATAAAAGATAATAGGCGAGAAGGAAGAAAACATCATAGACGAGAAGTACGAAACAAGTGAAAACTAAAGAACGAAAAACCAACTAATAACCGGAGAGGGCCGAAACTATATCGAGATCCGCGAATGCAAGACAAAGAGAGTCGTACCCGCCTCGTCAAGTTACACCAACACTTACAGTTACATCAACTGCCTCCAATAGACATTGTAACGTGAAATTAAAGGATCAGGACGAATGCGCGGTTCGGTGGGCAGAAAATTGCCAGCGTCAGAGAGCGTCTTGGAGCTATCAGTCGTCCATGGTAGCCTTCAATACTCACCAAGCTATTTGCCGCGAAACCGGGCGATACCATATCAATTTTGGTTTATTATTCATTAATAATAACCCTATGTTTCCGGTCACGAAAAATTTTTTACAACCCCCCCTCAAAATTTGATACTTTACGTTTCAAGACTTGGAGATTCCAAATTTGCAATGTCCGTCCGCCGTCCGGGCCGCTTTGTGCCTTTAACGTGGTTTAAAAAATTCGTTCTTTCGCCCAAAAATCCGATTTGGTATCTAGTTGTGCCCGCCATCTCGGCAATCCAATCGGACGAAGCCCATGGTTGTAATGGGCAAAAAACGGTTAAACAAATTAATGAAACGCAGTACGACGCGGGATCTACGGCGTTTCATCGTTTGAACTCCCTCCCTCCCGCCCGTCTCATTAAAAAAGCAACCGCGCTCGAGGCGAGCGAGCGCGCCTCCCGCTTGCTTGCCTCCCAACGACGCTGCCACTCAACTCCCCTTTCGCTTCGAGCGCCCCCGTTCCAATTTCCCCGACGTTTTGGTTTTAATACGATTCAGCATTTTTTAGATTATTTCGTTTCATTCTCATTTTGGTTTTTTCATAGATTTTAGGTTAAATTTTGATATTAGTATTTAGCGTGCATGTTTTCATATTAAAATTCAGTTTTTGGTTTATTATTCATTCTGAATAATAACCCTATGTTTTCGGTCACGAAAAATTTTTTACAACCCCCCCTCAAAATTTGATACTTTACGTTTCATGACATGGAGATTCCAAATTTGCAATGTCCGTCCGCCGTCCCCCGTCCCCCGTCCCCGTCCCCCGTCCCCGTCCCCGTCCCCGTCCGCCGTCCGCCATCCGGCCGTTTTGTGCCTTTAACGTGGTCTAAAAATTCGTTCTTTCGCCCAAAAATCCGATTTGGTATCTAGTTGTGCCCGCCATCTCCGCAATCCGATCGGACGAAGCCCGTGGTTGTAATGGGCAAAAACGGTTAAAAATTAACGAAACGCAGTATAACGCGTTACGTCTTTGAAGTCCCTCGCTCCCGCCCATCAAAGCGATCGTCACTGGTCCGGCAACACCGCCGCCCGCCACCCCTTTCCACTCGACTCACAGCGTTCGCCCAATCAGCGCCGGGGAATAATTTTTTTTTTTGTCTTCCCTAGGAAGCGCTCGTGTTTCGTATATAACCTTTGGCACTACGATTTGTCTCTTTATCGTCCGATTGCCTTGTTCTCGTCTTCACCTCCACGAATGACTCTTTCTCTCCGTCTCAACGGTAGCAAAATATCTGTTATCTTCGATTGAACTTTTCATTATTCGCTTATTTTTGGTTTATTTATTAATAGTTCGTTCGTTTCATTTTTTTTTTGTTTATTTTAATATTACGATTCAGTTCTTTTCGGCCTTTTTTTGGGTTTCATTATGATATTTTTCGATGCTGAATCGAACAGGATGGGTCTCGGAGCATTAATGCTAGGTCAAGCTGATTATCCGAATAATAAACCGTTGTGTAATAATTTGCAGCGTTTTTCTAGATACTTTCGTTTTTTTTTGTTTATTTTAATATTACGATTCAGTTCTTTTCGACCTTTTTTTGGGTTTCATTATGATATTTTTCGATGCTGAATCGAACAGGATGGGTCTCGGAGCATTAATGCTAGGTCAAGCTGATTATCCGAATAATAAACCGTTGTGTAATAATTTGCAGGGTTTTTTTCTTGCTTTCGTCCGTGTTATAAATATTCCGTCGGAACAAATCCTCCAGTTCCGTGCATCCCGATTTGATAAAATTTCGTCTGGTACCGACACTACGACTCCGGTGAGGTGTTCATTTTATTGGCATGCCAAATAAGTAGGCCCAAAAAGACATTTATTTTCTAAGCTGTTTGTTTTCATTTCATTATCAGTTGTTCACTTTCTTTTATATTTTTATTATTAGTGCCATTTCTTTTACTTGTCGAACAGATTTATATTCTTTTTTTTGTTTTAATTGAATTAGCTTCATTTATTTTATTTATTTTATTAACAGTGGAGGCCGTGGCGTGGAAGTGTATCAGCCTACCATGCCAAATACTCGGGTTCGATTCCCGAGCGTAACACCTAACAATTTGCGGCCGTCACCTCGTGGAAGGCAATGGCAATCCACCACGAGTATACTTGCCTAGTAAGCCTCTCAAAATGGTGCCGTTCGGAACCGGCGATAAACTGTAGGTCCCATATACCTGTGTATAACAGTTAATGATACACAGCACAGGTATCAGGTGAGAGGTCGCCTACGCCCTCTATGCGTACGGCACTTCGAGAAGAGATTTTATTAACCCGTATAATTTTTATTTGTTGGAATTAACCAAGGCTCATGGGTTCCTCCCCGCGAGGGTAATAAACTCGTACCTTGACGGCACAACATGCAGACGCTCTGTATTGACCTGGCCTGAAACAACATCGGAGGGTACGTCCTCACGCATCGAAGCCCTGTGCCCACCTAGTCTAATATTGCCAGAACGGCGCAAACACTTGGGAAAGCATGCTTCACATTGTTCGAAAGGGTCGATACCTTAAAGGAAACTTCCCGGATTGTGGTTAAATGGGATAAATACCTATTTAACTTCTGGACGCCACTGTTCGGACGGTCTTTGAACCTGTTATTGTGTCGCCGCTTCTTCAACGTCATCGTACGACGAAAGTCATTCTGAAAAGTGTGTTCGTATTCAGATGAAAGTTGGTAAATGAACATTGTGACGACAGCAAAGCGTCGAACTTGAGAGAAAAACAGGCGATTAAAACTTCAACCGTAAAAATATCAATTTTGATCGCCAATGACAAATACACAAGTTAAAAGCAACTTACATGATCACAAAATGTTTCATTTAAGGACTGAAATCATCAAAATCTTAACAACAACACAAGAAGCAGAAGAGCTCACAAACGTGAAAGTCGATTGAACAAATACGAAGAAAGATACAAAATATCTGGTGTGACGTATCACACGACTTTCCTCAGCCTCACGTACGTTCTACCTAGTACCCCAATTTATTTTTCACTCAGTACGAACTTGTAAAACATGTGGAAACTGGTGTCGCTTAAATCTCGGGAATTTATTAGGTTGTTGCAGTTAATGTACCTGTAAGGTGAGTCTGTCTCCCCTGGCTGGTGAGATACTGTGGGCGAGCGCTTTCGATGTAAAGACATCATCATCGGGCCGTTAAGTCAGTACTAGAGTCAGTCAGTTGGTTGTGGTCATTACATACGAAGAGAAAGGTAATGGGGTGGGGGGGGTGAGCATCGTGGAAGGGAGGGAGAAGGGGCGCCTCTGGGGAAACCCACTAGAGGTGAAGGGAAAGGAACTTCTTAAATAGTCTGTTGGTTGTCGATTCTAAGTCTTTTTTTCTGTAAATCCGTCAGTTGTTTTCGTTTGTGCTTGTGTTTAAATATGCATTGTGTGTTGATTTGTTCGTCTATGATCTGTCCATTGAAGTTTTTTTTTCATAAATTTCTGTTTTCTGAATATCTGGTCCGTATTTTTCGTCCTGTCTGTCCTATGTACGCGTTTTTACGAGTACAAGTTATTTATATACCCCACTTTGGTCGAGTGGGTCAGTCTTTGTAGTTAGTATGGTTCTAAGTGTGTTGCCCATGCCTTCCTTTCGGAGGATGTTAGTTATTCCCTGTATTTATGGTCCCGTGTACAAAAATGGGCAGGGTCTCGTCAAAGTCTGTGTATTTTCTGTTTTTGGATCGTCACCAGCCAGAGGAGACGGACTCACCTGTACGTTAACATTAGTAATTTACCTACTGGCGGACCTAACCCAATTACTTATTAGGCTGTTGCTTCCGTGCTGGTGGTTTTGGAGAAGACATCGTTTATTCTTCTCACGGCTTTATCACGAATCACAACCACAATCTCTCAATCAGACCAAACTGCCACTCCACCTCCTCACGAGGCCACATAATTAGAATGGACGTGCAGCTGAAACATCGCAGGGTGAGAGAGGAAATAAAAAATATCTGGTGCGTTGCAACACGCAACTTTCCTTAGCTCTGAGTCAATTCACTTGTGTAAAATGGCGTTTTCTTCTTATTCAATTCATTTGAACTTGGTCAAACAACACTTCACGGCAGTAGGAAGCGGTAGCGCTTACAGTTCGGTAATTTATTGTGCTGCTCGTACTCATTCCCGGACCATTATTGAGCAATTGGCCCAAAAAGAGTTAATGAAACTGTAAACACGATTTTTTGACGAAGGACAGTAATTACTTTTGCAGAGTTATTGGGTAATAACTGTTAGAACTGGTAGTAAGCGAAACGGCGGTAGTTGAGATTCAGGAATTTCTGGAGTAAGCCCCATGTATCTTATGAGCGTTTTTAAACAACCACCCTACAGGTATGGGATTGTACTACAATACCAACTTTTTTAAACATTCTACTAACGTTCTAGCGGCGTTTATAAGGAAAAAACCCTGCAAATTATTACACAACGGTTTATTATTCGGATAATCAGCTTGACCTAGCATTAATGCTCCGAGACCCATCCTGTTCGATTCAGCATCGAAAAATATCATAATGAAACCCAAAAAAAGGTCGAAAAGAACTGAATCGTAATATTAAAATAAACACAAAAAAAACGAAAGTATCTAGAAAAAACTGAATTTTAATATGAAAACATGCACGCTAAATACTAATATCAAAATTTAACCAAAAATCTATGAAAAAAAACAAAATGAGAATGAAACGAAAGAATCTAAAAAAATTGAATCGTATTAAAACCAAAACGTCGGGGAAATTGGAACGGGGGCGCTCAAAGCGAAAGGCGAAAGGGGAGTTGGGTGGCGGCGGGCGTCGTTGGGAAGCGAGCAAGCCTCGAGCGGGGTTGCTTTTTTAATGAGACGGGCGGGGCGGGAGGGAGTTCAAATGACGAAACGCTGTAGCTCCTGCGTTGTACTGCGTTTCGTTAATTTTTGTAACCGTTTTTTGCCCATAACAACCACGGGCTTCGTCCAATCGGATTGCCGATATGGGGGGCACAACTAGATACCAAATCGGATTTTTGGGCAAAAGAACGAATTTTTTAGACCACGTTAAAGGCACAAAACGGCCCGAACTGCGGACGGCGGATGGGGGACGGTGGTTGGGGGACAGGGGACGGCGGACGGACATTGCAAATTTGGAATCTCCAAGTCTTGAAACGTAAAGTATCAAATTTTGAGGGGGGGTAGTAAAAAATTTTTTGTGACCGAAAACATAGGGTTATTATACAGAATGAATAATAAACCAAAACCGCGCTAAAAACTCTTTTCGTAGAAAATTATAATAATTTATTGTGCTGCTCTCGTAATTTCCCAAAGAATGGGAGTTTTATGGTATAATTGCCTTATTCAGAACTATCAATATAAAAAATTTAATCAAAATCCTTGGAGCCGTTTTTGAGAAAAAAATTTGGGGTTTAGATCACTATGATAACCATAGTTAACTTTCAGTGGATTTTGTTCATACCCTTATTTTGGCGTCTCATGGTAACCTGCGGGCTGGATATCAAGTTTGAGCTGGTTTGGCACGGTGGTTTTCTCTAAAAATCGTTCACACGCACAGACCATTTTCCTTAGTAGTGTTTTCGGACTCAGGAGGGTCTGAAACGTAAAGATCTAAAGAGAACTCAACTTTTTTTTCAGTCGATTACATAACTTTCCTTTCTACTTCGTAGAGCCAAGGAAAGTCCCCCCACCCTCCCAACAGGGTCAAATTTTAGCTACTTCATTAGCTTCCCCATGCTAGAAAATAAAGACTTTTCCTTTTTTTCAATTTTCCCCTTCAATCTTTTCTTTCCTGGTTGCACTCATACAATCCATAAAAGCTAACAACATTGACAATGTTCCGAAAAAATAAATAAATAATCGATAAACATTTATCCCCCCCCCTAACGTAATAGTCTCTAGATCTACCAATGCCCCTACACTCTCAATTCAAACTAATTCTTTAAAAACCTAATTCATGATCGAAATAACTCTCCAACTTGCTCGTTGCTCCTGTCCAAAATATTTAGAGCGCGTAGCTTCGTACACAAAAACCAATCGAACGTTTTTCCAATTTCGTTACTCGGAGTTATAATTGGAAATTATTTCTACGCGCCGACAACTTGTAGCGCAACACAGGGATTTATGAACTTATTGATCGACGCGTTGGCGGAATGTTGGCAGTACCGCGCATGCGCAGTGATAAATCTTTTCCTCGAATCTACCGGATTAATAAAAGTTTGCTTGGAGCATTTCGTGATTTTGATTTAAGTTGCATGAAGGAACAGTAACAAGTTTACATCAATATAAAATATAACTAGCAAAGTACAAAATGGGTAAAACTTACTTTGAACGGAATTAAAACAAATTGATAAGTTCGTTCGAACTACTAAGAAATATAGCGCGAAATTACGGAAAATTGGTCGCGTCGTAAAGGTGTAAATCGGCACAGTACGTTTTAAACGGCAAAATGGTTGTGACGATGGTTCATTCCTGATACTGTCGCTTGACACGGACAAACGTTGCACTACAAAAGTTCCTTAACGAGAGAACAGAGTTCGTCGGCTGATTCAATTCGTTCAATTCCTGCGTGAAAAATCGATGTTCCCTGGTCGCTCGACGTATCTGTAATGATGTGAGCTGTGTAACTTGGAGTGTTTAGAGGTTCCTCGATAGAAACTTGCGCTTTAGGGGGTTTGTTCCAAAATACGACACAGTACACACCTTCGAGTAATTAATCGTCATTTTATATACTTCGGAAATTAATTAATTTGAACGCCGCAAAGCGCTGGGGACCTATCGACGCTTAAATGCGAAAAGACGTTGAGTTTTTCAAAATAGAAAACGCTCCGGATTGGGACCATGAGAACACACTGCTTCCTCCTGCCCACAATTAATTTTGCAGAACCGGAGAGAGGGACTTTCAAAATTAAATGTAGAATTACCGATGGAAGGAGGCTGAGCGTTTAGGCAATTTGTATACTTTGAGGGTGATAGAAGAGAATTCTGAATTTGCTCACTTCACCAGAACTTAGGGGAGAGGTGGTATACTTGATCCCTGCTTTGGTGTTCTTTTAGTAATTCGAAACATTTTAATAAATCTGATTTTTTTTAAATTACACGTGTATCCCCGTTCCATACTACCGATTATGCACCAACACAGACCTTCCTATTTGTTGAACAAAAACGGCAAAAAGGTTTTTTTTAAAAGTCCGACACAAGGATCAACTAACCCTCCCTATGGGGATACTTGATCCCGGTGAGTGGGTTGTATGATCCCGGAGAATCAACCATCCCACCCGCCAAAGTTTCAGTCGTAGGCCTACCTAAATATGGAAATTAAATTAACTGAGGCATACTATTAATAAGTTGTAATTAACAATTCGAAAGGTAGAGCAGGTACAAAACGAAAAGAACATAACAAATTGAAAACAGACAAAAATGAAAATTATTCGAGAAGTGGCTCGGAATAAATCTCACGTGTTTTTGAGAATTTTGTCGGCTCCGGTAAGTGTCCCAAAATGTCACCCCATACATGGAATATTTCGTCTTCCCTTGCTGGCCACTTCCAAAGTCGACCACTTTTTTTACTTTCCGCTACCCGAAGGGAAGGAAAGTATAGTAATCGGACCACAAAAAAAATTAGGGTTTTCTTCAGATCTTTACGTTTCAGACCCTACTGAGTCTAAAAAACCTAATTTCGGCGCGTGATCCGTGTGTGTGTGTGTGTCTGTAGTTCGATTTGCGGGAGAACGGCTGATCCGATTGAGCTGGTTCTTCTTTTGTTTTGTTGGTTATTTTTTGTAGACACCAAAATAAGGTTATGGACGATTTCGGCCGATGGGAAGGGGGGGGGTGGGGTACGAAAATGTACCAAAAAAGAAAGTAAAGATCTGAAGAGAACCCAAATTTTTTTTTCAGCCGATTACATAACTTTCCTTTCTACTTCGTAGAGCCAAGGAAAGTAAATATCTGGTGCGTAGCAACACACAACTTTCCGCCACCCCTTTAAGTTCGAACACCACCTACATAGGCGGGCGCTATATCTTCGTTCAACGTATATTTACTGGAACATTTATGGAGAACAAAATGTTGGAACTAGTTAGCTGAGAGTACTCCCCAAGTTTGATCGAAATCGTTAGAGCCGTTTTTGAGAAAATTGGAATACCGATAATTAATATTCGACAAATCTCCTTTTCTGAGTTAACTTGGCTTATATCTCCATTCAACATATAGTTACAGAAATAATTATGGAGAACGAAATGTGGGATCCTAAAGACACTCCATTAGGATTTATCACATCTGGTGAAAAAGTTACCCTGGAATTTACGGAAATGTTAGAAAAAACGTTATTTTTCACACATTTTGATTTTTATCTCTGTTCAATGGACCGTCACAGGAACATTTATTGAAAAGAATATGTAGGTATCAACTATTTGAAAACATCCTGTGAGTTTGGTGAAAATCGCTGAAGCCGTTTTGCCAAAAAGCGTAAAAAACCTATTCTTGCTTCAGGGGCCCTTATCTCCGTTCACCGTATTTTCATGGAGATATGTATAGAGAAGAAAAGTTAGGTATTGATTAGTACAAGATAATTTGAAAGTTTAATCAAAATCGTTAGAGCCGTTTTCGAGAAAAATGCGAAAAATCCTAGTTTTTGGTACATTTTCGTCCCCCACCCATCCCCCTTCCCTTCGACTGAAATCGTCCATAACCTTATTTTGGTGTCTACAAAAAATAACGAACAAAACAAAAAAAGAACCAGCTCAATCGGTTCAGCCGTTCTCCCACCAATCGAACTACAGACACACACACACATACACACGGATCACGCGCTGAAATTAGGTTTTTTAGACTCAGTAGGGTATGAAACGTAAAGATCTGAAGAAAACCCAAATTTTTTGTTTGGGCCGATTACTATCGGAAAGTAAAAATGAGCGGTGCGTAGCTACACAACTTTCCGCCACCCCTTTAAGTTCGAACACCACCTACATAGGCGGGCGCTATATCTTCGTTCAACGCATTTCTACAGAAACATTTATGGAGAACTAAATGTAGGGACTAGTTAGCTGAGAGTACTCCGTAAGTTTAATCAAAATCGTTAGATTCGTTTTCGAGAAAAATGCGAAAAACCCCTAGTTTTTGGTTCATTTTCGTCCCCCACCCCCTTTCCCATCAACCGAAATCGCCCATAACTTTATTTTGGTGTCTACAAAAAATATCGAACAACAGAAAAAAGGACTAGCACAATTGGATCAGTCTTTCTCCCCCAAAGCGAACTACAGACACACACACACGGACCACGCGCCGAAATTAGGTTTTTTAGACTCAGTAGACCTCAAAACGTAAAGATCTGACAGAAAACCCAAATTTTTTTTTGTTGACACGATTACTATTCTTTCCTTTCTCTTAGGGTAGCGGAAAGTAAAAGTAAACACTGCTAGCAGCCCGACAGAGATAAAACACCTTGGGAACCTTTTGATTGCACGGGTTCTTTGGCAATGCAGCTGGCAGTTCGTTAGCATTCGAAAGCTTGGAGAAGCAATTCTTTACCTTCTTGACCGTAATTTGATAACTCCCACCCACTCTTAACCCAACTACGTAATTCTGTCCGATTTGGGGTAAAATCGTCTCCAAAGAAGGTCAACAGATCGTGTTTCAGATTATTCTCAATACGCTCACTTTAGTCATACTGGGGCGGAAGTATGAATAAGCTTTGTAGTCTGATCACTTCAACCCCCGACTAAAAACTCATTAAGATTGACCTGTAATTTACAAAAATTATGCACGAATCATTTCGACAATTGACTTATCATCATGGCGTACTCTCCCAGTGGCTAAGCGAGACAGTAATTGGGCCCTACACTGATTGGCAGCCGAAAGTTCTTCGGGTCTATGGAATTGTTTCTGTGGATAGTTCACCAAGCTTGGCAGCCAGCCGTCTTCTCTGTTCGTCCCAGTGGGAAGACACGAAAAATGTATGGTATAAATCTTCGTCTTCCATCTGGCAGTAGACACATACGGAGCCTGTTGATTTTCCAATTTTTTTTAAGGTAGGCGCTCCTCGTCGTTCATGCTTCAATACTGTACCAGGCCCACCGTTCCCAACCCTCCGCATCCCAACTGTCCTGCCACTGCCGGAGACCATACATTTTTCGTATGGACTCACGGGAACGATGGGAGAAAGAGACGTTCCAGACTGAGGTGGGGGCCCTACCGATGGTTCAGTTATGAAAGGCAGAGCTGGTCTGGGCATTGTAGGGCCCAATTACTGTCTCGCTAAGCCACTGGGAGAGTATGCCATGATATTTCAAGCGGAAATTCAAGCTATAAAGATCTGCGCGGTAGAAATCCTGACCAAAGGACTCAAGGGCAAGCGGATCTACATATTCTCGGTCTATTGCAGCCTATAGCTTCAAGTCCAAGCTAGCATGGGAATGCCTACATGCGCTCAAGCAGCTCGGCACCCATAACAGGCTCTCCCTCATCTGGGTGCCGGCTCACAGGGGCAACGAAAAGGCTGACTGCCTTGCGAAAAGGAGTGCAGAGTCCCTACCCATCGGGGACCCAGAACCTGAACCATACGTGGGTATGACGAAGAGTTCGATGGGAGATACAGGAAAACAGGGTTGATTGGCATCGCCAGCCACGATTAAGACAAGCAAAAAGGCTCGTTATGCCTTCCTGTGAAAGGGCAAAGGCGATGCTGACACTCTCTAGGCAGGATCTGAGAGTTCGGACAAGCTTCCTCACCGGGCACTGCCGACTCAGGTATCACCTCAACAAGATGAGTATCTCAGAGGCGGTGGAATGCAGATTTTGCGGTCAGGAGGACGAGACGGCAGAGCACATCCTATGTGAGTGCCCTGCCTTGGCAGTTAAACGTTTCGAATACTTCGCTCAGGGGATTATTGATTATTGAGCCCCAAATCATAGCGGAATCTGCGGGGAAGGACATACTCGGCTTCCTAAGGGGGGCGGGTATGTACGAAACCTTCTACTAAGAAAGGGTTAGTGTCACAATAGCCCATGCGTAGCCGCAGTGACAAACGGCCACTCGAGTGCTAGTATGTCGATTGGAACAACGCCCCATCAGCTGGGCTGCTGGTGTTGATACTGTGCGGTATGCACTGCAGATCCTGAAAGCACCTCTTCTCTGCACTCCCTCGATTCTGGCCCTATGGCGTCGAAGTGAGGCTGCCCATTATGGCCTCTGCTGCTCTCAATTTACGCTTCCTATGGAGTACGTGCTCTATTACAGCACTACTGCACGGCACTAACACTCAAGTTCGTGCATGGATTGATTGTGAACCTACTGAAAAATGAACATGACAGTTTTCAGTTTTCGGTTTGTTCTAAAGGAACTCGCGGATAGTCCCAAGAGCAAATCATCATCGTGTTATGGGGCAAAATCAACATCTCGAATTAGCCTTTCTTGAGTTTAATATTCTTCTCAAATACGTACTTCTTACAAACTGACAATCACGCGAGATTCACACTGACATGCAAATTATGGGAATGAACTTACTCAATTGCTCTGCGATTACACAACTTCCTTTATTTTTTACTCGTTCCCTCGACGGCATTTACTTCATTTGCTCGACGGATTTCCTAAAAATTGTTATTCATTTAACCGTATTCACTTCATTTTGCAACCCCTTACTCATTGTTTTCCCCCCAGTTCTCCACTTTCGATTATTATCCAGTGTTATTGTTTTACGTTGATACCTGGGGAGCTAATCAGCGCTATTCAAGCTCCGTCGTATCGGCCGTTTACTGGACCTGAAAGCAGATATCATTTCTCTAAAATGTTGTATAATTAATTGCGCCGCTTGTGTCATATTTTCATTAACATAAACGTCATGATAATTTGAAGCTGTTCGTAAGAACAAATTTAAACGATATAATAGAGCCGCCTGTACGAAAAAAACTATAACTGTAGTAGTTTTGGGCCGATTTTGCTGGTACCCTTATTTTACTGTCTTAGTGAATACTGGAGTGTGTGTAAGTGATACACACACACACACACAACATTTTGCCAGGCGGTATTCATTTTTCGGACCCAGTAGCCTTTGATACGTAAAGTTCTGAAGAACACTAAAAAAATTCATCCGATTACATAACTTTCTTTTGTACTACGTAAACGCTTCTTCTTCTTTCGTCTTTCCGTGTCCAGATCCACCGTTTAATCTTTGTATTTCCAGTATTCAGCCGCTTGCATCACTTTGTCAGTACATGCCAAAATATCTTCATATGTGCAGGGTGATGTTAGTAAGTCACATCGTAGAAGATGATCGTAATCTTGCTCTAGCCCACAGTCGCAGGTTGTATCTTCTTGAGTGTAGCCCCGCTTAACCAGATTAGTTTTGCAACGGGTTATTTTTGTACGAAGTCGGTTTAGTGACAGACAGAACTGCTACGATCGAATGCAGGCATGTCTCCGTCCGGAGAAAGATTCAGAAGT
The DNA here is from genome assembly GCA_020466155.1 of Pachypeltis micranthus. Classification (NCBI taxonomy): domain Eukaryota; kingdom Metazoa; phylum Arthropoda; class Insecta; order Hemiptera; family Miridae; genus Pachypeltis; species Pachypeltis micranthus. The sequence continues at coordinate 27,253,409 of CM035778.1, read as the reverse complement.
GTTGCCCACAGGGCTCGGTCCTTGGACCAGCACTCTGGAATGCCTTCTTCGACGGTCTTCTCAGGAGACTCATGGAGACTGACTGCGAGCCCTACGCCTATGTGGATGACTTGACTGTGCTGATCTTTGTAGAGTCAGTCCGCCAAATTGAAGAAAACCCCACCACGTGCTGCGCACCGTCACCCAATGGTGCGAGCATGTCAAGATGCAGATGGCTGAGGAAAAAACCCAGCTAATCCTCTTGAAGGGGAAAGTGAATAATCCACCCACAATACGCTTTGGCGACCACAGGCTCCTTCTTGAAAAGCACGTCAAGTATTTAGGAGTGAATATAGGTGTGAAGTGGGGCTTCAGCCACTCCCCTTAAAGGCACTACCATTGCAAGGTTTGCCTCACTGCGTTCATTACTATGGCCACTTGGGGTGTGTGTTACCAGGACACTATCCTCATGTATAAGGCCATATATCTAGGCGTGATTAGCTACTGCCCCATCGTCTGGGGTAGCAAACTAACAGTCAATCGGAAGAGAGTATTGGCCCAATTCCAGAGAGCTGCATTCCTTTGGATCACCAAGGCCTACAAGACTGTATCAACAGAAGCACTCCAGGTGATTACTGGTCAGTTACCAGTTGATTTGGCTGTTGAGTGCATGGTTGACAAGTGGAGAGTGAAACGGGAGCTTCCCCTGCTTTGGGCTGAACTCCGTGCGGATCTCACCACAGTACAGAAACTTGCCGCCATTGACGAATGGGAATTAGAGAAATGGCAAGCGAGATGGGAATCCTCGTCAAAGGGACGTGACACGTATGAGTTCTTCCCCAACATCCGTGAATGTCTTTCAAGAAAACGGGTTGAGCCAGACCACAGAACGAGCCAGTTCCTCACGAGACATGGTGACTTCAATGTGCGGCTCTACTTCTTTTCTCTCAAAGACTCTTCATTCGTCATGCACGTCTTGCGCCTCCAGTGCGGAGGAAACAAGAAACCACATGCTGCTCCATTGACGTTTCTTCAACAGTGAGCGACGGTTGTTGGGAGGGCAAACGAACTTAGCAGCATTGACTGCTTCAAAGCAAGCCTATAACTGTTTCACAGAGTTCGCGAAGAAGGTGATGGCTAAGAAACGTGGTCATAGTTGATCTGTCCTTTTGAAACTTGCCACCCAAGTAAATAGTTAGATCAGGTGGGAAACCAGATTAAGAACTCCTCCCAGACGGTACGGGTGGTCACCTCCGCGCGGTAACACACGGCCAACAGCTCTATACCGGGAGACTGGCTAACGACCAAGTACCTTCAGTACCTCCACAGGTCTGAGTTCAGTGGATACTTCAGGGGCCGGCCTCTTGCATATTAGCGAAACCGCAACTTCTATGACTGTTAAACCCTCGTCGAGGGTTTAGGTACAGCCATCAAATAAGGAAACAGACCTGATTTCCAGGTGGTAAAGGGAAGTTCAAAACCACCGCTTGGTTCTTCTTTTAGTTCCAGTATTGGAGTCTGTAATTTCTCTCGCCACAAGTTTACCCTTCTTTGTTCTGGAGTCATGCTTGAAGGTTCTGTCGATTTAATAAAACCTTTCCTAGACTTAAAGTCTTGTTCGTTGTTGTTGGTGATTGAACAGAGGATGTCTTGGATCACTGGATTGTTTTTTTCCGCTTTATTTAAAATGCAACTGTATAGTTATAAGGGTATAGCTCCCTACAATCTGGTAAATTTTTTCGATAGGTGTTGGTCTAAGGCATCCCGTAATTATTCTCCCTGTTTCATTAACCGCTATGTCGACTTGTTTTGCATGGACTGACTTATTCCAGACTGGGGCTGCGTATTCTGCTGCTGAGAGAGAGACATGCTGATGTGCGTAGTACGTGAGGTTGAATTCCCCAAGTTGTTCCTGTTAGTTTCCCTATTATATTGTTTCTAGCAGTTACTTTCAGCTTTGTATCATGACAGCGAGCTTTGTAGTAGAGTGTTCGGTCTAATTTAACACCAAGGTATTTTGGCATACTGCAGTGCTCAATCTCCTGTTGTCTCCATGTTATTTTAAGTTTCCTCCAGGCTTCTTTGTTCCTCAGATGAAAAGCACAAACTTGGGTTTTTGTCGGGTTAGGCTTAAGGTGGTTTGGGTCGTAATATGTTCCAAGGGTTTCAAGGAAGAGTCCGAGAGTTTCTTCTACTTCTTCAAAGGTTTTTCCTTGGGCGGCTACTGCTGTGTCGTCTGCATAAATGAACCTTTTTACTGTGGGGCTGTGCGGTTGTTCGTTAGTGTAAATATTATATAGTAAGGGAGCTAAAACACTTCCTTGTGCAAGTCCGTTTTTTTATATTCGCCACTGGCTCGTTTTGTCTTGAAGTGTGACATAAAATCTTCTATTCTGTAGGATAGATTCAATAAATTTAGTTTATAATCCCTGGTAACTTGGTATGTTCTGAGGATTAGTTTTTTTATGATTGATGGTGTCGAATGCGGCGCTCAAATCAACAAAAGCTACTCCAGTTATTTGGCCCCTTACGAACCCGTTGTTATGTGCTGGATTAAGTGTACAATTTGTCCGCAGCATGATCTTCCTGGTCTGAAGCCTGTCTGTTCAGTTATTAGGGTTCTATCTACGATATCTGAGATCCGGTTGAAAACCATTCTTTCCTTACATTTGTATAGATGGCAGAGAAGAGATACATGTATGTAGTTTTTGGGGTCATTCGGTTCCTTCCCAGGTTTTAACAGAGCCACGACTCGAGCTTTCCTCCATGACTTTGGGATTTGTTGAGTTTCGATACGGTCATTAATAAGATGAAGTAGCCATGTTTTTGTTGCTGGTCCAAACTGTTTTGTCTGTTCAGTTCTTAAATCGTCGACGCCTGCTGCTTTATTGTTCTTCATCTCTTTAATAGCTTTCTGTAACTCTTCTGGTGTGAATGAAGCATCATTTTGTTGCTTTTTCCTATTGTTTTGTCGTTGAGTAGGAGTTGAGCGATTTGGTTAGGCGTTGCGCTGTCCAAGGTTATTTTATTGCTGGTTGGGTCATTGGTAAGGTTCTTGAGTAACTTCCTAGCTCGCTGGCTGTTTTGTTCATATCCAGCTGATCTAGGAGCGAGCACCACCACCATCTCCTTCTTCACCCGCTTCTATTGTTTCCTCAGCGAAAGGGTCCTCGTTAAACAGTTGTTCGCATTTTCCGAGAGCATCTTGAGACTCTTCATTAAGACCGGCGACATAGTGCGGCAACCTCTTGGGATGTGCCGTCTTGATACGTTTTTAACAATGTTTATAAAGGCCTCGTGTGACTTGGGTTTTGGTTACTTGGTTACTCCTTCGTCAATGTGTTGAGCAAACCCACTTTGCTCGCCTGAAATTAAATCTTCGTTCGAATGACACACTTTCAGGTCTTAGTATTGCTACCACACTGCATTTTATTGCTCTATGTTGTGTTTTGGGGATGAGATCTTCAACATACTGCACAGCTTGCTGTGCTATTAATTCAATTATGAATATGTTGTCTGGTTGAAACTCGCCTACACCTACCGCTGTTGAAGGAGGGCAGTAGTTTAGGGTCGTGAATAAATACGTAGCGCCAAAGAAGTTAATATTGCAACCCTACTTACGGTTAGAAAAAAAACTACTTTGTTTTCTTTCCTCTACTATAGAGAACATAAGGCAAATAGTCCCCATTCCTCTTTTTTTCGACCAGGATGGACTTGAATGAATCGACGAGACGGATTTTAGTTGAGCACAAACTTGTAAATTAAAGAGTTGGTCACAAGATTTGGAGATGTACAGGAAGAGGTGACTTGAACAGGATATGAGTTGATTGAATAAGGGCGAACAAGGGGGGAGGGCTCTGAAGGCGTGAAACTGGTTGAACGGGGAAGGAAGAAGAAATCCGGAATAGATGTCGATGAGAAGTGAAACAAGTGTCTGTTGGGAGAATTGGTGGACGACTCTATTGCGAGAGCTGTTAGATGACTGTGTGTTGTGAGAACTGGAGTCCACCGAACTTTCGCGAGAATTCGTTGGAAAATGAGTTTGCGGGGAGCTATCTGTTGTGTAGAGGAATCTAAAATTGAAGGGCGGGAAAGACCAGGACAGGGGAAATCCGTCGTCACTTTGGAAATAACTGACGATGTGGAATTTACATGGAAACAATGACTTTGCCGTTAGGGCCAGTGAGTCCCGTTAGGGCTGGTGCGGGCATTCAGAGGCCAGAAACCCAGACTGATTCCGTTTGTGCCGAACAGTAATGTTGAGCATATTTTCCTTTACTCCTTAGTTCAAGTCCGTTTGGAGAATTGGAGACAACCCACTTTCGCGAGAATTCTTAGGAGAATGAGTTTGAGAGGAGCTGTCTGTTGTGGAGAGGGAAAGTGAAGATGGGAAACCCCGGGTTAAATCTGTTGATGTTGGAAATAACTGCAGAGGAGGACTTTCCGCAGGTAACAAATGGAAACAATTACTTTATAGTTAGGGCCAGTGAGCCCCATTAGGGCAGGTGTGGGCATTCCGAGGTCAGAAACCCAGACTGATTCCGTTTGTGCCAAACAGTAATGTAATTGGAGACGACCCACTTTCGCGAGAACTCATAGGAGAATGAGTTTGAGAGGAGCTGACTGTTGTGGAGAGGGGAAATGAAGATGGGAAAACCAGGGGGAAATCCGTTGCCGTTGGAAATAACCGCAGAGGTGGCATTTCCGCAGGTAACATGTACGTTCCGATATGTGGGGTGTGCGGAGGCAGTACCGGCCTCACGGCCCTGACCTGCCTCCACCCCATCAAGCAAATCAAGAGGGAAAAGGGACAGGGACTACTTCCAGCGACCCCTCGACCACTGCGATATCTGCAAGATCCCATAAAAGGGTACTAGGGATCGGCAGGGTTATCCGCCTTTACCCTAGATGCCTGCAGAGACATCCACCTGGCGTGGACCTTCCCATGGTGCACCGGCTTGCGCCACGAGCTGTGCCCCCCGCAGTACCATTTTGGGAAAAATATCCCTTAAGGCTAGAATGGTCACTAGCCCTCCCAGACTTGCGACCAGACTTACGGCTTCGGGGACCTCCGTCTCGGAGGATTTTGGACTTGCCCCTCCTTGCCAGAGGACCCCAGGTCCCTGGTACGCAAGAGCTCACTACCTACCGGCAACGCCCAGCCGCCGGATGGTAGAGACGAGCCCCGCAAATTCCAGTTTTCCGTCCGCAAGTAACAAGGGGAAACAATAACTTTGCCATTAGATTAGGGCAGGTGCAGGAATTCTGAGGTTAAAAACTGATAATGATTCAGCGTTTTGCGCCAAACATGCATAGTTTGCCCGGGATGAATTCCATCTCTTGATTAAAGACATTGTACCTAAGCATGAGAATGTCCCAAAATTATATCACTGAAACCTTCGAAGGATGATTTGTTGGAGTCGTTGTAGGAGCGTGAGTTGGTCAGTGAATGATGCACCGAAGACTGGACGGCAAAAGAGGTGAAGTAGGAGTTTCAAGCGTGAGAAGTTGTGTACAGTTCAAAGCAAAGTTATAGCGAGTAGAAATAGAAACTTCCCTCTCGGGTTTTAACGTTGCGCGGGCACGAACGGAAAGTTGCGTGATTCCTTTGATTCGTACATTTCCTCGGAAATTGGGTCAGAGGAACAAACAAAGTAGAAAGTAGGGCGTGTTTACAGGAGCCACTCGGTCCCCGGCGCTCGGCTCAGCTCTCAGAGCCCTACGGGTGAATAATGCAAAGGGTTCGCGACCCTCAGCTGGTTGAATGGCCGGCATCAATATTTCACGTCGGCTTTCCCCCCAGCTCCACTTCAACGGCCTCAGTTCTCCCCTTTTTCCTTCGTCTCTTTGTGATTTCCCTCGTTTTGTTTACTGTCGAGGAAAATCATTGGCGACCCTCCGTAAACTCTAACGAAGACCAGACCAGTTGCGCGTCCAGAACATTCAGCAGAAAGAACACAACGCGCGTTTTTGTCATTTTGTTCGAGGACATGTCCAGGAGCGACGAGGGGAAGAGTTTTAGTCCTTCCTCCAGAGGAAAACAATTACTCGCCAAACCTCCGGTGCTCTTCAAAATTCGCTCGTGTTGACTAAAGACTCACGTATTTCCCTTGTTGAACCAACCAGCTCAACCGACACAGGTTTCCTTATTTGATGACTGCTCCTAAACCCTCGACGAGGGTTATATCAGCCATGGAAGTTGCGGTTTCGCTAATATGCAAGAAGCCGGCCCCTGAAGCACTGAACTCAGACCTGTGGAGGTATGGCAGGTATTTGGTCGTTAGACAGCCTGCCGGTAGAGACCTGCTGCCTGTGTGTCCATGCACAGGGACCCCCTGTGGGTACCGTCTGGAAGTTCTTAATCTGGTTTCCCACCTGATCTAACTATTTACTTCGGTGGCAATCTTCAAAAGGACAGATCAACTGTGACCACGTTTCTTAGCCATCACCTTCTTCGCGACTCTGCAAAATGTTTATAGGCTTGCTTTGTAGCAGTTATGCTGCTAAGTTCGTTTTCCCTCCCAACAACCGTCTCACTGTTGTAGAAAATACAGTGAAGCAGCACGTGGTTTCTTGTTTCCTCCACACTGGACACGCAAGACGTGCACGATGAAGAACCTTTGAGAGAAAAGAAGTGGAGCCGCGCATTGAAGTCACCATACCCCACGAGGAAACCAGTGGTCCAGTGGTCTGGCTCAACCCATTTTCTTCCAAGACGTTCACAGATGTTGTGGAAGAACTCATGCGTGTCACGGCCCTTTGACGAGGATTCCCATCTCGCTTGCCATTTCTCTAGAGCCCATTCATCGATGGCGGCGAGGTTTCATTATGTGCTGAGATCCGCACGGGTTTCAGCCCACTCCCACTTCGGGGTTCAGCCCAATTCTACTCTCCACTTTTCATCCATGCACTCAACGGCTAAGTCAACTGGTAACTGACCAGTGATCACCTTGAGTGCTTCCGTTGATAGTCATATACGCCATGGTGATCCACAGGAGCCAATACTCCCTTTTGATTGGCTGTAAGTTTGCTACCCCAGACAACGGCGCAGTAGCCAATCACGCCTAGATATATGGCCTTATACATGAGGATAGTGTCCTGGTAACACACACCTCAAGTGCCTTAGTAATTGCACGCAGCGAGGCAAACCTTGCAATGGTAGTGCCTTTAAGGGACTGGAGTCGTTGGCTGAAGCCCCATCTCTCACCTATATTCACTCCTAAATACTTGACGTACTTTTCAGGAAGGAGCATGTAGCTGCCAAAGCGTATTGAGGGTGGATTATTCACTTTTCCTTTCGGAGCACGTCACGGGTTTTTTCTTCGATTTGGCGGACTGACTCTACAAAGATCAGCACAGTCAAGTCATCCACATAGGCGTACGGCTCGCAGTCAGTCTCCATGAGTTTCCTGAGAAGACCTTCGAAGAAGGCATTCCAGAGTGCTGGTCCAAGGACTGAGCCCTGTGAGCACAACTTCTCAATCTTTCTCTGAACGGAGACATGCAGGACGTAGAAGTTCTGTCTGTCAGTTCAACGCGAGTACAGGTTGCGGGGGATTCCCCTACCTTTGAGCTCATTAAGGAGCACTGGCCACCAAAGGTTGTCAAACGCTCCTCCGATGTCAATCAGAACTGCTACGATGTACTTGGCCGGTGCCAGCAGGGAAGCACGCCGTATTTCAACAATGACATCCTGCGTGGACCTTCCTTTGGTACACCCGTATTGCCTGCCTGTGAGGTTGCGGCCAAAGACTCCTTCGAGGGACTGCAACATCAAAATTTCTAGTGTTTGGCCTAATATGGAAAGAAGGCTGAGTGGTCTCCATGATCGCGGGTCTGACTGATTGCGGTCGCCTCCCTTTTGAAGAGTGACAACACGCGCAGACTTCCACTGAGTGGGGAACTGTCCGACCTGCAGACAGTCATTAAATAAATTGAGGAGGCCGCTGGAGATTGTCCGCTCAGCCTTCCTCGGCATATTGCTTTCTATTTTATCTGGCCCAGGAGATTTGTTGGGCTTTAAGGTCGCAAAGGTTGCCTGTTGTCCACAATGGGATGTCTGGCTGGTTCGGAGGGTCCATGATCAGCTCCCTTGCTGCCCTCTGGGCTTCAGTATCTCGAGCTACTTGGTCGTCAGGGAACGCCTTCTCAAGGAGTGTTTCCAGTAAACTTTCGATGCAGCAGGCCCAGCCTGACTCATTTTGCATCGTAGCCAAGACAGTTGTCATAGATTATTGACACAGTTGTTCAATAATCGTACGTCCTTCAATCCTGGTCTGAGGGAAAATGTACAAAAGATCTGCAATCCGTCCGCCGTTCGGGCCGTTTTGTGCCTTTAACGTGGTCTAAAAAATCCGTTCTTTCGCACAAAAACCCCATTTGGTATCTAGTTGTGCCCGCCATCTCGGCAATCCGATCGGACGAAGCCCATGGTTGTTATGGACGAAAAATGGTTAAACAAATTAAGAAAACGCAGTATAATCGCAAATACGCCGTGTTTCGTATCGTTTTCAAGATATTTTTACATCCTGGGTCGAATGGAATGAGTATCAGACGTGTACAACTGCGTATAGGAAAATTACAGTAATTATAGTGAGCCAAAATCAACTAATTGAAAGAACTCGTGGGAACTACAGCGGAAGTCAACTTTTCGTCGGTAGTACTCCCTCCCTCCCGTCTCATCGACTCGCAACGTCATGCCAATTGCCAAGGGTTTGCTGGAAGTCCCCGTCCCAATTTCCCCGATTCTTTTTGCCCGATGGGGTGGATCATAAATGCCTACAGACGTTTACAGGCGCCTGGCCCCGGGGGAATATTTAGTTTCCGTAGTTCCATTGTAGTCAGGTCATGTTTCATATGGTTTACTAGCATTTTTCGATGCTGAATCGAACGGAATGGATCTCGGAGCAGTTATACTAGGTCAAGCTGTTCATGAGAATAATAAACCATTGTGTAATAATTTGCAGGGTTTTTCTTCTTGCCTTTCTTTACGAGCTGGTAGTGTAACCAGCCAAGAACAACCACGTGCCACAGTCAAAGGGGCCCCACTATAACACAGTACCGACCAGGGGTCTATTCACACAACCCTAAGATCAGGTTAAGGTGAAGGTTCCCACCAGTATTACTGCTGAACGTCCGTTTCTCGCGGTTATTAGTAGATGTGTTCCTCAAGAGGATGTGTTTGTGCAGATGGATTCCTTCTGCAACCAAATGTCGTCACGTTTCGTTAATTTGAGGCGTCACTGATGTCGATGGACCAGAAAACCTCTATAAACTCCATTGACTTGTTGCAGCTTTCTAGGGATCCGACTTGAAGGAATGGAAATGGTGCTAGTGGCTTCTGAGCCACTATGGTATGAACCTTCTCTCTGTTGTTAATATCAGTGCTGGTGGAAGCAATACTGGGTATGTCACAAACCACGTTCTTTTGGTTGTAGTTCGAAAGTAGTTCCTCTGAAATACTTCCCAAGCAGGGCGAGGAAGTATGGTCAGCGAGAATGAATGTACAGTATTGCTTGTCTTCCGTCCGTGGTGATAGTGATGTCGAGGGTCCTTGAGTTACCTCTGGCTAGTCAGTATCCAGGGTTTGAAGGTCACTAATCCTATAACAGGGAGATGCGCCATCAAGACCCACTGGAGCAAAGATGGTTCGAAGTTTGTGTAAAACAACCCTTTCGTCTCGTTTTTCAAAAAAATACTTACCCCTCTTCCACGTCTCCCGCAGTTACTGTTCCCAAATAGAAAAGGACGTTCCAGGTTTAAGGGTTGAGGAAGGATTAGTAAGTTTCGGGCCCATCAATGAAGGGAAAGGAGGGTCGTCGGTTTCACCCAGCCGTGGGAAGAGACCTGCCTCACTTTTTCAGCCAGAGCTAACGAAAACAAAGATGTTGAGCCGCTTGAAGACGATGACATCGACCTAGTCGCCACAATCCTTTAGTCTTGCCCTGCTGTTTTGCGTGAAAAAAAAACACCGCTAGGTGAAAGCGGCGCATGCTCAGTAGATATAAACGAAGCCGTAGTATCTTTCAAGTCCTCAGGGGTGGTTCAATAACCACCGAACAAACTTTGGTGAAAATTAAGAGAAACACAAATTATCGGCGGGCGGCGACCTTCGCAAACGTGTCGAGCCATTCCGAGTTTATTACGTAAAGTTTCAATTAGGGAACGGTTTATTGATTTCGGTTCCGTTCAAAGCTGAGCTTTCGTTTTGATGATAAAACCTCGAGGCGTCTTACGCAACTCCCCAGAGGAGGCATTGTAGTTAAATTGCTCCTCGTCTTCTTCGAAACACGTGTTGGCCATACTATCGAGAACGCGAAACTGTAACGCGTTAATGGGAGGAGCTAAAACCTACGAGAGGCAATCACACAAACTTCGAACCATCTTTGCTCCAGTGGGTCTTGAGAGCGGATCTCCCTGTTATAGGATTAGTGATCTTCAAACACTGGATCCTGACTAGCCAGAGGTAACTCAAGGACCCTCAATATCACAATCACCGCGGAAGACAAGCAATACTTTATGTTGCGGCCAACTGCAACAAAGAAGAGAAAATATATATATCTGGTGCGTTGCAACACACAACTTTCCTTAGCACTACGTCAATTCACTTTGTACATGGCTAATTCTATTTAATCAATTCATTTATTACTCAGTTCCTTTGAACTTGGTGAAACAACACGTCACAGCAGCAGGAAGCGGTAACACCTACAGTTGTGGAATTTATTGTGCTGCTCGTACTCATTGAAGGTCCATTATTGAGCAATTGGTATACAGATAATTGATGAGGCTGTAAACACAAATTTTTTGAAGAAGGATAGTAACCACTATGGCAGAGTTATTGGGTAAAAACCTTTAGAACTAGTAGTAAGCGAAATGGCAGTAGTTGAAATTCCGGAATTTCTGGAGTGAGCCCCATGTATCTCATGAGTGTTTTTAAACACTCAACTTATGCGTATTGGATTGGACTACAATACCAATTTTATTTAACTTTCTACTAACATTCCAGCGGAGTTTAAAAGGAAAAAACCGTGGTAAAAACGCTTTTCGTCGAAAATTTTGATAATTTATTGTGCTGCTCTCGTCATTTGGCCACGAATGGGAATTTTATGGTATAATTGTCTTATTAAGAGCTATCTATATAAAAAATGTAATCAAAATCGTTAGAGCTGTTTTTGAGAAAAAAAATTTGGTGTTATGATCACTATGATGACTATAGTTAACTTTCGGTGGATTTGGCCCATACCCTTATTTTTGCGTTCCATGGAAACCTGCGGGCTAGTCATCAAGTTTCAGCTGATTTGGTACGGTTGTTTCCTCTAAAAACCGCGTTAAAATGGATTTCGTCGAAGGTTTTGGTAATTTATTGTGCTGCTCTCGTCATTTTCCCACAAATGAGAATTTTATGGTATAGTTGCCATTTTGAGAGCTATCAATACAAAAAATTTGATCAAAATCGTTACAGCCATGTTTGAGAAAAAAAATATTTGGTGTTTCGATCACTACAATAACTATAGTTAACTTTCGGTGGATTTTGCCCATACCTTTATTTTTGCGTCCCATGGTAACCTGTAGGCTAGACATGAAGTTTCAGCTGATTTGGTACGGTTGTTTTATCTATAAACCGCGCTAAATTCGATTTCGGCGAAAGTTTTTTACAACCCCCCCTCAAAATTTGATACTTCACATTTCTAGACTTGGAGATTCCAAATTTGCAATGTCTGTCCGCCGTCCGCGCCGTTTTGTGCCTTTAACGTGGTCTAAAAAATTCGTTCTTCCGCCCAAAAATCCGATTTGGTATCTAGTTGTGCCCGCCCTCTCGGCAATCCGATCGGGCGAAGCCTGTGGTTGTATTGGGCAAAAAACGGTTAACAAAATTAACGAAACGCAGTACAACGCGGGAGCTACAGCGTCCCTCCCTCCCTCCTGTCTGAATAAAAAACAACTGGTGGGGGGGCGTCCCCGCCTCACGGGCGGGCGGCTAAACTCCCCTTTTCGCCTCCCAACGACGCCGCCACTCGACTCTCCTTTCTCCTTTCGCTTCGAGCGCCCCCGTTCCAATTTCCCCGACGTTTTGGTATTAATACGATTCAATTTTTTCAGATTCTTTCGTTTCATTCTCATTTTGTTTTGTTTTTTTTCATAGATTTTTGGTTAAATGTTGATATTAGTATTTAGCGTGCATGTTTTCATATCACAATTCAGTTTTTTCTAGATACTTTCGTTTTTTTGTTTATTTTAATATTACGATTCAGTTCTTTTCGACCTTTTTTGGGTTTCATTATGATATTTTTCGATGCTGAATCGAACAGGATGGGTCTCGGAGCATTAATGCTAGGTCAAGCTGATTATCCGAATAATAAACCGTTGTGTAATAATTTGCAGGGGTTTTTTTTCAGCCGATTACATAACGTTCCTTTCTACTTTGTAGAGCCAAGGAAATTAAAAAGACTATGAACGTGTTGCCAGCTGGATATCAACGGGAGATTGACGACATCATCGCGACTAAGCCTTGCAGTTGATTTGGACCTTTCGACTCGACTTGGCTTGCCAGGGTTTTGGCTAAATCAACTCAAGCATTCTCGTCCATGCTTCAGGAGCTGAATGAGTCAGTTGGTTGTATTAAGCGAAAAAGAAAGGACTCTATTTTCACGCGATCACATCGTACCAGAGCGTCGATTTCTATACATCGGAGTTCGCGCACTTGACTATAAGTGTTTTGTGGAGCGCATGCTCGATCAACTCGCTACCTACTAATATTGAAGCCGTCCAGCACCACGTCAGCAGCAGCTGCATCTAGCATCCGCAGACCGTATCTACACGGACGATACGCTCGTCGACCCAGCAAGCTATTCGGTCAGATCAGCCATTTTTATTTTATTTTCTTTCAACAGCAGAAGACACGTTAATTTATTCATTTTTTTGTACATTGTACTCCACCTACGATTCCGTCTTGTTATTTTTCTAATCCTCGGGACTAAGAGACGACCCATGAACGTTGCTAGATTACGATAATTCCGTCTCAGATCCACCTGACTCCGAAAAACACTATTTGGGAAAATGGTCTGTGTGTCTGTGAACAATTTTTAGAGAAAACCACCGTACCAAATTAGCTCAAACTTGATGTCTCGTCCGCAGGTCACCATGGGACGCCAAAATAAGGGTTTGAACAAAATCCACCGAATGTTAACTATAGTTATCATAGTGATCAATACACCAAATATTTTGTTTCTCAAAAACGGCTCTAACGATTTTGATTAAATTTTTATATTGATAGCTCTCAATAAGGCAATTATACCATAACATTCCCATTCGTGGGAAAATGACGATAGCAGCACAATAAATTACCAAAATCTTCGACGAAATCGAATTTAGCGCGGTTTATAGATAAAACAACCGTACCAAATCAGCTGAAACTTCATGTCTAGCCTACAGGTTACCATGGGACGCAAAAATAAGGGTATGGGCAAAATCCACCGAAATTTAACTATAGTTATCATAGTGATCTAAACACCAAATTTTGTTTCTCAAAAACGGCTTTAACGATTTTGATTAAATTTTTTTTATTGATAGCTCGTAGTATGAAAATTATACCCTAAAATTCCCATCTATGCGAAAATGACGAGAGCAGCACAATAAATTACCAAACTTTTCGACGAAAAGGTTTTACCGCGGTTTTTTCCTTTTAAACTCCGCTGGAATGTTAGTAGAAAGTTAAAAAAAATTGGTATTGTAGTCCAATGCAATACCTAAAGGGCGAGTGTTTAAAAACGCCCATGAGATACATGGGGGTCACTCCAGAAATTCCGGAATTTCAACTAGTGCCGTTTCGCTTAGTACCAGTTCTAAAGGTTTTTACCCAATAACTCTACAAAAGTGATTACTGTCCTTCTTCAAAAAATTCGTGTTTACAGCCTCATTAATTTTCTGTGTACCAATTGCTCAATAATGGTCCTGGAATGAGTACGAGCAGCACAATACATTCCAGAACTGGAAGCGCTACCGATTGCTGCTGCCGTAAAGCGTTGTTTGACCAAGTTCAAATTAACTGAGTGATAAATGAATTGAGTAAGTAGATAAAAAGCCATGTTACTGAGTGAATTGACATAGAGCTAAGGATAGTTGTGTGTTGCAACGCACCAGATATTTTTTAGGAAGTAAAGTAGGTGCCTATCGAGATCAACAAATTTGCGCTGGATCCTGAGGTCAGGCATTCTGATTCATAGCTCGAGAATGGATGCCTGTTTTCGTAAATCGGGCGAAGTGGTGAAAGAATTCTTTGAATGGGGTGAGACCTGATATATAACCCAATTTCTTTAAGACCTGATAGGTTTAACAGATTATACTACCTACACATGCTACAATCGCCGCTTGTTATCGTAGAGAGGACTATAATGAATCGAGGGGAAGGCCTTGTTCTCCACAGTTTAATGCCGTACTGATTGATTAAATGCTCTTCTAATGTCTCCCTCGAAGTACTAAGCTGTTCATCTCTGGCTTCTCACCTCATCACGCTCAAATCCGGCCGATTCAACTCCTTCCCCCGACGGTTGTTTTCTAGGTCTCTTAACCTTTTCTGCCCTTTCTTCTTTTTCTATCCTTCAACTATCCTAGATTGAGCACACGTAACTGCCACTGTAACTGTGGCAATTCTTCCCCAAATAAATAAAACCTTCGTTCGGACTCACTCTGTTTTCGTGCGCGGACTGTATTTTGAACAGAAATACCGTACTGCGGATAATTGAGCGGATAACGCGAAATTAATGGAGCGTCGTTTTCTATTTCCGAGGCGTTTCAAAGGCCTTAAACGCTCATTTTCCGTTGCCGTTAATTGCCTGGTGGAAAGAGGCGAAGGAGTGTCGAGGAGGAGGAGGAGGGGTTGATTGATTAGGCGAAACCCGCATGGGGCGGTAAAATGAGGCTTCACCGCGTCGGTTAATTACGAAAGAGTAATTGCGACTACGGTCGAGGGTCAACATTCAGACTGGAGACAGGAGGATGATCAATGAAAGCGTCGGGATTTCACTGCGGGACGTAGCATATAATTTTTACTTTCCCCAACCCTTGGAGCTAGACGACTGAGAATCACTTTTTACTTAGTCCTAAGAAGGATGGACTTGAGTTACGAAAAGCGAGTCTGTGTCTCAGGGACATTGACCGGACTTGAGCTCAGGAGTAAAGGCGAACATGCACAACATTACTGTTCGGCGCAAACCGAATCAAATCAGCCTGGGTTTCTGACCTCGGAATGCCCGCACCTGCTCTAACAGGACTCACTGGCTCTAACGGCAAAGTCATTGTTTCCATGTAAATTCCACATCGTCAGTTATTTCCAAAGTGACGACGGATTTCCCCTGTTCTGGACTTTCCCACCCTTCAATTTTAGATTCCTCTCCACAATGGATAGCCCCTCCCAAACTCATTTTCCAACGAATTCTCGCGATAGCGTGACCCCCCAATCCTCTGACCCAATTTCCGAGGAAATGTACGAATCAAAGGAATCATGCGTTCGTGCCCGCGCAACGAGAAAACTCGAGAGGGAAGTTTCTATTTCTACTCGCTATAACTTTGCTTTGAACTGTACTCAACTTCTCACGCTTGAAACTCCTACTTCACCTCTATGGCCGTCCAGTCATCAGTGCATCATTCACTGACCAATTTACGCTCCTACAACGACTCCAACAAATCATCCTTCGAAGGTTTCAGATGGAATTGATCCCGGGCAAACTATGCATGTTTGGCGCAAAATGCTGAATCATTATCAGTTTTTAACCTCGGAATTCCTGCACCTGCCCTACTGCAAAGTCATTGTTTCCCTTTGTTACCAGAGGAAATTCCACTTCTGCTGTTATTTCCAAAGGCAACGGATTTCCCCCTGGTTTTCCCATCTTCACTTTCCCTCTCCACAACAGACAGCTCTTCTCAAACTCATTCTCCTACGAATTCTCACAAAATTCGGTCGTCCCCAATTCTCCTAACAGACGACCTCAGGAGTAAAGTTCTGTTCTCAAGCCCTTTTGTTTACCAATGGAAATTCCGCATCTTCAGTTATTTCTAAAGTGACGACAGATTTCCCCTGTCCTGGACTTTCCCACCCTTCAATTTTAGATTCCTCTCCACAACAGATAGCTCCCCCCAAACTCATTCTCCAATGAATTCTCGCGAAAGTTGGTCGTCTCCTGTTCTCGCAACACACAGTAATCTAACAGCTCTCGCGATAGAGCCGTCCATAAAGTCTCCCAATAGACACTTTCATTCGACATCTAATTCGGATTTCTTTTTCCTTCCCTGTACAACCAGATTCATGCATGTAGAGCCCCCCCCCCCTTGGTGGCGCTTATACACTCAAATCCTATCCTGTTCAAGTCACCTCTTCAATTTACGAGTTCAGGCTACACCAAAATCCGTCTTCGAGATTCATTCAAGTCTACCCTGGTCAAAACAATTACAATGTGTCTGACAAACGAAGACATGAATGAGGGGAGTTAAGCGTGGCGCTGAGGTGGTGTTGCTCTGATGCTAATAAGAATTTAACATACACATAAGACAAACAACTGGCTGTGCTTAAATGGTTATACCAGTTGAGCTTCAAAAGGGCCTCGTTCCTGCCGCTGAGTAGAGTGCGGCGTGTCTAGTTGCTTTCCTGTCAAGCTCAGGCCTAGCGAGCGGACAGCTTACTTAAATTGTCAAAGTCGAAGCCGTCGAGCTCGCGACAGTCGCCGACGCAAATTGCCTTCTGCCGAGAAAAAGACGGTAAATTTGTTCTGACTGGAGGCCCCTGCAAGTTGTGAGTCGTCGAATCGATGGAAAGGAGAAGCGGCAGTGCCAGGTGACAGCAAAGCCGATGAAACCCCTGCAAGTCTGGGCCCACCCCATTTCTACGGGTTCCATCCAATTAACGCAGAGCTTTGCTCTGAAACTTACGTCCAAGTCCATTTACCTCTTCACTCCCTCGCCTGCCCTTTTTCATTAAACCGCCACATGACGAGGAAACAATCGAAGGGCCTTTGTTTTAAAGAGAAAATAGAGAGTTGACAAATTTACATTCCGAATTCGATTTTGATGTTAACGTTTTAGACGTCAGTTTCGTTCTTTGGTCACTTGTGTGGCTGATCGTCGACACATTCCCTGAAGTGAGGCTTGGAGGCCATTGAATGCATGGTGGAAATGTGGAGAGACAAGGGGAGCCACCCCCGAACGAAAACATGCCTCTAGAAGAATGGGCTTTAGACGAATGGCGAGAGAGATGGGAATCCTCGTCGAAGGGGTGTGGGACGTATGAGTTCAGTACATATAAATTCACGAACGTTTCAGGACTGTGACATGGCTACTTCAACACTCAGCTCCCCTTCTTTTCTTACAAAGTTTCAACGTCCTGAACGTCTTGCTCTGGTATACTACACTGATTGCTCGGTGCAGGGTGGCCTTGCAGGGGCAGGCATCTTTGGGCCAAGAATCAAAGCGGCGATCCCATTGGGGTCGCTGGCCACAGTGTTCCAGCCAGAGGTGGCTGCGGTGCCTGTCTCTGTGCAACAGCTGCTGCAGAGGGGACTGAAGGCCTTAGCCTCATACTGTCTTACATCACGGCAGGTGTGGGAGTGTCTAACTGGACTGAAGGCGCTGGCCGAGGACAACAGTATAACACTGTGTTGGGTGTCAGGGCATCAGGGTATATAGGGAAAAGAATGGGCTGATCGGTTGGCTATGAAGGGATCAGCGCAGATCCCTATTGGGCCTGAGCCCTTTGTTGGGACTACCAGGAGCCACCTACATAGAGAGGTTGGCAAATGGGAGGACCGGTGCAGGGCTGTTCATTGGCAGGGCTGCCCGGCCTTAGACAGTCAAAACTCTTCATCATGCTCTCCAGAGAGAGGTCCAAGGAGGTGCTTGCACTGGGGAGGAAGGATATGAGGATCATATGTGGCCTGTTCACAGGTCACTGTCTGCTGAGGTACCACCTTGCAACTATTGGCAAGTGCGAGGTACAGGTATACAGGTTCCGCGAGGTAGGGCTAGAGACAGTAGAACATGTGCTGTGTGTATGCGATGGACTCGTGGCATCGCGCGGTTGTTGTTTGGGAGGCCCTTTCTCCAGCCCGAAGAGGTGGCAAATGCAGAACTCGAGGATATCCTCCGCTTCACGCGCTAGGTGACGTCCCACCAAGTGAGACCAGTGCCGTGGGGCCTGGAGGTGGTGCAAGCGGGCCATGATCTCAAGGTATCGCCTGCATCCACCGTTTTCAAGGGGAGGGGAAAAAAAGTCTTGCTCCTCCATTGCAGAGGAAACAAGAAACCACGTGCTGCATCACGGTTGTAGGAACAGTAGCCAAACCTTCCGCCTCTTCTGACTGCTACTAAGCAAGCACCGTTTCACACAGTTTGCAGAGAAGACTATGACACAAAAATGTTTTCACATTTGACGTCACCCTGTGAAACCTGACACCTAAGTCAATTGTGGCCCACCAAGTAGATCAGGTGGACACCAAATTAAGATGGTGAAGAATTCCCCAGGGCCCTCAACACCCACAAATTAGGGTTCTGTGGATACTGAGCTAATGCCCTGGCGAAACCCCTACCACCATGACTTTCAACTGATACGATTCTTATATGAGGGTTAGGGAACAGTCGTTGTGATAAGCAAACGGAATACGTCCTCATGATGTGTAACAAGGCGTCCAGAACTTTCGGCCACATAGAAGAATCGATGATTTTAAAACCTAATTTCACGATAATAAAGTGCCTACAGTTGACATTCTTGAGTCAGCGAGGATAATGATGCAACTTATACGGTAAATTCTGTACTGGTTGCTTGACGTTTTCCTTTAAATTTTCTACAAGGGCGGTTCCTTAATTTTAGGCCAGAAGGATGTTTTAGATGACAAGAGGAGAAGGTTCTGGATCAAAGTTTAATATCGGAACTGAGGTTGGAAGGGTGTCACAGTGGAGAAGTCGGTGATAAAGAACCTGGTCACAAACTCCACTACAATTTCCATGGCTCCACAGAGCCGCGTCTCTACGTCTCAGCTCCACAGCTCATGAGCCTCATGTGCAATGCAAATGTGACGGTAATTCAAAAATGACGAGAGATCCGGCGTCTTCTCCTTTTCAAGGGATCAGTTTCGCCGTTTACGAAGCTGACAAAGCGATTTGGCCTTCCTGACTCCTTAGCGGCCTCGTTCCTCTCTTCTCTACCCGAGATAATTTGATAGGAGCGGCCCGGAGGCTGCGGCTGTTGACGCGATTAAGCGGCTTTGATCGCGCTTTTCCTTTGCGGCGAGTGGCCAATTGGACTGAGACTATGAAAGGGAGAGGAGCCACTTAGAAGACGTGACAGGTTGGTGGTTTGAACCAGTAACACCGTGTTAAGAGCCGGCGAAGGAAGATGTGGTGTCGCAGTTCTGCTCGGAGTAATTGATGAAGGAGAGACTGGAGCAACATCCGTCAATGTGATTAAAGTGGGATGATTTGGAACAGGGGGGCACTGTGTCGACTATGTTTCTCATGGCGCTGCCAAAGCCATTTTCTATCTGCATACTCCTTTCCATGTCCTCCATTCGCGCATGCGTAGCATAATACACCAGCTCTCACGGCCTTAATATCCCTCGTGTCCTTCGCTGTAAGGGAAGTGCGCCTAAGTCGCTCCCCTAAAGGGTTTTTACTATATTTAAACAAATAAAGATTTTATTTAAAAACCAGTTTTGCTTTGAAAATTAACTCAATTATGTAATAACATAATAACGATAATAGTTTGCAAATTTTAAAAATTAACAAAGACAAAAATTGTCGATTTTATCTCCTCCTGAATTGCAATTTATATGCGTAAAATGCACCACTCTTAAGCCAAAATTGTACCGTTATCGTAAACCACCAAATGGGACGAATAAATGCTGCGTACATAATTAGTTATGACTCGGCTGAAGCTACATATTCATAATCGAAAGTTTGACCGTTTTTGCCCAACTGTCCTGGATGGTCGCAGCGGTTGACGCGAAACATATTTAGAATCAGGAGAGAAATGTCTAGATGAATCGTTTTGAAAGTTGGCCTCATTAAAATTGGCAACCTAAGACTTTGACCGTTTGCCCTGAAGTATTGGATGGCTCAAAACATGAATATGAAACATACTTAGAATCGGGGGAGGAATGTCTAGATGGCTCCCCCAGTGCAAACGGTCAAAACGTTAATGTAAATATCTGGTGCGTTGCAACACACCACTTTCCTTAGCTCTACGTCAATTCACTTCGTACATGGCTAATTCGATTTAATCAATTCATTTACCACTCAGTTCCTTTGAACTTGGTCAAACAACACATCACAGCAGCAGGAAGCGGTAGCGCTTAATGTTCTGGAATTTACTGTGCTGCTCGTACTCGTTCCCGGACCATTATTGAGCAATTGGTACACAGATAATTAATGAGGCTGTAAACAAGAATTTTTTGAAGAAGGATAGTAATCACTTTTGTAGAGTTATTGGGTAATAACTGTTAGAACTGGTAGTAAGCGAAATGGCAGTAGTTGAAATTCAGGAAATTCTGGAGTGAGCCCCAAGTATCTCATGAGCGTTTTTAAACACTAACCCTTTAGGTATTGGATTGGACTACAATACCAATTTTTTTAACATTCTACCAACATTCCAGCGGAGTTTATAAGAAAAAACCGCGCTAAAAACGCTTTTCGTCGAAAATTTTGATAATTTATTGTGCTGCTCTCGTCATTTTCCTACGAATGGGAATTTTATGGTATAATTGCCTTATCAAAAGATATCAATATAAAAAATTTAATCAAAATCATTAGAGCTATTTTTGAGAAAAAAAATATTTGGTGTTTTGATCACTATGATAGCTATGATTAACTTTCAGTGGATTTTGCTCGTACCCTTATTTAGGCGTCCCATGGTAACCTGCGGGCTAGATATCAAATTTGGGGTGATTTGGCTCGGTCGTTTTCTCTAAAAACCAAAACCCTCAAAAGTTTTGGTAATTTATTGTGCTGCTCTCGTCATTTTCCCACAAAAATCGAAATTTTAGGGAATAGTTGCCTTATTGGGAGCTATCAATATAAAAAATTTAATCAAAATCGTTAGAGCCGTTTTTGAGAAAAAAAATATTTGGTGTTTTGATCACTATGATAACTATAGTTAACTTTCGGTGGATTTTGCTCATACCGGTATTTTAGCGTCCCATGGTAATCTGCGGGCGAGATATGAAGTTTGAGCTGATTTGGTACAGTGGTTTTCTCTAAAAATCGTTCACAGACACACAGACCATTTTCCCAAATAGTGTTTTTCGGACTCAGGTGGATCTGAAACGTTAAGATCTGAAGAAAACTCAAAATTTTTTTTCAGCTGATTACATAACTTTCCATTGATCGGTTTTACCTATAATCTCTGGTGTGTAGCAACATCCAACTTTCCGCCGCCCCCGTAAGTTCGAACACCAGCTTGCGGGCGCTATATCTACATTCAACGCATTTCTACAGGAACATTTATGGGGAACAAAATGTAGGGACTAGTTAGCTGACAGTACTCCGTAAGTTTAATCGAAATCGTTAAAGCCGTTTTTGAGCAAATTGGAATGCTGATAAATTAATATAAGAAAAATCTCCTTTTCTGAGTTAACTTGGCTTATATCTCCGTTCAACATATATATACAGAAATGATTATGGAGAACGAAATGTGGGTATGTGTGACTTAAAGACACTCTGAACGATTGATCGAATTTGGTGAAGCAGTTACTCCAGAACTTACGGAAATGTTCGAAAAATCGTTATTTTCGACACATTTTAATTTTTATCTCTGCTCAATGGACGTTCAGAAGAACCTTTATTGAAAACAATCTGTAGGTATTAACTATTCAAAAACATCCTGCGAGTTTGGTGAAAATCGTTGAAGTCCTTTTGCCAAAAAGCGTAAAAAACCTATTTTTGCCACGTGTTCTGATATGGCCAAGAGCTTCAAAGGCTACTGTCTCTCTCTAGTAAACATAACAGCAAATGGTGAAGGAGAGGGGGAAAACGCTGTTTTAACGAATAAAATATCTTTTAGCTGCAGAAGTTCTGATGGCAGTGTCGGTTAGTTGTGCGAAATAGGTTGAGAAACATCGTTTAAGTAGCCTTTTCCAAGGACGATTGTCGTAGGTTCTGGAGGGTGATCCCGCGAATACTCGATCAGCTGCGGTTAATTGTTAGACGCGGTATAATGGTATGCAGTAATCCCCCCCTCCCCTAATGACTACCTTAATATACAGAAGAGTCGGAGGGGGATAGATATTCACAAACAATTGAAAATCTTCGGTGGAAAAATCCTGGAAGAGAAAAGGAGGAGTAATAAAAATAAGGGAAGCGTACGTGTTTGAAAAGGAGTGGTGCCGATTGGTAGGGTGTTGAGAGGATCATGTGGATGGGGTAGGGATAGGGGTAGTTCATATCGGGAATCTTTAATAAAATTGAGAATTGAAAGGGCGCGGTGGTGAAGTGAGGGGGGGGGGGCTTCCTATTGTGAGGAAACCTTTTGTCACCTCGTGGAGCTAAATCCAATTTGCATCCGCGTCGCTCGCCCTCGATCACTTTATAGACGTTGAGAAGAGAAAGAGAAGGCTTTCAATTCCAAAGCCTCTTGTGAAAACGGCATCAAACGGCGAAGGGAATCAAATTTTCAAATTTTCCGAGGTTTTTTTCTTTTTTTTTTTGTGCTTCTCTGAGAAAAAGAATTGAGCTTCACTCAATTTGCGAGTCAATTCACTTGATGTGGTTGAACTTTGGATGTGGTCCACCAGGAAAGACAACTAGCTCTGCCTAACCAAACGAGTAGTGCGAACACATACAAACAACATTTCCTCAACCAAGGGGGGGGGGGGGGTCACTAGCATCCGCCGAACCTAAACCTGCGGATGGAAGGTTGTCATTTAACCAGTCAGGAGGAGTTCTTAGTGTGTCCAGAATCTGTTCAGGTTGCAGATGGAGGATTGGGAGGTGACTAAAGCGGCAGGCGACTGTTACTTAACACTCATTCGAGAGTTATGTCAGCCGAAAGTCGTGGAGGTTGGAGTTTTGCTAATCTGGATGTTACGAGGGGGTTTGGAGATGTTTGCGCTGGCTCTGGCACAAATTACTGTGATCGCGAAGAGCTCCGATCCAATGAACCGACTTTCGTCAGGATTATGAACCATCGTCTTAACCACTAGACCACAATAGGGTGATTGGAGCCAGTCGATACATGGACGAGCCCGGGCACTCAACATCCACCAAATCCAGACCTACAAAGATTGTAATTTAGCGAGTCTCTGGATGGAGAGCTGTTGCCCATGTGTTACCACATGTAGGTACCAACAATACCGGTTCTGGACCCTCGGGAATCCGTACCAACTAACCAGATCTAACTATTTGCTTGGGTGTCAAGTTTGGCCTCGTTTTCTTGTCATAACCTTCTTCACAGGCAGAGTGAAACAGTATTTGACTCAGTAGCAGTCAAAACTGGGAAAGGTATAGCTGCTCTACCAACAACTGTCACTAACTGTTGCAGGAACTACGGTGGAGGACCGCGTGGTTTCTTGTTTCCTCCATACTGGAAGAACTAGTTGGAGAGCAAAGAAGTCGAGCCTGTGATTGGGATAACTCCCGCTACCACCAACATTGTGTTATAGGATGGTTTTCGGGTTGTCTCTCAATAATTAATCCTTTCCTTTCCAATACCTCCAAGAATCGTATATTCAGTTCCGTTCCAGTTAATAGCCCACAGGCACAGATAGTAAAGAGGACCGAAGTGGTGCCGCCGGAGTCAGGAAGAGGAATAGGCCGAGTGCCTCGTTGCGCGCCACGGTCCCGATAATCCTAATCTCCCGATCGCGGAAATGCGGTCTGCCCCTCTCCCTGTTCATCAGCAGCTATCTTCCTCTTCAGATTTAATCGGAGCTGCTTCAAGTGGCTCTGCCCGATGAAAGAAGCTCCGGAGTTCCGAGTCACAGCTCATTCCGATCGTGCCCGTAATAATTGTCTTCAGAGAAATCGTGTGGTACGAACGAGTAGTGCAAAGGTGCACCTCCTCCACACTCCTGCCTTCCTCTTCCTGTGGTCATTGTGATGCGTCGCGTGCAGTCAACGGAAGAAACCTTGTACAGAAGCACAGTAGGACATCCTCTGAGTTTTCTTCTCATACCCTTTAGAGTAGCAGTAGCTCACCCAACGGGGAAACGAGCCAGGCCAGTGTTGGCCTGGGAGGCGCACACCTCTACGCTACGGCTGTCATTACCTGCCTACGGAGGTGCAGCGCTGGGACTCCGCTGGGCTGGGTCTAGGTGGCAGTCGACCCCCTAGCCCTCGACTTATTTGGGCTGGTTAGGTCTGGTTAGGGCTAGTTAGGACTGGTTCTCTTCTAATCTTTCTTTACTGAACTACTCCCCGCTTCCTTTACTGATACATGTATTTTCTCACTTTTTTGCTATTCTTCCCTACGTCTATAATTGGTTTTTTTGTTTTATTGATCATTAATTTACTATTAATTACTATTAATTGACATGCAACTCCTGATTTCCTGGCAATTTCCTTAAATTTTGAGGATCAAAAATTTCCAAAATGGTTTTGTTCTTCGGTGGTACCGATATAAATTAATAAAATTACATTTTAAGTATCAAATACTATACATGTTGTATTTATATTGCACTAAATAGCTTTCTTAAAAAAATTAATACATGGTAACCTTATTAGTCCCCTGCTCTCTCGATGCGGGTAACTGCATTCAATTGTGAGTGCAGTTAGCATGGTGAAATCGAGAGGAGGCTAAGTGGGGTTCAATCATAGAACATTCGCTATCTAGACGGCAGTTTTGGTTATTTCATGCTCCTTTTAGAAGGTTTGAGGCCATATTCACCAAAACAGCGCTGATCGTGACACAACTGATCACAGTTAGATAAGTAAATCAAGGCTTAGCTTGTTTCATTCCCACCACACTAACCGAGATCACTGTGGGATGCGGTTAGTATTGCCGTGATTACGCTGCGATTAAGCCATATCGAGAAGGCTGTGGACTAATGAGGTTACAGTGAAGTAAGGACGTCTGTTCAACATCCTATCCCGTAAACAAGGACCCGTAGCGCGGGTTATTCCTTATATCCCTATTTGTATAAATAATGGTGTGTCATGGCTCCGTCGTAATACCGACTTTATTGCCACCTCAACCGATCTAAAAGTAGTTTGATGTGCTCTGCCCCATATTGGAATGCAGTAAGTCAGAATAGAGTATATATAAGCATGAAAAGTCGTTTTCAGGGCGGATAAGGGAAGAAATTTATTAAGAAAGGAAAAGATGAAAGAAGATCTTCTAATTGAATTGCTCACATGTAGAATACTGTTTGAAAGAAAACCTCGAATCATTATTGGTTTTTTTCACCTGAAAATTCCCACACCTGCCCTAACGGGACTCCCTCATTGGCAGGGGCTGCCCGGCCTTAGACAGTCAAAATTCTTCATCCGGCTCTCCAGAGAGAGGTCCAAGGAGGTGCATGCACTGGGGAGGAAGGATATGAGGATCATATGTGGCCTGTTCACAGGTCACTGTCCGCTGAGGTACCACCTTGCAAATATTGGCAAGTGCGAGGTAGGGCTAGAGACGGCAGAGCATGTGCTGTGTGTATGCGATGGACTCACGGCATCGCGCCGTCGTGTGTTTGGGAGGCCCTTTCTTCAGCCAGAAGAGGTGGCAAATGCAGAACTTGAGGATATCCTCCGCTTTGTGTGGGGGTGGTGGGGGCGCATCGGTGACGTCACACCAAGTGAGACCAGTGGTGTGGGGCCTGAGGTGGTGCAAGTGGGCCATGATCTGAGGATCCCCTTACAATAGGCCCGTTTGTGGCTGCAGTGAGGGTATTGCCTGCATCCACCGTTGTATTTTAAAAAAGAAAAAAAAAAAAAAAAACGGGACTCCCTGGCTTGGAAAGACCTTCGCTTATTGTTACCTATGGAAATCCCAATGGTGACGGAATTCCTGATTCGTCTGGGATTCCGAAATATCATTTCTTCCCCTGCTTTTCACATTCCTCTCCACGACAGAGCTCCTCCCAAACTCATTCTCCTACGAAATCACAAAATTCGGTCCTCTACAGTTCTCCCAACAGACATTTGTTTCACCTCTCATCCACATATAATTCGGATTTCTTCTTCATTCCCAGTACAACCAGAGGCCTTCAGGGCACTACCTGTTCGCGCTTAGTTACTCAACTTCTGTGTAAGTCACCTCTTCCTTGTTGCTTAGTCCGAAAGGAGAGTGGGGGCGATGTAAGTTGTGTGATTCGCTCGTGCGACGAAGGGAGAAAACGAGAGCGCTGGTTCCGGTCAAATGTACCCGCTCCGAGGGAAGTGAGCTGTGACGTGGAGCCGTTCTCGACGGGAGCCGGAGCTGCTTCCCCCCACCAACCGCTTCACCGACGCTCCCCAGCTCACTCTGCCGACGAGCACCGCAGTCGCGCAGCGCTTCTCTCAAAGATGGTCGGCCTCAGCGAGTGGGGCTAATGAAATTATGTGGATATAGCAATTGTCGGGCAAATTCGCCGTTCGGTGTTTTTTTCCCTCCCCGTTTCCTCCCGCGGTTTTGTTCGCTCCGAGTCGCGACTCGCTCTTCTCCGTCAACTCGACCCGAATCGTCAACACTTTTCAAACCCCCAACTCATTTCGTTTCGACTCTTCAAACGTGAAAAAAAAAATTTTTTTTGTGTTCGTTGTCACCTTTCTTTTTCGGCAAGTCGCAGGGATGTTTCCGTCGCCGGCTCGAAACCCGCGCTGGGCGTAACCTCGACGACCCGCGATTCGTCGTCCGAATCGTCCTACCCCCAATTCCTCAGAAAACACCAAAACACACCTCGTCTCCCCGTTTTTTCGGTCAAACAGTTCGACAAATTAACAACCCAAATTCTAAATCGAAAGTTCATCCAAATAATAACAACGTGGCTGTGAAATTTCATCAAAATGACCAAAAAGTTCGAGTTCGACTGGCGGATCCCCGTTCCCGAGTCGCTTCTGCAGGGCTGTGTCTTCGACCGCTGGAACGAAGACAAAGATTCGAGCGACGTCGAACCCAATTGCCTCTTCAAAGTCGACGAATACGGATTTTTCATCTATTGGAAGAGCGACGGACGAGTGAGTAGCTCAATTTAATCGTATAAAAACTCTTCAAACGTCAGACTCCCGTTGTTACTTTATTTCATAATAAACAAACGCACGTTTTGGTAACCTGTCGACGAGCGTTGATCAATTTGTTTACCTGTTGGTCGGCGATCATTCACTCGGCGCCACAAAATCTTATCTAATCAACGTTTTTAACATCCGACGGATGTAAACACGAATTATCGACTGTTTCCGAATTGGCGCCTGCGCATGCGCTGCAGTGGTTGTTTTGAATAAATTGATCCTCACGGTGCTCAGTAAATTCACAAAAGTTATGTTTTACGGTCAGCCCATAAATATAAAATTGAAGGACGTTCATGATGCCGAGGAAAATCATTTGGTTGGTCTCGGAGTCATCAACTGACGTTTTGCAGGGAAATAGGTTGATAACGGCGCGCAGTTCGTTTATGAGCCTGGCGTGTAAACATGCGGAGGAAAGGTGCCTTGGAAGCCAGAAATGAACATGTAGCTGGCAGGAGCGTAGGCTCTTTCCCCTTCCTGGGTGCAGGACTGCGAGATACACTGTGTGATCATTGAAGTGGAAAGTGTCTACACGTGTGGTAGGGTCGTAGAGTGATAATTACCGCGGAGTGTGAGGAGTGTTGAGTTGACAGCAGACAAAAGGTAACGTGTTGCTCCATCCTCTTGGCTCCACGGGTTCATCAAGGCCTGCCCAGGCTGTCCACTGAGGCGCTACAAGTGATCACTAGCCACCTAATGGA
Organism: Pachypeltis micranthus; assembly: GCA_020466155.1. Taxonomy (NCBI): domain Eukaryota; kingdom Metazoa; phylum Arthropoda; class Insecta; order Hemiptera; family Miridae; genus Pachypeltis; species Pachypeltis micranthus. The sequence goes on along the minus strand of CM035778.1, from coordinate 27,225,561 downwards.
CACAGCCGTAGGATACATTGATAGGAAGAGATGTAGAAAGTGTCTACAGGTAAGGCAGGGTCGTAGAGTGATGATTACCGCAGAGTAAATACAGGCTCGTGTGTGAGGAGTGTGGAGTTGATAGCTGACAAAGGTAATACCCCCTGCTCATTTTTTGAAAGCGTCTTCATAAGGTAAACTAGCAACAGTCAATCACTGAGCACCGAAAAAAAATGGCAAAATACGTGAAAACTTCATTTAAGGGATGCTCCTTTTCTTCATTCGAGCCAGACCATTGGACGACCCAGTTTCTAATGGGACTCAGAGGACTTCACTGAAAGGAACATTAGTTCGTTTATTTGGAGCTCCTGATAAGAGAAAACCCTGCAAATTATTACACAACGGTTTATTATTCCATGAACAGCTTGACCTAGTATTACTGCTCCGAGACCCATCCCATTCAATTCAGCATCCAATACTAGTAAACCATACGAAACATGACCTGACTACAATGGAACTACGGAAACTAAATATTCCCCAGGCGCCCATAAATGTATGTAGGCATTTATGATCCGATGGAGGGGTGTGCGGAGGATGTGGTCCTAACCTTACTCTGCCCCCTCGGGCAAAAAGGTTCGGGGAAATTGAGAAAGGGGACTTCCAGCGAACCCTCGGCAATTGACAAGACGTTGCGAGGCGAGCGGTTGGGTGGTTTTAATGAGACGGGAGGGAGTAATAACGACGAAACGTTGACTTCCACTGTAGTTCCCGCGTTAATTTTTTTAACCAATTTTTTGCCCATAACAACCGTGGGCTTCGTCCTATCGGATTGCCAAGATGGCGGGCATAACTAGATACCAAATGGGATTTTTGTGCGAAAGAACGAATTTTTTAGACCACGTTAAAGACACAAAACGGCCCGGATGGCGGACGGGGGATGGCGGACGGACATTGCAAATTTGGAATCTCCATGTCTTGAAACGTAAAGTATCAAATTTTGAGGGGAGGGGTTGTAACAAATTTTCCGTGACTGAAAACATAGGGTTATATTATTCAGATAGAATAATAAACCAAAAATAATCACATTCTGCTCCATTGAGGAGTCACACCTGTAGAAGTAGCAATGGAGTAGGTAAATAACCCACTTTCAACTCTTTTGACTGTTCTTCAACGCCCTCAGAGGATACACGAGCTTTGATAGCCAATATTTATGTGGTAAATCTCGCAGGCAGTTTTGGGTGTCAATTGCGGAGTTCCACCCATCCACTCAGCAGACACTGGTACGAGCTTTTTGTCATTTGGCCATTCTCTTACCAATGCAACACGACCGAAGAGTGTGCATATTGACTGTGGGGTGGTACTTCTAAAATAATAATGTGCCCTATGGTCAGCTCAACGAGGGCAGAAACCTCGCAAATGGGCAAATGGTTGCTTGATCTCGATGCTCATTGCCAAGTGCGGATGAAGTATAACTTTGAAATCCTGGTGGAAATGGGGTGGCCACACGCTGGAGGCCTGAAGATTGGTGTAAGGTGACCTCAGGCCCTGGCTTCTTTTACTATTTTGTCAGGGCTGTTTAGGGAATGCCTGACCGGCGTGAAGGGAATACTTTAATATCGTGTTGGGTGCCAGGTCATAAAGGAATAGAAGGGAAAGAGGAGACTGGCAGACTGGTGAGAGAGGGATCTGCACATCTCCCGGTAGAACCTGAGCCCTTCGTAGAGACCACCAAGAGTTTCTGTAAGGAACTGCAGGGCTGCCTATTGGTGGGATGTGCCTGGTAAAAGGTTATTTATTAGGCTCTCAAGATTGCAATCTACTGAGGCCCTCAGTTTGGAGAGGACATTGTACGTTGCCTGTTCACTAAGACATCACCTCGCCAACATTGGTAAGGCTGAGGTGCATAACTAAGTAAGGAAGTTGCTGATTATGCTAGGCAGGGCTGGAGTCAGTGGAGCATGAAAGGGGTTGCCTCATAGGGCTAGGAATTCCTCTGCTGTGGCTGCATGAAGTTGTGGGGAGGACCTCCAGGGTGTCTTGCTCTTTCTTCAACAACTCGGGACGCCGCATCAGTAAACACCACCTCCGTGGGATCTGGGGGTAGAACTGAGAGGAGACGAGGCTGCTCATGGACTCCCATGAAGTCGCAGTGTCGGTTTTCTTTGTTGTCACCAGTGCAGGTGGAAGGGGCAGTGCTAAGGAGAAGTACAGAAGGGTGTTAGTCCCTCTAATAATACTGGAAGGTACAATGGAAGTACAATGTCCACCTCAGCTGTGACTGCACTCTCAATTTATTCAGCTGGGGTATCCAAGGTCAAAACGTCAGTTCTAGTTGATGGCCATCAAGTTTGTGGTATGATGGACTCAGGTAGTGATATTAGTATCATAAATGAGAAGACTACTAAGGACTTTGGCTTGGTACTCAATAAAACATTCAGCAGGGTAGGATTAGCGTCTAAGAGTCACCATGCAGACATCATCGGTAAGTGTAGGGCCAATATCACCATGCTTGGTCACTCCTACCCAGCAGTGGAGCTCTGAGTCATGCCGGATCTCTGCTTTGACCTGATTGTGGGGCGGAATCTGTTGTTGCAGCACTCCGGTGTTCTGTTTGATTTCGGGGGCCAAAAGACTCAACTACGTGTGTGTGTTGCAGCTGTTGAGTTAGAGCCAGCGCAACTCTTCACAAACCTCACTAGGAACTCTCATCACATGCGCAGTAAAATCCCGGATCCATTCGAGAGAAGATGCCAAATACAAAGCATCATTGAAGCGAGCCTTTGGGATGTTTTCCCACTACTCTGAATTTATTCCACAGTTCTCGAAACGAATCAGGCCTCTAGTAACAACCTCCTTCCCTCTATCTGATGATGCGTTAGAGGCTTTTTCGGATCTCAAGATGGCTGTAGTGGACTCCTCTCTAGCGCATATCGATATAGAAAATGACGTTCCATTCTGCGTAGAGAGAGACGCCTCGGACGAAACGATAACTGCCACTAGTCGAGCTACCCCATATAACCCGCAAGGCAATGGACAAATAGGGTGGCTAAATGGTACATTATAGGAAACAATTGAACTCCCAATTAAGGAAAATGGCATGTCTATCCGCCAACGGGAAATAGTCCTTCAGGACGCACTGCATGCTATTCAGTCAATTCTCTGCATACCCATAAACTGCACCCCTCATCAACCACCTACGTCCCTCTAGGAATGGGAAGTCTTGGTTATTGAACCCTGGGCAAGTTCTATTGAGGAACTTTGACCGCCGATCCAAATTCGACCCTCTCGTTCAGGAGGTTACTCTGCCGGACGGAGGGCATGATGACAGAAACCAAATGGTCGAGATACCACTGTCTCTTCCAGACACCTAGCACCACTGGGAGCAGAAGGATCTGATGAGCCCGGTGTTGAAGATGAAGTACTGACACACAAGCTGAAGACCCGCTACCATCAACACCAACTTTATTGCTCCCACCCTCAATGCCTAGGCAGCTGTCACCCCCTGCATCGTCTCAACTCCCACCTCCAACCTCTCCTACGCCTATAGAACAAGATGGGGATGTTGACGAGGCACCTACTCGAAGAAGCACCCGAACTCGTAAGCCACCAGCTTACCTGGGTGATTTTGTTTGAAGGCGGGGTGAATAACATGTGTCATGTTGTTATCCGTTACTACAGACTTTTTCCCCTTGGATTCCCAATTAATTCTTTCAGTTGCTTTTGACGAATAAAGCTATAGTCTAGCGAAACATTAACTTTATTCTACTACACTGCCCTCTGTTCAACAACGGTTGGGACGCCGCATCAGTAAACACCAGCTCCATGGGATCCGGGGCTAGAACCGAGAGGAGACTAGGCTGCTCATGGACTCCCAAGAGGTCGCAGTGTCGGTATTCTTCGTTGTCACCTGTGCAGGTGGAAGGGCCAGTGCTAAGGAGCATCTATTCATCACATTGTTCAGAGGGCTACAACTGTGAGGGCTTGGTGCACCTCGTAGACTGAGTACCCTACGGCTAGCTAGACAACGGGAGGAATTGGGGGTAGCAAGTACTTGTAAGGGGTAGCCTCATAGTACCAGGAATGCCTCTGCTGTGGCTGGATGAAGTTGCGGGGTGTCCTGCTCTTTGTTCAACAACGTAGGGGAGCCTCATCAGTAAACACCAGCTCCGTGGGATGAGAGGAGACGAGGCTGCTCATGGACTCCCATGAGGTCGCAGTGTCGGTTTTCTTCGCTGTCACCAGTACAGCGGGAAGGGACAGGGACCTATTGTGATTGGGGCAGTGCTAAGGAGCATCTATTCAGACATTGTTGAGGGGGCTTGGTGCACCTAATAGACTGAGTACCCAACGGCTAACTAGACAACGGGAGGAATTGGCGGTAGCAAGTACCTTGCCAACTTTCAAAACCAAACTTGACCAGCATATTGTATGAGCTGACGTACGTGTTTTGGTTTTGTACTTCAGTGTAGACCGAGTACTCATATTTTAGAAGGACCATAGTTATTTTGTCAAACGGTGTAATATTGTATACTTTATAGGGTCTGTGTGGTGTTGAAGTTGATCACAATACAATACAGGGGTGATGATCATCGAAATCATAAGGGGTGAGGAAAATATTGTGATGCTTCGCACGAGATGCTTGACTACCTCCTCACGTTAATCCTGATTGACCAATGAGACCTATTAGCAGGTGAGAAACCATGGATTAGCTGCAGTGGTATAACCCAGTGGGCTGTTGAGCATAAAATACCTAGGGCCACTGTGCAGTTCCTATGTTGGTAACATACACACAACTGTGTGTATTTTTTTTTTTTTTTGACCCGAGGGCGTGTGGGACTAGTCCCTTTGTCACTGCGACCGCATATGGGCCTATTGTGATGCTGACCCTTTCTTAGTAGAAGGCGTACAATTATGAAGCCAAGTATGTCCTTCACCGCTGAGTCTGATACGGTATGGGGTTCAGTGGTCCCCTGACCAAAGTATTCAAAGCGTTATGCTGCCAAGGCAGGGCATTCACATAGGATATGCTGTGCTGTCTCGTCCTCCGCACCGCAGAGTCTGCATTCCACCGCCTTTGAGATGCCCATCTTGTTGAGGTGATATCTGAGTGGGCAGTGCCCGGTGAGGAAGCTTATCAGTACTCTCAGATCTTGTCTAGAGAGTGTCAGCATCGCCTTCGCCCTTTGACAGGAAGGCGTGACAAGCCTTTTCGCCTGTCTTAGTCGTGGCTGGCGATGCCAATGGGCGGCATTTCCTGTATCTCCCATCGAGCAACCAGACGGTTCAGGTGACTTTTCGTCAGACCCACGTGTGGTTCAGGCCCAATGGGTAGGGATTCTGTAACCCTTTTCGCGAGGCGGTCAGCCTTTTCATTGCCCTCATGCCCCCTGTGAGCCAGCACCCAAATGAGGGAGAGCCCGCTACGGGCGCCGAGCTGCTTCCCATGCCAGCTTAGACCTAAAACTATAGGCTGGAATGGCCTTTAAGGCGGCCTGGCTGTCAGAGAAAATGTAGATCCGCTTGCCCTTGAGCCCTTTGTTCAGGATCTCTTCTGCGATCTCTTGGGTTTTGCCCATTGTTCGCGGCTGCTTATTCAGTCAGCATGCTGACCATATTCACAGCTGGCCGCAGACATGCCCCTGGGGACAATACCGTGGCCGTTCCACTATCCACAACCCGTGGTCGCGCCTGGTAGCATGGGCATGCTCCTGGGAAGATAACCCAGAACCAGGACTCTGTGTATTTACGGGGTTCACTGGCTTGAGAGATCGGGTATGATGAAACGCAACAGCAAAACCCCCTCCATCACATCTCGCTCGTTGTCGGTGACACTGTTTACCCTGAGGTTGGCCCGGAAACGAATTATCACCTTATGATTGTCCCTTTCTCTCCCGGTTCGTGAGTCTGAGGGTTTGACTTGATGAGCTGCGAGGGTTGTCCCCGGAAACTCGATATTCCTCGTATCCATCCACCACATTGTGTGCTCTGAGGTCGACTGCCGCGGGGGGGGGGGACTCTGGTGTTGTCAATTCCGCCGGGGGAATCTCGATGGAAATTCAAAACTCGTCCCGTTAAAGGGCGGTTCGTTCGAGTCGAGTCGACCGCAGAGATCTCTCAGAGATGGGATAATTCTAGTTGTCTATCGGATCGATTGGCATTTGATAAGAACCTCAATTCAACTCAATTCCGTTCGAAACTGCGAATAATTAATTGCTCTCGGTGGACGAACTAAATGATCAAAACACCAACCGCTGTCTGTATAAACTAATTTAAATTGTCGGGAGTAGGCTGGAGGTCGAACAAGTTCAAATGGAGGTCAAAGAGGTCAAGTCCGGTCAGGGCGCAGGATCTCAGTTTCAGGGCTCAAAGGCGGTTGACAGTCATTTAATTGGCGGGAAACTGGAGTGCAAACATTAATTAGGAGTTGCCAAGAGAAGGTTCCTGGTTTCGATCAACTTGGTGTTTCCTTAGGCAATAGGCGTTCTCTTTGATTTCATGCTTCCCGACCGATGGGCAGAGACTTTCCAGAGCAAAGTAGAAGGTAATAAGAATGAAGGTGGCAAAAACCCACCTTGTGATTCCTCTGACTCTGAACAAATTAAACTTTCCCTGTCTCTCACTCAGCTGCTCTGTGTCGTAACTTCTTTCCTCACCGCAGAATCATAGAACGAGAGTCGGATAGCTTCAAATGCCGCCTACAGGCGACTAAACGTATAGGAATTGTGAAGGGCAAAGGGTTGAAAAGTTAATAACGACATTTAACTAGTCACTGCCACAGCTTAGTCTCTTGGTGTCGTCCCATTTGCGTCCTTGTCGACAACGGCAATGTCGGTTGCCGTGTTGCACGCCTCAACACAATGCAATGTGTTCTTTGGAGCGCGCAGAAATCAAAACGAGCTGATTAAGAAAACGATCGTTCAGGACTCTGGTGCTAACTAGACATTTGATCAGCAGCTCCCATTGGCTGTTGGAGGGAGTACTTTGTCGGTTGGCCTTTACCCCTTGTTCGACGCATGCCAAATCAGTCTGGGCCCTTAACGGCAAAGTCATTGTTTCCCCAAAGTTTTTCATACCTGAGGGAATTCCACCCTCGCGGTTATCCAACAACAGATGTCCCTGAAGTAGTTTTCCCATCTTTTCCCTCTCGCCCTTTTTCAGATTCCTCTTCACAACGGACAGCTCCTCCCAAATTCATTCGTCTACGAACTCTCACGAAAGTCACATTTTATCAATTCTCAGCGCAGTTACAGCTTGCGCTTTCCTTCCAATACAGTTGCATATATCCGTGTCGTCCTGTGGGTGTCGCCCTTTTGTACACAAACTCTACTCAATTCATTGCACATTTAAAGCAGTCCTCTTCAAGCTCACCGAGTTTTTTTATTTCGATCTTCAACTCTTGCCCTCTCGTGCGCCCAACCCCCCTCGCCAGCTCACACCTCTACTAAAGGTAGGGGACTCCTCCACCACAATTCCTACTCCTCCGCTTTACGGAAGGTGCTGTTCTTGTGGGCAGAAGTCCTGCTTGGTGCCATTTAGTTGGTTGTGGCTTCAGCTGCCTAAAGACGCCTTCAGGCCGAAGTTGCTGAAAGGCGTTCGGTCTGCAATCACGCTTCTTTCTCACGTGGAAAAATGAGGCTGGCTTGAGTAGTTCTTATGGAATCTGAACTGCGATCCCTTTGAGAACCAGGGATTTGTGTTCTATAGATAGGCAATCACAGCTAGGTTGCAGCTCCCGCCGTCCTCTCTGAGTCTTACTTACTGTGTACCCAGTTCAGACTCCTGTAGACAGATTCCCTGGGCGACAGGGCCTTGTCAGTGACATCCCTCACCGTATATCCAGCAGAGACCTCATGGAGAGATAGTCTTTACCAGTAGAGGCTAAGTCAAGAAGGATATTGGTATTGTCGATGCGTATATCTGGTCCTTCCCCCGCTAGGGCAGACTAGACACCTTGAACTCGTTAAAGGAATCAGTCTGAAACGCGCTGTTCGCTCTTAATTCGCTAGGGACAGTTCGCAGGTGGATGGAAGCACGCAAATGCAGGCATCACGCTCTCCTGTTGTTTGAACGGGTTCATTGCTCTCCAGAAGAGTGTGGTAACGAACGTCAACCACTCAAGTTTCCTAAACTTGAACCTCCTTTGAAAACAGTCTCATTGTACGCCTTTCGTTGAAAACAAGCAGAAACAAAGTCCGTTCGCCCGGTTGTTAAACTGCCCACTTCGTTGGAAACAAGCCAATCTTCGCTTTTTCTTCTCTTACGTAGTACACGGGGTTAGAATCAGGTTGGATCATCTTTGGGCGTACAGTGGATGGACTGGTGAGCAAATGTCATGATGAAGGTGTCGATCCCATCTCAGGTTGGAAGAGGTTCATGTACTAGAGCTACCAGGCAAATTCTTTTAGCTCACATTTTTTTTAAATATTGCCTTTGGCGCGCTAGACTTGTGAGTCTAGTGGAGCAGTCGTTCACCGGTCGACGGTTCTGTTGAGGGGGAGATACGGCATCGCGAAAGGCGAGTTTTATCTGCGGATGTCCTTTGTGCTATTTCCTCAACTTTCATCGTCTTGAGATGTTTCTTTGTCAAAAACGACGAGAGAATATGTTTTCGGTTTAGCGAGGCCGAACAGGGAGAAAAATATCGCCCCTCGTAGCAGGTCGTTGGTCGTTGGCGGGAAGCTAGATTCTGAAGACCTGTTCAGTCGTAGAACTGGAATGTTTGAAGCTTCTGAGGGAGATATTGACTGGGCTGTTTGTTCATCTCAGTTCCTAAATAATAAATAGTAATCACTTAAACCCCGAAGAATTACCAGGTCATGATTAAGTTCGTCTCTCTCTTTCTCTCTCTCTCACTCTCTGTGCAATCAACCAATGTGTGTGTGTGGGTGGGGTGGGGTGGGGGGTTCAAAAGCAGTTTTTGCTTTCTTTAGCTCTCCAAAGTAATTCCGCGTTTGAATGTTGGTTTCATTTCTACGTCAATACGTAAATTTGAATAATCGACAATTCACAATTGTGTGGAAGGGTGGTTGTTGGGTTTTATCCGACAGAAAACCGCCCAACGTCCAACAATAGCATCCTCCATGTGGGGAGCTCCTGGTGTCGGACTGTTCGAGAGATTCTACTGCCGACCTTTCGGTCCGAGTTCTGCCAGCCCGAGAGCTCTTAACCCATCCCCACGTCGTAGACGAGGAAAAGCAACTCCTTGGCCTAAATGGCTTCTGGAGCCCACCCTCCAGCACTTAGTGAACCAGACCAGCACTAGTCCTTCTTCATTCTGCCAGTGGGCCCCCCTTCTCGGTGGATCAGCGGGGCTCTAGCAGCCTGTGCTACCAGTTGCTAAGCGGTCTCCTGGTATGCCTCGGCGTTCTAACATTGCCTGAGGGGAGGACCTCTCAGGGTGTTAGGCCGCCTACGGCTTTCCTCAGAGGTGCCGACTAGTCTCCGCCTCTTTTCACCTTAGAAGTGAGTGCAATGAGGCTAAGAGGTGTCGAAGGCAGGCGCAATACTGAGGGGGATACGGTACCCGTTCGGATATAGACTATGCGAGGACGATCCTTGCAAAGTCCTCCAGCACCGGGAAGCCAGTCGCTGACACGTAACGGGTCAGGTCAATTGGGAGCTCATCCCCAAACACCGTCTCCCTCAGATGTGCGCGCTGACTTGTCCATCTGGAACATTCAGTGAGTACGTGTTCCGCTGTTTCAGGGGCGATTCCACAGCTACACGTCTCGTCGTCACAGAGACCGAGTCTGTGGAGCTTCGCCTTGAAGTTCCCATGACCCAGCAAGAACTGAGACACAGAGAAGCCAGGGCTAACCCACCTCATTTTCAATCTGCCCTCCACAGACAGGAATAGGACGGTGTCGGACTGCGATTTCATCCATCCCGACGAACTTAGTTGGCTGCATTGCGACTTTATGCCATCACGGTTTCGTGGTTAACTTTTTTCCGTCCCGCAGCAGTTCTCAGTACGAAATGTTCTGCGATACTGCTGTATATTACTATACCAAGTCTTCATTAACGATCCCGTGGTCCGTATTGAGTCTGAGCACTAGATTTTGGGGAATGTGTGCTGTACTCGTTCACATTAGCCGATAAATAGATGAGCGAAGCGACGGTAATCGCAGAATTTACGTGAGTGCTGAAGAAAGTTGCGAGATGCGCCATATCTAATGTTTCGTTTATTGTTCGGTGTTAGTGCTTCATTAACGATGAGCTTCGGGCGAAAAGAAGTTTCTCGTGTTATCGAGAGGTTTGCGAGAAAGATTGTCCTGTGCCGGAACTACAAATAACGAGGGACTTGACAATATCTTTGGGCGGAAAGACACTCAAGCAATATGACTCGAGCCGGAGTTCCTAAATATAAAATGACCTAAACGATCGGAGCTCATTTGGTCCTCGTTGCAGGAGCACTAATCAACAAACAAACAAACAAACTCGGAAGCCGATCCGGTTCTCACCAAAACCTGCGATTCTCGACCCGGAGCTCATTCATTTCGATTTAGCGATTGTTTGCGGAACTCAACGCCGCTCTCGTGTTTTGCCCGGAAACGAATTCGAGCGCCCAAACGTTAGGCAGCCAGTAAACGATCTCTCTGTCAGTGGCTCTCGACTCGTCCCAAATTAATGTGTTGTTTCGCACTTTCGGAGGTCGGTGACACCAGAGCGACATCCCCCCGGTGTGACTTGTTTGTGAAGTTGCTAACTTGGGTCCGAGCGTATTGCAGCTGTTTGGAAACCAGAAGAAGGTGCTCAGCGAGGCAGGCCAGTGTTTATCGAGCAGGCCGGGCCTCTTCAGGACTCTCAAGTAAAGGTAAACTAGCTGCTGGACGAATGGGTAACTAGCGATTCCTCATTCAAGTGTTTTCCCCCTAACATTTGAGAAAGTCTTGGTAGAAACTGGACGAGTCAACTATTTGCAGGACATGGTAGCTTCTCTTCGTTTCAGTGATTGAATCCCCAGTCTTCACGTCGTGTACTTCAGAGCAGCTCTCGAACGATGGTCTTTGTTACAACTCCCTAGACATTTGCCTTTGAAAGTGTACATTTAGATCAGGTCTGCATTGTTTTCTGCTTCAATGTGACCCCACAGTAACAACCTGTTGGAATTGGAAAGTCAAGTCCAAAACTTATTAGTTCCCCAAGTCACATGTGTGAAGTTATTAGTTAGTTTATGCGCTGTCAATTAAATCTTTCATTCTTTGCTTGACCCTCGAACTTGCTATTATCTCTCGTATTTTTACAATAGGTTATGGGCCCAGATCCAGGGCTGAATTTAGTTAGCGAGATTTAAAAAGTGATCGTTTTTGTGTCATTACTGTTTTTTTGGGAGAATGAGTGCAAGTATGGTGAAAATAGAACCGTTAGGTAAAAACAATTTGATACCTGGGTGATGCATATGGAAGCACTCTTAACCAAATCGGGAGGATGGAACTACGCAAATGGAAAGATGCCGAGACCGACAGACGATGCTGGAGCAGCTGCATGGACCGAAAAGGATGCAGAAGCAAGGTCTTATTCTTTCTATTAGTCCATCGTAATTCAAGATTGTGAAAGGTTTGAAAACGTCAAACGAAGTGTGGAAGAAACTCCACGAGTTTTATGCATCGAAAGGTCCTGCACTTAACTCAAAAAGTTAGTATTGCACAAAATGCGGATTAAGGATGACGTAAGAGAACATGTTATGAACTTTTTGACACAGTAGACAAGTTATCAGATATGGAAATTGATGTTAACGATGATCTACGCTCTATAGTTTACCTGATTGTTACGAAAATACGCTTAGGAGGAAAATTATTGAAGAGTCTGAAGCTCGAGGGAAAAAGTGTGAAAGAGCTACAGAGCTATGTTTGTTCGAAAGAAATTTTCAAAATCGAAAAGAGCAGATTATGGAAAGAATAGCGCGAATCGTGATTTTATATTTAAATGTTTTAAATGTCACAAATTTGGTCATAAAGCTTCTGAATGTCCATGCTAAGATGAGCAAGGATGAACTAGTGAAGAAAGTTTGAGTACCACAATGGTGTGCCTAGCAACGAAAAGTACGAACGACCTAAGATTCAGTCTGGGCAGTGGGTGTAGTAGTCATATGTGTAATGACGGGCGCAGGAACACATCAGGAACCCAGCGTACAGGTCAAGAACTAAGCACGTAGACATCAGAAGCCACTTCATCAAGCAAAACATCGAAGTGGGCTTAATCGATCTACAGCATTTGGCAACAGAAAGCATGGTGGCTGACTTCTCACGAAACCTCTAGCAAGACACAAGTTGGACTTCTGTTCAAGACAAACAAGAGTCATCGTCGAAGAAGTTTGAACTTGAGGGGGCGTGTTGGAATTGGAAAGTCAAGTCCAAAACTTATTAGTTCTCCAAGTCACATGTGTGAAGTTAGTTGTTTATGCGTTGTCAATTAAATCTTTCACTCTTTGCTTGACCCTCGAACTTGCTATTATCTCTCGTATTTTTACAACACAACCTGCTTAAATAACGATTGGTTCAACCTCTGTGTGGATTATGATTCCCGTTTGGGGGTTAAAGTACGGATGAAGAGGGAACTGTTGTGAGTTGGAACAAACAGTTCTTGAGTGCTCTTCGTGACTTTAAAGGATAGAAGTTCAGATGGAGAGTCCCAAGTGAGAACCAGTGGGACTCATTGCCAGCCATGGAGGTCGCAGAGTATAAAACCAGGTTCAACATGAGTGTAAACCAAATGCAAGTGAAGAGTGGACATATGTGTAAAGCTAACTAACAATGTCGCTGTACGACTTACGTTACCAGAAATAGTGTCAACTTTTCGTAAGCCAAAGTTCCGTATTTGGTGGATGCTGTTCTGAAATCAGTGCGATTTCGGTTTTGTCATGAAGCTGGGATAGCCTTAACTGTGAAGCTCTATTGCTAACCTAAAGGTGCGCCAACAGCGGAATTAAGACCAGGGTTGGTGGTGGCTGTACTCGACCAGTTTGTGTGCCTTGGAGGGTCCTTCATTTCCCTCCAACTGCACTTCAGCCTGATGGTCCTTCATTTCCCATCAACTGCACTTCTGCCCGATGGTCCTTCATTTCCCTCCAACTGCACTTCAGCCTGATGGTCCTTCATTTCCCACCAACTGCACTTCAGCCTGATGGTCCTTCATTTCCCACCAACTGCACTTCTGCCTGATGGTCCGTCATTTCCCACCAACTGCACTTCTGCCTGATGGTCCTTATTTCCCTCCAACTGCACTTCAGCCTGATGGTCTTTCATTTCCCATCAACTGCATTTCAGCCTGATGGTGGGGAGACGGATAACATAGGTCTTCAGACTGCATTTTCTGTTAGTGGGAAAGGAGAAATGAATAATGGCAGAGGAAAAATACCTAGTGCTACGCATCACTCAAATTTCCTCAACCCCACGTATATTCCATTGTTTTTGCTGCTCTCTCTCCTAATAAGGGTCCCCGACCCTACAACCGATATTTTCACGGTCCAAGTAAACAAGAGAGCTCAGACCAGATGGTACACATCAGTATACATCTTCGGGCAAAATGTACTTTGGCGTACTGGAAGTGTGCGCGTGGTGGTTACGAAGATGAGTAGAGTCCTAGAATCGAGAAACCTGAGGGGAACTGCGCTATGAAAATGGATAGTATCGGACCTGAATTCCTCGAACTGATTAAGTCGTCATTGAAGGGTCCTAGGCTCATAAACCGACAACGTACTGTGACTATTCAAGCGCTTTGAAGCAGTCAGTGCTCAACCGTCCCAAACTACAGGTGACACTGACTGTTTCTTCTATCACATAGAGTTGACAGGGTTCTCGTCTACTGAAAGGTGTTTTGAGGGAGCAGCAGCCTTACAAATTCGAGCCACCCATGATCAGTCAACAGAAATCGTAAATTCAGTGAAGAAAGCTGTGTGTTGTTCCGCCCTGCTGTTTTCCATTGTCCAGTCTATGGGGTCTCCCACATTTGTATTCGCGAGGCCGAGAACTTAAGTTTCTACGTCCGGTTGATTAATTATTGCCACTTAGAGTTAGGAAGTGAAATACAATTAACTTCAAAACCGATTAAGCCACACAGAAAAAACCCACCTGCGCGCGCAGCTTTGTTTTTTTGTTGCGTCAGCAATTAAGCGTCAGAAACTTCTCGAAATGACTTGTTTTGTCTGCCGCCTTCGAAATTCGATTGACTTTCAAATCATTTCAAAGCTTTTAGAGGTTTCACCAAACTGTTTAATCGATGTTTACTTATCAAAGTGACGATTTGAGTCGCAAAAGGCGAAGTTAGGTTTCACCCGCGTCGTTTAAGGTAAACCAGCGTTTGAACGTAACATATTCGTAATTAATAATAACCAACAAATGTGCAGTTATCGTTTAGGGTCGAGGATTTATATCTTTAATCCGCAATGTTCTACAGTCCAGTTTAATCCACGAATATTTCTGTTCTTGAACCGACTAACCCGTTTTGAAGAGCCCCAATGTCGCGTTGACACAGAATGTAAAAAATATCTGGTGCCTAGCAACACACAACTTTCCGCCACCCCTTCAAGTTCGAACACCACCTACATATGCGGGCGCTATATCTTCGTTCAACGTATATTTACTGGAACATTTATGGAGAACAAAATGTTGGAACTAGTTAGCTGAGAGTACTCCCCAAGTTTGATCGAAATCGTTAGAGCCGTTTTTGAGAAAATTGGAATACCGATAAATTAATATTCGACAAATCTCCTTTTCTGAGTTAACTTGGCTTATATCTCCGTTCAACATATATATACAGAAATAATTATGCAGAACGAAATGTGGGTATGGGTGACTAAAAGACACTCTGAACGATTGATCGAATTTGGTGAAAAAGTTACCCTGGAATTCACGGAAATGTTAGAAAAAACGTTATTTTTGACACATTTTGATTTTTATCTCTGTTCAATGGACCGTCACAGGAACATTTATTTAAATGAATATGTAGGTATTAACTATTTGAAAACATCCTGTGAGTTTGGTGAAAATCGCAGAAGCCGTTTTGCCAAAAAGCGTAAAAAACCTATTTTCGCATCAGGGGCCCATATCTCCGTTCACCGTATTTTCATGGAGATATGTACGGAGAAGAAAAGTTAGGTATTGATTAGGAGAAGATAATTTGAAAGTTTAATCAAAATCGTTAGAGCCGTTTTCGTGAAAAATGCGAAAAACCCTAGTTTTTGGTACATTTTTGTCCCCCACCCCCCTTTCCCATCGGTCGAAATCGTCCATAACCTTATTTTGGTGTCTACAAAAGATAACGAACAAAACAAAAAAAGAGCCAACTCAATCGGATCAGCCGTTCTCCCGCAAATCGAACTACAGACACACACACACGGACCACGCGCCGAAATTAGGTTTTTTAGACTCAGTAGGGTCTGAAACGTAAAGATCTGAAGAAAACCCAAATTTTTTTTTTAGGCCGATTACTATACTTTCCTTTCCTTCGGGTAGCGGAAAGTAATAATATTGCCAATGTCGGGAACTTTTTGAGGAGTAAAACATCGTTCATCGAGTAAATTAACAGGTGTGACTCATCTCAAAATGTGAACGATGTTTTTACCAATCTGTGTTTCACCCAGCTCATGTAAGATGCATAGTCTCTCAACTACGCGCCTATTTGAACGCAGGGGTTCACGCTAAGACTGATAATAAGTTAAGTAGAATGTTCCACGCTCCCCAAATCATGAAATAGTTCTGGGGCTGAAAACTGTTTGTGCCACACCCACAAGTGCTTTAAGTGCGGGAAATTATGAGTTACCACTGCTAGCTTTTTGTTATTGAATGATTATCAATGGACTGTAGGGAGCCTATCATATACTGGTGAACTTATTAGACTTACAACCCAATTTTGATCAGAACGCAGAGCAAAAGGTCATGAAATGCGTGGGTGATTTATTGGTAGTGGAAGGTACTGCCGAAGCCCAGCATCAGAAAGTCTGAGCGGACCTTCCAAAAGTGCAAGGGTGAAACAGTAGTTTAGTAGTGTAGCCGCCTTTGAACATCCTCCTGATTTATTAAGAGCTAAGACGTCTGCGATGCAATAAATGGGAAATTAAATGTACTTTTCACTTCAAAAAGTTCTCTCCATCGAGAGATATTGAACGTTATGAAATTTGAAACCGTCTTTTGTAATGTCAGGTGACAGAATTTCAACGCATTTGAAGAAAAGCAGAGGTTACAAGAGTTGTTGACTGTGTCAGCTTGAGAATTGGAAAAATGAAGTGTTTCAAACGCCTGAGAGGAATGATGGTTCCCTGGATAGTGCAGTAAATCGAATTTTCATGTTTTCTTTGGATTGATGTCTAAGGAATTACCCTTACTTCACCACAGAAGCCATAACGCCGATAAGCGGAGCGATAGACGAAGGTAATTCAATGATAGTGACATCGTTTTAATCAACCAATTGCCAGTTGCGTGTTCAGGAACGTTAAAGAATGATCAGATTTCCACAAAAGGTTTTTACGCAATCCGCTCCTACTTAACAGTTTAGTCCCACTACTTGCCTGGTAAAAGCATTTTCGGTTCTCTTGAGTTTAAACTGCAAATCATCTACTCACCAAAATCAGTTGTTCGTTCATCTCAGTTTAGGGCTCGCATTTGGAAGCTGCACTCGAGTACATCGTTTGAGTTTCTTACCAAATAAGTCCAATTCTTAACAAAAGAAAACGGAATGCACTGCATACACAAAAGATATCAATCACTAAGTTGTCAGTTGTAACCCGCGTTACAGCCTTCAATTTTCTTCACGGGCCAATGCCTCAGATACCTGTGTGCCCTTCATGAAAATCTATTTTTTTAAATTGTTTTAATTAAATTTGTGGTTTGTGATAAATTGTTAATCGTTGATTATGTTGGTGAAACCCAGTTGTGACCAAAACGTTTTAAGTTTCTTATTTGATAAAACGACGTTCACCTAAAACTGCTGGATGCTTAGTGAAACCTGCTCTTAGAAAGATGAAACGGCCCCTTCATTTACTCGATGTTTTTCGGCAGTTTCCGCCTATTTTCGCGTCGCGGTTCCAAGTTTAGCCCTTTGTCTCAATTCGACGACAGGCTCTAAATGATCATTTAGGGACGACACCTTTTGCTATTTATAGCCCGCTTTGTTATTATTCTAAATTATCCTCAGTTTTTGTCGAGCGGGGCCGTAAATTGTGGCGATAAATCCCTCCCCTCACCCCGTCCGACGTTCTTGTGGTTGACCCAAATTCGCTAATATTAGACCCAGGACTTCAGACTGAGATTCTCACCTCAGAAGGTTGTGTCATGCAAGTGCAGTTGCACTCAACAATATGATGAACTAGTTGGGATAGATAGAGAACACAACGCGGTACATTCAGTTTCTTGAAGAAGTGTGGCGAGAAGATAGAGGAATGGACCAGTGACAGTTTTTTATTTAACGAAAATGAAGCCTCTAGTTACCTCTGAATTAGTGGGGTTGGTATAAAATCTCTATAAATGAGTAGTACACTATTTATCCACTCTGCCAAAAGATCACTGCTCAAGCTCAGAGCTGGTGAACAACGAACTTACTGTACTTTCCATGCCTTAACCAAGTGAACAGGAAAAGTATGTAAACGTCTGGAAACACATTTTTATGAAACGTTCTTTAGATCTTGATGTTCAAGGTGTAAAATAACATTATTTTGGGACCTGTACCTGTAAACGCGATGATTAGAAAACTGCTGAACATAATCAGCTCAAATATTCGGCCTGCACCTTACAATGAGACCACAATTATCTTAGCGATTGAGACATTTTTGTGTTAAAAATGGCAGTTCTTATTGATTTTTTTACTTTCCTTGGCTCTACGAAGTAGAAAGGAAAGTTATGTAATCGGCTGAAAATTTTTTTTTGAGTTTTATCCAGATCTTTACGTTTCAGACCCTCCTGAGTCCGAAAAACAGTATTTGGGAAAATGGTCTGTGTGTCTGTGAACAATTTTTAGAGAAAACCACCGTGCCAAATCAGCTCAAACTTGATATCTCGTCCGCAGGTCACCATGGGACGCCAAAATAAGGGTTTGAACAAAATCCACCGAAAGTTGACTATAGTTATCATAGTGATCAAAACACCACATATTTTTTTTCTCAAAAACGGCTCTAACGATTTTCATTAAATTTTTTATATTGATAGCTCTCAATGTGGCAATTATACCATAACATTCCCATTTGTGGTAAAATGACGAGAGCAGCACAATAAATTACCAAAACTTTCGACAAAATCGATTTTAGCGCAGTTTTTAGAGAAAACCACCGTACCAAATCAGCTGAAACTTGATGTCTAGCCTACAGGTTACCATGGGACGCAAAAATGAGGGTATGGGCAGAATCCACCGAATGTTAACTATAGTTATCATAGTGATCAAAACACCAAATATTTTTTTTCTCAAAAACGGCTCTAACGATTTTCATTAAATTTTTTATATTGATAGCTCTCAATGTGGCAATTATACCATAACATTCCCATTTGTGGGAAAATGACGAGAGCAGCACAATAAATTACCAAAACTTTCGACAAAATCGATTTTAGCGCAGTTTTTAGAGAAAACCACCGTACCAAATCAGCTGAAACTTGATGTCTAGCCTACAGGTTACCATGGGACGCAAAAATGAGGGTATGGGCAGAATCCACCGAAAGTTAACTATAGTTATCATGGTGATCAAAACACCAAATTTTGTTTCTCAAAAATGGCTCAAACCATTTTGATTACATTTTCTATATAGATAGCTCTTAATAAGGCAATCACGCCATAAAATTCCCATTTGTGGGAAAATGACTAGAGCAGCACAATAAATTACTAACATTTTCGACGAAAAGCGTTTTTAGCGCAGTTTTTTTTTCCTTATAAACTCAGCTGGAATTTTTGTTGAATGTTGAAAAAAATTGGTATTGTAGTCCAATCCAATACCTAAAGGGTGAGCGTTTAAAAACGCTCATGAGATACATGGGGGTTACTCCAGAAATTCCTGAATTTCAACTACTGTCATTTCGCTTACTATCAGTTCTTAAAGGGTTTACCAGATAACTCTGCAAAAGTAATTACTATCCTTCTCTAAAAAGTTTGTGTTTACAGCCTCATTAATTATCTGTGAACCAATTGCTCAATAATGGTCCTGCAATGAGTACGAGCAGCACAATAAATTCCGGAACTGTAAGCGCTACCGCTTCCTGCTGCCGTAGTTCAGTTTGGTGTTATTGGCGGGAAAGGAGGAAGTGGTTAGCTTCATCCTGTGGTAAATTACAACTTTTGTAGAGACACAGTGGTGTACGAGGAAGCTACGTGTCTCTGCTACTTACCAGTTTAAAAAAATATTATTCACAATTATTTTTTGTACGACAAAATCGATGTTACATTTGGAGTGTTGATGTCGTGGTTGGTGGGGGTTCTATATTGACGAGTCGAGGTTCAGATGTAGCAGAACGTGTTCCACATCCGACACGCTGCCATTCTGCCCCTCCGACTCAACGATTTGTCAACTTCAAAACCTTCACGTGCCTCAAAACAGTGCTAACGTTCACGAATTTATCTCGGATGTTTGTTCTGTTCGACAGTTGCCGAGAAAATTAATGCAGAAAGAAAAAGGAGCCTTTGTTCGGGGCTGTTGTTTGTTCAGGGCGTTCGACAGGTTCAATTATGAGTTTGACACAATAACTCTCCGACTTATTTGATAAGTTCGATAATGAGACTT
The DNA here is from genome assembly GCA_020466155.1 of Pachypeltis micranthus. NCBI lineage: Eukaryota > Metazoa > Arthropoda > Insecta > Hemiptera > Miridae > Pachypeltis > Pachypeltis micranthus. The sequence goes on along the minus strand of CM035778.1, from coordinate 27,205,889 downwards.
GGTTGGTTTTTTGTTCTGTTCCAGGAAGGGGACGTTATTGAACTGTGCCAAGTTAGCGACATCAGAGCCGGCGGCCTCCCTAAAGTAAGTTGGTTGATTTTAGTCCGAAGAACTTCCGCGGTCGTCCCTTTTATTAAAGTTAATTACGACGATGAGCGAAACTTGTTGTTCGTCGACACTGAGCTCAGCTCATTTCTCTTGTGAAAGGGGGTGGGTGGTATTTGTAAAAAATATTTTATCTGACGGAAGTTGTTTAGGAACACCCACGGGGTCGTGTGCTCTTATTTCCTCGGAAATGAAAAGTCCTGTCAGAAGTGAAGAGAGAGTTTCAAAACATCAAATTGCGAGCAGTCAAAGCCGAAGTTTGTTTAAAGCGTGCTTCATATCTACTCTGATTATTACTTTCAACATTCGCGGGAAGAAAACTTGATAGTTGATCCAAAAATAGAGTGTAGATTGAGAACTACAGTTCATTCACAACCCTTATGTTCTCCTCTGTACACACAGTCTGATGTATGTGATCATCAATAAGGGTACCTCTGAGGAGCCCCCAACCTAGTGATGGGCAATGAGGAACTTATGTCAATAGTCTCGTCTCGGATAAAGGTAATAAATTCAAGCAACTTGGTGCAGTTCTGGGAGCTGAATACAATACGAAAGAGCAAGTGGAGCTTGGGCCCTTAGTTTTTTGCTTGGATACCATGTTGGGGGCTGTTGTAGTAACCTCAGAAACTCGTGCAGCGAAACCTGCTGAATCCAGTCCCAGTAAGCTTCTGTGGACGCCAACGCGTCAATGTATGTATCCTCTCGTGTTCTCCACGTCATCCACATAGTCATTGTTACGTTCACGACGGAAGAGTCAAATTATTGGCTGAATTCTGAGATGACCCCATCATTGAAAGCAAATACATGAGTGAACGGAAAAGTAAGAAGGAGCCATTATTGCCAACATCTGAAAATATGTTTAGAGACGACAGTCCGAGCCGGGCTATTGAGCTGACTACCTCCACTGGAAAAGTTTCTACTGTAATAAACATTGGTTGTGGGATGAGCAGTCAGACCTGTTAGCTCTAAATGCTTTCAAGTAAGTCTCGACCCACTGAGCCCCAATTGAGAAGAGTAATACTATGTGTGGTTTGATTCGAACACTTTTGTACATCTAGAATTAAATGGTGCCCATTGGGTTCAATCAGTCCCTTGTGCATCTCTTTATTTCGCATAGAGAAGGAACGGGAATAATACCGCAACTGAGAGATCTCATCCCCACTTGACAGTTGTTTCTCAAACAGTGATCTGTATCACTTGCCCGCCCCAGTGACTAATTCGGATCCTGACTGAAATGTCCAGCCTAAATATCTTGGTTTCTCTATAACATGAAGGCTGTTCTAATAGAATGGTAGGTGGGCCCTGGGCATTGCACATGGCGTTGGAGAGAGTACCTAACTTTACAGCCTACACCCATCTCCTGCCAGCACCAAGCATCTCTCGTGGAGGGGGGGGGGGGGTTCCCAGCGAAACCACGGTCCCCACGAGGCCAATCCAATGGCTTCACGACCGACCCTAAAGGCTCCACGCTGCCGGCCATTCTATTTGGCTGCACCTAGAGCAGCCTAAGGACCTTAATGGGTGGCGGGCCTGGGTGCCGGAATTGCCAAGAGGCATTCTACCTGCACCTATGCGTTATCTCCATTGGGGTTCCGGGGATTGGACTTGCCCCCGTACCTCCCACGGAGAAGGGTGTTCTCTACCGCGACACACCCATCCTACTCTAACCTAACACTACTAACCTATATACACACTCATACAATAAATACATTCACACATTTTCCCGAAGGTCCATTGGCGGACTACTCCATGTTCATCCCCTCTGGATCCTTCGCTACACTGCCTATTCCTACAAGACACTAACACACATTCACTCATATATACATTCAGCCCTTAAATACATTCACACCGGCGGTCTGGCACCGCCCAATCAAGACCACACTAAGACGGAACACACACACACAAACACATTACCTGAACACCTACACCTGAGGGCCTGCGCACATTTCCCTGCAACCTAACCTCTTCCCTATCCTTTAAAACCCTTTCGCCGAACCATTTCCACCATACAAAACATCCCTGCTCCCTAACCATTGTCATATCCCACTGCCCTTCCATTCCTATTACCTCATTCCTGGTAGTATCCCTATCCTGCTGGTGCTCTCCACACTCACACAACCCGCCCATCACCAACCTGAATCTACGGAGCTTCTCTCGGAAGTCCCTGTGGCCGGTGACGAGCTGTGTGGTGTAGAACCCAAACCTCATCCATCCCGCTCCTATCCTTTCCCTTACGTGTGGCAGCCAAGCGAGTGTCCATCTACCTTTCTCGCTATTCTCCCATCTCTTCTGCCACTCACCAATGACTAACTAGTCGATGAGGGCTTACCTTTTCCTTCCCTCAATTTCCCTTTCTCCCCATGCCACTCATCCTTGCGTCCTCAGCGGGTAGCCCACCCATCTCCTCTTCACCTCCAGGTCGATGGGCGGCTCCCCAGCCACGACGCAGAGGGCATCGGAGGAGACTGTCTGGTAGGCCTTCACCATTTCTATTAACATTTTCCTTTGCCCACTCGCCAGTCTCCTCCTTGTGTGGGCATTCAGCTTGTCCCACCATACCCCGAATGCATACGCTAACACTGCCACATACATCCCACTATACACCGTGCGCCGGGCCTCCCTATCCACTCCCCATTCTTCCCTAGCCATCCTTACCACCTCATAGAACTTCCCTACCACATACTCCACATGCTTCCCAATTGACAACCGAGAACCCCATACCACTCTTACATACTTCATCTCCATCACCATTCTTATCCTAACTCCTCCATAAAATAGGCGTGGTGGCCTTTCTTCATCAAATTTTCTCCGCAGCATCATAATATTTGTCTTCCCTTCCAAAACCCTCATTTTACATTCCTTACATCATTCCTTTATCACCCCTAGTATCCTATTTCCTTTTTCCTACAGCCCGGCCCTCGAAACCTTCTCCTTCCACTTTTCCTATCCAACCTATCCATTACCTTCTTCCAAAACTGAGGGCCGAGAACTGATCCTTGAGGACATCCCATCGTCATTTTCCTTTTCACCACCTCTCCTCCTAACCAAACTTCACTTAGAACTTCACTGTTCTAATACTGTCACGAGGAGCCAACCACTATTGTAGCACCTGGGTATTGGTAGTGGAGCGTTGTGCCTGATTGTGCTACAGGAGCAGAACACACCCCAGTGACAATCGCATCTCTTTTTAGCCACAAGTTACGGCATTATATTATTGATGTCATGTTCTCATTCCATCAAATCCTGATGGAGCGGGCGTGTTCAACAACCGTGTTGTTGTCAGTCGGGGACTCATTACTCGGCTATGTAAGGTGAGAGTGAGGGTTTAAAGTTAAGACGAATGACCCCCTTCAGCTCGCCATTACTTAACTTCTCACAACTCGGATGTTTTGTCTCTATCACGCTTGTTACGCGGCCCTTCATTTGAGTTAGCGAAATACGCGGTCGAGGGGTTGCCCTAACAATTTCCGTCGGATAAGGTATTATTCCGGAAACGAGCTCAGTGTCGGGGGAACAACGTATTAGAACTCACTCCCTGTAACTTGATTACAATTAGCTCATCGTTGTCTCAGCGATGAGACAGTCGCAAGAAAATAACTACACGACCGGTAAACCGACTCTCTCGTGGTTCAAATCATCCTTCACTCATGAATAACCCCGAAAGACACAAATAGTTCTTGTTGGTTTCAGGACTCGAGGCTTCTCGCCCAATTAGCAACGAAAAATGGCGATAATTTAGAAGAGAAATCGTTGACCATCTGCAGCGGCACTGACTACATCAACATCAATTACCAACATGTAGTCTGCCCCGATGCAGCCACTGCCAAGGTGAGCTCTCATTAATATCAATTACCTTATTAATAATTTTTGTGTTTGGCTCAATAACTTAACTAAACCAAACGTTTGCCAAATTTGGGGACTATTTTGGCCTAGTCTGTTGCTTACAGCCTACTTTTGGATCCTCTTCCTCCTCCTCCCCATTGTACACTCTTAATGTATTTTTTTAACGCTACATTTCTTCAAATGTGGCAAGTATTCGTTCATTAGTTTCATGAAAGAGGTCGAGGATGTTAACTTGGGGAATATACCGGTAAAGTACTTCAGGAATAATTTTGACTTAGAAAAGGCCTTACACACAACTTTTGGGATACGTAGTGGCAACTCAATAGAAGATTCTCTGGGATTTTAAGACCCGATGTGTTGAGAGGAGAACCTTTATGTCAATGACGATATTCGCTTGGTAAGAAAAATGACGGACGAGCAGAATCGACGGAAGACGCTGACCCGAAATCACTTGAGACGTGAAGGGGTTCTAGTGTGTGGCAGTAGGTCAAATCTCCATGCGTCAGCCCTTTTTACTTTCCTTGGCTCTACGAAGTAGAAAGGAAAGTTATGTAATCGGCTGAAAAAAAAAAGTCGAGTTCTCTTCAGACGTTTCAGACCCCCCTGAGTCCGAAAAACACTATTTGGGAAAATGGTCTGTGTGTTTGTGAACGATTTTTAGAAGGAAAAATCCTTCCAAACTTGATATCTCGCCCGCAGGTTACCATGGGACGCCAAAATAAGGGTTTGAACAAAATCCACCGAAATTTAACTATAGTTATCATAGTGATCAAAACACTAAATATTTTTTTTCCCAAAAACGGCTCTAACGATATTGATTAAATTTTTTATATTGATAGCTCCCAATATGGCAACTATACCATAAAATTCCCATTTATGGCAAAATGACGAGAGCAGCACAATAAATTGCCAAAACTTTCGACGTAATCAATTTTAGAGCGGTTTTTAGAGAAAACCACCGAACCAAATCAGCTCAAACTTCATATCTCGCCCGCCGGTCACCATGGGACGCAAAAATAAGGGTATGAGCAAAATCCACCGAAAGTTAACTATAGTCATCGTAGTGATCAAAACTTTTTTTCTCAAAAACGGCTCTAACGATTTTGATTAAATTTTGTATATTGATAGGTCTAAATGAGGCACTTATACCATAAAATTCCCATTTGTGGGAAAATGACGAGAGCAGCACAATAAATTATCAAAATGTTTGACGAAAAGCGTTTTTAGTGCAGTTTTTACTTTCCTTGCTCTACAAGTAGAAAGGAAAGTTATGTAATCGGCTGAAAAAAAAATTTTGAGTTTTCTTCAGACCTTTACGTTTCAGACCCTCCTGAGTCCGAAAAACACTATTTAGGAAAATGGTCTGTGTGTCTGTGAACGATTTTTAGAGAAAACGACCGTATCAAATCAGCTCAAACTGCATATCTCGCCCGCAGATTACCATGGTACGCTAAAATAAGGGTATGAGCAAAATCCACCGAAAGTTAACTATAGTTATCATAGTGATCAAAACACCAAATTTTTTTTCTCGAAAACGGCTCGAACGATTTTAATTACATTTTTTATGTTGATAGCTCTCAATAAGGCAATGATACTATAAAATTCCCATTCGTGGGAAAATGACGAGAGCAGCACAATAAATTATCAAAATTTTCGACCAAAACCGTTTTTCGCGCAGTTTTTTCCTTATAAACTCCGCTGGAATGTTAGAAGAATGTTAAAAAAATTGGTATTTTAGTCCAATCCAATACCTAAAGGGCGAGTGTTTAAAAACGCTCATGAGATACATGGGGCTCACTCCAGAAATTCCTGAATTTCAACTACTGCCGTTTCGCTTCCTACCAGTTCTAACAGTTATTTTCCAATAACTCTGCAAAAGTGATTACTATCCTCTTCAAAAAATTCGTGCTTACAGCCTCATTAATTTTCTATGTACCAATTGCTCAATAATGGTCCTGCAATGAGTACGAGAAGCACAATAAATTCCAGAACTGTAGGCGCTACCGCTTCCTGCTGCATTTTGACGAAGTTCAAAGGAACTGAGTGATAAATGAATTGACTAAATCGAATTAGCCATGTACAAAGTGAATTGACGTAGAGCTAAGGAAAGTTGTGTGTCGCAACGCACCAGATATTTGTTCAAGTACTTCTTACTTTTGTCTGCCTCCCCTATTTTACCCACGTGGCCGTCCAGCTCTTCCAATGTTTTTGGATGGAGAACCTCCCAGGGAAACCGTACAATCGCCTTCCACCTCTCCTCATTCCTCAGCCGCTTGGAAAGATTCCTCCCGTTATCAGTACCTTCGAGTAATGCGCCTTTTACTGCCACAAAGGGAAGCAAATGAACAACCCTGCGTTGGATTTCTTACCCCATATTTATTTTCAGTTCTGCGCTTGCCCCCGGGAATTGGCAGTAAAACTGCTACAGGAACTAATATGTTCTGACGCAACTGGATGTTTAAGGACAGGAAATTGTGTAATGCCTCGCGTGTGAAGTGCTCCTCTTTTAAAGACAACGTGCGTCTTCGCACTGACGTGGGCTCAGTACTTGACAACTTTGAGAGTAAAACTGTGATAACGTTCGCGTTTAAAATATGAATTTGAACGCTGCGATTTGAAGTTATCAGGAAACGAGTGTTGGAAGGCTCAAATATTTGGACGTATCTCGAGTTTGTTTATACCTTTCGAGATAACGAATGTCATTCGCGGTGGTTACGTTGAAAGCGTCTCACTAATACGAACGCCGTCGAATTCAAAAATCTCATCTTTAAATGAGTTTTGTGGCGAGTTCGTCGAAGGATTTGTTTTATCAATTGAATGGGACGCCCGAGTCGACCACGGGGCAGGGAATCCTGCCGCGCATCTTTTTGAGGAGTTGAAGTTTAAATTTCGATCCAAGGTCTCCCCCGTGACTGAAGGTTTACATTGTATCTGAAGATGACATGAAGTCTGGCCTTGACAATAGTGACTTTCAGAACACCCTGGGCTAGCTTTGGTGTACAATATTAGCCGCTCCCTGTCATAATCCTTCCTTCAGTTGTGTCATCAAGTACTTATAACGCTTTGCCACTCCTGGTATTTGTAAAACCATATTTAATGACAGGCGTACACACAGTGAATGGCCACCAAACACTACTACCCTCCCATACTCCCCAAAAGAATGGTTTTGGAACGTAGCTAATTTCCTTTCCAGCTTTCACCGAGAACCTTAATAACCTGGTTCTGCTTAGCACATGATGCCTCTGTGATTAGCGATAGCAGTCTCTCCCACCTCCCTCCAGAAACCTCGATTATTTCGTGTCAACATTGCAATGAACCTTTACCAATTCTCTTCTGAGCCTCCTTCGACACATCCACTAATGAGAGACCCCCCACCCTTTATTTAGGCTGTTAGTTCTTTTGCCGGAAACTGTCGACGCTGGGCCTGATAGTGGATGAGGTCGCGAAACCCTCCCATAATGCTGCAGTGACCTCACAGAAAATGCTCCTCTGCTCCGGTTGCCAAGAGCTAAATTGAGTATTGAAATTGTCTTAAGTTCTTCACGTTTTAAAGCCTTGTGAGTTCCAAAAACACCGCTTGAGAAAATGGTGTCTATAAACACGATTGAGAACGGCTGGACTAACTTTTCTCGAATTTAACCACGCAGACCAACATGGAACGCAAAAATAGTTTTACGAGCAAAAACAGTCGAAAACTAACTATAGTTATTATTGTGACGGAAACACCAAATTTCTTTCTTATATGCGGCTATGGCTTTAATTAAATGTTATGCGTGGAAAGTTAGAAACAACTAAACGCAGTACAAAATTGTCCTTTGCGGGATTGACGAGAGCAGCGCTATAAATGATCGATTATTGCGACAAAATTCGTTTTTAGTGGTTTTACTTTCCTTGACTCAACTTTGTAGAAAGGAAAGTTATGTAATGGGCCGAAAAAAAAATTGAGTTTTCTTCAGATCTTTACGATTCAGACCCTCCTGAGTCCGAAAAACACACTACCTGTGTGTGTGTGAACGATTTTTAGAGAAAACGACCGTACCAAATCAGCGCAAACTTGATATCTAGTCCGCAGGTTACCATGGAACGCCAAAATAAGGGTATGAGCAAAATCCATCGAAAGTTAACTATAGTTATCATAGTGATCAAAACATCAAATATTTTTTTTCTCCAAAACGGCTCTAACGATTTCTATTACATTGTTTTTATTGATAGCTCTCAATATGGCAACTATACCATAAAATTCCCATCTATGAGAAAATTACGAGAGCAGCACAATAAATTATCAAAATTTTCGAAGTAATCGATTTTAGAGCGGTTTTTAGAGAAAAAGACCAAACCAAATCACCACAAACTTAATATCTAGCCCGCAGGTTACCATGGGGCGCCAAAATAAGGGTATGAACAAAATCCACCGAAAGTTAACTATAGTTATCATAGTGATCAAAACATCAAAATTTTTTTTCTCAAAAACGGCTCTAACGGTTTCTATTAAATTTTTTATATTCATAGCTCTCAATATGATAACTATACCATAAAATTCCCATCTATGGGGAAATGACGAGAGCAGCACAATAAATTATCAAAATTTTCGACGTATTCGATTTTACCGCGGTTTTTAGAGAAAACGACCAAACCAAATCAGCTCAAACTTGACTTTCCTTTTAAACTCCGCTGAAATGTCACTAGAATGTTTAAAAAAATGTGTGCAGCAGTGCGATCCAATACCAATAGTGTGAGCGTTTAAAAATACTCATGAAATATATGGGGTTCACTCAAGAAATTTCGGAATTTCAACTACCTGTTTTTTAGTTTTTACCCAGTAACTGTGCTAAAGTGATTACTATCCTCTTCAAAAAAATCGTGTTACAGCCTCGTTAATTTATTGTGTACCAATTGACCAATAGTGGTCCGAGAATGACTACGAGCAGCACAATAAATTCCGGAACTGTAAGCTTCCTGCTGCCGTGAAGTGTTGTTTGACCAAGTACAAATGAACTTGAGTAAGTAGAAAAAACCATGTACTAAGTGAATTGACGTATAGCTAAGGAAAGTTATGTGGTGCAACGCATCAGATTTTTTCCTTATAAATCTGGCTCACAAGGCTTGTCATATCATATTTGTAGTTCAATAAGTTCTCCACGCGTTGGAATTGTGTTTTAAAACTATTAGGTAGTGAACGAGTAGGCGTTTTTCAGAACGGTGAGCACGAGAGTTCCTCAGCCATAATCTTTTTGAGTTGTCCCCCCCTAAATGACGTATTCGCTGTCTTCTCGACAAAGGACTAGATATAACGAGCGGTGCGTAGCAACACACAACTTTCCCTTCAAGTTCAAACACCACCTACATATGCGGGTGCTATATCTTCGTTGAACGCATTTTTACAGGAACATTTATGGAGAACAGAATGTAGGGACTTGTTAGCTGAGACTTATACGTAAGTTTCATCGAAATCGCCCGAGCCGTTTTTGAGAAAATTGGAATACCGATAAATTAATGTTCAACAAATCTCCTTTTCTGAGTTAACTAGGCTTATATCTCCGTTCAACAGATGGATACAGAGATACATGCGGAGAACAAAATGAGGGTTTAGAATTCTAGAAGACACTCCATAAGATTTATCACATCTGGTGAAGCAGTTACCCTGCAATTTTCGGATGTGTTCGAAAAAACGTTATTTACGACACATTTTGATTTTTATCTCTGTTCAATGGACGGTCAGAGGAACATTTATTCAGAACCATTTGTAGGTATTAACTATTCGAAAACATCTTGAAAGTTTGGTGATAATCGTTGAAGCCGTTTTGCCAAAAAGCGTAAAAAACCTATTTTCGCTTCATAGGCCTATATCTCCGTTCACCGTATTTTCATGGAAATATGTATACAGAAGAAAAGTTAGGTATTGATTAGTAGAAAATAATTTGAAAATATAATCAAAATCGTTAGAGCCGTTTGCGAGAAAAATGCGAAAAAACCCTAGTTTTTGGTACATTTGCGTCCCTCACCCCCCTTCCCATCCGCCGAAATCGCCCATAACCTCATTTTAGTGTCTACAAAGAATAATAAACAAAACAAAAAAAGAACCAGGACAATCGGATCAGCCGTTCTCCCGCAAATCGAACTACAGACACACACACGGACCTCGCGTCGAAATTAGGTTTTTTGGACTCAGTAGGCCTCAAAACGTAAAGATCTGAAGAAAACCCCTTTTTTTGACACGATTACTATACTCTACCTTTGTGGTAGCGGAAAGTAAAAAGGGGTAACAAATTCCAGAACTTAATGCAGTACCAGTTTCTCAATATTGAACGCTCTGTCTGTATAAATTGAGTGAAAGATGAATCGAATTAGCTGTTGGAGCAACAAAAACTCGCGGTCGGGGGTGTGTAAAGTTGCGTGTTGCGTCGCACCAAATATTTTTGGAATGAGCTCTGATGGGTTGTAAGTTCCTTCGCTCTAGCCCCCTCGCCACATAACCGTTTCTGTACGTCAATGTCTTGAGACGGGCGTTATCACGTCTCTACACGTTCAGAGACTTAACGGGAAGGGAGCCCCCTTGAAAAAGACAACGAGCTCTTCAAATCCGACCAGAGCACGTTCTCGAGATCGATAAGTGAACCTGAAACCCGGCGATTACAATTGAATGACGATCGCTTTTGATTTCCAGTCGAGCTGAATGTAATCGCTCGACCTAATGGGGCCCTCGGTTGAACTTGAGGGGGTTGAAATTGGTCGTTGGCTGGCTTTTTATTGAGTCTTTCGACTTGGGCGGCTTTTCTTTCGACGCTTAATTTGAATAGAATTGAAGCGGAAAGACGGGAGATGTCCAATCAGACGGGGATAACCCCACTTTCCAATGCCACGGCTTCAATTCGAGCTCATACATTCTATTCTTATAAGTTCCGAGATAAGAAAGGAAAGCGTTGCCTCTCATGAAGTCTGCTCACATATCAACCATATAGTGTTTCAAGTGGAACAATTCTTGAATCGATTATCATCGTTTGCGCATTTCTACCGAATCCAGACTATCCAACCTCCGACCAAGTTATGTAAAAGCGGGCGACTCAGTAAGAAACCATGCTTTTGAACATTACAAATGTAAGATCTCGAACGTGGGAGAATGAATGAGACCCAGCAACAGCTGAAGTAAAACTTTCAACAGCTCTTCTTTAGGTTTTTCAGAGAAAGAGCTGTGGTTGAGTTCCGACCATGAAATTTAAACTGAGTAGTGAACTAAATTCCCACGGGCAGGCTAAAATTTTAAAAGCTTTTGAGTCAATTTTGACTTCGCTGGCTTCTATCGTGGCGTAATAAACGTATATATATTGGGTAGTGTATGATATGAGATATATATGTTATGTACTATAATATTACCCATTGTACAACTATTAATGGTGACTCAGCCCCTTGTCAACCCGTACTCATATTACCTGCTAGCCTAGCAATTCCTATCCTATAAAACCTCTCCTTCGAGATGGTCTCTTCAGTCTCTTCCCGTACCTCCGTCTGCCCATTCACTCTGAACGTTGTGTGGCCCGTGTAATAAGTGTTTTTTTTTTTTTTAAACTAAAGTGTCGGGGTTGAACTCCTAACTGGCGCAGTCAATTGACAAGGCGTTGAGTCAGCATTAATATACAATGGGTAATATTATAGTACATAACTTATATTTACAAAAGCGTTAAAATCTGAAGTTCGTTAGAAAATACGATAGAACTGATTCGGGTTCAAATGCTTTATCGAAATGATTGCAATGGCTTAATTTTACCCCGAAGTGACATACTTTTCACGCACTTTCGTATCTTTTGTATTTTCGAGTCATGACCATGGCCGGTTTTTTGAAATAAAATGAAAAAAGTGACCTTTTTTTTCTTTTTTTTTTTTTTCTGACCCGAGGGCGTGTGGGACAAGTCCCTTTGTCACTGCGGCCGCATATGGGCCTATTGTGACGCTGGCCCTTTCTTAGTAGAAGGCGCCGTACATACCCGCCCCCCTTAGGAAGCCGAGTATGTCCTTCACCGCAGAGTCCGCTACAGTTTGGGGTTCAGTGGTCCCCTGACCGAAGTATTCAAAGCGGTTTGCTGCCAAGGCAGGGCATTCACATGCTCTGCCATCTCATCCTCCTCGCCACACAGTCTGCACTCCACTGCCTCTGAGATGCCCATTTTGCTGAGGTGGTATCTGAGTGGGCAGTGCCCGGTGAGGAAGCTTATCAGTACTCTCAGATCTTGTCTAGAGAGTGTCAGCATCGCCTTCGCCCTTGGACAGGAAGGCGTGACAAGCCTTTTCGCCTGTCTTCGTCGTGGCTGGCGATGCCAATGGGCGCCATTTTCCTGTATCTCCCATCGTGCAACCAGACGGTTCAGGTGACTTTTCGTCAGACCCACGTGTGGTTCAGGCCCGATGGGTAGGGATTCTTCCCCTTTTCGCGAGGCGGGCAGCCTTTTCATTGCCCTCATGCCCCCTGTGAGCCAACACCCAAATAAGGGAGAGCCTGTTACGGGCGCTGAGCTGCTTGAGCCCATGGAGGGATTCCCATGCCAGCTTATACCTAAAACTATAGGCTGCGATGGCCTTTAAGGCGGCCTGGCTGTCTGAGAAAATGTAGATCCGCTTGCCCTTGAGTCCTTTGTTCAGGATCTCTTCTGCGATCTCTTGGGTTTTGCCCATTGTTCGCGGCTGCTTATTCAGTCAGCATGCTGACCTTATTCACAGCTGGCCGCAGACATGCCCCTGGGGACAATGCCGTGGCCGTTCCACTATCCACTATCCACAACCCTTGGTCACGCCTGGTATCATGGGCATGCTCCTGGGAAGATAACCCAGAACCAGGCAAGTTACCTTCTTCCTAATTGCAGCGCGTAATGCCTGCCTGGATGCCGCAACTTCTCTCTCTTTCTGGAAGAAATTACGCCATTTCCTGACAGGAAAGAGGAAGCAACATGGTACCTCATGTGACGTTAATGAAAGAGCTCTTAAGAGAAAATGGTGGTGGCCTTTCTCCGAATCGATTTGGCTTCGGAAGAGGGCACTCCACTGTAGATGACATTACAGTGAGGACTGTGCAAGTCTGTCTCCCTATCAACATGACTGTCCCTCAACACTCTCATCAGTCGAAAGCCATGGCTATTGTGCAAGAGCCAGGAATCGCCACCGAATCTTTGGAGGTACGGCAGGTTGCCATTTAGCCAGACTCCCAGTGGAATGGACCACGCGGATTTATGACCCTTGGGTGTCCATACCATCTGGGGGGAGTTCTTAATCTGGTCGCAAATTTGAAAGGGAGAGAGCAATTCTCACATTCTTCGCAGGCTGCTCAGATGATTATAAAGCTTGCTTAGTAGCAGTCAAAGCTGGAAGGGGTGAGTGCTCTTCCAACAACCATAGCTCAGTGTTGTAGGAATCACGGTGAAGCATCATGTGGTTCCTTTTCTCCGTACTGGAGGGGCAAGACGTGCTGAGTGGAATATAGAAGTGGAGCCTCACATTGAAGTCGCCATGTCTGGTAAGGAACTTCACGAGCTGGCTCATCAACCCACTTTCTGGCTTGGAGCCCCTCAGTAGATGCTGCTTTTCAAGGCTTGGTGATCCACAGCAGCGCAGCTCTCTAGGATTGGGCCAGTACTTGATTGACTCACTCTATCACCTCAGAAAAAGTTTTTTTTTCTTGGTGGCACTGGGAAAACCCCTACTGCGACCGCAATTGGGCCTATTGTGTGAGCGAGCATGAACCCCCTCATGTCCTTCCAGTTCCACCCCAGCTCCACAGGATGCAGGTTTCTGTGATGCGGCATCCACAATATGTCCCCACCATTCTCGCACAAAACGCAAGACAACCTTGTGGTCCATCTCTGCAACCTCCTCTGGCCACAATTGATGAATCCCAAACACTCAGAGGCATGCTGCAGCCAGCCCCTCGCATGCTCTGCTGACTTCATCTCCACCTCGCAGAATCTGACATTCTGTACCTCTGACTGTACTAGATAGTACCTTAGTGGGCAGAGACTTGTGAACAGGCCACATACTAACCCTCTCCAGGCTGAGGATCTCTCTCATTCGCTCCCTAGAGAGTCTGATGAAGAACCCTGACTGCCTGTAAACAGCCTAAGTAAATGGCGTCATACATGAGGATTGTGTCATGGTTACACATTCCCCTTGCAAACCGTGCAAGGATGGTGCCTTGGAGGATGGAGGGACTCGAGGTATTTGAAACGCCACCTTTCATCTATATTGACTCCTACATACTTCTCAAAAAGAAGCTTGTGGCTGCCGAAACGTATTGACAGGTGGCTTATCTAATTTTCCCTCTAAGATAATGAGCTGAGTCTTTCTCAGCTACGATTGGATGGCTGTTTGGACCACTTGATGAGCTTTTGCCTCGATTTAGTGCACCAACTGTGCACAGATCAGCACACTCGGGTCATTTAATTTTTTTTTTTTGTCACCTATGTGCCCTCACCACCCCCGCACAAAGCGGAGGATATCCGCAAGTTCTGCATTCGCCACCTCTTCTGGCTGGAGAAAGGGCCTCCTAAACACACAATGGCGCGATGCTGTGCGATGATGCGAGCTGTCTCTAACATACCTGTACCTCGCACTTGCCAATATTAGCAAGGTGGTACCTCAGCAGACAGTGACCTGTGAACAGGCCACATATGATCCTCATATCGTTCCTCCCCAGTGCAAGCGCCTCCTTGGCCCTCTCTTTGGAGAGTCAGATGAAGAGTTTTGCCCCTGTCGATGGGCAGCCCTGCACCTATCCTCCCATTTGCCAACCTCTCTACGTAAGTGGCTCCTGGTAGTCCCAACAAAGGGATCTGGGCCGACCCCTTCTTAGCCAACGTATCAGCCCGCTCTTTTCCCTCTATACGCTGATGACCTGGCACACAGTGTTACACTGTTGTCCTCGGCCAGGGCCTTCAGTCAGACACTCCCACACCCGCTGCGATGGGACAGACAGTAGAGGCTAAGGCCTTGAGAGTGGTCTGGCTGTCCACCACGATGTAGATTCTCTGCCACTTCAGTCCCCTCTGCAGCAGCCGCTGCACACAGACAGGTCATTTACTTAGGTGCTCAATCAGTTTCCACGAGGCTCCTGGGAAGACCTTCGAAAAAGGCTTTCCAAAGTCCAAGTTTTTTGGACTGAGACATATCTGTATGTCTCACTGCTCGTCGCTGGATCAGGCTTCAATAGTCCTGAGAATTGAATATTTGTGCACTTTACGGAAGCTTTGGAGCACTTACCACCCCAATGAAGCGGATAGTCACCAAACAATGTGTTTCAGAATAGGTACAATACAATTGAAAATTTTTGGATGTCAAAATAATTCGTTTGTTGGGCAAAAATGTTGGCAGAGCCCGCATGTCTCTTGCTATCATTAGTTATAGTTTTGGTTAACGTCAATTTACGATCAAATGTCGTGTGCATAATATTCCTAAAAGATTTTGTGGATAAGTTAAGCACATTTTGAATTCTAAACCTTCCTAAATATAGACAATTGTCCTCAAAAAGGGTATAAACAGTGGGTTGCGTAATGAGCCACGAGAGAAGAATATTTTCAAGTGTTCGCGGCAGTAACATTTTGGGGTTCTGATGGTGGAAGATGAATTGTTGAAACGTTGATAGCGTGCGATGTGGGAAGCCCTTCTCACACAGCCGACAAAGTTATGTGTACTACACCTAGTGCCCAAAATATTTTAATAATTTCCTCAGCGCATTTGGAGTGTTCAAAAATACCCTGACGTAGCACACTTTCTGTGTGCCCCCCTTTCATTTAACCTTTCGTCTCTTCCCTTCACTCCAAATTATGAGATACCTTGGGGTTTGTCCATTGTTTGACCTTTTTGCTATTTTTTTTTTCTTCTTCTTCATTTTCATTGTGACGAAACCGTTTTGGGTGTTGGGTTTTTGAACAGGCCTGGCTTGACGGCTTGAGGATAATTACGCACAATGTTAAAGCCAACAATGTCTGCCCTATGACGTGTTTGAATAAACAGTAAGTTTCTTTTTGCGACTAGGACTGAAAGCACGTTACGTGTTTTGCATGATTCCAATTATTCGTGAAAAAGGAGTGCAATTTCGTTCTATCTGTGTTTTTTCTGTACTTATTCGTTAGGTATCGTTTTGTCGAGAGCATGAGCGAGGTGTTTTTATACCTTCCGTTTTTAGCCTAAAGCATGATAGCCTAAATGTGTCTCAGAATAGTTGTAGTCCCGTTTTTTTAGGGATAATTCGTTTTTCATTGTTTTACATTTTTGTGTGCGTTGTTCTCAGGTAAGTTGGGCAGGTCACAAAAATGTGCTGGCGGTGCACTTTTATTTTTTTTTTTTTTTTGTACTAAGCATGTTGCTGGTTGTAAGAGAAACTGTGGACCTGCTTGAATATCTCAAATTAGAGGGAATGCAGATCGAATGATGTTCTGAGGACGTAGATTAGGAACTTTTTGGGCTGAAGAAGTGCAGTGTGGTCGACGCTGCTCATCTGTTCGAAAAACTGGCCACAAACAATTTAGGTCTTCGTGTGAACCAAACCTCCGTTTCTGTCTCTGCAAATACATAAAGCTATGGTCATCAAAGAAGAGTACTGGCCCAATCATAGAGAGTTGCGCTCCTGTCCATCACTAAGCCCTACAAGACAGCACCCATTAAACCACTCCAAGTGATTACTCGTCAGTTACTCGTTGAGTGCAGGGTGGACAACAGGAGAGTGAAAAGGGAACTACTCCCTCTCTGGGCCGAACTTCGTATAGACCTCTCTATTGAACGAAAACTTGGCCACACTAGAAAATTAGTAAGCGAGATAGAAATCTTCATCAAAGGGACGTGACGCGTTTGAGTTTTTATCCTACATCCATGAACGTTTAGGGGAAAGTGGGTGAAACTAGACTACTGGACGAGCCTGTTCCTTATGGAACATTGCTACTTCAGTGTGTAGCTCCACTTCTTTTCTCTCAACGCATTCTGCACATCTAAACGGAAGCTGCTGAACTGTAGTTCCTACAACACTGTGGGACGGTTGTTGGTAGAGTAACCGAGCCTTCCAGCTCTGACTGCTACTGAGCAAGCTGATAACTGTTTCACCCAGTTTGAGAAGAAGGTTATGACAAAAAACTGGCCATAGTTGATATGTCCCATTGAACTTGCCACCCAAGTGCAGCAATCGGGAAACCAAATGAAGACCTTCCAAATGGTACGGATCCCCCAGTGTAATACCTCCTCGTGGTAGCACATGGGCAAAAGCTTGGCACTGGAAGACTCGCTCACTGACAACCTGCTATACCACAGGTCTGGGCTTGGTGGATTCTGGGTGAGTGACTGGGATCTTGCCCGATAGCGAAACCACAACCTCTATGGCTTTTGACTAATGCTCTTGTTAGTGTTAAGGAAAAAGACCTGTCTTTCAATTGGCAGTGATGTGTGCAGGTTGCTCGATCACTATTGTGACGGTCCTTGAGTGAGGTGAGCCAAGAGTACAAATTCCCCTCTCTGAATACGAATTAGTTGTAGCTGAGGAATCTACTGCTTGTTATGGGCCAAATGGAATGACCTGCATTGATGTGGGGTTTGAGAAGTGACCTGGCTATCAACATAGCCGTTGAACATGAGAACATTCATAGCAGAGACGTAAGAGGGAAGGGCTTTCACTCCAAAAATACGGATTAGGTTGTAGACAATGAGCTATCAATGATTAAATGCCAGGAAACCTGGGGATCTTCCTCTAAGACATGTGGCAAGTACGAGTTATCTCACGAGAATGTCTCAAGCCATTTCCTTACAACATACAGGAGTAACCACTCAAGATAACAAGTTCTGTGAAGTGTAACAGTTGTCTCACGAGAACGTTTCAAGCCATCAGTTGTTGAAAGGGCAATGAGGCAAGGCCTCATCTGTTGGTTATGACTACTTCTAAGCAAGTTTTCCCCCACTTTACCTGATTAAAGAAGAATGTGATTGCGAAAAGATGCTGGCATCCTATAACGGGACTGCCAGTGACTAGGTCATCACTGTCAACCCTCGAGCGTGGTGTGGTTTGGGTTACCAATCTCAGGTCTGTACTCAAAAAGCAATGAGGGCCGAATCTTGTGGTGTTGCTTCCTTGTGCTTATAAAAAAGAGCACCAATCTTTGTTCCTTCGTGATGAGAAACAATTATGTGAGTCACCCTCAGTATCAGTGTGCTTTTGTGTGTCACGTTTGCGCCAACACTCTTTTGGGCAGGCTGATTTTGTGTAGATATAGAGGTACTCTTACCCTTCCACACCATTCCCCCTTTGTCTTTGAGGGGGGGACCTTCATTAGTACTGAGGCTAACTAGCGGCTTGGCAAACAGTTCATGAGTGGATACCCTCACTGGACTATGAATTTGATCTCCTCATTCGCTACTACTTCAGAGACATTACTGTGCTATCAGAAGTAGGACATAACTCCTGTGTGTCGTTCAGAGTATCTTCGAGTTTCAGCGAATGACCTTAATATCCTCAACTGAGGTGTCTCGTGTGTCCGCAACTCTGTTCTTTGTGACGTTGTATAGTCAACCACATTCTCGACTCATACGTGTTCAAAACGTGAGCTTCCCGTTACGTAACAAGAAATACTGCCTGAAGTTAACAATCAGGTCAAGCGCTGGCATAAGAGGTTTGTACAAGAGCACAGATGTTCGCAGCTTATGGAATTTACCCTTTTATGTTCATTCTTTGTTTTTACCTTTTGTTATTATCATTTGGTAAAGTACGCGTCGTCGTTTTTGTTTTTGTTTTTTTTTCTCCTAATTTTACGTTGTTTTGTTTCCTCCAAACTTTGGTTTCAGTTACCTCGTTATTATTTTTCCTGTTTGCATTCGCAGGCGTGGCAAGAAGGTTTGAGAAAAATCACTCATAATAACAAGATGAACAATGTCTGTGTTCGGACGAATCTTATGAAGCAGTGAGTAAAACTGAATACGAACCAAAATCTCTATACAACCGGTGACAGTTAATGAAGCAAGTTGCATTTTGTTTTGTTTGCAACCTTGAGGTGAAGAGTTGGGGAAGGATCATTGACACTGAGAACTAATGCAATAACATCGTATCCTTATCTTATATCTAAAGAGACTTGAGTGCCGTGGATATTGATAAAACTCGTCGCATGTCCAGGAGTCTTAAGTACGCTCCTTGAAACATTCGACACCCCACACCTGATCATAAATTTTAAAATATTTTATTTTTGTGTCGTTCGTTTCTGTGATATGTCTTCTAATAAATACTTTTTGTGGCTGGAAACAACTTTGCGTTGAGTAAAGTGAATGAGAGAGCCTGATAAACGTGGAAAATACAGAAAAACGAATGAGGAATACAAAAAGTTTGAGAAACAAACTGTGTGTTTAGTTTTTCGACTTCAAGGCATTAAGTTCCAAGCATTACCCTTATGGCTCAGTACTGTTAGGCCCTCTATGACCATCATTTGTCGTGACGTGCTCCAGCCAAGTCTTACGTTTTCTTGGGGCAGTTGTTCACACTCCACCAGTAATGCTCCTTTGGGCTCTTCCAATATATTTATTTGATTTGGGCTACCTCGAATGGGCTCAACAGGTGACCCCATGGATGATCTCACTTAGGGTATATGTGCAGCGAGTACAAAATAAGAATATTGTATTAATTCAATTACTTCCTGCCGTGTGCTGCCTGGTTTCATCCTACTTGGAGTTCATCATCACTCGTTACAGTACTGAGCTGTTCTAGTCCCACCGTGAAAAGGCAATTCGTGTGATTGCAATTCTGACATTAATTGTTATTACTCCCCTCCCACCAGCACACCATGGGATGGAGTTGCTAAAAAACGGAACTCAAGTTTCTTCTCCAGTCCACACCCCATACATTGGCCAATTTCTACAGCTGCAAGGTCTCCCCACCTCTGCTGTTGAAAGACATTGACTGCACTTTATTGGTTAACGAGCTTACAATCCACTTAGTATTTGAAGAACTTCCAGATAAGATCTTCTTCATGCTAATCGCTTCTGTTGGAATAATTGGGAAACTGAAAAAAAGGAAGTGCCGATAAAAAAAGTTGGGCAATCAAATAAAAACAGTGCGCATCGAGTAAATCTAGTCAGGGAATCAATTAAAATAATTTAAGAACGAGGTGGAAGGTTAGTTGTAGTATGCTAAAAGTAATTGGGTAATGAAATGAAGTAAACATCGTTAGAAATTGACTACAAATTTTTTTAAAAAATGTATTTATAAAGAGACTATTACATCTGGAATATTCCTCTATGGGATATATTATTCGCTTTGAATTAGCGCTTTAGATGTACAGGCAAACGAGGTGGCTGGACACATACTAGGCATACACATACGCCATGATGGGTGTTGGAACCCTTCATTGACTAGAGGGTTGTGATGGTCGAGGTTGCAGGAGACAAAGCTGGCAAGGTGTTTACTCAGGAATATGTAAGGTGGTTCAATATGCAGATCATTGTAATGGGGTCTCGTTGCATACCAGAGGTGGAGCGTGAACTGTCCTTTTTTGCAAGGTGTTGTTTTGCTGCTGTTCTACACGACGGAACTGTGATCGGGAATTAGTGCCCCAGATTTCTAGGGCATACGTCCAGATAGGGCAGATAAGAGTTTTATGTATAAGGAGTCTATTTTGGAGTGATGTATATCTGTTATTAAGTAATGATTTTAACTGGTTAGTTCTGCTACGTAGGCGGTTGACTAAGAGAGTTATGTGAGCGTTGAAAGTAAGATGGCGATCCAATACGAAACCCAAATATTTGTAGGTTTGCGTGGTGGGGATGATATGTGTTTGGTAATGTAATGGTGGGCCATGTCTGTCTTTTATAGGTGTAAGTAACAGAACATGATTTGGATGGATTAACTTTTATCCACCAGTTATCGCACCATGGGTGATGGGAAATGGGCCCATATGTGGCCACGACTCAGGTTGCTGTTCCCTCGGCTTTGGCTGATGCCCTGCAGTCTCTCTCTCTCTCTCTCTCTTATCGCACCATTGTTCAAATTCCGTCAGAATTGTCTGCACCATGTCTGTTGTGGCCTCCAGGTCGGGCGCCCAGACAGAATAAAGTAAATCATCAGCGTATAGTGCTGATAAATGAGGAGGGGAGGGTAGTGGTAGGTCGTAGCAGTAGATAGAACAAAGATATGGGGCCCATGCGCTGCCCTGGGGGACTCCAGCTCAAATGATCCTCGTTGTTGATGACTCCCCTTGTAAAGTTACCACAAATGTACGTGCGGACAAATAAGAGGCCAGGAGTGAGTAAAGATTGTTGGGCAAGTGTGGCTAAATATTGTGTAGAAGACCCTCGTGCCAAGTGCTGTCGAACGCTTTTTCAACGTCGAAAAAAGCAGTGCGACAAACCTCTTTTCTGTGATAGGTATTTTTGACGTACGTAGTGAAGCGTTGCAGTTGAAGAGGGCAGGAGTGTACCTTTCTGCAATCAAACTGCTCGTTTGGGATGAGACGAATACAGGAGGAGGGTTGGCAGCACCATGCGCTGTAATAGTTTGGAGAGGATTGACAGTAAGCTGATGGGACGGTAGGAAGAAGGATCATTATCAGGTTTATCTGGTTTAGGAATCATACACAGTGAGGCGTGTTTCCACTTTTTCGGGAAATTACAAATTGCTGCAAAATATATTTTAAAATATCTGCAAATCAAGTAAAAATGGTTGGTATAGAGAACAAATCTTTCAAAAGCTGTTGACGAATTTAGTACAGTGCGTTGGAAATAGAAAAAAAAAACACTGTCGAGAAAAGTTGTCGAAAAATACTGTAAAAACTGTTGGGAAGTTGTAAAAAATCTTTGGGAGATCCAGAAAGTGTCTGGTAAATTCGACGACCTGCTATATGTACGGACGCAGTTGCTTCGTTCAACTCATTTCTACGGAAACATTTATGGAGAACAAAATGTAGGGAATAGTTAGTTGAGAGTACCCCGTAAGTTTGATCGACATCATTAGAGCCGTTTTTGAGGAAATTGGAATACCGATAAATTAATATTCGACAAATCTCCTTTTCTGAGTTAACTTGGCTTATATCTCCGTTCAACATATATATACAGAAATAATTATAGAGAACGAAATGTTGGTATGGGTGACTAAAAGACACTCCATTAGGATTTATCACATCTGGTGAAAAAGTTACCCTGGAATTTACGGAAATGTTAGAAAAAACGTTATTTTTGACACATTTTAATTTTTATCTCCTCTAAAAAATCCCTGCAAATTATTACACAACGGTTTATTATTCGGATAAACAGCTTGACCTAGCATTAATGCTCCGAGACCCATCCTGTTCGATTCAGCATCGAAAAATATCTAAATGAAACCCAAAAGAGGTCGAAAAGAACTGAATCGTAATAGTAAAATAAAAATAAAAAGCAACGAAAGTATCTATAAAAAACTGAATTTTAATATGACATGCACGCTAAATATTAATATCAAAATGTAACCAAAAATCTATGAAAAAAACCAAAATGTGAATGGAACGAAAGAATCTAAAAAAATTGAATCGTATTAAAACCAAAAAAAATGAAACGTATGAACTATTAAATAAATAAACCAAAAATAAACGAATAATGAAAAGTTCAATCGAAGATAACAGATATTTTGCTAACAGAAATAGTTGAGACGGAGCGAAACAGTCATTCGTGGAGGTGAAGACGAGAACAAGGCAATCGGACGATAAAGAGACAAATTGTAATGCCAAAGGTTAAATACGAAACACGAGCGCTTCCCAGAGGAAGCAAAAAAAAAAATTGGGCGAACCCGTTGCGAGGCGAGGGGGCGGCATTGCCAGTCCAGCAGGCGAGCGGTTTCGGTGGGAGGGTGGGAGTTCAAACGACGAAACTTTTGACTTCTGCTGTAGTTTCCACGTTGTACTGCGTTTCATTAATTTTTTTAACCGTTCTTTGTCCATAACAATCATGGGCTTCGTCCGATCAGATTGCCGAGATGGCGGGCACAACTAGATACCAAATTGGGTTTTTGTGCGAAAGAACGAATTTTTTGGGCCACGTTAAGGGCACAAAGCGGCCCGGACGGCGGACGGACATTGCAAATTGGGAATCTCCATGTCTTGAAACGTAAAGTATCAAATTTTGAGGGGGGGTTGTAAAAAATTTTTCGTGACTGAAAACATAGGGTTATTATTCAGAATGAATAATAAACCAAAACGATAAATTAGTAATAGAAATAATAGTTTTGCGAAGACTTGACGACGTGATTGCAATACTTTTTGCTTACCCTTGGGTACTGGAAAGTTAAAACGTTGAAAATCAGATTTAGGTTGTAGAGAAATCGAGGAAAAATTTTTGAACGTTAAAATAAAATGCTTCTAGATATTTATTTAATTATTGTAATTTATTTTTCGAAAATGATTTAAAGTAATGGGGCAGTCACGTAAAAATCGATTGAAACAGGAAAATTGTTGTGAAATTCAATAAAATGTGTCGTTATTTTTAAGAAGAAACAGTAATTCAAGAAGGGAGGTGAGCAAACCCCCTCCCCCTCCCCCTGCCGACTCTGGGGAAATTGAGTAGGGACTGAGGGAAAGTTTTATAACCGCCATGTGGTGAAATTGAGTCAAAATGAGTAATTTGATAGTTACTTAAGACCCCCTTCAAACTGAATGTTCCTGTAGCGCAGATCTTAGTGCGTTGCTTAACTGCCCGACGTTCAAAGGGAGCATTTAAATCGATTATTTACGAAGTCTGAAGTTTTGGATTCAAGATTCCAGACGACTGGGCTAGTACGCCTAAAGGTATTTAATACGAGGTAGTATGGTCGTGACTACATAGTCGGTGGGAGAGGGGGAAGACTGTGTCAGACACGAGGAGACTGCAGAGAATTAGAAGTTCTTTCGTGGACAACTGCCCTTACAAATATCTCCCACCTTCTCATTGTAAGCGTTCATTCAGTGTCAATGAATTCTTCGTTAATTCCGAACCTCGAGGGTTTTATTGAAAGCTTTTGGATCCAGCAATAGTCAGCTTTTATAGGCATCACTTTTGGATTCTCATTATTCTTCTGAGGCTTAAATATGTGTGCTCTTGTTGTGTCTGCGCTCTAACGATAAGGTAAACACAATTTCCAAGTACGTTGCACAGTTCTAATAACTCTAATATGTACGAAATGTTGTCTTTGGCGTATTTGAACTGCGTCGATCGAGTTACTGTTGCCGTTACTCATCCTGCTTTTGTCTTCGTTCCATTTCAGTTGGATGAGGCTCGGAATGCTCGTCGAGCCGAAAGGAAAAGTTCCAGTTAAAGTGGTAGCTCGAACTTTCGCCTCTGGAAAAACTGAAAAACTCGTTTATCAGTGTTTACAAGAGCTCGGTCTTCCCAGCGGAAAGGTGAGGATCTCATCGAATTAACTAAAATTAAGTAGATTGGCCTAAACATAGACTCGAAGAGCCCTCCCACTTCCTGCCCCATTAACCTCAAAATACTTCTAAAGTCTGGCAACGGGTTGCTAAGTGGGTAAACAAAGTTTTATCGATTTTATAAGTGCTGTAAAAAGTAAAGTAAACGTCTGCCGAGTGGATCGGTCCACGAAGCTTCCTCACTTTTTGATAAGTTAATTGGTGAGTTCAAGATTGGTACACGCACAAACGCTGTTAAAGAGTGGTCCTCAGCTTCGTTCTAAACGCTGTTGTGGTTACCCATTTGAATGAGAAAGAACGATTGTATATTTCCACAATTTAAGTCATCTCAGTAACAAGAACGTAAGAAGTCAACAATATCTTCGTTCAACGCATTTCTACAGGAACATTTATGGAGAAAAAAATGTTGGTACTAGTTAGTTGAGATTACTTCGTAAGTTTTATCGAAATCGTCATAGCTGTTTTCGAGCAAATCGGAAAGCCGATAAATTAATATTTAAAAATCTCCTTTTCTGACCTATCAGGGCTTATAGATACAGAAATAATTGCGAAGAACACAATGTGAGTATAGATTGTTGAAAGACCAGTTAATCGGGAAATTGCAAAAATGTTGACGTTATTTACGACTCATTTTGATTTTTATCTCTGCCTAATGGACTGTCAGCGGAAAATTTATCGAGAGCGATGTATAGGCATTAACTATTTAAGGACATTTTATGAGTTTGGTGAAACGAAATCGCCCATAATTTTCAGATCTACAAAAAATCACGAACAAAAAAAAATTAGCTCTACGTAAATTCACTTTGTACATGGCTAATTCTATTCAATCAATTCATTTATCACTCAGTTAATTTGAACTTGGTCAAACAACGCTTTACGGCAGCAGGAAGCGGTAGCGCTTACAGTTCCGGAATTTATTGTGTTGCTCGTACTCATTACAGGACCATTATTGAGCAATTGGTACACAGAGAATTAATGAGGCTGTAAACACGATTTTAAAAAACAGGATAGTAATCACTTTTGCAGAGTTATTGGGTAAAAAGTTTAGAACTGGTAGTAAGCGAAACGGCAAAAGTTGAAATTCAGGAATTTCTGGAGTGAGCCCCATGTATCTCATGAGCGTTTTTAAACACTCACCCTATAGCTATTGGATTGGGCTGCAATACCAATTTTTTTTTCATTCTACTAAAATTCCAGCGGAGTTTATAAGACAAAAAATGCGCTAAAAACGCTTTTCGTCTAAAGTTTTGGTAATTTATTGTGCTGCTCTCGTCATTTTCCCATAGATGGGAATTTTATGGTATAGTTGCCATATTTGGAGCTACCAATATAAAAAATTTACAGACACACATACACACACACAGTCTGACACACAGACCATTTTCCCAAATAGTGTTTTTCGGACTCATGGGGGTCTGAAACGTAAAGATCTGAAGAGAACTCAAAATTTTTTTTTTCAGCCGGTTACATAACTTTCCTTTCTACTTCGTAGAGCAAGGAAAGTAAAAAGCAGCAAATTATTACACAACGGTTTATTGTTCCTGTGTACAGCTTTTCATAGTCTCAGACCTCTGAGAACCTTCCCGTTCGACTCAGCATCGAAAGATAACAGTAAACCGTACGAAGCGTGACTGATCTACTACGGAACGACGAAAATGACAAATTCCAGGGTGCCTGCAGGCAATCCCAGGCGTAACCCGTTGAGCTGACGGGTGGTTGGTGTGAGACGCTGATGAAACACGATTACTTTCGCTGTGTTGTCCCGCGAGTTCTTTCAATTAGTAGACTTTGGCTGACTATAATTACTGTAATTTCACTGCGTTCGATCTATTCGCAGTTGTACACCTCTGATGCTCTTTCCGTTCAACCCAGGATCTAAAAGTACCTTCAAAACGATACCAAACGCGGCGTATTCGCGTTGAAACTACCAAAATTGCATTTTTGTTAATTTTTTAAACCATTTTTTGTCCATAACAACCATGACCTTCGTCCGATCGGATTGCCATGCGGGGGGGGGGGCAACTAGATACCAAATGGGGTTTTAATGCGAAAAAACGGATTTTTTAGTTCACGTTAAGGGACAACAGTTGGTTGGCGGACATTGCAGATTTGGTATCCTGATACCTTGAAACGTAAAGTGTCAAATTTCAGGGAGGGGGGGTTGTAACAATATTTCCTTAACCAAAAAAACCAGCTCGATCAGTTCAGCGGTCCCCCGCAAATCGAACTACACACCACACGCCGAAATATGGTTTTTTGGTTTCAATAGGCCTCAAAAACGTAAAGATCTGAAGAAAACCCAACATTTTTTAAACTCGATCACAATACTTTCCCTACTCTTTGGGTTGCAGAAACGAAAAAGTATCGGATTATAGCCATTTGGCTTGGCCACTGCAAAATCGGGAAATTGCTCGTGCTGGAGTTCTCAGATGACGTCACTCATGAAAGTGTTACTTCAATAAATAAAATATTTCACCTTTTATTGAACCAGATTGTGTCTTAATGGTGGAACTGAACTAAAATATTTCTTATTAATACGCGCAGAACGGTCTAGCTCGGCTGAATAAAAGCTAATCACGACAACTCTCTTCTAACGCGAGCTTCTGAACAATTATTTTATTGTTATAACCATTCAGGTTAATTCGAATAAAATATTACAGGAAAAAAGGCTTTTTACTCGGGTAGTGTGTGGTTCACGGGGCAACTCGTTCGATATTGTTTAATTTTAGGCGCTTCCTCCGAACAAGGGGAAATATTAATTAAGAAAGTGGTAACTGACTGGAAGGTTCGGATTGGTAGATTTTTGTTCATTTGTTAGAATCGCGGGAGTGGCAGGATTTGAGTGGGAGCCTTTTCTCGTTTAATTGATTAATATCTCACTGGTTATAAGCCGTCAAGCGATAGTACTGGATGTTGGGATGGGAAAAGTTTCAAGGGTTATGGAATTAATGGCGCCATTAAGAAGATTAAAGGTAAAATAATTTTTGGTAATGAACTAAGGGTAAATAATTATTACATTTTATCCCGCCGTTTTCCGGGGCACTTTTTATAATTATTTACCTTGCCGCAAAACTGAACGCATCAAAATGAAGTAAGTGGGGAGAGCGTCCAGGCTACTCAATACCAACTCTTTCTTTCGAGAGAAGGATTGGGGCGGGAAATGAAAGGAAGTCGTGACAAACTGGCTACCGGTTGAGATACGACCCATGCAAGCAGCAGCTGATGGAACACCCACCTCTCTTCAGCTCGTTTCTTACGGAACACTTTGTTAGAACGCTACTCAATGATCCGTCCTGTCAAGCTGTACCTCCTTGATTATCACAACTACCAATTAACTGTAGTTCTAATAAAATCAAATATAATTAAATAGAAAATATTGTTCTTTGATGCACGAGAGGCGCTATCTATGGAGCTCCTTGATCATCAATTAATAGAAATACGAATTACAGTTATAAATGGCTGAGAACACTGACGATTTAGGGAAAATAAAATAAATGGAAACTAAAAAGAAGTATGTGAGTGGTTTCAGGCACTTAAGGTAGGCGTTCTTTATCGTCAATTGAAATCCACAGACTGGGAGGGGTGTAGTATTCTTGGAAGGACATTGGTGGGAATTTTCTGACACTGGCGGTCAACAATGCAGGTAACGAGGGCTGTCTGTCAGACGAGCTGCTGCGCAAAATGAGCTTGGTTTTGAGGAACTTATATCGTCGAAGAATATGGATAACTGCCAGGAATGAGGAACGTATTAAATTTTCAAAGGAGTCGAAGAGAAGATGACGCAGCTGAACGTCAAGCCGAATCTACATAGCTTCAGCCTCTCCCAAGCGACAGCAACTGACTGGGTTGCTCCCGTTTACTCCGCATCGCATGACGCGTCTGAGCCAACATATCGCTCGCATACTGCACTCACTTATAGAGACGAGAAGCGTCCAAATGGTTGTTGTAGCGTATAGATTAGCGAGATATCCAAACTAACCAGATGAGCACCCTTTGGAAAGTAAATACCTTCTGCGTAATGGCAAAGAAGGTAAAGCGGTAAAAAATAGAAAAGATATCAAATGGAAATAAAAGATTTAATCAAAGTAAATGCAGTTACTCTGGTCCAGGCACAACACAGGAAAAATAGCTGACTTGAAATGTGGGAAAAACGAATGCACCAACAAGTCTCTCAAGGTGAACCACGAGCGGGAATAAAATAACTGCGAAGCGCACAGAAAACTGGAGGTCGGGAACGATTGCCAAAATGGGAATAATAATAAGATGGTAACAACAACTACTACTACAATAGTAGTAAAAACGAAAAGGACGGCAAGTGATAACAATGTTATAGGATGGATCATTCGGGCGTCACTCAATAATTAGGCCTTCCTTCCAATACCTCCGAGAATCGTATATTCACTTCCATTCCAGTTAATAGCCCACAGGCACAGATAGTAAAGAGGACCGAAGTGGTGCCGCCGGAGCCCGGAAGTGGAATAGAATGAGTGCCTCGTTGCGCACCACGGACCCGATTTTCCTAACCTTCCGATCGCGGCAATGCGGTCCCCCCTCTCCCTGTTCATCAGCAGCTATCTTCCTCTTCAGATTTAATCGGAGCTGCTTCAAGTGGCTCTGCCCGATAAAAAGAAGCTCCGGTGTTCCGAGTCACAGCACAATCTGATCGTGCCCGTAACATCACTCCCCCTTGCAAGAAGATCATGTCCTCATGATCAGGCGGTAATGGGGGGGGGGTGGTTAGGCGTTTTCCCAGGGTAGGTCCTCATCTTCTCTTCTTGAGCGGATATCAAGGAGGCGCGACAGCAGTGGCGCAAGCAGGTGGGAAGGTACGCTTGTGGTTGCTGGGCACGGAATGATCAGGTTCTTGGTGACTGGAGTGTGGTGGAGCATGAGTCGCTGGGCTTGAGCGGTGGCGTAGGACCTGGTTAGGCAGCCGCATCCGACATCTGTGTAGGAGGCCCCAGAGTGATGGTCCTACGTAGCTGAAGTGAAGGTGGGCGTCGGTAGAAAAGTGTAGTCCATGAAGCACCTAGCTTGGGTTGTGGGCCAGTTGGCAGGAGGCTGGCGACCATGGGAAGCGTGGGCCACGGTGTATTGTGCTGGAGAGGAGGGGGAAGTGGTGCGAAGGAGGTCCTAGTGGAATCGGGTCCGCGGCGTGCAACGAGGCACTCATTCTATTCCACTTCCGGGCCCCGGCGGCACCACTTCGGTCCTCTTTACTATCGGTACCTGTGGGCTTTACTATTAATCGGAACGGAATATACTTGGTTGGAAAGGAAAGGTTATTTATTGAGAGACGCCCGAAAGATCGAATCTATAACATTGGCGCCCCACGCCGGAATCTGCAAGTAAGTACGAATTCCTTTTTATTCACATTTGGTGTCTTAAATTCGTACCTCTACCGGCAGATTTAACCTGCAACCTGACACGAGTCCTTGTTCGTGGTTGTAAAAATTTGTTTAGGAGTTCGGGTCATTTGTTTTAACTGGGGAAGGACTAGTGAATTCCGTATTTTCACCGCTTAAAAAGAAAAATATTTTTTTGGTAATCGAATTCACTACCTGTTGATTCTACGTGCGCCGGCAAGCTCTCAAGTCGCAATTTCGAAACCATTGCCCGGCTGAATTGATTAGTTCTCCGTAACTTTGGAATCATTTCGGCCCCTTTTTAAAATATTTGGATTCGAAGTGTCTTTTCCTTCCGAGAACTGCCTGTGTCCATAACGTCCGACCTTTATGCCGCACCCAGTACTTTGGGCTTACAAGAAATTGTTCGTCTTGCGATTCACCCTATTTTGAAAGTCGGCGGTACTTCCGCTTTTGACCACTGTAGTAATTTTTGACTCGGGTGGTACATGGACGCCATACATGAGCGGCGCCGTTATTTGATGATTATAAAAAGTGACAGTGATACAGGGAGTTCTGTGGCCCAATATACGTTTTTATTGCGAGTTGAGTATTTTCTCGGCTGTTCTTCACATGTATTTATATTAATAACACTGACGACCGTCTTCAGAAAAATTATCAACTACTCCACCACCTAGTTGTGACAAAATTGAAAGTTAAGATAGAAACAATTTGCAGGAAGAAAGTCATTATCGTTATCATCCAAAGGATAGTATCGAAAGCGCTTAGAAAGAATCATTATCATTTCCCTTATCTCGACGAGAGCCTCAGGGTCTTGTCGTTTAATTAAAAATAGCTACTACCTCGACGTTTAAAAGCTAAAAAGTTGCCATAGGTCAGCAACAAACGATAAATTGAACTAGACGTTAATAATGGTAATAATTTTGATTTTAATTTTCAGAATGATCTGATCGAACCAGCAGATTTCACTTTCGACAAGTTCTACCAACTTTATCATAAACTGTGTCCTCGCAACGACATTGAAGAGCTGTTCCAGACGATGTAAGCCCCTTGTCACAATATGTCGTTAGTTTTACATTATTTTAAGATTGTGGGCTGTCGAAATTGGTAATCAAACCAAATTTTCGTTCTCTTCACAGTCCCTTTATATTGTGTGAAGCAAGGTAAGCGATCAGAGCTTGGTGTTTCAATTTTCCCATTGCCCCTTTATTGTCATTTACTACAACCCGAGCATAGGTTATTTGTTTCTTCATTTCTATTTTTTCCTGATTAAATTCAAGTGGGTCCTAGTTGGTTTAGAATTTCATTCCCCAGTCCTTTCCTGAGGGGCATTATTTTGTTTATTTTACATCTAGTGACTATATTTAACTTGTTCGTTTTTTGGGGCCCTGACACGACTTTCACTCGTGCCCAGTCCTGTAAAGGAATTCCCCAAGTTCGTTACAAACTACAGACACGCACACACGGACCGCGTGTCAAAATTGTGTTTTTTAGACTCAGTAGGCCTCAAAACTTACAAGATCTTAAGAAAACCCAACTTTCTTTTTGACACGATTACAATACTTGTCGGTTCCTTTGGGCAGCGGATAACAAATAGGCTTTGGTTGAATGGGGAGTTTGAAATTCCATGGTCCTGAAGGCTGCCAAGTGCGGGTGCAGGATGCTGAAATCTGCGAATGTGAGAATAATGAGAAAAAAGGGGTTCCATTACGGATGAAGTCTTAGTAGCCCCTGGTTAAAACGCGGCTACTAACGCTTTGTTGGCAACAAATTTAAAGGGGAAAGAAAAAAAGAAACGGATTAGTGGGGTTCTTGGGTAGAAACATGTAGCGAGATGTGGGAGTTGTACCAGATTGACATGTTAAGGAATTCCCATGGTGATCAGTGGCAACCCTGACCACATTATCATCTCCCGGGAGGGGACAGCTATCACTCTGAGAAGCTTCCATTGCACTGATGGTGAACTCTCTTTCAGAAGTACTAGGTCTCCCTTGGCCACTGCTGTACTGTTTGCAGTTATTCAGTGCTCCAACGTGTACAAAATAGTTCCCCGAGCCTGTCGACAAGCTATCACCTGCTGAACAAATTCTCCCTGGTTTCAAACGATTCTAAACACAAGTTACAACTTCAGTTCAGAAAGGTCCAAAATGCGTCAGGAGTCACTACTTAAATTGTAATTTTCCCTGCTCCGTCTATAAATGTTTTCATAAAAAACGTGACTTTCTATTCGTGTGCGAACCCAAGCACACTCGACGTTTCTACGTTCGGGAGTACATTTATTGTAACTCCAGAACTATACACGTACTTGAATTTATGTTATCACGAATGCAAACCAGTTGGTTTGATTTGCAGCACTCAAGGGAAAGCAGATTACATCAACGTCGACCAGTTCATCAACTTCCTTAACGAAAAACAGAGAGATCCGCGACTGAACGAAATATTATACCCCCTCTACGACGAGAAAAGAGCTGCGGAGATAATCGCTACTTACGAGCAAAATGAAGAAATGGTCAAAGAAAGTAAGATTTTTCGAGTATGAGTAACTTTTAAAATTTTATTGCGACGCGCGGAGGAGAGGTGAGCCAGTAAGAGCAGGGAATAGAGGGGTAATGAGCAGGGAATAGAGGGGTAACATGAGTAGTAATTGGTGTAAACTTGAGTTGAGTGCAGAACAGGAGTGCTGAGGCAACAGATGAAAAGTTTCGTGGAGTGCTGAGGCAACAGATGAAAAGTTTCGTGGACTTTTTTTTTTCGCGCGCCAGTTCTCGAGGAACTACCAGTGATTTGTGCTGTTAATAGGGTAATGTTGTGAGTAGAAAATCGTAATCTGTGTGGTTAACTAGACGAGCTAACCATTGTATACATGTTTGACAAATTGTTGTTCTTTTCTTCTTGAATTTGAAGAGAAAAAAATGGAGAAGCTACTGCAAGTGAAATGTACATGAACTGAGTCCCACAGTGCTGCATGCCTGTTGTAATCATTTAAATGTAACAATTGACGTTTCAGAGAGGTTAACCAAAGACGGCCTAATTCGGTATTTGATGTCAGACGAAAACGCTCCTGTCTTCCTTGACCGCCTCGACATTTACATGGACATGGACCAGCCTCTATCTCATTACTACATCAACAGCTCTCACAACACTTACCTCAGCGGGAGGCAGTTTGGCGGAAAGTCTAGCGTTGAGATGTACCGACAGGTTCTTCTCGCTGGATGCAGGTAATTTACAATATTCAACTGCCAGTTTGTCGATGTTTTTGAATATCTGGCTCCAGCGTGTCAAAGCTCTAGCTCAGTAGCCAATTTTCAGCGCATGCTGGAAGGCTGATTCCTTTACCTGGTGCATTCGCTCAACCCCATGGTTTTCATGTGATGCCGCGGGGAAATCGGAGAACTGCCCCTTCAATTGTCAGCTTCTCCTGTTCGGGTTAATTCCAACGACAACGGATTTCCCCTTTTGTACTTTCCCTCCTTCTCCAAGACACACTGCTCTTCCCAGAAACACTCGTCTCTCAATCGTCACACGGATTCCACTATCAACTCTCATCCCAGTAACAGCTCGCACTTTCCTTCCGTGCCAGTTCACGAGTATTCCAAGTAGCACCCTTCTGACGCCCTTTTGTGCACGAACTCAGCTCCATTTATTGCACGTGTTACGGAACGAACCAAACCCTTCGACTCAGCGGAGGCTCGTCCAGGGCATTTATGCTGACTGGGCCCCGATTCGCTCAAGACTTTGCAGCAGTCAGTTGATTCCGAGCCGGTTCCCTCGTCGCCGTGTTGCCTGTGCTCACGCTCGCTCCCACTCAGTTCCCCTGTCTGTGGTGGTAAAACTTCTCCGAATGTAATTCACGAATAAAACTCTGTTCCAGTTGCATCGGCTTGATATCGTACTACTTCCCGACTCTCTAAGTGCGATATCGCATCGACACATATATAATACAGTCCTCCTAACGCTCACCCAGTTTCTTTTCATTACGTTCTGCAACTACCTCTCTTGTGCGCCCAACAGCAACTATATGTTAAGCTGAGACCACGCCTTGCACAATAGGTGCAATGCGGCAAACATCTGCATCCTTGTGGCAAGAACCCGGGGTGGGTGGCGACAGTTGAGAGGTAGATAAGAACAAAATAACTTCCTCTTTTTCCTAAGTGAACTTCTCTTTGTTCACACTATCCATCCATTCAACTAGAGCTAGGCTTGGGCATTAAGATTAAGAA
This sequence comes from Pachypeltis micranthus, assembly GCA_020466155.1. NCBI lineage: Eukaryota > Metazoa > Arthropoda > Insecta > Hemiptera > Miridae > Pachypeltis > Pachypeltis micranthus. Next base: position 27,171,983 of record CM035778.1, on the reverse strand, counting down.
GAGAACCAAGCTATGTGCGCGGAGGTGAAATATGCAAACAAGTTCTGTGTGTGAGAAGCACACTAGTGGACTGTATGATCTGGAGAATAGGAGTCGATTCACGCTGTACAAAGGACAGCCCCCAACACAAACACAAAATGAGAGAGGAAAACGTGAGAAGGACTCACCTTGGGTTTGGCAGATCGGAGCGACCTCCCCTGTCGACGGGGCAAATCTTCTTGCTTCCCTCCAACAGAGACAAAGGTCGTCGTCAGTCTTGAGATGTAAGGCCTGGCATGACGTGGACCCGAAGAATCGAGGGGTTAGTGAGAAAAGAAAGGAAGGAATAAGAATAGGAAATCGAAGGGAATTCGCACAATACTGAACTGCAGGGGGGTAAAGGAGTAGGGAGCCCTTCAAGTGAAGGAGGTAAAGGAAGAGGTCAAACATTTCAAACAAGCTCGATGGGCTAGGGATCACAATATTCAAGCGCGTTGGCACTACTGGGAAGTCAATGCTCTGTGTAGTCTGTGTTTCTGTGTGTCCGCTAGCAAACAGTTCACGATGTCAACCTCTTCGTAGCGACTCATTGCATGGTACAGTAACAGTTGTACAGTGACAGGCCTTGTTCCTCTCTGCTGCATTTTGAAGACTCGTTCTTTGCCCTTTGTAACTGTGCTCTTCAAGCATATCAGGACTATGCATAGGGTTGTTAGTGTTCAAAATACTCGTATACTGCATTATGATATTTTGCTGTGTTTGAAATATCTACTTCTTTCCAGGTGCGTTGAATTAGACTGTTGGGACGGCAAAGGGGAAGATGAAGAACCCATCATCACGCATGGTAAAGCCATGTGCACTGATATTTTGTTTAAAGTAAGTGTACATTGTACTAAAATATATTTTTCGCCCTGTTTAGAGCCATTAAGAGTCTTTAGTTGTGCGAATAAAACGCAGATCTCGGAGTTAATTGATCCAACTGAAACTGGATTGTACCTCGAAAGCACGTAAAGGCGCATTTACTACTGGTCCAACTGTTTGACAACCTACGATGGTCAAAGGGCTTCTCTGGGCCACATGTCAGTCCACACGGAGACTGACTGCGAGCCTTATACTTATGTGGACTACCGAATTGTGCTGACTCGTGCACAGTCGATCCAAATCGAGTAAAAACCCCATAAATTGTTCCTTACCGTCACCCAATGGCGTGAGGGTGTGATGCTGCGGGTGGCTGAAGGGAAATTTCCCCTCTTAACAGGAAAGGTAATGGCTTACTGTCGCTGCGTGTTAGTGGCTGCCACTGGCTCTTTCTTGAGAAACACTTCATGCACTTGGGTGTTATTATAGTTGAGAGGTAGTACACCTCCAGTCTCTTCCCTCACAAGGCTGTGACGAATAATAAACGAAAATTTTGTAACAAAAAGGAAATAACTGCAGGGGTCGGATCCCACTCGAAATAAAATAATAGAAGGGTAAACTTAAAGAAATCAACAGGAACGACTAAAGGTAAAATAAAATTTAATTTGGGAAAATAAATAATAAATGACCTTTCAGCTTAAAATGATTCTAAAATAATAATTGTCCTTCTATACCTGCCTATGGCATGCCGAAACTAAATAAACAAAAATAAATGACTCACTTCAGGAGCGTTGTCTTCATTCTTCGTTCGAACGGCCTGAAATTTGGAAAATGCGAAGTCGGAAGGCGAGAGACGTCGCGGAAGATCGGGACTTTCCGTAACGGGAGAAAAGGGAGTACGAGGTAACAACGAAAAAAAAGGGACGAGAGGCTGACGACGTGTTCGCGGCACAGGGACCTGATTTCTTGGAAACCCTACACAACTTGCCACTTTCTCCGCAGCACATCGGAAGCGTTGCAGCACGTCGGTAGCGACGATCCGGTTCAGCGGACGTTCACCCACCGAATTGCCGCTGCTCCAAAGGCGTATTTTACGGCACAAGGCTTGCCTCATTACGAGGAATTAGCAAGCCCACTTGAGGTATGTGTTACTGGAACAGCAAGCTCACACCCAATCGAAGGAGAGTACGGGCTAAATTCTTGAGAGCTACGCTCCTGTCTATCACCAAAAGGTACAAAGGGAGTTTCCGCCACCTTGGGTTGAACATCACATACACCTCTCCATTGAACAGAAACTTGCCATGCTAGATGAATGATAAGAGAGATGGGAAATCCTCATCAAAGGAATGTAATATGCATACGTTTTTACTTTTCCAAAGGGAAAGGAAAGTATAGTAATCGTGCCAAAACAAAATTTGGGTTTTCTTCAGGTCTTTACGTTTTGAGGCCTACTGAGTCTAAAAAACCTAATTTTGGCGCGTGGTCCACGTGGGTGTGTGTCTGTAGTTCAATTTGCGGGAGAACGGCTGAACCGATTGAGCTGGGTCTTTTTTGTTTTGTTCGTTATTTTTTGGAGACACCAAAATAAGGTTATGGGCGATTTCGGCGGATGGGAAAGGGGGGTGGGGGCCGAAATGTACCAAGAACTAGAGTTTTTCGCATTTTTTATTGAAAACGGGTGTAACGATTTTGATCAAACTTTCTAATTATCTTCTAATAGTTAGCCAAATGAAAAGAGCATAGCCATAGCGATTGGAAAATCAGGTCAGCTTGCTTCACTTTACGGCTTAGGAATGTAAAATTTTGGCGCATGTGGGTAGACGCACAGTTTTCCAACGCTCCAGTCTCGAGCGAAATGACGAAGTACAATTACATCCTTGCCTGAAGCAGGTGCTCGTGGTAGTCTGGTTCACTAAGTGTTGGCTCCTGAAGCTGGTGTGCCAAGGAATTGCTTTCCCTACGACTTGGGGACGAGTTTAGAGTCCTCGGACTGGCACAACTCAGATAGGTTGTAGAATTTCTCACATCGTTGCCTCACTCTATGGCGACATCGCCGAGCTAATATCGGATTTTTCGCTCAAGCCGTATCTACAACACCCTATACTGACTTGGATCGCTTGCAGGCCGAATTCGAGGTTTCTGAGAACCAAAAAGTGCCCAAACTCCTCATTGAGCTCGACCTCAGTGATCAAAGGTCGTGCGAGCTGTTACGAGAAATGCGTTCATTAATAGAATCACGTTCAAGACAGTTTCCTTTGGAGGATGTTCCTCTGATGTTTACCAGCCAACGTCCAAGGCATCCTATGTGCATTTGTGATAGGACAGGGAATTCGTGAGAGCAGAGGGAAGTATTCTTTCTGTGTCAATAAGTTGAACAGCTTTAGGGGCCGCGTTCACCAAAACGCTGCTGATCGTGATCCAACTGATCAGGGCTAGATAAGTTGATCAAGGCTAGTCATTTTCGTGTCCACCACGCTAGCCGAGATCACTGTGGGATGCGGTTAGCAAAGACGTGATTACGCTGCGATTAAGCCATATCGAGAAGGCAGTGGACTCATGAGGTTTCAGTTAAGTAAAGAAATTGGACGTCTGTTCGACATCTTGTCCCGTAAACAAGTGTCATGTAAACGTAAACGGCCGCGAAACCGTGTATTCCGTAGATGCCCAGTGCTCAATAATCTGGATTTGACCAAATTATTGTTTCTAATTATTGTCTTACACCAAAGTGGCCGCATTAACCTCTGCCGAAGCTGAATTTTGTGAGGAGCTTAAAGTGAAAATACGCGTACTACAACTGCAAGAGCTGCAGGAATAAGCCAAATTAGTCCGGGAAAATGCTTTGTGCGTGTAGGAAAAATCGGAAGCGCTACAAGAAAATGAGAACTGAGCAAGAAATAATACAACCGCAAATTATGAGGTTACAACTTTTACAAGCAAGGAACTTTTATGAGGAAGGGAGAATTGTCGTGTTTAATAAAAGTTGTTTAATACACTAATGTGTGAGTAAAAGCGTGGTATTATTTAACATTTCCTACTTATCTGCTACTAAATCCACCCAGGTAAGCCGTTTGTGTTTTCTAACACGGCAATATGACGACTGGTTTTTTCAGAAACTGCTCAGCACGTATTTTACGCAAACAACAACTTGTTTTCGACGATCGTAATACTTTTGTTCGCATCAGAATTTAAATTCATACTAATAGAAGTCGTCGGATTCTGCTCATAGCCATTTGAGGCGCCTGGTGAGATGACGATAACCCAACATATTAGATTATCATCTTAGTGGAATAGCAACTGAAATAACTGAGCACTAGTAAACAGTATCTTTGTTTATTATCATTATTCCAAAATATACGTAAATTATTCACAATAATAGAAGCGAATATTCGACAGTGCGAGGTAATGGCGGACAAATATCAGAACATGATAAAGAAAGATAACAGCTAACCGGGCCTAAACGCACAATTTTTTGGGGTTAGCGCTTGATCAGGGCTAGAGCTTAACCCAGTCTGGTGGACACCGTTTTTGTGGCGGGAGCGGGTTAGGTGCTGTTAATCGTCTCTAAACGAGATCAACGCAGTTGGTGAACGCGGCCCTAAGTGAAGTAATGCCTGTTGAGAGTGTGACAACTAGGTAGCACCAAAGGATAAAGCCTCTCAAGGTGAGTGAATCAGTCTTTCCCTTTTGCCAAAACACACACGTCGATTTGCTCTACGAATCAGAGCATATCAACCAGAGGAGCTGATGTTTGGAGGTTTGTGCCTCATTGATGTAATGACCTTAGCAAATCGTTCTTCACAGGTGTTTTTGGGAGGTTCGCTCGGCAAATGTGAGGAATTTAACTGAGCCCAGGGTTATTAAGCAACTCTGGGCAAGTAATTGGGTGAAGGAGCTTCGTGACTTTTCTAACACAGCATACATTTCTTCCAGGATGTGATATATGCGCTACGAGATACAGCCTTCGTTACCTCAGATTTTCCTGTGATTCTCTCTTTTGAAAACCACTGCTGCAAAACTCAGCAGCACAAACTTGCCAAATACTGTGATGAAATATTGGGAGACCTTCTCCTCAAAGAGTCTCTTCCTGACTCCCCTGTGAGTATAATTGGTAAAACCCTTCTTAATTTTTTTTGTTGGTAAACCAAAGACAAAAATGTGGTTTGAATCCGTCGTTTCGTATTAATTCCAGCTGGAGCCAGGCGTTCCTCTACCTCCTCCAAGTGCTTTAAAAAGGAAAATCATGATAAAGAATAAGAGACTGAAACCCGAAGTTGAAAAAAGAGAGTTGGAACTTTTTCTTCAGGGTCAATTTGTAATTGAAGACGAAGAGAAAGAAGATGCAACTGCTCCAGTGCCAAGTCCACCTGTTGAGGCTGCCAAGGTTAGTGCTATTCAAATTACCATCGAAACTCTGTGGTTCGTCAATTATTTGGTTCAATTTCTTAAGGTACAAAAGTCCGGTAGTTTGGTTGTATTTTTCGTCTGTTGTGTCTGGAGTTCTGACTTGACTTGGTCGTTGAGTGTACGATGGACAAGTGGAGAGTGAAAAGGACTTTCCCCCTAGTATGGGCTGAATTTGCCACGCTACAAGGATGGGCATTAGCTGTTTTTTTTTTATTACAAACTTACTCAATACGGAGTTGAGATTCGCATCATGGCGCCTTCACACCCACCATCCAACTCCATTCACTTCCCATACTTCAACCACTTCAAGCCAACCATACTCCGAACAACATACGAAACATGACCTGACTACAATGGAACTACAGAAATTAAAAATATTCCCTCGGCGCCAGGCGCCCGTAAACGTCTGATCCGATTGGGGGGGGGGGGGGATGAGGGCTTCCAGTGAACCCCCCTCGCACGGCAATTGGAGGACGTTGCAGAGTCCAAAGGGCGTTGTGAGTCGAGCGGGCCTTGAAAACGATACGAAACACGGCTTATTTGCAATTTTACTGCGTTTCGTTAATTTTTTTAATCATTTTTTGCCCATAACAACCATGGGCTTCGTCCGATCGGATTGCCGAGATGGCGGGCACAACTAGATCCCAAATGGGATTTTTGTGCGAAAGAACGAATTCTTTAGACCACGTTAAAGGCACAAAACGGGCCGGACGGGGGACGGACATTGCAGATTTGGAATCCCCATGTCTTGAAACGTGAAATTTTGAGGGGGGGGGTTGTAAACAATTTTTCATGACCGAAAACATAGGGTTATTATTCAGAATGAGTAACTTCTCTGAATGAGCGAGATTAAGAAAACTGTTCTGGAGGTTGGGGTTGACCTGGCACAGTTTCTCCTCCTGATCTCGATGCAGTTTGGGTCTGGTACGAGAACGGTACGTTAATTGCTTCAAAAAAACTGGAAAAGAAGAAATTCTCAACTCCTTGGTGGTGTGGGAATCAGGACGAAAGTCGTTCATGCGAACTAAACGCAGACTGACGGACGAAACAAGAAGAAATCCAATGCGGGGTGGCGATAAGCGCTAAACGGTAGAACTAAGGTCCAGTTTTGACCATCCGAAACCGCGAAATTTTTTTTTGTTTACGCCACTGTTAACTCTTCTCTCACTGAGTGTACTGTTTTTCGCAGCCTGAAGCTGAAGCTGCAGATGCCGCAGAAGCACCGCCACCAATTCAGTACACGGGATCTACAACCAACGTTCACCCGTGGCTCTCATCAATGGTCAACTACGCTCAGCCGATTAAATTCCAAGGGTTCGACGTGGCAGACCGTAAGTTCATTTTGGAGACGCGAATGTCTTCTCTGATTACTTCAAACCGTAAATTCTCCCATGTCGATTGAAATTGGCGCTAGTTTTTGTTTAATATTCAAAGAAGTTGGCAATGGTTTGGCTGCTGTGTAGGCTCTAGAATAAGACGTGTCGAATGATGATAGAGCTGATGAATGGCTTGATTGTTCTTTCTACATTTTGCTTTAACAACTAGTTGAAGCTGGAGCCATCATACTATGTCTTACAGCAAGATTGCGACTAATGTTAGGCCTAGCATTGGGAAGGAGAAGGCTCTCTCACGCTTTAGCACTTGTATTCTTGCTGTTGGGTGCACGAGAGGTGGAGCTGAGGATCGAAATAAAACTGAAACTCGGTGAGCGTGAGGAGGACTGTAATGAACGTGCGTGAGGAATTCAGTTGAATTAAAATTGAGCTGAGATGGAGTACAAATGGGCGACACAAGGGCAGTACTCGGAACCCGTGAAACTGGCGCGGGCAATCGTATGAGAGAGCGAGAAGTTATTGGGGCAATAGTTGGAAGTAGAATGATTTTGGAAGAGCTCGGTCGTCGATAGGAAAATGAATTGGGAGAAAGAAATAAAGAAAAGGGGAAAACCTGGGAAAGGGGGCTGTTGGAACCAACTGACCGGAGCTGAGGGATTCCCACATGTGAGGGGCAGGTATTGAAATAGTTGGAGACAATTAGGCGGTCGGAGACAATGACGCGGGGAAGTCCGACGTCAAAGACTCGTAACTACTTCGACGCTTTGCATCGAACACTTGCTGTGAGTGGGAGGTGGGACATCAGTTACGAATTTGATGTCAAGAACGAGTGGTTCTTCCACAGTTTAGCTCTTGTATTCGTTCAACGGGGGAATGTCAATGAGACTGATCATTGGCGAGCTTAATGATATTTTTAACGTTACAAAATTGTCTGCGAATTTTGCCACCACTCTCTCCATTTACGTAAGTCTGTTCTCAAGGGACAAATGACGGAAGGGTGGGGCTAGTGGCTGCCATTATCCTTCTAGCAACTCCATTCCCACATCATCGAATAGATGTTGGCATTTCGCCAGTAGGGATGCCTTATAGAGTCCATACGTACTAATCTGCAGACTGTGTAAACACATCCACAACCTCTGTTCTCTCATAGATCCTTACGACCTAACTGTTAGTGTCTGATGGATATACATTGTACTGCACTTGAGGCCCTGGCTTCCTATACCGCCTTGTCGGGGCTGCTTTGGGAATGCCTGACTGGCCTGAAGACGTCAGCAAAGGAAAACACGTTAACACTGCATTGGGTGCTATGTCATACAGGGATAGAAGGGAATGAGTGGCGAAAAATGGCAGGAAAATGATCAGCGTTTCTCCTGGCCTTTACAACTTCATTAACCCCAGCTTCTAGCGCATCTCGACATATCTGTTTGCGCTACACACAACACGCTCTAAGGACGGAGATGAAGAGCCTTTCCTCTTGGTGGGGACCACCAAGAGGCGCTTGAATAAGGGGGTTGGTAAGTGGGAGGAGTAATGCAGGGCTGTCTATTGGCAAAAGGCAGTCAAGGTTGTAGATTAAGTTCTCCAGGGAGCGAACAAGAGAGAGAAAGTATATAGGTGGTATGTAGTGTGGACTGTACATAGGGCACTGTTCACTAAGGTACCACCTGGCCGAGATTGGTAAGTCAGAGATATGGTACTGGGAAAACCCACACTGTGGCCACAACTGGGCCTATTGTGTGGCCCATTCTCTGATGCGACGACCCCAATATGACCACACGCTCGCACAAAACGATAGACAACCTTGAGGTCCATCCCTGCAACTTCCTCTGGCTGCAGTTCATGAACCTCAAGCACCCTGAGGCGCGCTGCAGTACATGCTCCACTGTCTCCAGCTCCTCCTCACAGAATCTGCAGTTCTCTACCTCTGACTTACCAATCTCAGCCAGATGGTACCTGAGTGAACCTGTAAACAGTTCGTATACTATCTCTCTCCAGGCCGAGGATCTCTCTCATTCGCTCCTTGGAGAGTCTGGTAAATAGCCTAGACTGCCATTGGCCAGGCACATCCAGCCAATAGGCAGCCCTGCAGTTCTCCCACTTGCCAACCTCCTTGATCAAGGGGCTCTCGTTGGTCCCTACGAAGGACTCAGGTCCCACTGGGATAAATAATCCTTTCCTTGTTCCCTTCTATTCCTCTATGACTTGGCACCCAACACTGTGTTAATATGTTTCCCTTTGCCAAAGTCTACAGGCCAGTCAGACATTTTCAAACCAGCTCTGACCGAGGTTGTTCACCTAAACTTGCCACAAGCTGTGCACGTTTTCGTCAAACACGATGGAGTTAGATGACCTCTGCAACCTTTAGTTGTCTCTCGCATCGAAGCTGTACTCGCTTCGGTGGTACATATACGACCTTACCGGTGTTCGGAAGTAACAGAGATGATAGAGGGAAAAGATGAGATGAAGCAAAAGTGAAGTGACACGTAGAAAAGGGGTTTGATGGATTGCGTCTTAAAGAGTTGGATCGAACGCGGTTGTACTGCAGTAGATGTAGAGACGCACTGTATCGCTAATTCGAACTGGATGTACTCAGCGGCCTTTGGTATTTGCATATTTTTTAAAGACGTCACGTTTTCAGCGACATTGGTAAGAAAATATTGCAGTGAGCTGAGGGTTGGTTGGTTTGGCTGCGATTTGCTGGAAAGAATTTTCTCGATGTAGCTGGATGCTAGTTTACGTTTATTATCCTATTGTTGAAGTAGTGCCGCCCAGGCTCGTAATTGTCGTCGGACAGAGGGATTAAATTTACGTTAGATAACGCAGGTTCAGTTAAGGATCCGATTAAATAATGAAATGTTTCTATCGGCGCAATTGACTCGTCTGAGTGCACAAGAGATTGAAAGGTGTCTCGAAACAGTGGCCAATCCGTAAAACTTTGGCAAATTTATTTTAGGTAAATAAGCCTTGGGCGATCTAGTTGTGGAGGATTGCTCAAGGATGGTTGTGCCATTAGGAGATGTGGGTATTACGGCGTACTGTTCATTAATACTCGTAGCATACATTTCGAAGTAATATTTTTTTACTGCTGAAATGTTAGCCGATTCAACATAAGGAAATTTGGGAAGGTTTTCGTTGACTATATGTAAAACAGACAGATCATCAATTTTTTATTGAACTGTGCATAAAATGGCTCAAGAGTGCGGAACATTCCCTTAAAGAAAAATAGCTTAGAAGGTTTTAATTAACCTGCCAGTTTCGCAAATTGGCCTAATGTCGTTTGCTAAGGAGATCAGTTTTTCACGCACTAACTTAGACTGCTGTTCTGGAGTAAGCGACAGAAACAGTTTTTAAAATTTCGACCTCCCCTGGAAAACAGACCTCCGTGGGCAAATTATTAAACCCTGTCTTTTTGCAGCAGCAAAGGATCTGCCTCCTTGTACGACTCTGGCAGCCACTTCCCCAGCCTGCAGCATCAACACTTGTAGCTTCCGAAGACTTGCCATCTTCACATACTACTTGCAGCAGTTGTAAAGTGCATTTCCTGGTGCAATATAGTTGACACTGGGCTGTGCTGTTCGCGCGACCCCTACAGTTTCTCAAATAGAACAACATCAACAAACGCTTTCTTTTCAATATTTTACCTGTTTATCCTATTCGCTTTTTTAATCTCCCTCTTAGTTACTGAGCGTTACGTTAAAATAGTTCAATTTTCAAAACGTCTCGTGCCGAATCATTTCAATTCTCTCATCACACAGAATAACACGTCTTTCAGCCGATAATTGTCACTGGTCTGGTTTCAGAGAAGAATATTCATCACAACATGAGCTCGTTCGCCGAAAACACGGGGCTCAGTTACCTTAAATCTCAAGCCCTCGAGTTCGTCAACTACAACAAAAGGCAAATGAGTCGAATATACCCCAAAGGAACTCGAGCTGATTCTTCAAACTACATGCCTCAAGTGAGTAATCCATCAAATTGATAATGTGAAGGAATTGCGTGAAAATAAATTCGTAACTGTTCGAATGTGCACTGGTGAAGAGGGTCGTCAAACTCAAAAGACTCGATTGCATATCGTCCAAGTTAATGTTGAGGGTTTTTCCAACTCTGTTGTGTGCCTCAGCAGTTTTTTCACAGACTGGTGGCAAACTCCCCCATCCCTCCAGCTCTTTTTCTCCTAGCAGTATGTCAAAGAGCAGTTATGAGGCTCTCTGGTCATAAAGCTCATAGGTCTGAACTAAATCATTCGCGAGGATATTGTGGAAACCCATTTCATTAAAAAACAGAATAAACAATAAATTGTCTATATTTCCACAGGAATAATGAGCACAATTGTTAAATCGATTTCGACGGTTAGGTCATCATAAGTAGGCCAGTAGACAAGTGAGGTGGGTTTAGACATCCACATACTTGTTTTCAATCCTCCTCTCAATAAATTCCATAAATATATGCTCATTAGTAACAGTAAAAAAGAATGGTAAAGTAAAATATATAACTTACCACAAAAAAATTGCCGAAAATGCAGGAGAAACGCGTTCCATTGAGGCTTTCGTCAGACTGAAAATAGAAAACCGTCGCTACCTGAACTCCTCGGCGGGTACTCCCCGCTCATTTACAAGAGTCATTCCCACTACTACCTGTATTGAAAAGGGCTTATGGAACTACTACTGTCTCAATACGGGCTTGGATTGTACGGGATTTTCGCAAGGTTCGAGAGCGGTTTTACCGCTCTAGTCATGGGGAAGAACACGAAAGCGCGGTTATACCGCTCGTAGCGGGGAAGGTGTTAAATAGTAGAACACGTTCATAGAACTTCATTTAAAGAGGTTCATTGAATCAATGCTCATATTTTTACAAAAGTCTCCTTTCCTTACATCAGCTGACTGTCAGCTGATAAATAATAATAATTTAGTAGGATACTACAATGTAGTTCTTGATTGGGAAATCAAAGACCTTCTCTAAACTTGGTGTTAGCAGTGACACGTCCTGCCGAGTCTGGAGACACCTACCTCCCTCCAGCCCCATCTTTTCTGGCCTAACGTTCTGGGAGCGAATCAGTCAAACTTTGCCAGCACACCCTCCACCCGAAATACCTCAAAACGCTCTCTATCTACTCACATCCGATTTTGATTCATTATCAAGATAAAATACCGTTCATACGCGTCATTTTGTATATTGTGGCGTAATATTCATTTGGAGTCGGGAAAACGAACCGCTCAAAACTGAAATGCAGTTAAAGTGAATTGAAGGAACCTGATCACGTTGCTGGGAGCAGGGACGACTGACCAACCAACCGAACAACGAGGGAAAGGGACGAAACTTCTACTTGGGGATGTTCCCCTCAGTAGAGGAAAAAGGGGAAATCTGGGACCCCCCCCCGCAGCACCCAATGGGGGATGTATTTGTATACAAACAGATAGGCGGGAGAGGGGTGGAAAGTCAGAGTAGGTCAGTGTGTTTCGTTCCGCTCTTGCGTGATGGGATATGAGAGGGGTGGAAGTCGGGTCGAGGAGCCGCCCGCTGGCGGATGGAATTGTAACTAAAGTCGTAGCGATGGGACGGCGGGGAAGTGAAAGCCTGAGAGCGCGTCTTGAATCTACCGCTAGCCGGTCGAGTGTCAACCGTATAACGAGATTTCAACGCGAAGACCGAGGATGAAGATGATGCAGTACATTATTGCTGTAAACAAATGTGCATAAGAGCTCTAGAAGTTCAGGTTGATGGACTCGCGTGTAGAAAGTGGAAATATTGGGGTTCGTGTAACCGCGCATGCGTCAACCGTATAACGGACGGTGTGGCCTACCTCAATATAAATGATGACGACGACAACGGCAGTAGAGGAGAGGTCAATGACATAATGCTATAAATATCTGTTTTTACTCAGTCGATAGTTGAACTTTATTCCCCTCTCACAGCTACTACCCCTCCTCCTCCTTCTCCACTGTTTTGTAAATAAGAAGCGATCAGTCGAATTGGTTCTCAGTTGACGGTAGGTACGCATACGCACAATGCTCACTATCGCTCAATTTCAAATTTCCAACTCAAAGGGAGTCGAGGTGATGATTGGATGCGAATCAGTGAACTCCCCTTCGTATGGTAAATAGTGCATCGCTCCTTTCAATTTATCACCGTGCGTAAACAATTGAAATACGCTTTTCTAATTTTATACGACGAAATCGTGGTCCATACTCGGCAACTATGTTAATAAGTTATCTCCGGCGTTTATGAATAACATGAGAATGACCTTCCCGTTCGCAATAACACGAGTGGGTAGAAGGAGAGGTTTGCGTAGAACATGAATGAAGGTTAATGAGCTTTCAACCGATCCTTCACCCTCCCTGAACTATGAATCTGTAGACATCAATGACTTGACTACTACTTTCTCGTCATCCGCTTGACCTACTACGTAACTTGTAACTTTATTTCAAATTTTCCCGCGATCTTTTAATTCGTCGATAACGCGAACGAGAAGTCAACAACGATAAACCGAGGAAGAATGAATGAAGGTCGTAAAACGTTCGTTCAACTGGATCCTTCCTCTCTAAGAAGGTGGATCTCGTCTTACTACGACCACAGCGGTGAATCTGTAGGCCCAATTAATCGCCCGATTGGCTAGCGGTTGATTCAAGACGCGCGCTCAGGCTTCCGCTTCCCCGCCATCCCATCGCTACGACTTTAGTTACAATTCCATCCGCCAGCGGGCGGCTCGTCGACTCGACTTCCACCCCTCTCATATCCCATCACGCAAGAGCGGAACGAAACATACTGACCTACTCTGACTTTCCACCCCTCTCCCGCCTATCTGTTTGTATACAAATACATCCCCCATTGGGTGCTGCGGGGGGATTACCAGATTTCCCCTTTTTCCTCTACTCCCCTCACTACAGCTATCCAACGTGCGAATATTACTGACAAACAGCGTAATCCACGATTCCCTAATTGCAGGTGTTTTGGAACGCGGGATGTCAAATGGTTTCTCTCAACTTTCAAACCCCCGACTTGCCGATGCAGTTGAATCAAGGGAAGTTCGAATACAACGGCAACTGCGGTTACTTGTTGAAACCGGACTTCATGAGACGATCCGACAGGAATTTCGATCCATTCGCCGAATCACCGGTCGACGGAGTCATTGCTGCTCAGTGTTCCGTCCAGGTATTTCCCCATTGGTTATACTTTTTTTTTTTTTTTTTTAATGCATTTATTGAACAATACTTATTTACACATATACAACTTTAAATGATCAATATGCTACGCAGCCCTTTGGGTAATACCCGCGCTGGGCTGCGGAGTACGTTCGGGTCAATATCCTTGTTGTATTAACAAAATTAAATACAAATTATAGAGTAAACAGCTTATAAATTAATTATAATTTATAATATAAATAGCATATGGCATAAATTATCAACACTGAAAGTAATAGTCCTTTAGTTTATTTTTGAACTTATCTAGTGTCACCTTTGTTGATATAAATTCTTTAGGTAGTTTATTATATAAGCACACCCCATTGGATAAATAAAACCTCTGAGCCGCAGCAGTATTTAGGCGCGGCGCTATTAACGTAATTTTTTCACCACTTCTCGTTTGAGAGAGAACTCTTTTTATCTTCCCCTGGATAAACATTTTGTCCGTGTCAATTATCGTGGTTTTTTCAATTAAATTTTCCACTTTCATTACTTCAAATATTTTAAATAATTCGTCGGAAGGGAATCTCCTAGATTTTTTAAGGAGGATTTTAATCAACAATTTTTGGGTGGTTATAATCTGTTGAATTTTATTTTTATGTGCAGTACCCCAACCCACAATTCCATAAATAATCAAAGATTGTATTAAAGCAAAATAAAATTGTCTCTTTAATTTTTGCGACATAAAATTTCTGACTTCCCGGCAGATAGGGATGAGTCTCCGAAGCTTAGTGTTCAAATTATTAATGTGTGGGTCCCATTTTAAGCATTGATCAATAGTTACTCCTAGATACTTAGTTTGGGCAACGTGAGCAATAGAGGGGCAAGTGCAATTTTCTGCACAGTTTGCCTGTACATGACAAACAATTTGATTTGTTGACCATGAAAACGCCATGAAATTTGTTTTAGCAAAATTTAGCATAAGGCTCTTTGATGACAACCAGTTGTTTACCACCGACATATTACTCGATGTTAAAAATGCATCTGAAGCGAGCTGTCGCACAGTACAGGCCGCATTAGTTAGTTTTTTGTAGTTGTTCTGTGACGAAGGAGTTTGGAGATGCTTTTGAAGAGCTGCTGACTAAGGCAAAAATTACGGCAATCGCGCCGGGGATTCGATCCACAATCCGAGAATTATGAATCGACCGTCTAACCGCAAGACCACGATGAACCGCTTGCCTTTGATAGGAGTCAGTCAGCACATCTCCCCCCTCGTCTATTAACCGCTACTCCTGGAGCGAACTCTTTTTTAGGGAAAGAATTTTACGAGAGTTGAGCGAATGCCCGGAAAATCCGATCTTTGATTCGAGAAAGGCTACAAGGAAAGTCTTCGTTCCCTCGCATTGTAGTAGGCGCGTCGCCCAGTCCACCTTCGCGCTGGAACTTTCACAGCGTCAGCGAATCCCGGACCCGAGAACTCGTCTCATTATTTTTCTCTCTTAATTTTTCTCTCGGGGCCTCTTCTTTTTCTTGGAAAGAAGAAATTCGACCACTAGTTGGGCGCCATTGTTACGGGGGGAAGGAATGGGCGTTGGGCGCCATTTGTGACGAAGACGTTTGGAGATGCTTTTGAAGAGCTGCTGACTAAGGCAAAAATTACGGCAATCGCGCCGGGGATTCGATCCACAATCCGAGAATTATGAATCGACCGTCTAACCGCAAGACCACGATGAACCGCTTGCCTTTGATAGGAGTCAGTCAGCACAGTTCTTTGATCCTGACGTTGACCTTATTGTTGTCGTTTGCTATGTCGAAACTGCGACAATTATCATTTATATTTAACTTGTTACAGGTTATTGCTGGGCAGTTTTTGTCAGACAAAAAAGTGGGAACTTATGTAGAGGTGGACATGTACGGTCTTCCTACGGACACAATTAGGAAGGAATTCAGAACGAGAATGGTGCCAGCCAATGGATTGAATCCTGTTTACAACGAGGAGCCCTTCCTTTTCAGAAAGGTATCACTTCAATCATTAAATTCTGCGTCGTCCCTCCTCAGTCTACAGCCGTATTCCCCTGCTCTAAAATGTTATCGTCTCACAACTCTAAACATTTATTCTTCGGTTTATCTATTTGTCAACGCTTCAATTTGTATTTGCATCCCAGGTTGTTCTTCCTGACCTGGCAGTCCTCAGATTTGGAGTCTACGACGAAAACGGAAAACTTCTCGGGCAACGCATTCTACCTCTCGACGGTTTGCAAGCCGGTTATCGTCACATATCCTTGAGAACTGAGGCCAATTTCCCTATGTCGCTTCCCATGTTGTTCTGTAACATCGAACTTAAAATTTACGTTCCGGACGGTTTTGAAGGTAAATATCTCGTAGCGCTAAATGATGTGATCCGTACTGCGTGAAATTTACTCCCGAACGATTTATATTTTGACGTTATTTTCAGGATTTATGGCAGCTTTGTCAGATCCGAGGGCGTTTCTTTCCGGTCAGGAGAAGAGAGCTGAGCAGATGAAAGCTATGGGGATCGAAGAGACGGACACGAAAGACAGCAAAGATTCGCTGTCCAGTGACGGAACGAAGAAAGGGGGAAAAGAGGAAGACAAAAAAGGTGGGAGTTTCGCTTATTAAGACATGACAACTGTTACGTGACGTATCCTCAATTAAGATACCAGTTGATACGGAATCACAACGAGAACTGCCCTTTTATTGCGTCGAGTAAATAAAAAACATGAATACGAGCATAGCAACACACATCTTTCCTTCTCTTTCATTTTCGTTTTCATAAACATTTCCTGCGTTCGTTTGGAAACTATTACTTCTCCCCTTTATGTTTTGACGAGGTTGATCTAGTCTGCTTATTACTTTCCGCTACCCCAAAGGGAAAGGAAAGTAGTAATCGTGTGATAACAAAATGTGTGTGTCTGTAGTTCGATTCGCGGGAGAACAGCTGATCCGATTGAGCTGGTTCTTTTTTTGTTTTGTTCGTTATTTTTTGTAGACACCAAAATGAGGTTATGGGGGATTTCGGCCGATGGGAAGGGGGAGTGGGGGTCAAAAATATACCAAAAACTAGGGTTTTTCGCATTTTTCTCAAAAACGGCAATAACGGTTTTGATTAAATTTTCAAATTATTTTCTACTAGTTAGTACAAAACTTTTCTTCTCTATACATACCTCCATGAAAATACGGGGATATAGGCCTATGAAGCAAAAATAGTGTTTTTTACGCTTTTAAGCAAAACAGCTTTGACGATTATCACCAAGATGTTTTCGAATAGTTACGAAGAAGAAGAAGAAAATAGTTTATCACAAAAAACAAATTAATTTTACCTTTCATGACAATAAATAAACCTTGCGACATGGTTTTAAAACCGTCCGCCGGAGGATCGGGCCCGATTCAAATTATCTTAAGACTATTATTTGTTAAAGGGGGAAAGAAAATTTTACAATAGATATTTTACAAAATTAACAGTAATTAAATTCCCTGATAAGACTATGCCTATAACGCCACGCCAATCTACAGTAAGACCCGGCCAATCAGGACCATCAAGGAGTACCAGTGCCTCATCGCCCGAAAGTGCCGGCCTTCCAAACACCACGACTCGAAACTCGGCAAGTATTGGGCATACAAATAAATATCTGGTGCGTAGCAACACACGACTTTCCGCCACCCCTTTAAGTTCGAACACCACCTACATAGGCGGGCGCTATATCTTCGTTCAACGCATTTTTACAGAAACATTTAAAGAGAACAAAATGTAGGGACTAGGTAGCTGAGAGTACTCCGAAAGTTTGATCGAAATCGTTAGAGCCATTTTTGAGAAAAGTGGAATACCGATTAATTAATATTCGACAAATTTCCTTTTCTGAGTTAACTTGGCTTATATCTCCGTTCAACAGATACGTACAGAAATAATTATAGAGAACGAAATGTTGGTATGGGTGACTGAAAGAAACTCCATTAGGATTTTTCACATCTGGTGAAAAAGTTACCCTGGAATTTACGGAAATGTTAGAAAAAACGTTATTTTTGACACATTTTGATTTTTATCTCTGTTTAATGGACCGCCACAGGAACATTTATTGAAAAGAATATGTAGGTATTAACTATTTGAAAACATCCTGTGAGTTTGGTGAAAATCGCTGAAGCCGTTTTGCCAAAACGCGTGAAAAACCTATTTTTGCTTCATGGGCCTATATTTCCGTTCACCGTATTTTCATGGAGATATGTATAGAGAAGAAAAGTTAGGTATTGATCAGTAGAAGATAATTTGAAAGTTTAATCAAAATCGTTACAGCCGTTTTCGAGAAAAATGCGAAAAACCCTAGTTTTTGGTACATTTTCGTCCCCCACCCCCTTCCCTTCGGCCGAAATCGTCCATAACCTTATTTTGGCGTCTACAAAAAATAACGAATAAAACAAAAAAAGAACCAGCTCAATCGGATGAGCCATTCTCCCGCAAATCGAACTACAGACACACACACGAACCACGCGCCGAAATTAGGGTTTTTAGACTCAGTAGGTCTCAAAACGTAAAGATCTGAAGAAAACCCAAATTTTTTTTTTTTTGGGCCGATTACTATACTTTCCTTCCCTTCGGGTAGCGGAAAGTAAAAAGTGGAAGACATTCTCCCGTGCATGAAGATTACACATTGAGCACTCATCCCTTAGGTCAGCTGCATATGGCTTAGCGTTCAATACCAGCGTCTCCGCACGAACCTTGAACGCCCATCTGGCTGTGGAGAGCGGCACCTCGGAGCTGGAAACTAGACTCGCGCACCTCCTGTTAGGATTCAGCTCGCGGTATAACGTGAATGCGTAGGAGTCCATCGCCCGCTGACGAAACTGCGCCCTTCTTTCCTTCACGTATTCACTGAGGATTCTCTCTCCATCCATCTTCACAGTCTTCCAGTCCAACGAAGACAAATTACAAGAAACCCCGTACCTTGATGCCAACACAGCCCACTGCTTTGCCCAGAACAATCCTTTTCTAATTATTTCAGACGCTACGATTCTAGGGAGACGAGAGTTCGCCATCTTTGTTATCCTCAGCAGATAATGCAATTGTAATCGCAATGTGAATGCTGACAGTGTATTCAGCTCAGTTTCCAGGTAGACTATATAATTTGGTGTGATAATTTGGGAGATAGAAAAGTTGACACCAGACCGGACAAACAGCGTCTGGACACCCTCAACAGCTGCATACTCCTTAAACCCCCACACCTGAGCGGCATAGCAGAGTATCGCCCTTACTATGGCATTGAATATTTCCATCTTAACAGAGAGTGGAATGCCCGGATTGGAATAAGCTCCTCCCCACACATAATTCATGGTCGTTCTTGCAGAAGCAACCTTTTGCTTTAAATGCTTGCTGAATGAGAGCCTTGCAGTAAGAGTAACTCCTAAATAAGTGTATTGGTTTACAATATCCACTTTGCTGCCTCCATAATTCCACTTTTCAGACCTCCTATGCCTTCCTCCCTTCTGAAAGATCATCTTGGACTTCCCCATGTTCACCGAAAGATCCCATCGATCGCAGTAGTTCTTCAGCAAGTCAATGTTTGCCTGAAGCCTCACAGGGGTGTCCGCCAAAATCACCAGGTCATCCCCATAGAGAAGCACCCTAATATCGGTACCACCAACTGTCACACCATGCTTCAATTCATCTTCCAAGTCATTGACAAACAGGGCAAAGGGGACAACCCTGCCTCACTCCAGAACCTACACTGAAATTATGCGTTCTACCATCCCTGGTTCACACTGATGATGACACGTCACTATAGATACTTCTCCTTTCATTCTCATATTAGTTATTCATGTACCTTGCCCTTGCTGACGCTGGGATAACTCCATATGACTTCCATGTCGACGATAAAAATTTCTATTTGACTTCAGGCGCATCCATCTTTCCTTATTCCTCAAAAACTAACTTTCCGTATTTTTCAGTACCAAGTTTGCCAAAGCGACTAGCACAGTTGTCGAAGATGTCTTCTATAATTCTCTAGAATTTGACACATTCTTTGAAAGTGTTCAGAAGCACTATAAATCCCAGAGGACGGTTGTTACAGTAGCGTCCAAAGGGTGTAATGAATTTAGTTAGCAATTTAGATTCTTCAGATAAGGGGACGTGTCAAAACATCTAGTTTAGAAAACACTTTAGCTCCTCTTATTGTTCCTATTGTTGAAGGTCAAATCAACCTTTCCCGATGGGAGCTCGGGTTCAGACCCCACACCTGACAGTGATGTATAATACCCTCACAATTAAGATACCAGTTGATATGACCTTTCATTACAAAAACATGAATCCTAGCAACACAATCTCAACACAACAACAACATTTGACAGGTCGCTTGGCAACGTGGGATATCTGCCAACTGAACGCTACAGGCTGTATTATGCTCCGTAAGAGCACACCGTGGCATAATGAAAGGGTTTAGCGATAGCTTCTAGCCTTGAGAGCTCTTCAACATTCTCGGGTAGCTGGACGAATAATAGCAATACTAAATTTTGTCACCATCCACGCCCCTCTACCTCTCCTCACTACAATCCATCATCTTGATGCTGTTTAAATACTCGAAGAAGCTT
The DNA here is from genome assembly GCA_020466155.1 of Pachypeltis micranthus. Lineage (NCBI taxonomy): Eukaryota > Metazoa > Arthropoda > Insecta > Hemiptera > Miridae > Pachypeltis > Pachypeltis micranthus. Next base: position 27,151,693 of record CM035778.1, on the reverse strand, counting down.
AACTCTGTAAACCTGTAAATAACAACTTCTTCTATGTATTTCTGCCTACAGATGAGCTAGTTTTCGATACTATAACTCTCGAAGCCCTCAAAGCGGAAAAAGCGTACGCCAAAGTGACTCGTAAACAGCAAAAAGAGTCGGATGCGATGCAGAAGCGACATAGCAAGGAGAAAACCCTAATTCAAAAGCAGCAGTGTATGGCCGTTGAGAAGATCGTCAAAGGCAAAAAGTTAGTGACTACGTTTTTACGCCTCCTATATTCTATTCAAACAAATTTGAGTTTCTGCTTAGAGTCTGGGAACTTGTGCTGGTGTCTACATGTCTCTCTTCAAAGAAATATAGAAAACAGCCAAATAAGGTGTTGTGGAACCTGTCTCCTCGAGAATCGGCTGGAGAAGTTTCAGGTGCAGGGTTTCAAAATCGTCCTGTCGGTACAGCTTACTCTGTATTTGAGCCGCAGCCATATTGGAGTCGGGTTTTCAGGCTTGGGCCGTCCTGGTGATGGACTAGAGGAGTGATGTCAAAATTCCTCTCTAAGAGGAGAGTGTGAGAGCTCTGGGACAGTCCTACAAAAACCTTTCTCCTTGACCAGTTCTATTTTATTTTTTTCCGGTTAAGTCTTCTTAATAAGAACTGAGGTAAACCTATTTCAATAGAATATATCTGGTGGGTTGCAACACACAACTTTCCTTAGCTCTACGTCAATTCACTTTCTATATGGCTTTGTCTACTTAATCAATTCATGTACCACTCGGAACTTGGTCAAACAACACTTCACAGCAGCAGGAAGCGGTAGCGATTACAGTTCCAGAAATTATTGTGCTGCTCGTACTCATTGCAGGACCATTATTGAGCAATTGGTACACAGATAATTAATGAGGCTGTAAACACAAATTTTTTGAAGAAGGATAGTAATTACTTTTGCAGAGTTATTGGGTAATAACTGTTAGAACTGGTAGTAAGCGAAACGGCAGTAGTTGAAATTCAGGAATTTCTGGAGTGAGCCCCATGTATCTCATGAGCGTTTTTAAACACTCACCCTTTAGGTATTGGATTGGACTACAATACCAATTTTTTTTTAACATTCTACTAAAATTCCAGCGGAGTTTGTAAGGAAAAAACTGCGCTAAAAACGCTTTTCGTCGAAAATTTTGATAATTTATTGTGCTGCTTTCGTTATTTTCCCACTAATGAGAATGTTATGGTATAATTGCCTTATTGAGAGCTATCAATATAAACAATTTAATGAAAATCGTTAGAGCAGTTTTTGAGAAAAAAATATTTGGTGTTTTGATCACTATGATAACTATAGTTAATTTTCGGTGGATTTTGTTCATACCCTTATTTTGGCGTCCCATGGTAACTTGTGGGCGAGATATCAAGTTTGAACGGTCGTTTTCTCTAAAACCTTGCAAATTATTACACAATGGTTTATTATTCTCATGAACAGCTTGACCTAGCATTACTGCTCCGAGACCCATTCCATTCGATTCAGCATCGAATACTAGTAAACCATACGAAACATGACCTGACTACAATGGAACTATGGAAACTAAATATTCCCCCGGCGCCAGGCGCCCGTAAACGTCTGATCCGATGGAGGGGTGGGACAGGGGTTTCCAGCGAACCCTCGCTCGGCAATTGGCACGACGTTGCGAGTCCAAAGGGCGCTGCGAGTCGAGCGGGCCTTGAAAATGATACGAAACACGGCTTATTTGCGATTATACTGTGTTTTGTTAATTTTTTTAACCATTTTTTGCCCATAACAACCATGGGCAAACTGAGCATTTCTCTTGTTTATTATTTGGAGGAATATTGGGCGGTCGGACTTGGTAAAATTGTCGAGTGACAAGAGACAGGGACCGTCGTGGTATAGCTGTACCTACCCCTGTGATTAATCATATCTTCATTTCAAGAAATAAAATATTAATTCAGAATGCGGTACTCTAAAAACTCAAGAAGCACTTATAGGAATAAGAGTTTAAAACAAATCGTAGCTATTATAATTTAGATGCAATGATCAAAATTTCTCATCAGAGTTTTAGTCATTTATCCAACAATATCTATGTCGTGTTCCATAACATTATTGATTCGGTGTGCTGTAATGCAGCTACCCAACATTTTGCTGTAGCGGGTGGAATCACTTGAACGCTATTGACTCTAATAGTTAGTTCTGAGAGTTCCTAGTTTACTGCTAACCAGAACCCGTAAACCTAAGCGAGGACTATGAACTCGGCCTTTATGTTAACCAACTGGTCATAATCAAAACGTATGACGCATTCTGCAGTCAGCCACTACATCCCTCACCTGTTTTTCTGAACGCGCTCCAAACCATTTTTGGCTCAACTCCGAATTTGATTTCATCCGATCGGATTGCCGAGATGGTGGGCACAACAAGATTCCAAATGGGATTTTTGTGCAAAAGAACGAGTTTTTTAGACCACGTTAAAGGCACAAAACGGCTCGGACGGGGGACGGACATTGCAGATTTGGAATCCCCATGTCTTGAAACGTAAAGTATCAAATTTTGAGGGGAGTTGTAAAAAATGTTTCGTGACCGAAAACATAGGGTTATTAGTCAGAATGAATAATGAACCAAAACCGCACTAAAAAAACAGATTTTCGTCGAAAATTTTGATAATTTATTGTTCTACTCTCGTCATTTTCCCACGAATGGGAATTTTATGCAGTAATTACCTTATTGAGGGCTGTTAATATAAAAAATTCAATCAAAATCGTTAGAGCTGTTTTTGAGAAAAAAAATATTTGGTGTTTTGATCACTATGATAACTATAGTTAACTTTCGGTGGATTTTGCTCATACCCTTATTTTGGCGTCCCATGGTAACTTGTGGGCGAGATATGATGTTTGAGCTGATTTGATACGGTCGTTTTCTCTAAAAATCGTTCACAGACACACAGACCATTTTCCCAAATAGTGTGTTTCAGACTCAGGGGGATCTGAAACGTGAAGATCTGAAGAAAACCCATATTTTTTTTACATGATTACTACACTTTCCTTTCTCTTTGGGGTAGCTGAAAGTAAAAAGACTTAGAGTCGACACCTGACAGACTATTTAGGACGTACTGTACTTACAGTCCTTTCCCTTCACCACTAGTGGGTCTCCTCAGATGTGCATGACCTCCTTCCTCCCCCCTCCCCTCTTCCCTGACCTTCCACCGTCCTGTTTACCTTCTCTTCGTATATAAAGACCACGACCAACTGACTGACTTAATGGCCCAACGATGATGTCTTTACATCGAAAGCGCTCGCCCACAGTATCTCACCAAACAGGTACATTAACTTTAGTGATTCAGGGATAGTTGACAAATAGACAAATAGGTTGTTTACGTTTTTTGGCCAAATGGCTCCAACGGTCGAAATCGAACAAAAATTAAACTAAATTATCTTGAACAATTACTGCACCATTTAAAGTTTTTTATGTGAACCCTTGGCGTGTCTCGTAACGCAACTCGTTTGTACGGATTTTTCAGTAAAACTGATGCAGCCAAAGATGAAGGCGTCAAGGAAGTTGTCGCTGGTCAAGTGACCCAGTGGTCGGAAATGGTCGAGCGACATCGTAAAGAATATTGGGCCATGATGAAACAACACATCCAAGAACAACAAGATCTGCTGACGAGGCTCATGGATGCTGCTCACGCGGCTCAGATGAAACAAATCGAAGCCAAACACGACAGGTGAGTTAACTCGATTTTTACTGGTCGTGAAAGTCGTCGTAGGCTCGTTGCGCGTGGATTACTTGTTTGGTTCGACGTTTCAGGGAAATGAAAGAGATGAATGGGAATCAGGCGAAGATTTCTGTGGAGACAACCAAGGAGGTAATGAATGACAAAACTCTGCGGACCAAAGGAGAGAAAGATCGTCGTTTGAGAGAGAAGAAGCAAAACAACACCAAGAAGTTCATGGACGAAAGGAAATACGCGCAGGTACTCAATTAGTTTTGAATGATCTGACCCTGGGGGTAGGTGTGTGATATACTTTACCTATAGGATGGTTAACTAAGAGGAAGGATAAGCTTTGACGCTTTCCCTTCAGACAGGACCTGCTAGGTATGTATTGTAGAGTTCGGGGCCGATCTTTTTTCCCCAATTTTAACAAATGAGAACTTCTTCTCGGGGAAAGGGGCGGACAACCAACCAGGGACAATTTTTTTTTAAAACCCTGCAAATTATTACACAATGGTTTATTATTCTCATGAACAGCTTGACATAGTATCACAGCTTCGAGACCCATCCCTTTCAATTCAGCATCGAATACTAGTAAACCATATGAAACATGACCTGACTACAATGGAACTACGGAATCAAAACGTCTGATGATTTTGCCCCGTCGGGGAAATTGGAACAGGGGCGCTCGAAGCGAACCCACCCGTTCCGAGGCGAAAGGGGAGTTGGGAGGCAAGCGAGCGGGAGGCGCGGTGGTTGCTTTTTTAATGAGACGAGAGGGGAGTTCAAACGACGAAACGCTGTAGCTCCCGCGTTCTACTGCGTTTCGTTAATTTTTTTAACCGTTTTTTGCCCATTACAACCACGGGCTTCGTCCGATCGGATTGCCGAGATGGCGGGCACAACTAGATACCAAATCGGATTTTTGGGCGAAAGAACGAATTTTTTAGACCACGTTAAAGGCACAAAACAGCCCGGACGGGGGATGGCGGACGGACATTGCAAATTTGGAATCTCCAAGTCTTGAAACGTAAAGTATCAAATTTTGAGGGGGGGGTTGTAAAAAATTGTTCATGACTGAAAACATAGGGTTATTATTCAGAATGAATAATAAACCAAAAAGGGAGCCTGATCTGTGAATGAGGGCGTCTCACGACACAAATGGGCTCAATGGAAAAAAAAAAATCAAAATTTATATTGAAAAATATCTGGTGCGTTGCAACGCACAACTTTCCTTAGCTCTACGTCAATTCACTTGTTACGTGGCAGATTCTATTTAATCAATTCATTTACCACTCGGAACTTGGTCAAACAACACTTCACAGCAGCAGAAAGCAGTAGCGCCTACAGTTCTGGAATTTATTGTGCTGCTCGTACTCATTGCAGAACCATTATTGAGCAATTAGTATACAGAAAATTAATGAGGCTGTAAACACAAATTTTTTGAAGGAGGATAGTATTCACTTTTGCAGAGTTATTGGGTAATAACAGTTGGAACTGGTATTAAGCGAAACGGCGGTAGTTGAAATTCAGGAATTTCTGGAATGACCCCCATGTATCTCATGAGCGTTTTTAAACACTCACCCTATAGGTATTGGATTGGACTACAATACCAATTTTTTTTAACATTCTACTAAAATTCCAGCGGAGTTTATAAGGAAAAAACTGCGCAAAAACGCTTTTCGTCAGAGATTTTGATAATTTATTGTGCTGCTCTCGTCATTTTCCCACAATTGGAAATTTTATGGTATAATTATCTTATTATGAGCTACCAATATAAAAAATTTACCCAAAATCGTTAGAGCCGTTTTTGAGAAAAAAAATTTGGTGTTTTGATCACTATGGTAACTATTGTTAACTTTCGGTGGATTTTGTTCATACCCTTATTTTTGCGTCCCATAGTACCCTGTAGGCTGGTGATCAAATTTGAGGTGATTTGGTTCGGTCGTTTTCTCTAAAAACCGCACTAAAATCGATTACGTCGAAAGTTTTGGTAATTTATTGTGCTGCTCTCGTCATTTTCCCATAGATGGGAATTTTATGGTATAGTTGCCTTATTGGGAGCTATCAATATAAAAAATTTAATCAAAATCGTTCGAGCCGTTTTTGAGAAAAAAAATATTTGGTGATTTGATCACTATGATAACTATAGTTAACTTTCGGTGGATTTTGCTCATACCCTTATTTTGGCGTCCCACGGTGACCAGCGGGCGAAATATGAAGTTTGAGCTGATTTGATACGGTGGTTTTCTCTAAAAATCGTTCACAGGCACACTTTAGAGACACACGCACAGACCATTTTCCCAAATAGTGTTTTTCGGACTCAGGGGAGTCTGAAACGTAAAGATCTGAGGAGAACTCAAAATTATTTTTTTTCAGCCGATTACATAACTTTCCTTTCTACTTTTGTAGAGCCAAGGAAAGTAAAAAGTATAAAATAAAAGTTTCTGTGGCTCACCTTGCTCTCGCTCAAAACAGAGCGAGATGATGATGTTAATTATGCTCAATATTTCCTCTTTGCGGCTATATCTCCTTTTCCAAGTTCTTTTTCCAACAACTTTCCCGAAGCGACGACGGCAGCAACATGCGGAGGCTTCGCCGGCTTCTTCGACCAGCTTCCCTCCCTTGCAGGGACTGGTGCTCAGTGGGGACGCGGCTTTTTTCACCGCGTCCAAAATTGTGCCTCCACGGTATATCAGGTGGGAGGCCACTATCAGTAGTCATGGTCACTAAAGATGGAATAACTACTTATTGGGACCATTAAATATACCTGTTTGGTCGTGTGGAGCGATAATCAGGTGGGCTCGATGAAATGTGTTGCGAGACGCTTGGCTGGAAAGGAAAATAGATTACGGACTACAGGGATTGCCTACCTTTCCTCCTCGAAGATTCGTTCAAAGCCTGCCAGCTAGGCAACACCTCAAGCCCGAGGTTTGGCCTCGTGGACGATATTGTGAGAAGAACGTAATGCACTTATATCGAAAGAAGGAAATAGCGTAGGTGCAGAGCGGAAGAAGACGCGAAAAGCACTAGCTTCTGCCTGGAAAAAGGCGGAATTTGGAGGGGGAAGACGATGGGCGAGAAGGAACAAGACGCTGAACGCCAAGATGGTCGTCTCAAACACTATCCATAGGAACTACTACTAGTGGAACGAAATTATATTAACCAATACGAAAAGGTGGCCGTTGTGGGGACTCAGCAAAGCACAATACGTTCACAATTGTACCACCCAAGAAACGGCGCTATCGAGACGAAGAACTGAGCATCAGCATAGAGAGAGGGCTTCACTATCGTTTCTCCTCCTTGCCGTAAACCATATCACCGGCATGAGGAGTGATAGTTAGGTAGGGTCCCGGCTTGAGAACCGAATTCGAGGTGGCGAGTAGCCCAAATACGGAGTTAGCCGAATCGAGAGTGCTTGCTCAGCAGAGGATGATCGCCGAGCCTTCCACCGAAAACCCGAGCTCTCTCTCCATTTCCGTCCCCTGAGGAAGCAGGTTGCCCTTCACTAGCCCTGAATATACTTATCTAGTCTCCACAGTTTTTCTCTTTCCTAGTCTCCCAGCACCTTCTCTTCCTTCTCAATCACCACCTATCTCTTCGCACCTTTTGGTATTTTCCTATTTATTATCATTAATTCTCCGACCCCTAAATTTCTGCCACGTCGGAGCATTACACAATTAAGGGAATAAAATAATAGGAAAAATTACTGGGTTCTACCTCGGTTTCCTCTGAAACTGGCCAACTGAACGATGAGGCCAGACATTCTGACTTGGAGAACATCAGACGAATTGAAGTGGTATATCAGGCAATGCTGGTTCATTTAACTTCCCCGCATTCTTTGCTGGGCATCAGTCACTTCTCAACATTTCATATTTTCTGTTTCAGATGAAGCAAAACAGAGAAAAGGAAAAATTGACGTCGAAGCATGAAAAGTCGAAACAGGAAATGCTGAGAGAAATTAACAAAGTAAGTGCGAAGCTGCTTTCTCCTCTCAAGAAACCTGTAGCCTAACCGTCCTTTAAGTGTAGTCGAGTGTTTAAATTGGCGGTTGGGGAGAGGTAGAGGCCGCAGGGCCTGATACTTTCACAAATCCTGAAACTCTGGGCAGTTGGGGAGAGTACCTAGCCCTTTCGGCCTCTACCTCTCCACATAAACTCAGGAGAACTATCCATTTAATTTGGCTACTACTTAATCCATCCAGTGCGGGTGTAGTAATACCACGTCCCTATCTTTGAGACCTGAGCCCTATTCATCGCTAGGAAGAAGGGGCTGTCGCATTCCTCTGTCCCGTACAGTGGTTTTTACCTTCAGTATGAGTCAGGTAGCAGTTATGTGCGGTTATGTACGGTTTTCATTCATAACCACCATTATAACAATTTTTAAAAAGTGCTGTGAGACATGTCACAAAAACTTTACTTCAGGATGGGAGGTTGTTCCCCCTTTTGTGGCCCGCGCCGAATGGGTTAAGCAGCCTAAGGGCCTGAATGGGTAGCAGGGCCCGGAGCTGGAATTGCCAAGAGGCGTTCTACCGGCATGTATGCTTTATCTCCATGGGGATCTCGGAGATTGGACTTGCCCCCATCCTCTCCACAGAAAAAGGTGTCAGGCTGCGATCAACAATCCCAGCCTTAACCGATCCCCTCTCCTTCTTTACTCCGCCATACCCACTCTCATTCCACATAATAAGTACATTCACTCCACCGAGGGCGGACTACTTGATATTCGTCCGCCGCTACCCCACTTATACTAACCCCCCAATTTATTACACGCACAACACTAACACATACCCAAGGCAATGCTGACACTCTCTAGACGAGACCTGAGAGTCTTGATTAGCTTCCCCACTGGACACTGCCCAGTCAGGTATCACTTCAACAAAATGGGCATCTCAGAGGCGGTGGAATGGAGACTTTGTGGTGAGGAGAACAAGAGGGCAGAGCACATCCTATGTGAATGCCCTGCCTTGGCAGTCAAACGCTTTGAGTACTTGGCTCAGCCATGGAATGAACTATCTCAGAACTGGGAGAGAGTGCATATAGATTATGCTGGGCCCTACCAGGGCTACTATTTCCTAGTCTGTGTTGATGCGAAGTCGAAGTGGGCTGAGATTGAGCCAATCGAGGACGCTCCAACTTCAGCTTCAACAATTTCACTTCTGAACAAGGTGTACACTACTCACGGGTTCCCAAACCACCTTCAGTCAGACAACGCTGCCATTTTTCGGAGTGAGGAATTTCGCCAGTATTGTCGCTCTAGTGGCATTTTTCAGAAGTACGAGGCATATCCACAAAGTAAGTGTACTGAAGCTCCCGTAGGCCGTAGGGGATTTTTTTTGCTATGTTGAGCACACTGTCGTGTAGTGTGACTCCTCCCCTCCAAAACAAGACCAAAATGAGGTCAGTACGTTGAAAACTGTGGTCTCAGGAGCATTTCTCGTGAAAGATGTCGATCGACTCTGCCGCCAAGTGCGAAATCCGCGCGGTCATCCGGTACCTCGTTGTTAAGGAGAAATCCCCGATTGAAATTTTTAATGAGGTAAAGGCAATTTATGGTGACGGACACATGAATCGTACGAGTGTGTACAAGTGGTGTAGGGAGTTTAAGAACGGTCGTACGAATGTGCATGACGAATTGAGGAGTGGGAGACCGTCGATTGTGACTGACAAACTTGAGGAAAAGATTGAGAATGCGGTCCGTGACGATCGCAGATTGACTCTGGACGAAATTTCTACGAATTTTCCTGAAATATCCAGATCTTTGCTGCACGAAACAATAACAGAAACCCTCGGATTTCATAAACTGTGTGCAAGATGGGTCCCAAAACAACTGACTGAACAACACAAGTTGAAGCGAGTGCAGACCTCTAAAGAGATTTTGGAACGGTATGAACTGGAGGGTGATGATTTCCTCAAGTGTATTGTTACTGGAGATGAGACTTGGGTTGCACACTATACTCCAGAAACCAAGAGACAGTTCGAACAGTGGCGTCACACCACTTCACCCTCAGCCAAAAAGTTCAAAACCACAATTTCTGGGGAAAAAAAATCATGGCATCAGTGTTTTGGGACCACAAAGGCATCATACTGATCGATTATTTGCCTCAGGGGGAGACCATAAACGCGGCAAGGTATTGTGAAACCATGAAAAAATTGAGAAGAGCCATTCAAAATCGAAGGAGGGGTCTTTTGACGAAGGGCGTTTGCTTGCTCCATGACAATGCTCGACCTCACACGGCCAACTTCACGAAGGAACTGTTGGACTCTTTTGGATGGGATGTTTTAGACCACCCCCCTTATTCCCCCGACCTGGCGCCTTCAGACTATCATCTTTTCACTTCTCTAACGACGCACATGGGTGGAAAAAACTTTTCAACCGACGAGGAGGTGAAGAGGGAGGTCGACAAGTGGACGAAGGAGGTGGCGGCAGATTTCTACGAGGCAGGCATAAAAAAATTGATCCCCCGCCTAACTACCTGCATCGAGGGAAATGGCGACTACGTAGAAAAATATCTTAAATGTATACCTACGTAAGCACGTTTTTTTTTGTTTTAATAAATTTTTTTGATCCCTAAAAAAATCGAGTACACTTACTTTATGGATATACCTGGGCATCCAGCAACGAATGGCCTGGCTGAACGGAATGTCCAGTCAGTCAAAAACAAACTGAAGGCCGCCGCGGACGAAGATACACCTATGGAGGAAAGATCCAGAAAATTCTGTTCCGTTACAGAGCAACACCGCTTGCCTGTGGCAAATCGCCCCCGGAACTCTATCTTGGTCGCTGTTTCCACACCCGTTTGGACGCATTCTTCCCTCTCAATCCCCAACTCACTCCAATGGCCCGCAAAACGTTTTTTTTCAAGTGGGGGAGAGAGCTCAAGTTCACACGTTCAAAGGCAACCGACCAGTTTGGGATTTCGGCGAGGTTTTGAGGAGATTCGGACGGTACCATCATCTGACTCAGTTGGACGGCAGTAGGAGGCTGAGGCGCCACATCAATCAGCATCGAGGTACTCTCATAGGGGCCTGGAAGTATGTCAGTCGTTCAATGTTCCCGGGGTTCCACAGCATCATGGGTTCGGAATTCCCTCAACGCCAATGCCCATCTGGTCATTCCGGCTCTGGTTCTTCGACCCCCTCTCCAAATACAACGCTGCCAGGTGCAACTCCTCCACCAAGACTCAGCCCTTCAACGCCTCACCGTCCTATCCCTAGGCCTGTTAGAACGAGGAGACTCCGTGATTCTCAACCTATGAGTTCTAGTGATTGCCGTAAGGGGAGTTAGGTTGTGCCTAGCTACAGACTGTTAGGTTATGAGCCTTTATCTAATTCAAGTATTTATGCATGTAAAATAGTTTTTAAGCCCTTCCTTGGATTCGCGGGGTTTTCCAGTTGGTGGGGGAGACTGTTGTGTATCGACTGATCCATGCTGTTATCAGTACCTGATTACAACCTGTTATCATTATACGGTTCACGCTTCTATCTCAAAGATGTATTCTCAATCAGTTCCCGTCCCCTCGTACAGGGTGAGCCATAACAAATGGTGCAGTTTCAAAGGGGTGCTGCATGCCTTGTAGTGGGGTTTACGACCTGGGAGGGGTCTCATTGTGCCCGGGCAGTGGTCCCGTTTTCAGTCGTTATGATGGTTTGGAGTGGAGAGCAACGAGGTTTCGTCATTTGCACGTTTTTTGAAAGTGGCCGTTCTTTCATCGCCACCCAGCGGGCCTTCCGACTGCGTTACAACATCCCACGTCGTGATCCCGTCCCTCACCGCAATGTTATCGCACGTTGGGTTCAAGCATTGGAAGAAACTGGTTCCACAGTAAGGCGTAGAGGTGCGGGAAGACCAAGAAACGCAAGAACACCTGAAAATTTGGCTCGAGTGAGAGCAGCAGTGGAACAGTCGCCTCGGCGCTCTGCTCGGAGGCACGCAGTAGCACTGAACATCTCTAACACCTCACTAAGGAGGATTTTGCACATGGACTTGTCATTCCATCCGTACAAGATTATGATTGTTCAGGAATTGTCACCTCCAGACTACCAAAACCGCTTGAATCGATGCCAAGAGATGATAAACCGCATCCCACCGACGTCCACTTTTTTCAGTTCGGACGAAGCCCACTTCCATCTCTCTGGAGCGGTTAATAAACAAAATTTCCGCTATTGGTGTGACCGCAACCCAAGACAAATTCACGAGAGACCTCTCCACTCCCCGAAAGTCACTGTCTGGTGTGCCATTTCAAAATTTGGGGTGATTGGGCGTTATTTTTTCGAGGAGGATGGAAGGACTGTTACCGTCAATGCTCAGCGTTATCTTGTCATGCTGGAGAGATTTTTTGAACCCGAATTGAACCAGTTAGCTGAAGAAGAGGATCTGGGGGATATTTGGTTTCAGCAAGATGGCGCTACGGCCCACACAGCGCAAATCTCAATGGTGAAACTGCGGCAGATGTTCCCCGCACGCCTCGTCTCTCTCAGGGGTGACTTGGGGTGGCCGGCAAGATCGCCAGATTTGAGTGCCTGTGATTTTTTCCTGTGGGGCTACTTGAAGGAAAAGGTGTTCAAACATCGACCTCACACTCTGGAAGACCTCAAGATTCGAATCAGGGAAGAAATCGTCGCGATTCCCATCGAAATGTGCCAGAGGGCGGCTGAAAATTTCAGGAATCGCCTACATCAGTGCGTCGCTGCTGAGGGCGCCCAGCTTCCTGATGTAATTTTCAGGACTTAATCTACCGAAATGGGGGTGATGTATGGCGTTCAATAAAAACAAACCGTAATCTTCTAAGTTGCACCGTTTTTTTTAAATCGCCCTTTGAAACTGCACCATTTGTTATGGCTCACCCTGTATTTAATACATAATATTGTCCCCACCCTTCACCCTCACCCACACCCTCCTTGCCTCCATGACGCCCCAAACGTCAAATTACTCCTCATATCAAACCCGCCAATTGCCCGCTTGACATTTGATTTAATTTTTCAGATGCTCGAAGTCTACCAGAACGAAGAGCTCGAATACGAATTATCCAACAAAGTCGAATTCTTCACGTAATTCACCTTCGACTCTCCTTCGCTCGACGAAAACTCATCTTTATAATTCGTTTTTAATTTTCGATTTTCCCCACGATTTTCCAACCATATGATTCTAGTCATTTCGATCTGGTCCGTATAATATAGTACAGGTATATATACACATATATTTGTCGTTAAGCGAAAGAAATCTGATCGACTAAGAAAAAAAACTATATTTAGAAGCTCTCATTTAATTGATAGCGGTTTAAACAATAGTAATATCCTACTTTCGCCTCTTTAGCCGTTTTTCAGTTCAGTTCGACAATTTAAACAAAAATTTACGAAGTCAAGTGCAATATTAGCGAAAATTTTGAAAAGATAATTGTATCGTGTGCTTAAAATGAGGAAACAAAATTTAGATAAATTCAGTAGTTGAGTTGGTGCATTCTGCTCCTGTTTGGTTTCTATATAGTTTTTAAAAGCAATAAGTCTAATGAATATTTTTGTTATAGAGTTTAAGAATTGTTGGCAACTTATTGTGTTTAAGAGTGTTTGTGGTTTCCTTAGTTCTACGTCAGCAGGTAGGAAAGTAGTGTAATCGGTTTGAAATACAAAGAATCCTCAGGGTCTAAAGAACGCATCTTGAGACGGCGTTCTGTGCGTGGGCTATTCAGAACGTACCACTGTATCGAATCCATACAAATTTAGTCTTTTGTTGTTTTTATGAGCCCAAGTCGTTTCTTCGTTTGAAATTTACAGCTGAATAACGAACCACGTCATCATTTTGATTGGCAATTGTCGTCTCACGAATGAAACGTGTTTCAAGTCGAAAAATGTATCTCTGGATATGCAGTGTGGGAGAGGCGTGTTAGTCATGATTGGCTGTTGGTCCTAGGAGCGCGAAGACACGAGTTTCTTGGTTGTCAGTTGTTTTTGTGTCACTCCCTTCCCTAGAGGGCGTGTCGTGGGCAGAGGTGGATCGCTGTGTCTTTGCTAGGGTGTTTTTTTTTTTTTAGGTATATTACAGAAGGTAATTGCTATTCGTTAGCATGTCTGGTATTTTCGTTGGTTTGTGAAGCCAATACACTTACAGAGCTGAAGCAGTCTGCTTTCTTAGCTCTACATCCTTCGCACCTGTTTTGAAGTCCTTCGTCGAGGGATAGGTTTCCTGGGGGAGCGTTTTGTAGTTTATGGTATTGTGCCTACAGAAATGGTACCTTCTTTCTTCTGAAAACCCTCTGCTATGTCTACGAAAGCCACTTGTCTCGTACACGACTTTCAATAAATCGCGAGGCCAAGTCCAAATCGGCAATTTCCGAGTTTGGAATGTTCAAATTGTGTGTGGAAGCTTTTGTTGCGACTCTAGCGGCGAACGTCGGATTAGTTCCCTTAACCTTCCGTTAGTCGCGCCCTCTTTCCTCCCATCTATAGTCGCACTGCACCTGTGAGGTGCGTTCTCAATTTTTACCAGTAAACAAAACTCTTAAGCGCCTGGGTTCATTAAAAGACCATGTATCAAGTAGGAAACAACAAAATATACGTAAATAATAAACTGTATTGCATTTGAAAAATGTAAAAATTGGTAATTGACTAAGAATAGGTAGGTAACTTCCAAACAGGACGAAAATTCAGTCTTATTTGCACTAATATTATGAGATCTCACAACTTCCATACTGAAAAAAAATCAATAGCTAACGACTTAGATTAAACTGTACCATAATGGAAAAATTAAGATGTCACAATTTTAGTGAGGTAACCTTTCAGGAACTGTCTTGGTCTACATCCATTACCTGATCATCACTTTGACTAGCGTGACGGTCATTGCAAATTGGAATTACGTGGACTAAGCACAAGTACTTCCCGCAACTAGCACAAGGATATTTGGCGTTTTTTCTCTCCTTGTTGAGGTGACAGGGGTCACACAATTTTCTTTTTTTACTCGAGTCTTCCTGGGGTAGTATTGGTGCGATGCGATGTAAGGGCTGCTTCGTTACCTCCGCCAATCTGAAGCGTAGGGCCATGGTTAGATTCTTCTCTTCGTTGTTTCGTCGAACCATTTCCTCCATAATCAAACTTTTGGCTAACTCACGCAATAAAGCCCTTCTGCTGTCAATTGAATAGCCGTTTCCAGTGTATATTACCTGCGCATTTATTCCAGCCACGTTGAGAGCAGAAAAAAAATTACCATTGGCCGACGACGAACATTTCTAGCCACATTATAGGTTGCACACAACTTGTCAACCGTGTCGACACCACCTTTAGTCTCCAGTCTCAGTCTCAGCATCAATTGCATCGTCGAAGTGAAGGCTGGATATGAGAATAACATTTTTGTTTTTGCGAGGAACATACGATACGATCGTTCTTTCTTTCCTGAAACCAAATACACTGGAATTTTCTCATCTTCTTGACACATTTTTGAACACAGCTGGTATCTGCTATTTATTTTTCTTCAAGGTGCCAACGAGTGAAACTTTTTTACCAGCCAGTTCACTCATCAGGGGGACATCACTGAACCAGTTATCGATGGTACGGTTGCGGCCAGTATTTACTATTGGAGTTGCCATTCTCAGAACAACGTCAGCACATTGATTACTGACACAATACGGCCCCTCTGGTTGTTTGCCAACATACATTTCCATGTGATAAATGTAGTACATTTTTGAGTCAGCAAGCGCAAATATTTTAACACCATATTTCGCTGGTTTGGATGGGATGTACAGACTGAAACATTAGAACCAAAGTGACACGTATAGTCGCGCTGGACCTATAAGGTGAATCTTTGTTTTGAAACTCCTAATTTTTATATAAAGTAAAATGAGCTCATTCATATACACACAAGGAAATAAAACATAAAATGAAGAAGAAAAAAATTGAAAATCACACATTTGCAAAACTTACATGAATAGTCCCCGTTGCACCTGTGAGGTGATTTGGTCTGCACTGCCTCTGATGTGGTAGGGAGCGTGGCTGCGGGATTACTAACCTCTAGAAAGATGGAAGTTAGGTGGCTAGACGAGAGGGAGGTGCGCGCGACTTACGGAAGGTTAACGTCAAGCAAAAGAGAAGTTCCAACGAGCGACTGAAAATGATGGTCAACTGGCTCGAAGTTTCAATTAGAAGAGAAGATATTTGAATAGATCATAAATAGCAAGGAGCTCGTAACTATTTTAGTTCATTCAACATCCGATATATCGCGAGGGCTGGTTCATATTGTTCAAATCCGAGCGCAACTCAACTTTCTGTTGTAACCCTAGCGGCGAACGTGAGAACTACTTTTGTTACAATCAATATACGCAACCACTTGGCCGGCACCAAACAAAGCTTGATTTGAAAAGGCAAAAAGGCTTACCAGCGTCTTGGAGTCTCGTTCTCGGGTGGCTCTCTTCTTCCATGTAACAAACAGCGGTGGTCGGCAGTCTCCTGTTACCCCAAGCCAGAGCGGCAAAAATGCTAAATGGTTGGGCAAATAATTAGGAGCAGAATGCGATTGTGTGTTGGTGGTTAAAGCGATGATGATGTCAAAATGATGTCTCGCACAGTCTCATATCTCTCAATGTCCCTATGAAAAGTAGGTAGGTTTGCGAGTCCCGTACTCAGTAGACTTAAATAATATGGTTCAACGAGATGAATAGATGTGGAGTGATAGTTGGCGTACACTAGTCTTGCTTGTGCTAAGAGTTCTCTAGTCACTGGTGATAGTCCCAACTCAGAAGCCAATTGGTCAGGGGACTTGAGTAAATGTACAGGTGTCTTGAGACGCAGTTCCCTCTAATCTCACACATATCGCACGGGCCAAGAAATCATCGATGATAGAAGAATGCTCTCGCACTTGCCAATTAGTGGCAGAGATGAGCTGGCCCATTAGGATCTAGTCCGGTGCTGCGACTAGTAATGCGGCAGCTATGGCTTTTGCTCTTCGAGTGACCTGTGCTCCGATTCTAGAGTCGTTTGAATAAACTGGCCCTAAGAAGAATAAGGCTTGAAAGGCAAGGTGTCTAGCAGCTGTGTCAGCAGAATGATCGAGCTCTGGGAGTCCTGTCTCATTTGCTGACACTTTTTGGATCCTGGCAAGGCTCGCCGCTAATGTTCGAAATGAACGAAATACCCGACTAGGGACGTAAAAATGCGTGTTCAGCGGAATGATTCAAATAAATTGATACCCTTAATAGGCCTAGTTTTAATAGGTTTTAAAGGTTCGACATTCGCTACACAATTAAATATGCAAAAATTGTAGAATGGTAAAAAAAGGAAAATTTTGAACATACGATCGAATCTGCTGTCATTTGAAAGGGGTTGTATATCACTGGATTGTGACGAGAGTGTGGACCACCTTCTAACTCATCCCTAGGCCCTCCAACCTCTTCCGTTCCTGTAGAATGAGCTTCTTTGGGTCCAAAACATTTTTGTTAATAATTGTTCGTTAAACATTCAAGCGTCTAGACTCCCTCACAACCTGTTAGACTAAGGAAAGTTGTGTGTGATGCTTCGCGCTAGATATTTTATAGAGTCGGCCATCGCCGGCTTTTTTCTTTTTAAATACGCATTTGTTGTTATCGAAAAATGTCAAATCTCTTAATTTATTGAATATTTTAGACGAGAAGCCGACGGGTTCGTATGTAAGAAACATGAAACATTCTAATTCTAACGGCCTCGATATTAACTGCCTTTCTGTCCTTCTTGTCAGGAGAGGGAGATCGCTCTTTGATTTTTCAGGGGAGGGGGGAGGGGGTGTGAAACATGTTTTTTTTTTAATTAAGGTTGTGCGTTGTACGCAAGTTTCGTCGATGACCGATTTTGTTTTTGATGTGTTTTTGGTGCGTTGAGGCCGAGTGTCGCAAGGTTTTTGATGTTGAACAATAAATTGTGCAGTTCTGTCATACGGACGGTCTCTTGGAGATTTATGGGAGAGCTGAATGAAGTATTTTTGTTTCATTTTTACGTTCCTTTTACTTTTCTCTTTGGTTCTTATTTATTTAAAATTGTGCGGGATTTCAGTCGTTTGATTTCCTTTATGGTCCCATACATCTGCTGATATCATGCTCATGTGGCTACTCGTTTCAAGATCCGCGTTCAGTTTAGGTAATATTCCACGATGGGCATAAATTATGCTCCACGACCACAACACTTCGTAGTAGTAAGCGTTTCAACTTCATTGTCACATCTATGATAATTACTGGGTTCACAATGTCGGTTCTAGTTACATCGAGATATCTTTAGGGATAACATGACGAACAGATGATGAAGTGCAATCACGAGTACCGCAGTTACACGTAAATAGACAATGTTTGGAGAAATCTTCACTACTTTTTCAATCTTTGCCCCTCCAAACGCAGTGCGCTCACAAATCTGGCTTCACAGTCACCTATCGAGTGACTACATGCTCAAACATGGTGGTAATTAGTGGGGGGGGGGGTGCAGTGTGGCGTTGCCTGAGCCGTTGATCAAGTACTGGAATCAACTGCCTGGCCCACTGCCTTCTAGCTGTGTTCTACTCATCTTGCCACTTACCAAGGGTCGTAGCCCTCTATCGTGACATTTAGGTAGCTAATGCGTAGAAAAAAGGAAGAGACAATAGCGGGCACGGGCACCTTGACGAACGTAGATTGCAACACTGATTTATTGAGTAACAGTGACAGGATAATGCTACCAATGATAAGAATGATAAGGGTCACAACAGTTTCCCCCACTACATTGAGTAGACATCGCATTTAGAAAACTGAAAAAAAAGAAGAAATCCCTTAACCCATTCGGTGCGGGGAAAAAAAGTCAGACAACCTAACGGTCGGAAAAATTGGCGAGGGGCGCTCTTATTGTTGGGCATGGCATCGTATGATGCCACCCGTACGAGACGAAAACCACCATGACATCATATCATGCCATCCGCACTGAATGGGTTAAGAACCCTTTGAGTAAAAACGATGACAATCACCATACATAGTCCCTGAGGTACAGAGGCGGATGTCTGACCCTTTGAAGTTGTCGGGGTCCACCATCCGGTCAAGGCCGAGGACGGAATTGAGGCAGGTTCCCCAATTGGCGATCAGATGGAAAATGTTGGCCTGGTCGAGGAACGTCGAAAATAACTGAACGACGCTCCTCACGCGACATCGGGTCTGCTACTGATGACTGTGGTGAAACAACACCAGTCGAAGCGAGCTAATTGACATGACGTTTCAACGATCGGCCACAGTCGAGCTGAACAATATAGTGACGAGACCCCAATTTCTTTGTAATGACACCAAATTGCCATATCTCTCGATTTTGTACATAGCCACGTGATTGCACCCTCTCCCCCACAACAAAACCGTGCACAGGAGGTGTGAACCCAGCAGACTTCGTCGGTTTGTAGGGAAACAAGGCATATAGCTGAATTCTCATACGTCGGTTAAGGTACAGCTCAGCTGGTGAGAAGCCCGACGCAAGGGGAGTCGCACGGTACCGGAAAACAATTCGTTGAACCTTTTCTGCCATCGATCTCGGTTCATTGATAATAGAAGAGATTCACTGCTTGAAGGTTGCAACATTCCTTTCAGCCAGTCCATTGGTGGCTGGATGGCCTGGAGCTATTAGCTTCTGAAAAGTGCCACAAGAGAGACAAAATGCCTTGAATTCTTCACTCGTGAAGATCGATGCATTGTCACTCACAAGAAATTCTGGGTATCCATGAAAAGCGTATATGTCCCGGAGTAAACCAATCGTGATGGCAGTAGATGGCGCTTGCCTTATCGACCTTACCTCAACCCACTTCGACTTCGCATCCACGACAATTAGGAAATAATGCCCCTGAAACTCACCCACATAATATGGATGCGTTCCCAATTTTCAGTAGGCTCATCCCACGGGTGTACAACGACATGAGGCGGATTCTTTCACAATCTGGCACAGGACTCGCAGCTCTTTACAAGATCTTCAATATCTTTGTTGATATTCTCCCAGTATACGCATCTCCTGGCCAATTGTTTCATCTTCATCACACCAACATGAGTAGAGTGCATTTCAGCTAACACAGTTGGTCGAAGACTGGCAGGAATGACAATTCGATCAAGACGAAACAAAAAACCATCCTGGAGGGTAAAAGGAGAGTCAACTGAGCCATATTTAAGACTATTAATGATTTGTTTCAGCTCAGTATCATTGGCAGTTTCTTTTGCTATGGTGGGCGCAGTGACGTTGGTAGAAGCAATTTGCAAAAGGGATTCAGCACACAACTAGCTAACTCCCTCATTTATTTGCGTATCAGCTGTTCTGCTGTAGACAAGGCAAGGAGAACGTGAGAGATATTGTGACATTTTGGTAGCTAATGCGTAGAAAACCCTAAGTTTATTATTAAACCCTGCAAATTATTACACAACGGTTTATTATTCGGATAATCAGCTTGACCTAGCATTAATGCTCCGAGACCCATCCTGTTCGATTCAGCATCGAAAAATATCATAATGAAACCCAAAAAAGGTCGAAAAGAACTGAATCGTAATATTAAAATAAACAAAAAAACGAAAGTATCTAGAAAAAACTGAATTTTAATATGAAAACATGCACGCTAAATACTAATATCAAAATTTAACCAAAAATCTATGAAAAAACCAAAATGAGAATGAAACGAAAGAATCTAAAAAAATTGAATCGTATTAAAACCAAAACGTCGGGGAAATTAGAACGGGGGCGATGGAAGCGAAAGGGGAGTCGAGTGGCGGCGTCTGGGAGGGAAGCGAGCCTCGAGCGCGGTTTTGCTTTTTTAATGAGACGGGCGGGAGGGAGTGACTTCAAACGACAAAATGCTGTAGCTCCCGCGTTGTACTGCGTTTCGTTAATTTTTTTAACCGTTTTTTGCCCATAACAACCATGGGCTTTGTCCGATCGGATTGCCGAGATGGCGGGCACAACTAGATACCAAATCGGATTTTTGGGCGAAAGAACGAATTTTTTAGACCATTTTAAAGGCACAAAACGGCCCGGACGGCGGACGGACATTGCAAATTTGGAATCTCCATGTCTTGAAACGTAAAGTATCAAATTTTGAGGGGGGGTTGTAAAAAATTTTTCGTGACCGAAAACATAGGGTTATTATTCACAATGAATAATAAACCAAAAGGAAGAGACAATAGCGGACATAGACACCTTGATGAACCTAGATTGCAAAACTGATTTATTGAGTAACAGTGACAGGATAATGCTAACAATGATAAGAATGATAAGGGTCACAACACTCTCCTACTTTTCTTCTGGTTGCCATACTCCAGTCAGGTGCCAGAAGGTGGATAATATCCGCTACCACCAATAATGCCTCTGAAGAAGCTGTGTGGTACGAGCAAGCAATACAGAGGGGTCACCTCTGATCTGCTGGAATCTGCTTTCTACGGTAGACAATGCTAAGTGTATCAGCTTAAACCTCCACTCCATATAAGTACCCGCTTTATGCTTACCTGCAGCCCCCTCATGTTGACCATCAGATGAGAAATAGCTGTTGTTACTGTCGCAGCTGTATATGCTGCTTGTCGGATTTGGAAACCAAATGACAACTTGGTGAATATTGAACAGCTTCCTGTGGAGGTTCAGCATTCTTTGCATCATCACCAGGACAGGGTGAGGGACGACCCAACTCCCATCCACTCCCTCACCTGCTCACTAATTTGCTGAATTGATAGTAGTTATGTTACAACGTGGACTGACATGGTTATCGCAGGTCGGCTGAATTAATTACACCAACACTTCACTCTTACAAATCAGGATTCATGATCACCATTCCACTCACTTCAGTCCTTACAACTGACATTATGCCAGAGTGGAAGAACTTTCAGCTGCTTGTATTCTACCAAGGTTGGGAGCACTGGCTTATCACGACATAAAGTTGATATGAACGAGTTGCGTAGTTTAGTTTCTGGTACATTTCTAACAAGAAAATAAGCGTCGATCATCGTAGTTTTCAATCATTTCGTCGAACTTATCAAACGAAACAGATATCTCGCCTGAACGTCCACCCATTTCTTGAGTTGACATCTAACTAGAATAGAAATATTCTGCTGTTGTGCATTCAATGCTCTTATCACATCTGTTAGATCCGGAGTTTTTGATGTACCTGGCGGTGTTGGAGCTGGCGTAGGATCGTTCGGCATTTTCAACGTTAAAGGCGTGGCAAGGCGTAGATAGGCCCGTTGTGAAGGTGTCTTGAATCCGTGAATGACGCGACCAGTTCACTATAGTCGTACACTAATTTTTACCAACCACTTTTCTTCACAATGACCACCGACTGTGCCAATTTAATGTCTTTCTTACCAATCAAATAAGGAGTAAATTACGTAGGGAAAACAACGCAACTCGTTCATATCAACTTTATGCTATGATAATCCAGTGCTCCCAACCTCACAGTACAATAAACGATAGAATACAGTATAGCTGCCATTCAGTGTTAGCGTCCACTCACGGGAATGATGGGGGAGAGGGCCATTCCCTGCAGAGGCTTACTGGCGGTTCTGTTATGAGGGGGCAGAGCTGAACTGGGCATTGTAGGGCCCAACTACAGTCTTGCTAAGCCACTGGGGGATCTGCCACGATATTTCAAGCGGAAATCCTAGCTGTAAAGATCTGCGCAGAAGAGATCATGACTAATAGACTCAAGGGCAAGCAGATCTATGTATTCTCGGAGGCTATTGCAGCCTGTACCTTCAGGTTGAGGCTTGTATGGGAGTGTCTCCAACCGCCGAAACGACTCGGCGCCCATAATAGGCTCTTTTTTATCTGGGTGCTGGCTCATAGGGGGCATGAGGGCAACGAAAAGGCTGACTGCCTTGAAAAAAGGGTTACTGAACCCAACAGGCCTGAGCCCTACGTAGGAATGAGGATAAGTCACCTGAATCGCCTGGTGGTCAGATGGGAGACACAGGAAAGCATCGCCAGCCACGACTAAGACAGGCGAAAAGGCTCGTTACGCCGACGAGCGATGCTGACACCCTCCAAACAGGATCTGTGAGTTCTGACAAGCTTCTTCACTGGAAAGTGGTATAACCTCAATAAGATGGGCATTTCAGAGGCAGTGGAGTGCAGATAGTGTGGTGAGGAGGACGAGACGGCAAAGACAGGCAGCCAAACGCTTTGAATACTTTTCTCAGAGGCTCATTGAACCCCCAAATCGTAGCAGAGTCTACGGCGGAGGACATGCTCGGCTTCCTAAGGTGGACGGGTATGTACGATGTCTTCTATTAAGGAACGGATAGTGTCACAATAGGCCTCTGTGTGGCATATGCTCTCGGTGAGGGTGAGGGTGGGGGGCTCCCACCATCCACTCCCTCACCTGCTCGCTAATTTGCTGAATTGATAGTAGTTCTGTTACAACATGGACTGACATCACTATCGCAGGTCGGCTGGATTAATTATAACAACACTTCTCGCTTACAAATCAGGTATCACAAGTGATAGGTAACTCTGTGCTGACTGACTCCTATTAAAGGCAACTGGTTGATCGTGGTCTAGTGGATAAGACAGTCAGTTCATAATGCTCGACGTAAGTTGAGGATTGTGGATCGAATCTCCGGCGCGATTGCCGTAATTTTTGCCTGAGTCAGCAGCTCTTCAAAAGCATCCCCAAACTACCTCAGTACAACTCCTCAACTATAATTTTGCTGGTTTGATGCTAACAGCTCTGGTAGCACATTGCAATATGGTGACTTGGAGATAATAATACTTCACGTCTACAAATTGTGCTTACTAATCGAACTTAGTGATCGCTGTTATGCTGAGTGTGAAACTTCAAGAACTGGCTTCTGCTCTCTTTACAGCCAGTTCATGCCTCATAGTCCAGCTCTGATTCCTAATAAAATAACTACGTGATTGCATTTTAAACTCCACGATTTCAAGTCCACACTCACAGGTTGGTAAACTTAATGGTCATATTTCCGCCTTAGGTTCTTTAACGTCGACTCAGGAAGAACGAAGAGTCCATACCAAGAAGTTACTTAGGGAATAAAGTGCCATGTTGTGACGGTAAACTTGGTTATTGTTGCTGTAGAAAAGGAATCCTCTGGTGTGGCTGTGGACACAGCTCGCACCATGAATGCCTCATTTGTTGTCACACAAAGGTCCCTGTAGGGTAATGCAACTCCACCATGTTCTTGCCTTCTTGTTATTCATCGTGTGCACTGTGTTCCTTAATACTCAATACAGGCCACTTTAAACACACGTTGAAGTCAAAAGTTCTAAGCTCCGGTTGAGCAGCTTCAATCTTGGGACGAAGGTTTGAAAATACCACGCAGCAGCGTATCAAATTAATGAAAGAGATTTTAAGTAGAAAGAAGACTGGACAGTAAGTAACGTGTTTAATGTAATGTTTGCGTTCAGAACTCTCGAGAGGTTGTTTATTCGAGTCCCAATTGTCAAGCTTTGCAATGTGGCCCACATTCTCGCATTTCCTGCCATGAAGTGATCGTTGTTTTCTCCTTGGTAGAGGAATTGATGGTGATGGTGGTGAAGTGCACGAGGGAGCAGTGGACATTGAGATAATGAAGAGATGCAGGGGTCTTTTGAACACTTCTAGTTGGATGCTACGTGAGGTTTAACTACTCTCGAACTTTCTACATGAACCTTGCGCCTTCGGCAACTATACTCGATTTCAAGCCAAACTATGACAGCCATTTCGAGTCAGCTGAGCTCATTCTGATGAATCGTTCACTGTGTTTCGGCCTAATTTCTCTACTTGTAACGCCATTTTTGTGGCGATCAACTGAAAATCTGCATCAAGCGACTGGCAACTTCATGAGACAAGCTGTTCCATCTTCGGGAACATTGAAGGGAGGGTGTGAAGCTTTATATTCATGCAGGCTTAGGACACTAATCAGAAGGCCTAGTAGATAATTGAGGCTGGACTCAATGCAACTCACCCGCAATAGCATCCATACGGAGCCCCCAGCCCAGCTGGTTAATCAGGACAATGTCAGATTGAAACGAACTGTCTCGATGAGGAGTCCACTCCTTGAAGTTCCTGACAAGTGACGTTTCCTCACGACCATTCCTTATCCCTCTGTTATCTAGCGATCCATTGAGAGGGTTCTACCAGTTGAGATATTCAGCGTCCCTCACAGTCATTTAGTTACCAAATGTGCTTGATTAGCTTCTCTTGCATTATGGTGTGGAGCAATTCAAGCTGGATCTTATTCCATCGGTGGTGTGTCACGGCAAGAGTCAGCTCGTACCTTCCCAACTTCGTCTGATGTGTGTGCCTTCTCAACTCTCCCTAATGAGAGTGAATCATTCCGCATTAAGAGTGACATATCATCACTTCTCTGTAGTCAATGCTCCAGCCACGGCCAGAACTCTACTATGAGCCTCCTGGTCTGTCGTCCGCTGTCCACCAAGCACCGCGCTTCTTGTCAAGCGGTCTGCAAAGTATTTTGTCTTACATCTCCTCTGATCAGGCCAATGCCTCGGTCTTCTCGACTTTCAAAATCCATTCTTCGGTTCTCTTATGACAAGTGATACGCTAGTCACTCATTGGGAGGCCCCTGCAAAACACTTCACAGCAGTGTATCTTCCCAGACCTCCGCCTCATCGACAGTCATCAGCAACTTCCCCCAGTTTGCCTTCGGGACACCAACTGTTGCACAATTGTATCATTCAGTTTCTCAACATACATTCTCTTTTAGACGACTTGAAGTGCCGTTTCATCTCACAAAACTAGCGCTGAAAATATCATCAACTAGTACAAATCCGTCTCGTGAATTCTTCGAAAAAAATTCTAGTTTTGACATGACGAGTACTTATTAATTCTGACCTTAACGTTCAACGGTGGAAATGATGTTTTCTCGTTAATTGTTAAGTCACCTTTTCGTTGTTTTAGGTAAATTTCTTCCTGTAATACCTTATGTATGTCATCACCTCGCTACACTTGATCAAAGGCTGCGTAACAAATGAAATGAACTAAAGGCGACCCCAGAGATGGTGTGGTATCGTTTGCTGTTACGAATGCCAAACAAACGAGGTGTATTCGAAATTATTAGTATCAGATTGGGGAGCCACAACAGTCCGCACATTTCTTTGCTAGAATAGATGCTTCGTGGGCGAATAATACCTCTAACAATACTAATGATAAGGGCCGAAAGTTCTATATGTATTAGGAGCTCTGAGAAGCACACTGAAGAGAGGAGGGTGAGCACAGAGTGAGAAATATGACATTTCGAAGACAGAATGCAAGTCCGTCCCCTAATGGGTTTGAAAAATGGAATCTGATCAGAGGCCGGCTCAATATGTCACTGTTTGGTTGAATGCTGCAACTTATGTGACGTGAAGGCTCCCTAAGTATGCTTTGCACTCACAGGGATCATTGTATTGTGCCACAAACTGTCAACATCAAGGGAACTGATAGTTCTTCCAGCGGATGCCGTTTGAATAATTTCTTTTGACGATAAGTTCCCTTGAATTTAAGTTTTTGACTGAAATTACACAAAACGAACTCTCTGGGAACTTGGAAGGTTCTCTGTATTTTTAAGAGGAGGCGTGAGCAAAAAGAGCGCCTCGCAACACACACATAACATAATAACGTGGTTATATGCTCACGGCTAATATTGCAAAATGATATCGAAAGATGAAAGCCCGCCAAAGAATTGCGTGTACACCTTTTTACTTTCCTTGGCTCTACAAAGTAGAAAGGAAAGTTATGTAATCGGCTGAAAAAAAAATTTTGAGTTCAGATCTTTAAGTTTCAGACCCTCCTGAGTCCGAAAAACACTATTTGAAAAAATGGTCTGTGTGTGTGTACGTGTGTCTGAACGATTTTTAGAGAAAACCATCGTACCAAATCAGCTCAAACTTCATATCTCGCCCGCAGGTTACCATGGGACGCCAAAATAAGGGTATGAACAAACTCCACCGAAATTTAATTATAGTTATCATAGTGATCAAAACGCCAAAAATTGTTTTTCTCAAAAACGGCTCTAACGGTTTTGATTAAATTTTTTATATTGGTAGCTCTCAATATGGCAACTATACCATACAATTTCCATTTGTGGGAAAATGACGAGAGCAGCACAATAAATTACCAAAAGTTTCGACGAAATCGGTTTTAGCGCGGTTTTTAGAGAAAACAACCGTACTAAATCAGCTGAAACATGATGTCTAGCCTACAGGTTACGATGGAATGCCAAAATAAGGGTATGGACAAAAACTACCGAAAGTTAACTATAGTTATCATAGTGATCAAAACACCAAATTTTTTTTCTCAAAAACGGCTCTTACGATTTTGATTAAATTTTTTATATAGATAGCTCTCATCAAGACAATTATACCATAAAATTCCCATTCGTGGGAAAATGACGAGAGCAGCACAATAAATTATCAAAATTGTCGACGAAAAGCGTTTTTAGCACAGTTTATTCCTTATAAACTCCACTGGAATTTTTATAGAATGTTAAAAAAAATTGGTATTGTAGTACATTCCAATACTTAAAGGGTGAGTGTTTGAAAATGCTCATGAGATACATGGGGCTCACTCCAGAAATTCCTGAATTTCAACTACTGCCGTTTCGCTTACTACCAGTTCTAAACGTTTTTACCCAATAACTCTGCAAAAGTAATTACTATCGTTCTTCAGAAAATTTGTGTTTACAGCCTTATTAATGATCTGTGTACCAATTGCTCAATAATGGTCCTGCAATGAGTATGAGCAGCACAATAAAATCTGGAACTGTAAGCGCTACCGCTTCTTGCTGCCGTAAATCGTTGCTTGACGAAGTTCAAATTAACTGAGTGATAGATTAATTGATTAAATGGAATTAGCCATGTACAAAGTGAATTGTTTTAGAGCTAAGGAAAGTTGTGTGTTGCAACGCACCAGATATTTTCAAGGTTGGAAAGACCGAACTCACTCGTTTCATTAGCTGCACGGCTCAAACCACACTGCACTCCACTGTCCCAGGGACTGACCTCCAATTTATTTGTTTTCTCAATAAATTGGCGATTACTCCATTAATACGAAGTCCCTACGGAATACCTCATCTCTTACCGTTTTAGCTAGTTGTAATTTAGTAAGAACAAATAACGAGTTAGAGAGGAGCAGGTCCACAAATACAGGCATTTCCTGCAAGAGACTTCTTTGATGAGTAGTGGTACCAAAGGCCAAACGTCGCTCCCTTTCAAGTCTCAAGCACTGGACCGGAACATGAAGTCTTCTCATCTGCGCCACACCTCCTGCACCTTGGAGCGTTGGTTATACCCATAACATACGCGTGTTGTTCAAATTACAGTGTCCCATGAGAAAGTTTGCTATCTGCCTCAGGTCGTTCCTCTCCTGGGCTATTCTTTCACTGTCCTCTTGACAGATGACTGAGATGCCCCACAATGGGGAAGTGAAGAACAGTAAACCGAGTCTGAGATGGTCTCTCCCCCACATTTCCACGGAACCTTTTAAGCCCAGGAATTCAGTAAACATTAACTCCATTAGGGGTCAACCATTGCGAGGTGTGGACCCTGAAGTGCTTGATCAGAGCCGCCTCAAACCTCCTTTGCCGTTTGTTTAATATAAGTTGCAATTACTCCTTTACCAGTTCGACTGTCTTCTGGCGTTGAAAGAGTTGAGAGCTGTGGGCAGAATTACCTCTTATTCGTGCCACCTCTCGTCTACCCCCTATTTCGCTATCAGACCTGCTACTTGTGTTGCGTACTGCACCATCCTGTATGCCAAACGTCTCAAATAAAGACCTGGTTGTCTCTTAATTGATAGACGCGCGCACTCCACTCGGAAATCATTGATCAAGTGGCGTAAGGCCGATGTACCAGAGTTGCATATCTTTGTTGTTGCAACAATAACGTAGGCTGTAATGTAAAGTTCTAAGTATACTCGTACAAACACAAATGTGCTGATCTTATAAAATGTTTTCGCTTAAATGTTGTATTTTTAAGGCAAAGCGGTGACAAAACATGTTGATTGATGAACACTTAATCGTTTAGGGACAAAATTTGAAGTCTACGATTTTCTTCCGTAACTTTGATTTGTTTGGTTCACTTAAGTCGGAGTGAGATAACAAAATGTTCAGAATTCTAACTAATGAGAACACCATAATTGTTGTTCCCCCATCCCATAATGAATTGGTCGTTCCTGCCAGTTGTTGTTGTGAACTGTTGAGTTTTAGTTTGGAACTTTTAATGTGCAAAACTACGATGCAATGCGGCGTCTTCACTGATGATTGACGACTTGGTAACCCCTTCCCCCCACACACACTAGCGATATCTAAACGAATCGAATTCTTCGTAAATGCCCATTGTACCCTCGTACACTTGTTGGTTGCGATCCAGATGAGCCCCTGAGTGGGCAGAAGCGTGGGGGACCTCTGCCGCGGCTTACTGGGGTCGTTCCTAACCTCAGGGAGGGCAGTAAGTCCAAACTGCCTCGTCCTGGGAGGAGGAGAAGGTGTAAGTGCCATCGGAAGATGGGGTCATATGGGGTTGTTTGGCCCAAACATGGTACCACGGGAATGCACAGCCTGCGGCCTTGCGCCGGTGCATTATGGGTTCGGGCCGCGACAGGTGGCTGCCTCCACAGGGCAAGGTAGGTAGAACAGCCATCCAACCAGGGCAAGGCCAGAAAATGCGCTCGCTCTGCGGACATCGTCGTGGTCATGGAGTTGCGGAGGGCCACCCAGTCGGTACTCCCCCAGAAATCCCCAAATACAGAATTGTAACTTGGTTTAACGCATTCAGCAATTAAAATTCTCGTCCTATGTTCTCTTGGGACCAACCAACACCTTCCAGTTTGAGGCAGCGTGATGCGACCACTGAGAGACTACGCTCGGGTGCTTTGTTTTGCTATCTAATTTCGTCATAAAGTAGATTGGCCCATTAACGTGTTCTGGCCCTGAAGACATGCCCCTCAACCTTAAAACAACAGATACCTGAGGGCGTATTGTGGTGAACGACTCGACTTATTCGTGGTCGTGAACAGCGCAAGAGAGCAGCGTCCTGTCGCTCTGCTCTGCGTGCTTGAGAGAACGCCAAAATGCTGCTATCATCACGACCGGGTACTGCGCAATTTATCGACCAGCATCAATCGGCCACGAAGGCAGTGTTTCTTTGTCATGTTGCTGGAAGAAGGAAACCCAAAACATACGCATATGGCTCCTAGAGATTCAACGGACAGCTAAGAAATGCTTGGGGCAGAGTGTGAAGTGTATATGGCTGCATATCAGTGCTACAAGCAATAAAACCCTATCCGTCACAAACGGAGCCCTAATGAAAATGACACTGGAATGCTACCTAGTACTGAAAACTCAAATAAAAAGTTTTGCTGAGTCAGTTATGAAGCTTCAGTATCAGATCACTAAAGGTTGGGGAAGGCAGACCTGATAACCAATGGAAGATGGTGATTTCGGGTGTTTCTGGAGGAACTTTACAGGAACAGCAGCACTTTGGAGCTGAATCCTTCCCAATTCCATCGTCCGTCTTAAAGTCGACAAGTGAAATGCCTTGCTCAATGGTAAGTCAATTTATTTGGGTAGATTCCATTTGAAGAACGAGGGACGAGCAAGCGTGGCAATAACTACATCACCTGTTGGGGACGCACCTGCAGGTCTGTTTCCTTATTTGATGACTGTTCCTAAACCCTCGACTAGGGTTATATCAGTCATGGAAGTTGCGGTTTCGCTAATGTGCCAGAGGCCAGCATCTGCAGCATCCACCGAACTCAGACCTGCGGAAGTACGGCAGGTATTTGGTCGTTCGCCAGTATCCTGGTAGAAAGCTGTTGCCCGTCTGTTACTGCACAGAGGAATCCCGTACTATCTGGGAGGAGTACTTAATGTGGTTTCCCACCTGATTATTTTCTTGGGTGGCAAGTTTCAAAAGGACAGATCAACTATGACCACGTTTCTTAGCCATAACCTTCTTCGTGGACTCTGCAAAATGGTTATAGGCTTGTTTTGTAGCAGTCAATGCTGCTAAGTTCGTTTGCCCTCCCAGAAACTGCAACCCAGAAACTATCAATATATTGACCGATAGTCAAGCATCGTGCAAGGCGCTAATGAACTACTGCACAACGTCAAAACTGGTGCGAGAGTGCAGGATGTGGCTTAACTCCCTAGCAAGTGCAAACAGAGTTAATGTGTATTGGATTCCAGGACACAGGGGGATCATTGAAAATGAGAGGGTGGACCATCTGACCAAACGTGGTTCGCCCACAGTTACTATTGGGCCACCGCCCCATTGTGGGATTTCTCTGTCACTAGTTAAGAGGACTGTGAGAGAACATGCCAGAAGACTGCATCTGACAATCTGGAACGCTGCAGGAGTAAGACACTCCAAAGGCTTTGTCTCAGAGCAATCAAGTGAGACAAGACACGCCCTTCTGAGGATGGAGAGGAAGGACTTAAGGCAGATTGCTGGGATCATAACTGGCCATCTGGCCACGGTGCACATCCCATCACTGGGATTACAGTCAGAAGATTATATATATATTTGTAGCAGTCAATGCTGCTAAGTTCGTCCTCCCTCCCAGAAACTGCAGTGTAGCAGCGTGTGGTTTCTTGTTTCCTCCACACTGGAGGCGCAAGACGTGCATAATGGAGAGTCTTTGAGAGAAAAGAAGTGGAGCCGCGCATTGAAGTCACCATGTCCCGTGAGGAACTGGCTCGTCCAGTGGTCTGGCTCAACCCATTTTCTTGAAAGACGATCACGGATGTTGGGGAGGAACTCATACGTGTCACGTCCCTTTGACGAGGATTCCTATCTAGCTTGCAATTTCTCTAACGCCCATTCATCATTGGCGGTAAGTTGCTGTTCTGTGGTGAGATCTGCACAGAGTTCAGCCCAAAGCGGGGGAAGTTCCTGTTGCACTACCCCCTTGTCAACCATGCAATCAACAGCCAAGTCAACTGGTAACTGACCAGTGATTACCTTGAGTGCTTCTATTGATACAGTCTTGTAGGCCTTGGTGATCCACAGGAGCCAATACTCCCTTTTGATTGACTGTTAGTGCTACCCCAGACAATCAGGCAGTAGCCAATCACGCCTAGATATATGGCCTTATACATGAGGATAGTGTCATGGTAACACACCCCAAGTGGCCTTGGTAATGGCACGCAGTGAGGCAAACCTTGCAACGGTTGTGCCTTTAAGGGACTGGAGGTTTTGGTTGAAGCCCCACCTCTCACCTATATTCACTCCTAAATACTTGACGTGCTTTTCAAGAAAGAGCCTGTGGCCGCCAAAGCGTATTGAGAGTGGACACACCTACACATAAGCAATCTACTACACTTTCCGCCCGGTCAGTGCATGAAGAACAGTTCTCTCGTATGGATATTAGTTCAAACAAACTGAAGAGTGCCGCATTTGCAACTGTTCATACCTCAACCCGCCCTCCATTGCACAATAACTCCCACGTCTTGTTACAATGTTGAACGAAGGCCCCACAAATTCATCTCCGTTCAGCATGTCCCTCCTCCTTGAACTAGGCCCATAATTCACTTCTCTTTATATTGTTACGTAGTTAATGAGTAGATCAGTATTTGAAAGATGCCAAAAGTTGAAGTGGGCAAAGAGAGTCGCGACGACTTTCGATAGGTCGTCTCGCTTCCTCCATATTTTTCGATTTATTAGCGAGACTTGTTTTGTGAAATTGCGAACCGTAATCCGCGTTTTTCTTGCCATTTCCGTCGCGATATTTCGTACGCGCGGTAGTTGTGTACAATTGTAATTGACTTTCAGCCGTTAACCGTAAAACTCCACTAACAGCTTTAATAATAATAGATTTTATGACTTAGTGCACTTAGCTCTCATTTTGGTCGCTTCAAAGTCGATTACCTGAACTGCTTATGGAATTAGGGGACACAGTAAAGCGATTATACCACATCCAAAATACGTTGGTAATGAAGGAATTGTCGATTGTAAGAACGGGGCATTTTAGCTCTATTTAAAGTTACATCTAAGGTAACTGTCAAGTCCCCTCCTTCAAAACAATTCTAAATTGACGTTTATTTTTTTCCTTGAACGGTTCCGCAAGTTCTGCATTTGCCACCTCTTTGGGTTGAAGGAAGGGCCTCCCAAACACACAACGGGGCGATGCCGCAAGTCCATCGCCACACGCACAACCCGTGCTCTGCCATCTCTAGCCCCACCTCGCAGAACCTGAATACCTGTACCTCCCTCTGGCCAATATTTGCTAGGTGGTACCTCAGCGAACAGTGACCTGTGAACAGGCCACATATGATCCTCATATCCTTCCTCCCCAGTGCAAGCACCTCCTTGGACCTCTCTCTGGAGAGCCGGATGAAGAGTTTTGACTGTCTAAGGCCGGGCAGCCCCTGCCAATGAGCAGCCCTGCTTCTGGTAGTCCCCACAAAGGGCTCAGGGCCAATAGGGATCTGCGCTGATCCCTTCTTAGCCAACCTATCAGCCCGTTCGTTTCCCTCTATACCCTGATGCCCTGGCACCCAACACAGTGTTACACTGGTGTCCTCGGTCAGGGCCTTCAGTCCAGTCAGACACTCCCACACCTGCCATGATGTAAGACAGTATGAGGCTAAGGCCTTGAGAGTGGCCTGACTGTCCACCATGATATAGATTCTCTGCCGCTTCAGTCCCCTCTGCAGCAGCCGCCGCGCACAGACTGTCACTGCAGCCATCTCTGCCTGGAACACCGTGGCCAGCTACCCCAATGGGATCGCTGCTCTGATCCTCAGCCCAAAGATGCCTGCCCCTGCAAGGCCACCCTGTACCGAGCCATTAGTGTAGTATACCAGGGCCCCAGCTTCGAAAGCGGGAACTCCCCCTTCCCACCTGGATCGCTCATGAATGAGTATCCGAAAGGGTAACTCGAAGTTGAACCTCGCAGGCATTGAGTCTACCACATGCAGTTTGGGCCCCTCCACCTTCACCTTGCCAAGGATCAAGTGGCAGGAACTCTTTGACGTTTATTTAGAACCTTCTAAGCTAACGTGGCGAAAGTGGCTGGCTGGTGATAACAGTGGGTGACTATAGTATAGGAACATTTGACAAAGGAACGGTTGCCTGCAGGAGTTGGCACGGGACATAAGGAGCTCTTCCGTTGGCTGTATTTGAGAAACAATGGAATTTGGGCATCTCAATCATCCCGGTGTTTATTGACGTGCGTGCTGATATGCTGGGTTAGTGAGCGGTTCAACCTATCCTGCTGACTGTGGATGTAACGCAGTACTGCGAGTACGGTGAAATCCGACTCGGCACCCACTGTACTCGGAAGTGAAGGGAAGGCCTTCACGTGTTTTGTCGGATTGGAGATACACACGGATCAGGGTAGGATTTCGTAGTCCAAGCTGTTGAAGGAAGTGGGTGCCATTCTCCCACAAATGCATTAACCTCCTTCACACGCAGTACCAGAAGATCGTTTGATAGACGAGCTAGAGTGCCCTGGGTTTGGGTTTATGAGCCAAAAAGAAAACGAAGGCTACGCCCTGAAACTTCAACCGTCGTGGACGGGACCGTAGGTCATTGAATGATGTATTGTTTGACGTTCACTTAGGAGCAAGGAAAATATGTCAGCGTGCCAACAGGTTAGCACTCGCTAATGTTCGTCTGAAAAAAGAAGGAGGGGATAGTGTCAACCAACTCCACATCGTAGCTAGGCTGCTTGTTTTATTGTCATTAAAAAATAATATTCTCACGAGATTCCAATCGTGAAATCAATTATTGCTTTTTGTTGTTATTTCTTCTACTACAATACTTTTCACCCCTCGATTGCGTGTGTACGGGTCCAAGAGATATAACAGTACAAAACTCTTGTGACAAGTGGTACTGACCAATGTATACTTATAAAACAGATATAATGGCCATGAGCAGGATACAGACGGATAGACGGGCGACCACTTGTGTGGTCGAAGAGCACTCAGCCCTTTAGGGCTTGGCCGCAGGCTGTGAGGTTCCAGGACCCTAGGGTTCTGCCATCCACAATACCTGTGTACTCCTCTTGGTTTGGTCTTGATAAGGTTGTTTCTTCTTCACCCCGAGCTGCAAGAGAGCGATGAATCCTTCAAAGGGGAACAGGAACAGTCAGCTACTTGCCTGAGAGATTTGTAGCACTCCAGGCAGTGATTCCCATAAGGCAAAGCAGGGCGAGCCAGCTGTACCTCTGAGGTGGGTAACTATGATAGCCTTTTTCACAATTCCAAATGAGGCGAGTTGATACTTCCACCTAAGTTGCATAGGGCACAATATTTGAGTCACCCACCATGACTATACTGGTCAGTGTTGTCAATACTCCCAGTGTTGCATTAAGTATTCTCAGCATGGGAACGCCTGAGTGAAAGTGCAGAGAATTTCAATGGAATAATTTAATATTTTCGTCAAGAAAATAACTATTATCAACACACACAGCGAGATTTCAATATTTCCAAAACGCACAATGTAACACTAAAGGCTCGCAGCACTTCTGATCGATCAGTGCTGCCAATAACCAGATTAACCTCCAACCATTTCACAGGCAACGATTGTAACCCTTCAAACGTACAACTTAACCACTCGCTACTCACCCATAATAAATCAGTTCAGGTAATAGATTTTGTTGTACTTGAATAGTAATCATAAGAACTACGAAATGTCTAAAGAAACGTTTGTTCAAATTTTCTCATGCAAATAAGGATTCGCTAAGGATCTCATCTTAAGGTTTTTAAAACGTCCCGGGTGTTTGGGTTTCACATATCCGTTTTGCAATTTTTACTTTTACAAATAGTCAACAAGAAATATTTTTTTCGGCGAAACGTTTTGATTTAATAAGTTCCATTAGAATGTCATTATATTGAACGTTTCAAAAGAAGCGTGTAGCCTCCATTCAATCTGAGCTGAAGTAATACAACTTTGAACTGTAAAATCACTAAAAAGAACATTTCAATACACTTTTGGTTCGTAGTGCGTTTGTTTTTCCCCCTGTGTTACTTATGGGACCTCGACTCTTCAAAGATAGCCCTGAGTGCGTTGGGGATATATTTTCTCTCCTACAATATTTCTTACTTGGGCTTTTGGAAGATGGGAATGTGTATTAGTTAAGTGGAAGATGCCAAACAAAGTTGTACATGGAGAGTTGTGTTCTGCTACACTACTTGAGACTCAACGGGTATGAAGGTTTGGTTGCCTGGTGGCAATGGAGGTTTGAAATTAGTTTATTAGCAACGTGCGAGATGAAACGAGTGGGGCAGTGCAAATGAAATTAATGAACTCAAATTTACCCCTGAAATATCTGGTGCGCAGCGACACAATTTTTCACAACTTCGAGGACCTCGGGGCCGCTATATCTACATTCAAACGCAGTTCTACAGGAAAATTTATGGAGAACAAAATGTAGGGGCTAGTTGGCTGAGAGTACTTCGTAAGTTTCATTGAAATCGTCGAGCCATTTTCGAGAAAATTGGAAAACCGATCAATTAATCTTTGACAAATCTCGTTTTCTGAGCCATCATGGCTTATATCTCCGTTCAACAGATACGTACAGAAATAGTTGTGAGGAATAAAATGTGACTTACGGTTGCTATAAGTCATTCCATATGATTGATGAAATCCAATGACGCAGGGGAAATTACAGAAAGGTTAAAAAAACATTTGTTCAGTTACAAATCCCTTACACCACGCAGAAGATATTTTATGTTCCTGAATATAACCCTCGGTGAGGTTATCCCGTTGGCCATTGTTGCTGCTCTCTTTTTTTCCCTCTAATTTCATTCTGCGTTTGCCTCTCGTCTCAGTTAGATCACACTCCCACTAACCACGTATAAATCGCTAGCAGAAGTTTTGTTAATTTTTGATTTACTTCTTTTTTTTTCAAATTAAAACAAATATTTCTGCCCTATACGATCAAACTGACAGCTCACTGGAACCGTCTTAACACTGGAGGGGCCCCCTCTTCTTCACATCTTCACCGACAACAGGTGAGCCGTCAGTAACAAGTTTCGTTTTCAACAATGTATCAGTGCCAGAATTAACAACATTGTTTTCGACACATTTTTGTGTGGTTCAGTAGGGGGAATAGGGCGATTTTGGCGCAGGGGCAAATGGGAATAACATTGAGGATAGCCTTAATTAAACCTCCCTTTTAAGGAGAGAACCCTCACTAGAAAGGTAACCTTCTTGGCAAGGTCGCCGCCACCACCCTGTCTTTGTCAACGGGGAGTATATTCTTT
Source organism: Pachypeltis micranthus (assembly GCA_020466155.1). Classification (NCBI taxonomy): domain Eukaryota; kingdom Metazoa; phylum Arthropoda; class Insecta; order Hemiptera; family Miridae; genus Pachypeltis; species Pachypeltis micranthus. The sequence goes on along the minus strand of CM035778.1, from coordinate 27,114,877 downwards.
ATTCGGGAATTTCATAGATTTTCTATAAATTCTCAATGTTAGCAAATTCTCGTTCATAAATCCTTAAAAAAATTTAACTCGGTAGGTCACAACCACACACGTTATCCACTACATCACTCCTTTGCTCTGCTACTTAAGAAATATTATGATATAACAGTACAGCCCCCGCAATATTGTATCGCTTTCCTTCGTATCATCGAAGGTGCATCGATTTCACCGCGCGCAGCGTACGCAAATCGAAACTTGAAAATAACCCGCACAGACTGCACACCTCTAATGTCTTAATCGCACAACATCTCAAATCAATCTAAAATAGCAAAACACAGCAGAAGTCCTTGCTTTCCTCTAAGTTCATTATCGTTTCCAGCGTTGATGAGAGATTTGGGTATAGCTCTGGTTAAAAGGGAGTATGTATATTTGAAAAAATAAAAAAATATCTGTTTACAGTAGGTATAAGGTACCTATGTATTCCATTGAGTGGCAGAAAGTACCTAGGAAAATTTATTGCTCCCTTATGTCCAAAAGAACTTTACAGAGGCCAGCGTCAAGTGTACAAAAATATTTTAAAGTGACCTAATTTGAAACATCAGCTCTACAACAATTAACTTTGTACATGGCTAATTCTATTTAATCAATTCATTTATCACTCAGTTAATTTGAACTTTGTCAAACAACACTTTACGGCAGCAGGAAGCGGTAGCGCTTACAGTTCCAGATTTTATTGTGCTGCTCGTACTCATTGCAGGACCATTATTGAGCAATTTGTACACAGATAATTAATGAGGCTGTAAACACGATTTTTTGAAGAAGGATAGTAATTACTTTTGCAGTGTTATTGGGTAAAAACGTTTAGAACTGGTAGTAAGCGAAACGGCAGTAGTTGAAATTCAGAAATTTTTGGAGTGAGCCTCATGTATCTCATGAGCGTTTTTAAACACTCAATCTTTAGGTATTGGATTGGACTACAATACCAATTTTTTTAACATTCAACAAAAATTCCAGCGGAGTTTATAAGGAAAAACCTGCGCTAAAAACGCTTTTCGTCGAAAATTTTGATAATTTATTGTGCTGCTCTAGTCATTTTCCCACGAATGGGAATTTCATGGTATAATTGTCTTGTTGAGAGCTATCTATATAAAAAATTTAATCAAAATCGTTAGAGTTGTTTTTGAGAAAAAAATTTGGTGTTTTGATCACTATGATAACTATAGTTAACTTTCGGTGGATTTTGCTCACACCTTTATTTTGGTGTCTCATGGTTACCTACGGGCTAGATATCAACTTTGTATTGATTTGATACGGTCGTTTTCTCTCAAAATCGTTCACAGACACTAAGACCATTTTTCCAAATAGCGTTTTTCGGACTCAGTAGGGTCTGAAACATAAAGCTCTGAATGAAACTCAATATTTCCTGCAAGAGAAACACTACCAAACTTGGAAATATGTTTCCTCCGTCTCCATCAACATCAGACTCGACGAATGCGGCAGCATTAGGTGTTTTACAAACGCTGACCCCAAGAACCCATGATCCTTGACGTCTAAATCTTACGAAAGTGAAATTGGATTTTGTTTTATAAAATGTTGATAATAGGAATTGTGAGGTTGGACGATAGATAAATATCTTCGTGAATGTGGGCGATGCCAAGTTACTGATTCAGCAAATAAGGTTCTAATGTAACGTTTATTTAAGGAGGAGATTGCCAAAATTTGGTGTTTTCATCACTATGATAACTATAGTTAACTTTCGGTAGATTTTGTCCATATCCTTATTTTGGCGTCCCATGGTAACTTGTAGGCTAGACATCATGTTTCAGCTGATTTGGTACGGTTGTTTTCTCTAAAAACCGTGCTAAAACCGATTTCGTCGAAAGTTTTGGTAATTTATTGTGCTGCTCTCGTCATTTCCCATTAATGAGAATATATATTTTATGGTATAGTTGCCATATTGAGAGCTACAAATGTAAAAAATTTAATCAAAATCGTTAGAGCCGTTTTTGAGAAAAAAAATATTTGGTGTTTTGATCACTAAGATAACTATAGTTAAATTTCGGTGGTTTTTGTTCATACCCTTATTTTGGCGTCCCATGGTAACCTGCGGGCGAGATATGAAGTTTGAGCTGATTTGGTACGGTGGTTTTTTCTAAAAATCGTTCACAGACACACAGACCATTTTCCCAAATTGTGTTTTTCGGACTCAGGGGGGTGTGAAACGTAAAGATCTGAAGAGAACTCAAAATTCTTTTCAGCCGATTACATAACTTCCCTTTCTACTTTGTAGAGCCAAGGAAAGTAAAAATATTCTATAGTGACCTAATTTAAAACATTTTTGTACACGACGTTTGCTGTTTTGTTATTATTTGTTAAAATGTGGAGATCGTGTGAAGTGGACACTCGCGAACAGGCCACGTACAGTTGGCCATGCGAAAAACAGTTTTTCTCTAAATGACCTGCTACTTAAAGCGCAAGGGTAAAGCGCTTTGTTAATGGTCTTTGCGAAGGCTGGTTCGAGGGGAAACTGGATTCTTTTAAACTAAAAAGGTAAATCTGTAGGGATCATGGGTACGCGGGGAATCAAAACTTCTTCATCTTTAGTTATTCCTGTCATTATAATTGCTCTAATAATATTGCGTCCTAGCTGCGTAATTTGCAATCTAGCCTCGGCGCTTCGAGATTTCTCATTAACAAAACTGGAACCCCAACTTTCAGTCTCAGCTTTTGAGACGGCACTCCTGACAGCTCTAAAGAGTTTAGAAACTCTGTAAGATATGTCACCTGTTCACTGTCCATGACTATATCTACCGACAAATCCTTTTTTTACGCAATAAAAGGTAGCCTATGTCCTTTCTCAGGGACTAAAGATTGTCTGTGCCAAATTTCATCAAAATCGGTTGAGAGGTTTAAGCAGGAAAGCGTAACAGATAGACAGACAGAGTTACTTTCGCATTTATAATATTAGCAGGGATTGATATAAGGATGATATAGTTGTTTAGATGTTACCTGGTCAAGGTTTAACTAATGAATGAGGATGTTGGCTACTTGCCACCTCTCTTTAAAATCTAGGAACGCGACTCTATTGGAATAGATGGTTAATGAGGCTTGTGTGTGTCATCAGAGGAGTGCAATCTGAGCAGACCGCACCAGTGTGATTAGAGTTCGAACCTAGCCTGCCGAGTTAAATGTTTCTAAGGATTTGCGAACGAGAATTTGTACAAAATGTATGAAATTCCCGGAGAAAGATTATACTCCCCATTGACAATGACAGGGTGGTGGCAGTGACCTTGCCAAGTAGGTTACCTTTCTAGTGAGGGGTTCCCTCTATAAAAGGGAGGTTTAATTAAGGTTATCCTCAATGTTATCCCCACTAGCCCCTGCACAACAATTTTCAGTAGGAAAAGAACTGAGACCACTGGCTACTATGTGATGATGGGAGGATGCAGTGAAAAATCTAGGAGTCATATTAGACAGACAATTAAGGTGAAAACATCAGATAGCTAGTCAACTAGAAAAAGGAAGGAAACTTCTCCTACATATCAAAGGCCTGGTAGGGAAAACATGGGGCCTAAAACCAACATTTGTGAAATGGATATATCAAACGATAGTAAGACCTAAAGTTGTGTATGGAGCACTGATATGGTGGACAGGAGTCACCAAAAACAGTGCCCTGTACAAGCTAGACAGAGTTATAACTATGTCAATTATAGGGGCATTTCACAGTACACCCAATGTCATAATGGCCGTACTGACAGGAGTGTTACCAATGAAATGGGAGATCACACAAGGGGCACTAAGACTTAGAAAAAACAACGACTAGAACCACTCACACAATTATGGCCACCGGTCCATTTGCACAAGCATTATAAGCAGTATACCAGAGGCAAGCGTGCCAATGGATGACAGGACAACGGCATATCAGTTCCAGGGAAATCTCAACATTAGAATAGATTCAACACAAGTGTGTTGAATCTATTCACGAGGCCATCAGTGGTGGATGAATCTGAAATCGCTACACAGATGGCTCCAAACACTTAGATGGTAACGCAGGAATGGGAATATATATTCCTGCATTAGAATGAGAAGAATCACTTTCATTAGGTACTAATACCTCAGTGTACCAAAGTGAACTAATCGCGATAAACACATGTATTAGCACACTAGTAACAAGGAATATTAGGAATACGAATATAGCTATTTACACTGACAACCAATCTGTGGTAAAAACATTGGGGAACCCTATAGTCAGGAGCTACCTCATAGAAGAAACAAAACACAAAGTTGAGAAACTCCAACAACTAGGGAACACAATCACGCTAAAATGGATACCTGGACATAAGGGGTATGCGGTGAATGAGAGAGCGGACGAACTAGCCAAGGCGGGAGCCAGGGGACACTTTTGTGGACCACAACCGTTCTCGCCTATTACAATGCAACAATTGAAAGTGAAAATAAATGAGAAAATGTGGAGTAACGTTAGTGACGAAATGAACAACTATGAAGGGTACCAACATTGCAACATTATGGGCATAACTAGTTATAACCTACAAAGAACCAATTGGGTACTGGGGTTAAACAAGGTAAGACTACGAAGAATCACTGGAATGCTATCTGGGCACTACGTGGTGGGTAAGACTCACAACAGGATCAATCCCAACATCAACGCCAGGTGCCCATGTGGAGCAATAGAAACAGTAGATCACTATCTTAGGAAATACCCGTTATGGTTTGGTACTAGTGTTACGAGGGGGGTTTGGAGACGCTTTTGGGGATCCGCGGACTCAGGCAAAAACTACGGCAATCGCGCCGGAGCTCGATCCACAATCCTCGACTTACGTTGAGAATTACGAATCAACTGTTTTAACCACTAGACCACGATCAACCACTTGCCTTTAGAGGGAGTCAGGCGGTACATCTCCCCCCTCACCGTTAGCCGCTGCTCCTGGAGCGGACGACTTTTAATGAACGGATTTTTGAGAGTTGAGCGAATCCCCGGAAAATCCGATCAAAGATTTGGGAACGAGAGGGCGACAAGGAAAGGGCGCTTACTTTTTCATTCACATTGTAGTAGGCGCGTCACCATTTTTCTCTCCGCTGGAACTTTCACAGCGTCAGCGAACTCCGAATCTCGTCTAATTATTTTCTCTCTTAATTTTTTTATTTTTTCTCTCAGGCTCTCTTCTTTTTTTGGAATGAAGGAGCGTGGACTTGTTCGCATATCGCTGCCACCAATGTTACGAGGGGGGTTTGGAGACGCTTTTGGGGATCCGCGGACTCAGGCAAAAATTACGGCAATCAACTGTCTTAACCACTAGACCACGATCAACCGCTTGCCTTTAGAGGGAGTCAGGCGGTACACTAGACTCAATATATTGGGGGAGAGAATACTAAACAGCACTAGTCTGAGAGAAACCGAGTGGAAAAACATCCTAGAATTCGTGGAGGGGACTGGTAGATTCCGAAACCCCTTTTAAAGAAGCCAGCCCCAATAATTCTGGGGAGATGGGAAATGGGCCGGAACAGCCACGACTTCGGTCATGTTCCCTCGGCTGGTGCCCTGATATCTTCTTCTTCTAGCCCCTGCGCCAAACTCGCCCTATTCCCCCTTCTTGGTTCGTTTTTGAGAAAAACTCGAGTCGTTGGCACATTTTCTTCCCCAACTTTCGCATCGACCGAAATCGCCCATGACCTTATTTTCGCGTCAACAAAAAATCGCGAACAAAATAAAAAACCCTGCAAATCATTACACAACGGTTTATTATTCGGATAAATAGCTTGACCTAGCATTAATGCTCCGAGACCCATCCCGTTCGATTCAGCATCGATAAATATCAAAATGAAACCCAAAAAAAGGTCGAAAAGAACTGAATCGTAATATTAAAATAAACAAAAAAAAACAGACGAAAGTATCTAGAAAAATAAGCGAATAATGAAAAGTTCAATCGAAGGTAACAGATATTTTGCTAACGGAAATAGTTGAGACAGAGCGAAACAGTCATTCTTGGAGGTGAAGATGAGAACAAGGCAATCGGACGATAAAGAGACAAAATCGTAGTGCCAAAGGTTATACACGAAACACGAGCGCTTCCTAGAGGAAGCAAAAAATATCTGGTGCGTAGCAACACACAACTTTCCGCCACCCCTTTAAGTTCGAACACCACCTACATAGGCGGGCGCTATATCTTCGTTCAACGCATTTCTACAGAAACATTTATGGAGAACAAAATGTAGAGACTAGTTAGCTGAGAGTACTCCGAAAGTTTGATCGAAATCGTTAGAGCCGTTTTTGAGAAAATTGGAATACCGATAAATTAATATTCGACAAATCTCCTTTTCTGAGTTAACTTGGCTTATATCTCCGTTCAACATATATATACAGAAATAATTATAGAGAACGAAATGTTGGTATGGGTGACTAAAAGACACTCCATTAGGATTTATCACATCTGGTGAAGAAGTTACGCTGGAATTTACGGAAATGTTCGAAAAACGTTATTTTCGACACATTTTGATTTTTATCTCTGTTCAATGGACTGTCAGAGGAACATTTATTGAACAGAGAACAATATGTAGGTATTAACTATTTTGAAACATCCTGTGAGTTTGGTGAAAATCGCTGCAGCCGTTTTGCCAAAAAGCGTAAAAAACCTATTTTGCTTCAGGGGCCCATATCTCCGTTCATCGTATTTTCATGGAGATATGTATAGATAAGAAAAGTTAGGTATTGAGTAGGAGAAGATAATTTGAAAGTTTAAGTAAAATCGTTAGAGCCGTTTTCGAGAAAAATGCTTAAAACCCTAGTTTTTGGTACATTTTCGTCCCCCCCCCTCCTTCCCATCGGCCGAAATCGTCCATAACCTTATTTTGGTGTCTACAAAAAATAACGAACACAACAAAAAAAGAACCAGCTCAATGGGATCAGCCGTTCTCCCGCAAATCGAAGTACAGACACACACACACGGACCACGCGCCGAAATTAGGTTTTTTAGATTCAGTAGGGTCTGAAACGTAAAGATCTGATGAAAACCCAAATTTTTTTTTGGGCCGATTACTATACTTTCCTTCCCTTCGGGTAGCGGAAAGTAAAAAAGCCGGCGCCCGTAAACATTGCGAGTCGAGTCGAAAGGGGTCGCGAGCGGGCGGCGTTGCCAGACCAGACGGAACGTTGACTTCTGCTGTAGTTCCCGCGTTGTACTGCGTTTCGTTAATTTTTTTAACCGTTTTTTGCCCATAACAATCATGGGCTTCGTCCGATCGGATTGCCGAGATGGCGGGCACAACTAGATACCAAATCGGATTTTTGTGCGAAGGAACGAATTTTTTGGACCACGTTAAAGGCACAAAACGGCCCGGACGGCAGACGGACATTGCAAATTTGGAATCTCCATGTCTTGAAACGTAAAGTATCAAATTTTGAGGGGGGGTTGTAAAAAATTTTTCGTGACCGAAAACATAGGGTTATTATTCAGAATGAATAATAAACCAGAAGAACCAGATCAATCGGTTCAGCCGTTCTCCCGCAAATCGAACAGTTGCATTCTTGTTTCTGATTATGACGACCTTCGAAATCGATCTAGTGGAAATGAACAATTATTCTTTCTCCGTTTTGTCATTGAACTACAGACACACACGGGCCACGCGCCGAAACCAGATTTTTGGATTCAGTAGACCTCAAATTGTAAAGATTTGAAGAAAACCCAACTTTTTTTGACACGGTCCAAATCAAAACCAACTCAATATCTTTTGAAGGACATCATACGAAAGTATAAATCCACTTGAATTTAGCGAATGAAAAAAGTGGAATGACTCGTTCGTGAAACTCGAAAGGAGTGCAATTACAAACACAAATAAAAAAAGAATTAATGGAGTATGGTATGAGGGTTTCCACCCGAAATCGTTCTTCGTAGTTGTATAACGTGCTCAACAGTTCAAATCGGAGCACAAAAATATGTCCTCTCATTACGAAACCAACGCTCCCAGTGGCTTTGCTATTTTCAGCAGCTGTGACACCCTCACTTCATTGTATTCACTACCTTCTGCACGTTTTCCTTTCAGGATTTTTGCACTATTCCATCAATTTCACAACCACCGGTTTGCCCTTATTTTCCTCCCTCTTGAAGCTCAATTTAACTTTGGAAACAACAGCCTGAGATGACGTCTCGTTCGTTTGGTTTTGGATAAAGCACGTTCAAGTCGTCTCCGTTCCTATCGAATAGGACACCTGTCCTTGGTCCATATTGTCCGGACGTGAGCTAATCTCAGCTCGACCGATCGCAGTAGGTCGACGGTTATCGTCCGTTCGAAAATATTGAAAAGGGAGTTCCAGACGGAAAATCGATAAAGCTCTGGCCTCAAACAAAGAAACCGGGTTAAACTCTACTCTCTGCTCCTCCTAAGCCTTCAAGATCCTACGATTTTGCTCCGTTGAGTTGAAAAAACGCTTTGTGCCAAAGCTGGCTCACAAAAAAGACGCAGCTTGGTTCTCTTGAAGCGAAATTGAGAGCTTTCGGTTTCATTATAAAATAACGAAACGCCGCTGGAGTCGACCTGAGCTCGAATTCTTCAACCAAACCCAGTAGTCCTCACACTCTTCTCATCCCACGCTGCAGATGAGAATGCTAGATTTCTATCTGATACTCATCCCAGGGCTCAGGACCTATAAATACCTTGAAAACGACACCAAACGCGGCGTATTAGCGATTAATCTGCCAAAATTGCGTTTTTGTTAATTTTTGTAAACGGGTTTTTTGTCCATAACAACCATGACCTTCGTCCGATCGGATTGCCGAACAGACGGGCACAACTAGATACCAAACGGGAGTTTTGTGCGAAAGGACGAATTTGTTAGACCACGTTGAAAGCACAAAACGGCCCGGATGGCGGACGGACATTGCAGATTTGGAATCCCGATGTCTTGAATCGTAAAGTATTAAAATTTTGAGATTGGTGGGAGGGGGGGGGGTGTAAAAAATTGAATCAGAATGAATAATAAACCAAAACTGAGATTGTGTGGTTACAACTGCCACTTGCTCAAAGCTCAAAGGAAGAGAGAATAATCATGTCCAATAAATGTTATTTAAGACACTAACGTGTGCGTGTATGTTTCCAGTACAGGTTTACAGTAAAGTAGAGTTATTTTTTGACACTTGACTATTCGGCGTGTTTTAAACCCATCCAGTTGAGTGTAAGTTTTGCGTGTGGTTTTCTAACACCTGGAAATATGGAATTTTCTCTAAAACTGCTCCAAACGGCATTGCTACCAGAAAACTCCAAGCATTTTGAAAGGTTACTCATAAAAAGACTGAAAACTATTATCCAATAAATCTTATGGAGCTTTAAACTGCCCCATGAGTTCGAGTAGACAACATTACGATTTGACATTGCACCATTTCACCGCCACGACAATGACGCAAGAGAATCGATTATCTCTTTTATATTCACGTTATGTACAAAATGGCTTAACAATAAAAGTTACCACGTGACTACGGGCGAACGGTTCAGCACATCGGAAAGAACGTAACTCTGAAGGCGTTTGGGCTCATCGTGTTTCTGGTGGTAGTTTAGTGAGCTGGTCTAGACAATCAAACGCCCTTCTTTACCTGTAAAGCTGAACTGTATCCCCCAGTTGACGGCCAACACTTCAGGAACGACGATCCCCGACCTAATATTTGCGTAGTGCACTGCATTCTGACGATTCTGATTTGTCTAGGAACTCTAGTATCACATGAGAGTGATTTGTAAGCAAATCCCGTAAACTGTTTTCGTCGAAGCTGTTGATAACTTACTTTCCCACTAATGACACTTTTATATCATATGGAGAAAGAACAGCTGGATCTTATGAACGTAACACCGTTATTCACGGAGCAGGGACAGCGAGCGAATCCTTAATGGTGATTTAGTCTCGAACGCAGTGGAAGGGGCGCTCTCAAACCATTCACAAATGGAAGAATGTTCGTACATCGCCCTATACCAACCACCGCCAGTTTGTCAACGTAAGTCTCATAAGATACTAAACAGTATAATTAAATGTTCTCAGATACAGCTGTAATACGAACCTACTAAATACCTGTGAACACATCCTCGACGGACCATATTTCCTTATTCAGCCATATTCTTCATCTCAATCACCTCACCGCGTACAATATCAAAAATAAACCAAAACCGATATGGCGTTTTTACCTGCATAATTTTAAATAGCTGAAATTCCGCACAAAATAAACATTCGTGCCCTATAACAGTAAAGAAGTGATTACTAACGTGAAGCGGAGGAAGGTTTCCACGGAGCAGGGATATCGAGCGAATCCTTGATTATGATTTGCCGTTTAACGCGGAGGATGAGCCCAATTCATACGGTTCAGCTAATCGATGAATGTTCTTACCTCAAACTATACCCACTGCCGCCAGTTTCGTCAACAAAAGTTCTAAAGGTATTAAATAGTGTCATTAAATGTTATTACATCTAATTGTAATATGAACCAATTAGTTACCTGCGTGAATACACAGGCGGGCCATATTTCCTTATTCACCTATTTCCTTCATCTCGATTGGTTCGCCGACTGTAATACCGAAAACTGAGATTGCGTTGTTAGCTGCATAATTTTAAATTGCTAAAATGCCGTACGAAACAAAAACTTCTTTATCCGGTAAAACATTGATTATTAACGTGAAGTGGAGGGAGGTTTTTCACGGAGCAGGGATAGCGAGCGAATCCTTGATAATGTTTTACTCTTGAACGTTGAGGATGGGCCCTACTCAAACGATTCGGCTAATCGATGAATGTTCGTGTCTCGTACTGCAACCACTGCTGTCAGTTTCGTCGACAGTTCTAAAGGTACTAAACAGTATCATTCAATGTTATCAGATGTAGTTATTACATGAACCAATCAGGAGACCATATTTCCTTATTCGCCAATCTTCTTTTGGCTAAATGACAACCTGCCGTGCTTCCATTGAACTGAGTTCGGTGAATGCTGAGCAAGTGCCCGAAACCGCAATTCCCATGATTTTCGATTGATGTAACTCTTTCATGTGTGTTAAGGAAACAGACCTTTGTCCGAGATCACGACAGAAAGGAAACGGCAGAATTCAAATTAGATGATATCCGTCCTGCAGATCAACGTGTGACGTCCAAATATGGGTTTGACGTCCTAAGTCCTTAATCCTTACTCCCTTACTTGAATGACTGTTGCCCTTCTGGATAAATAACTCAGTCTCGGACAATAGCAATTTTGAGTTCACTCTCGTTTGTGCTCACATCAGACCTATTCCTCTGCCATGTCTCTCACAGTGAGCGTTCATTAACTAGCGTAAATTAGAGCTCCCCTTCCCCCCATCACACTCACTCTAACTCGCACGAAATGTTCAAAATTACATAAAGTAACGCGAAATTTTTATCCATGCGAAAATGGCGAGATCAGCGAGATAAATTATCAAATATTTTATCTGTTTTTCTTATAAACCCCACTTGTATGGTAGCATTTTCAAAAAAAAAATAAATCGTGGTTTTAAGGTTTAGTTACAGTTGTAAAATAATCAGGGATACTAACGGCATTCCGAAGTTCAAACTATTGTCGTTTCTAAAGTTAACGAACCTGTTAGGTGAGTCCGTCTCCTCTGGCTGGTGAGATACAGTGGGTGTTGGGGACAGACTAACGCAGTGGACTGTAATTGGATGTTGGATCTGTTTTCACGTTCGAGTAATCAATTAAAGTTTGCAGGAAATACAAATGGGGGACTTGACTCACCGAAGGACTTCGTCTGGATAGCTGTGCGGTACTTACCCTGGCCGAGGGTCGACGACGATGACGTGAGGCGAATTCTGGGAACGTTGAGGGGAGATCGTGTAGCTACTCCACGGATGTGGTATGATCCACCACAAGCGGTATTTTCAGGGGTTTGGAGGTCGTATTTGACACAACTTGAATGGATTTTACACAAAGCGGGTGCACAATGAGAGAGAGAGGTTCACATTACTTTTTTCGTTGTGATAACATTTGATAACGCGGGAGGCGGGAATTCTCTCATCTTAGAAGAGCTGTTCCGCCGCTAACCGCTCTCTAGTTCCTGCCAAAACAGTGGGTGAGCGCTTTCGATGTAAAGACATCATCGTCTGGCCTTTAAGTCAGTTGGTCGTGGTCTTTTTATACGAAGAGAAAGGTAAACGGGATGTTGGAGCGTCGGGGAAGGGGGTGGGAAGGAAGGAGGTCATGCGCCTCTGGGGAAACCCACTAGAGGTGAAGGGCAAGGAATGTAAGGGCAGTGTATGTCCTAAATAGTCCGTTGATTGTCGATTCTAATTTTTTTTGTATAGTGTGGTCCGTAAATCCGTCAGTTGGTTGTTTTCGTTTGTGTAGCGTCATGAGTGGTGTAAATGTAGTGTCGCCTTTTGTGTCGATTTGTTCATTCATGATCTGTCCACTGAAGTTTGTTTGTTTATAGATTTCCATGTTTTCTAATGTGCTCAGTTCCCCGACGCTCCGCCATCTCGTTTAACTTGCTCTACGCATATAAAGACCACGACCAACTAACTTAACAGCCAGACGATGATGTCTTTACATCGAAAGCGCTCACCCTTTGTATTTCACCAGCCAGAGGAGACGGACTCACCTAACAGGTACGTTAACTTAAGTAATTTGCCTACTGGCAGATCTAACCCAATTGCTTTAATATTGTCGTTTCTTTAACAAACTTTTTTTTCTTTGTTTCCCCTTAGCTTCAGAACTATGAACATGAACTTTTCCAAAAATCATTTAAGATTCCACCTATGTGACGGTCACTTGATGAAGGTGATGACATAAATATGGATCATTAAATAAAGTGTAGAACCTTATGCAGTACCTGTTTCTATGCAGAACGTTGAGCTAAGTTCTATCAAGTCCATTTAAATTGAAAGAAAAACAGATCTGATTAATTAGTAGAGGGACTGAGGATTTTTTTTTAGAAGTTTACATAAGTTTCTCCTAATTCGTAAGGCTAAGGTAAGTAAAAGGGTTCGCTGTTGGAAGAAGTTGTTGGAGTCGGAAGTTCTGGAGGAACTGAGCAACTGGAACCCGAGTTCTTGGTACGTCGAGCGAATATTAAGCTCCGGGAAGAGGACGAATTATTCACAAGATTTCGGTCTTCTCGTGAATCGTAAATCCGCAGCTTCTCCCGTAACTTGGACGGAATAATATTTTCGCGAAAATGGAAACCCAAAATGGCGTTTGAGCTGTTTTTCCGAGTTCCAGGGAGCTCGTCTGTTCCGCTAATACGAGAACTAGACTGGAGAGTTAGTTCCTCCTCGTTTTCTAATTACGTCTTGGCGATGGCAGAACTTGGGAAGTTCATTTCAACTTTTTTTCCCCCCGCCTTTCGAGGGTCCCCCGGGCTGCTCAATTCTCATTCAAATGCCGTCTCCGCCTTATTAATACGTAAACACGCGGCGGTCTACCAATTTTCAGACGGTACATCTCAAGTAGTTTTATCACTTTTCTCGACTCAGTTGAAAAACGAGCGGTGCGTAGCACAACTAACACAACTTTCCGCCATCCCATTAAGATCGAACACCACCTACATATGCTTTGTTCAATACGTTTCTACGGGAACATTTATACAAAACAAAATGAAGGGAATAGTTAGTTGAGAGTCATGCGTAAGTTTGATCGAAATCGTCTGAGCCATTTTTGAGAAAAGTGGAATACCGATAAATTAATATTCGACAAATCTTCTGTTCTGAGTTAACTTGGCTCATATCTCCGTTTAAAAGATAGATACAGAGATAAATGCGGGGAACAAAATGTGGGTTTAGAATGCTAGAAGGCACTCCATAAGATTTATCACATCAGGTAAAGCAGTTTTCCGGTAATTTACGGAAATGTTCGCAAAAACGTTACTTTCGACAGATTTTCATTTTTATCTCTGTTCAATAGACGCTCAGAGGAACATTTATTTAGAACAATATGTAGGTAATAACTATTTGAAAACATCCTGTGAGTTTGGTGATAATCGCTGAAGCCGTTTTTGAAATTAGGTTTTCAGACTCAGTAGGCCTCAAAACGTAAAAAAATATGAAGAAAACGCAAATGTTTTTCTTTCTTTTCCTTTAGAAGTAATATCTGGTGCAACACATCACCAGATTGCGGTTTCGGGCACTTGCTCAGCATTCACCGAACCCAGTTCTATAGAAGGACGGCAGGTTGTCATTTAGCCAAAAGAAGATTGGCGAATAAGGAAATATGGTCTTCTGATTGGTTCATGTAATAACTACATCTGATAACATTGAATGATACTGTTTAGTACCTTTAGAACTGTCGACGAAACTGACAGCAGTGGTTGCAGTACGAGACACGAACATGCATCGATTAGTCTAATCGTTGAGTGGGGCCCATCCTCAACGTTCGAGAGTAAAACATTGTCAAGGATTCGCTCGCTATCCCTGCTCCGTGAAAAACCTCCCTCCTCTTCACGTTAATAATCAATTATAATTAAATATCGGATACAGGAGTTTTTGTTTCATGCGGCATTTTAGCAATTTAAAATTGTGCAGCTAACAACGCAATCTCAGTTTTCGGTATTACAGTCGGCGATTCGACTGAGATGAAGGAAATAGGTGAATAAGGAAATATGGCCCGCAGAGGATGTATTCACGCAGGTATCTAATTGGTTCATATTACAATTAGATGTAAGAACATTTAATGATACTATTTAATATCTTTAGAACTTTTGTTGACGAAACAGACGGCAGTGGGTATAGTTTGAGGTAAGAACATTCTTTGATTGGCTGAACCTTTTGAATGGGGCCCGTCCTCAACATTGAACAGCAAATCATAATCAAGGATTCGCTCGATATCCCTGCTCCGTGGAAACCTTCCTCCGCTTCACGTTAGTAATCACTTCTTTACTGTTACAAGATACGGTAGTTTATTTTGTGCGGAATTTCAGCTATTTAAAATTATGCAGGTAAGAACGTCATATCGGTTTTGGTTTATTTTTAATATTGTACCGATTACGTAACTTTCCTATCTACTTTGTATAGCGAGGGAAAGTAAAACGAGCGGTGCGTAGCAACACACAACTTTCCGCCTCCCCTGTAAGTTCGAACACCAGCTACATATGCGGGCGCTATATCTTCATTCAACGCATTTATACAGAAACATTTATGGAGAACAAAATGTAGCGACTAGTTAGTTGAGAGCACTCCGTACGTTTGATCGAAATCGTTCAAGCTGTTTTTGGGAAAAGTAGAATACCGATAAATTAATATTCGACAAATCTCCTTTTCTGAGTTAACTTGGTTTATATCTCCGTTCAACAAATATATACAGAAATAGTTCTGGAGAACGAAATGTTGGTATGGGTGAATAAAAGACACGCCATTAGAATTTATCACATCTGGTGAAGAAGTTACCCTGGAATTTACGGAAATGTTCGAAAAAACGTTATTTTCGACACATTTTGATTTTTACCTCGGTTCAATGGACCGTCACAGGAACATTTATTGAAAAGAATATGTAGGTATTAACTATTTAAAAACATCCTGTGAGTTTGGTGAAAATCGCTGGAGCCGTTTTGCCAAAAAGCGTAAAAAACCTATTTTTGCTACAGGGGCCCATATCTCCGTTCACCGTATTTTCATGGAGATATGTATGGTGAGGAAAAGTTAGGTATTGATTAGGAGAAGATAATTTGAAAGTTTAATCAAAATCGTTGGAGCCGTTTTCGAGAAAAATGCGAAAAACCCTAGTTTTTGGTACATTTTCGTCCCCCCCCCTTCCATTCGACCGAAATCGTCCATAACCTTATTTTGGTGTCTACAAAAAATTACGAACAAAACAAAAAAAAACCAGCTCAATCGGATCAGCCGTTCTCCCGCAAATCGAACTACAGACACACACACACGGACCACGCGCCGAAATTAGGTTTTTCAGACTCAGGAGGGTCTGAAACGTAAAGATCTGAAGAAAACCCAAATTTTTTTTGGGCCGATTACTATACTTTCCTTCCCTTCGGGTAGCGGAAAGTAAAAATGAACTAACCATATTCGACGGTATGTGCGAAAAAATCAAATGGATCCTAGGCTGCTCTGATCACATTGTAAATAATCAAAAATATTTTTACTGCGTGAATCCTCTCAAGAATCCAATTAGTGTCAAGGTGGCTGATGGGTTTTCCTTGAAGGCTGCTTCACATTGGAAAAATCAAAATGCGTGCAAATGTACAAGGTAGAACGAGTATATTATTGAGAATGTTTATTTTTCAGCCTTGCCCGTGTGACTAATGCTGGGTGCTCTGTTTCTGCTGCTGGCTCTGTGGCTAAGATCCCGAACAATTCTGGGTGAATTGTAGGGATTGCTCACAATAAGGGTGGGTTGTACGAAATGGTTTACTATGTATCGCCAGATTTTAAAATGTCCATCCCTGCATGCCCTTGCTACTGAAAATGATCCCATCACTAGCAAAGAAAAATGTTCTTGATTGTGTTATTTTGTACGGTTAAGGGGCCAGAACAGACGCCAAATTACGTTACAGTACTGTAACCTCTGGGGAATGGCGTTGAAAGGGTTGGGCAAGTTGCGCGATGTTCAGCGTCGCGGGGGAGTCGTTCGCTTATTTAAAGGGAGCGGGCGTCGAAAATTGGATCGGGCGGGTGAAGAGAGAACAAACAAAACAAAATAGAAATAGGAAGGCGGAGGAAGAGAGAAGTTGTGTAACGAGTTCATGAAGGAAGAGAGTGAAACTAAATAAAAACGAAATCAAAAGTGGAAGTTCGAGGAGGTTCGGGACAAGGCGTCTAGTAGAGCGGAGCTGTAGTTACGCGATGGTTTTTGGACCGGAGGGGGGCTGTGGGGCGGGTGTTACGACGACGAAAGAAGAGGACGGGTAGGGAGGGCGGTTGAGAGGGTAGAGAGGGAGGAGTATGAAGAGATGACCTTCTCCGCTTCTTTCAAACCCCCCTTTCGTTTCGACCACAACATGTGACTCCCCACCTCGTGGCTCTCCGACTCCCTCCCTCCCACCCCACCGCTCCAACCTTCCCCTCCCCACTCTAGTGGGAGACTTCCCTGCTCGCTCTCGACAGTCGTCTGGCCGCATCCGGGCCCTTAGGAAAACAGTTAAATGTTCTGTTGCCTGTGCCCCTCGTTGCCGCCTACGCGTGTGAAGTGCACCTTTCATTTGTTTTCTCTTGGATTATCATGTCAACTGCCATCATGCCTTCCTCACTCTACGAGTTGAACGACATCAGCTTTAGCGTGCTCAAGGTAACAACCCCAAAATCCCCTCAACGCTCATTTTAAGGGAAGAACCCTTAAATGTCAAAAAAACCGAAAACCTTCGACTTTAGGACTCGTTAAATATTTTTAAAAACGGTTTATTGCGAATATAAATGATAATTGTCGACGAATAGAAGCCATTTTGTTAATTATTGAGCGTGCGACCTGAAGCGTTTTTGGAAGTTGTCAAAGAAGTGAGACTCGATTTAGTTAATTATTGACGGGTACGTGGCTGATTGAACATTGACATCTCAAATCCTGACGATTTCTTGGGGGGTTCATTATTTGCCTATTTGCGGCCAAAAAACTGCCGAGCGCGAGTCTCGAAAACTCGAAATACTCGAAGACTCGCCCTTTTGCCCTCGTGAACCGCGCGCGAAGCTCAAAGGTCGCGCTTGAGTTCGTACTTCGTTCAATTCAATGAGCGGAGTTCTATGATCTCGTATGAACTTGAACTGGCCGAACGGAGTTGTTCACCTTCTGTCAGTTTTCTCCGAGAGGTCATCATCTAACCTTTGAGCTCCTCTATGAAGTGTATTACGTACGGTCCGCTTTCGCGTAGTAAAACGATAACTATACATCAACACTTCTTACGCTTCAGTTAACATACATACTATCGTTTAACCCCAAATCACATTAAGGAGCGCAGTATACCAAATCATACCCACATAGTTCGTCCGATTCGTTATAAATTCACTCCAAAATTGAAAGTATTGAAAAATATTTGGTGCGTAGCAACACACAACTTTCCGCCACCCTTGTAAGTTCGAACACCACATATGCGGGCGCTATAACGTTCGACGTATTTCTGCAGGAATATTTATGGAAAACAAAATGTAGGGACTAGTTAGCTGAGAGTACTCCGTAAGTTTGATCGAAATCGTTAGAGCCGTTTTTGAGAAAATTGGAATACCGATAAATTAATATTCGACAAATCTCCTTTTCTGAGTTAACTTGGCGTATATTTCCGTTCAACATACGTATACGGAAATAATTACAAGGAACGAAATGTGGGTACGGGTGACTAAAAGACACTCCATTAGGATTTATCACATCTGGTGAAGAAATTACCCTGGAATTTACGGAAATGTTCGAAAAAACGTTATTTTCGGCACAATTTGATTTTTATCTCTGTTCAAAGGACTGAGAGAGGAACATTTATTGAGAACAATATATAGGTATTAACTATTCGAAAACATCTTGAAAGTTTGGTGATAATCGTGGAAGCCGTTTTCGAGAAAAGTGCGAAAAACCTCAGTTTTGGGTACATTTTCGTCCACCACCGCCCCTTGCACATCTACCGAAATCGCTCTTAACCTTATTTTGGTGTCTACGGAAAATAATGAACCCACTCTTTACGTTTTGAGGCCTTCTGAGTCAAATAAATCTCATATCAGCGCATATGTGTGTGTCTGTAGTTCGATTTGCGGGAGAACGGCTGATCCGATTGAGCTGGTTCTTTTTTTATTTTGTTCATAATTTTTTGTAGACGCCAAAATAAGGTTATGAACGATTTCGGCCCGATCGGAAGAGGGGTGGGGGACGAAAATGTACCAAAAACTGAGGTTTTTCGCATCTTTCTCGAAATCGGCTCGAACGATTTTGATTAAACTGTCAAATTATCATCTACTAGCTAGTACAAAACTTTTCTTCTCCATAAGTACCTCCGTGAAAATACAATGAACGGAGATGTAGGCCTATGAAGCAAAAATAGGTTTTTTACGCTTTTTGACCAAACGGCTGTGACGATTCTCACCAAACTCACAGAATGTTTTCGAATAGTTACTACCTACATATTGTTCTCAATAAATGTTCCTGTGACGGTCCATTGAACCGAGGTAAAAATCAAAATGTGACAATAATAACGTTTTTCGAACATTTCCGTAAAATTTGGAGTAAATGCTTCAACAGATGTGATAAATCGTAATGGAGTGTCTTATAGTCACCCATACCAACATTTCGTTCTCTATAATTATTTCTGTATATATATGTTGAACGGAGATATAGGCCAAGTTAACTCAGAAAAGGAGATTTGTCGAATATTATTTATCGGTATTCCAATTTTCTCAAAAACGGCTCTAACGATTTCGATCAAACTTACGGAGTACTCTCAGCTAACTAGTCCCTACATTTTGTTCTCTATAAATGTTTCTGTAGGAAGGCGTTGAAGGAAGCTATAGCGCCCGCATATGTAGGTGGTGTTCGAACTTAGAAGGAATGCGGAAAGTTGTGTGCTGCTATTCACCGCTCGGATTTTTCTTACACGATTGCAATACTTCCCTTGGCCTTTGGGCAGCGGAAAGTAATTAGACCGATTTTTGGTTTGTTTAGTTCACAACTCACCGAAAAATCTCGTTTCTCCGCTCGTGCACAATAATCAGTTCACCAAGGCTTATTGTTACTTGATACCGAGGAAATGGTAAAACTTGTTGCTTCGTGCGGAAATGTGAGCTCAGAAAGTCGTCGTGTCGCAAAATTGTTAACCCCTTTCCCCGCGTAAAATAATCTGTCGGCATTGGCGCGTAATTACACAATAACGATTCGTCGTGAAATAGTTAATTGTGCGTCGTCGTTCGTATAACGTACTCTTTCTTAACAAAACTGTAGCTTGACGCTCATGTTCTCCTTTCAAGCGTTTGTTTGTTTATGTACGTTACAAATACGCACTTTGCGAGTTTTTACTTCAATTGGCTGTACAATTCAAGTTGTGCAATCGGCCGGACAAAAATGTGAGTTCTCCTCAGAGCTTAGCATTTTAGGGGATTTAAGGACAGAAAAACTCATTTCGGGAAAATGCTTTGTGTGAGTGGGTGCGATTAACAGAAAAAATCATGACCCAAATCGGCCCAAAGTCGACATCTAGCCCGCAGGTCAGTATAGGACGCCAAAATAAGTGTATGAACAAAATTCGTTCGAAATTAACTATAGTTATCATAGTGATCAAAACGCCGAATATTTTTTTTCTCGAAAACGGACCTAACGATTTTGATTAATTTTTTTATATAAATAGCTCATAATAAGGCAACTATACCGTAAAATTCCCATTCGTGGGAAAATGACGAGGGCAGCACAATAAATTGCCATGATTTTCGACACAAATCGATTTTAGAGCGATTTTTTCTTCTAAATTCCGCTAAAATGTCAAATGATAAAAAAAAATTGGTGTAGTAGTCCAATCCAATACCTATGGGGTGAGTGTTTAAAAACACTCCTCAGACGTATGGGAGTCACTCCAGAAATTCCGGACTTTCAACTACCACCGTTTCGCTTACTGCCAGTTTTATAAGTTTTTACCCGACAACTCTGCTAACGTGATTACTATCCTTTTTTTAAAAAATCGCGTTTACAGCCTCATTAATTATCTGTGTACCAATTGCTCAATAATGATGAAAATCCTACAATGAGTACGAGCAGCACAATAAATTCCGTAACTGTAAGCGCTACCGCTTTCTGCTGCCGTAAAGTGTTGTTTGACCAAGTTCAAATTAACTCAGGAATTTCTGGAGTGAGCCCCATGTATCTGATGAGCGTTTTTAAACACTCACCCTTCAGGTATTAGATTGGACTACAATACCAATTTTTTTTAACATTCTACAAGAATTTCAGCAGAGTTTATAAAGAAAAAACTGCGCGAAAAACGCTTTTGGTCAAAAATTTTGCTAATTTATTGTGCTGCTCTCGTCATTTTCCCACGAATGAGAATTTTACAGTATCATTGCCTGATTGAGAGCTATCAATATAAAAAATGTAATTAAAATCGTTAGAGCCGTTTTTGAGAAAAAAAATTTGGTGTTTTGATCACTATGATGACTATAGTTAACTTTCGGGGGATTTTGCCCATATCCTCATTATTGCGTTCCATGGTAACCTGTAGGCTAGACATCAAGTTTCAGATGATTTGGTACGGTGGTTTTCTCTAAAAACTGCGCTAAAATCGATTTCGTGGAAAGTTTTGGTAATTTATTGTGCTGCTCTCGTTATTTTCCCACAAATGTGAATTTTATGGTATAATTGCGTTATTGAGAGCTATCAATGTAAAGAATTTAATCAAAATCGTTAGAGCCGTTTTTGAGAAAAAAAATATTTGGTGTTTTGATCACTATGATAACTATAGTTAGCTTTCGGTGGATTTCGTTCAAACCCTTATTTTGGCGTCCCATGGGGGCCTGCGGGCGAGATATCAAGTTTGAGCGGATTTGGTACGGTGGTTTTCTCGAAAAATCGTTCACAGACACACAGACCATTTTCGCAAATAGTGTTTTTCGGACTCAGGAGGGTCTGAAACGTAACGATCTGAAGAGAACTCAGAGAGAAAAATTTTTTTTTCAGCCGATTACATAACTTTCCTTTCTACTTCGTAGAGCCAAGGAAAGTAAAAATTGAGGCGGTAGTTAAATCGATTCCCAACACGACGAGCCTTGATAAATACCGCTCATACGAAGTTCCTTAAGTTTTCCTCATTACCCTCCGGAAATAAATAAAAAATCGTGTCTACAGCCTCTTCAATTGCTCAGAGTATGAGTACGAGCAGCGCTATAAATTCCTGCAACAAGAAGTAGTTTTTTTACCAATCTCGGGTGAACTGAGCGAAAAAATAAATTGATTTGGTAGAAATTTCGCGCTTTGTTTCGACGCCGACGCGAAATTTATTTATTGAGACTGACCTCACGCTAAGTTAACGAGTACGCTCGTGAAACTCATTCGGCCCAATATCCACATTTTGCTCCCGGTAAATATGTCGTTGTCAACCCGTTCGCCGGAAAAACGGGCAAAAACGTCGACAAATCGTCATGAAAATGTTTTTATTTTACGTTTTCAATTTTTCCGGCTCAACGTTGAACGGTGATGTAGACGAAAACAATTCAGCAAATGAGATTGTTTACAAATCATCTTTGCCACGGTGGAAATCGACTCGAGCTTTGAAATTGTCGAAAAACGGTCATGTGATTATAATTGACGCGGGTTACTTCTAACTAGCCAGTGTCCACTATTTATTCGCTCTGAATAATGCACTTATAAGAAAAGTTCCACAAACGAGTCAATTTTTTCTTTTAAAGGCGTCTGAATTCCAAATCAGCTGTGTTCGTCCGCCATCCGCGCCACACAGTGCCTGTGTAGCCGAAAAAGTGAGCGAATCAATTTCGACGTTTTGCTTTATCGTTTATTCTGAATAATACGTATCTTTTCGGTCTGCAACCCCCCCCCCCTACTCATCATCCATTACTAACATCAAAATTTGTCACTTCACGTTTGAAGGCATGAGGATTCCAGGCCTGCAATGTCCGACTACCGTCCAGGCCCTATTTTGCCTTTAAAATCCGTTGTTCCGCACATAATTCCATTTGTGATTCAGTTGTGTCCGCTTTACTCGGCAACTCCGATCGGACGATCCCGTGGTTGTTATGGTCAAATATCTGGGGCGTTGCAACACACAACTTTCCTCAGTTCTACCTCAGTTCATGTGACTCTTTCTACTAACTCAGTTCATTTCAACTCGGTCGAACACCACTTCACGGCGGTAGAAAGCGGTGTCGCATACAGTTCCGGAATTTATTGTGCTGCTCGTACTAATTCCCGGACCATTATTGAACGGTTGAAACACAGAGAATTGACGAGGCTGTAAACACGGATTTTTTATTGAAAGGGATAGTAATCACGTTAGCAGAGTTATCGGGTAAAAACTTATAAAACTGGCAGTAAGCGAAACGGCGGTAGTTGAAATTCCAGTATTTCTGTAGTGAGCCCCTTATATCTTATGAGCGTTTTCAAACGCTCACATTACAGGTATTGAATTGGACTACTACACCAATTTTATAAACATTCTAGTAACCTTTAAGCAGAGTTTATAAAAAAAAAATCGGGCTGGAATCGATTCTCGTCGAAAATTGTGGTAATTTATTGTGCTGCTCTCGTCATTTTCCCACAAATGGGAATTTTATGGTATAGTTCCCTTATTAAGAGCTATCAATATACAAAAATTTATTCAAAATCGTTGTAGCCGTTTTCGAGAAAACAAATATTTCGTGTTTTGATCACTATGATAACTATAGTCAACTTTCGGTGGATTTTGCTCATACCCTTATTTTGGCGTTCCAGGGTAACCTGTGGGCTAGATATCAAGTTTGAGCTGATTTGAGTCGGTCGGCGGTTGGTTTCTCTAAAAGCCGCGCTAAAATCGATTTCGTCGAAAATGTTGTTAATTTATTGTGCTGCTCTCGTCATTTTCCCACGAGTCGGAATTTTATCATGTAGTTGCCATATTGGGAGCTATCAACGTAAAAAATGTAATCAAAATCGTTATAGCTGTTTTTGAGAAAAAAAATATTTGGTGTTTTGATCACTATGATAACTATAGTCACCTTTCGGTGGATTTTGCTGATTCCCTTATTTTGGCGTCCCATGGTAACCTGCGAGTGAGATATCAAGTTAGAGGTGATTTGGCACGGTGGTTTTCTCTAAACATCGTTCAATGACATCTATTTCCTTATTTGATTACTGTTCCTAAACTCTCGGTTGTATCAGTCGTGGAACAATTACTAGAGGTACATATTGCGTCAATGGTGAAATCACAGTAAATATAGTGAGCCAAGGTCTAATCGAAAGAACTCGCGGGACAGTAATCGTTTCATCGTCGAATCGAATGGTATGGGGTCTCGGAGCTGTGAGACTCCGTCAAGCTGTTCAACAGAATGATGAACTATTGCGTAATAATTTGCAGGGTTTTTAATGTGATTTAGAGCCCGCTCAGATTTGGAACACCAGCGACCAGCTGTCGTGAAACCTCCACTGACCCATAAAGTTATCGTCCCCTCAGATCGATCCTCAGGAACTCAGTCGCACGTTTAGTATCCACAACTAGCCGTAGCTTTGATGTTGAGATCAAATATTCGCTTCGTAGGAGAAAAGAAAAGGCTTTAAAGAAGCGGCTTCTCCGTCGTCATCGAAATTCGAAGTCCACTTAAAAGCAGAATCGTTTGGCGGAATCTTGAGAGCAATGTTAACTATTTGCTCGTAGCGTTAGTTTGGCCCACGCCCTTACGAAATAAATGACAAAACGCTTCGGACGTTCTTCTAATTCGTTTCACAGCACAGTCGGCTCATGTTCGCCACTGTTTAGTTCAAGAAGGGCTGACAAATGTAGAAAAGAGCGAGACAGGCGAAAGAAAATGACGGACTCAGGTCTCTTGAATGAAATGTGAGCCGATTCACAATACAGCGACATCACGAGAGGTCAGGGCACGACACACGCTGCGAACTTTCCTCCACCACACGTCAGATAACGGTTATAGTAACTTCATACACTTTCGTCTTGGTAATCTGCAGTTACTGTTAAAATCGTGAGAGTAGTCACAAAATATGGTAATACCAGGGCGACTGAGACAGCTGAACAACAAATAATCGAATGTTTGGACAACCCGGGCGCGGAACATTCCAACAATCATTTCAAAACCGCAAATATATTTGTTTTTTGAGCGCCACCCCCCCAGCAAAATCACACGATACGATAGAATAACACTCAGTTCACGTAGTCGTAGATTCCAACGTCATTTTATGTCGATAAAGCACTAATTATTGAATTAAAATTATTCCCACGTCATTTTTACTTTCCGCTACCCGAAGTTTGAACCCGAAAATTTGGGTTTTCTTCAGATCTTTACGTTATGTATGTGTGTAGTTCGATTTGCGGGAGAACGGCTGATCCGATTGAGCTGGTTCTTTTTTTGTTTTGTTCGTTATTTTTTGTAGACACCAAAATAAGGTTATGGACGATTTCGGCCGATGGGAAAGGGGGGTGGGGGACAAAAATGTATCAAAAACTAAGGGTTTTCGCCTTTTTCTCGAAAACGGCTCTAACGATTTTGATCAAACTTTTAAATTATCTTCTCCTAATCAATACCTAACTTTTCTTCTCCATACATATCTCCATGAAAGTACGGTGAACGAAGATATGGGCACCTGAAGCAAAAATAGGTTTTTTACGCTTTTTGGCGAAACGGCTTCAGCGATTTTCACCAAACTCACAGGGTGTTTTCAAATAGTTAATACCTACATATACTTTTCAATAAATGTTCCTGTGACGGTCCATTGAACAGAGATACAAATCAAAATGTGTCGAAAATAACGTTTTTTCTAACATTTCCGTCAATTCCTGGGTAACTTTTTCACCAGATGTGATAAATCCTAATGGAGTGTCTTTTAGTCACCCATACCAACATTTCGTTCTCTATAATTATTTCTGTATATATATGTTGAACGGAGATATAAGCCAAGTTAACTCAGAAAAGGAGATTTGTCGAATATTAATTTATCGGTATTCCAATTTTCTCAAAAACGGCTCTAACGATTTCGATCAAACTGTCGGAGTACTCTCAGCTAACTAGTCCCCTCATTTTGTTCTCGATAAATGTTCCTGTAAAAATGTGTTGAACGAAGATATAGCACCCGCATATGTAGCTGGAGTTCGAACTTACGGGGGTGGCGGAAAGTTGTGTGTTGCTACGCACCAGATATTTTTACTTCCCTTTGCTCTACGAAGTAGACAGGAAAGCAATGAAATCGGCTGAAATAAAAATTTTGAGTTCTTTTCGGATCCTACTGAGTCCGAAAAACACTATTTGGGAAAATGGTGTGTGTGTGTGTGTGAACGATTTTTAGAGAAAACGACCGTATCAAATCAGCTCAAACTTGATATATAGCTCGCAGGTAACCATGGAACGCCAAAATAAGGGTATGAGCCAAATCCACCGAAAGTTGACTATAGTTATCATAATGATCAAAACACCAAATATTTTTTTCTCAAAAACGGCTATAACGATTTTGATTAAACTTTTTATATTCACAGCTCGTAATAAGACAACTATACCATAAAATTATCATTTGTGGGAAAATGACGAGAGCAGCACAATAAATTACCAAAATATTCGACGAAATCGATTTTAGCGCGGTTTGTAGAGAAAACGGCCGAACCAAATAACCTCAAACTTGATATTTAGCCCGCAGGTCAACATGGGACGCCAAAATAAGGGTATGAGCAAAATCAACCGAAAGTTGACTATAGTTATCATAGTGATCAAAACACCAAATTTTTTCTTCTCAAAAGCGGCTCTAACGAATTTGATTAAATTTTTTATATTGATAGCTCGTAATAAGACAATTCTACCTTAAAATTCCCATTTGTGGGAAAATGACGAGAGCAGCACAATAAATTACCACAATTTTCGACGAAAATCGACTTCAGCGCGGGTTTTCCGTATTAATCCCGCTGAAATGTCACTAGAATGTTTAAAAACGATTGGTGTCGTAGTCCGATGCAATACCTGTAGGGTGAGTGTTTAAAAACGCTCATAAGATGTATGGGAGTCCCTTCAGAAATTCCGGAAATTCAACTACCGCCGTGCTTTCGTGTGAATGTTTCGTATCAACAAAATGCCGATTTTTCCTGTGTAGCGGTGCAACGGTACCCTGATACTAACGAGCCTGAAGTCTTTTTTTCTAGTACCACGGGATTCCAGACTTCGGGAGTTAGGAGCTGCCGACATTCTTCAACGACTCGCAGTATATTCGTCATATCAATTCGAATATTTTTCCAAACGCGAATAAAATGCAACCCACTCGTCCTCCAGAACTTGCGGATAAATACTTATTCGAGGAAATGACGGATGTTTTAGTTGCGTTTTACTGCAGCCAACAGGCCAGCAATTTAAAACCCCCATTGGAGATTGCAGTCGAACCACTATCTCCAAGGACGCGATAAATCTTTGAAAAATCGCACGAAAGCTTTTAGCGTCGACTCGAGTTCTACGTTGTTAGTCTTCTTACGTTCTACCACTCGTAAAAAATGCGGCATTTGGTTTGGTACTACCGTCAATGATTGTGTCGAAGGTTGTAGAAACTCTTCTTTTCAGTTTAAGGAGAATTGCGCTTCGGATTCAAGATTTCCCTACGATTCAGGCCCCAGCAAACAACGAACCCTTCCGATTTACTTATTGACGGGGTGTCATCAACCATCGAGCAAACCACAAACTTCTAATCCAAAATTCAAATTAAGGAACACTGCAACTGCGCTTTTTTGAAAATTGTCCACAAGTATCTGTAGTCGATGTTTTCAAATTTTCCACACAGGTGACATCTAACGACCAATCTCAAAGATTTGTTGTGACTATTTCGCTGAATTGCGATATAATTCGAAAGTTATTTCGCCACGGACTAGAGAAATAAGTTAAACGACGCGTTCTACCAGCCCGTAGATAATAAAGTCGAATTTACGTTTTGAGTGAGGAAAGTTGTGGGTTGAAACAAAGAATAGGGACCGACCGCTTGATAACGCTGCGACTGCATGTATCGATATCCGTTAGTTATCTCATATTTATTTCATATACCCATTCTTAATTTCATTGAATTAACTCCTTTTCGTAGTCTTGTACATTTAAAATAATTATATAACGGGTTATTACATAATGAACATTAAATAATTGGCGTAATCGTACAGCTGTCGCTATTTCTAATTTCAAACATGGCGCCAGAGCCGACGATGTCGGGCATATCGATAACCTGACCTCGGTCGCGATATATCGATATATTGCCTTATCAGAGGGAGCAGTCCCTATTCTTCGCTTTTACCAAGTTGTGCGCTGCGCAGCATCAAATACGTGTTTCTTGAAATTTCTTGTAGGCCGGGTTCGTGAAAAAATTAAAACGGTAAGAAATGTCGATAAAACTACGTTGAGCGAACGGCCGTGACATTTTATCGACGAACAACAGCTGGGAACGACGACGGTGAGGAAACTGGTGGTTCGAGTGAGGAGTTGGAAGTGGTGGGGAGGAAGGGAAGCCTCGACAACAACCTGTTGCTCAACTCTCTGGTCCTGAAATTAACTCTGACGGAGGGGAAACCGATTTGAAGATAATTTAGGCGAATGTCCGTGACTGACCGAAAATAAACGAGCCGGCCGCTCAATTTTCTATTGTATTAGACGACGAAACTCGCGCGTTCAAATGTTTTAGGTGATGGAAATTGTGGAAATATTGTACGTCGACATTGCAACTTCACAGCATTCTGAAACGAGTTCTAAATGGAAACGTGTTTCATTCTTGACGACCTCAGGATTTTGACTTTTGTGGAGTATGCGTGTGGATTTGCGAGAGTTGTGGAGGTAAATTCTGATGCCCGGATTCACTAGATCACAGATGGACAAATGTTTACTTTCCGCTACCAACAGGGACAAGTGCGTGGTCCGTGTGTGTCTGTAGTGCGATTGGCGGAAGAACGGCTGAATCGATTGAGCTGGTTCTTTTTTGGTTTTGATCATTATTTTTTGTAGACACCAAAATAAGTTTATGGGCGATTTCGGTCGACGGGAAGGGGGGCGGGGGACAAAAATGTACCAAAAACTGAGGTTTTTCGCATTTTTCTCAAAATCGGCTCAAACGATTTTGATTAAACTTGCAAATTATCTTCTACTGGTTAGTTCAAAACTTTTCTTCTCCATACGTACCTCCGTGAAAATACAGTGAACGGAGATATAGGCCTAAAAATAGGTTTTTAACGCTTTTTGGCCCAACGGCTTCGCCGATTTTCACCAAACTTACAGGATGTTTTCGAATAGCTATTACCTACATATTGTTCTCAATAAATGTTCCTCTGAAAGCCCATTGAGCAGAGATAAAAATCAAAATGTGTCGAAAATAACGTTTTTTCAAACATTTCCGTAATTTCCAGATTAACTGCTTCACCAGACGTGATGAAGCTTATAGAGTGTCTTCTAGTTACCCATACCCACATTTCATTCTATATAATTATTTCTGTATGCGTATGTTGAACGGAGGTATAAGCCAAGTTAACTCAAAAAGGCGATTTGTCGATTATTAATTTTTATGTTTTCCAATTTTCGCGAAACGGCTTCGATAATTCTCTTCAAACTCACAGGATGTTTTCGATTAGTTGATACCTATATATTGTTCTGAATAAATGTTCCTCTGGCAGTGCATTGAGTAGGGATAAAAGGGATACAAATTAAATGTGTCGAAAAGGGGGTGGCGGAAAGTTGAGTGTTGCTTCGCACCGCTCGTTAGCCAACTTTCCGGGTCTGCATCAGTACTCTTACTTCAGCGCTAATCAGCAATTCTTCGTTTGGGAATTTCAACTTCCGAAAATAGTTTTAAAAACTCGTTTCATCTAAACAAGACACGAACAGTGACGCAACCCTGTTTTTTTTCTGCCTCCTCTCTCTACGCGTTCTCATTCAATCAAATCTGAGAAGCGCGTCTCAGTAAGGTGAATTATTGGACGAGCTAGTTCATTCCTCGACGAAGCTACTTCCTTGTGCTGTGCCACTTGTTTTTTCTAAAAGGATCTCGAGTGAGTGGTCAAACCTGTCAGGGCTGACTGCTTCCAAGCGAGTCTTTAGTTACTTCACTCCAATCGCGAGGAAGGAAACTGTTTAAAAACGCGGCCACCTTCTGCAGGCCCCTGGGCTGCTATTAGTAGGAAAACGCGAATTGAGTCGTAAATCGTGACCGATAAGTCTTGGAGTCCAGTAACGTGTGAAACAAGTGTGATGTCTTAAACCACTACTAGTAAACGTTAATACAGTAAGTTCTCATCAGCTGTTGTACGAATAACAATATCTGGTGCGTTGCAACACACAACTTTCCTTTGCTCTACGTTAATTCACTTTGTACATGGCTAATTCTATTTAATCAATTCATTTATCGCAGTTCCGGAATTTATTGTGCTGCTCGTACTCATTGCAGGACCATAATTGAGCAATTGGTACACAGATGACTAATGAGGCTGTAAACACGATTTTTTGAAAAAAGGATAGTAATCACTTTTGCAGAGTTATTGGAAAATAACTGTAAGAACTGGTAGTAAGCGCAACGGCAGTAGTGGAAATTCAGAAATTTCTGGAGTGAGCCCCATGTATCTCATGTGCGTTTTTAAACACTCACCCTTTAGGTATTGAATTGGACTACAATACCAATTTTTTTTTTAACATTCTACAAGAATTCCAGCGGAGTTTATGAGGAAAAAACTGCGCGAAAAACGCTTTTGGGCTTTTCGATTATTTGTTGTGCTGCTCTCGTCATTTTCCCATGATTGAGAATTTTATAGTATCATTTCCTGATTGAGAGCTTTCAACATAGCTCTAATCAAAATCGTTAGAGCCGTTTTTGAGAAAAAAATTTGGTGTTTTGATCACTATGATGACTATAGTTAACTTTCGGTGGATTTTGCCCATACCCTCATTATTGCGTCCCATGGTAACCTGTAGGCTCGACATCAAGTTTCAGCTGATTTGGTACGGTGGTTTTCTCTAAAAACTGCCCTAAAATCGATTTCGTCGAAAGTTTTGGTAATTTATTGCGCTGCTCTCGTCATTTTCCCACAAATGGGAATTTTATGGTATACTTGCTTTCCTAAGAGCTATCAATATAAAAAATGTGATCAAAATCGTTATAGCCGTTTTTGAGAAAAAAAATATTTGGTGTTTTGATCACTATTATAACTATAGTTAATTTTCGGTGGATTTTGTTCAAACCCTTATTTTGGCGTTCCATGGTGACCTGCGGGCGAGATATCAAGTTTGAGCTGATTTGGTACGGTGGTTTTCTCTAAAAATCGTTCACAGACACACAGACCATTTTCCCGAATAGTGTTTTTCGAACTCAGGGGGGTCTGAAACGTAAATATCTGAAGAGAACTCAAAATTTTTTTTTCAGCCGATTACATAACTTTCTTTTCTACTTCGTAGAGCAAGGAAAGTAACAAGGGAGGGAATTGTCGCGCTGAAAAAGTTATTTTTGAAATTAGGCATTTTACGCGGTGATATATCTTTCAAAGTTAGATCTTATAAGCCCTTTCAAGTTGAGTCGTGACTTAACTGTTCCAAGTCTAATAATTGCCCCCTAGCTCTTCCGTCGAACAAACGAGCGATTGCGTGTTTGAAGAAATCCCCATTATTTTTTGTGGGAACCCCCCCCGCTCGAACAACCTATTTCTCCCCTCCCCTCCTCAACCCAATATCATTACGTTATTTCATACCCATCGCATCACGAAATCTGTCGAAATGCTGGAAAGTTAAGAAAGTGAAAGCGAAACTTCCTGCCTCTTTCCGTCAATCGTCGAAGAAAAAAAAATCTAGCGCGCATCGCACAACTTTCCTAGCCCCTCGTTGTAATGTCCGTTTTCCTGTGCGCTAAGACGATATTCTTTTTCGAAAAGGAATATCTCCTTCCTGTCGAACTTGTCGGTTCATGAAAATTCATTCGACTCCGCCCAGTGGCGAGGGAATCACAGTAATTGCAGTCATCGAGAGAAGTTACAAGTGGAACGACGATGTTTTTCGAAGGAGGTAAAAACGTGTAATTTCGTCAACGCTGTTCAGCACTCACGAGAAGTTTTTCAGTTGCTTCTCAAAAGTTGAAACGCACCTTATTACTTCTACTTTCTTCGACAACTCACAAAAATAGACTATTTTTATTTGTTATCGGACGTTATTGCGAAAATGTGGAATATATGTAAGTTAAAGAATAGTCCGTGAAGGCTTTTAAAAAATATCTTTTGCGTTGCAACACACAACTTTCCTTAACTCTACAACAATTCACTTTCTATATGGCTTTGTCCACGTAATCAATTCATTTGCCACTCAGTTCATTTGAACTCGGTCGAACAACATTTCGCAGCAGCAGGAAACGGTAGCGCTTATAGTTCCGACATTTATTGTGCTGCTCGTACTCATTCCAGGACCATTATTGCGCAATTGGTACACAGATAATTAGTGAGGCTGTAAACAGAAATTTTTTGAAGAATGATAGTAATCACGTTTGCAAGGTTATTTGGTAAGAACTGGTAGTAAGGGGAACAACGGTAGTTGAAACTCGGGAATTTCTGGTGTGAGCCCCATGTACCTCATGAGGGTTTTTAAACACTCACCCTATAGGTATTGGATTGGACTCCAAATATAATTTTTTTAAACATTCTACCAACAATCCAGCAGTTTATAAGGATGAAACTGCGCTAAAACTCATTACGTCGAAAATTTTGATAATTTATTGTGCTGCTCTCGTCATCTTCCCACGAATGAGAATTTTATGGTATAATTGCCATATTGGGAGCTACCAATATAAAAAATTTAATCAAAATCGTTATAGCCGTTTTTGAGAAAAAAAATGGTATTTTGATCACTATGATAACTATGGTCAACTTTCGGTGGATTTTGCTCATTCCCTCATTTTGGCGTCCCATAGTAACCTGCGGGCTAGATATGAAGTTTGAGTGGATTTGGTACGGTGGTTCTCTCTAAAAATTGTTCACAGGCACACGTACGGGTCTGTTTCCGTATTTGATGACTGTTTCTAAACCCTCGGCGAGGGTTATATCAGTCATATACATATACACATATACAGACACACATACACACACATCATTCTCCCAAATAGTGTTTTTCGGTCTCAGTAGGATCTGAAACGTAAAGATCTGAAGAAAACTCAAAAAAAAAAATTTCAGCCGATTACATAACTTTCCTTTCTACTTGAGTCAAGGAAAGTAAAAACGCTTTATTACATTCAACACAGACTTGAGGGAAAGTACACAGCACGGATGTTGTTGACGCGGAGCTGCTGGGAAGACTGACTGCCTCTCTGCTGAAGGTGTGGTCTCTTATACTGATAAGATGTGGTATCAGCAGTTTGAAGGAAAAGGGGCTGATGCGTCGGGGGGTGTGTTGGGGTACGGTTATGTAACTAGTATATAAACTTAATGAAAAACGATCTTCCACTTCTTACAAATGTCAAAAAAAAATTTTACGTCATTATTAATAGCGAGAAGGAGAAAAAGTTATGTATATGTTAAAACACGTTAAATAATGGAGAGATGTCTGTTCGGGCGAGTGCCCACGCTCTATGATACAGGTAAGTAAAAGCAAGAGGTGGGGCATGAGTTTCGCAGCAAGTAAAATCAGAAGTTTTCATGACGTGGTTCCCCAGTGGATCTTTTCAGAATTGTTTTTGTCGGAGGGGGGATTTCTTCGAGATAATGCGCTGTACAATCAACTAGGAATTATTTTCCCTATAGGACAGAATAAACAGCTGGAAAGAAGGGAAATGGTTCAAATAACTGCCCAATACAAATTGAAATTAGAAGTGTTATCAGAATTTGCAAAATGTGTTGCATCTTATTGATGTAACAAAATCGTTGTCTAATTTCCCT
This sequence comes from Pachypeltis micranthus, assembly GCA_020466155.1. Lineage (NCBI taxonomy): Eukaryota > Metazoa > Arthropoda > Insecta > Hemiptera > Miridae > Pachypeltis > Pachypeltis micranthus. The sequence goes on along the minus strand of CM035778.1, from coordinate 27,081,427 downwards.
AAAACCCTTTAAAACTCCTTTCGTTACTCGATTTTATAAAAGCCGCAGCGAACATTTTAACATAAAAACTCACATGCAGTAAATTCGCATATTATATAATCCAAAGTAAGGCACTGGAGCTGGGAAGATACGAGTACAGTGTTGAGTGATTCAAACATTTTTGGAGGCTTCAAGGAAGTTGGCTTGTTTATTTTATCTGCTTCTTTTCTGAGCAACAACAATTATAAATGTATAATGAGGTTATTGTAGAACGTTGTCGGGGTATGAAAGCGCTTTAGACACCATGGCGCAATGTATGATATGGGCTCTAAATCACACTAAGAACCCTGCAAATTATTACGCAATGGTTTATTATTCTGTTAAAAGCTCGACGGAGTCTCACAGCTCAGAGACCCCATACCATTCGATTGTATGATGAAACGATTACTGTCCCGCGAGTTCTTTCAATTAGAACACCTTGGCTCACTAAATCTACTGTGATTTCACTATTGACGCTATATCTCTAAGAATTGTTCCACGGCTGATATAACCGAGGGTTTAGGATCAGTCATCAAATAAGGAAATAGATCTGTCATTGAACGATGTTTAGATAAAACGACCGTACCAAATCAACTTGAACTTGATATCTAGCTCGCGGGTTACCACGGGACGCCAAAATAAGGGTATAAGCAAAATCCACCGAAAGTTAACTATAGTTATCATAGTGATCAAAACACCACTTTTTTTTTCTCAAAAACGGCTCCAACGATTTTGATCACATTTTTTATATTGATAGCTCCCGATATGGCAACTTTATCATAAAATTCCCATCTGTGGGAAAATGACGAGAGCAGCACAATAAATTACCAAAATTTTTGACGTAATCGATTTTGGCGCGGTTTTTATAGAGAACAACTGTACCAAATCAGCTCAAACTTGATATAAAGCCCGCAGGTTACCATGGGACGCCAAAATAAGGGTATGAACAACAACCACCGAAAGTTAACTATAGTTATCATAGTGATCGAAACACCAAATTTTTTTTTTTCTCAAAAACGGCTCTAACGATTTTGATTAAATTTTCTATGTGGATAGCTCGTAATTAGACTATTTTACCACCAAATTCCCATCTGTGGGAAAATGACGACAGCGGCACAATAAATTACCAAAATTTTCGACGAAATCGATTTTAGCGCGGTTTTTTTTGAACTTCGCTGAAATGTTACTAGAATGTTTTTAAAAAATACCTGGTGCGTTGCAACACACAACTTTCTTTAGCTCTACGTCAACTCACTCGAGTACATCGCTTTTTTTCTACTTACTCAATTCATTTATCACTCAGTTCGTTTGAATTTTAAAATATTCGCATTAGTTGTTTTCTCTTAAGTTAAGAATGAACTATGAGAATGCCGACCTTTTCTATATCATTATAACCCACTTTTTTTCGTTGCAGGTATGTGATCGATCTTATGTGACCGGAAATAGAACCATCATGAAGGTAGAGTTCGTTTACTGTTCTCATCAGTTTTAAGTTACAGTAAATTGGAAAACTTTTATTGTAAGTAGTCAATCATCCGCAGTATATCGTTGTTTCATTCTTCGTACTTCCTTATAGGTTAATATTGTTAATATTTGCACGCAGCACAACTGCATTATCCTTAAATTAATTAACGCAGAATTGACTGAAACAAATTAGTCAACTTCAACCGGAGTTTAGGTCATTAAAGAAAACTGGGAGAATGGTTTGAGTGTATAATTATCAGATTATATTATACCTTTTTTCTTCCTTTGCCGACATTCGACTGCTGGTGACGTGTTTCTACTTTCCTCTACCCAAAAGGCAAGAAAAGTATTGCAATGTTTGGGTTACCGTAGGCTTTTCCGTGCTGATACGAGCCGAATTCAGTTTGACGCTCGAAATGTTAATAAACGGATAGTTGTAAAAACTGATAACTTGATAAACATAACAAAAGAAGATTAATAGGTAAATGGACTGAGAAATACGTCTGGTCAGACAAACTCGAACGTCAACGTGGTTTTTGTTACTTCCTTCACCTACGAACAACTCAAATGAAACAAGTTCAAGTTTGCTAGCTGCTCGGAGGAAGCAGTGGAAAGGGACATCTTGGAAGTGCTGGCTAGAAACCCGCCGCTAGACCCTCTCCTGTATTGCGAAGTAATCAAATCAAACCACTCGTCGTATGCACTAGTAGTCAATCTAGGAACGCCCACGGCATGGATGGTGGCACCCATCTTTCCCTTCAACTCAGCTCCAAGGATTTCTGTTCCATTTTAAAATAATTTCGAGTAACTGAGTAACTTCTACCAATGCTCCAAAAGCGAAGGAAATATATTTGGAAAACCGCTGCAAATTATGACACTGTTGGCACAGCGTGGTTAGCCAGCTTGACAGTGTTTCACACCTCTGAGACTGATCCCGTTCCATTCGGCATCGAAGAATACCAATCAGCAATTCGAAGCTCGACCTAACTACAACAGAACGACGTAAATTGACATTTTCTAAGCGACGCTAGGCAATAGGCACTAGTGCACATTTCGGCGCGTGCGTCTTTGTACTAATATGGCTAGGGAGTGGCGGAGTCGATCGAATTTGGTCTTTTTTTCCTTTGTTGGTTATTTTTCCAAGGCATGAAAACAATCGCTTCTGATTATTATTCAAGGGTTTCCTATAGTAATTGTTAGGCCCACGAGAGGGAGAGTTGAAGATCAAAATAAAGAACAGTGAGCGTGAGGACTGTATTGTGTGAGCAATGAACTGAGTAGAGTTAGAATTGAGCTGCGTTCGTGTGCAAAGGGGCGACACAAGGATAGTACTCGGAACGTGTGAACTGGCGCAAGAAACAGCATCCGAAGGAGAGTAGTGACTCGTCAGAGATCGTAGGTGAGCGTATTTTGGAAGGAGGTCTTGTGGAGAGGAGTCTGAAATTGAGGAGTGGGAAATAGATGGGAATGTCCAGACGAAAGGGAAATCCGTCGTCGATTGGAATTGACTCAAAAGGTGGCATTTCCATAGGTAACAAAAGGGCTGAGGACTAATGTGTTTGCAAAAATGATGACTTTGCCCTTAGGAGTCCTGTTAGAGCTGGCTGTTTGGAAATTTTCATCAAACTCACAGGGGAGTCAAGATTTTCTACATAATGTTCCTCTGTACGTTGAACGAAAAAAAACAAAAACTGCGCAAAAAGTTGTTTTTCCATGATTTCTCCAATAAACGTCAGCCTGACTTTATACAACCTGACGGGTGTACTAGCAACCTTTTTCCCCGTTGCACAGAAAGGAAAGCCAAGATAGTTCTCAATAACTTAAAAGGTTAAAATCTGTGGCGGAATTAATGATTTTGTGTACAACTCCACGTGGGGACGAAGCCCACAACAACGAGATATTTCTTTACAGAAATAGAAACAAAACAGACGGAAAATAACTAAAAATAATAGAAATATAGATGTATTAAAATAAAATAAAAGACTCCTCCTTCCTATCAAACTCTCAACCAAAGGATATTTAAGAAAATAAGAATTAAATTGAAAACGTCTTTCTACCCTACTTCTGGTATGCCAAAACGAAAAACAAGAAACGCAAGTCGCGTTCGACTTGCGGTCAGGGATCTTCTTTCTTCGTTCGAACCTGAAGCTCTCCAGAAGAACCCAATAAGGAATTGGAACCGAAAAACGGGAAAACAACTTGAAAAACGGGAGTCGGAACGAGTCAAAAAACGTCTCCTTTTATCGGGAAACGGGAACACGCGGAAGAAACCAAAGCAAAAAACACCCCTGGGAGAGAGAAACAACACCCTCCTCAACCTCTCATGAACCTCCCATCCGGTTATCAGCTTGGAAAGCACTGTTCCAAGCCTCCGCCCTTGGTCTGTTCCAGGCGCCCAACTGCACTTGAAAAGTAACTCGTTACAACCCTTATGGTACTTTCAGCTACCCTGACTAACTTGTTTCACATTGTTTTCTTAATAATTTATAGTCGGTGAACATGAACGTTTACAGCAAAATCGAGTCGATAGTTTTTTAATGTCGTCATACACTGAGGATTGCTTAAGGGTATAAGATTGTAAGCTAGCGTTGAGGAGTTTAATTTTCACTCCGCCTAAGAACTATTTTCATTCTACTATGTATCATTTTTAGTAGTCCTCATGCGACATTGGAACATACACGAATTTACGTGTGGCAAGAGAAAAGTTGTGTGATGAGTCGAGCCCGTTGTTTTGGTGATGTAGCAATTTTACCTTTTTCTCTTTCACGTTACTTTATCACGGGGAGCCGACAGAAACCAAAATAGTTGCAACTCCAACACGCCTCGTAATTAATTGCGAGTGCAATCGTATTTTGAGAGAAACGATGTTTGAAAATAGTGGTTTCTTTTTCTGGGCAGCCTTTTGTGTGTGGGGTCTGAAATCCATTAAAAACACTTTCGGAACTGATTAAGAGTCCCGTCAGTCACCACTTCCTCAATTGCGCCTTGTTAGGGTCGGCAGGGGGGGGGGCAGGCAGGCAGGTGTGTCGTAATACTCGAGGGGTAAGGTAGTTGACTAAGAGGAGAAACTCGTCTTGTGAAACCAATATTGGGAACATGGAGTTTCACGGCTCTCATATTAAAGCGGAACACCGGGGAGTTGGAAGTGGATTTGCGAAATTGGTCGTTTTGCCGGGATCTGTGTAATTTGGTTGACGGCCAATGATAATTGGATTAAAACGAACAGGTTCTAATGTGCGGGTGTGATCGCATGAACATGCGCATCACTTGTTCTGTTAGAACATGACTTAGGATTCTTGTCTTCGCGCTTTGAGCTCCAAATTTCAGTAGTTTTTCAAAGCTCTCCGGTCAATCTTGAGAAAGGTACAGTACTTCAATTCTAAAGACATTATTCCCTTGAATTAGGATTCGCTCTCCTCGCAGAGTCTGCGTATTTCGAACTTGACACCTTCGAGTACCTTCAATTTTCCCATGAATTTGAGTACTTTTTCGGAGATTGCGTTGCAACACACAACTTTCCTTAGCTCTACGTCAATTCACTTTGTAAATGGCTAATTCTATTTAATCAATTCATTTATCACTCAGTTAATTTGAAGTAAAAACGCTTTTGGTCGAAAATTTTGATAATTTATTGTGCTGCTCTCGTCATTTTCCCACGAATGAGAATTTTATAGTATCATTGACTTATTAAGAGCTATAAATATAAAAAAATGTAATTAAAATCGTTAGAGCCGTTTTTGAGAAAAAAAAATTTGGTGTTTTGATCACTATGATGACTATAGTTGACTTTCGATGGATTTGTCCCATACCCTCATTATTGCGTCCCATGGTAACCTGTAGGCTAGACATCAAGTTTCAGGTGATTTGGTACGGTAGTTTTCTCTAAGAACTGCGCTAAAATAGATTTCGTCGAAAGTTTAGGTAATTTATTGTGCTGCTCTCGTCATTTTCCCACAAATGGGAATCTTATGGTACGGTTGCCTTAGTGAGAGCTATCAATTTAAAAAATTTAATCAAAATCTTTTCAGCCGTTTTTGAGAAAAAAAAATGGTGTTTTGATCACTATGATAACTATAGTTAACTTTCGGTGGATTTTGTTCAATCCCTTATTTTTTCGTCCCATGGTGACCTGCGGGCGAGATATGAAGTTTGAGCTGATTTGGTACGGTGGTTTTCTCTAAAAATCGTTCACAGACACACAGACCATTTTCCCAAATAGTGTTTTTCGGACTCAGGGGGGTCTGAAACGTAAAGATCTGAAGAGAACTCAAAAATTTTTCTTCAGCCGATTACATAACTTTGCTTTCTACTTCGTAGAGCCAAGGAAAGTAAAAATGTGTGTGTCCGTAGTAGGATATGCGAGAGAACGGCTGAACCGATTGAGCTGGTTCCTTTTTGTTTTGTTCCTTTTTTTTGTAGACTCCTAAATAAGGTTATGGGCAATTTCGGTCGATGGAAAGGGGGGTGGGGGAAGAAAAAGTACCGAAAATTGAGGTTTTTAGAATTTTTCCCCTAAACGGATATAACGATTTTGATTAAACTTGCAAATTATCTTCTTCTAGTTAGGGCAAAACTTTTCTTCTCTATACGTACCTCCACGAAAACACAGTGAACGAAGATATAGGCCTATGTTGCACAAATAGAGTTTTTACGCTTTTTGACAAAACGGCTTCAACGATTTTCACCAAACTCACAGAATGTTTTCCAACAATTAATACCTACATATTGTTCTCAATAAATGTTCCTCTGACAGTCCATTGAACAGAGATAAAAATCAAAATGTCTCGAAAATAACGTGTTTTCCGTAAATTTCCGTAAATTCCAGGGTAACTGCTTCATCAGGTGTGATAGATCTTAAGAGTGTCTTCTAGCATTCTAAACCCACATTTTGTTCTCCGCAACTATCTCTGTATCCATCTGTTGAACGGAGATATAAGCCAAGTTAGCTCAGAAAAGGAGATTTTTCGAGTATTAATTTTTAGGTTTTCCAGTTTTCTCAAAAATGGCTCAGACGATTTCGATCAAACTTACGGAGAACTCACAGCAAACTAGTCCCTACATTTTGTTCTCCGTAAACGTTCTTGTAGAAATGCGTTGAACGAAGATATAGCGCCCGCATGTGGCTGGTATTCGAACTTACGGGAGTGGCGGAAAGTTGGGTGTTGCTACGCACCAGATATTTTGAGGTTATTTGCAAGGGCTGAGCTTGTTTTCGTCTCACGGATTTCATTCGTGGGTTTAATAATATAATTTCGTTCAGTTTTCGTACTTACGACGCACTTAATGCCAATAATTTTAGCGCGACTTGGCGGAATAAACGTGAAAAGTTACGTTCATTACGAGTGCTACGCTGAAAGGGTGAGATTTGTGGAAGTTGTGGTATTCATGTGGCTGTAGCTGCTCTAACTTGGTTGGAAGCGTCAGCTTGTGGAGTTCGCTTGCTAATTGTACAACCTTGAACTGGGATAAAAGTAAAACGAACGATAAGAAAGCAGAGTGATTGAAAATACTGCTCAATAATAACTTATTGTTTGATTAAAACGAAAGATGCACACAAATTCCTTGACGTGAAAATAAAACATGATGTTCGGCCTTGAAATTGTATCAATCGAAACGCCTTCAGTTGCTCACATGCTGATGATAACTGGTCACAATAGGGAAGGATAAGTTTTCGTCCAAGCTGGAGTATCTCTCGTGATGTAAGATGCTCGATGTTCGCATTTTGAAACCTCTATAGTTGCCGGAGATGTATTCGTTCTCTCTGGTGGAATAGGTTAATTGGTAATTGACTACATAAATCTTTTTTTTTTTGGTCCACGCAAAATGTTTGGCTTGTCGGTAGATGACATTGTTCGAGCTAAATACAATTCAGCGTACTTGGCAAGCCTGTTTTCTTCTCATATTAACGATTCTCGACCCTCAGAAGGGAAACTCGCTCAGTATGGGGGGAACACAAACAACTATTTCTACTCTCAAGGGTCGGATATTGAGACATAGCGCCGTTGAACACAAACTTTCACATTGTCGAGAAGCGATAACGTTTGAGGCTACGCATTCAGATTGTGAATGTGTCGAAATGTGAGTAAAGTAAAAGGTCCACGAAATGCAATTCATTCCACAATAATCTTCACCTTCTCATAAATTAGTGATGGCGTGAGATGTGTAGCCACCGAGTTGAGTAGATCCCATGTGTAATGGTTCAGTACTGTCGTATTGTGAAACGCTTCCAACAACTTGTCAAGATCTTCGAGTTTCCTGTTACTCTAAACGCCCCGTTTTTTCGAGCACCAATGAATTGTTCCATGTTTTTACTTTCCTTGCTCTACGAAGTAGAAAGGAAAGTTATGTAATCGGCTGAAAAAAAAATTTTGAGTTTTCTTCAGATCTTAACGTTTCAAACCCTCCTGAGTCCGAAAAACACTATTTGGGAAAATGGTCTGTGAACGATTTGTAGAGAAAACCACCGTACCAAATCCGCTGAAACGTGATATCTCGCCCGCAGGCCCCCATGGGACGCCAAAATAAGGGTTTGAACAAAATCCACCGAAAGTTAACTATAGTTATCATAGTGATCAAAACACCAAATTTTTTTTCTCAAAAACGGCTCTAACGAGTCTGATTAAATTTTTTGTATTGATAGCTCTTAATAAGATAATTATACCATGAAATTCCCATTCGTGGGAAAATGACGAGAGCAGCATAATAAATTACCAAAACTTTAGACGAAATCGATTTTAGCGCGGTTTTTAGAGAAAACCACCGTACCAAATCAGCTGAGACTTGATGTCTAGCCTACAGGTTACCATGGGACGAAATAATGAGGGTATGGGCAAAATCCACGGAAAGTTAACTATAGTCATCATAGTGATCAAAACACAAAATTTTTTTCTCAAAAACGGCTCTAACGATTTTAATTACATTTTTTATATAGATAGCTCTCAATCAGGCAATGATACCATGAAATTCCCATTCGTGGGAAAATGACGAGAGCAGCATAATAAATTACCAAAACTTTAGACGAAATCGATTTTAGCGCGGTTTTTAGAGAAAACCACCGTACCAAATCAGCTGAGACTTGACACATTTACGTCACCATGGAACGCAAAAATAAGGGTATGGGCAAAACCCACCGAATTTTAACTATAGTTATCATAGTGATCAAAACACCAAATGTTTTTTCTCAAAAACGGCTCTAACCATTTTGATTAAATTTTTTATACAGATAGCTCTCAATAAGATACTTATACCGTGAAATTCCCATTCGTGGGAAAATGACAAGAGCAGCACAATAAATTATCAAAATTTTCGACTAAAAGCGTTTTTGCCGCGGTTTTTTCCTTTTAAACTCCGCTGGAATGTTACTAGAATGTTTAAAAAAAAAGTCGTGTTGTCCAATCCAATACCTATACGGTGAGTTTTTAAAAACGCTCATGAGATACGTGGGGCTCACTCCAGAAATTCCTGAATTTTCACTACCGCCGTTTCGGTTAATTCGTCATATTAACGCACACTCTGCTGTACTCAGAGGACGCTGTTCGCTTTGTCCCATTATTTGTGCGCAATTTATAGGAACGCGTTTCGGTTTTGAACTCACAAACTCGTTAGTAAGAGCCATTTTACCTACTACGTCATATTTCTTAAATTGATTAGAACGACGCTACAGTTAGTGGCAATAAGCTCAACTGGTGATGTAATCTTCGAAGGCATTTCTTCACAAAACTCCACGGATAACGAAATGGTGATAAGGTTAATCAAACTCCAGTACCCCCCGCCACGTACTGTAAAACCTCTACCCAATGTTACGGCCTTGGCAGTATTTTCGCTTCGCTAAAATAACGAATAAAATGAAGCAAGAGTTGAAACAGCTCAACCATTCTCCACAAGGTTCCCCTGACACAAGCACATCGCGCTCTCATATTTTGAAATGGAAACAGAATGAATACCGGACAGTTCTCCTAGTAACTTGATACCGAATGATGAAGAGAAATCCCAAGAACAAGCATCAGGGACTCCTCTAGAAGTGATAGAGTGAATGAACTCCTTTCAAAATTTGATGATTTCATCATGTGTTAGAATATTTTGGCCCAGGGAGGAATCCAGTGACCTAGTTACGACACTACAGTTATTATTGTATACAGCTGATTGCTTCTTGTCTTGACTTGAGATTGAAAGCAGACGATACTTTCTGTCTAACCAGCCCTAATAACTTTACATTAATATGCGCAAGATACTACAAGGATTAGCTGGTGTTTTTCCTCAGCCACCTGTGACTTGACGTGCTCTCACCATTGGGTGACGGTTCGGAGCGCTTGATGGGTTTTTGCCTCCATTTAGTGGGTCAGCAACGTCAGGTCGCCCACACGAGGCTCCTGAGCAGACCTTCGAACAAGGCTCGATCGTAACAGTTCTATTTTGTGTTGACAACGTCTGACGAGCAGCTTCGGTAAAACCTCATATTCAGTCGAGAAAACTGCGAATGGAAGACCTCGCAGATATTTGAGCAAACCTTAGTTTGTGAAAAGATGTACGTAGTACGTCGATAACACTTCGCACGCAATAAGAAAAACTTGATAATTTCGGAACTACGGAAATCTTCATTAAGTTCGGTTCATCCGCTCATTCAGGAGCCAAATGGTCACTTGAATAGAGCAAGGTTCACATTTGGTAATGGAAACCTAGAACCGGTTTGACGAAACTTCAAAATTTATTGTGGAAACTTCAAGATCACCTTCGTATTCAAAAGAGAGCTTTTAACGGGTCTGGGAGAATGTCAACTTTGGTTACGGAAACTCTCAATTAGCTCGGCACTACTTTGCGTTCAGTTCACAAAAAACCTTGAATTACTGTCAAGAAGCACCATAACCAGTCCTGCAGGCCATTAATTACGATTACTTTAGAGGAACGCTCGGAATTGAGCGAAGAAAAGTCGCCGTTGGTTAAAGAAAGCAGGAATTAGATTGACAACTGCACATTCGGTCGGGAAACCCCCAATTATTTTGATTGAAAGCGTCGCATTCACCTGTGGTGAGTTGGGAAAACTCTCACGCGATTATGGGTAATTGAGATTGAGATTAGGTTAAGAAAACGTCATTTTCAGACCAGGGAAAACGGTATCGTTTTAAGAAACAGTTTACCCAACCAAAAACGGCTAAAAATGTTCATTAAACTTAGAGCGTACCTTCTACTATCAATGTCCAACTTTTGTTGGGAAACTACCGAAATAGGCCTAAGACACAGCGCGCTCATGTGTCATCTGGCAAGGGCCGAGGAAAGTTGTGTGGTGCTTGGCATCATATGTAGCGTGCGTGAAACTGATTTGGTTTGAAGTAGCGACAACAATTTCCGTACATCGCAAGGACGAGCGCGTGTTTTAGAGCTCAATCACACAACTTAGCTCCACTCCTCGACACGAAACCTCCGTTCTTCGATCGGGATTGAGAAGTTTTCTTCGGCCATGCGATATCTGAATAACAAATCGTGACGAAGTTCAGCTGAGGCCGTCCGTATGTCCGCAGAATATCTTAACGGTTTGTTTTGCGTCAAAGGGCGTTTACCTGACTGTTTGGATGTGGCAAAGGTCCTTCGCGTTTCGGAAGACAAATGCTGTCCACCTGTTCGGGTCTTCTCTCTCTCCCCCTGAGGCCTTTCTGCTCTAATTTACGACCTCGCGTCATCTGCTAGGCTACCTGCTCTTTCAAAGGCCCCTCTTTCTCAATAGCCCTTGTCCCTGTTCTGGCTCAGGTCCCTTTGGTCCAACTCAAACTAACCAGCCCCTTTTTCCCTCATCCTCTCAAACCCCCCCCCCCCCCATAGTGCAATTTGGGACATCAGGTAGTTTTCCTTCGCTTCTCAGTCGTCTCCCTTTTCCGAGTGATTTATCTTTTTCGTGAAAAAGGGGCAAGGAGAAAATTGTATGGCGACGAAGCTATTAGGGTGAGGGGGTAGTAGTGAGAGAAGCGGTCAATTGTAGCTGCCTGTATCATTTTTGCTCCCCCTTATCGACGCACTTCCACCCTTCCAATGATGATCGGTTCCTCCCCCCATCTAAGCAGTTCCAATGGAGTCTACACGTAGATGATGTTTCGTCTCTCATGCTGTGTCGACAATGCCACCACCAGCCTGACTTCGCAACCTCGAAGAAACTCCAATATGATGTACAACGAGCGTTGCGTAGCAACACGCAACTTTCCGCAATCCCTTCAAGTTCGAACGTCACCTACATATGCGAGCATATATCTTCGTTCAACTCATTTTTACAGGAATATTTATAGAGAACAAAATGTAGGGACTAGTTAGCTGAGAGTACTCCGTAAGTTTGATCGAAATGATCTGAACCGTTTTTGAGAAAATTGGAATACCGATAAATTAATATTCGACAAATCTCCTTTTGGTTTATTATTCATTCTGAATAATAACCCTATGTTTTCGGTCACGAAAAATTTTTTACAACCCCCCCTCAAAATTTGATACTTTACGTTTCAAGACATGGAGATTCCAAATTTGCAATGTCCGTCCGCCGTCCCCCGTCCCCGTCCCCGTCCCCCGTCCGCCGTCCGGGCCGTTTTGTGCCTTTAACGTGGTCTAAAAATTCGTTCTTTCGCCCAAAAATCCGATTTGGTATCTAGTTGTGCCCGCCATCTCGGCAATCCGATCGGACGAAGCCCGTGGTTGTAATGGGCAAAAAACGGTTAAAAAAATTAACGAAACGCAGTACAACGCGGGAGCTACAAGCGTGTCGTCCTTCCTCCGCCCCGCCCGTCTCATTAAAAACCAACCGCTCTCGAGGCGAGCGAGTGCGGCCTCCCGCTCGCTTCCCTCCCAACGACCGGTCTCTCCCCATTCGCCTTACTCTTCCAATTTCCCCGACGTTTTCGTTTTAATACGATTCAATTTTTTAGATTCTTTCGTTTCATTCTCATTATGTTTTTTCATAGATTTTTGGTTAAATTTTGATATTAGTATTTAGCGTGCATGTTTTCATATTAAAATTCAGTTTTTTCTAGATACTTTCGTGTTTTTTTTTGTTTATTTTAATATTACGATTCAGTTCTTTTCGGCCTTTTTTTGGGTTTCATTATGATATTTTTCGATGCTGAATCGAACAGGATGGGTCTCGGAGCATTAATGCTAGGTCAAGCTGATTATCCGAATAATAAACCGTTGTGTAATAATTTGCAGCGTTTTCTGAATTAACTTGGCTTATATCTCCGTTCAACATGTATATACAGAAATAATTATAAAGAACAAAATGGGGGTATGGGTGACTAAAAGACACTCCATTAGGATTAATCACATCGGGTGAAGAAGTTGCCCTGGAATTTACGGAAATGTTCGAAAAAACGTTATTTTGATTTTTATCTCTGTTCAATGGAGTGTCAGAGGAACATTAATGAGAACAATATGTAGGTATTAACTATTTGAAAACATCTTGAAAGTTTGGTGATCGTTGAAGCCGTTTTGCCAAAAAGCGTAAAAAACCTATTTTTGCTTCATAGGTGTTGGTGTAGTAGGTGATGGGATCTCGACTTGTCTTAGAACAGCTGCATATAGATGCTTATTCATGTTAGGAAATTATACTTAGGTCCTTAGTAACTCCTTGCATTTTGTCATGCCTCGATGTCCTACCGACTGCACCAAAATATGTAGTATATTGTGAATATTAATGTAAAGTGACTACACACCAATTCGTTCGAACACAGGATGAATCGTCTACTTTCAATCTCAAGTCAAGACAAGAAGCAACCAGCTCACTACATTCCTCTTAAAGGTTAATAAAATAGCCGAGTGCCAATACGTTTTGCCGTCTACTGTCTCCTTCTCGAGATTAGTTTTCCCGTGGATCATCAAGGACAACTAGACAGCAGTTCGAATGATCACTGACCAGTTACTCGTTGGCTTCTACTACTGCCACTAAGCAAGTAGCTTCTAACTGTTTAGGCCAGTTAGGAAGAAAAGGTTATGAAGAATACAAAAAGTGGCCACAGTTGATCTCTCCCTTAGAAACTAGCAAATATATCAGTTGGGAACCCAGAATATTAACTCCTTCCAGATGAAACGGATTCCTCATAGTCATACTTCCTCGTGTTAACTCGTGAGCAACAGCCCCCCACCACCAGGGTACCACATTGGCTGAATGACAACCTTTACAGGTCTGGGTTCGATGGCTGCTGAAATCTTGGGAGCTCTTGCACGACAGCGAAGCTGCAACCTCCATGACTATCGACTGATATAACTCTCTCATGAGTTAAGGAACATTCATTTCGATTGGCAAACAGACCAGATATGCCCCTGTTTAAGGTACTTCCGTTCGTGTAAGTTTGTTGAAGTACAGTCATGATGAAAAACCCTGCAAATTATTACACAACAGAAACTAGTTCAGAGAGAGAGAGAGAGAGAGAGAGAGAGAGAGAGAGAGAGAGAGAGAGAGAGAGTGAGTCGAGCTGGCACTGGCCCGAGAGTTGATGGAGGATTGTGTGAGCATTGGGAGACGAGGGTATCTGGGAAGAGCTGTGTGTTGGAGAAGGAGGTACATCGAAGGGAGGGAAAGGGGAAATCTGTTGTCGCTTGGAAGTTAAACCGAACTCTGGAAGAGAAGCCGACTGAATGGGCAGTTCTCGAACTTCCCCATGGCATAACATGAAAAAGGCCGGACGCACCAGGGAAAGGCACAAACTCATGATCCCAACTACTTCAGCCTGTGCCAAACAATTTGCTTTGGGATTATCGTAGGGGAAGTGATGTTTCAACTGTCTTGAACCCCCTGAGCATCATTCAAATATCCGTTTTAAAGATAATTTCGAAAAAATAAGGTAATTTCCTGCAGCTAATCTTTACGACGATGTCCTTGTATTTTCCATCCTGTAATTATGTTCAAAAACCCTGCAAATTATTACACAATGGTTTATTATTCTCATGAACAGCTCGACCTAGTATTACTGCTCCGAGACCCATCCCATTCAATTCAGCATCGAACACTAGTAAACCATACGAAACATGACCTGACTACAATGGAACTACGGAAACTAACTATTCCCCCGGCGCCAGGCGCCCGTAAACGTCTGTAGGCATTTATGATTCGATGGAGGGGTGTGCGGAGGAAGTGGCCTTGGCGCCCCATCGGGCAAGAGCCGGGGGGGGGGGCTTCCAGCGAACCTGTTGGGAGTCGAGCGGGCAGGGGGTGATTGAGTTTGATATGACGAGAGGGAGGGAGTACTAACGACGAAATGTTGACTTCCGCTGTAGTTCCCGCGTTGTACTGCGTTTCGTTAATTTTTTTAACCGTTTTTTGCCCATTACAACCACGGGCTTCGTCCGATCGGATTGCCGAGGTGGCGGGCACAACTAGATACCAAATCGGATTTTTGTGCGAAAGAACGAATTTTTTAGACCATGTTAAAGGCACAAAACGGCCCGGACGGGGGACAGCGGACGGACATTGCAAATTTGGAATCTCCAAGTCTTGAAACGTAAAGTATCAAATTTTGAGGGGGGGTTGTTAAAAATTTTTCGTGACCGAAATATAGGGTTATTATTCAGAATGAATAATAAACCAAAACAGAAAGAGGCCTGTGTGTTCTCCTACCTACTCATTCGCTACACAAAAATGGTAAAAAGATGGTTGTGCGCTCTAGTTTACATTTTGTTAATATATATTATACGTACAGGCCGTAATTTGGCTGAAGTTCTTACGGAAAAATAGTAAACTGGAACAACCTGTAGAGTTACCGTAGGGTGATGATTTATTCTCTAATTCAGAAGGAGGATCTGTAAGGTAAGGTGTACAAGGTGTTCTTTGCCTTACGTTCACTTTCGTTCCACCTCAGTCATTTCCTTAATAATCGGATCAATTATTGTTTATTAGTTGAAACGTCGTTTTCCTTCAAGAACCACATCTCAGTTTCGTGTTCATTCCTCTTTTCCAACTTTTTTCCTCTTTCGACCCTCCGAAACAAAAGGTTTTTTTTAATGGGCCGGTTCGAGCCCTCAACATTTCGGCAACAGCTTGAACATGTTACAACTTTCTGTTAGTTCGTTGTTACGATAGCGGACTTCCCTCTGTCGAAAGAAAAGGTTTCTAGTTGCTTATCGGCAAAACTGCCCTTTTTTGTTTTTAAACGCTCGCACCCGATAAACTGCCTGACGTGAACCTTCTCACGTCGAATTAGTTGCCTCTCGACAACAGGACGGATCCTCGTTTCCTCCTGTAGTTTCGGTCAGTTCCTCGAAAATGTCGAATATGAACGTTTTACGAAAAGGCTGCTGGGACTTTTCGGTTCATGTTATCGAAATTTCGGTTAGTAATTTTTTTTATAACGAAGTGATTCTTTATTGTTCGTTTAGTTCGTTATTATTGTGAGGCAGCAAATATAGTATGTGTACGTGACGATATATGTATATGCGTGTATTATGTACGTGAAGGACGGGAAGCGAAAAGTTCAGCCGTGAGTCCTCCTTTTATGCGGTAGAATTTCCGAATCCTCCCGTGCTAATTTAGAAACTGTACAGTTCGCAACAAAGGGACACCGAAAAATATGTATTTTTCCCGTATAGTGATCGATACGTCACGATCCTAGTCGCCGTTCACGATTTACGTTGATGATAGTTGTGAAATACGCCGGAAATATGATTGCAATTCGAAAATCGTTCGCAAAATGTATACATTCAGCTGCGAAAATAATTTATCGAATATGTGTGCGATGAATAACTTTGAGTATGCCTTATCTGTATGCCCTTAGGGCTAAATGTTCCAAAAAAACCAAATTTTTACACATTTCACAAAAACGGCATTACGTGAGATTGTAACATGTTACTCAATTAAACACATTTCTCTAAAAACAGGGAAGGAAAAATGAAAGCCTAAGAAGCACAACTTGACCATTTTGCTAGAACTCAACATTATGCTCTTGAGAACTGGGCTAGGAATTTCATTTGATGCTGAGATCTCTTCAATCGGAAGGAATATTATGGGAGAGGGCAGCGAAGGCCTGACGCAACCTACACTTCCATAATGTGTACTGTCTGCAGGAGAACAAACAAAAAGGACTCTTGCTCTTGGACTAAACCACTAAAATATCTCGACTTTTTATCATGGTTCGTTGGGAAATCAGCCTCAGAACTTCCTAATATGCCTAATATGAGTAATTTTCACTGAAGAGGGTCGGAGAAACTGGACGTACCTTGTCACACGTAGCAAGGAACTGTTACTAGAATGGTATCACGCAAAACCCCCGATATAGTTATTGTTGGAAGGTTCATATCTCGGTTTCTGCTGTAGTTTTATTTGCCGCGCGCAAAATGAACTAACTACATTGTGCTATGTCTTCGTTCAACGCATTACTACAGGAACATTTATGGAGAACAAAATGTAGGAACTAGTTAGTTGAGAGTCATTCGTAAGTTTGATCGAAATCTTTAGAGCCGTTTTTGAGAAAATTGGAAAACCGATAAATTAATATTCGACAAATCTCCTTTTCTAAGTCAACTTGGCTTATATCTCCGTTCAACATATACATATACAGAAATAATTCTAAAGAACAAAATGGGGGTATGGGTGACTGAAAGACACTCCATTAGGATTTATCACATCTGGTGAAGAAGTTACCCCGGAATTTACGGAAATGTTCGAAAAAACGTTATTTTCGACACATTTTCATTTTTATCTCTGTTCAATGGACTGTCAGAGGAACATTTATTGAGAACAATATGTAGGTATTAACTATTCGAAAACATCTTGAAAGTTTGGTGATAAACGTCGGAGCCGTTTTGCCAAAAAGCGTAAAAAACCTATTTTTGCTTCATAGGCCTATATCTCCGTTCACCGCATTTTCATGGAGATATGTATAAAGAAGAAAAGTTTTGTACTAACTAGTAGAAGATAATTTGAACGTTTAATCAAAATCGTTATAGCCGTTTTCGAGAAAAACGCGAAAAACCTCAGTTTTTGGTACATTGTCGTCTCCCACCAACCCCGATTGTCGTCTCGCTCATAACCGTATTTCGGTGTATGCGAAAAATTTCTTCGAAATCTACTTTCGTACAATTGACAGATAACTCTCATCATGGTTGTGTGGAGATTACGTTAAAAGTGCATCTCTCGATGTCACCAGAATGGTGCAGTCAATCGATGCGTGAGTGATCTAATGAGATTCAAATAAAATATTGAGAAATGAATCCGTCTTGTAACCCTTTCGGGGCACGTATGCTCCACAAAGTCGAAACCTTTTTGGTGACTTGTGATAGGCGTCGCCTCTCATTTCCCAATGTACTTGCACGTATGTTAACGTTGTATCCTTTGTAACAGTGTCGAGAGTAAAAATGAAAGGTAGAATAATATATTTACGTGGTTGTTCTAGCTTACAGATGTCATGAGTGGTGAGGGGGGGGGGGCGAACTAAAGAGTAACCGCATTACGTTATTGTTTATGAGCGTGGAATTATGTGTCGATAACGAAGCGGACGATACTGTATCAAAAATACTGTTTGGGTCAATATTAACCACCCGATAGGAACTTGAGAGCGAACACACGTAGTACTTGGAGGTTTGACTATCGAGGTAAAAGCAAAGAATAGGGACCGCTCCCTCTGATAAGTCAATATATCGATATATCACGACCGAGGTTAGGTTATCGATATGCCCGACATCGTAGTGTACGGGGGGCTACCGATTATGCCAATTATTTAATGTTCATTATGTAATACCCCGTTATATAATTATTTTAAATGTACAAAGACTATGAAAAGGATTTAATTAAATGAAATTAAGAATGGGTATATGAAATAAATATGAGACAACTAACGAACGCATATCGATACATGCAGTCGTAGCGTTCGGTCCATGTTCTTTGTTTCAGCCGGCCCGCTACAGAAAAGAGTATTAGATAATTTTATGCGCGGACTTGATTTTACTAAAAACAAAAAAAACAATTTTCTGATGTTAAACTACAGCTTGTCCGTCCTTTTGGTGTTATCGTTAATTGAACTGTGGATTTTAATACTTAACGGGGGCTACCGCTACTACGCTCCAATTGAAATTGAACTGCTCTCTGTTGTATACCTCTGTTCAGCTTAAGTTCCTCGTCTTCCCTTTAAACTGACGGTTTAGCCTCAGAACTCTCCCCCAACTGAAGTCTGAAGAAACTCTAAACTAAACACGGCTTTTGAGTAGATTTCTTTTCTGAACGCAGTTGCATCCGGAAGCCCTTTCGAATGACGAATGCTGAGCGCGCAGAAAAGAACGATAGTTGCCTGGATAAGGGTAAGGTAAGGGTAGTGTTCACTACGAGCGTCAGTCAGAGATTAGGTCCGAAAAACACTCTTCACCAGTCCCAGAAACGAACTAGCTTCTTCTGCGCTGTATTCACCAAACTATAACAGCGCCAGTGAGGTTCAAAATTACCTATGATTGGAATATTTCTTGATAGCGGCAGCACTAGAACATCCTACCGTCAACAGTCATCTCATGAGCGTTAGAGAGCGAGTATAAAAAACAACTCTGCTAACTGGCTGACAGAATGTTTTTTGATATAAGCGATAAGTCGGTCATACGGATGAAGTTATCTTACCGCACCTCACCCATCCTTCATGTTAAGAACCCTCTCGCTCGACTTTTTGTATGAAGCGAGAATGAAACGTCAAACTCGTTACAAATAATATTGCGCGTTCGTTCCTGATTTCGCGACAAACTGGATATTAACATTGACATTTGTTGTCACGCGGTTGTTGACCGGTTCAATCGAGTTACTTTTACCGCGTTTCGAGTTCAATCACGTTACTATGTTTTCACTTAGACGGACGAAGACTTAAAGGCACTTGGCGGTCTGCTATTTCCGATTAGGAGTCGGTGCAACGTCTTTTCAGACGCTCGATTCGAGGTATATTTATATTTTTGCGCAGCACGAAGCCTTCTGTATCGTGTTCGTTGTATGTTTGGATACAATTAATGAACAGAATAACGTTCACAAAATTGCGTGTACTAGAACTGGGTACTGTTTGTGCCTATTTAAAATACTGGAGACGAACTGACTTGTTATCTTTGAAGTGCCTGTCAACCCTGCGAACTAATCTGTTTTTCACTGAGCCCATATAAAATAATGCAAAATTGGTAAGACCACGTTAGAGATGGTGCAAGAAAACCACCGAAGATGTTAAACTGGCCATATCCCTTTGGAACTGGTTCTATGCTATGAGACAGAAAAAGGTTGGCCATAATACCTCGTTAAAATTTAAGAATTTATTAAATCGTCTGTAGTTATCTCATAATTTTCATTCAATAACCAGTGTAGTTAGCTGATTGGACGGATATTATGTAAGATGTGTACGACGTGTGGTTTGGGGACCATTGGTGTTTGGCGAGGATGCCTAGCCCTGGG
This sequence comes from Pachypeltis micranthus, assembly GCA_020466155.1. Lineage (NCBI taxonomy): Eukaryota > Metazoa > Arthropoda > Insecta > Hemiptera > Miridae > Pachypeltis > Pachypeltis micranthus. The sequence goes on along the minus strand of CM035778.1, from coordinate 27,061,578 downwards.
GGTCTTTGCTCCTCTGCTGCTATCACGCTAATTTACATGAAACCACAACCCCCTCCATATTGGCTTCATAGTCTCTGATTGGTTTCGGTGGCCATGGGCAGAAGCCCCTCAAGGATGCAATTCAAGTTTGCTGCAGCTTGAGCAGGCTTAAGAACCTGAAAGGGTTTTGCTGGAATTGCAGTGTGCACAAGGATTGGGTTCGCCCCTGTCCAGCTCATTGGGATAGGAGTTCTTCATGGAACTTGGATCGTGATCCCTTCCAGACAGGTAGGTTTGTCCAGTGGGTATGCGTGCAGATCGCTGCCCCAGAGACCTGGAGATATCCCTAAGGGACACAGTTTCCCTGGACTGCAGGAGCTCAGGGGCTCGTCTATGACGTGAAAAGCGTCAGTGGAGTCAAGGTTGTGTTTACCAGTAGAAGCTAAGTCGAAAGTGCTTCCCTTACCCTCTTTCTCTTCTCTTTTTTGCCACTTGTCAAAAGACGGGGAGTCAAAGGATATAATAACGGTATAATCGCATATCTGGTCCTTCGCCCGCCTGTCATTACGTACCAGGTCGTTTCTTGGCCGAATTTGTTTCTACGGACAACTGCAGACGTGACAGGGAGATATCGTTATTGTGCGCACCCCCGTATGGGCCTCAACTGATTACATCACTACAGGGTTATTACCATACGCTCAAAATCGATACGTAACGTTTGGTTTCCCTTCTGATCTCTTTCCATGCCTATGTGGTAAGTATCGTGGGGCTTGCTTTGTTTCTGTCAGTCATCGAATAACACCTGTCTTTATTGTAGAAGCTGCGATGGAGCGAAACGACATTTCTTGCTTTCGCCAGTCTCGAACAACTCGATGCGCAGACTGGAGAGTGGACATAATGTACCCACACTTTGAAGTAGCTCTGTCTTTGTAGGATAAGCCTCGTTCTATGGTCTTCCCAGACCAATTTTCTCATAGGGCTTCAGTTCATGTCCTCGTGGAGTGAACATTGCACTTATTACTTCAGAAAATTTGACGTTTTGTCTTTTAAAGATGACCGTGCTCGTTTTCCCCCCCTCGAACCTGATAAGTTACTATTGATACTTGAAGGAATATCAATCTGCTGGCAAGATTAAAACTGAAGAAGCGCTTTCATTGAAATGGGTTATCTGTAACGACAAATGAAGTTGGACCGAACGCCTTTTCGATAGATTATGGAGTATCTGACGGAGCCGTGCGCAAATATCTGATGTTTGTGATTGCTGTTGACTCTCAACGCGGATCCCATGCTCAAAGCAAACAGAGATTTCGCATTTAACTTCGTTTATCTCGTCCAAGCGATTTGATCAGAGTCGAGCTGAGATCAGTACCGGTTTCCGTTGCCGCGAGGACTGGGACTGCGTATTTTTGAAATCCCGCAGTCATTGCGCTTGAAATTGATTTCAGACTCCTCGTTGGCGCCTATAGTAGGTTTGTTGTTCGTTGCACTGCATCTCGAATCGGCTTGAACTCACACTGGCAACAAATACTCAAAATTGTCGCTCCCACTTAGATTCGGGCTGCTCAACAAATTTAGCCTGAAGATACTCGAGCTCCCTTGAATAGTGGAAGAGGTACAACTGGTCCTCAGGCGTGGTAAGGTCTAAGGTCCGTAGATTGTACGCTACAGGGGACTTGCACTTTACACAATGGTTAATTAGACCTCTCGACCAGATGTTAGCGCATGGCACTGTCTGGTCAAGGACGCTTGGGCTGCATTGCATGTCCTAGGGAATGGATTATTATGGCAAGTATAAACCTGGGGGTGATGGGATAGCCTTAGAATGAACCGTATGATGCGTAAAGCTTGTCGTCTTGTTTTTCATGAGTGGCTATAAATAAATTTGAGGTTTGACAGAGACATCCAGTTGCAGTGTGTTTATTCGATCGTCCCTAGTGAAACTGAATATCAATTCTGAGCTCCACGAGCGGACTAATTTTCTTTCAAAATATTTCTCAGGGAGTTCTGACGTCGAGAGAAGATAATTTATATCTTAATTGCTTCAAAATAGGAATAATTAGTGGAAGAACGGAGAACAAGGTCGCTCTCCGTCGCTGGAAGGGGACCAATTTTTGAAAACTTACTGGCCGGTCGCCACGCAACGCACCTTACGACTAGTTCTGATTCTCAATGAGCCCGAATCTCTCGCAGGGGCTACAGGCGCGTGGAAGTTCATCGCAGCATCCGCATCGCGAGTCATTTGATCGTACGCGATTTCCTTGGTTCGAGTCCAAGATTAGTTGGAATGACGCCAACCTCTTCAATATTGGTTTTGTAACCGGGAGTATTATTTCTCACGTCGTTATTAACTTTTGAAGCAGAAAACTACGCTCAAACCGGTCCTTCTCGTTCTGCAACTTGTACATTTTGGAATTGAGACTGTTATTGCCACGAACCGTGAACGCGATGATGTAATTTAACTTTGATTACTATCCATCGCCCTGACTACCCTACGTATTTCTTCGAACCAGCGCATTACTCTGGATTTGTCTGGAAGAGCTCTGGAAAAGGTGTTTTTCATTTTTGTTACACGAAAAAGGTCTACGTTTGAGACGTTTCTGCGGGAATCCGTTGAATGAAGATTCGGCACCGGCACACAGCCACCATATCGTTGAATGGGCCCCTTCGCCGTGAGGAGGGAGGCTCGTATTTTGATTTATTATTCACTCCGAATAATGCACTTATTTTCGGCCAGGAACATTTTGTTAACTTATCGAGGAATGCGGCAGAAAATAATCGATCCAGGGAAATGTTTTCAAAAAGGGAGGGAGGCCTCAAAACTCATGGGTATTCCAAATCTGCAATGTACCGTATTCTGCCTTTAACGTGGTCAACGAGCGGTGCGTAGCAACACACAACTTTCCGCCACCCCCCGTTAGTTCGAACTCCAGCTTGCGGGCGCTATATCTTCGTTCAACGCATTTCTACAGGAACATTTATCGAGAACAAAATGTAGGGATTAGCTAGTTGAGAGTCATTCGTAAGTTTGATCGAAATCGTTCGAGCCGTTTTTGAGAAAATTGGGAAACCGATAAATTAATATTCCACAATTCGCCTTTTCTGAGTTAACTTGGCTTATATCTCCGTTCAACGTATATATACAAAAATAATTACACAGAACGAAATGTGGCTATGGGTGACTAAAAGACACTCCATAAGATTTATCGCATCTGGTGAAGCAGTTACCCCGGAATTTACGGAAATATACGGAAAAACGTTATTTTCGACACTGTTTGATTTTTATCTCTGTTCAATGGACTGTCAGAAGAACATTTATTGAGGACAATATGTAGGCATTAACTATTCGAAAACATCCTGAGAGTTTGGTGGAAATTGCTGAAGCCGATTTGCCAAGAAGCGTTAAAAACCTATTTTTGCTTCACAGGCCCATATCTTCGTTCACGGTTTTGTCATGGAGATTTGTACACAGAAGAAAAGTTTTGTACTAACTAGTATAAGATAATTTGAAAGTTTAATCGAAATAGTTATAGCCGTTTTCGAGAAAAATGCGAAAAAACCTCAGTTTTTGGTACATTTTTGTCCCCCACCACCCTTTCCCATCCGCTGAAATCGCCCATAACCTTATTTTGGTGTCTACAAAAAATAAGGAACAAAACAAACAAAAGAACCAGTTCAATCGGATCAGCCGTTCTCCCGCAAATCGAACTACCACGCGCCGAAATTAGGTTTTTTAGACTCAGTAGGCCTCAAAACGCAAATATCTGTAGAAAACCCAAATTTATTTATTGACACGATTCGAGTAGCGGAAAGTAAAAATTGTATTCGCGATGAAGTTTTTCCCTGTCTGCTTGACAATCCGATTGGACCAAACCTATGGCTGTTCTAGGCCGAAAACGATTTGATAAATTAACCAAAAATTAAATTTCGGCAGTTTTGCTGCAATTGGGCCGTGGTTCCTAGGGTCTCAGGTGTAGGTCTGCGTTTAGATGGAAAACAGTGAAATCATTTCCCGCACTGCGTCCCGTCTCGTTCCAACCACCAGTCGGACTGGTCACATCTTGCCTAGTTTCGCATTTTAATTTTGGTCTTTCCGTTGTTATCAGGTCTTTTTTGGCGTTGGATTGTGTAGGGTAGGTTCCTGATCACGTTGTGCATAAAATAAACCGTTGTGTAGTAATTAGCATAGTGTTTTGCTTTGCTCTAGGAGCGGTGGTTTGTCATGTACGATTAATTTTCAACGGGGGAGTTCGGGTATTAGAAACTCATAAATGAGTTAGTCAATATATCGGTTCGTTACACTCCAAAGGCGATGATTTGGATCTGGCAGAAGCTTTTGAAAGGTTTTTTTTCCCCGACTGTGCGCCCGTTCCATTTTGAAAGCGCAAAAAAAAATTCCGGAACGAGAGCCTTTCCCACGAACGGAAAACGAAATGAACGAGTAAAAAAGGCCGGCTTATCGATGGAAGCGGAAAACTGTGCCCTTTCTCCCCGTCCGCAGGACTCGTTTCTCGCTCCTTCATTTTCTTTTATTCGGAGGAAAACGCAAGAACGAGAAACCGGGAGATAACGTCTTTCTGCCGAGTTTCATCAGAACCTGTCGCGGGTTTCGAAGGAAAATGATAAAAACTCGCGAATTTTTCATCTCCAGTAGATGAAAAACGGGTAGGAAACGTCTGGGGAATTCTCATCAGAGTGGAACTTGGCGCATAACGAAAGCGCTTGCAATTCTGGAATAAGGCCTCTAACGCGTGTGTCAATTGAAGACGAAATTGGCGGGATATATTTACCAGAAAAGCTAAGATCTTGCACCCAAAGTACGCGATACAAACGCACTTCGCACATTTCGCTACGTCTTCCTTCAATGTTAGGACACTTGAACGTTAAAAACACGGTTTTAGTTACATTTGACTTGTTCCTTCATTCGACGAATTGTCAGACATATTTACATCGTCTGCCTGGTCTGTCGCATGGGTTGTGGCTGGACTTGGGTTTGTCCAGGACCCTGTTGAGTGACGTGGCAACGCCTCTCATTTCAGTAAGCTTTCTTTGCCCCCAATGCTCCACATTTTTCGGTTGAAGGTAAAGAGCTATGGGGATTTGCCACCTTCCCGCGGTCGTCATTGCTTACAGCAGCAAGTTTCTGGGCTGCCGGCTGTGATCCGCCAGGATGCCCAAGTGTAGCGATCTGTTTGCTGGTTGGCTTAAGTCATTAGGATGACATGGACTTGGAATGGAGTAGAACACTCAAAACAAGTTGGCGAGTGGCGTTGTCAAGTTAGGCCCATAAGAAGCCAGTTTCATAATTGAATTGTGTAATTTTCTCCGATACCTTGAATGTTGCTAGAACAGTTGCTCTTTGTTGGATTGTTTTCCAAAAAACTGAGGTCAGTCATACGGGGTAGTTTCTACAAACCCTGCTGCCAAGCTTTGCCTTAGGAGCTCCTCTTCTTCGTGACGTTGGAATTTCTCGAAGGTCTCTTTGCTCAAAATATTACCCCTCGCAAATAGTCGCCAAGTGGAGCCAGCTCATCAACCAGTCGCGTTGTTTGAGAACCTTCAAGAAGAACGACAATCACAACGTCATGTTCCAGTCATGGCTGTTGAGGCGTATTCAAGAGCAAGAGAAACATAACCAGGGCCAATAAGATTTTTTTCTGTTTTGGGCGTTGCAAGGACTCCTACGCATTGAGAACCAACCTGGGACATAAGGTTGCATGGAAGCACATTCTTTCTCGTTCTCTTCACCTTCATTCACGTACATCCTCCCATATTGCCCAGCAGTTCAGGAGTTTGAGGAGCAGTCTTACCTTGATTCTTCATCACTGCGAGATCTGGCCCTGGAACAGCAAGCTCCATTCTCTTCTTGCTGAGGACTGCCTGGACAAATTAAGCAGCGCACCTCCAATATGGTGCAAACGCCTGTGGTGTGAGCTGGCCGATTGTGTCTCCAATAGCTCACCTCCACGCGAGAAGATGGCACGGGTAGCATCACCCACGATTGCCAGTAGGATCGCTCTAGCAACTAATCTAAGCACTTTTCAACTGACCACTCAACTCATATTCGTGTTGGCGGTTTGGAATTTTCCCGTAAAGCCGTGAAAAATGCTAGTAAAGGAAGCGGGAGTGGTTCGAACTATGGAATTTCTGGGGTTGATCCTAATTATCTTATGGACGTTATCGAACTTGGGAACTACTAACATGGATGACGTCTGAATGGGATTTAGGGAACTGAGGATCCTACTTATTTTGAGAACTTATGAGAGGAAAACTGGGCTAATTGATTGTGCTGCTCTCATCATTTTCTCACGATTTTGAGGAGCGTCTTACCTTCATGTCTTCATTCTTCATCACTGCGAGATCTGGCCCCGGGGCAGCAAGCTCCATTCTCTTCTTGCTGAGGACTGCCTGGACGAATTGAGCAAAATGTTAAATTGCGGTAATGCTTTCTGCGGCTAACGACCTGAAAAACAATCAAAATCGTTTTACCGGTTTTGAGAGAAGTAATATTTGGTGCTTACTATAGTTAGCTACCCTTATTTTGCCTTCCTGTGGTGACATGTCGGTTAAATATGAAATTTGAGCCTGAAAGTGGAAGGGCAGGGCTTCAAGAGTACAATTGCACCGTGTTAATGATCCAAGCTCTTGAGTGTGTCCAAATGGCTTCTGTTCACATTTGCTTTGCACGTTAATTGCTGTTTCCTAGGTAAATCTTGTCTGGAAAGTTTGAAGTCAAGCATTATCCACTCAACACGCAGTGAAAGAAATTGTCAATCTCATCCCCTCCGTCTTCTTATTGAATGACGGTCCACTATAACACCATTTGTAGGACTGTACTTCGTGCTCTCTTCTATCTGAACAGTCTGAAGCTTTATGATGAGCTCATCTGCCGGATGCTTTGTTTATGAGTGGGCACTTTTCGCTATTGAGTTTTAGGGGACGTTGCCAAATGCGTTGAAAAGCAGAAGTGCACGTTGAATTATTAACGGACTTGGGTAGAAATTTGCTCGCCGGGTTCAACAGTTGAATAGCGGAGTAATTGAGGGAAAGATGAGCGAGAGGATGAGGCTGGAAGCTATTTGTCAAGAGTGTCTTGTTCGTAGGAGCCGACCAACCTCTCGCCTTTCTCCCTGAGGTAATGCCCACGAACGAGGACTCTGGCTGTTATGAAAGCGGCCTTCCCGACGAGAAAGTTCACCTCGGGGCTGTGGCCTTCCTCCCCCGTCGCCCTGAAACCACTTCCTCCTTCGTCATCAGGCGCCTCTTACTCCATTTCGCACAATATTCCTCCGCCGCGTCTCCCCTTCGGCTCTGCCCCTCGCAACTTTTCTTTTCCTCGGTTACAGGGTTTGCGACTCTGACTCTTGCCTCCTTCCGGGGAACTTTCCACTTCTGGAGCGGCTCCAGGTGCCTGGCAATGGCTTGGGGGAGGGGTGGAGAGAGGGATTCCAGGTCAGACCTTACTGACACCCGGGCGCCCGGGCAAAGCTTCATCCCTTCTGCTTCCGTAGGAGGAAACGATGCAGGTTTTCTGACGTCTCGGTTTGAACAACCTCCGCGTTGCGACACGTAGTTGCATTCTCACCACTGAACCAATCTCTGTATCTCTTGGAGTCTGCTATTTTTCGAAGCGTCCCTCTGAAACAATTATAGTCAAAAATGAAACGTCCGTCATTACAATCGATTCGTTGGTAAACAGCTTCTTAATAACTTGGGAACTGGATAGGAATAACTTACATCTAACAATAGCGTAACACTTCCTTGTAAGCTGATTTGTAACAAATGTTATGCTGTTACTTCTTTAACGTCGTTGGAGCTGGAGAGGCCAATAAATTCTGAGATGGGAGCTTGAAATTGGATCGATTTCGTGAAGTGGGGTGTGGCACATACTGAAAATGTATTGTTTTTTACCAAATGAAATGTTAGTAGTTAGCACTCCTATAGTACAACAGGTACCTTGTTACGAGGGTAGAAGCCAAAATATGCGGTAATCAATTAACTGTTGAGTGGTGAATTACTCAGTGGTACAGCGACATCTCATATTTTGCACGAAAACTGACTGCTGCCATGCTGGGTGCCTCCTCGTACATGTAGCGAGAGGGATGAATGTGTCGAGTGGATAACCACCGAAATCCACAGTCGTTCTAACTGGATTCCAGCCCAAACTAATTGCTGTGCCTAAGAAGCAGAGAATACTAGATTCAGGTGTCGTATATCGCCCAACATTCACCCAGAATTCATAAAGGTATAGTGGTCCGCTGGTATTTTATAACTTGCTTGAAACTCTTCGCATGGAATCGCCGATTGTCTATTTGAAGCGTCTGCTAAATGGTTTCCACGATTAACCAGTTGCTTCTCAGTTTTTTAATCCCGAATGTAATTGGTTAATTTGGTGAAGATTAGTCAATAAATAGCATTAATTGGTCATTACAGCCTCGCGAGTGTTTTGAGGTATTTTGTGTAATTGTGGAAATTAATGATTAATAAATACCCTGCTGCTCAGTGCTGGTTTCATAAAGTCGATTCATGAGCACGTGGGGATTGAGCAATGGAATGTTGTGTGAGAAGTGGCATAGAAACTGATAGCCCGTGCGATGAATGGTGTTTGGTGCTCAACACATACGTCGAAGAGCATCTCTGGAACTTGGCAAAGTCGTGGCTTTTCGTGTCAAAGATGAGTTGTAGTTGTGCCGCGCCAGTACAGAAAGTAAATTGTCATTTCCACTCTCGTAAGGTCGAAACCCATAACTCAGCTTCCACTAGAAGGAAGATTTGGTACGTACGTTCCAGTAACGACCGTTCCCGTCGAGTGAGACACCCCTTGACCTGTCGTAAGACGACAACAACACGGCCTAGAGTCTAGAACCAGGCCTTTTCGAAATGGAACAGAAGGATTATTGCTTGGAGGGCGCACTTGATGCAGGAAACGCCGTTTTGAAGTGCCCCAGGCAAAGCTGGTATCGAACGTCGATAGGAGCCGATCTCCGTCCTCGTTTTTCCACTCTGCCCCTAACGAATGCCGCCCTCTCTGTTTCTCTCGTGTTCCGGGGCAAGTGGCTCCGTTGCGAAGGATCCTATGGAAGTTACACTAACCAGACGCCTCGGACGGATTTCAAAAATAAACTCCCTCTCTATGCGGGAGAGAGAAAGAAAAAAAAAGCTAAAGAGAAGCGTTCGGTTTCGACCTCGGACTTGACCTGAGACAAACAAGACCAAGCGTAACGACCCCAATGACGAACATTAAAATAACAAGAGAAGGTCGGAACGCGGGCTCAAGGAATAAACAAACAGCCGGATGTACGGCAACGTTTCTGGATTGTACTCGTCTACACACAAGAGTAACAAAAAGTCGTAACGTGAATATTTGAAGCCCCCTTCCCTGACGTGCAATTTTCCTTGATTTTATGAAGATCTCTTCACTTTCGGGAGCAGTTGTGCCATCCAAGACAACTGTGCATTAGAGCATTGCTAAAGGATTTTTAAACGTTCTCTCCTCTAAAACTAGTAAAATGCTTCAAGCCACATTACTTCGCTTGTTTAAAATGCCGGGCCTGTGTACTTCTTGAGGGACAACCCTTGAGGACAGGTTGTAAGTTACAAATGGAACTTGATTCCAACTGAGGCTAAAATATTTCTTTCTTCCCTGCTTCTTCATATTCGTTCGGAAAGAACGTGTAAAGAGATCTTGGCAGAGAAAGTTGTTCAAAATAGAATGATAGGATAGGAAAAGGAAAAAATAGGAAAAGGCGAAAGATTTATACTTATTGAGGGGAGGCCAGAGTGGGGTATCTGGGTGTGATTCTAGATCGGAAACTAGTCTGGAAAGAGCACATCAGATGTACGACCAGAAAGGCGACAACGCCCCTGTGGACGTGTCAGAGAATGTGCGGGAGGACATGGGGCTTAAAGCCCAGAATAGCCTGCTGGTTCTAGTGAGACCAACAAACAATGGGTCGATTGTGTGGTGGCATAGAGCTGCCATTGGAGAAAATGGTAGCAGCCTAGCCAAGGTACGAAGGTTGGGGTGCTTACTTACAGCGGGGGTGATGAAGACCCACCATCACCAGACTGTTCGACCTTCTTTCCCTGAACATTTATGTCAAGGCGGAGGCGATGACGGTGGCGTACAGACTCACCAAGCTCGGTATGGCTAAGGTACCACTCCTGGCTGTATTCAGGGACTTGGGGACTTATAACAGGCTCAGTATGATCACAGACGCGATTGTGCCCTTGTATCAGTTCGAGAGGAAATATAACGTTCAGCCATGGGGAGGTCCATGGAACAGCGAGAGTCGGCAGTTTCGGCCTCCCAATGGCATCAACATCTTTACACATGGATTGAAAACTCCGGGGAGAACAGGCTCCGGGGTGTGGATAAGTGGCTCTGGAAGGACTGGGACGTACATTGCCCTAGGCCCCACTCCATCGGTTTTTCAAGCGGAGATTTATGCTATCATCGCCGGGGCAATCTTAATGCATGCGAAAGGCTGTAGCAACAGAACTATCAACATATTGACCGATAGTCAAGCGTCCTGCAAGGCGCTGATGAACTACTGCACAACGTCAACTTAACTTCGAGCAAGCGCTAATAGAGTATTGCATTGTAGAGTGCTGTAGTTGATCATTGGAAATGAGAGGGTGGACCATGGGCCAGACGCGGTTCGTCTACGATACCTATTGGGCCACTGCCCCATTGTGGGATTTCTCTGTCACTAGTAAAGAGGACTGTGCGAGAACCATCCAGAAGAATGCAGCAGACAGTGTGGAACGCCGCAGGAGTAAGACACTCCAAACGCTTTGTCTCGGAGCAATCAAGTGAGATAAGGCAACCTTCTGAGGATGGAGAGGAAGGACTTAAGGCAGATTGTTGGGGTCATCACTGGGCACTGCAGAATGAACAAACACATGTATGTTATGGGTATAGTCGACACCCCTCGATGCAGGTGGTGTGGCACGGATGAGGAGACTCCCTACCACGTCCTGGCCCAATGCGGGAGACTTGAGAGGGAGCGACTTTTGGTCTTTGGCACCACTTCTCCCAGGATCGACACCAACGAAGACTCTTTCAGGAACTACCTGTCTTTCCTTAGGAGGCTAGGCATTGACCTGTAAGACATTAGGATGACACTGGCTCAACAGGTCATCTGGCCGCGGTGCACATCCCACCTGTGGGAGAGTCAGTAGACTATATATATCAGGCAGTTGTGCCAGTCTCAATTATGATGGATGTAATTTGCATTGTGAAGCGTGCGTACGGCCCATTCAAGAATTCCGCAGTGCACACGAAATAATTGGCTGGTTAACGCCAATTTTAGGTTATTTGACTGGGGATTTCGTGTGATTTCATTAGTTAGGTTAATAATAACGATCAGCTCTCATTCCTATCACTTACATTAACATTAGTAAATTCATTACTACCACGGCCACGCTCTGTTAGTAATGAATTTGTTTGGAGCGTGTGGTTTACAGTACTGGATTACTTGTACGTTCACTATGTCAGTCACCCATCGACGTTATAATTAATTATATTGCGCTCGTATGCCTGCCAGACTGTCGTCAGGGGCTCTTGCTTTTCCATCGTCCATCAAATCTCACTTGAGCGCTACTGTTGAGAAATAGGCAGCCCTTCACTGCCTGGCTCTCAACCTCTTCACCTGTTGTCGCCAAAATTCGGTAGTTGCTGTAGCGCAAATTCGAGGGTTTGATAAACAACCACAATTCACTGAGCTCAGTTCGGGTATTATTCTCGTTGGTCAGGGGTCTTCGGGTTCTCTTTTCGGAGGCCCCCCTGTTGCGTAATATTTCGCGTAATCGGAACGACGATGGAAAAAGCAAAAGCTTGTCGCATTTTTTTTCTCCCCTTTTACGCAAATGTTGAGTTCAACGCCGACTGGAGGTGATGCAGCACTTGGAGCTACCGTAAATGACCGTTGCGAAGGCCCAAGTTATTTATGAAGATTTCGTCGAACTCGTGCAATACCGTAGGAATGCATCAGTAAACGTCGGGTTTAGTCCGACCAGCATTATCAAACTCTCTTGAAGTGAAACAGTCCATTTATATTACCTAGCGGCCCTAAAGAGACATTTACCGCACATAAAGCTTCTTGCGATATCGCAACAATTTATCACAAGTGTAAACGACCCCAAAAATCTCCAACTTGGGAGCTGTTCTGTTCGAATCCCGAGGGTTGTTACGAGTTCGTCTAAATATATTCTTGGGTGCAATAATATTCTGGAGGAGAGATCTGTGGCTATCCACCAAATTGACACTTTCAAAAGCCACATTGGCAAATGTTCGCAATCAGTTGAGTAATTCGTCATGGCTGGAAGCTGAGTGTTTCTTCATATTCTATTAGTCCCAGTATTCGCATTTGTTGCTGACTGCCATAAAGTTTCTCTTTCGTCGCGACGGTGTTCTCTGGATTTCAAGGCGGTTTTCTTCCTGATTTCTGAGAACAGGTTATTAACGTCCTCCTAAGGGACCCGAGTGTTTTGAAAATATTTTGGTAGACGCCGTTATTACAGTACTGGCGTTAACCTTGGTTTACCCAGTTTAATTCCAGAGTCCGTTGGCACTTCGATTCTTTTCTGCTCCGCGCTGTGTTTGATTTGTTTTCCTAAATCATGTAACTTAGGTCACTCAACTGCGCCAGTTCCCCATTCTTCTGAGCTATGTTTTGAAAGTATTTACGCAGAATTTCGATATATAATTCAATTTCCGAACAGTTTTACTTTAATTCAACGATTGTCATTCACTTTCCGCATTATTCCTCAACTTCTCTAGCTTTCACTTCTGATTTTTAGTTTCCTTAGCCTTGGAAAGAAAATTTTTTGACTTATCGTCACTTTCAGTGTATGTTTTAACGACGACTGAGCAAAAAACTCTGCAAATTATTACACAACGGTTTATTATTCTCATCCCATTCGATTCAGCATCGAAAAATACTAGTAAAACATACGAAACATGACCTGACTACAATGGAACTTTTTATGAGACGGGAGGGAGGGAGTAGCAACGACGAAACGTCGACTTCCGCTGTAGTTCCCGCGAGTTCTTTCAATTAGTGGACTTTGGCTCACTATAATGACTGTAATTTCGCTATACGCAGTTGTACACGTCTGATACTCATTCCATTCAACCCAGGACGTAGAAATACCTTGAAAACGATACCAAACACAGCGTATTTGCAATTAAACTGCGTTTTGTTAAATTTTTTAACCACTTTTTGCCCATGAAAACCACGAGCTTCGTCCGATCAGATTGCCGAGATGGGGGGCACAACTAGATACCAAATGGTTTTTTTGTGCGAAAGAACGGATTTTTTAGAGCACGTTAAAAGTCACAAAATGGCCCGGACGGCAGACGGACATTGCAGATTTGGAATCCCCATGTCTTGAAACGTAAAGTATCAAATTTTAAGGGAGGGTTGTAAAAAATGTTTTCTTACCTACAACATAGTGTTGTTATTCAGAATGAAAAATAAACCAAAAGTGCTCACACGCTAGAGTCTCCAATTTTCCTCAAACTTCGACATCAGCAGAAAATCGGCCACTTTTACTTAGCGTTTATATGTGTAAATGTTATTAAGACGGGGTTCATGTGGCTGCACTTGCCACTCTTCGTCTATTCCTAGAAAATTTTTACAACTGCGTTATTTGGGAGTCCTCCGGCGCCCGTAAACGTCTCATGATTTTGCCCCGTCGGGTCGGGGAAAGGGGAGGCGAGTGGGCGGCGGCATTGCCAGACCAGCAGGCGAGCAGTTTCCTTGCGATGGGCGGGAGAGACGGAGTACAAACGACAAAACGTTGACTTCCGCTGTAGTTCCCGCGTTGTACTGCGTTTCGTTGATTTTTTTAACTGTTTTTTGCCCATAATAATCATGGGCTTCGTCCGATCGGATTGCCGAGATGGCGGGCACAACTTGATACACAAATTGGATTTTTGTGCGAAAGAGCGAATTTTTTTAACCACGTTAAAGGCATGAAACAGCCCGGACGGGGGACGGCGGACGGACATTGCAAATTTGGAATTTCCATGTCTTGAAACGTAAAGTATCAAATTTTGAGGGGGGGGGGTTGTAAAAAATGTTTCGTGACCGAAAACCACGACCAAAACGACGATTTGAGAAAGCCGATCCTTGGAGAGCGAAAGATTTATTATACAGACGGAGAATAAATGACGGCTTTATTAATATAGGCGAGATTTGGTCGTAGACCCAACTAGAGAAAGAGGGATAGAATGTATTTAAGGTACAATGGAAAATGTTGAGGTCGGCAAGTTGTACCAAGCTTTTCATTAAGTATGAAAACACACGTTACATATGTGAAAGCGGTTCTCTACGTGGCGAATATATTGCGTATGTGAATTATACCTTCACGTAAGACTCATTTTATGAGAAAGAATCATCACAGTTCCAGTGATTTATCCAATTTCTTCGTATAGTTGGCCATCGCCATTACTATTGAAGTGACGAGTGGCAAATATTTCTTTAGGTGTATTGAGATAGCATTGAGGTACGGGGTATCCTACTCATCTGTGCCATGTGACCAGTTATTTGCGTCAGTAGAAGGATATTGCTGACGGCACTCGTCATAGTACCAGTTTTATGTTGATCTCCACACGTTCTACTGTGTGCTTGGTAATTTATTCCTTCGGAGGAACGATGAATATTTTCCAATATTTCTTCTCATATTTTTTTCGAGAAGAGGAAAAGGGTTTTCGTTATTTCAATCCTATCAGCCTAGGAACCTTTTCCTTACAAGTTGGTGGTTCAGTATATTTGGCGTGTGAAATAGGCGACTTGTTTTATGTACATATTCTACGGCTAAATGCTGAAAACTTTTGACCAATTTTTTAACGACTCGCTCTTTTGTTGCAGGTGAGAGACGGAAGTTATCTGTGTGGAAACGCTCAGAAGGTATTGTCACTTTTTTCCACTGTTCATTTCCTACAAGAGCCGAGTATAAACGGCGTTCATCAGCTGAAGGGAAGTCTGTTGTAGAGTGAGTGGGTTCCAGGCGTGCCAAGATAATGTTGAACACTTAGCGAGAAGACTACAATTTATCGGTGTTTCACGTAATGACAATGTACATTCTTTGTGCTGAGATTGACCTGCCAACGCGTTTCTTATGAAAATGATCTCTATTATTGATGGCCCGACGCACAAATCTGTGTTGTAATTATTTTAGTTTCATGGTGGATTTAAGCAATAACTTTCATTTCGAGTAGAATTATTGTTGATATAAGTGAAGGTAGTAGGAATAATATAAATTTAGTTTGTTGTAATTAATAAGCAGTCGAATGTTCACATTAATTAGTGGTTCCCAACGAACGGCAAGGTTTCCTGTTAGGGGAATAGTTGCTAAATGCCGTGTGGCCAATTGCAAAGGTTTCGCATTTCCTACATGTCCATGACGTAGTTTGAACAGTCTTGAGCACTTACAGTAGACACGCTCCTCGCAATGACATCCGGCAAATTATGTTCACCTCGTTGAGCCAGAATCTTCCTTGCTTCGTTTTCTATTTTTGAAAACGCTTTTTTCAACAGGATTGAGCATGGGTGAGTAAGGTGGCAAAAACTTTACCTCCATATCTGATTCAGCGAAAAACTGATTGACTATAGTAGAACGGCGAATTCTCGCGTTGTCCATAATTAGCAGGGTGCCGTCTATGGGATTTTGTAAATTCAGTTCCAGCTCTCGCAGAAACTCACGAAAAACGTCCGCAGTTGTGGTTCCAGAAGTTACAATTTTGGAATGCACGACCTGCACGTTATTGAGAGCAACTATTAAAGAGGTATTGCGTCCTCTTACCGTAGGAACAGTCACCGCTGCTCTAGTTCCGGCTCGTGAACGTGCTTGACTGCGACGCATGTGCAGATTGAACCCTGATTCGTCTCTGAAAATGATTTTTTCTCTGTTAGCTGGAACAGATTCATTGAATGTACGAGCGTACTGCCTCCTGAGCTGAATCGTGGTCTCACTATTCATCCTGTCAAATTCTATAGACGCTTTTTTAAGCGTTATTTTCAAATGACGTAGGCCATTGCGCACTGTAGAATAACTTACTTCTATATTCTGTTCTGAAAGTTTGTTTTTTATCCCAGTAATAGTTATGCCAGGGTCCATCTCAACAGTTGCTTCAATTGCTGCCAGTACGTCGGGTGTTAGCAGTTTTGGCTTATTACCTCGTGGTCTGTTTTGCGGTAGCTGCCAATCGCTCCTTCTGTATTCACGAAGGACGCTTTTTCCAGTGTTTACATTTAAACCTGATTTAACGGCCGCTTCCTTCACGGTATACCCTTCTTGGTGCAATCTCAGGAACAGCGATTTTTTTTCAAACGACACTTTCGCATACCTTCCGCGCCTCCTTCGAGTTGTGTTCCTAATAACAGGAGGTGAGTCACTATCACTACTGATTCGGCCAACCCTCCTTCTAGCAATACTCACCGAACTATTTGAATCGCTGTCGCTCATCATCACAATCACGTTCCTCACAAAACCTACTCGGGGAAGGTCAAAGAAAGTTTGGCAGCCCACGGGGAAGTTATTGACCGTCCACAGACAAGGTATTGTTTTGGGGACTCGACTCATGTCCTCTGATCATGTTTAGTGCAGAGAATTAATTTAATGAAAGGTTCACTTGTATTTGTTAAAGGTATAATTCAGTTTGCGAAAAGTTTAATTCTAATTGCGAAAGGGTTAATTCTAATTGTGAAAAGTTTAATTCAGTTTGCTAAAAGTTTAATTCTAATTGCGAAAGCATTATTTAATTAAAAGTTTAATTCTAATTGCGAATCTTAACCAAATTAATGCTCGCTGCTGTTTGCTGTCGTGCAGCTCATGGGTGGTTTCGTGCCAGGATCATTTCATTGATATTCAGGGTGGAGAGTAGATTTAGTTAGATAGTTGTAGATCTGTGTCAGTATCTGTTCGGCCAAGAGTAGGGCGTTTGTTTAGTGAAATCGACAATCCAGTTCTGTTGTTGGAGAACTGGCTGTACAACGAATGTGCATTTCAATACTCCACATCTCGGAAGGCGAGTTGGTGAAACCGGGTCTTCTGTAAAACTGTTTCAAGATACATGACCGAGAAAAACCTTCTAACAAACATGACGACAGTTAGCGAATTATATTACCGAGCGGATGGTTAGCGGGTTACCGGAACGGTTCCTTGAGAGGAGCAACCGTTCATTGAAGGAACGAGTTTTACACACCAGCCGTTCACGGGCGAGTGGAACGAACCGAGGAGAGCCGATTACACCCGAAGCCATTCAATCAGAATTGTCTGTCAACAACTCAAACGTTCTGGCTGATCCGACGACAGACGGTTCTTTTAAAACGTTAAAATGACTACTATTTTAGGTCTGAACGGTATGGGATGCAAATTTCTAATGTGAAGTAATTACTGCTCGTGTAACGATCACTTTGGTTCTCGCTCAAAATGCGTCCTTGTTGTCGGGCTCTTCTTCTGAGTAAGAGATTAAGAGCTCGAATGACGAACCTTTTGCAAGAAACTAGTTTTAGCTCTAATTTCCTATTTTCAGGAAGCCTTGAAATATGGACCGGAAACGTCGTCGTATCGCCTCATTTTCAGCTTAAAACCGAACGTTATCCCATCGCCACTTCCCGAAGCGAAGTCATTCCAACTTTCCTTGAACTCTCCGGCCACGAGAACCGCTCTCCTGCCAACCAACCAACTTCCTGAGAAGTGTTGTCAAGCGGCCAGCTTGCGGAATTTTCCTAGAAAGCTTCGAGGAGCTGGTTGCTACGGGAAATTTCGAACTGCGGTCGGCCCTTTCTCGCCTCCAAGCGCTTCAACTATTTCTACCGCTAGGCGAGTTGGTGCTGAAGGTTGGCAAGTCGGTTTTCCTGATTAGCTACTTCAAATTTCATTCGTCGTTTATTTGATTCCGAGGGTTGAGAAACCTGGCGCAACTGTCGTTAAACGATCAATCGCTGTCACAGCCCACGTCAGCGCTACTAATATTTACTTATTGAGTTCGAGTGCAATGAAGCCATGACCAGGCCGTTTCGAATTCCTTCAAGAACTTGCAACTGCGTTCGTTTACCTAAAACTCTTCACAGGTCTTGAAAAAGAGTTGGGCGTTTCAGCAGTGCTTTGGCGTTCCATCCAATTCCTCGTGTGGTTGCTGAAACACTGGTTTGGATAGAAAAAGGGTCTTATTCAATTAAGAATTACTTCTTAACTGATGACTGCTGAACGTATTTTCGATTCCTCTCATACTTATTGCCAAACGCCATGGCTTTCGTTAGCTGGATGTAGTCCGCCTTGTTACGCAGCTAACAAACATAACTCATGGAGCTCTGTTAGCTTGTTCCCCACTAGAGTTAGCCGTAATTCTTTGCTCCATTCCACGTATCCGTTCATAATCGCTCTCTTTCTTTTCCACTTGCACGCTCTTTGAGGATTTCTCCTCATCCCTGAGGCACAACTTGGCGTGCTACCTTGCTACCCTATTAGTTGTTACGAGTGATCTGTTCTTAAAGAAAAATAAATGAGCAGAATGTGAAAGTGTGTGACAGAGAGTGACTCGTGTGCAGAGAATGTTGCAGCAGAGAGCTGTTAAGAGAAATAGCTGTGACAAATTCAAATTGCACGAATATGTTTATGTCTGACATGGTCTCGGGGCTCGTTACGGCTCTGACATTCGCCTACGATTTCTAAACCAACGGTTAACCGGACGACAAAATACGTTAATGGGCTGGCGGGCTGACAATTAAGCGAAGGAAACGAGGTCGAAAATTGATGGGAAACCTTTTTGATTTTGGATAAAAGACCCGCGGAAAAGAGGTTTTTTTTTTTCTTCTCCCCTTAAACCAGAAAAGGGAAAAGACTCATTTGATCGAGGTCTGGACAGGTAACGAGAGACGGGCGAGCGCAGCGGGGCGTCTCCGGTGCAGGTAAACATGCAAGTCCGTCCAAAAAGAACATAACTTCGGGTTGTTCTGAACTCACCCTTAACAAGGCCCCCCCACCTATTGGGTTTAATTTATAACTGGAGTTGGCTGCCGCAAGAAAGATGGTCTTGCTCTCAGTGTAAAAATCGTGGGGAAATAGCAACGGGGCGCCTGGAGCTGAAACACAAGGGGCAAGTTGTGTCGTCTGACTGTTTTGCTGTTGATAGCGTCTAACATCTTTTGTTGAGCCCCTCCATGTCACCTCACGCCTTGAACAGTGGTGATAGCGGTGCAGTACTGGCTGTAAACGCAGTTCTTGGATGAAATAGATTTGTCAACCCGTGGCTGTCAATCAGGCAACCATTACGATTATTCTTCGAGACTACTTGCAGTTCACCACTTTACTGCGCATTACAGCACAAGAATAACAAGCCAAAGTTTGACTATTTTGTAAAGGCCTTAGTTCGATTAGACGGTAACTGACGATCTAGTGGAAGAAGCCATACGCTGGCGTGATTCATGCTCAAGAACTCTCAGGCCTACAAGATTATTGACTACTTCCAAGAGTCCATCTTTTTTCACCCACGTGAGGACTTCGAAGAGGGGATTCAGTCATCTGGTCTTTACAGTATAATTACGATATCTATCAACAGGACGATTCTTGCGTTTTCGCAGTTGGGCGATTTCAGTATGACGGTCTTAATGCTCAACTCTGTCTTCCCTAAGAGAGGCCTTGATGGCAAGAGGTTGGCTGTGTATGTCTCCCTGTGTCATGCTCTCTGGCTCCTGTCTCTCATCATTTTGTCATCTCTCATTGAGGGTCGAGATTCTTGTATTTCCCTTGTTAAACTCGCAACTCGTTCATCCATGGCTTTACCATCGATCCTATATCCTGCTTCCTCTCTATACTCATTTTTTCGCTTCCTAGATAGTTGTTTTCAGCGCTTATCATTGTTTGTTCATTTACTCATTATTTTCGTTCATCTGGGATTGTGTGTTCTGTTGATTTGTTTTACCGACCTGGTAGACGTTCCTCTTCAAATAAATAAACACCCTGTACGTAGCTGAAATTGCATACCCTGTGAAAGTCTGCTTTTCCGCCCTCGTGTGGTCTAACGTTCGCACTGACACGTCCATATTTGAGGTCGACTTTTATTCGAGAATAGGATTATCGGCTATCAGGTCTATTTCCTCATCAATATGACTGTTTCTGAACCCTCGAAGAGAGTTATATCAGTCGGCAATCGGCCTATCGCCTTCACTGATCATCTCAGGCCGTCGTCCCTCTCCATGAAAAGGAAGTAACAATGAAGTTTCAGAGAGCCTTGAAAGACTTGTTCACACGAGGGGTCGCTCAATTCCCCCGCAAATGGGAACTCGTAAGCTGAGCGCTTTACTTCGGTTCTCATTTCTTTCTTTCTGTTACCTTCCCAAAAAAACGCCGAAAAGAAATAGAAAATGAGGTGGACGAGGGAAAAGCTGAGCTCTGTGCTTTCGCGTTTGCCAAAGGAAGCACGAAAGTTCGTTGACTCGTTCGAATCAGCCCAAACATTCGCTGAGCCGGCGCCTCGCGGTCGTCAACACAATTTTGGCCCAATACCGACGGACTATCAAGATATTACATGCGATTCGGTGCCTCGGCCAATACCTAGGGGGATTGACCGAATATAACGAGGGAAAGGGGCTCATTCATTCAATTAAAGAAATATCGCTATACGCTAAATGTTAATAATCTCACGAAGATCTAAAACGTTTCCTAAAAAATACGAAAGACAGGTAAAACACAAAAATATTCCTGTTTTGTTTTCCGGGTAGTCCGGACAAATCGGTTGTTGATAAAAGAAAACTCTGCCTCGTATATAGTGATATCGCAGTCATCCGGCACTGATAAAAGTTGGCCAAAGAGACAGAACAATGCAAGTTACCTTAAAACGTTACAAAACTGCAGTGCTGAATACATCATATTTGTGCTCGCTTCATCGTGTTCCCGACCTTACAGATCGTTTCTCACATCGTGCTTTTTGTGGACTCTAAAGACTTGGAAACATTTGTTGGTCCCCTGCTGAAAGGTCAATCTGTTTTTTGTTTTTTTTACCCTCCTACAATTTTCGTTGGGTTGGCAGTTTTATACTGTGTGCGAGGTTCTTATCAGCCAGTGCGACCTTCAACTGCAGGCACGTGATAAATGGTTTCAAAAGGGTCCTGAAACCTGAAGAAAACAAATCAATTTGACCAGCTGCTGTCCACCACGTTGTGCATATCAGGCCATGCCTCGTCTTCTTCTTTTCTTACTTTGTTGCATTGTCATTGAACATCTCCCAATCATCTGCCATGAATTCGACTAGAATTTCCATCACATAGACAGCTTTTTGGGCGGCTAGATTCCAACCAAAATTGCATGACTTCAGATCGTGATTTGGAAATGAAGAAGTAGATTCAATTATCGTTATGCAGTATTAGCGAACTGCCAATGCCGCAATATTGTTATTTACTCGATTGTTTTCTCTCGATTGACACTCGATCCAAAAAATCCGAACGAGAGTTTAGCGTGAGGTGGCAAGTATTACGTTGCGTGCTACAAATCCGCCTTACGGGCTCCTCCTACTACCGGGGTTTAGAGTTTCCAAACATGCCGCAGAGAAGGCGTTGTAGAGAAGGGAAAAAATTTGTTTCGAAGTACCTTCTGCGTGAAATTCGATCGCAAAGGGGGAAACGAGGTGGTTTTGGAACCCGAGCTGCAACTTACACAACATTCTTCAGTACATAGTAGTGGCGGTCAGGTGGAGGGACGTGAGCCTGACGTTGAAACAATCTATACAAAATACGACGAGCCCATTTCATCAACCGCGCTTCCGTCTGGTTTTCCGATGATGACGAGCAACGTATTCAGAAGAACTGCTACTTTTGCACTCACTATGCCCTGTATGCGCAGATTCTTTGAAGCTCTTGTATGGATAGTAGTCCCCTCGCCCTCCCAGGCCTTTTTGGGATTTTTATTTAAAAAACTTGTCAGTCAGACGTGGACACTTCCTTAGCGACTAGGCCGATTGTAGATTCCCTTCCGAATCGTCGTGCCCATAATTCAGTTGCCGTCTACTTAACTACCTGATATTAGGGCACTTCAGCGATAATTTGGAGCACACTTCCACATATACGCCGTAGATTGACTTTGGAAAATCTTCAGGGGTCACGGAAGAACTTTAAAAAATTACTTTTGTCCTTCCTCGTCTGCTTAACCAGTCTACCCACAAGAGGGAATTTGAGTGACAGCAACGGGAATGCAACAGGAGAGAAGCTGAGTGACGTGCGAAGAGCAACTCGTAGATGTAGAGTACACCGGAATAGACTTGTATTTGAGCAGAGTTGATGTAATGTAAGCCCAAGGAAATACCCTATTTTGACGACAAGGACATAGTAGAAATGATAATAAAAGTTTGGTTGCACGTTCGACCTCATAAATGAGCTCTGAACATACCGTGAAACGGGAACTAAGTGCTCGTTGCCGTGCCTGTGGTAACTTGTTTGAGTCACTGAATCATGTGGTACAGCTGTGTCCGCGTACTCATGACCCAGCCTGCAAGCAGGGTGCTGGTGCATTGTCATCTGAGGGCTGGGAAGTGGAGATCTGGGGTTGTCTCTGGAGATGGACTGAGGCGTGACATCGTCGCTTTTGGTCCCGACCAGTCTGCAGTGATCCTGGATGTCCAGGTAGTATCTGGTAGGACGGATCTTCGTATGGCGGTGTTGGAAGCTCGATGAGTGGAGGCAGGTAACATTAGAGTTGCAGCATTGACCGTGCCCAGGCGTGATGTGTTGTGCAAGAAAAGTGCTGAAGAGATGCGTCGGCTGGGCATTCTCCGAGGTATCCCCATCCGCGTGTTGTTCGGGTCGTACCTTAACTGGTGGTCGTTCTATCGTGGAACATCCTCTTACCCTTCTTTCCTTCCTCATCCCAATCCTTCTATCCCTAGAGCCGGCGTAGGGCTGTCTGGGTGCCCTCCCCATTTCCTCACTTATTTATTTAGTTTCTCCTTTTTGGGTGTTACTGTCTGCGAGCTGGATAAGTTCGGCAGAGATGGGTGACATAGCATACTGGAGGATTCGAACGAGAATATAAAATATAACTAACGGGGACTTGAAATAGTGGGGAAATATCGTACAATTGTACCTTTCCACTGACGAACGATTTGAGTTCAAGAGGAATCATGAAGTTGTATCGACTGACTCCCATTAAAAGGTACCCTCGCGATCGTAGTCTGGTGGTTAAAGACGACGAAAGTTGGAAAATCGATCGAAACTCCTCGCGATCGTTGTAATTTTTGCCTGAGTCAGCGGATCCCCAAACATCTCCAAACCCCCCTCACTACAAAGGAGTTTCCTGGCGGCTTTGCACATAAAGAATGGATGTTGTGGTTGAGGCCCAGCTGTTTGAGTGTATTCTTTAAATAGATCTGATTTAAAAATATGGAGCCCTTTTAGTTCTTTTGAAAAATGCCTGTCCGTATCGATTCAATCGCTGAGATGGTGGCGCCACTATCAATTTCAATCCGATTCTTTTATTTCTTTTCAGTTGACGGGCACTTAGGTTTAGTGTAACGTTAGGGGTTGGGTTCATGAGTCCCAGTAAAATAAGCTGCTCCTGTGCGCTACCTGCTGAGCGTGTTTCGGCAGCAAAGTTCGTCACACATTGTGAAGTCTTCATGAATGTGTTTAGTGTACTTGTCTAGAGTTGTGTGCTCCGTAAACATTCAAGATTCCCAGTCCTGAACTGCCAATGGGGTGAAGTCGGAATACTTTCGTCAGCCGTCATTTTCTTAAGCAATAAGCTCATGAGGCTCCTCACTGTAGCGTGGTCCACAACTAGAAACTTGATAGTAGTTCTCGACAACTCGATTTCCCCTCGGTATAAACCGGAGCGAGATCCTGATGAAATTACTGCTCGTTGGTCTCATTTTTCTTTCCGGGCAACGAACTGACCAGGTACTCCACCGCTCCCTAAACCTCTTAAGCTGCAAAAACCTCGCTAAGCCGCGTCCTTTCTAACGAGGATTAGCACCTCGAAATGCCGCTTCGGATTAACTGTCCGTTATCTTCCTCTGCAACGCTCCACCAGCAAAACGTGGTAAAACTTCTAGTCGTTATTCTGCAATTCTTTTGTGGAAAGCATTTGGACTATATTTTGTCTTATAACGTTCCTTTAAGGTTCATAATTACACCACTTCGTGAGTCGTACACTAAATAAATGGAGAAATATCTGATTATATCGTACTATGCCCTTTGCGAAATTTCCACTTTTCTCACTGTATCATTTACAAAGTGGTGCCCTTAGGTAATGGATGTCCAATGCTGTCGATAATTTGGACACACAACAGTTTTTGGGAGAATAAGAAAAAGTGTTTCAAGGGGTGAAGGCAAGTGTCATGATGGGACCTAGAAGAACAAGGTTCTGGTTACAAACTGTGCCAGGTGTCGACAAGTCAGCCCTGGATACCACTATAATGCGGGAACAGGAATGCTGAATTGTATGAATTCAGGAGGAGAAGCTCTCCAAGGTGCCCGTGTGGACACCGAAGTGAAACAGCTGATCACATCCTGCGGGTCTGTAGCCTATTTGTAAACGAACGGGTGGAGCTAGCAGGGTCAACTCGGTATATGGGGCCACACAGGTTAATGGATCAGCGTAACGCCAGAGAGGTTCGCAGAGACGCGGCACAGGAGGCGGGGTACTGACTCGGATGTGGTAAGGAATGGATGTGCCGCGTAGTGTGATGAGGATTAGGATACCCTGTGATATAGGTTAATTTAGGTTAGGAATGATGTGGTGGAGAGGGGAGGAATGTCCATGGCCCCCCCCCCCCCCCGCGCGTTAGGAAGGGCCAGGACACAGAGCGCGGGTATAACCGCACAGACCAGACCACCACGAAAGTAAAACTCCAAGAATGCCTGGCTGGACGTCCATTCACTGATGGGAAAACTCAAAGTTACAAGAAGAAGGAGCAGAGTACCTAACCTGACGAACTGTGTGCGCCTTACCTCTGCCCCTGCACTAGTAGAGAGACAAACGAAAATAAATAAGGAGTGAATCAGAACCAACAACCTGACCCTGCCACGAGGTCCAGCCTGGACATGCCAGGACGTATGACTGATGCCAGGAGGGCAGGGGGGGCCTGCTGTGCCCAGGCACGCGGGAAGGCGTGTCACTGTCAAGGCGAAAGCGTCCTTGCAGTCAATAGAAAAGAGGGGTTACTGGATGAGGAAGGACAAGTAAGGAAACAAATGGTAAGGCTACCGAAGTGCTGATGGGGCCTAAGTGCAACCATCTCCAAACCGGTCCGGAACAGCAAGTCCCAAACTATAATTGTTCGAGGCAAGCCGAATTAGTCTGGGTTTTTTGACCTCGGAATGCACCTGCCCTAACGGCAATAAAAAATTATTTGACGCGTATTAGAAGATCTAGAAATTTTGGGGCTGCTCGTACTCATTCCCGAACGAGTACGAGCAGCACAATAAATTCCGTAACTGTAAGCGCTACCGCTTCCTGCAGCCGTAAAACATTGTTTGACCAAGTTCAAATTAACTGAGTGATAAATGAATTGAGTAAGTAGGAAAAAAGCCATGTGCCAGAGTGAATTGACATACAGCTAAGGAAAGTTGTGTGTTGCAACGCACCAGATATTTATTTAAAACAATCTAGTAACATTTCAGCGAGTTCAAAAGGAAATAAAACCGATTTTCGTAGAAAATTTTGATAATTTATTGTGCAGCTCTCGTCATTTTCTTACGAATGAGAATTTTATGGTATAATTGCCTTATTGAGAGCTATCAATATAAAAAATTTAATCAAAATCGTTGAAGCCGTTTTTGAGAAAAAAAATATTTGGTGTTTTGATCACTATGATAACTGTAGTTAGTTTAGAACGAATTTCGCTCATACCCTTATTTTGGCGTCCCATGGTAACCTGCGGGCTAGATATCAAGTTTGAGCTGATTACGGTCGTTTTCTCTAAAAATTGTTCACAGACACGCAGACCCTCTTCCCAAATGGTGTTTTTCGGACGGGTCTGAATCGTAAAGATCTGAAGAAAAGTCAATTTTTTTTCTGGCGATTACATAACTTTCCTTTCTACTTTGTAGAGCCAAGAAAAGTAAAAATGTAAATAGTTACAGGCCAGATGAACGTCGAGCTTTCAAAAATGTGTTAACTTGCAAATTCAACGTTATAAAACTTTAAATATTAAATTTTGCGAAAATGAGTTCAATTGGCGCAACTCGTGCTCATCGTCACGCTCCTACAGCTCTCAAGGACGTTTATTTCGAGTGAATCAACAGGCCAATCTCACGCGATTAGTTTGAAGAGGAAACGAAAGTATGTTACCGTCGCGAGGGATAGGAAAAAGCGTATTAATTTAACGTATCTCGAGCGTGTAAATAATTTGTTAACAGAGTCACTTGACATTAGCACCAAACGCACGTAGCTGTTATTGAGAAAAATCAATATACGATGTGACGAAGTAGTGGAAGGTTTTTAACCTGTTCCACTTTGGAGAATTACGTGTCCAGATCCAACAGGTTCCCAGTAGGCTTAACATGTTTCTTATTGGCTTCATCAACGACGGCGTTAGCTGTAGCTGCTTATTGCTAAAGGCAATTCGCATGATCGATTAGAGCTAATTGTGGCAACGATGGCTTCGTAGCGCTTTACATTAGGATAGTGGTGGTAGAAGGGCTAAAGTTACTAATTGGTAGTTCTGTAGGGTCGTAACAGATTGTTAGGTATACTATTCAGGAGGTAATTGGTAGCAGTCTTTACTCCCCCATCTCCCCACTCTATGACGGCTTTGGGGCACTAGCCCTAATTATGGTAACACGAACATGGCACAGCTTATTACCAGCTGTACTGCTACTTAGCTATTCTGCCTCAGCAGCTAGTTAGTAGCGATGTCAGTTGTGCTCTGCTAGCATCTACGCGTATGTTTCAAGGCCGAAGCAGTTAACTGCACGTAGCAATAGGCGTTTGAGAAGTCTTAACTAATTTCATTTACTCGTAGAACTGTAACGTCGCCAGTGGGGCCATCGTAGCTATCGTCAAGCCTGGCATGTCCTCTCATTTTAGTTTTGAATTAAGAGGTTTTTAAAACCTTCCTACGATTGTCACAGTTCTTAACGTACCTCTTCGCAAGCCTTCGGGCGTCGGTTTTTTTAAAATGTGATTAGCATGCGAAATGTGATCAGGCAACTTCGTAAGAAGACGAGATTTTACTTCCAGTTATTTTCAATTAGAGATCAGATGTGAGATAAGTGTTTTGCAGTCGTCGACAGATTTGAATACATCATACGAGCAATTCACAACTTCGTCGGAAAACCAGTTACGTAATAATGGAGACAAGATCTTGGCGGGGGGAAATCCCAACGCGGGGCCCGTCGATGGCGGTGGCAACGTGTGAAGCGTCAAGCCTCCGCGTGCTAGATTTTGAATGATGAGAAACTAGTGATCGAGATAATCGTAGGAGCTCGTCTCCCCTCGGGGGGAATGAGTCAGACGATCTGATACTTAACCACTTTGAATAATAGATCGTTAGCCGGGCACCGTGAAGCAAGGCAGCTCGAGGAAACTATGTATCCTCTCACCTTCAGTCTTGTCTTTCAAAATGGGCAAACGCTCACAATAACGTGCTATCACTGGTGGGCAGGTCGCGCTGTCAAGAAGTCAATTTCGACCTTGAACCATCAAGTTGTTCGTTATCAGCTATGTGTGCACTGCTGATTGTCGTATGAAGAGTTTGATAACTCGGTGAACATACTGTGACACATCTTGAGCTGTCAAACAAGTATAGCACCCTCACGTCGCTGGCCACAGTGTTCCAGACAGAGGTGGCTGGGGTGACAGGGTCTATGCAGTGGCTGCTGCTGTGGGGACTGAAGTGGCAGAGGATCTACATCATGGTGGACTCTCAACGCCTTAGACTCCTACTGTCTTACATCGCGGCAGGTTTGGGAGTGTCTGACTGGACTGAAGGCCCTGGCCGAGGACAACTGTGTAATACTGTGTTGGGTGCCAGGGCATCAGGGTATAGAGGGAAACAAACGGGCTGATGGGTTGGCAAAGAAGGGATCAGCGCAGATCCCTATTGGCCCTGAGCCCTTTGTTGGGACTACCGGGAGCCACCTACGTAGAGAGGATGGCAAATGGGAGGATAGATGCAGGGCTGCCTGGCCTTAGACAGTCAAAACGCTTCATCCGACTCTCCAAAGGGAGGGCCAAGGAGGTGCTTGCACTGAGGAGGAAGGATATGAGGATCATATGTGGCTTGTTTACAGATCACTGTCTGCTGAGGTACCACCTTGCTAATATTGGCAAGTGTGAGGTACGTACAGGTAAGCAGGTTGTGCAAGGCAGGGCACGCAGAGCATGGTGTGTATATGCTTTGGACTCGCGCCATCGTGTGTTTTGGAGGCCGTTTCTTCAGCCGGAAGAGGTGGCGAATGCTAAACTTGCGGATGTCCTCCGCTTTGTGCAGTGGGTGGTGGAGACGCGTACAGTACTTCGCACCAAGTGAGCCGTGGGGCCTAAGGGTGAAGCAGGGGGCTCGAGCTGAGACTCACGGACGCCCTTACAATAGGCCCGTTTGTAACCACAGTTAGAGTATCGCCAGCATCCACCTTTGAAAAAAAAAAGCAAACACTTCGTATCTACACGAGTACGCGTTGAGTTCACAGGTGGCCTATACATATTGGCAAGTGCGAGGACAGGTATGCAGGTTCTGCGAGGTGGGGCTAGAGACGGCAGACGGTGTTGTGGATCTGGGAAGCCACTCATCCCACAAAATCCTGCAACCCGGAACACGATTAGAGGAATCGATTAGTGAAACTCGATACCTGGAGCGTTTCGTATTTCAATTCCTCGACTTGCGACAAATATCGTACACGATTTGACGAATGTTGAAGTTGAAGGAAAATGTTCGCCCAAACGTGGTAAACTCGGTAACAAGTAATCAATTCTTTTAATCGTACTTAAAAATAGGAACTTGTTAAATGTATTTCAGGCAATGTTAAATAGGAGTGTCAATTGTGTTAAGACATGTTAGGTATATGCATTCACAGTATTAAGCAAGCGTAGACACTAACGTTATCTTATCGGTACTAACAACCTAAATAACTTTAACCTCAGCTCTTCAAAATCGTCCAGTGTATTAATCCTCCTTAGTTGAATAGCCTAATTAGTTACCTCATCCCCCTCTACTCCCAGAATGTACCGAAAACCGGGGCTTTTCGCATGCCTCAAATATGGCTGTAACAATTAGAGCAACTCATGGCTTCTTGTTTCCTCTGCACTGGTGGCAGAAGTATGTAGTGTCATTGAGACAGAAGAAGTGGAGCCACGCGTTTAAGTCGCCAGGTCCCATATAAGGAACTGTCTCATCCAATGGTCTGCCATAACCCAATGTCTCCTAAGACGTTCAAGGATGTTGGAAAAAAGAGAAGAGGGTTCTCATCTCATTTGCCATTTATGGCATTTAGCGGAGAGATCTATAACGAGTTTAGACTAGAGTGGAAAGTTTAGGCTAGAGTGGACGATGGACTCGTGGCATCGCGCCGTCGTGTGTTTGGGAGGCCCTTTCTTCAGCCAGAAGAGGTGGCAAATGCAGAACTTGCGATTGCCCTCCGCTTTGTGTGGGGTTGGTGGGGGCTCATAGGTGACGTCACACCAAGTGAGACCAGTGCCGTGTGGACAGGGGGTGGTGCAGTGGGGCCATGATCTGATCATCGTGGACGCCCTTACAATAAGCCCGTTTCTGGCTGCAGTGAGGGTATCGCCTGCATCTACCATTTCAAAAAATAAAAAAATACCACCCTCACATTGAGCCATGGATGGTATAATGATGGAGTACGTACTAAATGATTCCCCGAAGAAGGTGAGCGCTTCACGTACCTTCACAGCTCTTCCCACACCTTCCAGATGACAAACTTTAAGAAGGCGTTTTCCATTCACCGCTATCTAAATAGTTACAACCACCGTTTAAGTGTTCTTGCGACATCCAACGACACCGCAATTTCTCTCTAGTGTGTTATCGACGAGACGAGGGATTGTCGTGCGCGCCGAAGTGGACAATGGCAACATGTTCCCGTAGCCTTCGCCTCATCATCGTCCCCCGATGAGAATACCCCGGGTATTTCCCTCGGACGTCGAACAATAGTTTAAACGGTTTCCCAGCCGATTTTTATCCCGCTCCCGTAATTATTTCAATCGAGAGACGAAGGTGAAGAGAAGCGTAGAATTGGGGTGGGGGGTTGCTAAGTGTTTGCCAGTTGTAAATGTCAGTAGGATTAGGCTTGACAGTCAGCACCTATTCTTTTATCCGCTGTCCGAAGATGTGATCTTCTGTTTGCCTGTCCTGACATACAAACTCTTACCTATCCCCATAACATGCACCTTCTAGGCCTTCTTCCTTGGTGTCGTTTGTTACCTTAACCGCTAAACGGTAGGAAGTCATCCAATCACATTTCACGCAGTCAGCAAAAGAGGAAAAACACTTCAAAAAGGAAAGTTGGGCGATTGAAAGTACATACGAGTATATCACAAACTCAAATTAAATGCCTCTAATTATTTATTTATTTATTTTATAACATATACGGGCAGTGCCCAATTTAACAGTGAGAAAAATAAAAATAGGACAACATGGATCACAATAAGTTGGCATAATTCAATCGGCAGCAATCCCGAGCCAACAAACGGAGATCACAATAGCCGTCGAATTTTGGACCTAAAGGGTCTTTCGACATTAACAGTAAGTCCACCGAATCATCGTGCGACAACCTATTGAAGTCCTCCTGAAAGAGCGCGATGGGATAATTGCGGAGATAGTTGGTCGAAGAGGTATAAACATACAAAGGCTGATGGAGTGTGGTAGCGTATGGAGGGGCGTAGAAGTTCAACTTGGAAAGCAGATCCGGACAATCCAACCGACCTGCTGTCAACCCATGCAGGAGAAGCATGTCCGTCTCACTCCAAAGAGGACACTGCCTTCTCTCTGGAGCGCCACTGCGTAGGTAAAGTCCTCCCAACTATCGCCTCTTTTATAGGACACATAGCGCAGGAAGTGGCGCTGAACACGCTCCAACGTATTCTTGGCACTGTTATACCACGGTGACCACACACGGGAGGAAAACTCGAGAGGTGTACCGAGAGGTGTAGCGTTTGGTTCCTTGAAATCCCTCGTATTTCTTTTGAGAAAGCCCAGTTTTCTCATTGCTTTTGAGCATATTTCGCCAAGATGGGCCGAAAACGTAAACCCTGCATCGATCAAAACTCCGAGATCCCGCACCAGGGTTTTACGCAGGAGCAACGCCCCTCCTATCGAGTGGTCATGCTGCAGGCAGGATACTCCTCGACTGACAGTGACCACTGAGCACTTATCAATATTCAGTCTAAGCTCATTCTTCAAACACCATCCATGCAAGGCTGTAAGAGCATTCTGGAGAACCAAACAGTCGCTCATTGAGACCACTCTCAAAAAAATCTGTGTCATCTGCGAATAGCAGATGTTTCACAGTCCCCTCAAACAGTTTACTCGCGTCATCAATGAAGATGAGAAATAGTAAAGGGCCCAAATGTGATCCCTGGGGCACACCTGATGTGGCAACGAGCGAATCAGAGACAATGTCCCTCAGTCTGACAACCAGACGACGACCCAACAAATAACTCCTGAGCAATGCAAGTAACGACCTTCAACGGCATACGAGATAGTCCAACGAGAATGTTCATTTTCTTGCTTTTTCACTTTGCAAAGTAGAAACAATTAACAAATGGACAGAAAAGGTCAGTGTCGACAGTATTTATGTCCCTCCGTGGCACATTGAGGCAGTTTCGCCACGGTAATTATGCTACAACATGTACGCGGCTTTCACTACTCCTGAAATTGCATCACATGCACGTTTCGCTTAGCTTTACTTATGATTTTCAAGAAGACACATGGTGGGAAGTCTTCAGACCTAAGTCAACAGTAGAGTTGCGTTGGAATGCTATAAGCTTTTTACTTTCCTTGGCTCTACGAAGTAGAAAGGAAAGTAATGTAATCGGCTGATAAAAAAATTTTGAGTTTTCTCCAGATCTTTACGTTTCAGGCCCTCCTGAGTCCGAAAAACACTATGGGGGAAAATGGTCTGTGAGTGTCTGTGAACGATTTTTAGAGAAAACCACCGCACCAAATCAGCTCAAACTTGATATCTCGCCCGCAGGTTACCGTAGAACGCCAAAATAAGGGTTTGAACAAAATCCACCGAAAGTTAACTATAGTCATCATAGTGGTCAAAACACCAAATATTTTTTTCTCAAAAACGGCTCCAACGATTTTGATTAAATTTTTTATATTGATAACTCTCAATAAGGCAACTATTCCATAAAATTCCCGTTTGGGGGCAAATGACGAGAGCAGCACAATAAATTACCAAAGTTTTCGACGTAATCGACTTTTGAGTGGTTTTTTGTGAAAACGACCGTACCAAATCACCTCAAACTTGATATCTAGCCCGCAGGTTACCGTAAGACGCCAAAATAAGGGTATGAGCAGAATCCACCGAAAGTTAACTATAGTTATCATAGTGATCAAAACACCAAATATTTTTTTTCTCAAAAACAGCTTTACCAATTTTGATTAAATTGTTTATATTGATAGCTCTCAATAAGGCAATTATACCGTAAAATTCCCATTCATGGGAAAATGACGAGAGCAGCACAATAAATTATCAAAATTTTCCACGAAAATCGGTTTTTTTCCTTTTAAACTCCGCTGAAATGTTAGAAAGTGAATTGACGTAGAGCTAAGGAAAGTTGTGTGTTGCAACGCACCAGACATTTATGAGAAGAGAAAATGAAGGGTTTAGCCGCGAGAGATGGAGGGACCGTAAGATTTAGGGAGATGTGGTGATGAACATTTCACTCTTGGATCCCTCTGGGAGTGGCAAGGATAGGAAGCGGGCTTCTCAGTGATGAAGATACAGTGTCAGTTTTGGCGATCCATCAAAATTGTTCACTTCGTAGATGTCCACAGTTTATAGAATAATGAGTTCAAACTTATCGCCCTTCCCCCAACCCCAGCTCTTCACTTTTTCGTCCTAAATTCTTTCGCTTTTCTTTCTGTTATGACGTAAATAGGGTTAGGAGTCGAGGCTGAAGGGAAGTCAGACAGAGCGCTGACTTAGGAAGATGATCTTTACATGGAAAGAGCTACAATGAAGACTCGATTCACCACATACGTGAAAGCTACTGGTGGACTTCCCCAATTCTTGATTCTCCTCTCTCCACCATTGTCCCTCAACCACTTGCAGGGTGTGACACTCTACAGACAACAATCTATCTATATCAGCAACAATGTGGTCCCTAGCGTTCAGATTCATACGGTTCTTACTTCGTCCCTGCAGTGGCCACCTGACGATGCTTGATGAGCTTCCCACTTCCACCTCACTCTTCTATTATATTGGCCATATAAACGTCCTCCGACAAGTTACGGTCTGACGTCACACTATTACGACCCACAAACGTGTTCCGTATTGAAACCGAGCGCACTTCTCCCCACCCACGATTTAGAAAGCGTATTTTAAGGATTACGAGGCCGCGGTCGGTTGCGTTACGCAAGAAGTTTGAAGTTTGGCTCTTCGCCCGAGCAAATCCCTCGACCTCAAACTCACGAACTGAACTTGGCCGTCAAACGATTCCAAACCGGTAGCCGATGGTTTGTTGACCCCAACGAAATTAGAATGAACCTCCGTTTCGTTCTCTTCTGCGTTTTCCCTTTCTATCGGCTCCGCGTCATCAAATACTCGTTGCTCTAATGACAAACAGATAATCAATAATCAGAGCGAGCTAACGAGGAGACGCTACGCTACACGGCGACTCACTTACTTTTTCTAATTATTATTGGCAGGACGTCAGGCCGCAGAACCCTTTCAATCCAACATTTTTCGACTCGTTCAACGTTCAACGTTCAACGCACATTTAGTTTCCACAACTATCGTTTTGTAGCACGCAGCGTATGTGCGTGGTGTTTGGTGCTCGACTCTTGTGTGCCCACTCTTGACGCTACAGGATCAACCACGATTATCCAGCCTACGATCACTTTGGACCAATATTTCGCTTGGAAAGATGGATTATAGTTTGCGTAATGGTGCCACAAGACTCTCTCTCCGTGAGGCCATGGCAATTGGCCCTGTCCACGCCTTGTAGAAACCCCTTACCCAAGTATACTGTTGGAAAATCAGTAACGTGTAGTGCTCGAACTCAATTTCTGGTCCAGGGTGGTTGTCAGGGCTATCATCTCGGTTTTTACGACAGTCGAAGGACACGCGCCCACTGTTTGTGAGAAGGTGGACGAGTGACCTTGCAATCACCAGTTCTGCACGCTCGGGAAAAAATTCAGCTTCCAAATTCCAATCCTCATCGCTCATTGTGGAACCAGCGAGAGCGGAAAACTGTTGAAGTCGAGGCACAAGGCTGCTGTTTCATATCTGCAGTGTATTCTGATGTGTAAGGTTTTCGCCAATAGGAACTAACGCAAGACAATTCGCCACCAAATTTGAACTGGACCTGCTGTGTCGTAGATGATGAAATTGAAAGCAGACATGCAGGGAAATGCGGGGCGGAATATGACGTCACATGTTTTTTCTGTGTTTTTTTAGACTGGAGAAGTGTCGATTGAGATTAAATCCGTGTGTCTCATGTGCTCTACGAGCATGCGTTATTCAATGAAGCTCGTGAAGTGTTATTTCGAACTTTCGTAGAAAGACCTGGTGCACAATTAGTCGAGCGCACTTATTTGCGTAAAAACGTCTCTCGTTTCTGAATGTCTAGACTTCTTTGACAACTCCATGCATCAGCAAGTTTGTTGCAACTCCTCGCGGCCTTAATTCACCTCTTTCTCTCTCTCTCGCTCTCCGTGCAAAGAACGAGGCGTCCGGTTCGAGGCAAATCCGGTTTATTGTTCGCTGAACCTACGCAAGAAGACCTGCGTTGCAAATTGTCCACACGCTGCCTTCGCATTGGCGTGGGCTTCCCCTCCGAACTGACATGAATTATTCATCTAATCCCCCCAAAATGAGGGGACTATTCGCCACCATACGACTCGAAATTCTTTTCCTCTGCCGCATAATCTTCTCTCGACGCTCAGCTTCTTCCAAACCTGCTTTCATTTTCGGTCCCCGCCGGAGCGCTTCATTAATTTGCCTTTTCGAAGCTTCAATGGGGGCTCCGGGCCGCTTAATCATCTTTCACTTTTAGTTGGCGGGCCGGGAGACTTGAAGGCCACCATTCTGCTTCTCGACTTTCGAGGATTGATTGTGGGGAACGTGGCAATGTGTGACGAGTCATTTCAGGCTGATCCTGAAGTGCTGGCTGACGAGGCCATTGCCTGGGTGCTCAGGTCAGCATCATCGCCATCTTCTCCCGCACAGCGTTTGGCGTGGAAGAAAGAGCAGCAGTTAGCACAGAGAGTCGTATAGTTCAGAACGCTGAGTGGACGTGGCTTTGTAGTAAGATTCGTTGACAGTGTCTTGCACAGCCCACTCTGCTCCTGCCCTTTTGAAGATTCGCCCTCAATTTCTTCCCTCCGCTGCTATTTGGTTGCTTGAGAATGAATGGCTGATGAGCCTCGTATATCAACGTAATGACCAGGCTAATGACAAAAAGGAACGGAAGGCACCTAAAACGTCAAGCAGCTGTGCAATATGCATGACCTGTCTGCTTTGAAGACTTCTGTTTTGTTTCCTTGCCAATCTCGAACAGTGATGTTCCGAATGGTGGTAAATATGAAAAGTTCAGACACACGACGACTCGCGTTAAGTGCTTTTCTTTTCAATCAACAACTTCCTTGTATTTTCCTCGTTCTTTTTCTGGAAAATGTGTTTTCGCATTTAGGGGAAGCTAATAAAACGCTCTTCAATGGCGAGGGACTTGAGACCCTATTGGCCATCGTGCGGTACATCCTGCCCTGTCCGTCCTTTAAAACTCTTCTAATCCTCATCCCTCGTCTTCAACTTGTCAATGTGAAAATACTGGTATCTCCTGGCGACGGGGGGAACCTCTTTAGAAAAATAGGCTCCGCGCCGGGGCCCTCTCGCTACCTGTCGCGGAAGAACCTCTAGGGGATCTGGGGATTTCGTTTTTTTCCTCCCCCTAGTTTCCAAAGAAAAGCTCCGGGTAAAACCTTTTTCCATTAGCGAGCTCACGGTAAAAGGGACGACCACTCAGACGCCTCAGGAAGATGGAAAATAAGTCCTGGAGGCGCTCAAAAATGTATTTGGGCGTCCCTCTGAATCTTAGCGTTGTGTTTCCACAATATTTCTAAAGGTTTGGGGTTTCACGCCCAATGACGCTCAAGAAACACTTAGAGCCTCTGAACTTGCCTGGAGCTCATTCACCAGCGTGCGGGATGTTCGTGGAATCGTTCAGTGCTGACGCAAACGTTCGTTCGTTATAATCGTGAATGTACCGAGTTGAGTTAGACTGAAATTTATGCAAAATCTTCTCTCGTCTAAACTCGTTTTTATTCTGGAATATTACCAAGGGTAAATAAAAGGTAGCACTCTCCGGGCAGCCAGTGTGCCTCGTTCTTGCTGATCTGATGCGATAAACTTCATTGCACAGATGTTGTCTACTCTCATTGGAGCTTTAAGCAAGTGCCTGAGAGGTCTAGTCTCACTCTTCGTCTACACATCCGTCCTTCCTTAAGCATGCGCTGTTTTATCCCCCTTTCAATTTCGGCCTGTTTGAGCGGGTTGAATATTGGAGTTCGTTGAAAATCTCGGTCGATAATCACCTACTGAACGTTGCCTCTCGCCAAACTGTCAATTTACCGTTGACAGTAGTTAGATGACTGTTGTTAACAATAAGGCTCACACGCTGTCCACAAGACCTGACAGTTGCCTCGATCAATGACAATTAGGCGAGAAAATGTTGCGAATGAATGAGCTCGCGTAATTACAATCGACGTATTCGCCAATATGGTTTGTTCTTCAGTACTGACGTTTCACTTTATTTTGTTTCAGCAACAAGAGGCAGTTAACAAATTGGGATGGGACTCAGGGAGCGAGGGAGACGTCAGTCGGTCTCAGCAGCTACCTTTGTCGCTCATGACAACTTTTATATTAGACAACATCAACCAACAACACAGGCGACTCGAGAGGACTCAATCCGAACCCGCCAAAGTCCCGTCGTTAAACGTAAACTCTTCGAGGTAACTATGATTTATTGTAATATAGTTGTGAGTTTCAAGTAGAACGATTCTTCTGAAAACTGACGTGTTTGGTTAATTAATTTTATTTTTCGTACACTGAGTTCATTGGAAGTTGATAAGACAAATGAAAATATCTGGTGCGTTGCAACACACAACTTTCCTTAGCTCTACAACAATTCACTTTGTACATGGCTAATTGTATTTATTCAATTCATTCATCACTAAGTTAATTTGAACTTGGTCAAATAACGCTTTACGGCAGCAGGAAGCGGTAGCGCTTACAGTTCCAGATTTTATCGTGCTGCTCGTACTCATTTCAGGACCATTATTGAGCAACTGGTACACAGATAATTAATGAGGCTGTAAACACAAATTTTCTGAAGAACGATAGTAATTACTTTTGCAGAGTTATTGGGTAAAAACGTGTAGAACTGGTAGTAAGCGAAACGGCAGTAGTTGAAATTCAGGAATTTCTGGAGTGACCCCCATGTATCTCATGAGCATTTTTAACACTCACCCTTTAGGTATTAGATTGTACTACAATACCAATTTTTTTTAACATTCTACAAATATTCCAGCGGAGTTTATAAGGAAAAAACCGCGCTAAAAACGCTTTTCGTCGAAAATTTTGATAATTTATTGTGCTGCTCTCGTCATTTTACTACGAATGGGAATTTTATGGTACCATTGCCTTATTGAGAGCTATCAATATAAAAAATGTAATAAAAATCGTTAGAGCCGTTTTTGAGGAAAAAAATTTGGTGTTTTTATCACTATGATGACTATAGTTAACTTTCGGTGGATTTTGCCCATACCCTTATTTTTGCGTCCCATAGTAACCTGTTGGCTGGAGATCAAATTTGAGGTGATTTGGCTCGGTCGTTTTCTCTAAAAACCGCGCTAAATTCGATTTCGTCGAAAGTTTTGGTAATTTATTGTGCTGCTCTCGTCATTTTCCCACTAATGGGAATTTTATGGTATAGTTGCCTTATTGAGAGCTATCAATATAAAAAGTTTAATCACAATCGTTAGAGCCGTTTTTGAGAAAAAAAATATTTGGTGTTTTGATCACTGTGATAACTATAGTTAGCTTTCGGTGGATTTTGTTCATACCCTTATTTTGGCGTCCCATGGTAACCTGACGGCGAGATATGAAGTTTGAGCTGATTTGATACGGTGGTTTTCTTTAAAAATCGTTCAAAGACACACATAGACACAGACCATTTTCCCAAATAGTGTTTTTCGGACTCAGGAGGGTCTGAAACGTAAAGATCTGAAGAAAACTCTTCTGAAAAATTTTTTTTCAGCCGATTACATAACTTTCCTTTCTACTTTGTAGAGGCAAGGAATGTAAAAATGTGTAATCTAGCGATCAATGTTCAGTTGTGCCATCACTTGACACACGCTCCCCATTGTTTACAGCTTCATTAATTTTCTGTGTACCAATTGCTCAATAATGGTCCTAGAATGAGTATGAGCTGCACGATAAATTCCAGAACTGTAAGCGCTACCGCTTCTTGCTGCCGTAAAGCGTTGTTTGACCAAGTTCAAAGGAACTGAGTGATAAATGAATTGAGTAAGTAGAATTAGCCATGTACAAAGTGAATTGTTGTAGAGCTAAGGAAAGTTGTGTGTTGCAACGCACCAGATATCTTAGAGAGAAGTGCGGCTATGAGTGCGTTCCATTTGTTAAAATATACGGCGGATACATACGTCGTGTTTGGTATCGTTTCTTAGGTATTTTTCGATGCTGAATCGAATGGACTGGGTCTTGGAGGTGTGAGACTATGTCGAGCTGTAATAGTAATATAAAACCGTTGTGTTATAATTTGCGACGTTTCTTTATATTGCCAAGCGCATCGCTGTGGGACGTTCATGTCATCACCTCCTAATTTCCCACTACTTTTTACGCCCCCCCCCCCCGTGTCTTATATTGTGGTTTTTCCTGCACACTTCGTGCTTTCTGGACAAATGAGATGATTTATTACTTTCCCTGCACGTACGCTGTCTCTTTTGCTCTATTCTTCAGGCTGTAAGCTTCTTACCCTTTGCTGGTTGTGGAAAAGTGGTCGTATCTGTTGTCGCAGTGCTGTCTGTTGAGTTGAATTCAAATGGCGCAAATTTCAGTGGGTTTGATCGAAGAGGCGGTTCGTTGAAAGTGCTCACAGATTGTCGCCCATGCCCATTAATTCTCTTCGGGTGCATTTGTGTTTGTGCCGCGCCTTTCTTCCCCCCCCCCCCCGGTTCCTCACTTCCAATTCGTCACAAACGAGAAACACGATTTTCTTCGGTCGAAGGATTTCGCCTCGTTACGTTATGCGCCGAGCGAGAAACCGGTTGTTATATTCGCTAGCTGCCGGAGGGAGTTAAGGTCGTCTCTGAACGCTCATGTTAGTAGTTTCCTCCGATCGCTCCACGATTCCCTAGCATTAATTCCGTCTTGTTGAGAC
This sequence comes from Pachypeltis micranthus, assembly GCA_020466155.1. Taxonomy (NCBI): domain Eukaryota; kingdom Metazoa; phylum Arthropoda; class Insecta; order Hemiptera; family Miridae; genus Pachypeltis; species Pachypeltis micranthus. The sequence goes on along the minus strand of CM035778.1, from coordinate 27,022,008 downwards.
CTCAGGTTTCTCAGAAAATGTCATCAATTGCCTTGGCGGAGTTCTGTTATCAGTCGTTTCCTTCCAGAGTCGCCCTTCTTCCTTTTGTCCGACCGAGGGTGATTCAGAGTTGAGGTTTTGAGGACGTTGTAGGAGCTTTGACGCTTTTATCTCCCCTTATATCGCGGAAGGTTTTCGATGCGAGAGGCCAACAAGTGGATTCAATGAGTGAACAGTCACTTTGCCCCGAGTCGGAGTTTTCGCAACAGTCAGCAGGTCGCTAGTTGGCTTCTACGAGGGCCCAGGGTCAATGATCAAAGGAATTGCTTCTACGTTTCGTTTGACCAACTCTTCCTTAATGGATACCGCTTTGGACAGCATCAGAATTTGTCTAACTTGAGAGATTCTCACGTCGCTAGTAGGAACAGTTGTTGTAATCATATTCCGACTTGAAGTACAATCGAAACCTTCAATGGGACAAAGTAGGCGGGTGAACTTGCATCCTTGTACGTATTCCCCGTCGGAGTCCTTATTGTGGTTGTCGCACGCCCTGAAGGGCTATCGATCGGTTAATTGGCGAACTGGAAGAAAATGTACAATGCGCTTGGAAATGTAGCGAGTCAGTAAGTAATTACTCGAAAACCTCATTGATATTCATATTAAAGCCCTCGCAATCAATTAACTCTTTGAGGGTGTTTGAAATTGTACTTCAAAGGTAGTCCACTTACGGTATTAAAATGAAATGAGCGGCTAATGGAAAATGAAAAGCTGGTTGCGCTCATTTGATCTCAGCGTGGTAGACAAATAAATTGGACTGCCAATACGTTAGTTCACCTTATAATTAACCACATGGTCAAAAGGAGACGAAAACTGTGTGTGCGCGGGGGAAGGGGGGGGTATGGTATATGGTTTACGTTGCGTTAGTCCATTGTAGGAGGTTGGCACGGTCCTAGTTATAGTCCCGACAAGAATTGTGACGGGGTGTGGTTTTGACGTTGGTTCAACTGTATTCAATTAGCTACTAATGGTTTTTGTTCATTTCTCAAACACTTCTTTAACAATTTATCTCGTTCCAACAGTTTTAACTCTATTCACCACCAGTTTTTACTAGTTTTCTTTACAATTTTAATCTGAATAGATTCATTTCTGTTCAAACATTAGTGATTCCTCCCACAACATTCCTCAGCCACGCTAAAAACAATGGGATTTTTCCCATACCGTCGATACGTACAACAGCACAGGTCTGTTTCCTTATTTGATGACTGTTCGTAAGCCCTCGACGAGGGTTATATCAGTCATGGAAATTGCGGTTTCGCTAATATGCAAGAGGCAGCATCCACCGAACTCAGACCTCAGGTATTTGGTCGTTAGTCAGTGTCTTGGTAGAGAGCTGTTGCCCGTGTGTTGACCACTTGAGGAGTTCTGGTTTCTCACCAGATCTAACTTTTATTTATTTTTTTTTTTTGAGACCCGAGGGCGTGTGGGACAAGTCCCTTTGTCACTGCGGCCGTATATGGGCCTATTGTGACGCTGGTCCTTTCTTAGTAGGAGGCGTCGTACCTACCCGCCCCCCTTAGGAAGCCAAGTATGACCTTCACCGCAGAGTCCGCTACGGTTTGGGGTTCAGTGGGTGGGCGTTTTGCTGCCAAGGCAGGGCATTCACATAGGATATGCCCTGCTGTCTCGTCCTCCTCACCACAGTCTGCATTCCACCGCCTCTGAGATGCCCATCTTGTTGAGGTGATACCTGAGTGGGCAGTGCCTGGTGAGGAAGCTTATCAGTGCTCTCAGGTCTTGTCTAGAGACCTAAAAGTAGTCAGCATCGCCTTCGCCCTTTGACAGGAAGGTGTGACAAGCCTTTTCGCCTGTCATAGTCGTGGCTGCCATGCCATTGGGCGCCATTTTCCTGTATCTCCCATCGAGCAACCAGACGGTTCAGGTGACTTTTCGTCAGACCCACGTGTGGTTCAGGCCCGATGGGTAGGGATTCTGTACCCCTTTTCGCGAGGAGGTCAGCCTTTTCATTGCCCTCATGCCCCCTGTGAGCCGGCACCCAAATGAGGGAGAGCCTGTTACGGGCGCCGAGCTGCTTGAGCGCAAGGAGGCATTCCCATGCCAACTTAGACCTAAAACTATAGGCTGCGATGGCCTTTAAGGCGGCCTGGCTGTCTGAGAAAATGTAGATCCGCTTGCCCTAGAGTCCTTTGTTCTGGATCTCTTGGGTTTTGCCCATTGTTCGCGGCTGCTTATTCAGTCAGCATGCTGTCCTTATTCACAGCTGGCCGCAGACATGCCCCTGGGGACAATGCCATGGCCGTTCCACTATCCACAACCCGTGGTCGCGCCTGGTAGCATGGGCATACTCCTGGGAAGATAGCCCAGAACCAGGATCTAACTATTTACTTGGGTGGCAAGTGTGAAAGGGACAGATCAACCACCTATCTTAGCCATCACCTTCTTCGCGAACTCTGCAAAATGGTTTGTAGCAGTCAATGATGCCAAGTTCGTCTAAGCCCTTCCAGCAACCATCGCTAACTGGAGGCGCAAGGCGTGCATGACGGAGAGTGTTTGAGAGAAAAGAAGAGGAGCCGCGCATTGAAGTCCCCATGTCCCGTGAGGAACTGGCTCGCCCAGTGGTCTGGCTCTTTCTTGACGTGGGGGCTCATACGTGTCACTCCCCTTTGACTAGGATTCCCAGCGTGGCGATTCTTTAAGTCGGGGAAGTTCCCTTTTCACTCTCCATTTGTCCACCATGCACTCAATGGTCAAGTCAATGGGTAACTGGCCAGCCATCACTTGGAATGCTTCTGTGCATGCTGCCTTGTACATCTTGGTGATTCACATGGGCGCAGCTCTGGGATTGAACAAGACACTGCTCTGGGCACTCCCCTTGGATTGACTGTGAGTTTGCTACGTCAGACAACGGGGCAGTAGCCAATTACGCCTAGATCTCTGGCCTTATACATGAGGATAGTGGTAACACACACACCCCGAGTGGTCTTGGTAATTGCACCCAGTGAGGCAAACCTTGCAATGGTAGTGCCTTTAAGGGACGTGTTGGTTGAAGCCCCACCTCTCACCTATATTCACTTGACGTGGGTTGGTTATTCACTTTTCCTTTCAAGAGGATTAGCTGGGTTTTTTCCTCAGCCACCTGCATCTTGACATGTCGCACCGCACCATTGTGACTCCATTTCGAATCACAAAGTTAGTTACTGCCGTTTCAAAGGTCAAAAGTTTATTTGTTCACAACCTTATTGTAACGCGTTACCGGGCTTTCTTCTCACAATAGTGTTCACGTACACTCTTAAACATCACTCACATGCACGATATTTTGCTGTCTTTTGAGTCGATTTCATAGCTTTCCTTCCTAATTCTGAAGACCTTTTTCTCACTATTCTTATTGAGCTTTCGTACAAAATTTACTCCATTCCTGAACTGTTTTTAAACGATTTTTACGTAGTTGTTCGATGATTCCTTCGTGTCTCGACAATTTTCAGTCCACTAGCCAAGTTTTATGGAATTCCGTTACTAATTTACGATTTCTGCCAACCTCAAGCCTCTAGAATATTTTATTTGATTTATACATCGTTTTAAGTCCGTTGTCCAACTCCGACGGAGCGAAAAAGTGCAGTACTAAGTGCGTTTTGGGATAAATTTTGCTACGTTTTGAGTTGTCAAAATCTTGGTGGGGGCCCGTGCTTTTGGGTGGAACGATTCTACGGCGATTCTTTGGTCCTGTCGTTATTTCCAAGTATATTCATATGTTCATTAGGTCGTCAGGGGCTGTACTGAGGGGAGATTCAACAAAAGTAGGATTGGGGGAATTACAACACTCACCTTCACCTTCGCCTTTAAAGTCCTCCCCCTTGACTTCCGCTTATGAATCGATATTTCTTCATTGATCTCTCCCTCCGTGGACGAAACTGTAGTCGCACGCGCTCACCGTCAATTGAATCCAACGCCGTTGGGCCTGTTGATGGATCACTTCGGCGCCCCTCACGGAAATTTCGCCCATTGAAAAGCGCTAATCCGTTGGGAAAGGGCGGAAACGAGGGGTTTCTGGGTCCTTCAACTCAATGCGCCCCTACGAAAATTAAATAGGTTTTTATGGGGAAACGAGGGCTTCGCAAAGCGGGTGCCAACAGCCCTGCTCTTGGCCACTCGAACGAGCCCTTTTAGTGCTTCGAGTTCCCTGTTACTTGCGAAGGGGGGGAGAAAAAGTCTAATAAATCGCCATGAATGATGGGAGCGTTGGGCGACTTCCAGGTCGAATATTTTCAAAGAGCCCACGCACTCTTTAGGCGGGCCAAAGGTTGCAGGAGTGTGATGACACTGGTTCTCATTTCGAACCATTCAACGCCTGAAAGGCGTGCTCACTAAGTCTATCTTAATTACCGTTTGCATTTAGCGAAGATACTAGACGTTTAGTAGAGCATCAGTCGCTTCACTGAATCGCACTTCTATTGACTTATGTATTCCGCAGAGTAACCATTTGGAGTGTCCTTGGATGGATCCGTTTTTGTGGAAAGGCCTCGTGGTTTTGGAAACATGCGACGAGGCTCATACCACCATCCTCTCCCCTGCCGCCCGTTGCTCCCTCAACGAACTTCGCGTTTGTTCGAGCGGTGACTCGGAATTACCATTTGTCGGTATTCCGGCAGCATCTTGCGGGCTTTTTGTGTGCGAGGGCACGAGCTTGCGAACCCGCACGTCTCTTCAGATGCGGGCTTTCGCCCTTTTGTCTCGTCAAGTCTTCGATGATTCATTGGAGAGGCAGCGACTGTGAGAACGCGGTTGTTCAACGACCAGCTGTTGCTTCTACTGCGACGTGACATCCTCAGTTGATCCATCCGACGTCGTGTCCTCCGCCTGGATTTGTATTCTATACCGCGCTTCGTTATTTCGTAGGTTTACAGGAAGACCAAGGCGTCTCTTGTCGATCGGTTTAGCCCATTAATAAATAAGACGTACACGAGTAATCGATTCACGAGCCTTGCGTTCAAAATTGTTTGTCAGCAAGTGTACGGAGTAAGTTGAGTGTGACAGCAAGGGCTCTGCCGAGGCACTACAAGAACTCACTAGCAGGTTATCAATTGACTTGGTCTTTGAGTGCCGCGTGAATATGTGGAATGCACCAGTTTATGAAATGACGGGACACAAAAGAAAAGCTTCAACATGTTTCGGCCGTGGCAACAGTTCACTTCCTCCGTTCTGTTATGATCAGGAACACGAGGAAAAGAAGTTACAAGTAAAAACAGACCCTTTCACTTTCGTTTGGGCGGCAATTCGCTCCAGATAGTTACACGCTCGCTCTCATTTCGGTGAACGCGGTTAGAGGTATCGACCCGAATTCGTCTTCCTGTTGCCCTCCCCCTACGCTTCTCTTATCGCGGTTTTGCAATCTCGATTCCGTGCTATGTACCCACTCGACAGGCGATTCGCACCCAACCAACCGCATCAAAAATCGAACTGGATACATCAGGCGCGCTGGGTGGGGTGCGATAAGATTTAGACTGTCTACGAGTGCAACGTGATTGTACAGTTAGTTTTGAGGCTTCTTCGGGAAGTCGCCAGTCCAGATTTCCTACTTCGATGAACTAGGGAGCTGGGTTATGATATGTGTGTGGGCTGAGTTGCCACAGGATGAAGAGTGTTGTGATCTTCCTACCTAACCCAATTGTCATAACTATGACTAGCTACAGTTGCTTTTGGATGTATTCCTGTTGAATGCTAGACGATGGGTGGGGGTGGGGGGTTACTCTTTAGGGGGCTGACATTTACGATACGGGGTGTGTGGAGGGAGTAGCAGCCTCATCGGCTCTAACCTCCCTCCACCCCATCGACAAAAAAAGAAAAAGGGGAAGTTGGGAGAGGGACTACCTCCAGCGAACCCACGACCACTGCGATATCTGCCAGATCCCATAAATGGGTACTAGGGATCGACAGGTCACCCCGTCTCACCCTAGATGCCAGCAGAGCATCCACCTTGCGTGGACCTTCCCATGGTGCACCGGCTTGCGCCGCAGGCTGTGCACCCCCGCAGTGCCATTTTGGGAAAAATATCCCTTAAGGCTAGAATGGTTGCTAGCTCGCCCAGACCTAAGTCCAGACTTACGGCTTCGGGGACCTCCGCCTTGGGGGGGTTTGGACTTGCCCCCCCTCGCCGAAGGGCCCCAGGACCCTGGTACGCCAGGCCCACCCCCGACCAGCCGCTTCCAGCCGCTGGGGGGGGGGGGCCAGGCAACCCAGTTTTCCGTCCCCTGGGGGTTTGGATTCCCTTCTAGCCCCCACTCCCTCCAAACCCACATTCGACCCACCTATCACACACTTACATTCATACATACCCATCATCCACTCATTTTATTTTACATTCATACCACAACAGCCACACACCAAACTTACCTACCTTCCCGCACAGCCCAATCCCTGCTGGAACACCCAGGGGCCGACTGCCAGTCCAGCAATTCAGCCACCGGGTCGGCCCGCCGATGGCACCGACCCACGAAGCAGGCGCCGCCAAAGCCTCTATCTCCTCGGGGGTGACAGTGAAAAGACGGAGGACGACAGTGCGCAGGGCCTCTTGGAGATTGTGGCGTGCATTGATTCGACCAGGGTTTAAAATTAGTTTCTCGCCACTCTAGAACCTAAGAGAACAACTTATTTACCCTCTGTCGCACCTTATTGAGGTCCTCCCTAACCCCAGGGAGGTCAGCAAGCTCAAACTGTCCTTCCTGCAAGGTGCGGCCCTGCGACCATTCAGGCCTTAAAGGCAGCCATACACTATGCGATTGCCTGCAGGCCGTCGCCTCAACACGCGATCGTAAGACCAATATCGCCGAGTTCCATACACTAGCAGTCAACCGCTTGCAGGCGGCCGTACTGAACTGCAGATGATAGCCTGAAGATAGCACACACTACAGTCCGGTATCTGCTGGCGGACTGTCGGTCAATGAAACAGGACTGTGGGAGATCCCCAGTTTTTCATCATGCTCCGTCGGAAACGTTGCACTATGCTTGTTTTGTCAGTTCTTGGGGAACCCCAAGAAAAAAGGGTCTGGGTAAAAAGTTGGCTGCGAGATAGAGAGGCTAGCTCTCACATTTTGTGGCTCCGTGAACTGAGTCTGTCTCACCACGAGGATTAATTTTTTTTCACTGTGTCAATGGCGGCTGACGGCACAGTTTTTTTTTAATAGAACTTCAACAACTCACCGCACGCCTCATCCCGCGATCTTTTATTAGCGTAGCCATCGTCCTTGACTTTCCATAAACAGGGGTAGGCCCGATATAATTCGATAAATGCTGAAATGAAAGTAGGGTTCCCGTCCATCTTTCCTCGTCAGTCCAATCTCGGCGGGTGAATGATCTCACGCAAAACTGATGGAAACGGTGACAACATCGTTTGCCTGCAGGTTAACTGACAGGGTGTGGTGGGGGGCACATGAGATCGTTATCCGACAGGTCGCTGCCTGTCGCGAATCTCTCCAATCCCCGCCTGCCCGGCGACCACACACCCTTAGTCTGGGCGAACTGCAGTCCATTATCTTCAGGTCAACTGATAAATGTGTGGGCAATCCCGATCTACGGCTTTACGATTGTCTTCAGTTAAACCGACAGTGTATGGGGCGCTTAAGGGTTGTTTGATCCGAAATAAAACCACGGGAATGCACAGCCCGCGGCCTTGCGTCGGTGCATTGTGGGTTAAGGCACGACAGGTGGCTGCCTCCACAGGGCAAAGTAGTAGAACGAAGCAATCCAACTCCTACCCAGGGCCAGTCTTGACAACGCCGGAAAATGCGCTTGCCCTGCGGATATCGTGGGGTCGCTGGAGAGTAGAAATCCCATCTCCTTTCTCGATTTAAACTACGAGATCTGAGGGAGGTGCCACCAGGTCGGAACTCCCACAGACATCCCCGAATGCAGAACAGTGACTGTCTGTCACCAATAGTGGCGTTGGGCTCATGCTTCACATGTTAGTTTATCAGCTAGCTCCCGTCGCTCGCCAAGAAGTTCACCGCGTGAATGAATATCTACAATGCTATCCGCCTGTAATCCTGAAACTCGCATCTGAAATCCTGCGACGTTATGTCTGTCCCACATCTCGATAGTTGACGAAAGGAAATGATGCCCACGTTGAGACAAAACCTAATCAACTGCTACAACCGTCTTTATCTCTAAATATCGTCGAAAGTGATTTGTTGCACGTCCCAGGTTATTTTGCCTGCGCAATGCTTCGTCGAACTGTTGTGTCGTCCGGTAGTGTCGAGATCAACTTCCACTAAAAATTGATATTATCTTTTGTTCTGAGAAGGGCGCGTTCATGTTCCACGTTCACGTCGAGTTCGTCAAACCCACGTGGAGTCCTCGCCGTCCACTTTCTCGTATTTTCCTTCGTTTCAGATGCCATCCCAGGAACTTCCCACTCAACTCTTCAGAGGACGGCTTCCTACGTCGTTTGTAGCGTAAGAACCTCCAAAAGCCCTTCTCTTTACGGTATTACAGTATTATCTCTCGCTTGCGTTGAAACTTGTACCAGGAACACGCGGTACGACGAGAAGGAAAAAAAAAAGTTGAGCGTTTGCCAGAAGAGGAGATTCCGATGAAGTTGAGGGCCGAGCCAAAATCGTTTCAGGAAGAAGGTGTTTCGTAGAACTTGACCTTTTCCCAAGAGGGAACGCCACGCGGAAACGCCTTCGCTCAAGTTAAGGTTCCTATTTCTGCACCAACGCCCTCGTCTTGGAAATCAACGTCCCGGAAATATTGTCTCAACTTGTCTACAGGAGACTCGTATATTGTTGATTGATTGCTATTTACATTCAAGCCCACTGAATACGCAAAAGACGTATGTTTCCGTCTTGGAGCCTTCGAGATAGTTCGTTCTTCGCTGTGTCCCTGAATTTTGAGACTATTATGAGGTTCAACTTTAAAGTAGACGACGATTTGCCCCAAATTTGACTGTATTCAATGAGAGCCGAGTTGGGGAGTGTTCTAATCGTCTTAAACCGCGATTCTATCTTCGTTGCGCTGTTTGAGTCAACCACAGTTGAAGATTAGATGAAGAGTTTAAATGCTCGTCCGTTAAATATAAAGTTATCAAATTTTCGCAGAGAGGAGCTCAACAGTTTTATGACCGAGAACACACCGTTCAGCAATAACTTTTTTTGTGTGCGAATTAATTCTGAAATTGCGTATGTACTGTCGGTCGGTTCGCCGGTTGCTCTCTTATCGCCTGCCGCTCACTGATTATCGGTTCATCGGTTGGAGTTCTCTTCATCGGCAAGCGTCCGAAGTTATACATACTTTAACTGAGATGGACTGTGGAAAATGCACGCGGGACCTAGGCTCCCCCAAAAAGATGGTGAAATGTGCCAAATGCGAGGTGTCTTACCACCCAAATTGCACACGCATCCAGTCGATCGAGAAACTAAAAAAATGAGTAAAGAGGCTCGAGAAAAATGGAAGTGCGATCGCTGCAATCGGGATAGGGTGCTTGAGTTGTCGGATGGAGCCGAGGAGACAACGGAGGACGCTGTAGAGGCGGAAGACGATGCTAGTCCCGTCCCAGGGGGTAACCCTGGTCTCGACGTTCTGATCCGTAAATTGGTTGGGTTGACGTCCGTGGTTGGGGATATGCGAGACCTAAAGTCGTCTGTTTCCTATATGAGCACTCAATTTGACCGTTTTCTCGAAGACATGACCAAGTTGAAGAGTGATGTCAGCGCGCTGGAGAAGGAAAATACCAACCTGTAAAGCATAAAGTTGACTATCTGGAGCAAAATTCCCGCGATAATAACGTCGAACTCCATGGCATTCCCGAGACCCGAAACGAAAACTGCGTATCAATCGTAAAAGAAGCCTTCAAGGTAAGCAATGTTGATTGTGCTACTGTGTAAAGTGCCTTTAGAGTGGGTCCGGTGCGTAAGGAGCGTCCAAGGAACATCATGGCAGTTTTGGGCTCAGTTGAAGCCCGAGATAACGTCGTCAGCGCCGCCGGAGCAGCAAAAAGTCTCACTGCGAAGCAGCTTTTCAGGAGTTGGCCAGATGAAAGAGTATATATTAATGAAAATCTCACGTCCTTCAGGTCGGACCTGCTTCGTCGAGCAAAGGCGAAGGAAAGGGGCTTGAAATACGTATGGACCAAAAATTCGATCGTCCACGTTCGCAAAGAATATGAGCCACCACCTTTTGACGGTTGGTCGTCTTGAGGGCGTCAGAAATAAACTGAATGGTCCCATCTTTTTGGTGCATGTGCCTGAGCGAACGCTGCTCCCAATGCTGACGCCTGCCATTACTAAAACCATCTAAATCCGTCAGGCTTCATCGCTCTTTGCTAAATTTATTTCTCTCGCGCACCCTTTCGACGATCTGCGGATCTATAGCTGGATTGTCTTGCTTTTTATTCATTTTTACTTTTCGCAACCTGACGGGAAAGGCAAGTATTGCAGGTCACGGAGGTTGCAATCGTTTTGCCCGGGATCGTAATGTGGTGAATGCTTGCTGTCGTGCCTGTGGTAACCTGTTCGAGTGGCTGATTCATGTGGAGTAGGTTTGTCCGCGTACTCATGGGAGCCGTGTATAGCGTCACGACGCGGTCTGCACGCAGGTTGCTGGTGCATTGTCATCTGAGGGCTGGGAAGTGGGAAGAGAGCGGCACTACCGGGTTGTCTCTGGAGGACTGAAGCCGGACATCGTCGCCATTAGCCCGACCAGTCTGTAGGGATCCTGGATGTCCAGGTGGTATCTTGCAGCCCGGATCTTGCGCCGACTTGGCGAGCCAAGAAGCGCAAATACAGACAGAACGGATCTTCGTATGGCAGTGTTGGAAGATCGGCGTGTGGAGGCAGGTAACAGTCTTGTAGTAATGACCGCTAGCGAATAGCGTGTTGTGTGGTGCAAGAAAAGTGCTCGTCGAGGTGATGCGTCGGCTGGGTGTGTCAGCAAGCGTCCGATGTATCACCACCTGCGTATTGCTCGGGTCGTACCTTAACTGGTGGTCGTTCTATAGTAGAACATCCTCTTATCCTTCTTTTCTTCCCCATTCCAATCCTTCCATCCCCAGAGCGTGTGTCTATAGTTGAATTTACGGGAAAACGGCTGAACCGATTGAGCTGGTTCTTAACCAAAATAAGGTTATGGGCGATTTCGGTTGATTGGAAAGGGGGGTGGGGGACGAAAATGTCCCAAAAGCTGAGGTTTTCGCATTTTTCTCGTTAACGGCTTTGACGATTTTGATTCAACTTTCAAATTATCTTCTAATAGTTAGTACAAAACTTTTCTTCTTAATACATAACATACGGTGAATGGAGATTCAGGCCTGTGAAGTAAAAAAGCTTATTTTAAAGCTTTTTGGCAAAACGACTTCGACGATTTTCTTCTCTTCCACAGCACGTTGTCCGTGTGCGTTGTGCACGTTTGAGCTCGCCACGTGTTGGAATTTAATAAATGTTTTAGCTCAATAAAGATGATTCGGGGCTTTGCTCCTTCAATTTCCTTTCTCCAATTCAATTTCTCAGGCACATTGTCGGTGTAAATGTTCTCACGACGTTTGCAAAATCATCGCGAAGGCCATTTAATGCAAATGCTCCCTTCGAATGCAACGGAACGTGTGAAACGTACTCGGGTCAGAGCGCCAAACCGAGTGTCTCAACCGGCGAAGTTCACATCGTCAACACATCAAATGCTGTTTTATTGCTGGACTAAGGCGTTATTTCCTGGGCAGTTCTTCGATCGACGCGTCGCGAGGACAATCGAGTCGAGAGCCACGTGAGAAAAGATTTAGTCTGCTCAACTGAGTTGGCGAGTTGACTTCCCAACCACTGGACTGGACTGCCATGCGAAGTCCTCTTTAGTAGATTCTACTCCTTCCAAATGTAACGTGAATGATTTGAGTTGACTTGAGCCATAAAATCGTCCAAAGTCACGCGTGCGTACTGTGTTTGGTCTTCGCGGGAGTAGATCGAAACCCCCAGGTAAAATTGCGCATAATTTTGTAGCGGATCAATAACCGCGATATTAGAGGAAAAACGTCTTCAACCCCCACCCTCAGATGCGTCTTCAACTGCACTCAGACCTGAAAGCCCCAGTAAATTTTCTGGGCCGACTAACGGCATAAAGATGATAAAAGATATGATGCACTGTGTGAATTTAAAATGAACAGGACGTAAGAAAATAAATTGCTTGTGGGGATGAACCCATGAATTGAAATAAAATAAGTTGAAGAAGGAAATTATATTTTAAAAAAGAGAGGAAAGAAAGGGAAAAAAAAATTTAACTTGTCACAAAACTGATTTAAAATGTCGAATTTGGGTAGAAAGAACTAAAAAAAATATTATCTTCTCCTACCTAACCTAAGGCCTGCCGAAAATAAATAAACTAGTCCACCGACTTGTGCACTGTGGAGTCTTCTCTCTTCGTTCGAACAAATGAAGTTCTAAGGAACAGGTATTTCTTCGGGAAGAGAGCGGGAGATAGGGCAGATCGGGAAATACGGGAACGTGGTCGAAAAAATCCGGCGGGGAAAAGCATAACCTTTTTACTTTCCTTGCTCTACGAAGTAGAAAGGAAAGTTATGTAATCGGCTACAAAAAAGTTTTGAGTTCTATTCAGATCTTTACGTTTCAGACCCCCCTGAGTCCGAAAAACACTATTTGGGAAAATGGTCTGTGTGTGTGTGTCACTAAAGTGTGCCTGTGAACGATTTTTAGAGAAAACCACCGTATCAAATCAGCTCAAACTTCATATCTCGTCCGCAGGTCACTATGGTACGCCAAAATAAGGGTTTGAACTAAATCCACCGAAAGTTAACTATAGTTATCATAGTGATCAAAACACCAAATATTTTTTTTCTCAAAAACTGCTCTAACGATTTTGATTAAATTGTTTATATTGATAGCTCTCAATAAGGCAATTATACCATAAAATTCCCATTCGTGGGAAAATGGCGAGAGCAACACAATAAATTATCAAAATTTTCGACCAAAAGCGTTTTTCGCGCAGTTTTTTCCTTATAAACGCCGCTGGAATTCTTGTAGAATGTTAAAAAATATTGGTATTGTAGTGCAACTCAATACCTAAAGGGTGAGTGTTTAAAAACGCTCATGAGGTACATGGGGCTCACTCCAGGAATTCCTGAATTTCAACTACTGTCGTTTCGCTTACTACCAGTTCCAACAGTTATTACTCAATAGCTCTGCAAAAGTAATTACTATCCTTCTTCAAAAAATTCGTGTACAGCCTCATTAATTATCCGTGTACCAATTGCTCAATAAAGGTCCTGGAATGAGTGCGAGCAGAGCTGTAGGCCTTACCGTTTCCTGCAGTTGTGACGTGTTGTTTGACCAAGTTCAAAGGCCATGTACATGAGTGGATTGACGTAGAGCTAAGGAAAGTTGTGTGTTGCAACGCACCAGATATTTCTTTCTTAAAACCTTTCTTCTCCCCCGACAAGCGCCATTCCAAGCGGTTCGATTGGTGCTTTAACTAGCGGGAGAGGAGACACCCAGCCGCGTCCGTATCCTTCCTCTTTCACGTTACAACTGGTTAATCATAAAGTGCGAAAATATCTCCAGAAAAATTCACGGGCGCTAGCACTGCTTCAATGTTTGACTTATTAACGACATACGAACATTTCAGCACACTTTGGGGTGAGGGTAGTCGTCTGCATTTGAAAAACGTTCGTAGTCGTGGGCGACAAACAATTGAAAATGTCATCCCAGTGCACATGTAAACACGTTAAACACCTTAAAATTACACTTTGGGTTGCGTGTTTTGCAGTTGTGTGTGTTGGTGGTTGGGTTGTTGGTCCCACACACGACGAAACGTTTGAGATTAATGTGATCAAGTGGAAGGTGAGTGGGAGGGCAACATTCTCTCATGGAGTTGCCTTTTATTGGCGGATAGTTCGCTCTAACAATCCTTCCCACGTAGAATTTGTTAATGTGTTGAACTGTTGTTGACAACTGGGGCTACGCGATATGTTGGCATTCAGGAACTTTCAGAACAGCGTGCAACAATTGTTCTAAGTATTAACTAACTCCACGGCACGACAATAGCTCGGCTCATGTTAGTGTGAAGCGCAACCCACACGCTGGGACGTACCAGCTCCTCCTGCACAATCCTCCTGAATTTAGAAGGTGGTCCACCTGATCAATCGAACACCTTCCACTCGCTCATCTGTTCAGTCTTGGCTTCTTCTTCACAGTTAAGGTAGTACCATCACCATAGTCATCGAAGGAAATCTGGCTAATGTCGGTTTTTGGCCCAGATTTGGCTGAACAAGGTTGTGGCCCTTGGCCCTAACGAGAAAACGCCTGTCTCTTAGCTTTTGGAGTTCAATTAGCCTCTCTTGCTAACAGAAGGCTTTTCCCTCGGCCATTTCCGTCACAATGACGGGGCCACCTCCCACAGCAGTGCCACGACACACAGATCTTGGAGGTGACTCCCCACATAATGGCGTCCATGAGGTTGTTTTGTTGGGAGGGATCACCACGTTTTTTGGGGAGAGTTTTAAGGTAGGGTGCCTGTTATTCTTATTGAATTTGGGCACTGCCCTTGGCCTGAGCATCCCATGTATTCTTGGATCAGAAGGTTCCCATCCGGCCTCGATGGTGGCTACGGCTGCATAGAAGAGGCTTGGTGCACTTGCAGCACACACTGGTTGTTCCGCTGTCTGAGCTACTTGAGGGAATTGCCCTGCAACAGCTGCCATGGTTTCCCACAGAGGGGCTTCTTCTGGAGACAATGCTGCCTTGGAGGCAGCCGATTTAACCACCAGCGTGTTGATTTCCGACACGTACCTTGTGACCCTGTCACGCACCACACTTGTGGCGTTTACTCTCATTCTTGTTAGCTGTTCATGGATGAGTTATTTACGTTGCTTATAGTAGCCGACTTGCCTACTCGCCGCCTTAAAACCTGATTAAAAAACCAAGGCAGCCCACAATCAGTGCCCAATTTCATCGTAACACAGTTCACATTACTAGGGACCCATTGCGAACTAGTTTGCTGGCTGCACAATTAGAACTCTTATCATATTCCTGCCTATCAAGTGACCTGTCGATCAGAACTCTACCCCCTTTATCCCTCCTCCTAGTGACCTCTATTTACCTAACCCCTTGACGGCTGGCTCTTCCCTTGTATTTTGTACAGCATGTTACTACAACTGAATCCACTCTACTACTCTAACTCGAGTCAGTTTCCGTTGAAATCAGTTGATACACAACATACGCTGACGCCTCGTGAACCCGTTTGGCACGTCCCAGACCTGATAAATCTCGAAGAACACCCACCAACAGTATTACCAATTACTACAATACTTTTAAGAACATGCCCAGGACTGAAAAGACGAAAGTAACTCGCAAGCCCTTTCTAAAGTGAACCGTCAGCCTTAGGTTATTATCAGACTCTGCTTAGGTCGACACGGACGTTATCCAACGGCAATACCGCGCTCCCTTATCGCTTTGGAACACTCGAAACCGTCCCTCAGAAATGTCCCGCCCTGGAAATTCCGTGTCGAGTGCAACTGAGCGATAAGAGGTCGTCGGCCCCTTCGACCACTCACGAATTTCCAATTTGAACTTCATTTGATGTTTGTTGTTAATTATTGAATGATCGATTGTTGTTGCTGTGGTGGGGTTGTCGTTTTCATACTTGACCTTTTGATTGACCTCTTGCTTGTTTTTTCAGAAAAGAACAGTCTACTCGCTTCGTAAGGTAAATATTTTGGAAGTTTGAAATCGAAATTATTCCGATTATTGATGCTCTTGTATTGATTTAAAGTCCAAACTGCACTCTGGGGTAATCCCACCTTCGATGCCACTACAGAGAGTGTACGTACAGGATGTGAGTTACGGTAGCTATGTTGAGGATGTGCTGAGGTGTTGAAAAAATGTCATTCATGATCTGTCTTTCTCTCTACCCCACGCCTAGCAGAGCAGTGTCACACACATTTGTGGCAGGGCTGTTGCGGTCGTATTGCAAATCCGCGTAAAATGTTGGGATGTTCTTCAACGCCATGCGACAAGGCGACAAACTCGATAGTCAAACTATTAATTGAACATGTCGCGAATTATAATCGATTTTCTGGGTCAGCAAGTGCCCGATTTTGAGGGCACTGGGTTGAGTTTTGTTTTCATCGCACGCTATTAGTGTATCTCTCTTCAGATTCATTGTCCTGTCGTTCGGAGCCCCAACCTTGTCCTTCTTTCGGGCGAACGACCTCCGAAGATGTCAGGTAATTGCCGATTTAATTTGGCCGAGGAAGCCCCCGTAAGATTTGTATTTGCGGAACGCGCGCGGTACCGCAACTTCCTTCGGAAAAATCGACGGGATTGATCGTCGAGGTGATGAAATCGGTAGCACCAACGTTAAAGGATGTCAGGGTTGTTGTGAATCTTGTGAGCGATGTGTCTTGCCGAAATTTCGACGGAGAACGGCACTTCAGCGAAGATGAGAGAACGACAAGTAGTTAACAGTTGACTACACGTGTGTTTTAGTGCTAACCCTGATCCGCTCCTGAGGACCACTAAGACCTACAAGACAGCATGCACTGACGTGGCCATTGAGTGCGAGTTGGGCAAGCGGAGAGTGAAAAGGGAACATCCCCTTGGGCTGAACTCTCGCAAGCGAGATGGAAATCCTCGTCAAAGGGACATGACCCGTGTTTTCCCCAAAATCCTTGAACGTCCTAAGGGAAAGTGGGTTGAGATTGAGACCACTGGATGAGCCAGTTCCTTGCGGAACACTCAAAGGCTCTCCATCTTGCACGTCTTGCTCCTCCAGTGCGGAAGAAAATATCTGGTGCATTGCAACACACAACTTTCCTCAGCTCTACAACAATTCACTTTGTACATGGCTAATTCTATTTAATCAATTCATTTATCACTCAGTTAATTTGAACTTTGTCAAACAACGCTTGACAGCAGCAGGAAGTGGTAGCGCTTACTTTTACATATTTTATAGTGCTGCTCGTACTCATCGCAGGACCATTATTGAGCAATTGGTACACAGATAATTAATGAGGCTGTAAACACAAATTTTTTGAAGAAGGATAGTAATTACTTTTACAGAGTTATTGGGTAAAAACATTTAGAACTGGTAGTAAGCTTAACGGCAGTAGTTGAAATTCAGGAATTTCTGGAGTGATCCCCATGTATCTCATGAGCGTTTTTAAACACTCACCCTTTAGGTACTGGATTGGACTACAATACCAATTTTTTTTAACATTCCAAAAATTACAGCGGAGTTTATAAGGAAAAAAACCGCGCTGAAAACGCTTTTCGTCGAAACTTTTGATACTTTATTGTGCTGCTCTCGTCATTTTCTCACTGATGGGAATTTTATGGTATAGTTGCCTTATTGAGAGCTATCAATATAAAAAAATTAATCAAAATCGTTGGAGCTGTTTTTGAGAAAAAAAATTTGGTGTTTTGATCACTATGATGACTATAGTTAAATTTCGGTGGATTTTGCCCATACCCTTATTTATGCGTCCCATGGTCACCTGCGGGCGAGATATGAAGTTTGAGCTGATTTGGTACGGTCGTTTGCTCAAAAAATCGTTCACAGACACACAGACCATTTTCCCAAATAGTGTTTTTCGGACTCAGGGGGGTCTGAAACGTAAAGATCTGAAGAAAACTCAAAATTTTGTTTTCATCCGATTACATAACTTTCCTTTCGACTTTGTAGAGCCAAGGAAAGTAAAAAGAAACCACGTGCTGCCCAACAGTAAGCGACTGTTGTTTTAAGAGGAGCCAAACCTTCCAGCCTCAACTGCTGCTAAGCACGCTTATAACTGTTTTGCACAGTTTGTGAAGACTGTTATGACATAAAAGCGTGGCCATAGTCGATCTCTACCTTGCAACATGCCACCCAAGGGAAACCAGATAACGAACTCCCAAATGGTACCTATTCTCCTCCACTGGGATAATGGCTAAATACATGCTGTGAGTGAATGCCCGGACTCTTGCACGATAGCGATACCACAACCTCCATCACTCGGCCGATATAAGTGTTGAGAAACTGTCATTTTGATAAGGAAACAGACCTTCTAACGCTGATTTTGTTAGTTCGGTTAATACCAATTAACTCAGTTAATACTCGTTTGTGGATGTAGTGCCATTGTTGCGGGGAAGTTATCTTCCAATTCAATTTGAAGTAAACCGCTTGCAATAACTTGTATACAGATACGTACACAATACAATCCTGTTCTCCTCGGTAATTGGTCTCAGAAGTTGTGTCGTTAATACAGGTCTGTTTCGTTATCCAGAACTCTCAAAGAAGGCTATATCAGTAGACTGTCATGGAGGTTGCGGTTTTGTTCAACTTGCGCAGCATGCTCCTGCGGAGGTATGGCAGGTATTTGGTCGTAGAGAGCTTTGTCTTTAATGCGGGTTTGTTTCCTTATCAAATGATTCTTCCTAAACCCTCAGAGATATCAGTCATGTGTCGTTAATACGCCGAATTAAAGTTTCACTTGTGAGAGGTTGCTCGAGGAAGTCCTGAAGTTTTGTTGCCATGGAATCAGCACAGAATAGATCCTCCTTTCCATACAATCACCGTGGGGCCTGACGAGCTGTTCATTGCATGCGAGAAATTCTAGACGGGCGGTAAGACGCATTTCGGCTGAGGTGCGAGTTTATTACGGCGATACGAAGGCTGTCAAGGCGAATCAGTCATTTTCAGCGCTTCTACCGCCGCCAACATTTAGGATTTGCAACGCGGCGATGAAGCAACGCTTCTTTTGCCGCCCTTCGAGCTGTGACGAAGTGCCATAAGAACAACTGCTCTGTCGTACAGCCGTCAAAAGAAACCGGGTAATATTCGTCGAAGGACAAGGAACAGCTGTAAATCACGTTACGACCCATTGAAATCTTCGACAATTGCAAAAGCAGCCTTTTAAGTCGTTTGCCTGCCGTTTTAGATGGAGAGGACAAAAAAAAAGAGGTCGTATTCTTAGGATTTTTACGATTTTCGTGAGCAGAAATTTTTGAAAATTGCCGCCCCGTTTAAGTTAGAAGCGGTCGTTGAGGCTGTCGTCGCATGGGACCCAAATGGATTGCGCAATAACCGATTGGCGGCTCTCCGAGTTGTACTGCGGCCCCAATGAAGAAAACTGCCTTATCGCTTCGGAGTGGGTGCAGTTGTTTAGACGAGGAGTTTTTTTCGAGTTGTTCATGAGCACGAGGAAACGTTTCAAAATCACATCTTGCTCACTTCTCCGCAGCACACTGCTGAGGTTCTGAAGGTTGCTTTGAAGTCAGCTAGCTGCTAATCATTCCTCACAGGAACACATTTGGAGTTGAGCATGATTCTTGAAGAATTGAGCTTGATCGATGCGGAATAAGATTGATGTCGCGAATATTGCAGGAGGAGGGATATTTTAATATCTGTCTGATATATTAAACTTCGAGGTCTTTAGGAGCTTCTCGCCTCCTCTCAGGCGTGTTGGGACCTTGTGATGCCCAAACATGTGCATATTTCCGTGGACCATACCGATTTGTTCACCAAGGGAACTCATAAGGTGCTGTTCGCTGTTGCCAGGTGTAGTATCACGTACCTACGTGTTCCTGATTTCAGTATAATGAATTTCCAGGTTGATGAACGGAACACATTTTATTTAAGAATGTATAATCAATTTACAAAAGTAAACATACTCCATGGTAACGTGTAACGGATGATTGGAAACTATAACTGTTATGGTTGGAAATTCTCGTCGTTAATACTACATCTTCTCTCCCTTGCCATTTTGTACTCGCGTCAATCACAATCAGCCAGTATTTCTTGAGAAATGGACCGCAAAAATCTATATGCAATCTACTCCATGGTTCTCGTGGAACAGACCACGAAAATAGCGGAACTTCAGGATCTTTTGGTCGATTCTCTTGACAAGTAAAGCATGCATGAACGTGTGATTCGATCTCCTTGTCAATGTTGGGCCACCAGACGTGAGTGCGCGCTACCTTCGTGAAGCACATTGAGAACTGTTGCTCTCAAAATAGATGGTATCACCAACCGTCCTTGCCACGTAAGGATGCCTTCTTCGTATGATAGTTCCATTCTCTTCTTTAAAAATGTATATAACGTATTGGGAACATCTTCCTTCTTGTGGGACCATCCATGTTGTACATATGTTACTACACGAGTCAGTATTTCATCTTCCAATGTTTTCTTCTTCAGATGATTTGAAGATAGAGCGATATCCTCGAGCCTAACGTGCAATAATTTAGATCCGAATGATCACAAGATTAACGACGAGAATTTACAACCATAACAGTTATAGTTTCCAATCATCCGTTACACGTTACCATGGAGTATGTTTACTTTTGTAAATTGATTTTACATTCTTAAATAAAATGTGTTCCGTTCATCAACCTGGAAATTCATTATACTGAAATCAGGAACACGTAAGTACGTGATACTACACCAGGGTTTCATCATTAAGCTAGGCTGTTCAGCCGTATACCTCCAACTTTGTCTTCTATCATCTGGTTTGTTACGTCTTGGCCTTCAGCTAGGCGACCTTGAAGACACGTTCTTCTGCTTTGTGAGTACGATGCTGTTCTTACTGCCGTCAGTTCTTGTGCACTATAGTACGACAACGCCACTTGGTTGCCATTGCAGGTGCCCATATTTTTGGACAGTTTAATTGCTTTTCTGAGTGCTCAAACGTCAGAAGTGGTGTATTCATGGCAACCCAGCCTGAAGGGTATGATATACTACCTTTGCTCGTTTGGTGCTCAGAGTGTCCATATAATTCACTGTTTTAGCCTCAAAACAAGGCCAATCATTACAAGATAGGCAATACTTTGTGTGGCCTGGCGTTTATGTAGTTTTGAGCCCTCCAAGACCCCGGTAGAGAATAACGAACCCTGAACTCGCCTCACTGCCTCCTCCATCCACCAAAGCACGGCGCGTGACGCGACAATACGTCAAAACGAAGATGTACAACTGACCAGAAACCCCCGCCAGAATTGCCGTGTCATAGGCGGCGAAGAAGAAAAAAAGTGAAAAGGCTGGAGGAAGTCGAAAAAGACAGCGAACAGAGCTGCACAATCGAGAGACCGTGAGTGGATGTGGAAAGGGAAACGATGACTTCTCCTTCAGGAAACTGAAACTACTTCCCCCTTCTTTCCATCGTCTTCGGAGCTCTACCTCTCGTTCGGCCTTGACCTCAGATGAGCTGTCACCGGAACGTCTCGTTCCTCCTTTTTTCGCTCAACTCCCAACTTGAGCTGAAACCGAAAGTTGGTAATGCTCCACTTGGTTGCGTCGCGACTTGAAACCACGAAAAGTGAAAGACTCGTAACTTGAGTCTCCTCCGAAGTAAAAGTACTGCGATCCCCTGGGGAGCGCGAGTGCCTCTCACGTATTTCTTATCATTTTATGTATTTATTACCAGGTTCACCAAAATGTCTACGTGGGCTCAGTGTTCATGAGGTGTACACTACGCAGTGGCCCACAATTGATACCGTAGCGAATTACCTATCGACAAAATCTTTTTCAACCAAGAAGTGGTAAAGTAATGCTCGTAATGTTCAGTTGCAACTAGAAATGAACGATTAGAGCAAGTAAAATAAAAAATTGCTGACAAAGGTCAGTGGATGCGATACAAAAAGTTGGCGTGCCTAAGGGAACAGCTAACCAAGTGAGTTGCGTGTACAAATCACGCCGGGGTCACCATTTTATAGGCTACGGCGTAGAAGAATGCTGAAAGTGTCGGTATGGAAATTGTAGTTCAAGTATTAAACGAGGACAGAGCTGACTGTGGGGTTAGAAAGAGAACTGCTACGATTGTATGCAGGCATGGCTGCGTCCTGAGAAAGATTGAGGAAGGGTGCCCACAGGGCTCGGCCCTTCGACCAGCACTCTGTACCGCCTGAAGGTCTTCTCAGGAGGATGAGCCTTCTGAACTGTGCTGGTCTTTGCAGAGTTGGTCCGCCAAATCGAAGAAAAAACCCAATGGCGCGAGCATGTCAAAATGCAGGTGGCTTAGGAAAAAGAAAGAAAAAGTGAATAACCAACCCGCAATACGCTTTGGCGGCCACAGGCTTCAACCAACACCTCCAGTCCATGAGTAGGCATGATTGGCTACTGCCCTGTTGTCTGGGGTAGCAAACTAACAGTCAATCAAAAGAGAGTATTGGCTCATGTGGATCACCAAGGCGTATAAGACTGTATCAACACAAGCTCTTCAGGTGATCACTGGTCAGTTACCAGTTGATTTGGCTGCTGAGTGCATGGTTGACAAGTGGAGAGTGAAACGGGAGCTTCCCCCGCTTTGGGCTGAACTACGCGCAGATCTCACCACGCAACGAAAACTTGCTGCCATCGACGAATGGGCGTTAGAGAAACAACAAGCGAGATGGGAATCCTCGTCAAAGGGTCGTGAAACGTCTGAGTTCTTACCCAACATCCGTGAACATCTTGGAAGAAAATGGGTTGAGTCAGACCACTGGACGAGCCAGTTCCTCACGGGACATGGTGACTTCAATGCGCAGCTCCATTTCTTTTCTCTCAAAGACTCTCCGTCATGCACGTCTTGCGACTCCAGTTAGCGACGGTTGTTGGGAGGGCAAACGAACTTATCGGCATTGACAAAGCAAGCCTATAACCGTTTTGCAGAGTTCACGAAGAAACTTGATCATAGTTGATCTGTCCTTTTGTAACTTGCCACCTAAGTAAATAGTTAGATCAGGTAGGAAACTCCTCCTAGACGGTATGGGATTCCTCAGGTGGTCACCTCCACGCAGTCACACTTGGGCAACAGCTCTCTACCGGGAGACAGGCTAACGACCGAATACCTGCCTTATCTCCGCAGACCTGAGTTCGGTGGATGCTGCAGAGACTGGCCTCCTGCACATTAGCGAAACCGCAACTTACACGACTGATATAACTCTCTGGGTCTTTCCCAACAGACCTGTGGGGTTAGAAAGCCCCTACAACACCCAAGAGTTTTGTATCATCAAATACTCGAGCCGATGTGTCTTAAGACGTCTGATAATTCAAGAAACCTGACTAGCCAATTCGATGCCAGTGATCAGATATTGCTTGCGTCAACGCATATATCAGAAAGGAAGAGAAACTCCACAGGATTTTGTGCGAAAGTGCTGGCAAGACGAGGGGATTTCCAGATTCTACACACACCTCCTAGGGTCCCCTCTTTTGTCTGATGACCCCCTTTCCACGCCTTCACACTCCTTTTACATACCCGGTGTATCGAAAACGCACACTTTGGGACATTTTGATACCATTTATTGATAGAGGCGTTTTTGAATGCTGCGTTGACTGATGAACAGACTCGCATGATTGCTCGTCTCCTGTGTGCCTAGACTTCGTTACGAGACTTGGAGCTCCCCATATGGCACACATTGGTAGAAGACTCGGTTGAGATTATTGACGTTGCTATCTGTGTCGCTTTCTGTAGAAATGAAGTAGATGCCCCTTTGGCGTAACTATTTCCGTCAAGCTTGAAGGAACAGTGGTGTTTAGATGCTAAAGCAGTGTCGGCCAGGCGTTGTTGTTATTTGAACAAAATACCCGTCAGAAACGCGTTAAGCGAGGCGATGAAACCGTACGATATCAAAGAGAATGGGCAGGGAGTCGCCCGAATCCCAACTCATTTACTCCAAATAGACGTCGCATTGTAACTGGTAACCGTTCAGGGGTTTGATTGGGTAAATTCGCCGCAGCGAATGGTCTTCAGTTCGAAAATGAAAGGGCGGAGATAAAAAACTCCACCTCTGGGAGGCAGCCAAAGGTGAAACGGCCAAATTTTGCGTAACTAAATGATTGATAGAAGGTTTGAGGCTTAGCAGGTTCCAATCTAAAAGCTCCGGAGAATTTCCGCTTTTGAGCTCCAGTGAACTGGATAGTCGGGTTATCGAAGGCTCCAGAGCCGGAGGAGCTCGAGGAGCGTCCCGACATAATTTTCACTCCCGTCGGTTTCGACATCTCTCGCCGCAATTGAAGCGAATCGATCAACTTGATTGGATCGCATTTATCCGGCGGAAAATTGCGACACAGGCTTCGGGGATTGAAGGGCCTCTCCGACACCTGCGACTGCGAAGGCTTCCGCTTACGTCAGCGCGAGACTAGGAATTGAGATGGGAGGAGGGGGCCTAAATTAAGACGTCTGTTGGGATCAATCGATCACTCCCCTTATGATTGCAGGTATGGCTACACAGGGAACGAGCTCTCAGAGCTATCACGCCCTTCGAGTGGCGTTCGGAACGTAAACCAGAGGTTACCAGGGTCTAAGGCAATCATGAACGATTACTAGAATCAAGTTTTTAAAAAGTAGATGTACCAATTTGCTCGCACGAGTGGTTTGGCGTATAAATCTGTTTGAGGAGAACAGTCCATAGGTTCCCACGTACTTTGGCAAAATGTGCAGCAGAAATGTCAGTGGGCAACCAATAAGATGGGGAAATAGTGAATGTGACGGTAATTACTTGCACAAAGCACTAGAGTCACCTAATTTAAAACCCATTTTGTGCACGGAGGCCGACTTCACACACATCTTCAGGAGAGAGGGCGACAACATCCTTAGTATAGGAAGGAGCCGCCGTGGATGCGGGTGTTATGCACGCATTATTCTGCTCCAGCTGCAGTACGAAGCTTCTCATGAAGTTACACTGTCAAAAATGGTTCAGTAAATGAAGACTAACCTCAAATTCGAGAGGATGGAAGATGCAGCAACAAGTTTGCCCACAGTCATCTTCCCCATTTCCCTCTCGTCAATTTTTACTTTCCTTGGCTCTAAGAAGTAGAAAGGAAAGTTATGTAATTGGCTGAAAAAAAAATTTCTCTTCAGATCTTCACGTTTCAGACCCCCCTGAGCCCGAAATACACTATTTTTAGAGAGAACCACCGTACCAAATCCACTCAAACTTGATATGTAGCCCGCAGGTTACCATGGGACGCCAAAATAAGGGTTTGAACAAAATCCACCGAAAGTTGACTATAGTTATCATAGTGATCAAAACACCAAATATTTTTTTCTCAAAAACGGCTATAACGATTTTGATTAAATTTTTTATATTGATAGCTCCCAATATGTCAACTATATACCATAAAATTATCAATTGTGGGAAAATGACGAGAGCAGCTCAATAAATTACCAAACCATTCGACGAAATCGATTTTAGCGCGGGTTTTAGAGAAAACAACCGTACCAAATCAGCTGAAACTTGATGTCTAGCCTACAGGTTACCATGGGACGCAAAAATAAGGGTATGGGCAAAATCCACCGAAAGTAACTATAGTTATCATAGTGATCGAAACACCAAATATTTTTTTCTCAAAAACGGCTCTAACGATTCTGATTACATTTTTTATATTGATAGCTGTTGATAAGGCAATTACACCCTAAAATTCCCATTTGTGGGAAAATGACGAGAGCAGCACAATAAATAATCAAAATTTTCTACGAAAATCGGTTTTAGCGCGGTTTTTTATTATTGTGGTGCTCGTACGCGTTTGGGAATGAGTACGACCAGCCTTCAAATTCCGGAACTGTAAGCGCTACCGCTTCCTGCTGCCGTTAAGTTGTTTGTCCAAGTTCAAATTAACTGAGTGATAAATGAATTGAGTAAGTAGAAATAGCCATGTACCCGGGTGAATTGAAGTAGAGCCAAGGAATGTTGTGTGTTGCAACGCACCAGATATTTTCGTAACTCCTACGTTGAAGACTCAGGCAAATCCCATTATGAGAGGGACACGCCTGCGAAGTGTTGTCTTTCTGACGTGCTAATTTGAAGAGTCTGTTGTGCAGCAAATCGTCCTCGATTCGAGGCCTCAAGTAGGTATGATCCACTTTCACCTTTAAAACGACCAATACCTGAAAGTGGCTGCTAGGCTCAAACCATCTCATAGTTGTGGAACACGCCTCTTATGCAAAGATTGGCGTACTGGGCCCCCTGAACCGTGTGTTGATCATCCTGCGACAGCTCATCTCGGTCAGTTGACAACAATAACAGTCGAGAAAGTGACATCACCTCTCACGCTCACAGACGGTTCAATTACAAAAACATCCTCCATTCCACCCAGACAAGAGTTACCAACGCAATTGCCCCGCAGCTCACGTCGAAGAAAGATTCTGGATATACGGGACGTTAGCTTCGTAACAACAGGCGACTACAACCTCCTGCCAATCGACGTCAATTTCTCAAAACTAGTCGAGCCGGAGACAATCAGATTCGTCTCTGACGTCGGCTCGTTTGTCCGCTCTTTCGACCTGGCAACGTTACGCGACGTGGCTCAACTTGTCACTTGCATAACCGGCATAGCAGACTGGAACAACTTCCCGGACAATTTTTACCCCTCTCTTTTTAAACAGGACCTTCTCGTTGCCAATTCCTGCCTGCCCGAGCGACGAAATTGTCGAGAAATCCCGGCTTTTCCGCGCTCGCGGGGGGGGGAGGGGGGTTCTTTTTTTTCTCTCGAGCAAAGCTGTTGTCGAGTCATCGCGCGGAATGAATGGAAAAAGGGACGTTCACGGTCCATAAAGCGACGGGGCCTTGAAGTGACGTGACATCTTAATGAGCACGAAACGCCATCACTTGGGGGGGGGAGACATTAGAATGTCGTCCAACGAGCTGCCGTCAAACTTGTTTGGACAAGCACCGGCTTTCTGCTTTAATTCCCGTTCCTGGAGGAGGAGCGAATAGACTTGTTGACGGACGTCCTGTCGCCTATTGGTTCGTGGTTTACGAATAACTGACTACTCTGGCGTTTTTGCGACGAAATGTATTAAAACTCGGTATAGAGTGGTTGCTGAACGTATTCTGAAATTTATCGACTCGCTCCTATTTATTTCACAGCCTTCATTGGTAACTCGTTTGGTAGGCAATCTTCATTGTTGTCTTTTTATGGCGAGGGTTGTGTTTGCCGTGTCGGTTGCTGTGAAATGAGTTTTATAAAAACGCCAGTTGCTTTTAATTATTGTGCAACGTTCCTTAAACTCCCATCGTCCAAGCAGATCCAACAGAAAATTAATTGGTCCTTCCTCCCAACTGCCGTCTCTAGCCAGAAATAGTCTCGCTGCTTTTGGTCAGATCATTCCTCTTTGTTCATGTTGGGGCAAAGTTGTGAAATGCACATCAAGCCAGATTTTGCACGCAGATGTTTAATACGAAGAAAGTATCGAAATAAAGTAATCGTTGAGCTCGTATAATGGGAACAGAAAATGAAAGTAACTGCGCGTGAAAAAAAAGTACGACACAAAAGTACAAAATAAATTGGTACTTAATACAAGTTTTCGTCGCTCGACGTTTAAAGTTCGCGCTCCTACTTGTAATGGTTTGCGGAGGGCTGCCGATGGTGGCAACACTGTTGCCGCCACCCGTGCAGTTCGCTGCTGTTTATATTAGCGTAGGAGCCACATTTTAGTCTTATAACGGCTACCGACATCGCTGACGAATCTTCCCCTTTTGGTTTATTATTCATTCTAAATAATAACCCTATGTTTTCGGACACGAAATTTTTTTTACAACACCCCCCCCCTCCCTCAAAATTTGATACTTTACGTCTCAAGACATGGGGATTCCAAATTTCCAATGTCCGTCCCCCGTCCAGCCCGGACGTTTTGTGCCTTTAACGTGGTCTAAAAAATTCGTTCTTTCGCACAAAAATCCCGTTTGGTATCTAGTTGTGCCTGCCATCTCGGCAATCCGATCGGACAAAGCCCATGGTTGTTATGGACAAAAAATGGTTTAAACAAATTAACGAAAAGCTGTATAACGCGGGAACTACAGCGGGAGTCAACGTTTCGTCGTTAGTACTCCCTCCTGTCATATCAAACTCAATCACCCGCCCGCTCGA
This sequence comes from Pachypeltis micranthus, assembly GCA_020466155.1. Classification (NCBI taxonomy): domain Eukaryota; kingdom Metazoa; phylum Arthropoda; class Insecta; order Hemiptera; family Miridae; genus Pachypeltis; species Pachypeltis micranthus. The sequence continues at coordinate 26,994,207 of CM035778.1, read as the reverse complement.
CTTGCAACGGGTTCGCTGGAAGCCCCCGTCAAAATTTCCCCGACTTTTTTTGCCCGACGGGGCGGAGGAACGTCAGGGCCACTTCCTCCACACACCCCTCCATCGGATCATAAATGCCTACAGACGTTTACGGGCGCCTGGCGCCGGGGGAATATTTAGTTTCCGTAGTTCCATTGTAGTCAGGTCATGTTTCGTATGGTTTACTAGTATTCGATGCTGAATTGAAAGGGATGGGTCTCGAAGCAGTAATACTAGGTCAAGCTGTACATGAGAATAATAAACCATTGTGTAATAATTTGCAGTGTTTTTAAGCCAGTGATCAAAAATTTCCTTTAGATTGTGTGAAGTAAGGTAAGCTATCAGAGCTTGGTGTTTCATTTTCCCCATTGTCCCTTTATTGTCATTTACTACAATCCGAGCATAGGTTATTTGTTTCATTCTAAAAGGAGTTCATTTCATTTCGAGTTTTTCCTGATTAAATTCGAGTGGGTCCTATTTGGTTTGTAATTACTTTCCTGAGAGGCATTATTTTATTTATTTTCATCAAGTGAGTATAATTGAGTGTATTTAATTTGTTCGTTTCTTTTGGGCCCGGACACGACTTTCACTCGTGTTCTGTACGCGGGTAATTAGTAAAAGGATCCCCCGAGTGCGTCACCTACTCGATGCGCAAGAGGCCTCCGGCTGTGTATTGGTCCTGGTATGGCGCTGGTGGATGTTGTCGAAGTATGACTTAGGTATGACGCGGCAGCGACTTTCGGGATACTGCGCGGTAATTACGATTTTCACTGCAAAAGTGAGGGAATGACGATGAATACTATATGCATATAAGCCGTTTTAACCAGGCACGTGGTGAGACGACGATGATTCAAATGGAATGAAATAAAATGGCGCATGGAGCTGGCGATGACTGGCGTTGTGGGGGAAAACCGTCGCTCCTATTCCTCACAAAATAGTGTTTTAAATTAAAGAACACCTTTTCATCTCCGATCTCAAAATTCAACTCTTTTATTTTCTCACGGCGCTGCTCATCGCCTCTAAACAGCCGATGGCATAAAAACAGATGATATTAATTCAATTGGCTGAACGTGAAGTTTCTCTCGACTGGTTGGCGATAGGTGTGCTAACGTCACTCACATTAACACGAAATAAAATGGAACACTTCTCAATGTAATTCAATAGGTGAAACAAGTGGTGACCATAAGTGCCTGAACATTATTAATGTTGATAATTTATTGTGCTATTCTCGTTATTCAAAAGTACAAGTGTTAAATTAAAATCGTTTCTTGCTGTTTTCGAGAAGAATTTGTTAGGCTGTTCCATTGCGATGAATATAATTCGTTTTTGGAACGATTTTGTTCTACGATGAAGTGAATAGTTTACTAGTGGTGGAGTGGCAGTTGTTATATGTGAATAGGGGAGGTTAGGGAGGGAGTATGTCGTTGATGGTCTAATCTAACGGAACCTTACTGCTCACCAAAGCCAGATGGAAAAAGAAAGTGAGATTTTAGTCATAATCTGCCGTTTATGGGCTAAGAAGTTCAACTGGGAATACTTCGAGATCTCGTTGGCTTCAGTGAACCATCACCAGGGTGTAGTAGAGTTAGCTGACCGAGACGAAATTCTAGAGAAGTGTAGACGAGTGATCGTGGGAACTGGAGAGGAGGTTATCTCTGTGGCTGCGCTGTTTAACTCCACGAAGGTGGATGCTGGCGATACCCTCACTGCAGCCACAAATGGGTCTATTGTAAGGGCGTCCATGAGCCTCAGTTCATGGCCCCCTGCACCACCCCCAGGCCCCACGACACTGGTCTCACTTGGTGCGACGTCCTGTACGCGTCTCACCCCCCCCCCCACCACCCCCCTAAACGAAGCAGAGGACATTCGCCACCTCTTCCGGCTGAAGAAACGGCCTCCACCGACACACGATGGCGCGATTCCATAGCGTATACATAACACATGCTCTGTCGTCTCTTGCCCCGCCTTGCAGAACCTGCTTACCTGTACCTCGCACCTGCCAATATTTGCAAGGTGGTACCTCAGTGGACAGTTACTTGTAAACAGGCCACGTATGATCCTTATATCCTTCCTCCCAGTGCAAGCACCTCCTTGGCCCTCTCTCTGGAGTGTTGGATGAAGAGTTTAGACTTTGTAAGGCTGGACAGCCCTGCGCCTATCCTCAAATTTGCCAACCTCTGGTAGGTGGATTCTGGAAGTCCCAACAAAGGGGACCTACGCCGATCCCTTCTTTGCCAGCCCATCGTTTCCCTTTATTCCTCGATGCCCCGGCACGCAACACAGTGTTAGGCTGTTGTCCTCTGCCAGGGCCTTCAGTCGAGCCAGACACTCCCACACCTGCCACAATACGAGGCCAGGGCATTGAGAGTGGTGACTGTTCACCATAATGTAGATCTTTTGCCGCTTCAATCCCCTCTGTAGCAGCTGCTTCACACAGACCGTCACCGCCTGGAGCGACCCTCGGCCCAAAGATACCCGCCCCTGCCAGGCCAGTCAAGTGTTAGCTTTGTGCTCGCTCGTTATTGGAACCCTCATACTGAGCTCATGGGAGAAGTGGCACCAGTAGATCCTGTTGAACGGTTCATGAAGGGTGAGTGAGAAAGCATCTCATTAACCCCTGTGGGAGCTCTTGATAGTCATGACCACGGTGATGGTTTAGTTCAAGCCTGGGACTTCGTGTGTGGTGTAAGAAGAGTGATAATCGTGTGTGTATTGGACCTCCTAGGGCTTCAGTGTCAACTCGTAGGGACTTTTCTTTCCTTTGGAAATAGGACCCGCAGGACCGCGAATTACCAAACAACCCCGCCAACTTGTTTTTCGTCCAGTTTTCCCATTTGTCAAATAATTGGTTCCCAAACAATAGAGCGAGAATTATGACCCGTGGGATGGCCGGGGGGTGGGGGAAGAGGATATTTCATAACCGTATATCACTTTTACAACTGGTGATTCCTCGTAGCTCAGCGCCAGGAGAGTTGGCTTTCCATTGTTGCCACATCCCTCGCCTCGACAGAACGCGCAATAAAAAAGTCGTGAAGCTTGTTTCCTCAAAGCGATAACAAGTCGGTTACGTTTCGAAAGTAATTCCAGAGTCGCGGTAATCGCGAGAGCACACAACTCTGCTCTGCTCAGCTCGAGATTAGGGAAACCGAGTTCCCTTTTGAATTGGGAGGGTAAAAAGCCCCGTTTACGAAAAAAAAACTGCTCCTCAACTTCGAAGTCTTGAGAAATGTAAACGAGATGAGAAAAATAAAGTCGCTCGTAAATAAACGAGAGGGAAACTCGATGAGAAAATAAGTCATCTCGATAAGGAAGCGACGAAAAAGTTCAACTTATGGATGTTTTTTATTTTCTTCTAACTCTTCGTGAATAGGAACGAAGCGGCTCTCACGAAGGGAGAAGGGCTCTCGATAATATTTTTCTACTACGTCGGCTCTTTCACTCTTTTGGGATCTTTCTCGTCGGATAACTTCTACTGATCGAACATCCTTCCAAAAGCACTTGAAGTTAGTCGAGGATTGCAGCGCTCAGGTACGTCTTTGAAGCGCTTTACGTCGGACGTAATGAATCCAATCGCAAGGCGATCGAAGGGAGTCCTGTGGAGGAGTTCTGTCACTCGCCTGGGGTGAATGGGAGCGGGTGCAGGGTCGGAGTGGGGACTAGGAGGGAATCCTAAACCCCAAAGGAACGGAAAACTGGCATTTACGGGGTCTGTACTTCCAGCTGGTGAGCACGGCTGGTTAGGGGAAACCCCCGACCTACCGGCAGCAGAACCGCACCCATCCAGCGCCCAGATCACCGGCCTAAAACCCCGTCCTACCGGCAGCAGGATGCGGTGCACCAGCCCAGCGCCCAAAAAAAAACAAAAAACCAACAGAGGTCTCCACTGTCCAATGGACGCTCTGTGCCCCTCCCCTGCCCAACGAGCGAACGGGCCGCATAAGCGGCCTATGCCGCTACACCCATTCAGCTGGTTAGGGGAGGGTCCTTGCGTACCAGGGACCTGGGGTCCTCCGGCAAAAAGGGGCAAGTCCAAGCCCCTCAAAGATGGAGATCCCTGAAGCCATAAGTGAAGCCAGCGAATTTTTTTTCCGAAATGAGAAAGCCAGTGCTCCATGGGTTAGGTCCACGCCAGGTGGATGCCTCTACAGGGCACTAGGGTGAAAGCGGAGTGAGGAACCCAGCAGTGGGGTCCTGCAGATATCACAGTGGTTGAGTCTTCGCTGGAGATTAGTCCCCGTCCCAATTCCCGTCTTTCTTATTGCCTGATGGGGCGGAGGCAGGTTGGGGCCTGCTCTGCCTCCACACACCCCTATGTCGGATCCTAAATGTCCATACCACTTGCTGTACGCCGCCTGAACCTGAAACACGACCTGCATTGGGCGTCTGAAGTGGGTTGTAGTTCGTTTAAAGAGGAAACTGACGATACCGAACGCTCGTTTCACTGATCAAGGGGCGAGTCCTCAGTACTACGACATTTGCTTCGTTGAAAAGAGCATAAATTGCCTTGAAGGTTCACTCTGCGAATCTGACACAGGTCTCATTTCATTGAAGTAATTGGGTTAGTTCCGCCAGTAGGTAAATTACTGGAGTTAACGCACCTGTTTGGTGAGTCTGTCTCCTCTGGCTGGTGAGATACTGCGTCTTTACATCGAAAGCGCTCGCCCACAGTATCTCATCAGTCAGGTACGTCAACGTTAAGCGTTTCATTTCGTCCGGCAGCATTCTCGCGTTTGTGAAAAATTCCATCTGTGAGTTCAGCTAGTAAAATAGTTATCTTCGATCATGACGGCAACTATTTTTGCCATCTGTGTCACGAGGGGGGCTTGGAGATGTTTGGGGATCCGCTGACTCAGGCAAACAGCGATCGCGAGGAGCTCCGATCCATTTCCCAACATTCGTCTTTAACCACTTGACTACCATCGCGAGGATGCCTTGTGCTGGGAGGCAGTCGGTACACCCTGCATTTCACATACAAATATCATCCTACATATCCTAATTCACCTGACGAATAAATACCTCTATTTTCACAGTGTAATTCTCGACTGTTTGTCACTTACAAGGCTCTGTAATTCAACAGTAATCCGCCTCTCGGCATTGTGATCACTGTTGGTGTGTAATGGGCGTTTAGAATGGAATCTTCTGACCTTGACGACTGCCTCCATTTGTGCCAGGGATGTTGCTAAGTCAATATTGGTGATGAACCCACGGAAACAGATTTAGAAAAATAATGGAAAACTTCAAACAACAAAAATTATATTAATTATCTCCGGCTCTAAATAAAAATGACACAAATTATTTACACTAACTGCACTACAGATAACCAAATCAAGAAAACTAATATGTACCCTATGAGCTCATTACAAGAAGGGGACAAAAGAAAATAAAGACTTCTCTAAACGAAGAGTGAAATGGTGAGAGTAGCGGACTGGTCTTCACATTAAAACAACGAAAACGGAAACCAACCGATTCAGAACTTCAGTGTCGACGTTCTGCAGAAAATAATGGTTTACATACCGATTCGGGAGTTTGGAAATTGGTAGTTTCCTCGGGAAGAAGTTGGGATTTCAGCGGGTGGACGAGAGAAGAGCAGTTAGTTGTTGAAGGCCACAGTACAGAATGTTTGGAGTCATGGTGCGAATCTCTCGCAGTGGCAGCTGAGATGAGTCAACGGCCAACAGCGTTAAGCGAAACCTAAGGCCGAAGGTGCTGGGCCTTTTCCTGATCCTCACAATCCTCGATCTATAGCCGCGGTATTATTTCACGTCACACGTTATTCGATGGCGCGGAGCTCAATATTTATGGTCACGTTGAACGCTACTGACGAGTGTAGCCTCGTTATGGCATTTCAGAAGGTAAGAGCCAGCCAAATGATCGTGATGGCAAGAAAGATACGCCGCCTGTTTTGTCGCTTTGTTGTCTGACTATCGGACTAGGATCCCAAGAGAAAATGTCGTAACTGTTGATCTCCACAATTATTACCCGAATTATTCCATAAATTATCCATTTTTCGTACGTCTAAAGAGAACGGAAGGGCGTTTCATCTGCTGAGGCTTTAAAGGGGGGAATGTATAGCAAATAATTCAGCGAGTGAATCAATAAGAGACCTTAGTGCTCTCTGTGGTTGGTCTGAAGCTGTGCCGCTCCTTTCTCTTGAGACCAGCTCTCATCCTTGACCTTGGCCTTGGCTTCCGCTGCGCTATAAACCAAGTTTCTTCGCGTTGACTGAAAAAGGGAGAATTTAATAGCCGAAAGGTTTTTGTGCGGTGTTTTTTCGCTGTCAGAAATGCGGTGGGTCTCGTGGAAGAGTCTTCAGCAAATTGACTATGTGTGGCATTACCAGGACATGTTCGTACAGGAGGCATATTCTCACTGTTCTATTTGTTTCAGTCGTTGAATTATTTCGAGGGGCGTTGGCTTTTGGGAGAGTGTTGGGGGCATATTTGCCAAACCTGATGAGTTGTCCCCTGGGGAGGATTGTTCTTACAGGAGCTTGCTTGTCTAACGATCAACCTGAAAGTGCTGTGTCTAACTGACTCCCTGGCTCCTCACAGGGTGTTGTTGTGTTGTTCTATTTGGTAACGGTGGGGCATTAGCTTCTGATGTCCTACCATCCATTGAGCGTCCTGCAAGTAATTTAAAAACGTCCTACATTTTAAAATTTATTCGAAAATTCGAAAACCTCACGAAAAAATACGTTTTTTCTGTTCACAGATACAAAACCGAACTCTGCCGACCCTATGAAGAAAGCGGCACCTGCAAATACGGAGAAAAGTGCCAATTCGCACACGGCGGTCACGAACTCAGGTGCTTAGTGAGGCATCCCAAATACAAAACGGAACTCTGCAGAACATTCCACTCGGTCGGTTTTTGCCCTTACGGCCCTCGATGTCACTTCATACACAACGCCGAAGAGGCCCGAGGAGCCAAAAACAGGCCTCGTCCTTTATCCCTTGGACATTCGGATTCTTCGGCATCGTCCCCTCCCAGCAGCCTCGGGTCCGTTTCTCCCCCTCCTTTTTCGTTTCCTATCGGCGTCACTCCTCCAAATTCTCCTCCGCCGCCTCCGGCTTCACCAGAGTCTCGTCTCCCCGTCTTCAACAGGATCTCTGCCCCCTCCACGCCAACCCCCCTCTACCACAACGTGCGCTTTGGCAGTGAGCTCAGTGTTTAGACACTCAAAAAAGTCTTTCTTCTATTCTTTCCATTATATTTTTTGATTCAACACTTGCCCAAACATACTTTCCCCGTTTTAGAAAAGAAAAAGAAAAAATAAACACACCCCCCTTCGAGAAACTCGGTTTTAATTTCCTTTTACAACATTTTAAAAAAACAAAGACATCAATGTAAAATTTGTAAAAAAATGTTTTAAACTTATGATCGACTACAAAATCGAAATAAAAAACGGACTCTCCCGTTGAAAATCCTCATCTTCTGAAACGTCATTCGTACGAAGGCCTCCCATTTTATTATTGTTTTTTTCGCCATTATAGTTCAAATTGTTTCACCCTCTACTTATTTATATTATAAAACAAAATAGTTATGTGAAATAATCGAATCCCCCTACCGGCGTGCAGCAAGAAGCTGTTATCATTTCGAGTTTTCGAAGCCTGTGGGATTTCGCGTGCCTTATCTTTCAAAGAAAAACAAATAATTGTATTCGGAATATCTTTTCAATTGTTTGACGTTGAAGAACACCAGTGGAAAAATAACAATAAGAAAAAAACTGTTAGTGTTTGAATTGAACGCAACTGATTTCTCTTGTGATTTGTAGGTAAACATAAAAAATAAAAAAATTCTTAAAAAAAAGGTTTAAAAAGATAAAATTTAAGACTTTTTTCGTCAATATAAATATTGTTATTATTTGAGATTTTATATTAAGAGAAAAAAAAATAAAAATTGTAATCTTAAGTATTTTTGATTACCATCATTATTAGTCAAAGTCGTCATTGTAAACAAGAAGAGGAATAATAGGACTTCACTATTTGAAGCAGTCAAATTTTGCAAATTATCGGCTCATTAGTTTAGTTATTTGCTCCCAGTTTCGTATTTTGCTGCTAAGAATTGATTCGAATTGAAGAGTTTTCTGGTATTGACGATTCTGAATGTTTTGCGATTCGTGAGGTTGTACCGGTTGCTAGCGTTTCGTAGGAGGCAGCACGGTTTGGCACGTCATTCTCGTGTCAAGTACTTCTTCGATCTCCCCGTTACAGTTACGAGCCTATCCAGAATTCATAGAATAGTTCACTCATTTCCTTACAAAGTTGCGGTAGAATTTGTGAGCCATCAGATCCCATCCAGACATGAGCCCGCAACAAAGAATCACTCACGCCTTCGCTCCCATGCCAGCGCATTAACTCGGGTCTCCAACTCTTTGGTGTCTTCCGTTGCAATTACCTCCCCAAAGCCCTTCAGTACCAACTCCTTCATTCCCCACTCCTGCCGCTCGTGTCAGATTATCATCAAACTGCTCTTACTTCAACGTTCGGACAAACCAGTACCAGAAACCTCATTTATTCGCTACTTCCATCGCGTTCTTTTCATTTCGCCCTTAATTTCTCTAACCGTATTGAAAGTAAAAAAAAAAAAAAAGAAAAAAGAAACAAACGAGTAAATTGCCAAAATTGTACGGTTATGCTAATCACAGCAATACTAATTGATAATTGAAAAGCGTGAATATTATTCCGTAGTTGAACATTTAAAGTGCGATCGTATTATATCTACTAATTCGAAGTTTAAAGGGAAGGGAAAGAAAATACGTCTCCCCCTGATACCTCCTCCCTCGTCCCCCCTCCCCCGCCAACTTGAATTTATTAAAAAAAAAAGGTGTAATAATTTATTTGTATTTACCGATAAGTTGTTGTTTATTTTTGTACTACGTGCGATAAGTTCTAATTTATTCCCTAAAATGATGAAACTTTATATTCAATTTTTTTTGCGTTTTTCTTTTTTTTTGTAAAGCGAAGAAGGCGCAAATTTGTTCTTCTCAACGTCATTTTTTGTTGCCTTTACGGCGTTTTGTCCTTCTCGAGTCGGCGGCGGATTGTCGTTCGTTGTTTGTCATTTGTTGCTCTTGCGATTTTTATTGGACCAGAAAAGAGAGTAATTTATTTGAAAGCGACTTTGTGATTTAATTTCGTTTCGTCTTTTTTTTTCTCATCGAGAGAGCGGGTTTTTTTTTAATTTTTCATTGAATTTTTATTTATATTTTTTATGGGGACGAAATGTCGCTGTCTTGTTGATGAAAAAAAAAGAAAAAAAAAATACTACCAGCTCTTTCGTTTTTGCGTTACATTCGTTCAACGCCTTTTTTCATTTTATTATTTTTTGTGGAGTTAACGTTGAATTGTAGCTATTATTATTCATATTTTTGCTATATTATTATATATTTACTCTATTGGTATAAGCTCTTTTTTATTTGTATTTATATAATTTATTAATTACCTTATACATTTTTTATTATTCATTATTTATGGTTGGATTTTTCTTTTCTTTTCTCGAATTTGCACAATACTATTGCGTTTTAATTTGGTTTTACATTTCTATTGTCAAAGCGTAAATATTTGAAACTTCAGTATGTTCTTTGCTATTGAGAGAGAGAGAGAGAATATCGGTATGTATCGATTTATTATTTAAAGAAAAAGTGTTTCAAAAAGTTCGTCGAGTTCGTCATTTCTTGAAGCCTCTTTTTTCCCCTCTCCCCTTCCTCAATCCCTCCTATGTGTTGAGTTAATTAGTTGGTGTAAATGGATAAATGGCGGGTGTGAGGAAAAATATCTGGTGCGTTGCAACACACGACTTTTCTTAGCTCTACAACAATCACTCAGTTCATTTGAACTTGGTCAAACAACGCTTTACGGCGGCAGGAAGCGGTAGCGCTTACAGTTCCAGATTTTATTGTGCTGCTCGTACTCATTGTAGAGCCATTATTGAGCAATTGGTACACAGATAATTAATGAGGGTGTAAACACAAATTTTTTTGAAGAAGGATAGTAGTTACTTTTGCAGAGTTATTGAGTAAAAACGTTTAGAACTGGTAGTAAGCGAAACGGCGGTAGATGAAATTCAGGAATTTCTGGAGTGAGCCCCATGCATCTCATGAGCATTTTAAAACACTCCCTTCTTTAGGTATTGGATTGGACTACAATACCAATTTGTTTAACATTCTACAACAATTTCGGCGGAGTTTATAAGGAAAAAACTGCGCTAAAAACGCTTTTCGTCGAAAATTTTGATAATTTATTGTGCTGCTCTCGCCATTTTCCCACGAATGGGAATTTTATGGTATAGTTGCCTTATTAAGAGCTATCAATATAAAAAATTTAATCAAATACGTTAGAAAAAAATTTGGTGTTTTGATCACTATGATGACTATAGTCAATTTTCGGTGGATTTTGCCCATACCCTTATTTTTGCGTCCCATAGTAACCTGCGGGCTAGATATCAAGTTTGAGTGGATTTAATACGGTTGTTTTCTCTAAAAACCGCGCTAAAATCGAATTCGTCGAAAGTTTTAGTCATTTATTGTGCTGCTCTCGTCATTTTCCGGCAAATGAGAATTCTATGGTATAGTTGCCATATTGGGAGCTACCAACATAAAAAATTTAATCAAAATCGTTAGAGTCGTTTTTGAGAAAAAAAAATTTGGTGTTTTGATCACTATGATAACTATGGTTAACCTTTGGTGGATTTTGCTCATACCCTCATTTTGGCGTTCCATAGTAACCTGCAGGCTGGATATCAAGTTTGAGCTGATTTGGTGTGGTGGTTTTCCCTAAAAATGGTTCACACACACACACACAGACCATTTTCCCAAATAGTGTTTTTCGGACTCAGGAGGGTCTGAAACGTAAAGATCTGAAGAAAACTCAAAGTTTTTTCATCAGCCGATTACATACCTTTGCTTTCTACTTTGTAGAGCCAAGGAAAGTAAAAATTGGTTAAACTGCAGAAGCGTGATTTCCAGAAAGACGTGTGATGTCATCATGTTTAGGGATGTCTGGTGCGCAAAGGGGTGATCGGCGCTTCAGTGTTGGACCCTCTTCATTCCTCGCGATGAGGAGCGTTTTCAGCTCTTGACTCCCACTCCTTTTTGGCTCTCAATCGCCTTTTTTTGGCAGTCATCTGCACCGAGTTGAAGAACGATGGATCGCACGCATGCTTTGGCCATTTACCGCCTTCACCGCCGTCTTGTTCAACGCCAAAAAAAAAAGTACCAGACAGTATTCGGTCCATACGATCAACCAACAGCGGGATGAAGAAGGAGTTTACGCCACACGTACGAAAAACTTCGATAAGATGACAAAAAGTCAATCGACACATTTCTTGTGCTCCTCAGCAAGGTGAAGAATGCCGTTCAACTTGAAGATACCAACATGCGTAATTGCATTAAGCCGGAATTAAGGCTTGCAATAACATTGAAGTAAGTTGAGTTGCGTTGTTTTCAATTCACATATTTCCATGTAAAACTCCAAACATCTGCGTGAATGGTTGAAAATATGCACGTTTAAATCAATAAGTTAAGCAATAAACTGAGGAGCGGGAGCCGTTTTCGCTCGTCGTGTGAAACCGGCCTTAGGAGGTATACTTCCAAATATCACACAACTTTCCTCGGCCGTACGAGCGTTCAGTGGTTTGTATCACGTTAGAAACTAATAAACGCTGTATTTCATTCTGTCTGTTATGAACGTAGTAACTCAGCCTGTCCACGTGAAAACTGATAGCACTGATGAATGTGTTTTACTTGGTTGGCTAGGCCGGAAAAAGATTGAAATGGCAGGGGTGGCGTGGAAGTGATGAAAGCCTTTGAATTAGTTGAATTTCAATTAATTAATTCTCGGTGGTGGCGGTTTGGCTGTCGTGCAAGAGCCCGGACACTCAGCATCCACTGAACCCAGAACTGTGGAGGTACTGTAGAGTTTTGTTAAGCTAGGCTTCTAGTGGAGGGATGTTGCCCGCCAATCGGAGGAATGACCCTGGGAAGTGCTCACCTCGGTCGCGATTGCCTGATCACAGGAAGCGGTCCCTGTTCTTTGTTTCACCCACATTTCCCATGACAAAAATAATTTAAAATATCACTCACCTCTCAAGTTACGTATCGGAATTTAGAGAGAGAGCGAGAGGGGGGTGGGGATAGGCAGCATTGATGGTTTCAAATAACTCTGTCATTCATTCCTTCATGCACCACATTCAGGACACACGTACTCGTCAGAGATGAAACCGACACTCATACATTAATCCACAACACTTCGCAAGTCTTTTCTCTGAATCGATGATTATTAATTGTCCATCCATGGCTGGTCGAATGATACAAACAAGGGCAGTCCTCAGTAAAGCAGAAGCCGGACGGGCGGGCGCGAAACAAAACGGGTACGTAACAAACGAATATAGAAAATATCTGGTGAGTTTCAACACACAACTTTCCTTAGCTCTACAACAATTCACTTTGTACATGGCTAATTCAATTTAATCAATTCATTTATCACTCAGTCCCTTTGAACTTGGTCAAACAACGCTTTACGACAGCATGAAGCGGCAGCGATTACAGTTAAAGAATTTATTGTGCTGCTCGTACTCATTCCAGGACCATTATTGAGCAAATGGTACCCAGAAAATTAATGAGGCTGTCAACACGGATTTTTTGAAGGAGGATAATAATCACTTTTGCAGAGTTATTGGGTAATAACTGTTAGAACTGGTATTAAACGATTAGAACTGGCGAAACGGCGGTAGTTGAAATTCAGGAATTTCTGGAGTGAGCCCCATGTATCTCATGAGCGGTTTTAAATACTCACCCTACAGGTATTGGATTGGACTACAGTACCAATTTTCTTTAACTTTCTACTAACATTCCAGCGGAGTTTAAAAGGAAAAACCAACGGCAAAAACGCTTTTCGTACCAAAAAGTTTGATAATTTATTGTGCTGCTCTCGTCATTTTCCCACAAATGGTATAATTATCTTATTAAGAGCTATCTATATAAAAAATTTAATCAAAATCGTTAGAGCGGTTTTTGAGAAAAAAAATTTGGTGTTTTGATCACTATGCTAACTATAGTTAATTTTCGGTGGATTTTGCCCAAACCCTTTTTTTTTGCGTCCCATGGTAACCTGTAGGCTAGACATCAAGTTTCAACTGATTTGGTACGGTTGTTTTCTTTAGAAACCGCGCTAAAATCAATTTCGTCGAAAATTTTGATAAGTTATTGTGCTGCTCTCGTCATTGTCCCACTAATGGGAATTTTATGGTATAATTATCATGTTAAGAGCTACCAATATTAAAAATGTAATCAAAATAGTTAGAGTCATTTTTGAGGAAAAAAATTGGTGTTTTGATCACTATGATAACTATAGTTAACTTGCGGTGGATTTTTCTCATACCCTTATTCTGGCGTCCCATGGTAACCTGCGGGCTAGATATCAAGTTTCAGGCGATTTGGTTCGGTGGTTTTCTCTAAAAACCGCTCTAAAATCGATTACGTCGAAAGTTTTGGCAATTTATTGTGCTGCTCTCGTCATTTTCCCACAAATGGGAATTTTATTGAATAGTTGTCTTATTGGGAGTTATCAATATAAACAATTTAATCAAAATCGTTAAAGCCGTTTTTGAGAAAAACATTTTGGTCTTTTGATTACTATGATAACTATAGTTAACTTGCGGTGGATTTGGTTCAAAGCCTTATTTTGGCGTTCCATGGTATCTTGCGGGCGAGATATGAAGTTTGAGCTGATTTGGTACGGTGGTTGTCTCTAAAAATCGTTCACAGACAGACAGACCATTTTCCCAAATTGCGTCTTTCGGGCTCAGGAGGGTCTGAAACGTAAAGGTCTGAAGAAAACTCAAAATTTTTTTCCAGCCGATTACGTAACTCAAAAAAACTTAGCTCTACGTCAATTCACTTTGTACATGGCTAACTCTATTTAATCAATTCATTTATCACTCAGTTAATTTGAACTTGGTCAAACAACGGTTAACGACAGCAGAAAGCGGTAGTGCTTACAGTTCCGGAATTTATTGTGCTGCTCGTACTCATTGCAGGGCCATTATTGAGCAATTGGTACACAGATAATTAATGAGGCTGTAAACACGATTTTTCAAAAAAAGGATAGTAATCACTTTTGCAGAGTCATTGGCAAATAACTGTTACAACTGATAGTAAGCGCAACGGCAGTTGTTGAAATTCAGGAATTTCTGGAGTGAGCCCCATGTATCTCATGAGCGTTTTTAAACACTCACCCTACAGGTATTGGATTGGACTACAGTACCGATTTTTTTGACATTCTACAAGAATTCCAGCGGAGTTTATAAGGAAAAAACTGCGTGAAAAACGCTTTTGGTCGAAAATTTTGATAATTTATTGTGCTGCTCTCGTCATTTTCCCACGAATGAGAATTTTATAGTACCATTGCCTCATTGAGAGCTATCAATATAAAAAATGTAATTAAAATCGTTAGAGCCGTTTTTGAGAAAAAAAATTTGGTGTTTTGATCACTATGATGCCTATAGTTAACTTTCGATGGATTTTGCCCATACCCTCATTATTGCGCCCCATGGTAACCTGTAGGCTATACATCAAGTTTCAGCTGATTTGGTACGGTGGTTTTCTCTAAAAACTGCGCTAAAATCGATTACGTCGAAAGTTTTGGTAATTTATTGTGCTGCTCACGTCATTTTCCCATAGATGGGAATTTTATGGTATAGTTGCCATATTTGGAGCTACCAATATAAAAAATTTAATCAAAATCGTTAGAGCCGTTTTTGAGAAAAAAAGTATTTGGTGTTTTGATCACTATGATAACTATAGTTAAATTTCGGTGGATTTTGTTCATACCCTTATTTTGGCGTCCCATAGTGACTTCCGGGCTAGATATCAAGTTTGAGCTGATTTGGTACGGTGGTTCTCTCTAAAAATCGTTCACAGACACACATACACACAGACCATTTTCCCAAGTTGTGTTTTTCGGACTCAGGGGGGTCTGAAACGTAAAGATCTGAAGAGAACTCAAAATTTTTTTTTCAGCCGATTACATAACTTTCCTTTCTACTTCGTAGAGCAAGGAAAGTAAAAATTTTCAGCCGATTACACGACTTTCCTTTCTACTTTGTAGAGCCAAGGAAAGTAAAAACGATTAAAAAACATTTTCCTAGATCTTAGAAAATATAATAAAATGCCTTTTTTTTTTTAATTCGCCAGCTCATGTGCGATCCCATCCAAAATGAGAACAGCCACGCCAGTACGGTGCCAAAGCGCGATCGCACAACACATCTTTTGAAATATGCGCCTAGAGGAATAGAGAACCCCGATCTCTCAAAGGATGAGCAGAAATAATCTCATGAGTTAGGGCCGTTTTCACCAAAACAGCACTAAACGTGATCCAACTGAACAGGGCTAGATAAGTAAATCGAGGCTAGCCATTTTCGTGCCCACCACGATTCTCGAGATCACCGTGGGATGCGGTTAGCATAGGACGTGATTACGCTGCGATTAAGCCACATCGAGAAGGCAGTGGACTAATGAGGTCACAGTAAAGTTAGCAAATTGGGCATCTGTTTGACATCCCGTCCCGTAAACAAGTGTCTTGTGAACAGCCGCGTAGCCGTGTATCCCAGAGATGCCCAATGCTCAACAATCCGGATTTGACAAAATTATGGTCAGACACCAAAGTGGCCGCATTAACCTCTGCCGAAGCTGAAACTGGTGAGGAGCTTTAAGTGAAAATACGCGCACTCCAACTGCAAGAGCTGCAGGAATAAGCCAAATTAGTACGGGAGAATGCTTTGTGTGAACAGGGAAAATCACGGAAGTGGTACAAGAAAATGAGAACTGAGCAAGAAAAAATAAAAACCGAAATTATGAGGTAACAACTTTTACAAGCAAGGAACTTTAATGAGGAAGGAAGGATTGTCGTGTTTAATAAAAGTTGTTTAATACACTAATGTGTGAGTAAAAGCGTGGTATTATTCAATATTTCCTACTTATCTGCTACTAAATCCACCCAGGTTTGGGTTTTCTAACACGGCAACTGGAATAGCAACTGAAATAACTGCGCACTTGTAAACAGCATCTTTGTTTATTATTATTATTCCAAAATATACGTAAATTATTCACAATAATAGAAGCGAATACTCGTCGGAGCGCGGTAATGGCGGACAAATATCAGAATATGATAAAGAAAGATAAGAGCTAACTGGACCTAACCGCCCAACTTTTTGGAGTTAACGTTTGATCAGTGCTAGAGCTTAACCCAGTCTAGTGAAGGCCGTTAGGTGCTGTTAATCAACTCTAAACGGGATCAAAAAGGTGAAAACGGCCCTTAGTCGGAATGAGTAATGTAGGAGCAGAGTTGGTAGTTAGGAATAACAAGTCTGAATAGTTACGTTTACTGACATATTCAAGAACTGGAATCTATCCCATAACATAGAAATGAGGTGTTGGTGATTCCAATCAGCTCAGTGAATGCTTTAAGACATGTTATTCTAAGAAAGATGTTCAGAAACAAACGAAATTGAAATCTTCACATTCACGATCGAACAATCAACTGCCCATAACAACAACACAACTCGTCACCAAGTATCCAACACTTGATATCTAATGTGGAAACATTCCAATATCACCCTCTTATTTCTTTTAAAGAGCCCTTCCCGCCTCTTCACATGGACCTGGAAGGAAGTATGGGCGAATACGGTCAAAGTGCACTACCATCTTTCGGCACTTAGGAGTAACAAGTCGAACAATTATGTCGGAGATGCGTTTCACTATTTTGCATGGACCAATCCACGGGCGCTGGAGTTTAGGGCAGCCATACCAGATCTCCTGATTGATATCGGCTTCCTGTCGCGTTTTGATCGTAGCGTCGTTTGGCTTCTGCTGCTACCTTCCCCATGGTCTCGCGAGCAATATCATGCGTGTCTTGTAATCGCTGCCTAAGGTCTATTGCAAACTGTGTCCGAGTTTTCCTTTCAGGTGCCACGCGTGTAAGCCGATACTTACATTGCAGGAGAGAATCCCGTTGACTTGTGAACTGAAGAATGGTAGGCATGTAGAGCCAAAGGAAGCCTTTGATCCCAGTCACGCTGGTGAATGGCAACAATCTTTGAGAGCATTTCTCCAAGTGTTCGGTTGAACCGCTCAACCAATCCATCACTCTGTGGACGTAAAGCCGTCGTTCGAGTTTTACTGATGTTCAGAAGCTTCATCACTTCCTGAAAAACTGCGGATTCGAGGTTTCTACCCAGATCTGTACGTACTTCAAGGGGAAGCCCAAATCTGGGAAATACGTGGTGTGTCATCCCCAACGCCACAGTTTCTGCCTTCTGGGTTTTTTTTCCTCCGGAGGGCATGAAGGACAATTCTTTTTGTCAATGCGGCCGCATGTGGGCCTATTGTGACACTGACCCTTTCTTAGTACAAGACGTCGTACATACCCGCCCCCCTTAGGAAGCCGAGTATGACCTTCACCGCAGATTCCGCTATGATTTGGGGTTCAATAGTCCCCTGAGCGAAGTATTCGAAGCGTTTGACTGCCAAGGCAGGGCATTTACGTAGGATATGCTCTGCCCTCTGCCGCATAGTCTGCGTTCCACCTGCCCATCCAGTTGAGGTGATATGTGAGTGGGCACTGCCCAGTGAGGAAGCTTATCGAAACTCTCAGATCTCGCCTAGAGAGGGTCAGCATCGGCTTTGACCGTGGTGGTCTCGGCTGGATGTATGAAGAGTCCTTCCTTGTCACACCATCTTTGAATGATATCTACAGCTCCTTGCATCTTTTCTGACACCGTGGAGGGAAATTTGCCTCTCACCAGAACTGCAAGATCATCCACATATGCGACCATTTTGTAGCCTTCAAGCTGCAGTGTTTCCAACAGCTCGTCGGCCACCAGTAGCCACAGGAGGGGAGAAAGTACCTCCCCTTGGGGGCAGCCTCGTGTAGGAACCACTGTAATGCCGTCTTCCCCTAACTGGGCCGTGATTACCCTGCACCTAAGCATGGACATGGTCCATTTCACAGCCTGGAGTTCTATTCCCCTTTGCGCTGCCCTTGGCTTCATGGAACTGAAGGAGGTGTTATCGAAATCACTCCCCACATCCATGAAGCAGCACAACGCCACTTCTCTCGTCTGAAGGGCCTCGTCGACCAATGAGACCAGCTCCATGAGCACGGTCTCAGCTGACCTGCCCCTCAGGTAGGTATGCTGCGCCCTCGAGAGGGGTTTGGTCTCAAGCATGTCCTTGAAGACCAGATCTATGATCCTTTCCATTGCCTTAAGGAGAAAGGAGGAGAGGCTTATGGGATAGGGCACATGGACCAGAAGAAAACTGGCTCTAAAAGTCTTGACCAGGAGGGGAAGTAGGGCCCCTAGGCCCCGTTGAAGCAAGGCCGGGAATACCCCATCCCCCCCCCCCAGGGGACTTACCCTTACGTGGGTCCCTGGTTAGGAACTGCGAACACTTCTGGCCATGGCTACTACTATAAAAAGAGTACTAAAGGAAGAGGTCCAAATATATCCACAGCTAGTCGCTCAAAAGGCGCTCGAGTTGTTTTCTGTCCTGACTTTCCCCTCTGATCACAGATTGTCCCAGCTTTACAGAAATCCCTCACATCCTCATGCAGTCCCACCCAATAGAACCTACGATGGACCTCAGTGCCACACTTCTGACACCAATTGTAAGACAGATGTTCAGAAACAAACGAAGGTAAATTTATATCTTCATTCACGATCGAACAATCAACTGCCCTTAGCAACAACAACATAAATAATCTCCAAGCATCAAACACCTGATTAAAGTTCAATCCAATGTAGTAAAATTCCAATAGTATCTTGAGTATGTTGTTCAAGACATTAATTTATTAACACTGAATGGGAACAAGCCCAGTAATAAAAGATGATGATAGTAGTTGCGTAGAGATAGTGTTGAACTGTAAATGGACTGTATTGCAAAATTGAGATGACGGAAATTGGAGATGGAAAAATAATAAATGAGAACCAGTTGGCAGCGTACCTGTTGCCAGCTGGCCACAACGAAGGCGCGAAGTCGCGGCAATTGTTCGAAAGAATCACACAACTTTACGGGGGGTTTTATAGCGGGTGTACGCATCGAAGAGGCTGAGAAGAAGAACAAAAAAAATTAAATCAACTTGTCACCGCTAGGTGAAGAAACGGAGACAGTGCTGCCAACCTATTTCCATCTCCAATAATGGATTAACGCAGTTAACCAGATAGAAAGAGGAACTCTCTGGCATTTCCTTTCAAAAAGCCAAGGGAAAGCTTTGCACGAGAAGAAATTTGAGCTGTCTGGGTGTTCAAAAGTGTGGAGACGTCCCGATACTGCACAGAGACGGTTTAGGAGTGAGTTGTGAGAGCACAGCTGCTGATCAACAACAGCAAGAACGAAGAAGAAGAAGTTTAACCGCAGGAGGAGGCTACAATCATATCAGGGAAGGCCGAAAGACTGATCCGCGGACAGAAAATGATCGAGGAGTAATCCTAGATAGGAGACTTAGATGGAAAGAACATATTAACACATTGACGGAAAAAAGCTGGACCTTATTACACCAAATAAAAGGCATTGTAGGATACATCAAACGGTGTTAAGACCAAGAATAGTGCATGGAGCAATCGTTTGGTGGGAGGGAGCAACCAAGAATTGCTCCCTTAACAAATTAGATAGAACAATAATGATGACTATGTCAGGTGCCGTCCACAGTACGCCTACCATTGTCCTGGCGGTGATACTGGGCGTACTGCCCCTCAGATGGGAGGTCCAACAAGAAGCAATGAGGGGCGTCCTCAGACTAAGGAAAAATGACGAGTGGACACAGGTCAACTGGAGAGGACATGGAACTATCGGGAAAGACCTGTATAACTCCATAGAAACGGCAAACTAGACGATAGGAAAACAATATACAAACTTCGGACGCACGTTAATACGGAAATACGTCCAAAAGATATTTGGGAGAACAGAACACATGTAGAGGATGACTCAGACATAATATGTTACACAGGCGGATCGAAGGACCAAATACATGGAAACACGGGCTTGGGTATATACATCCCTGCAATAGATTGGAAAGAATCCAGATCTCTAGGTACCAAAACAACGGTCTTCCAGAGTGAACTGTTAGCAATCAACTACTGTATTGACAAATTGATGACATTGAACACCAGCAATAAGACAACAATTTACACAGACAACCAATCGTCAATAAAAACGCTGGCCAATCCAATAGTTAGGAGCCTACTAGTTGAGGACACGAATAACAAAGGGAAAGAACTTGTACAGAGAGGAAATACCTTGACAGTGAAATGGATTCTGGGACACGGGGGATACAGTGGGAATGAAAGAGCGGACATACTGGCCAAAGTGGGGTCGACCGATCACTTCTATGGACCAGAACCCTATACGGCAGTTACGATAGAAGGTCAAGAAGGCCATAAATAACACCCTATGGAGTAGAGTTAACAATGACATAGACAATAACAGAGGTCTTGAATTCTCCAAGCGTACAGGGACCACAAGTTACAACAAAATAAAGACGGAATGGGCCCTAAAACTAAATAGAATACAATTAAGAAGATTAATAGGCACGTTAAGTGGACACTATGCAGTCCGGAACACATTACATAGGTATAACCCAACAATTAGGGCTGAATGCTCCTGTGGGGAAATAGAAACGGTTGAACATTTCGTATGTGAATGCCCAATGTGGTTTAGAACCAGAATAGAAAGACTTGGAGGACGAACCATAGATAGGGACGATATAAGACGCAATGAATATATGTGGAGGGAACCGGAAGATTCCAGTACCCGTTCTAGGAGCCAAAGCCGGATCCCTTATACAACTTGGGTGATGGGAAATGGCCCATATGTGGCCACGACTCAGGTCGCTGTTCCCTCGGCTTTGGCTGATGCCCTGCAGTCTCTCTCTCTCTCTCTCCGCGGAGGTTGTTGAACGGAACAAAAAAGGAGGTCATGAGTTGGGGAGGGGAAGGAAAACCCATGGGAAAATTTTTCGATTTGTGAGGCATTCGTGATCAAGCCGTAGGAGAATAAACGAAGTTATGCCGAGTTTACCTATTCTTCACCGAACCACCACTTGACAGGAGGGAAGGCTGTTAATCCGCATTTGCTGGGTTGAGAGAAAGACCAACTCTGGCAGAACTCGAGGCAGTTAACGCTATCCTGCATGAGGGCACAGTCTGAACGTGGGTGAAGACCTTGACGTCGTTGGCATAATGAGGAAGCGGCCCTGGCTCAAGGCGGCACAAACGTCGTCGTTAATGGCAAGGGTAGGAAGTGAAGGGGGCCAAGGTGGGGAACCTTGCAGGACACCATAGGGCGCTGAGAGGGCACCACCAGGTAGCTGCAGGGCCACTCTAGTACAGAGCCGAAAACACCAAGCGACTCTAGGATAATAAGAATGGTTGCGTTGTTTGTTTAGAGTACTGACTCCCCACTCACTCCAGTTCTCTGGATCACAGTCAATGTTTTACATTTATTTAGTACGATGGACGAAGGATATTAAGTGACATGAATTATTTTCCTTACTGGAAGTTCTCTCACTTGCACAACTTCACCAGAAGTATCGTGGTTTTGTGGCGGCGGTCATACGTTTTAAACAGCTGTTAGCGCGCGCTTAGCAACGAAGGACTTCTTGTTATTTTTATAAACAATTATTGTGAGTGTTGACAACCTTAGTAAAGCTAACATCAATCTACGGAAAGACTAAAATCTTTATTAAATAGGAGTTACAACCCTTACCGCCTTACAGGCGCAGAAACTGTGACTCACGCGCTTTTGGATTGTTGGATCTCTCGTTTTGGCGTTCCTGAAACTTTAACCTCAGATCGTGGTGCTCAATTCACTTCTCATCTCTTCAAAAATTTCGTTGAACAATTTGGAATTCGACATAACATCACAACAAGTTGGCATCCTGCCGCGAATGGTTTGATCGAACGTCTACATCGTCATTTGAAAAGTGCAATAATGGCTCATTGCGACATCGATTGGGTTAAAGCTTTACCTTTTGTTCTTCTTGGCATTCGTTCTGCTTTCAAAGAGGATATGAAGGCTACATATGCTGATATGGTTTATGGAGAAACTCTTCGTTTGCCTTTTGAACTGGTCTCTTCAAGCGTCGCAAACAAGAATCTCGAAGATTCAAGCAGCTTTCTTTCAACCTTACGAGAATTCATGTCTCGCTTACGACCAGCTCCAGCATCAAGACATTGTCAACCTGGCATTTTTGTTTTTAAGGAGCTCTCGACGTGCAGTCATGCATATTTGAAGGAAGAACCTATCCTTAAGGCACTCCAACCATACAACGGCCCCTACGAAGTCATCGATCGAGGCGACAAGACAATCACACTAAAGATTTACAACAAACCTACAAAAGTCTCAATCGATCGAGTGAAACCTGCATTTATTTTACAAGATGATGTTCCTGTTCCTGTTTCTCCACCTGTTCCTGCGCCCGCAGAACTGACACCAGCTCCCGACCGCACAACGCGATCTAGCAGAAAAGTAGGGATGAGCATCGATGGTCGATACTATCGAACTATCGATGTTTCGCATCCGATAGTCGAGTTTTCACCATCGATGGTTTAGAACCGATGTTTTACCACTATCGATGGTCTTAGACGCGATAGTATCGAACCTTTTCATTATCACTCGATGACGGTATCAGTAATATTCAGTTGTTTGGTTGACTCGGTGATGACTTATGTACGACAACTCTAATTTTATTCTGTTATTCGTACTCCGTTTATTAACTGTGCTGTTTTGAGACAAATCTTTAATAATCAAGTAGGTAATTCAAGTGGGGAGAATGCCTCGAGGGAAGGTTAGCTCGGTTTGGAAACACTTCACTAGGTTGAGTGACGAATCGGCCAAGTGTTCTTCGTTCAAGTGGTAACACTATAAATTTAAAATCCCACCTTGAAAGTGTACATTGATGATGTAAGTGATATTGATGTCCAGCAGCCAACACCTTGGTTGAAAAGGTTAAAGAGATTGTGACATGGTTCAGGCACTCTTCTATCCCAAATCAAAACCTTGTTAAAAACAGTGGGAAAAAACTGATCCAAAGTGTACCGACCCGATGGAATTCAACCTACCAAATGCTTGAACGGTTTTTGGAACTTCGCCGCTATGTGAACGATATTGTCAATGTGAATGGAAGTGCTCCACCAATGGTTACTGCTGCTGAAGTTGAAGAATTGTCAGAAATTCGTCGTGTGCTAGCTCCCCTTTACTCAGCAACAACTGATATGAGTGGGGAAAAGTACCTTACTAGCGGTATTGCTATACCCATTTCTCACCTCACCAAAGACAAGCTCAAAAAACTATCTCCTACAAAACCTGGGGCCATTCACCTTCGCTCAGTGATCTTGAAGGAGTTTGAAAAAAGATTTGGTTTTATTGAACAGTGCAAAATTCTGGGAACAGCAACTGTTTTAGATCCGCGATTCAGGAATTTGTACTTCACCGACGGTGTCAGCCTTGCTAAGTACTTGAAATATATCGATAGCCAGATAAAAGACCTTGAAAGAGAAACTAAAGAATCATCAAGTTCACAATCGGAAGCTGAATCACTTGAAGCAACAGGTACATATTATGATTTCTACCAACTTTCTATTTTTGAAGTAGTGTTTCATATGATCGGTTTCAATTAGTTACTTACGCCTATGAATTTATAGTTTTTTCAATAATGAACAATTTTGGTTTTTGAGTATTTAATTAAGGATGGATGGTTTCATTTTAGAAAGCAGTATCTTCAGTGACCATAATAAATTGATTCAAAAGAAGTGGAAGAAAAATGATACCGATTCGGATTCTACCCTTCAAACGTACCACGCTGAACTGAATTTATATTCGAGAGCACCAGCAGAAAAAAGGGAACAAGATCCACTGAAATTTTGGAGCCAAATGTCTACCACTTACCCACTTCTTTCTCAGCTGGCTACAACTTCATACCTTGTTACTGTGGCCACATCTGTCCCATCTGAACGATTGTTCTCCAAGGCAGGGCAAATAATTACCAAGAGCAGAAATCGCCTTGAAGGGAAGTTTGCATCCAAAATTTTATTTTTAAATTCATTGCCAGATGAACTGTGGCACTTTAATGAAGGCAGTACCTACCTATCTGCCAAGTATACCTAACCAACACGAGTATGGTACTTACCTATTGATTTATGTTACATTTGATTGGTTGAATTTTGTATTCCTTAAAACTTCCTCCCTTGAACAAGAAGTATCGATACTATCGAAAACCATCGATAGTTAAGTACTGATAGTTTTTAACAATCGATGGCTCCCTTCGATAGATTATTCGATGGTGACTATCGATGGTTTCCAAACGATGCTCATCCCTGCAGAAAAGTCAAGTTTAGAAACATTTTGAATTGGTAGCCTAATTCTCTGCCAAGGGGGGTAGTGTGGCGGCGATCATACGTTTTAAACAGCTGTTAGCGCGCGCTTAGCAACGAAGGACGTCTTGTTATTTTTATAAACAATTATTGTGAGTGAGTGTTGACAACCTTAGTAAAGCTAACATCAATCTACGGAAAGACTAAAATCTTTATTAAATAGGAGTTACAACCCTTAACTCCTATAGTTTGATCAATGCGTTTAATTTATTTTATGCATCGTTTTGTTCAAAATAAATAGGTGTTATGAAACGTGCTATTCTAAAAATACCCTCCATTCTTTATTCCATTTGAGAAAATACGTGATAATATTTTTTGGCCTTCAGATCGAAATCAGCTCATCCGAAAACGTAAAAATCAGGACTTTCTCAAGGAGTGAAAACAATCTTTTCTACGCTCAATAGTGTAGACGTGTTTCTGCGAGGAAATTCGTGCGATTCAACGTCGTCGAATGCTTTCGACCTTAAGCGACCAATTCGACCGAAAACGCTCCTCAACGAGCCGGCTAATGGAATGAAAGCCGTCGCCCAGATGCTCTCAACGAACTCGAGAGGGCACTGATCGTCCCCAACTGACGTCATTTAATTCTTCAATTGACTCGAATTACGAGGAGAAGGCAAATCGTCTTCTGAGGTCAACGGCGGCCAAATAAATGTGAAGCGCTGCGGCTAATCATTTTTGATAACCGGGCGCAACCGAGTGAATGGCTTTAGCAGAACCTGATAGGGAAGTAATAGAAGCGCAAGGGCACTGGGCCGGCGAAGCAGACGGGCCCTAGTTGGGTTCGATTTTCGTGATCCGTCGAGGTTCGAACTTTATCGGCGAACGCGCGCGCGGAAGTATGTTTTGAGTACTTGAACTCTACCGTTGTTTTAAATCTCAGCTTGGATCAAGAGTCGAGGCAAAAGTAAACAGAACTCGCAAAGTAACGGGTTGTAAAGATATGATTTGCAATTTGAAATGTGAGAAGGGAATGAGGCAGCAGGACTCCCACAGTGGCACAAGTATAGCATTGTGGTAGGCAGGGGCCATAATGGAGATGACAACGTCCCTGTCACAAATGAAACTGCAGAAAGAAGCTAACTACTCGTAGTTGAGAACGTAGAGATGGCAAGGATGTGGAGGGAACGCTTTGCCCGAGCAATGTTGTTTGCGCCGGTAAGAGCTGGGTGTCCAAAAGTATTACGAGGTCTTTGACTACAGAGAGACGGGTAAGAGAGACAGGCGTCGTCACTTGGAAACATGGACACCATTAGCCCCACAACAGCAGACAGGAGCCACAAACATCGCCTTATCGCTGCAGACAGTACCGGCAACGACTTAGCAATAAAAATTAAATAAAATGAGGAAAATAATAAAATGTAAAAAATAAACAAATAAAAAAAGTTCTACCTTCTATGAGATATTCTCTCTTTTCCGGACAAAGTGGTCAGCGCCTCTCCCACCATGCCGCGTACACTGAGCCCATGGGCTGTTAATTCAGGCCCGGCGCACAACACCCATGAGGAAGGGATCGTGGAAGATTGGCTACTCGGCCAGTGGCAGGCAAGGTGCGACAGCTGAACTGCCACCAGCTAGGCATCATACCAGCAGTGAGGGGCTGCCTGGAGATGAGGTTGTGGCGCCCAACATCTGCAGCAACGCAACTGCTGTCAGGCCATGGGACATTCAACGTGCTCCTCGAGTTTTTAATGAATGCTCCTGTGTGATCAGGGGGGGGGGGGTCAGAAGATGCTGCCCACGTCCTCTATGACTGCCACGGGTACAAGAATGTCAGGAACAGCGCCGATATTCCTCAAAGGAAGGCCACAGCACGCTGGTTCGCCAGCTTTGCACAGGTCTGGAGGAGCTGGAGGAAAGACCTGGAAGCGTGGGTGCTTCTGGAGCCGGGCTAAAGGCTTGGTTAGAACCACAAACTATCCCTCCCTCCTCATAACGCCAGCAGACACAGTCCAATGGACGACCAGCGTTACTCCACGACTCCACGTAATAGAACCCACGCCCAACGAGTGAATGGGCTGCATATGTGGTCTACGCCGTTACACCCATTTGTCAGGGATTGTGGGAGCAATGGAAAGATGTTATTGCACATTTTGCTGGAATTATAGAATGGCCAGTTCACGATACCAGTTTATGAGGGAGTTGAGGCTATCTTGCAAGAGAACACAGTTGGTATCGGTCTAAACACGAGTGAAGACCTTGGCATCGCCAGCGTAGAAGGAGAAATGGACCCAGCCCAAGGCAGTGCGAGGGTGAAAAGAAGGGACCCAGGTGGAAGCCCCGAGCCGAGAGGGCTCCCCCAGATAGTTGCAGACCCACTTCAACGGTAGGGTGGAGGAGCCCATCGAAAGCCCTGGAGAAGTTGTTCGTAAAGAGATGTGCCTGCGAGCCTGGCTCGTATACTCTTACATTAGGTTGCTGTCTGATGAGCTCCAAGACGCGAAGCCACGCTGCTCGTGTACTACGTGGTGAGAAAACATCTCAATCTTTTCCTCAAGTTTGTCAGTCACAATCGACGGTCTCCCACTCCTCAATTCGTCATGCACATTCGTACGACCGTTCTTAAACTCCCTACACCACTTGTACACAGTCGTACGATTCATGTGTCCTTCACCATAAATTGCCTTTACCTCATTAAAAATTTCAATCGGGGATTTCTCCTTAACAACGAGGTACTGGATGACCGCGCGGATTTCGCACTTGGCGGCAGAGTCGATCGACATCTTTCAAGAGAAATGCTCCTGAGACCACAGTTTTCAACGTACTGACCTCATTTTGGTCTTGTTTCGGAGGGGAGGAGTCACGCTACACGACAGTGTGCCCAACATAGCAAAAAAAATTCGCTACGTCCTACGGGAGCTTCAGTACACTTACTTTGTGGACATGCCTCGTAGATGAAAAGCAGGCAACAATAAGTTCAGGAAGACTTGAAGAAAGAAACAGGCGACATCATGAGGCAACGTCAATTTAAACTATGTGGTAGTTGTGGTTGTTGTTTTATTCAGCAGGAAAATGACATCTTTGGAAAATAACAACCCTCGCGTGTGACAAATGCATGTAGTGTTTAAAAGACAAAAAAATAGTTATTGACCAGAGAGAGAGAGAGAGTTGGGAGAACTGGGAGAACTGTTATTCGCGAGTGCTGATGGATGACTGACTTGGAAGGAGCTGCCTGTTGAGAAGAGAAAAGTAAAGGAGCATGGAGGAGGACGCCAAATACTACCTAGCAGTTGTTGTTATTGGCAGTGAGTAGCACTAAGTGGATAGAGAGTTAGAGAGACAGAGAGAGTTATGATTAGCGCGAGAGGTGAATGAGTTGGGAGAACTGGAAAACAACTATTGTTCGCGAGTGCTGAAGGATGACTGACTGCATGAACGTGCAAGTTTAGTATTTATTTCCTAACAAATCCTCGGTTTTAACGTTTTTCATCCGTGAATAGATTGACAAAAACGTTGACCTTAAGAAGAGTTCTACTAACGACGTATCTTCAAGGAACTGAACAACATAATCTTCAAACTGGTCGAGAAGAGACACATCCAATAGATTTTTTGTTATTCTTGTTTGTATGCTTTTCCTTTCCCCTCCTCCGTTGTTATACGTCACGAAAGCCACAACCTCAAGAATGCTACCAACTCTAACATGAATGTGGTTCATTCTGACTAGAACCACTGGGCACGGAAATGAAGGGTTTCTGTCTCGCGAGGTCTCCAAACATTAACGTCCCATAAGAACTCAGCTTTTTCTCTGTCTAGTTGCAATATTTGCTTACTCCTGAGGTGGTAAAGTATCTCGCAAATGCTCATTTCTCAACTACTTTCAACGTCATTAGCCAGCACCGGTACGGTACGCTTCCTGTTGACGTCATTACCATTACTACTGACAAGGGGTTTTCAACAAAAAACGAACCCAAAAAAACTTGTTTCCTCCCGAAGATAAAACGCTCTGTCGCAACTTTCCGCCCGCGCAGCATTTAATTTAAAAGAATGTTTTCGTCGGTTCGGTGCGTTGTGCAACGTATTTGTCTACACGAGTCGACCCTCAGAAGCTGCGTATCGTCTCTCGCGTTATCGCGCTATTTTGTTGTTTTTTTTTTGGTTGTTCTCGATTTGGGAACCGAAATAATTTTAAACCGACGAGAAAAATTCGCCGGATAAATCGGTGAGGTCAACGAGGCCTTCGATTGTGTATTCCGTCCTTAAAAATATCGAGTAAAATTTGGTGAATAAGAGGATTGTGAACCTCATTTTATCTTATCGGAAGGGGTCAGAGAGACACGGCTGCGCCCCTGCTCCTCGCACGATGCATTTTAACAACCGGAGGGGTTTGGAGTGAGTCACTTTGAGCCCGAAAAAGCGACGAATTGTGGATTGTTCAATAAATTTTAAACAGAGTTATCTGGTCGAAGACGTTGTGCTGGGCGTCAATAACGTTCTGATGTAAGGTTGGGCAGAGTCTACGTTGTAACGTCAAGTGGGCAACATTTAGACGCGCACTTGAGAAGATACTCAAAGACGTCCGTCGAGATAAGTGCGCAGCGTGTTTCGATGTCACGTTGGTTTACTGTGTGACTGCACTGGGCAAATCGGCGATGATTCAAGCGTGACAACCTTGATGGGGGCATTCGCCAAACACATTAGACGACAGTCATAGGGCGCTCTGGGAGTTTCCAGTAAGTTCGTATCAGTTCTGAGGAAACTTTATTCGGGAGTATCAGCTGCAGTGTGGACCGAGGCTGGCAGAACAGAGTTCTTTGATGTTAAGAGTGGAGTGAAGCAGGGCTGTCCTCTCTCCCCCACTTTATTATCTGATTTTCTTAACGACTTGGTAGAAGAGCTGCAACATGGTATAGAGGTTGGCGGAGTTGTGATAAAAGTTCTGATGTAGATGATTTGGTAGTGATAGCGGATGACCCTGGTGAGCTGCAGGTGAATATTGATGTTTTGGAGAGTTACTGCAGTACCCATGCAGTTACCCATAGAGTATGCTGACTCAGTAATGTATCTGGGTCTTAGGCTGGACAGCCGTTTGACCTGGAAACCCCACATCAGTGACATCGTGGCAAGAGTGCGTGAGAGGATTCGTCAACTATGTTTCCTGTTATCCTGTAAAGCTTTACCTATTCATGTGAAGCGCTTGCTCTACCTTATGCTACTAAGACCTATCTGGCTATACGGGAGTGAACTTTGGGGCTCAGCATGCAACACGCAAATTAAACGTATTGAGACAGTTCAAGCAAGAACACTGCGAATACTGACTGGCGCACCATGGTATGTGCGTAATGAAACTTTAAGTTCAGACCTATCAATTCCCACAGTCAACATGTCTCTCTCCAAGTCCTACAACGCCCTAGCTGAACGTATTAACTCCCATCCAAATACTCTTGTTCGTAATATGCTCTCCAGTCCAAGAGCTCATCGTTCTTCCAGACGATTAAAACGCAAATGGCATTCTGATCTCCTGGGCTCCTGATGTCACTTGGACTGCCACAAAATTGTGAACCGTAATACTCGTTTTGTTTAATATAGTTTTCTTTTTCTCATGTTTTGTTGAGCTCTTTTCACAGTCTATTACTGTTACTACCGTGTGTATTATATTTATTATAGTCATCACTGTTAAAATAATAATTGTATTACGTTGCCAATGGGCAACTATAAAGTACCTCATGTGACACGTGAAAATTGTATATTGAAGTATATATGTATCACACTTGATAGTGATTTATCACAATAAAGTTCCATTAAATTTTTACAAAAAAAAACAAAAAAACTGCAGTATGTGGGGTCTTCAAGTTAATCTAGCGAAGTCGAAGATAATGGTTTTCCAGAATGGTGGGAGAAGAAGGGCGACTGAGCACTCGAACTTTGGCGGTGAATCAATTGACATCGTGAGGTAGCTACCAGTATTTGGGAGTTGAACTCACCCCCCGTCTTTCCTCCACCCCCAATCTGCCAAGTTTGCCCTCAATAATGTTTGGGGAAGATTATTTGCCAATCCTGCTGTACCACTAAAGGCATAATCGGAGGTGTTCAACGCTACGATCCGGGCTATCCTGTGCTACGCTTCACCATGCTGGGGATTTCAGGAGTATGCAAAGGCGGAAGCAGTGCAGCTGATGTATATTCAAAAGCTGTTCCAGTGGCCGAGGTTTTCCCTGAATTACATTTTACATCTGGAGACAGGGGCGGACACCATATCATCGTTTACTCTTGAAGCCCATCTAAAGTACTTGAGGAAAGTATATTGTCTCCCGGACAAACGTCTCCCTAAAATAATTGCCGTGGAAGTGATGAGAAGCAGAATGTCATGGGCTGGGCATCTTGGCCGCCTCGCCACTGGATTGGGTGTCATAGATGGGTTGAATTCCTGGTCCTTTGAATATATCCGGCTTCACGCAGCTGACATCCTTGAGAGGTTTAGGGAGCACAAAAAGCAGTGGTTCTGGCAGAGGGCTATGGACTCGGAGAAGTTCACACTATATAGCGAGCTTGACACACACTTCAAGGCCGCGAGCTTGGTCAGTGAGCCAGTGATGGATATTTTCTCGGCGAGGTGGATTTTGGTTTACTATTCATTCTGACCGTATGTTTTCGGTCACGAAACATTTTTTACAACCCGCCCTCAAAATTTGATACTTTACGTTTCAAGACATGGGGATTCCAAATCTGCAATGTCCGTCCGCCGTCCCCCGTCACCCGTCACCCGTCCTCCATCCTGCGTTCCCCGTCCACCGACGGGCTGTTTTGTGCCTTTAACGTGGTCTAAAAAATTCGTTCTTTGTCACAAAAATCCCATTTGGAATCTAGTTGTGCCCGCCATCTCGGCAATCCGATCGGAAGAAGCCCATGGTTGTAATGAGCCAAAAATGGTTAAAATAAAGAAATACAAATGTGTGACAGTCACACATGGTAGAAGTGAAACTTTAACGTGCAAAACCGAATCCCAACGGACAAGTGGAAAAAGGAATCGCAACGGACAAGTGGAAAAACAACGGCTAAGTGGAAAAACGCATCGCAACAAAATTTTTACTCGAAGTTTTACGTGCAGGTTTTCAAATTCGACTAGTACATTAACAATCTGCCCGTAATTTCCACTTAGCCGTTGTTTTTCCACTTGTCCGTTGTGATTCCTTTTTCCACTTGTCCGTTGCGATTCGGTTTTGCACGTTAAAGTTTCACTTCTACCATGTGTGACTGTCACACATTTGTATTTCTTTATTCACAGGTTTACTGCAAATTATGAATTGGTTAGGTTAGGTAAATTGTAATGAATGCATTTTTATGTTATTTATGTTATTTAAACATATTATATTTTATTAAATAAGAAAAGATATTTCAATCCGGGAAAAAAACATCCATAGTCTACTGTACAATTAAAAATTTACAAAACAACATTAGGAAATGCGTATTTTTCGTCATTAATCAGTATTTGGCTCATCTGCGTTATAATCAATAAAAGAAACAATCGGCTTATGGTAACTAAAATAAGATATAAAAATTGTAATGAATGCATTTTTTATATTATTTAAACATATTTTATTTTATTAAACAAGAAAACAGAATTCAATCCGGGAAAAAAAATCTAGGTCCCTGATGTACCTTGGTTGATATTTCCGTTCAATGGATAGCTACAGAAACAGTTGCGGGTAACAAAATGACGGTATATGTTACTGGAATACGGCCGGTTGAAATCCCACATTCAGACTTACACTTGTTTTATTGTTCAAACAAAGAATAGTTCTAGGAAAAAGAGACACTAACGGCACGCGGTGTTCCCAGGCGGTCACCCATCCAAGTACTGACCACGCCCGACGTTGCTTAACTTCGGTGATCGGACGAGAACCAGTGTGTTCAACGTCGTCTTGCCGTACCAAATACCAAATACCAAATACCAAATAGTTTATTGACAGAAATTTACATCTAATAATAATAACAATTAAATCACATACTATAGCTAATTAACAATATCGGCATATGGCTGCCTCTCTTGCGTAAACATAAGGGGTATATGGGTCACAGTACTGAATTATTAGATAATTTACATAACACTATAGCTAGGAAACTTTAATGGCGAAAACCTAGAATCTTAAGTTAAGTTTACTTACAACTAAATATTTACACACAAGCACAACTAACACAGCACACACACTTAGCACAGCTAACACAGCACACACACTAAGAACAACTAACACAGCACACACAGCACAGCACACACTTACAAGTAAATATGTACACACAATCACACATCATTCACTCATTACAACAGCGGCTCAGGTCCGCCGCCCCCGCCTTGCGCTCCTCCATTGAGGTCTCCTAAGGGTGTTCAGGTTTCTTACTAGTGGGTTTGGGTGTGAGGCAAGTTTGTCAGTGTATGATTGTGTGATGAGTGTGATGTGATCTGGTATGTGTTCCATGTTGTGGAGTTCGTGTAGTCGTGATGTGTTTGTGCGGAAAGGGCTGTTTGTGGCGATCCGGAGGCATTTGTTCTGTGTTACCTGTAGCTTGTGTATGTTAGTGGGTGCCGCTGTGTGCCAGACAGGACACGCGTATGTTATTGTGGGTCTGATGATGGCTTTGTAAATGAGGAGTTTCAATGGTGTGCTCAGTGATCGTGATGTCAGAAGGTTGTAGTATCTGCCAAGTTTCCCAAGGGCTTTTTTGTTGACCTCTTTAATGTGGTCTCCAAAGGATAGCCGTTTATCCAAATAAACCCCCAGGTACTTGACAGATTTGGAAAAGGGAATTTTGTTGCCTCGGATCGTAATGAACTGTGGTGTCTTTTGTTTGGCTGTGAAAAGGATGGCTTCAGTTTTGGCAGTATTGATCTTGACCTTCCATCTCTCCAGTTTCTGTATGACCTGATGCGCAGCATTTTGCAGTCGGCCTGTCGCTTTATTTATGGACGTACTCGACGTATAAAGCGCCAGGTCGTCCGCAAAGCCCGCTATGTGAACGTGTGGTGGTAAGTTCTCAAAGGTCTCGGAAATGTACAGGTTGAAGAGGATGGGAGACAAGACTGATCCCTGTGGGACGCCTGCAGGGATCAACCGCCTCGATGAGACTGAGCCATTTACCTTAACTTGAATGTGGCGATCTGTTAGGTATGAGTGGATGATTTTCGTGATGCCTAGTGAGAATTTGTATGTGTGCAGTCTATGTATGAGTCCCTCTACCCATACCGAATCAAAAGCCTTCTCAGAGTCCAGCAAAAGGAGTGCCGTTGTGTGTGCTTGGGACATCTGATGTATAATTTGTTGTGTGACTCGACTAAGTTGGTGTGTCGTTGCGTGTTTGTGTTTGAATCCCATCTGGGAGTGTGGAATGATCTGTAGTTTGGTGATTTCCTTGTGAAGCCTGCTAAGTATCACTTTTTCGAATAACTTCGACAGTGTAGGTAGCAGGCTGATGGGGCGGTAATCCGAGGGGTCTGAAGGCTGTTTGTTCGGCTTTGGTAGAGGGGTGATGGTGGCTGTTTTCCAAGCTGATGGGAAATAAGCCAGACGCAGACAAGCATTATAGATCGCTGCCAGAAGGACCACACCCCGGCGGGGCAGGTTCCTCAGTGCATTGTTCCGAATGCTGTCATGCCCCGGAGCCTTATTCCCCTTCAGCTTAGATATGAGTTGGCTGATTTCTGAGGGGGACGTGAATTTGAGTTTGTCAGTGGTGGCATGTAATGGTTTGTTCGTGATTGTTTTGGCGAGTTTGTGAACGTGTTGTTTAAGTGAGTCGTTCCCTCTCGCCTCTGCATCCTCGTGCACCTTGACGAACTGGTTCGCTAAGGCCTCTGATTTCTCCGCATCCGTCGAGGCGGTGGTGTTACCGACTCTGAGGGAAGGAATTCTGGATTGGGATGGGTTATTGAAGTGTTTTGTGAGTTTGAAGATAGACTCCCTGGTGGTTGAGGCCAGTTTGTCGTTCCAGGTGGACTGGCGCCAAGTGAGAATTTTCTCACGGACCAGCCTCTGTAAGAAATTGAATTGACGTTTGTGGCTGGTGTGTCTAGTGTGTTGCCACATCCGTCTGACTTGATTTTTGGTCCTAATAAGCACCAGTATGTCATCAGGGAGTTGAATGGAAGGGGGGCGGTGCTTAAATTTGGGAACGGAGGTGTTGAGCCCATTTTGGATCAGGCGGGTGAGAGATTCCACCTGGCCATCAATGAGCTCGTGGGAGGTTAGTACGGGATTGGTGGAGGGGATGTTAGAATTTAAAAACTCTCTAAACTGATTCCAATTTGCCCTAGTATAGTTGAATTTGGTAGGGACGGGAGTGGTGAGCGGAGGAGAAGAGATTTTAAATGACACAGGAACGTGGTCACTGTGCCCTTGTGTCAGGGTGGTCATGGAGTTGACTAGGTGGGAGTGTGAAGTGAGGACAAAATCGATTGTGCTCGGATTTTGTCTGTCACTCACAGGGAAAAATGTAGGGGAAGAAGGGGCGGAGAAGCCAATGAGGTCCTGCGTGACCAGCTCATGTACAACCTGTCCACTGTCATTTTTGCGTAGACAACCCCACATAGGGTATCTAGCATTCCAATCAGCCGCAAGAACGGTTGGATTGGACGGACTGAGGAGCGAGAGAACGAGGTCTCGACTCAACTTAGTTTTGGGGTAATTGTAGAGGCCTATTATATGAATGTGGTGGTGTTTGTACGGGACTTGGATACCCACTATATCCATCCCATCGCATGTTGGTGTATCAATTTGTGAGTGTTGAAGAGACTGTTTAATTGCGATGAGAACCCCCCTGTGTGGTTTGTCGCTACGGTAAAGTGTGTAGTTAGGAATCTTGGGTTTTGCGCGTTTGGTGAGTTGTGTTTCTGTGAGGATGGCAATGTCTATGTCGTGTTGTTGTAAAATGTGAGTGACTTCTGAGATGTTTTTCATCAGTCCCCTCACATTGTACAAAAGTAAGTTGAGTGAATTCCTAACTGGTTTAGGGGCGATTCTCAAATAGAGGAGCGTATTTCGCAATAATAGAAATTTTCTCGAAAGCAGAGGTAGCGGATCTGAGGTCACTCACCATTCGCCGTAGCTCGGAGATAACGTCTGGGATTCCCATCGCTGTAAGTTCGTTGAAGATCTCCTTGGCCTCCTCAATGAGCTGGAAGGTGCCTGAGTTCCCCAATAATCCGCTTTGCGGGGTCGAGGATGAGGTACCTGGGACGGCGGCCGGCGTCATCGACTGGGGTTGTCCGCGAAGGGCTTCCGCGAAAGATGGGCCTTTAGGTCGTATTGTTCTCGAGGGAAAGGTGTTTTTCGTCTGGCCCTGGAGCGTTGACCTCTGTTGGGCCTTTCCCTCCTGAGCAGCTTGTCGCCGAATTAGCGCGTCCATGCGCGACTGGCACTGTCGGAAACTGGCGACGTGGTTGCCACCACAATTTGCACAGCGAACGGGTTGGTTCGCTCTATCACAGGTCGAGACGTCGTGTTCACCACCACACCTCACGCATCTCAATTTAAGGTTGCAGTGCTTTGACGTGTGAGAAAACCTTTGGCATCGAAAGCACATAGTGAGCTGCCCTGAGCTTCGGTATTTTTCAACCCTGAAGCGGTGATAAATGATGCTAGGGACAGCTCTCAGCATCTGTAGTGACACCTCCTGAGATGCGGTGACGACGAAAATTGGTAGCACCTGTCTTACGTCCTTTTCAGTTTTCCTGAATTGGTGGACGTCCGTGATTCCTTCCACTTGGTTTCGCAGATCGGAGAGAATGTCTGCGGGAAGGAGTGTCGCTGGCAATCCGTGAAGGACGAAACGGTTGAGGCGGTCGTTTTTAAACCCGAAGGAGTGAAATGGAAGGCTCCTTTCCTTCAGTCGTCGAGAGACTGCCGCATGGTCTTCCCTAGATTGGAGACATATGTGGGTAGTCTTACCTCGGTGCTTGAGGAAAAATGCTTTTTTTGCGACTTCTTTTAACTCGTTCACGAAGTCCTTTGTGTTCGAGGGAACCCCATCAAGGATAATAGGAGGGATCCGCTCCTTACGGGTGGTTTCTGGGACGGCGATTTTCTCAGGGGCCGACTCCAATAATGCAAATGCATTTTTCGTGGGGATGGTGGCTATCTGATCCATTTCTGTTTTGTCTGATGTAGGAACTGTTGAGGGGGGATCGGTGCAGAGCGATGTTTCCCCGCTGTCAGGGCGTTTTAGCGCCAATTTGACCTTTTTTCTCAGCGTGAGGAATTCCGCTTCCAGCCCCGATTTATCAGGGATCACGGGAGATGAAGGGCGAAGGCCTGGGGCCCCACCGACGGCAGCTTTTCGTCGAAGTTCCACTTCGAAGAAGGGGGTGGCAAGAGAAGAGGCAACGTAGTATAATCGCAAATAAGCCGTGTTTCGTATCGTTTTCAAGGCCCGCTCGACTCGCAACGCCCTTTGGACTCACAATGCCCTGCCAATTGCCGAGCGAGGGTTCGCTGGAAGCCCCCGAAGGTTAAGGCCACTTCCTCCGCACACCCCTCCATTGGATCATAAATGCCTACAGACGTTTACGGGCGCCTGGCGCTGGGGAAATATTTAGTTTTCGTAGTTCCATTGTAGTCAGGTCATGTTTCGTATGGTTTACTCGTATTCGATGCTGAATTGAATGGAATGGGTCTCGGAGCAGTAATACTAGGTTAAGCTGTTCACGAGAATAATAAACCATTGTGTAATAATTTTTAGGGGTTTTAAGTTGAGGGGAGAACTGCTACATATCAATCCAAATCCGTATAACATTAACCATAACGAGGAGTGTGCTCTGTGCAATAGGCATGAGAGACTTGCACCACTTTCTCTGTACTTGCTCAGTACTTGGAGAGTTCAGGATTCAAGTTTTTAATAAACCTGTCCTTTCACGGAATGAGGCTGTGGATGGCCTCAGCTGGTGGCTTTTAGTAGGATGGCCCGGATTTAATTATTAATTTCCTATTATTTTATTGTATTTCGTTTTCGCTGTAGGTTCTTTTTTCTTTTCGTATGTTTCTAGTATAACCTGCTGACGCCCCCGACAGGCGGTTTGTAAAACCATGTCGGTATTGTTTATTTTTGTAATGCGGAAGGAATCTTTTACTTTGTTTTATTTTGCCAATAAACGTTTTTCTTCTTTTTACATACATGACACACTGGGAACCCCCTACCTTTAGCTGGGATCGCAGAACACACCCCCCGCAGGAAGGGGTACAGAATTCTCCTGCCGTATCCTCTGCGTGGTCGTTAAAACCGGCCTTAAAGGGGCTTAAAGCTCACGACACTGACATACACAACATATTCCAGATACTAAATACACTGCAACGGCTTGCGTGGCAGAACACACTCACTTGAAACACTCATAATGAGCGAAAGACAGTCCTGGAAGTAGCTCACTAACACCTTTGAGCGATCCCCTATATAGGTGCGGCCTTCGGAATGAGGAGGGGGAAAAACCAGGTTTGAGCGTTCCTGGGGCGGCTGATAGCGTGTGTCCCGCTCACCACATCACTAGTGGCCGAGGGCTGACTCTGAGCAGCAGCCGAAAAATCCCTCATGCGTCTTAGTCCCGGTGGGTGGCCGGACTGGCAGCTGCGGCGCATGTGGGGGCCTCCTTTGACCCTCAACGGACCAGCGAAAGGGGCTAGAATCAATATGCCTGAGGGGAGCTTCCAGGACACTGCCTCTCGAGCACCTCTTGCTCATACCACGAACACACACAACAAATGAACTCACAAGGATACACTACACCAGTCCGCTTCTTTAATCACCCCCCCCCCAAATAAGTAAAAAACATGACAAAGTCAACTAAAACTTCAGCAGGTAATAAAAACGCCACCTGCGCCTCTTCCTCGGGCAAACCGCGTTCATCTCCCCCTTCTCCCCCTAGTAGCCCGGGCAACCCGGCTACTACAAGCACACGACACAGCGTGGACCCTAAACTGTCGGACATGGAGCAAATTTGCGCATACGTCCAAATCATCCACGGCCAGCTGGCACGGATGAGGGCCAACGCGACAGGACCTATGCGGGACCTCGTAACTAGTTGCCTCTTCGAAATTTCGAAGCTGGCTATAAAAGCTAATGCCCCCAACGACATCGCCCCTGCCACTCCCCCTGCGGGAAACTGTGGCGGCTGTCGTGAGGGAAGAGCTGCGTAGGGCAATCGCCCAGCAGCCAGTGCCACCAGCCCCCCAAACTCGAGGAGCAACAACGACGCAGGGTAGTACCACAGGCGCCTCATATGCGGCAGTAGCCGCTACTGCGCCTTCCTCCCCCCCTCATGGAGCTGAGGCGGAATGGCAGTCTACCAGGGGCAGGAAGGGCAGGGGGAACAACAAAAAGGCCCCAACTAAACAGGCCGAGGGCAGCCCCCTGCCTACACCTCTGCCCAAAAACAAGGGCAAAAGTAAAAATAAAAGTAAAAATAAAAAGCCTCCACCGCTTGCCAAACTTCCCCCTAAAAACCCACGACAAAACGTGGTAGTGGTTAGGCGGACATGTGAGGAAGGAGAGGCTGGTCACTCCAACCCTGACGCAATGGAAGCGCTTATGCGGGGTGTCCCTGCTACGGACCTCCAAGCTCTAAGCGTCCGAGTGCTAGACATCCGCACCGCAGTGGGAGGTGGCGCCGTCATTGTGACGGAAACGCCAGAAATGGCCAAGGCGCTCACGAGCCACATTTCCACAAAAAAGGAGTTGAAGCTCCAAGCGTCAGCCCCCCTGGGTCGTTTCCCACGCCTGCTGCTGTGCGACGTGCGGACCGACCTTCAAAAAGAGGACTTGGCCCAACAAGTTGTTGAGCACAACCCTGCGTTAGGCTTGCAGCCGCAGGATGTCAGGCCTCTCTTCACCAAAAAGCGTGGCAGACAGAAGGATTGGGTGATTGAGGTATCACCCAGCCTGTACAAAAAACTAGACGGGGCAAGGCACCTCCAAATAGCCTGGCAGCGGTGCGCCATACGAAAGTACCAAGCCCCCACTCAGTGCTACAAATGC
Source organism: Pachypeltis micranthus (assembly GCA_020466155.1). Classification (NCBI taxonomy): domain Eukaryota; kingdom Metazoa; phylum Arthropoda; class Insecta; order Hemiptera; family Miridae; genus Pachypeltis; species Pachypeltis micranthus. Next base: position 26,954,817 of record CM035778.1, on the reverse strand, counting down.
CAGCGCTATGGCCACCTGGCAGTGGCCTGTACAAGACCTGTTGTGTGCGCCTGGTGCGCCTTGCCACATCTGAGTAAGGAATGCAAGCGTGATGCTCCCCTCAAGTGTGCCAATTGCGTCGAACGCAAAATCCAACAGGTCGCACACTCTACACGAGACGCACGCTGTACCATTCGTCAGCGAGCGATTGCCCTCCAGGAGTCACGAGTGGATTATGAATAGGTCAAAAACAGTTCGAATCCTTCAGCACAACACAAATAAGAGTTGCCCAGTTATGGCTGAGTTGCTGCAAAATGCACTCAAGAAACGCTGCAGTGTCCTCGCCATACAGGAACCGTACATAGGATCCAAAACTCTTGGTCTCGGATCGCAGGCACGAGTGGTGGCTGGAGCAAGAACGGGAGCCAAGGCAGCAGTAGCCTGCATCGACCTCCATTGACATGCTCGCACTCACTCACCTGAACAGCCAGCACTTGGCCGCTGTGCTCATCCGAGCCGGTGGCTTTGAGCTGGTTGTAATATCATTTTACAGGCAATTTGGCGCACCAGTTGCCAACAGCCTTGAACCACTCGAGCGGGCTCTAGCAGGCCTATCAGGACGACCCTGCGTAGTCTTTGCTGATGCAAACGCCAGATCACCATTGTGGGGATCCCCAACCCTGGATGGGGCGGGCGAGGCGTATATAGAGCTGCTCACCAGGTACAACTTGGTTGTTGCCAACGACCCCATGACTGAGGCGACCTATGATGGCCCGGGAGGAAGGTCGGTGTATAGATCGTCACAGCCGTGTCCCACACCCTGCTACTCAAATTGAAGGGTTGGCGAGTCGTACCAGGTGCAACGCAGAGCGATCACATGGTTATTGACTTTGCCATTACGGATGATAACATCCTCTGCAAAGACACGCGTGAAAAGCGATTCCGCACAAAAAATGCTGACTGGCCGCAATTCTTTAGGGTACTGGAAGGTGAACTGCGTGCCGCAGACACCGACCTAATAGTGCAAGCATCCACACCTGAAGAGGTGGACAGCAAAGTGGACACATTTACCACAGCACTGCACTCTGCTGGGCTCTCTGTACTTGGCCAACAGAAGCACAGGGCGATCAAAGTCCCATGGTGGACTGAGGAACTTAATCCCCTCAAGCAAAGTGCAAATAGAGCCAGAAGGATGTACCAAAACACTCGTGACCCTGATGCCAGAGCAACACTCCGAACTGCCTTCATCCAAGAGAAGAAGGCCTTCCACCGCGCCATCAAACGAGCCAAACGGCAAGCAGAGCGGAGAGCTCTGAGAACCCCTGGGGCAGACACTACAAGTCCTCCATAGGAAAAGCAAATGTAGAGCAGGTCTTAGCTGCGATGCAAAATGAGTCAGGCTGGGCCTGCAGTATCGAACGTTCACTGGAAACCCTCCTTGAGAAGGCGTTCCCAGATGACCAACTAGCTCGAGACACTGAAGCCCAGAGGGCAGCAAGGGAGCTGATCATGGACCCTCCGAACGAGCCCGACATCCCATTGTGGACAACAGGCGACCTCGGCAGGGCTCTTGCGACCTTAAAGCCCAACAAATCTCCTGGGCCAGATAAAATAGAAAGCAATATGCTAAGGAAGGCTGAGCGGACAATCTCCAGCGGTCTCCTTAATTTATTTAATGACTGTCTGCAGGTCGGACAGTTCCCCACTCAGTGGAAGTCTGCGCGCGTTGTCACTCTTCAAAAGGGAGGCGACCGCAATCAGTCGGACTCGCGATCATGGAGACCACTCAGCCTTCTTTCCATATTAGGCAAAACACTAGAAATCTTGATGTTGCAGTCCCTCGAAGGAGTCTTTGGCCGCAACCTCACAGGCAGGCAATACGGGTGTACCAAAGGAAGGTCCACGCAGGATGTCATTGTCGAGATTCGGCGTGTTTCCCTGCTGGCACCGGCTAAGTACGTCGTAGCAGTTCTGATTGACATCAGAGGAGCGTTTGACAACCTTTGGTGGCCAGCGCTCCTTAATGAACTCAAAGGTAGGGAATCCCCGCAACCTGTACTCGCTCGTCAGAAGTTACCTGACAGACAGAACTGCTACGATCGAAAGTAGGCATGTCTCCGTCCGGAGAAAGATTGAGAAGGGGTGCCCACAGGGCTCGGTCCTAGGACCAGCACTCTGGAATGCCTTCTTCGAAGGTCTTCTCAGGAAACTCATGGAGACTGACTGCGAGCCGTACGCCTATGTGGATGACTTGACTGTGCTGATCTTTGCAGAGTCAGTCCGCCAAATTGAAGAAAAAACCCACCACGTGCTCCGCACTGTCAACCAATGGTGCGAGCACGTCAAGATGCAGGTGGCTGAGGAAAAACCCAGCTAATCCTCTTGAAGGGGAAAGTGAATAATCCACCCACAATACGCTTTGGCGGCCACAGGCTCCTTCTTGAAAAGCACGTCAAGTATTTAGGAGTGAATATAGGTGAGAGGTGGGGTTTCAACCAACACCTCCAGTCCCTTAAAGGCACTACCATTGCAAGGTTTGCCTCACTGCGTGCCATTACTAAGGCCACTTGGGGTGTGTGTTACCACGACACCATCCTCATGTATAAGGCCATCTATTTAGGTGTGATTGTCTACTGCCCTGTTGTCTGGGGTAGCAAACTAACAGTCAATCAAAAGAGAGTATTGGCCCAATCCCAGAGAGCCGCGCTCCTGTGGATCACCAAGGCCTACAAGACTGTATCAACGGAAGCACTCCAGGTGATCACTGGTCAGTTACCAGTTGATTTGGCTGTTGAGTGCATGATTGA